>CAWUFW010005987.1:0-1230480 GCA_963921515.1 Calotriton arnoldi
CCGCGATGGACTGCGATGTGAGAAGTTGCGGTAAGCTATTTTGGCGATGTTTATCGGACGTTTCATGAATATACCCCAGAGGTACCAAACTTATCCAATGGTCAAATACGTGGTCAGGTGCCACACTGAATATGAGAAGTCTGCAAAGAAATAGTAGAATTGCCATGCAAAAAGTGCCCCTAATGTTTAAGACAAGATAGTCAATATTGGAGCAGTGCAATTTAGGCTGCACACTTGCATGTCACAGAAGCGAAATATTTACATTCACTTAGCACTGTATACTCTGTGTGCCTTAATTTTATTAACGTGCATTGAAGTATTCAAATGTACCCCTGAAGTATATTCACTGTAGAAACTAGACACTTATGAATTTGTGCACATTAGTGTTTAGTTTAATCCTGAAAACTTGTTGTTCTCACATACATTTACACTCATGTTTTAAGACATATTGCATTCATTGAAAGTGCATTGCATATGTAACCATTAAATAATTTATCTACTTTTGCATTTATTCTTGTTGCATTTATTTTAAAGCTTTATGTGTGCATTCAAAGTGCACATTACATTTGTTTAACTAAATTAGCGTAATCTAGGCCTATTTCTTAACATGAAATCTATTTTTGCTCCTTCTGCATGTTCTTTCCCTTTGCGGTGTGCCTTCGTGATTTCATAGATAGATAAAGGAGTATTATGTATTAGAGATAGTGAGGCCTGAGAAGAGAAATCTTGGCAAGAACGGTCTATTTGAATGAGGGAAGAAGCCTCCTATTCATCTTGTATCAGGAACGGAGTGAAACTCAAGGTTGCTGATGCTATACGGAGTTTTGTGGGATGGAAAAGTCTGGAGATGTTGCAGCTGTACCTCTTGGAGTTGAACACCATTGATCCTTGGAGGATGGTGCGAGATATGGCTGATGATGGGGTATCTGTGTGTTTTAATCACGCTCACACTGTTAGAAGTTAGAGCATATCCTTTTGGACTTTGAGAGGTACAGACCTCTCTATTACTCGTTATTTTCTTGCATGAGTGTGACTTTATATTAACTCTTATTTCCCTGTTTTAGAAGACTTCTGCTGAAGTTGTTGCTATGCTGACACCTTTCTGCATTTCTAAATTTCCTGAGACCTTTTATTCCAAACTATCCTTATTCTAGACTTAGAGCCTGAGTAGATGACTTTAGAATCTATTCATGTTTAGGAAGGAGGAGCGGAGTATCATGAAAGAACTCCAATTCCAAATTCTAGGAATCTGTATTATTCTGACTGTCATTGTTTTATGCTATCGAGTTGGAATTAGCTTTGACACCTTAATTTGCTTGTCGTAATTTGCACATTTATAACATGTTGCTGATTTTTGCATTTACTGGAATGAATATTAACTTGTTATAAACCTACTTAACTTTAGTTACCGATTTCTTGTTCTTATTGTGTGGCTAATGGGTCACACAAACCCTAAATTGTTTGTGTTAGACTTGGCATCTTTGGCGTGTTTCCCCTGACTTTTTGCTTTCTGACCTCCTGGCTTTGACTGTTTTTGCTGGTGTAATGATTCTGCGCACTTTTCCTCACTGCTGTCCAGTGGGGAAGGGTGCAGAGTGCTCCCTGTATAAAATGTGTTATGGATTGGTGTTTCCACTGATTAGGCCTCTTCGAGTTTATGTGTCAGTCCCTTGTAGAGTGCACTGAGAGTGCCGGGGCCTATAGATCAAATGCTGTTGGTGGGCTGCAGCACTGGATTGTGCCACCCACGCATACAGCCCGTAGTGTAACTCTGGCCTGCCATTGCAGAGCCTGTGTGCAGCCTGGGGCTGCCATGTCGACTTGGCAAGTGCACACACTTGCACGTCCCTAAACCTTCCCTTTTCTACATGTTAGTCACCCCTAAGGTAGGCCCAAGGTACTCCTGTGGGCAGGGTGCATTGTATGTGAAAGGTAGGACATGCCCTGGTGTGTGTGGCATGTCGCTGTAGTGAATTACAGCCTATTTCGTTTTTCACTATTGCAAGGCTACCTGTTCCCCATATGGCCAGAATGGGCAGTTTTGATGATTACAGCTTATAATCCTAACTGACCCAGGAACATGGTAGAAATTCGAGTTTAGTATGCCTGGACTCAGAATGATAAAATGCATCTTTTAGTAAAGTTGGTTTTAACATTCTGTGTTTGAAAATACCACTTTTAGAAAGTGGGTATTTTCCTGTCTAACCATCCAAGCCTGCCTCTGATAGGTTGTGTATTCCTTGTCTGGAGTGTAAGGACAGGGGCTGGGGGATGCCAGGAGACAGGGTGAGTCAGCACAGGGCTGAATAGCAAGATCTACATGTAGATGGGTGGAAGGAGATGCACCTGGGACCTGAATAGGGCTGGGCCTTCCCTCCACAATGCTGGCTCCACCTCCTGTGGTGCGTCTGATGTCCCTGGCCTGCACTGTGAAAGGAAAGAAGGAGTCTTGTCAACAAAGTGCTCCAGGACTGACCAGAACTGGTTTGGACTAGGCAAGGCCTCTCTGCCTTCAGAGAACAAAGAGAAATTGAGGATAAAAAGGGACCCAAACCCCACAAAATTAGATCTCGCTGGAATCAAGGAACCTGCCAAGACGAAGAGCTGGAAGAGCTGCCAGGAGGAGTACTGCCCTTTGATGTGTTGTTGCTTTGTTGGGTTGGCCTGCAGCTGCTGCTTCTGCCTTGGGCAGTGAAAGGACTGGACTGAACTTTCTACTACTTGTGCTGAGAATCTCCAAGGGCCTGGAACGAGCTGGCCTCCTGTTAAGAAGTCTCAGGGACTGCAAAGACTTCACAACCCTCTGGGTACCACTTCTGGAACCGCTGTTTCAGTTGCCACAGAGGAAGGGAACCGCAACCGACTCACAACTAACTCCATAGCTGGCCCGGTGTCCTGTTTGCACCGCCGACTCGCACCGTCCGCATCTCGCACCGCAACCCTGGTCTCACCAACGACGGCGTCCGACGCCGATCGCCACCGAGCCGCTAAGCTTGCACCGTGACCTGTGGGCACCGCAGCCCGGCATCGCGACGCTTCACTGTGCCAGCCGACCAGACCGAGCGCTGTCGCTGCAACTGGCTCAACAATCGCGACCGCATCGCAGTTGGGGCACCGCTCGCACGCTTCGCGGCGACCTCTCAACTTGCTCCGCTTGTCCGACGCCAGCTCCCGCACTCCCGGCTTTGGTCGCCTGCATCGCAACCTGCCAGCACCGGATCGAGCACCGCTCACCCTGTCCCGCACGCCTTGACGCACCGACCCATCTGCACCGATTGTCACCGAGCCGCTGCCTGCACCGCATCGAGAGGACACCGCGCCCTGCACCACTTCCATCTTCCACCGCGACGTACGCAGACTGGCTGCTTGCATAACGAGAGAGCAGTACTGTGACCGAGTCTGTTCACGACTCTGCTGGCCCGTATCGACGCGGCCTGGGCCGGAACTGTTAGACTCTGTGGTTTTCAGCATCGTGGTAGACTCGGACGGAGTTACTCGACTCGTACGAACTTTGTTTTTGAACTATTCCTGCAAAGAAGAAGTTATCTTGCAACATAATCACTTTCAAAGTACTGTACTGTGGATTTTTATCGTATTTGGTCTTGTTTTAAAGTATATAAAAATATTGGATATTTTTCAAAACTGGTGTGGTGTCAGTTTGTAGTGCTTACACTGTATTAATGTTGGTTATGTGCAAATGCTTTACACACTGCCTCTAGAATAAGCCTGACTGCTCGTACACAAGCTACCAAGGGGGTGAGCAGGGGTTATTTTAGGAGTGTAACTCCCTTACTCCTGACTAGGAAGAAGGGTCCCTACTTGGACAAAGGTGCAAGCCCTTGCCAACTAGAGATCCCATTTCTAACAGTTTGTTTGAATGTTGACTCCTTTGCCTCTCAGTCAACCAGAAAATTCCATCAGGTGAGAACTGGCAACCGCTTTCATGCGCTCTCACTGTCAACTCAAATAAGACCTTCAACATCAAAGTTGTATATGTGGGAAGCATATTCCATTTTACCAATGCCTATGGTGAGGCATGCTTCTTTTCTTCCCCTGGTTGGGCTGTACAGTATTAGTGGAAAATGCCATGCTCAACCCTCATTAGATACAGAGTAGAATCTCCCGCTTACAATGCCTCATGAAAATGGCATTTTAATAAGTGTCACATCATATTTGACCACTTAAATTATTCCTTTGCCACACATAGGTGGCTTATACATCTTATTTTTATTTTTGTATTTATTTTATTTTTTGAGTTTTATATAGTGCATACAAAACCAATTCTGGGTATCAGAGCACTGTGCAGAGTAAAATAGCGTAGAATATAAAGAAGTAATATATAGAGTCACAGGGTGGTATCAGAGCACTATACAATTCAAAATAACACATAATATGCACAAATAATAGAAAGCGATACAGGGTGATATCATGAGCTTGAGACTAGCTGGGCTATGTAATGTAGAATTTCCATAAGTTGTGTTGAAGTGAAGATCGAAGAGCAAAAATTGGTAGAGTCATAAAAAAAAAACGAATGAGAGTCATACTTAATAAAGGAAAGTGCCAAGAAACAAATGGATTCAAGGTGGTATGGTTAAACGCATAAGAGAGTAAGGAGACTATTAAGTCAGCATCATTTTTACTTAGCTTTTGAATAGGGTAATTGAAGGGTTAGTCCTGGTCTCCCCTGGAAGAGAGTTCCAAATGTTTGGGGCAATTCCGTAGAAAGTGTGCTTGTACATTTTCTTTTTGGTGAATATTTGGGGAGATTGTGCTACGAGAAGGTCTGTTCCCACCAGATAGCACCTGTTTCTGGGCCAGGTAGGAAGAAGTATTGTGGTGGATGACTTTATGCATCATGCAGGTGATTTTTAGATGAACTGAGTCTCATAAGGTAGCCAGCACAGTGAATGAAGGACAGGGGGTAATATGATCACTTTTTTGTGGCTGTGATGAGCCGAGCAGCTGCATTCAGGGTCAGCCCTCAGAGGTGCTCATTTATTTTTGGTAGGCCCATGAGGGTAGCATTCCCATAGTCAAGTTTGGAGATCACAAGTGCTTGAACCACTATTTTGAGATCTACAATGGGCAGGAAGGGCTTTGTTTCCTAATGCGTGGAGTTGATAATTGCCTCTCTAGCGAGGCATTGATGTGGTTCTGCATGGAGAGGTTGTTGTCCAGAGTTATTCCTATGGATTTTGGCTTGAATCAATATGATGAGGGTTCAGTTCAAGCCTGGTGAGAAGTTGAAGCCAACCTTCGTTGAGGTGGAGTGGGGGCGGAGAGATTAATAGGAATTCAGTTTTGAGGGTATTAAGTTTGAGGTGGTTGCAAGTAAACCAATTTTGAGTTTTGGTCAGGATGTTGTTGAGGGTGCTGATGTCTTGGAGAAAGGCAATTTTCATGTAAAGTTGTGTATCAGCATACATATGGTAGGAGATGATAGAGAGTTTGAGGATTTCAGTCAGGAGGTCCATGTACAGGTTAAAAAGGGTGGGGGGCAAGTGTGGAACTTTGGGGTACACCATTCATGTCTGGGGCCTGGTCGGATAGGGCATGATTCATTAGATTTGGAGGAATGACAAAGAACTATTTTAAGACACTACCAGAGAAGACCAAATCTTGTGTTCTAAGAGGTTCAAGAGAATCTCGTGTTTGACCGTGGCAAACGGTGCTGATTGGCTCAAGTAGGATTAATAAACAGGATTCCTTTTGATCGAGTAAGTGTAAATCGGACAATGAGGTCCATGGCAGTTTCAGGCCTTTGTGACCCGGGTCTGAAACTAGATGGGCAATGGTCGAGGAGTTGGTATTGAGCAATGTGATTGCAGATTTGCTTATGAACACATTTTTCTAAAAGCTTGGCTAAAGTTACGATGCTAGATATGGGATATTGGGATCTCGAGAGGTCGGGTTTTTTAAGATAGGGGGTGACTTGGCCACTTTTTAGACAGTCACGAATGAGAGCGCTTGTGTAAGCGAGGCGTTGATAATCCTGGTCCATAAGGGGAGCAGGAGGTGTATGGTGTCATTGAGGCGTTTGGAGGAGAGGGTCATTGAAGTGGTTGAATATTTTACGGAAGTCAATAGCTTTAAGATGTCAGTTTCATCAAATGTCTGGGAGAAAGGCCAGCAGGCATTGTTTTTAGGTTTGAGGGAGATGGCTACCGGGACAATCTTTCATGACATATGGATGTGCACTGTGGAGTGGCCTTCCAATCAGTAAGAGATTCACAGCATTATGGAGATCAATGTCAATTAACTCAGTTTTCTCAAAAGGATGAGGCAAATGTTTTGCAATTTGAGCGGTAATGTCTGACGCAGAGGAATTGCATTTCCCATTAATTTGATTTTTGACCATTTCAAAGAGTGTTTTGGGTCGGTTGATGGCTATGTCAAGCTGCTGACGGAAACAATATGATTTGGAGCTCCTGATGTGCCTATTGTAGAAGCTTTCCTTTTGCCGCAGACGCTTAAGGTTAATCAGGAGAGGGGTCTGTCTCCATGGTCTTTCCAGGTCTAAGAGCACGGCGGTTCCTCATTGAGGCTACAGTTGAACCAGGGGTTAGATCATCTTATCAGGATCTCTCTTAATTGTTTGGGGGCAATGGAGTCTAGGTTGTAAGCCATAGTGCTAAAATAGTGCTCAGTGAGGTCTTGTGTATCAGCCATGTCGATGGGAGGGGACAATACATTGTGACTAATGGTGGATAGCATACCAGGATTGAGGTTATGGCATGTCAATGACCCAATGCTTGGTTTTCACTGGATGACCTTTGAGGATAAGGTTGCCTTCCTCAGCTTAGGAGAAGGTGATGCAGTGGTGGTCGGCTCAGCTGGGGTGCAGGGTGAAATAAAGTCAATTAGGATGGTATTCTCCTTGGAAATGATTAAGTCTAAGATAGCCCTTTATGTATGAGTGGGGCTGTTTGCAGGCCTTGTATCCAGGCAGAGGTTATGGAGAAAGGCCTTGAAACTTTTCACCAGCGGATCATTTGTGTCATTACAGTGAGTATTGAAATCACTTAGGAAAATCTGTGGATTTATAGTGTGGGTCATTGTTGGTAGATATGATCTCCATGATTTGTCTCAATGAAATATGGTTATCTCCCCAAAGGGTGGTAGATCATGTGGCAGAGTGTAAGTAGCATTGTCTTTGGTTTGGATGTTGATCCTCAGATATCTCGCAGGAGGATACTGGTATAGAACATGTTCTGTTTTACTTGATAGATTGGTCCTATATATACAACCATGATGGTTTGCGCAGTCCTGACTAATGATGTCATAGCTGGGTGGAACTAGGATGTCTAGAACAGTGGCTGAGGATTTATTTAACCAGGTTTCAGTGAGAATCAGGAGGTCAAGGTCCAAGTTGAGTATAAGGTCCGCTATGTCGGCAGCATGTTTCACTACTGACCGGCGGTTGACTGAAGTGAGGCATTTTAGGTCGGTTTTGGCAACATTGCTAGTAAGAGTGTCTGCGATGGGGACTAGTTTGAGGTTCGTGCTTTAAGCTAGTAATCTGGATTTAGGGTGGGGTTTCTCAGGCGGTTGGGTGATAATAGTTTGAATCCTTTCTGATGGCATAACATGGTCTGTTGGGGCGGGGCTATAAGATATGAGAAGGGAAAAGATATCATTGTTCGATAGTTGTCTGCTAACTAATCTGTTGGGGTCCAGTGGAATAGTCCAGATTCAGTTTCTCATCTCCATTTAAGGTTGAGGTAGTGTGTTAGCAGTACTATCCGAAGGAGGGCTTATTGGGGTGGGTATATCCGTGACTTGGTTCTGGAACCTGGTTGGATCAGAATGATTCAATCAGCAATTATGTTCCAGGTCAGAGGTGGTACATAGAAGATTAGGGAATATATACATCAGAAGGGTCCCATTATCAGTGGATTGTGGAATACTCACATCCTGCATCATGTGTGATGCAGGAGATATTGTTGAAGTAACTGTGAAATCAGAGAATATCTATGTCTCTCAGGGAGTGAAACATAAACAGAGTGAACACAGAGGGGCATATTCACAAGGACTTATCTTCCGAGTTATCGGCACTTCAGCGCAGCAAAAGTGGCGATAGAATGCCCGCCCCTTTCGCAAGCTGGTGCTAACTGCCTACATCACCACACTAACCCGGCGATAGCTGCCGCAAAAAACATCGCCACGATCAACACACCGCAAACTAACGCTAATGAGATGCAGAATAGGCGTGTCCGTGCAAAAACACACTGAAAACACCACATCGCGACATTCACAACGAACAGCCATATCCGCTGATGCGAACCAAAAGCAGGCGATAAGCCGCGCTAGCAGCAGGGATTTTACACCTGCTTTCTGCTGGTGTTAAGCAGGACGACTCACCTGCACCACAAAAGGGAGTCACCCAGCCCACAGCCACACCTGAAGAACAACAGATGCTTCATGGAGCCACTGCCCATGCAGCTCGGGAGACCCCAGAGGCCCACAACACCCACCGCCACCACCCCTAGGCGCCCTCGCATCCCGGGGCCCTCTCTGCCCGACACCACCCCGGACAAAGATATGCCACAGCAACTTTACAAAACCACGAGATGAGAAAGAGCCTGATGTCGCACACACACAACAACAAACACACATGTGTGGTCAGAATGAGGAGAAGCAAACATTCAACTGTGAAATTCCATGCCATGACTTTATTAATACACAACACAAAACAACAAGTGGATTAGTCCTCGCGGATCCACTCCGGACAATCTGGAAGCCACAGCCTGCAAGACCAAAATCCGAGATGAGAACGTGTGTCATGCGCCCATCAAAGGACAGAGAGAGAGAGAAAGAAAGAAACGGAGAGAGAGAGAGGGAGAGGGAGAGAGAGAGAGGGGGAGAGAGACAGTGAAAGGATGAGAGAGAGCGAGAGACAGCCGCCCCTGCACACCCATGCACCACAGCCCACCTTGCTACCACCGGTGCGTCTCCAACCACGTGCCGGTATCCACTGCAGTCCACCATGTCCGTTCATCTGCAATGGAGTCCAGATGTAGCTAATGGCAGAGTACATGCCATTGCACACGGCAACATCGCTCGCCCGCCCCTGCGCACACATGCTGCTGCACCCCAGCCCCTCCCCGCCGCCCCCGTGGACATTGTCCGCCCATGCGCACTCCAGGCCTCACAGCTCACCTCCCGCCACCGGTGTGTCTCAAACCACGTCCCGGGTGCATGCTCCGGAGTCCGGGACACGCGACGCTGGTAGACTCCACTATCACGCTGACCCGCCCGCGGGGCCACTAGGTCACACACCTGATCTGGGCCTTGGATTTCGAATGGGGAGAGTCCATAACAGTGCACACGTCATCAACGCAGGCTGCACACCAACAGCCAGCATCATAGGTGCCACTAACTCTGTGAACCTTGGAGGCAATGCCCGTCGGCGGTAGGCCCGCGTCGCACGCAGCTCTCCGGCCTACACTGCGGTCCATCAGGGCTCACACCAGCGCCCTCACCAGCCCGGACAGCCAGGACGGGGCATCATCGCGGGCTGCGCACCTGCTCAGCACATCAGGTCGGCCCTACTACCTCCAGTGCCCCGGTGAGTCACCGACCCGTGGCGGTATGCCCGTGCCGGCCGACATGCTCCGGGTGCCACTAACCCAGTGCAACGGTAAGTCACCGATCCCGTGTCGCGCGGGCCGTGCCTCTTCACGCAGTACTACTCTGTGCCCGCGCAAGTCATGGTCCCTTCCATCATTGCATCACGTGACATGGCAGGTGGGCGCAGCATTGCCCCTCAGGCATTGTGGAAGATCTGGTCCATGTAGCTCTGTCGTCCCACCAGCTCTATAACGTATACGGAGTGGGGCTGGGCTTGCATACGCACATCCAGCGTAGGGGTGTGAAGTATCATCTCCGGGCTCTGGGCGTGGTCCTGTGCTGGGCAGGAAATGTACATATGCGTGTGCCCCTGTCGCAGTGTCTGCGCAACACGGGGCCGCGATGTGCAATGTTGGAATGTTACATGCAACCGGGAGGGCGCACGCGCACGTGGGAATGTGACAAGGTGCGCTAGTCCGCTCGGGCTCTTGGCTCATGCATGCCAACCGGCCGTGTGTCGCTCTTGGTGCGCCATGGGCCTAAGGCCTAACCTCAATTGCAGCGTGTAAAACCACATCACATTTTCCGCATTGCAAGCAGTAGCCAGACTGACATTAGGGATGAATGCTGTTACAGCTTGACAAATGATGGACGGAATGCTGACAATGCAAACATTCTCCCTCAGTCAAAAGATCTGGGTTAAATCCATCGTTCTTTTGCCCACTACGCCACCCCAGTTCTGGACCCAGCCATATGCAAATCAGTCTTGACCCTGTGCCCCATGGGAACAGTCCAGACCGAACTGCCAGGGCCAGGTCCTCCCTGGACCGGAAACAAGCATCCTGGGACCGGCTTTCAGGGTATGTCACCCTTCTTCAGCCAGGCTAGCTTTGAATCCAGTGGCACAGTGAGCAAGGGACCCACGTCTGGGCATACCCATCCCACTTAGGGCGAAAAGTGTTACAGCAAACAAATGATGGACGGAATGCTGACAATGCAAACATTCTCCCCAGTCAAAAGATCTGGGTTAAATCCATCGTTCTTTTGCCCACTACGCCACTCCCAGTTTGGACCCAGCCATATGCAAATCAGTCTTGACCCTGTGCCCCATGGGAACAGTCCAGACCGAACTGCTGATGGCCAGGTCCTCCCTGGACTCGGAAACAAGCATCCTGGGACCGGTTTCAGGGTATGTCACCCTTCTTCAGCCAGGCTAGCTTGAATCCAGTGGCACAGTGAGCAAGGGACCCACGCCTGGGCATACCCATCCCACTTAGGCGAAAAGTGTTACAGCAAACAAATGATGGACGGAATGCTGACAATGCAAACATTCTCCCCAGTCAAAAGATCCAAGTTAAATCCATCGTTCTTTTGCCCACTACGCCACCCCCAGTTTGGACCCAGCCATATGCAAATCAGTATTAGGGATGAATGCTCCTTTGTCACCACACAGGAGGCGGAAAGGGCATCTGCACCTCTGACGTTGGGCACTGACATGCGGCAGACAACCCCTGGGAGAGATATCATAGCAGATGTAGACGACTCCCACACTTCACACAGCGATGATGAAGGACCAACGTATCCACACCCCACCCCCAGAGGCTCCTTGCCCGGGGTGCTCCTGCATGGAATGGCCTTCACACTCACGCACACAACAGCACATACGTCCTGGCGTCGCACACCCATGCGACTCATTGCTCCGAGCTGTGGCTTTTCATCCACATCACTGCTGCAGGTCAGTGCAGTGGCGGTTCTACGAGTGCCACCCCCACAATGGCCGAACATCACAGGCACATGCACAAAGCCAGTCACGTGGGACTGTACCGTGCCCGAATGCTGCAAATGTTGGGGGTCCTGCCACTTGCAGTGTTGCGCATCAGTTACCGTCTGAGCTTCCGTCTTGGTACGTCACCTGCGTCCAGCCCTGGTTCCTCTGTCGGACATGCATATTCGAGTGGCCCATGGATGTCTGCCTATCCAATGCAATGGTAGCTGAACTGTATTATGACTTTTGTGTGCGCCCCCTGTTGGCCACGACCAGGAGTGTAACCGGGATTCCGCTCATGGGATGCCTGGATGTTTGGCATATGTGCTGGCAGTTGGACATGGGAGTTTGCACGATTCCTCATGTGCAGTGACCACATTGAGGTGCCCCCCTATTGGGCTGTTTTGCGGATTGGTGAGACGGCGTGGACGGAGCACATCTGTCCGGACCAGTTGATGGATTGGCTCGCCCTCGTGTTCCTTGAGCTGGACAACGACGTACTCCTGGAACTGATTGCACAGGAAGCTGCGCTCGCTTTCATGGACGACTAACGACGTTCAGCAGCCACAACTGATGGTAACCCATAGCACAGGTCCCAACACCTTGTTGCATGCTGGTGATGAGTCGACATTTCCCACAACAACAGTGGACATGGCTGCATTCCTATGCTGCCTGTGATTGTCTTATGCCTTGGTCTGCATGTTGTGGCCCTTTGTCTTGCCCGTACTTACGCGCACATGCTAATAAATTCTACGCTGCCATACTTGTGTTCAACTGTGATTGGTGTTGGGTAGGATGGCAATTCGTGTGCCTCATTGGGCATTGTCCGTACACAGGGTGGGACTGGATGACGCATTTCATTTAGGGGTGAGTCCTATTGGCAGGTCCACCTCTGTCGCCAGACTTGGTGGTTTGGGATAGTTGCTGGTAGACCTTGTGCAGCTCCGTGACGTCACCAATGTGGGTATGGGGTCCTCGAGCTCTTGGCATGTGGGTCACTGTGGATCGTTCTGGACAGTGTGTCCACGCAGGTGGGTGTGGGTAGGTATGCGACGGTAGGCACTGTTGTCACATGTGATGGTGGACACACCTTTAGGCCTGCTACCGACTTTGACATTTTTACACACGGAGCCGATTTCCTACATGGGCGTGGGGCGTACCGCTGGGGGCTGCGAGTATGTTGTTCATGGGTGATGTGTGCCCACAGCTGGATTCAGTCCTACGCGCAGTCATCTCGTTGGACTGCCATGTTTCCATTTGTCTTGCCAATGACACGGTGGTGGGGACGGACAGTTGTTGGTGGTGTCTCTGCCCACACCGTGCGCGTGTGGATCCGGTTTTCCTGCAGTCTGGAACCCCGTCTTCCTCTTCCTCTTCCTCCTCTGCCTCTTCCCCCGACCCCGGGGTTCGGGCGGGTCCTCCGTTGTGCTTGCGGGGGTTCGAGCTGGCCTCAGCACTCGGTCCAGAGTGCTTCCATGAGTGGTCCACGCAGTAACTGCTTACTTGTTGGTGTATTTTTTGGGTCCTTTTATGGCGCTCTCTTCCCGCGCATGGTGCGCATGTGTATTGCTGGCCCTCCCTTGCTAGGCTTATCTCACGGTTGTTTCGTCATTGGGCGCATCGCAGCTTTTCCCCGCGTTAGGGTTTGGATTTTTATCGCCGTCGCGGTAGTTGTTTTGCGGACATTTGCCATGTTGTCGTGCGAATATCGCACGGCATCGCTCGTGTTGTGAATGCCACGTTGACACGGCGTTATTTTCCGCGCGATGGACTGCGATGTGAGAAGTTGCGGTAAGCTATTCTGGCGATGTTTATCGCACGTTCTTGTGAATATACCCCTAGTGATTTGCCCAGAATCACAGGATGTTTCCGACGTCATTGCCGGGCCGAACCCAGTTCCCGTTCGAGTCGACCGCCCTGGCCGTTAGGCCAACTCCTCTCTCCATAAGGATTAGTGCGTCATCATGCACTTTTTGCGGCTCTTGTGTGCGTGCACGGTATGTGTATGTCCGGGGGGGCTGGAGGGGGCCTGGGGGTGGTGGCGGTGGGTGTTGTGGCCCTCATGGGTATCCGAGCTGCATGATCATTGTCTCCATGGCATCTGTGGGTCTTCGGGTGTGGCTCTTGGCTGGGCTCCCTTTCATGCTGCAGGTAGTCGTCCTGCTTAACACCAGCAAAAGGCAGGTGTTAAATCACTGGTGCTACCGTGGCTTATCGCCTGTTTTTGGTTCGCATCGCAGATCTGGCAGTTTGTTGTGAAAGTGGTGTTGTGGTTTTTGTGTGTTTTTGCACGGAGACGCCTACTCTGCATCTCATTAGGGTTAGTTGGTGGTGTCCACCGTGGAGATACATTTTGGGGCAGTTATCGGCGGGAATACTGGCGATATCTGCAGTTTGCACCCGCTTGTGAATGGAGTGTTGAATCTATCTCCACTTTGGATGCGTTAAGGTGGAGATAAATCGGCGGTAGGTCCTTGTGAATATGACCCTTTGTCACTCTTGATTGCCAGGTGTGGTTGCAAAGGTGTGAGATGCAGCCAATAATGTTAAAATTGGGCCAGCGCACATAAAGCATAGAGCTGCTCCTAAACCTCCTTGTGACTGTGGTAGTGTAAGCAATTCGTAGGGGACCAGGGGTTGTCTCCCTGCCCACACTAACGATATCAAATTGGACCGCAATCATTTGAAAAAACGCATGGTGAGTGAGAATGGGATATATACAAACAGGTAGAGGGATTTAGGAAGCATTATCATTTTTGCCATATTGATGCAGCCTTCTATAGTTAACAGTAGTCTTGACCATACCAGAATCCGGTCTTTTAACCAGTCGGCTGCATGGCCATAGTTTGCTTGCAAAGCTTCCCTGGGTCCCTGCTCAGCCATATTTCAAGGTATTTGATCAGGCATTTTGCCCATTTCAAGGGGTATTCTGTGGAGAATTGATGGGTGGCATCAGTTAGTGGAAATAGGACAGACTTTGACCAGTTTGTTTGGAAACCTGAGTATCCTCAAAATTGCACCACTTTGCATGTCAGGGGTCAAGATTGGTCTGGGGGGCATGCGCATATATGGTGATGTCATCGGCATATAAGGATATCACTAAGCCTGTGGATGTAAAGCCTATACCTTTGTCCGTGTGGTGCTGCAGCAACCTAACAGCTAGGGGCTCAATGGGGAAGGTGAATAAAAGCGGCGAGAGCGGGCTACCTTGCCTGGTGGCCTGCGTGATTTGAAATGGTTCTGAGATAAGGCCATTGAGTTGCACCCAGTCCACCGGGAGGGTATACAGGAGTTGGATTTGCTTAATGAACTGGCAACTGAGACCCAGTTGCTGAAGCAATGGAAAAAGGTATGATCATTCGAGTGAATCAAACGCCTTGGTGGAATCCAGTAGAGCGGCCGATATCTGCGGGTGTAAGTGGTGCATCACTGCGAATACTATGCAGAGGTTGTGTGATGTCAATCGGCCCGATACAAAGCCGGATTGGTCTGGCCGCACAATCATTGGCAATAAGGGTAGCAGTCAGTTTGCCAGAATTTTAGTTTTAGATTTTAAATCTTGTTAGTGATATTTATTAGCGAGAACGGGCGATAGGAGTAGCATTGCTTGGCTGGCTTGACAGGTTTGAGCAGGGTGACTATGACAGCCTCCTGTAAAGAAGAGGGGAGCGAGCCCACAGCCAGGGAGTCCTGATACAAATCTAAAAGAAGGGTGTAGGAGAGTAGGATCTGCTTCACATGGGTACCCCCACTTTTTGCTGATGCTTCACTGTTTTTCGACCTTAGTCTGGCTGGGGCCCTGCTAATCAGAACCCCAGCCTAGCTGCTTCCTCTCTAAAATGGTTTCCATGTGCCTTAGGCACATCTCTGATTGGAATCTGGAGTGCCCTTATAAGTCCCTAGTATATGGTATACTATGTACCCAGGGCATAGGTACCTCAGAGGCCTACCAGGGGCTGCAGCATGTATTATGCCACCCCTGGAAGGCCATCCAAACTGACACCACAGGTCTGCTACTGCAGCCTGGGTAAGGTGGTGCATGCACCCCTTACTGTGATATAGGCTACCTATATCACTATATACATACACACATATAAACCTATAAGTCACTCCTATGGCAGGCCTTATCAATCCTGAAGGCAGAGTGCGTGGTTCCTATGTGAGAGGGTGCCCCTGCATGAGCAGGGCCCCTCTGCAGTGTTCGGAGACCCTTCTCTGATGCTGTTTGTAGTGCAGCCTGACCATATACTCTTAAGCGCATTATAACCTCGCGTTAAATGCTAACTTTAGGATGGCTGCACCGAAACATGTCGTGTTTGGTGTCAAACATCTTGGAATACTACCCCCCGCCAATTCTGGCGGCGGGGGTAGCATTCCATCCTTCTAGAGGGAGAGACATGTTAACCCTGGCCTGGCCGGTAACTTCTTTCAAAGCCCTGGCATCACAAAATGGATGCTGCTGCCACAGACACAAGTCTGGCCTCCTGCTGCTGACCGAAACTCCGGCAGGGAGGCCTGGACAATAGGTTTCCTGTCCCAGGGAGGTGTGACCACCTCCCCAGACAGGATAGTGTGTATTGGGGCTGGGCGGGAGCACTTTCGGGTGCTTTGAAGTCCTGCACTGGGGGCACACTTGGTGTCCCTGTGCATACCCCAGTTCAAACCGGATCAGGGGCTTGCAGCCCCTGCTTTGGCGCGAACTGGACAAAGAGAAAGGGGTGTAGCCACCCCTCTGCCCTGACCCACCCATAGGTGGGGCCACAGAGTAAGTCCAACCCCTAAACTTAGTATAAGTATAGGAACCCAGTCCTTAGGACTTTAGATTATCCCTGGACGAAACTCTGACACAGAATCCTGGACCTTCGACGCTCTACTAAAGATTAGAGGACAGAAGAATCTCCCTTGAAGTCAAGGAGTGACTCCCCTGCTTGGCAGGCACCAAAGAAGCAATTGTCCGGTCTGCATCGCCTAAGCTCCCGTCGGACGCCGAAGTCTTTGCATCACCAGAGGTGGATTTCCAGACTTCCCCGAGGCTGCCCTGAGTCCCCAGCAAAGCTGAGGCCCGTAGCTGTCGTGGGTAACGTGGAACCGTGACCCCTGGACACCGCACGCATTTGCAAGTGCATCCTCTTCTGGGTCTCCCACGAAGTCGTGCTTTGGGCTCCGAGTAGCCCTAGCCTCCAGCACCAACTGCACTGAAGATCACTGGCCTCCACTCCACGAGTGTCCTGTGAGCCAGCTCCACGTGCACCGTCTCGAGGCTCCTTTGCGGTCGCTAGCCCGTTGGCTAGTAGCCCTTCACGAAGGCCAATCTTTTTCTACTTGGGCTCCCTGGTTGCTCCAGGCTTGCCCTCACTTACCCTTGCTGGGTGAGTTCCTCAGACCTTGCTGGTCTGCATCATCGTCAATCTTCATCTTCATCAAGACTTGCCGTTGCCAAGGCTTGTTGGGTCCAATCCGGTCGCCGACACCTCAGCACTCGACAGACATCATGTACCAGCCCGAATCCTGCTCCTGGTCACCGACAACGCCTCCTGGACCTCGTGGCTGAAGAGTCAAGATGACCGTCAACCTACCTGAAGCACTCGACATCGGTGGGCATCTGCTCATCGCCTTCCTGGTCACTGGCTAGTGACCCAGACTCTGTCCCCTCTGCTTTCAGGTTCTTCAGATCTCCGATCCAGCCTTGGATCCACCCGGACACTTTTCACTTGGTCGCCAGCAGCACTTTGCAGCAGATCGCCATTCAAATCGACGACGAAACCCGACCCGAAAGGCACCTATGCACCCGGCTTCCCTGGGTGAGGTAACAAGAGTACTCCGGTGCTCCCGTGGGTAGAGACTCTAGAACGACCTAGTTCTCAAAGGGTTTGCTCCAAGTCCTTCTTTAAGTGTCCCTTTTCTTTAATTTCCAAACCGCGACTTTCTCCATAGAAGTTAACGGCGATTCGCGGCTGTGTAATTACACTGCACGCGTCCCCCGTGGGTCCCCTGTGTCACTACCTTGGGTGGTTCCTTGTGGTCCAAGCACTTCTAGAGGCTCTAGGCCTAGTGTCTAGCTCAGTCGTGGTTCTTATACCACTTTATTGGTATATGGTTTGAGTACGCCCCTAGGGCCCAAACGTGTATTTGTGCTATTACTGTGTTTAAATAACTTATAACTTATGTACTTGAACTCTAGCCTCATAAAGAGACTAGAGGGGTGTGTTTAGTAATAAATACATATATTTTGAATATATACCTGGTGTGGTGCTCTTTCATTTGGTCACTCAAGAGATTATAGACTGGTAAAACAAGCTGCTTTACATTCCTTCAAGACTTAGCCTGAAGGCTGCTCTCCATAGCTACCACTAGGATAGCTTTCAATAAAGGTTGTCTTTAACCTATCTCCAATAAGGGGTTGTTTGGACTGGTGCAAGGTGCCCACTATAATTAGTGGACAGCATATGCCAGGCCAACTTCTCACATTGGTGTGCAGCGTGTGGGATTCCAGCTTGCTATTGTTTTACCAGATAATCTCAATTGAATTGATCAACTGAAAACCACTAAAGGTACCTAAGGTACATATAAATTAAGCTTAGTATACAGTAAGTTCTACTGAACTTAGAGTTGTGTGTCAAGGGATAGCACACCCTTTCTACAACTCAAGAGAGTTTAGTAGGCCACACTAGAGTAGGTAGTGCATACACCACACCTCACTAGTGATGTCTTCAAAGCCAGGACCCAGTGAGTCCTTGCCAGAAGCCAATGGGCTTCTTCCCTCCAAGTATGATACACTCCCATTCTTGGAATTGAGAGCAATATGCAATGTGAGGAAACTGAAGACAGGCCAAAGTCCCACCACCCAACATCTGAGAGAGATGTTAATGGCTGATGATCTCAACAGGCCCTTAGGGTCTGAAGGGGTAGGTGCAGAGGGTGGGGCAGAAGATGAGGATGGGGCCAGGGGTAGCAACACCCCCAACCCCCTCTGGAACTGACCAGGAGGGTGACAATGACCCTGACCTGGAAAACCCAATTCCTCCTGTGGATGAGGAGGAGGCTCAGGATGACCTCCACTTTGTCCCCCAGGAAGGATTGTGAGTGTGCCTAGAAGGTCTAGATCTCCTTCTCAGGAGTCTAACCACTCTGGCACCTCAATAGGGACCTCTGTCTCCTCTCATAGGAGGGAATCCTCTCATGAGAGGAGAAAGAGGCTGATTCAGTATGAGGAAGCTCAGCTTGAACTCAGAAAACAGCAATTGGCCCTAGACAGGGAGTCCCTAGATCTCCTTAGAGAGAGAAAACAGTTGGGACTAGAGTCCCATGGTGGCAGCCATATCCCTAGAGATAGGGAAAGGTCTTATGACCATAGAAACCTGAGCAAGATTGTCCCTCCCTACCAGAGTGGGGATGACATCCACAAATGGATAACTGCTCTAGAGAGGGCCTGTAAAGTACAGAAGGTCCCTCAGGAGCAGTGGGCAGCAATCTTGTGGCTCTCCTTTGCAGACAAAGGTAGAGATAAGCTCCTCACTGTAAGAGAAGAGGATGCTGATAATTACAAGGTCTTGAAGAGTGCTCTTATTGATGGGTTTGGCCTAACAACTGAACAATACAGGTTAAAGTTCAGAGATGCCCAAAAGCACAGACTCAAGACTGGGTAGACTATGTGGATTGTTCTGCTAAGGCTCTGGAAGGCTGGTTGATGGGCAGTAAGGTGTGTGACTTCTCAGGATTGTACAATCTGATAATGAGGGAGCAGATTCTTAATAACTGTCAAAATCAGCTGTTGCATCAGTACCTGGTGGACTCTGATCTGACCTCTCCCCAAGAATTGGGAAAGAAGGCAGACAAATGGGTCAGAACCAGGGTGAGGCAGAAGGTACAGAACCAAGGTGGTGACCCTAAGAAGCAAGATTCTAAGAACTCTGATAAGGGTGGGGAGAAGGGTAAAGATCAAAAGTCTTCACAAGGCCCCCAAAAATCTTCTTCAGGTGGGGATTCACAGTCTACCAAAGGGAAAGGCCAAAGAAAACCATGGTGCAAGGTCTGTAAGCAAAAGACCCACTGGACCAGTGATTGCACCAAGTCCAAAGACTCGACTCCAGCCCCCACCAATGCCCCTAAGGCACCTGTTCCCCCTAGTACAGTTACAGTTGGTGGTGGGAGTACTACAGCCAAGGGTTTAGTAGGGTTGACCCTGGGTACTGAGATGGGCTCTGACCTAGTCAGAGAACTCACTCAGGCTGTGTTAGTCTGTGATGGAGGCATGGATGTGACCTCCTCTGTGAGTCCCAGTAATCTGGGCAAGTACAGACAACAGCCTTTAATCAATGGACGAGAGGCTTTGGCATTTAGGGACACAGGGGCAAGTGTCACCATGGTGACACAAGACCTTGTGAATCCTGGGCAAGTTATACTTGGTGAGATGTACCAAGTGACCAATGCTAGCAATGTCAGAACAGACCATACTCTGGCAGTTGTTAACTTCTCCTGGGGAGGGGTAACTGGCCTTAAGAAGGTTGTGGTAAGTGCAGACCTACCAGTTGAATGCTTGCTTGGCAATGACTTAGAAACTTCAGCTTGGGCAGAAGTGGAGCTCAGGACCCATGCAGAAATGCTGGGGATCCCTGCAGATGTGTTTGCTGTGACCAGGTCACAAGCCAAAATGTCTAGCACTGAACAGGCCTTGGATTCTGGAATAATGGACCAAGTGCCTTCCAAGAGGAGGAGTAGTAGGGTAAAGGCAGTGCCTTCCCCCTTGGCTCAGAAGGAAGATCAGTCCCTTGAGGGGATGATCTCAGTCCTGAGGAAGGAACTGTCCCAGAGGAGCTTGAACCTGACCAGGTTGAGTTCTTGGGGACAGGGGGACCTTCCAGGGCAGATCTGAGCCAGGAGCAGCAGAGCTGCCCCTCTCTTGAACCCCTCAGACAGCAAGCTGCTGCTGAGGCTGCTGGGAAAGCTAGTGGTCCCCATACTGTGTATTGGGATGATGGACTCTTGTACTCAGAGTGTAGAGACCCCAAGCCTGGTGCTACCAGGAGGTTGGTTATACCTCTGAAGTTCAGGGGCTTCCTATTGACCCTAGCCCATGATATTCCCTTAGCAGGTCACCTGGGCCAGAACAAGACTTGGGACAGAATTGTCCCTCACTTTCACTGGCCCCACATGTCTGAAGACACCAAGGAGTTTTGTCGCTCCTGTGTAACCTGCCAGGCCAGTGGCAAGGCAGGTGGCACTACAAAGGCCCCCTGATACCACTACCTGTGGTGGGGTTCCCTTTGAAAGGGTGGGGATTGACATTGTTGGTCCCATGGATCCCCAAACAGCATCTGGGCACAGGTTTATCCTGGTGGTAGTGGATCATGCCACCAGGTACCCAGAGGCTATTCCCCTTAGGACCACTACAGCACCTGTGGTGGCAAGGGCCCTCCTGGGAATTTTCTCAAGAGTGGGCTTTCCTAAGGAGGTTGTATCAGACAGGGGTGCTAACTTTATGTCTGGATACTTAAAAGCAATGTGGAAGGAGTGTGGAGTGACTTACAAGTTCACCACACCCTATCACCCACAATGCAATGGTTTAGTTGAGAGATTCAACAAAACCTTGAAGGGCATGATTAAAGGGCTCCCAGAAAAGCTTAGGCGAAGATGGGACATACTCTTGCCCTGCCTTTTATTTGCATACAGGGAGGTGCCTCAAAAGGGGTTGGCTACAGCCCTTTTGAACTTTTGTTTGGCCACCCTGTCAGGGGTCCACTGTGCTTGGTGAAGGAAGGATGGGAGTTACCTCTCAAGCCCCCAAAGCAAGACATAGTGGACTACGTACTTGGTCTCCGCTCCCGGATGGCTGAGTATATGAAAAAGGCAACTAAAAACCTTGAGGCTAGCCAGGAACTTCAAAAGGCCTGGCATGACCAAAAGGCTGTACTGACTGTTTATCAGCCAGGACAGAAGGTGTGGGTGTTGGAGCCAGTGGCCCCAGCAGCTCTCCAAGACAAATGGAGTGGACCCCACACCATTGTTGAGCAGAAGGGTGAGGTTACCTACTTAGTAGACCTAGGAACACCCAGGAGTCCCCACAGGGTTCTCCATGTCAACAGGTTAAAACCATATGTGGACAGGGCAGACATGGGCTTGCTCATGGCTACTGATGAGGGACAGGAGGAAGAGAGTGACCCACTCCCTGACCTGCTCTCACAGAACCCTGACGATGGGTCAGTAGATGGTGTAGCCTTGGCAGGCAGCCTCACTACCCAGCAGCAAACTGATTGTAGACAGGTGCTCAATCAGTTCAGACACATGTTCTCACTGACTCCAAGTCAGACCACCTGGTGCACTCATGAAGTGGACACTGGGGACAGTCTGCCTATTAAAAATAAGATTTATAGGCAACCTGACCATGTCAGGGACTGTATCAGGACAGAAGTCCAGAAGATGTTGGATTTGGGAGTTATTGAACCCTCAGATAGCCCTTGGGCTAGTCCAGTGGTCCTTGTGCCAAAACCTCACACCAGTGGTGGAAAAAGAGAGATGAGGTTTTGTGTGGACTACAGGGGTCTCAATGCAGTCACTAGGACTGATGCCCATCCAATACCAAGGGCAGATGAGCTAATAGACACTTTGGCCTCAGCCAAGTATCTAAGCACATTTGACTTGACAGCTGGCTACTGGCAGATCAGACTAGCTGATGGTGCAAAGCCAAAAACAGCATTCTCAACCCCTAGTGGGCATTATCAATTTGTGGTGATGCCCTTTGGTCTGAAGAATGCACCTGCCACTTTTCAGAGGTTGGTGAATACAGTCCTTACAGGTCTGGAAGTCTATAGTGCAGCATATCTAGATGATATTGCTGTCTTTAGCTCCACCTGGGAGGATCACCTGGTCCACCTCAGAAATGTTTTACAGGCCCTGCAAAGGCAGGCCTGACTATCAAGGCCACCAAGTGCCAGATAGGGCAGAGTCAGGTTGTGTACCTGGGCCACCTTGTGGGTGGAGGCCAGGTTCAACCTTTGCAGAGCAAGATCCAGACCATCATGGACTGGACTGCTCCAACTACCCAGACTCAGGTGAGAGCCTTCTTAGGCCTGACTGGGTACTATAGGAGATTTGTCAAGGGGTATGGATCAATAGTGACACCCCTGAATGACTTAACTTCCAAGAAAATGCCCAAAAAGGTTCAGTGGACAGTTAGCTGTCAAAAGGCATTTGATGACCTGAAGCAGGCCATGTGCACTGCTCCCATTCTACAGAGTCCTGATTACTCCAAGAAGTTCATTGTTCAAACTGATGCATCTGAATTGGGGGTAGGGGCTGTACTGTCACAATTGAATGAAGAAGGTCAGGATCAGCCAGTAGCTTTCATTAGCAGAAGGCTGACCCCTAGAGAGAAACGTTGGTCAGCCATTGAGAGGGAGGCCTTTGCTGTGGTCTGGGCTCTGAAGAAGTTGAGGCCATACTTGTTTGGTACTCACTTCCTTGTTCAAACAGACCATAAGCCCCTCTTATGGCTAAAACAAATGAAGGGTGAAAACCCCAAACTGCTTAGGTGGTCCATTTCCCTACAGGGGATGGACTTCACAGTGGAACATAGACCTGGGAGTAACCATGCCAATGCAGATGGACTCTCTAGGTACTTCCACTTAGAACATGAAGACTTAACTGGGCAAGGTTAGTTTAATGTCCCTACGTTTGGGGGGGTTGTGTAGGAGAGTAGGATCTGCTTCACATGGGTACCCCCACTTTTGCTGATGCTTCACTGTTTTTCGACCTTAGTCTGGCTGGGGCCCTGCTAATCAGAACCCCAGCCTAGCTGCTTCCTCTCTAAAATGGTTTCCATGTGCCTTAGGCACATCTCTAATTGGAATCTGGAGTGCCCTTATAAGTCCCTAGTATATGGTATACTATGTACCCAGGGCATAGGTACCTCAGAGGCCTACCAGGGACTGCAGCATGTATTATGCCACCCCTGGAAGGCCATCCAAACTGACACCACAGCCTGGGTAAGGTGGTGCATGCACCCCTTACTGTGATATAGGCTACCTATATCACTATATACACACACACATATAAACCTATAAGTCACTCCTATGGCAGGCCTTATCAATCCTGAAGGCAGAGTGCGTGGTTCCTATGTGAGAGGGTGCCCCTGCATGAGCAGGGCCCCTCTGCAGCGTTCGGAGACCCTTCTCTGATGCTGTTTGTAGTGCAGCCTGACCATATACTCTTAAGCGCATTATAACCTCGCGTTAAATGCTAACTTTGGGATGGCTGCACCGAAACATGTCGTGTTTGGTGTCAAACATCTTGGAATTCTACCCCCTGCCAATTCTGGCGGCGGGGGTAGCATTCCACCCTTCTAGAGGGAGAGACATGTTAACCCTGGCCTGGCCGGTAACTTCTTTCCAAAGCCCTGGCATCACAAAATGGATGCTGCTGCCACAGACACAAGTCTGGCCTCCTGCTGCTGACCGAAACTCCGGCAGGGGAGGCCTGGACAATAGGTTTCCTGTCCCAGGGAGGTGTGACCACCTCCCCAGACAGGATAGTGTGTATTGGGGCTGGGCGGGAGCACTTTCGGGTGCTTTGAAGTCTTGCACTGGGGGCACACTTGGTGTCCCTGTGCATACCCCAGTTCAAACCGGATCAGGGGCTTGCAGCCCCTGCTTTGGCGCGAACTGGACAAAGGGAAAGGGGTGTAGCCACCCCTCTGCCCTGACCCACCCATAGGTGGGGCCACAGAGTAAGTCCAACCCCTAAACTTCGTATAAGTATAGGAACCCAGTCCTTAGGACTTTAGATTATCCCTGGACGAAACTCTGACACAGAATCCTGGACCTTTGATGCTCTACTAAAGATTAGAGGACAGAAGAATCTACCTTGGGGTCAAGGAGTGACTTCCCTGCTTGGCAGGCACCAAAGAAGCAATTGTCCGGTCTGCATCGCCTAAGCTCCTGTCGGACGCCAAAGTCTTTGCATCACCAGAGGTGGATTTCCAGACTTCTCCGAGGCTGCCCTGAGTTCCCAGCAAAGCTGAGGCCCGTAGCTGTCGTGGTTAACGTGGAACCGTGACCCCTGGACACCGCACGCATTTGCAAGTGCATCCTCTTCTGGGTCTCCCACGAAGTCGTGCTTTGGGCTCCGAGTAGCCCTAGCCTCCAGCACCAACTGCACTGAAGATCACTGGCCTCCACTCCACGAGTGTCCTGTGAGCCAGCTCCACGTGCACCGTCACGAGGCTCCTTTGCGGTCGCTAGCCCATTGGCTAGTAGCCCTTCACGAAGGCCAATCTTTTCCTACTTGGGCTCCCCGTTGCTCCAGGCTTGCCCTCACTTACCCTTGCTGGGTGAGTTCCTCAGACCTTGCTGGTCTGAATCCTTGTCAATATTCATCTTCATCGAGACTTGCCGTTGCCAAGGCTTGTTGGGTCCAATCCGGTCGCCGACACCTCAGCACTCGACAAACATTGTGTACCAGCCCGAATCCTGCTCCTGGTTGCCGACAACGCCTCCTGGACCTCGTGGCTGAAGAGTCAAGACGACCGTCAACCTACCTGAAGCACTCGACATCGGTGGGCATCTGCTCATCGCCTTCCTGGTCACTGGCTAGTGACCCAGACTCTGTCCCCTCTGCTTTCAGGTTCTTCCGATCTCCGATCCAGCCTTGGATCCACCCGGACACTTTTCACTTGGTTGCCAGCAGCACTTTGCAGCAGATCGCCATTCAAATCGACGACGAAACCCGACCCCGAAAGGCACCTATGCACCCGGCTCCCCTGGGTGAGGTAACAAGAGTACTCTGGTGCTCCCGTGGGTAGAGACTCTAGAACGACCTAGTTCTCAAAGGGTTTGCTCCAAGTCCTCCTTTAAGTGTCCCTTTTCTTTAATTTCCAAACCGCGACTTTCTCCATAGAAGTTAACGGCGATTCGCGGCTGTGTAATTACACTGCACGCGTCCCCCGTGGGTCCCCTGTGTCACTACCTTGGGTGGTTCCTTGTGGTCCAAGCACTTCTAGAGGCTCTAGGCCTAGTGCCTAGCTCAGTCGTGGTTCTTATACCACTTTATTGGTATATGGTTTGGTACGCCCCTAGGGCCCAAACGTGTATTTGTGCTATTACTGTGTTTAAATAACTTATAACTTATGTACTTCGAACTCTAGCCTCATAAAGAGACTAGAGGGGTGTGTTTAGTAATAAATACATATATTTTGAATATATACCTGGTGTGGTGCTCTTTCATTTGGTCACTCAAGAGATTATAGACTGGTAAAACAAGCTGCTTTACATTCCTTCAAGACTTAGCCTGAAGGCTGCTCTCCATAGCTACCACTAGGATAGCTTTCAATAAAGGTTGTCTTTAACCTATCTCCAATAAGGGGTTGTTTGGACTGGTGCAAGGTGCCCACTATAATTAGTGGACAGCATATGCCAGGCCAACTTCTCACAAAGGGAAGCTAGGATCTGGGCCTATTCTTTGTAAAAGCTTACTGTGAGGACGTCAAGGCCAGGGGCTTTGTCTCCGGGCATGCCCACTGTTACCTGGGAGATTTCCTCCTACATTATGGTGAGACTAGGTATTCCTGATGTGGGCTATCTAACTATAGGAGCTGTATAGTGTCTAAGTTTGCCTTAAGCTCTGCGGAACCGGCAATGGGGGTGGCGACGTATAGTTGAGCTTAGAATGCAGACCTTACATCCAGTAAGTCAGATGGGGAAGTACGGATTTGGCCATCTGCATTGCGGAGCACCGATACATAAGCAGATGCATGTGGTTTGTGGAGCAGCCCAGCTAATGTTTTCTCAGGGCAGTCTCCCTTTCTATACCATAAGGCTTGGGACTCTTTGTCTAAATAGTGCGTTTAACAAGTCGCCTCCTCTTGATATTCAGCCATTTTTCCCGGATACTGGCCAGTACAGCGGCGTCTTGGATTCGAGATAATTTGGATTCCAAGGCGCTAATATCAGGCTCAAGTCTGAACAGTGACCCACATCTGCCTCTGAGACCGCTGTTTTGCTTAGCAATCTAGGTGCCCCGTATGACCACCTTAAAGGCCTCCCACAACCCTCGGAGGGAGACCGCACCAAGCCTGTGCTCTGCTCAAAGTGTTCGATAATGGATGCTCGGTTTTCCTACCGAAACACAGTGTCTTGTAGTACTCCTGGCGGTAGGCACCAGGTTAATGCTCAAGGTAGAGTGTGAGGGATCTGCAGGACGAGTTTTGCCGGCACTTGAGCTGATAAGGTGTGTGGCAAGTGAGTTATTGATTTGGTCCAAGTCCGCATGTCTTTGGAGATCAACCAAAGATCAACCCTCGATCATGTGTTATGATATGTGGAGATGCATATACCTTCACGAGTGTCCCAATGATTGAGGTGCCAGACATCCTGCCAGTGATTGTCAGAGATCATTGGGTGTAGGAGTTTGACCACCTGGGGGTGGGGGTGCCTAGAAATGCTGGATCTAACCTTTACATCTTCTAACGGGACATTTAAGTCTCCTCCCCACAGTACAGTCCAGGGCCCAAAGTCGGATATTAGTTTCCAAACCTCTTAAAAAAAAACTGGATCATCCATTTTAGGGCCGTACAGAGCGGCCAGGGTCATGGAATATGTATAAAGTGTGCCTGCCAGTATGACGTAACATCCTTGTTTGTCGCTTATGCAGTGTGTGGTACGCCATGGGAGACCCTTTTTATTAGTATTGTGACACCCCTAGCGTAATTGGAGTATGTTGAGTAGTACGTTTCCCCCCAGCAGCATACAATGAGCCTGTGGGCAGGGGCCTTGGCCAGGTGAGTCTCTTCTAAGAAGCAGACATCAATTTTGTGTTGTGTGAGGTAGGTATAAAGTAGGCGTGCTTTCCTGCCATCATTTAGGCCACGCACTTTGCATGTGAGACATGTCACGCATACCATGCTGTCTGCCCCACTCAGGAGTGGTGTGCCATCTGCATACATGGAGTTGCATGTAATGTGTGTGTAGACCGTAATTGTAGTGTGCATAGAACATTTTTGCAGCAAAGCAACAGTGCATGCCATTTAACCAACATTATTACAACAACGCCCCAGACCCTCCCGCCCATCTTGTCCCGTGTCTGGAACCAATCGTGAACGCCCCGACGCTGCAGCCCCCTGTAGTTAGAACTGTCAATAGGCCCCCCCCAATCTCCCCCGCACCCACACCAACCCCCCAAACAGGTTGTGAGATCCCTCCCCCGTGAACTGAAAACAAAAGGTAAAAGAAAAAGAACTATCACAACTGGTGGGAATTTTCCCTCAGGTCCTGGAGTCGCCTAGCAAACTTCCCCGCCTTGTGGCTGGGTTGTCGAGCTGGTGGGCCAAAGAGGGACCCAAGCAGGAAACAAACACATATGAGGACGCAACAGGATGAACAAAGCAGGGGAATTTTACCGGTAGCCATGGCTCATATCTAATGACAGTTTCAATGTCGCAATTAGGGTGCAACGTCCCCAGGCACCATCAGGAGACTGGCCAACTCCGCAGAGTGGTTTGAGAGAATAGTCAGTCATTATCACTTAGCTGCGCTCCTGTTGAAGAATGAGGAGAAGTTCCGGGGAAGCGGCGAGACCTGGCTGTTTGCTTGGCGAATATCAGCGCAGATTTGGCACCAGTGAAGAAATGTATTTTACCCTTGTGGAAGATCCGTACCTTGGCAGGGTACAAAAGTGTGTATGCTATTCCAGCTTGCTGTAGGATCCTCTTGGCGGGGAGAGAGTCCCGGCGGACCGCATGGACCGCCATTGTGAAGTCCAGATCGAAGGAGATATTGTTGCCCTGGTGTTGTATCGGCCCTTGCTCGTTGACCAGCTTGAGGACTTCGTCGCAGTCCCGATAGTTGAGCAGGCAGGCTACAATCGGGCGAGGAGGGGCTCCCATGGAGGCCTGGGACCTAGGGACCTGTGAGCCCTCTCCACTATGAAGACTTAGGATAACTCTGCTCCAAAGAGCTCACGCAGTAGGGTCTCGATGAAGTCCTCCATTCTAGAAATGGCTGTGATTTCTGGAATTCCTACTATGCGGAGATTGTTACAACTGGAGCAGACTTCCAGGTCTTTATTTTTGCCCTTGATTAGCTCTAGTACTTTATCCATTCTCAAGAGGTGTTCCTCAGACTCCGCTTGTAGGTCATCGGCGTCTGAGACCCGATTCTCCACCATATGTATAACCTAATTAAGGCGATTTGTGAGCAAGTCCAGTTTGGAGTCTATGGTTTTCAGCATGGCTCTAACTGCTATTAGTTACGCTCGGAGATCAGAGTCCTGTGCGCTGGTCTCCTCCGGCCGAGGCGTGTCCATGTCGGAGTCGTGGTTAGGGTCAATTTGGTGGGTTGAGCACCTGTTATCAAAGGATAGTTTTGTTTGCTTCTTGTTTTGATGCGAAGGGTGACGGTCGCTGTGTACTGACTCAGATTGCTCACTTGGCCGGTCTGGTGCCAATTTGGGGATGGTCAATTCTCTCTCGGAGGATGGCAACAGGAAGGTAGGGGTCGTCTGCCCAGTGTGTTCTTTCGGCCCCACCACACCTACCTGTGTCGGTAACTCTGGAGGGGCATGAGCAGACCTCAGCTTCAGCTCATCTCAGCAGCCACTGAGGTTGAGAGTGATTAGAGTTGGAGCCAGGCTCATTTGGAACAGTGCGAAAAACAAATGTTGCAGATAGTGTCTAGTTTGGCGAGTTGAGCAGGGCCGGTCCCCAAAGACCACAAAGGACAGTGAGAGCCGGGGGTCCTCCCTTGCAGAGCATCATCCAACGGGAGATGCGGCGTCCAGCATGTGGGGAGAAGTATGATCCTGGGCTCCCCGGGGCCGCTTGTATCCTCAGCCAAAAAATGCACTCCAGCCGTCAACCCCCACCAGCACCAGGTAGGAAGGCCTAGCGCGACCAGGTCAATGTGGCAAGTAGGTCCGGGGCTCCAGGCTCCAGTGCTGTGTTGCAGTGGCTCACAGGAAGAACGAGATGGATGAAAAATTTTGTTGGGCCTTAGGCCCGTCGCGAGCACCCAGACAGGAAGGGCATCCTTCCTCCGTCGTGCTCCCTGGCGGTCAGACGGGCCCGATCAGCTGCGTCCAGCAGGAGTCAGCCACCTCCGGATAGTGCGGCCACTCGGGGGACGGGGGGAGGGCGCCGCTAGCTGTCAGGGAGCCGAGCCCACAGGGAAAGGCTGCACGGCCGCGGGCCCTAAGGATCACCTCTCCCTGGCTCATTTCGTCCTCCTCACGCAGCCCTCCTGCAGCACCTCAGTTCCGTGCCCAGTCTTGTCCCCAGCTCCGGGTCTAATCTGTGGGGAGCAGCAGTGCATCCATTTGAGTCGGCTCACTTCAGGCTCCACATCCTCCGGTAGTGAACCCGGTGTCATGGCGAGTCCGGCCTATAACCCAGCAGTAGCAACCCTCGGTCCTGCTATGCAAGAGGTAGGCTATGGGCACGGAATCCCGCTTCACTGTCCCTCGGTCAGGAGGGTTAGGGCCGGCGGCACCCAAACTGCTCAAGTGGCTGCCAGCAGGTTTGCTTGGTGTTGCGCTGATGTAAATCGGCGTGTGGGATCCCTCTTGGCATGCGGATTATTCAGGATTCATGTCTCACCCAGCAAAGCCCTCTTACAGAGCGACCATCTTGCTGCCCGGTAAACCACGCCCCCACGCCCCCCAATGGCCAGATTAGTCACTTAAGGAGGTGTGATCTGCAAAAGAGTTGATAGGAATAAATATATAGAGTATGGAGTCCATCTATTTAAAATGCAGAACTTACTTGAAATTAATGGAAAGTCTGAATATGCATGGAATTAAATGATTGTAATGCCCACCCCTATTACAAGCAAAAGATTGTAATGTGCAGTGTGGTTGATATATTGTGATAACAGTTATGTTTATCCTTAACGCAATCTAGACTCTTGTATTTCGATCATTTCTTTACAAGGGATATTGGATCAAATAATTTCCACTATATATTTAAGATTGTCTGAGAAAGATAACGGGAGTGTTTATATAGTTTTGCACCTAAAAAGATGTGTCAATGTTGCATGAACTGTTGTTTTCCCTACATCCTCAGTATCTCCTTACACTGTATAACACTTCGCTTTTATCTTCAACAGGATATTGCTTTCTAACCATGTTTCTTTTTTATTTGATGTTTTTCCTCAAATCGAGAACATCATATTACATCAATGCGCTGATGATTCCCACCTCTACCTCAGGGTTTCCAGCAAACTGAACAACTGCCTCCAACTAATTATTGCATGGAGGACCTTTGTCTACCAGTTTGTAATCATTCACTAGTCTAAAGTCACTAATTCGATTTAGGATGAGAGGCTCAGTGCTTGGTGAATGTTAGCAAGCATTTAAGTAGTTCATATGATGAGTTGCATTATTTTTGTCATTAAATATTTTAAATGTGGAGGAGATGGAGAACAGGATAGTGCAAGGGCAAACACTACGGGGCATATTTACGTTCCCTGGCGCATCCCTGCAAATCATCAGGGATGCGCCAGGGAAGATGCGTCACGCAAGTTTGCCCTTGCGCCACCGCCGATGCGCCGCATTTACAATACGGCGCGCCGTGGCGCACGGATGGGCAGATGCGAGTCGCATCCCCCGACGGAAAGGCGGCGCATTGCTGGAATCGCGTCGCAAGCGCGACACAGCTCCAGCAAGGCTCGGGGGTGCCCTATGCCTAACATGCTGCGTCAATCCTTACGCCTGCTGCAAGCAGGCGCAGGGTTTTGACGCAGCATGGGCGTAAAAGTGACTCAGTGAAATCTTGTAGATTTCACTGCATCACTTTTACGAGGCGTACCTGCGAGGGAACGCCCACCCTGTGCCGGAACGCCCACATGAAACCTGACGCAGGTTTCATGTGGCGCAGGGGTTTACAAGGTGACGCATCTCCCTAGATGCGTCACGTTGTAAATATTGTGCAACGTGGCGCATGGGGCTCGTAAATCTGCCCCTACAAGTGCAGTGTAATTCAGTATGCCATTCTAGGGCTGGTCACAGCGATGCACCTTTCCAGGTTAATCTAGGTAGAGTAGTATAAATATCTTCCACACGATAAAGCAGGTATCTGGCAACAGTGGCTCCTAAAAATCCTTTGCTCTCACTACAGTTCACTCCCAGTCTTTCATTCCTGTACCTTTGTTATTTTACTCTTTCATTGGTTCCCTAAGGCCCTGACCCTTTTTGGACTTGGAGCCTTGGTGCATCTTTGCCACTTGCTTCCCTTCTCTGAAATGTCTCCTTCCTGGTACTGCAGAAAAACTTATTTTGATTCTTAGGCAACATTCCTGGTTGCCTTAGGAGATAGTCACAGATTACCTGCACCAGGAAGTCAAACTTTTATATGTCTGCTTTCATCTTGCTTCCTTAATAACCTTTTGCTCCAACTCTTTCTCTTTTGACAGAAAACTTGCAGTCCCTCTACTTAGTCTTAGATGCTGTGCTTTTATTGTTGGTCCTGTGAGTTCAGTCCTATTCTTCAACTTCAAACCTCTTTTTCCCTTTGCACATGGGTTCCCATCACTGTCCTGAAGTTTTACTCAGGAAGTGGGTAGATCCTCATTAGAGAAGGAGGGTTTTAGCTTAATATCCTGCACTTGTTAAGAAATGGGTCATTACACCATGTCAGGAGGGACGAGAGCTTATCTAAATGGGGGAAGGGCTAGGCTGCTGAAGTGAGGCCTGTCTGGTGGCAGAACGATCTGCCATTTTGATACAGGGGGTCCTGGGTAATTTTACATTTAGGCAAAGAGGAAGAGCCACATAAGGAGGTGGACATACAATAAGAAATTAGCCAGGATTTGGTATGGAAATTCTCTCGACACACATGATGCGACTAGCACCTCAGCATCACCTCCTCAAAACATTCCTGCACCTGAAACATTCCTGTGCCTAGAAATAATACACACCAAGGAAGAGGCCTCCTGCTGGAAGAAGAGGGCTCACTGAAGTACTAAAAGAATCTTGCATTCAGGGGCTGGAACTGCTTTGCAAGAGTAAAGTGGTACGCCTCCAAGTTTTCCTGCTTCAGAGATATAAAAAGGTGAAAGACTCCTGACTCCAAAAGTGTCTAGCTGACCACAAAGGATTGGACCCTGCAAGATACTAGGCTGGAGATAGACCTGGTATCTAGAAGTTTGCCTTAACAAGCTAGGGGCCGAAGGACTGACCAGAAGGTTCATTTTTTCTACCTATGGATGACTGAGGGAAGGTGCTGAGTCTTGCCTAGGGAGGTCACACACATGATGGGCAAGGAAACCAGATTCATTCTGCTCTGAGCTTTTTACTGCATTGAAAATAGATTCAGAAGGGCCAGTAATAAAGGTATCTAGTCTCAAGGAAACCTGCCTGGCTATAGGTACCACCTTGCTCTGCTGGAGGATTTTGAGAACCAAAAAAAGACAGATTCTGAAGGAAAAATATTGAACTGTGGCAAAGTGGCAAATCTATCCAAACTTTTTAAGCGACCTTGGTGGCTACGAAATCCAGCTTTATCCTCCTCTAAGCATTTTGTAGCCACAATCAATGACCAGTCAGAACTCAACAATGAGGCTTCAGATTTTGAGGGGTACTCACAGGTCCCAGCCTTGGACCTTGCCCTGAAGAACAATTCCAACTTCCATTTAAGAGACTAAGTCAGAAGATAAATCTTTGACTCAAATGACCAGCTTTGTGTATCTGACCTCTGCTCCATTGCAGTTTGCCTGAATTGCCCCTAGATCCTGGTCATCCACAAACTGTTGGTTTTCAATAGCACTTTACATTTTCTAGATGCTTTTAGCAAGAACACTTTAAAATTTCATATCTACTTTTACCCTTATCCAACCTTTTTGCTATTGTTCTATATTGATTTTGGAATTTTACTGTTTTCATGACTTCAAATTTGTTGGCATTGCTTGAATTTAACATGCACTTTTCTGGGGAATTGCTGCCACATGCGTCATAGCTATCAGGGGCTGAGCAGAGATTCTTCAAGAACTTTTTTCTCCTAGCAAAGATTGTGTTAATTATGCTGATAGGGTGTCACACCTTCCCTAACTAATAACCCAATTTCTGATTGTCCACTAAATATATTTTCTTACAAATCACTGGGAAAGACCTTGGGAGCAGCCAACCACAGAATTCTCTCTTTGTAGGCCTGTATTGTTAGAAATGGCCAGCAAAGGGAGCATTTTGTTTGGCTAACTAGCACCCAAAGTTCTACTCTGGGTACTAATAGAAACCAATAGGCATTCCACTTATAACCTGAACTGTTCCATTCACAAATACGTTTTTGGAAGTAGCGATGCTCTACATCACACAAAGGACGCATACTTACAGACAAGGGGCCTTATTACAAGGCTAGTCGGACCGCTGGTCGGAAAACCGACATGGTAGGTTTAAAGTCTGACCGCTGTATTATGATGATGGCGTTCGGAGTTTAAACTGGTAGGGGAATCCAAAGCGGTTCAAGGCTCGTCGGCCAGTCGGAAAACGCTCAGAATCCCTTAAGAGCGACGTTTCCGCCGTCGGGATTATGATGTTGGTTTCGGACAACCAATCCATGTCGGCCTTTCTGACATGGATTAGCTGTCAGAAACTGACTTTGGGGGCTCCTAGCATTTGGGCCTGGGGGGGCCATTGAGAAATGGAAGTTTGCGACCGCACCATGTGCGGTCGCATCCTAATGGGGTTGTCGGAACCGCCGACCTATGGTCAGGCGGTTCCTTCCCCGAAATGGTGTGTCCAACTGACATCGTAATGAGGGCTAAAATATTTATGAATCAGAGAGATAAAGCTTAATTTCATGTATAAGCATATCGCACTCCTGAAAAGTTATTGGTAAGCAGTGCCAAAATCTGGAGTTAAATACAAATAATTATGGAAAAAACTTTGTAAATCAGACCTGGCAATTCTGATGCAATTTACACCCCATAAAATGGTAAAACACAAGTTCTCAATGACAAGGTTTAGATTGTTTGTTTGGCTCTAAGAGAGAAGATCTACTTCGCTTTCTAAAGAGCAACACTTGTTAGTGAATTCATCAGAAAGTTGCACATGGAGTTCTTAGGTGTCTATCACCTCCCCAACATATATTGTTACTACACCAGCATGAAGGGAAAAGCTGACTTTTGGAAGGCTGTCACCGTCACACTTTATTGTGACCTGGTTAGTGTACAGGTAGCCTGAGCACAATTTTTTATTTTGAACTCTAAGTTTGAGCCACTTACATAGCTCCAAATTTGTCAAATTGTTGCATTTGTGGGCAGCAACACCTACTATTTATTTATTTGTGTATTTATTAATTTATTTATATGTTTGTTTATTTATTTATGTATTACTATATTTATTCAGCTTTATAAAGTGTAACACTGATGATGTATTTTACTCCAGAACATTAGGCTGGAGAAATGCGGAGTATAACAAGCATTGGTAAAGCCAATAGGTATGGCAATGGCCTTCAACCTTTTGGCAAAGATTGCATTGTTTTGTCATTGTGTTAGCCGTGTCAGCCTTAGGGTGGTCTTCCCCCAAACCTTTTGCTTTGAACCTATACAGTTTTGCTGTATCTTTTTGTTTGCCATAGGACTCTGAGCACTTTACCACTGCTAACCAGTGCTAAAGTGCATGTGCTTCTTCCTAAACATGCCTGTGATTGGTGTATACCTGATTGCCCTATATAATTTACTTGTAAGTCCCTTGAAAAATGGTACCCCATGTACACCGTACATGTAAGTTAAATGCTACTAGTGGGCTTGCAGCACTGATTGTGCTACCCACAGAAGCAGCCTTTCAAACCTGTCTCAGGCCTGCCATTGCAAGACCTGTGTGCGCAGTTTACTGCCACTTCAACGTGGCATTTAAAACCTACTTGCCAAACCATTAACTCTTCTTTTAGTACATATAAATCACCACTAAGGTACACCCTAGGCAGCCCTAAGAGCAGGGTGCTATACATGTAAAAGGTAGGACATTTCCCTTCATGTTTTGCATGTCCTGGTAGTGACAAACAGCCAATTTAATTTTTCAATACTGTGGGGCCCACCCCTCTCATAGGGTAGCATTGGGAATTCCTTAATATTATTTTAAGCTGTAATTCCTGATAAGAGAGGAGTAGCTTTTTGATGTTTCATATGTTTTGAATGGTATTGATAAATGCTACTTACTGGTGAGGTTGGATTAACTTTACTATTTTAGAAATGCCACTTTTAGAAAGTGGACATTTCTCTGCATTTACTGCTCTGTGTGCCTGACAGCCTGTCTCCATACACGTCTGGGCTGGGTGACAACTACATTTGTGCATTCCTTCTAGACAGCCACAACACAGAACACTCAACTGCATCTGCATTCATCTGCATATTGATGGATCATCATGGGCAGGAGGGAGCAGAGGAGAGAACACTTCACTTGAACAGGTAGTGTCCTGTCTCCACACAAAGGCTAGCTAGAGTGGCAGTTAGGACTGAGCCGAAAGGGGGCCTATGCACTTCAGAAAGGTCTTTTAAAGCCACCCCCTACATCAAACTCACTTCTGGGTATAAATACAAGATCTCTGACCCCATCTAATCAGACATTTTTGAACATGTATCCAGACATCGCTGGCTCTATATCTGCACATTGCCAGAAGGACTGCTGTGCTGCCAGGAGGGACTGCCACTCTGCTAACTGCTCTGCTGTGTTGACCTGCTGCTTGCTGAGCTGCAGGAGGGACTGCCACCTTGCGACCTGCCTTGCTGTGCTGGCCTGCTGCCAGCCCCCTTTTGCTGTGATACCTTCCAAAGTGTTCTCCAAGGGCTTGTTGGCTTGCCACCTTTTACCCAATGTCTCAGTGCTGTCAAAGCCTTTAAATTTCTGCTGTGGGACTCCACTCTACACCAAGTCCGGCAATAATCCTACATCTACAATGCTCCTGAGCCGGTTTGCCAGCTTGCCGGCCCAACTCTGAGCGCTTCCCTGGGTTGGAGTGTCAACAACTCCGCTCTGACCCTGCACAACCGAAAGATTGAGTGCATTGCCCCCGTAACGCTCCCAGCATCTGTTACCCCCAAATGCCGCAATGCCAAGAGAAGCCTTTGCTGTGCATCCCTGCCGAATTTCCTGGATGACGCAGTCAGCGTGTCAGCACTGAATGCCCCCGTGTGCAGCTCAGAGGCTGTGTTCAGACATCAGCCAAAGCAGAGTGAGACCCAGCGGCTCTAGAAAGGTACTGGGATTCTGACCTTGAGCAAGAGGTCCGTACACCCACCTGCACACTTGCAGGCCACCTGCTTTTCTGCACAGCCAGGTCCCAGCAAACCCATGCCGACCCATCAACGAGTGCAGCTTGGGCACTACAGGTGTCCGTGTGCACAGAGCGATCACCGGTTGGGATCAAGAAAACTTTGAAACCCATATGCACTACCGTCCAGAACCTTATATTAGCAACTGTATCTTTTTGCACTATGATTCCCTTGTGCATTGAAAGTTATAACTTGACAATTATTAATCGGATTTATATTGTTTTGGTTTCATTTTGTTGATAATTCAGAAAGCTATTTTTCTAAACCTATGAGAGTCTTTTTGTGGTTTATTCATTGTGTTACTGTGTGTGTGTTGTACAAATACTTTACACATTGCCTCATTAGATAAGCCTGAGTGCTCTGCGCCAAGCTACCAGATGGTGAGCACAGCTTATCTCAGTTGTGCATCTAGCTTACCCTGACTAGAATGGTGGGTTCTGCCTGGCTTGGGTGTCTACCTTAGCCAACCAAAAACCCCATTTCTAACACATGGTATTTTCAAGTTTTATTGTTTGGAAAGCTTCTGGGCCCTCATCAATGTAAACAAAAAAATTGGCTAAAGACAAAACAATTGTTTTGGTCATAAAAAAGCACACATTGTCATAGTGCTCCCTGGCACTGATGGGAACTCATTTGTGTGTTGATGTGCTCCTTGTAAAAGGGCAGCAAGCCGTAACTCATAGTGAAGTCAGTCAATGACTGAAGTGGGCTGACACATTGCCCCTTGATGCATGCTGGAGTGGGTGGAAGAAAAATGTGAATGACAGAACCACAGACTAATGTCTGACTGAATACCCCTACAGGTAACTATGTTGTACACATATTTTAAGCATAATAAAAAGGTCTTGGCTAACACAGACTTAAAAAAGCCAATCGGTCTGGCACTGGCACTGGCGGCCAGCCTTTTGCCTTTGAAAAGAAGATGAGAGAGAAGGAAGGAAAGAAAGGAAGGAAGAAAGAAAGAAAGAAAGAAAGAAAGAACCAAAATTTAAAAAAGGAAAGAAGGAAAGAAAGAAGGAATGGTATACAGTTAGGGTTCCACAGATAGAGCACCCTCATGACCTTATATTCAGAGTTCACATGAGCTGCTGCTATGGCGTGAAAAAGCAGCAGTCAGATAAACAAAGGCCACTTCAAAAGGAATTTACAACAGTTTTGACAGGAGACAGTGACTTATAAAGCTGGAATGTGCCCTATGACCTCATCTGGTAAATAGCATCCTGCTATCACATCAGGCTCTACAAACAAAGTCAACATTAAAATAAAAATAAAGAAAAAACAAAAACACTGCCACTGAAGGGAACTACCTTGTATGTGGATGTGCTCCTTGTGAAAGGACTAAATGCAGTCACTCAAAGTGAAGTTAGCCAGGGGCTGAAGTAGGGTTACCCACTGCCCCATCATGCATGCAATACTGGGGGAAAGCAAAATGTGACTGATACAAGAACAGACCAATGGATTAAGAGAGGTGGCTGAAAGTCCCTTTATGTGAGTATATTATACATACAACTTCAGTAAAACTAAAAAGTCTTAGCTAAGGCCAGACCTAATTTAAACAAACGAGGCTGTAAGCTTTGCAGTTAAGCCAGATCTGGGTACAGGGGAAATCTTCCTAAATCCCACGTACTCATAGAGGAAACCATTTTGACATGTATGAATGTGGCGGGTGCACTTATGTGTATGCATGTATGTGACTTCCAAGGGCCACTGCAATGGATATTTTTTTCATTAGTTTCTCCAAGTGAAAAAAATCATTCCTATGGTAAAATCTCTTCAATTATCCCAATCGTGTTACCTCCCAATTCTCATTCTAGATAGTGTTATTTTCCTGTCCTTGGTGGCAGTAAAACTCTGACCCTATCCAGAGCAGGTATGAGACAGCCAAGAGTGTGTATGTGCCACAAACGAGCAAGTTTGTGGATTTACACACACACATACTCAGTTTCTGCCCCAACAAAAAAACACACATATATCCCTTGAATACTATTTGTTCTAAGCTGATATTATGCACTACTGGGGCAATATTATGTGTGAGCAAATACATTTATCAGTTTAAATTCACATCTGTAAATGCAAAATAAGAATATACACTTTAATTGTAGGTTTTTGTAATGTAAATGGGAATCCTTTACATTGTTACTTGTTATCCTAAAAATCTGGAATTGCACCTCCCCTATGGAAAAACGTCTGACACACCTGGCTCAAATGAATGATTTATTTACCCGATTTTTGTTTTGATTCAATTTTATTTGTTTACTTTATGTTTTTGAACTGTACACACAATGAACATGTCCTGTGCTGGTGGAATATGACATTTCTGGGGGAATAATTTCCTCAACTTTTTTATTAAGATTCCTAAGAATCAAAGCAAACTTTTATTTTGCTCACTTTATATTAAGCACTTAATTATCTAAGAAACTTGGGCCTCTGTTCATCTCTGTGTCTGTTTAATAATGAAATCTACTATTTCCAGATAAAGGATGAATTACTTGACCAAAGAAGTTCTACCTTGCTTTGGGAAAACGAGGACAGTTTCCACTAACATGGAATAAAAAAGACTTCTCCACAGTTCAATCATGTACAATGAGGCCCTATTGAAACACAGCACAAATGCACAATTGAGCAGAAGCCACCTTAGCCCATATTCACGATGGGCTCAACAATGGAAATGTCGGTCCTCCCTGAGTTGGCATTAGAGGTTGACCGGTTGCTTTTTGAGGGATTCCCGCTCTTATAGTTACAGTTCTCCGCCCAGGCATGCCTGAACGGAGGGGAGATGGCATGCAGGGCGTGGCCTTGGGCAGCGCTCTTTCGCCGACACACGCAGAGGAGAGACTTGAGTTCCGTCCGGAAGCTCTCATTCAGCCAGCAGTAGATGAAGGGATTGTAGCAGGTGCTGCTCATTGCGAACCAGTGAAAGGCAAAGTAGAGCGCATTGTTGGAGCTGATGACCTTGCTGGACATGAGCACCAGGTAGCAGTTCAAGGGGAACCAACAGACGGCAAAGACGACCACCACCAACATGAGCATCTTGAGGGTCATCTTCTTCTTACGGCGGTGTGCGTAATACTGTTCCATGGTGATGTCCCCGATGGCATTACGCAACCACAAGTTCTTGGCCACTGTTGTGTATGTGATGGAAATGACCAGCAGGGGTAAGACGTATAAAAGTACAAAGGTTCCCAAGTCGAGATATTTCCAGAAGAGGTCTGAGGGCTGGGGGAAGCTGTGCAGACAGACCATCCTCACTGTGGTGCTGGAGAAGAAAGAAAAAACATTTTCATTTGACAGATATCAAGAGCAACTCAAAAGCATGGTGAATGTAGTACTGCTTAACATGATGACGAAAACACTGATCAGATTTTATTCTGGATTCAAATAGTTTTTACTGAATTTGTTTCACAGCTCAAAACCTGAGAAAACCAAAAATTAAATGTATTTATTTAAAAGAAATGTCATTACTACATGCAGACACATCAGAAGATGTATTGCTTCTTCCTCAGTTGTCACAGTAAAATCGCCAAAGGTCTTTGTTTCATACTGTTCTACCCACAGGTACAATCTGAGGAGGCCCAGATGCTGCAGGTCATGCTTCCCTCTGTAGTTGAGGGGTGGTAGCAGGACTGGCTGAAGTGAGAGACTGCCTGGACAACAGTGAAGCCGAGCAGGCCTTATGCTCTGGCAGCATGGCAGTAGTGCATGAGAAGTGCGCCGAGCACATTGGCACCATGTTGAGAGCCAAGGATGATGGACATGGGCCAGGAAATGTTGTTTGATCATCTGTCCACTGCCAGCGTCCATTGCAGATTTCAACCAAAATGGGTTAATTAGTTATAAAGAAGGTCTTGCCACAAATGGGGAATTAGGGATTTGGATCTTAAAATAATGTCAGAACTTGAAGTTTATCAAGAGCCTCTTTAAATCTTTTGTACTCCCTTAACCCCTTCCCTGCGGGGGTAATTCCCCCACGGGTGCGGGGGGACAGGGGGGTGAGCGCGGCGCCGCGGTGCTCGTGACGAGACCAGCTCATCATGAGTCACAGTGGAGTTGTGCTCATGACGAGCTGGTCTCATCACGACCCCACCCACTTATTAATTCTCCCGCACAGGCAGGGAATTAATCCCGCGTGGGCGGCGCGCAGCCATTATGACGAGACCAGCTCGTCATGAGCACAGCTCCACTGTGACTCATGACGAGCTGGTCTCGTCATGAGCACCGAAGCGGTTAATCCTGTCACCCGCATAAACATTTCAGATCTTTCTGTTCACCAAAGCAGCCTCAGAATAAAATGTTCTTCTGTAAAGAGGGTGAAAAGCTACAGCAACAATGTGGTGTTACTACCTCAATATTGGTAGCCTGGCATGCAGTGCTGCAGTATCTACTTCTGCTAATCTGGCACAGAACTACCCTGCTGGTAAGACACAGGGATCCTGTTTCTCACAGATGTTGACGTGGGTGGTGTAACTTACTCTTCTGTTGCACTGGATTACTCCGGACTTTCTCCTGGATCTACATTTGCCACCTGCTCTTAGTAGGTGGCAAATGAATGTGGTGACTTCTGAGTTAGGTGTGAGGGAGGGAGGATGGCAGGAATAGAGGAGGGAAGAGGAAGGCAGATTCTGACAGAGAGAGCACGTATTCCAAATGGTTTCAAGTTTCTTTTTATTTGCATAGTTACTGAAAACCATTGCAATATTTTAAAAATAGCCAATAAAACTGGTGTTGTACCCCGGTAGAACCAATAATACACGTGCTAAAAATGCTCTACAGTGCGTTCATGGCTGTGGTTAAAATAGACGGTGAGGCTGTTAGAGTGAATCAGTGATAAAATGCATTACTAAAACCATAAGTGCACGTAGTAAGGTGCCGTATAGTACATACATGTTTGGCAGTGACAGCTAATGAATTTGGCATCTGCTGACCTTTTATACATTAAAAAGGTGCTCTTTTCTTGTTGCAACAAAGAGATGCAGTGACCAGCTTGCGAGCCAATGGCTGCACAGGCAGTTTATTACCATGCTGAGGTTGGATTATCATTTTAGGCATTTTTTGTTCGGCCAGCGTGAGAAATGTTACTGTTCTGCAGTTCAGTTGCGTGTCCCCTGGGTCAAAACATGCCAGCACCGCTTGCCTCCTGGTGCGAATTCCTTTCTGCTTGAAGGGGGCCTTTAGCAGCTGTGACCTCTCTTGCTGCAGCTCCTTGCATGTGCAGATTAAGTGCAGAATGTCTCCTTGTTCCGTATCGCACAGCCTGCAAGTGCTTTGGGTTGATGCCCTCAGCCAAGGTGGAAGGTGCTGAGTACATGGAAGAATGCCCAGTCTATGCCTTAGGAATTTTATTTTTATTGGTTTAGGATAACACTGATTGAAGTATTTTTGAGGTGCGAGTGTTTCATAGGAATTTAGGGTCATCCAGGCATGAGATCTGGCTGAGAATGTTGCCTTGTCCTCCACCAGTGAGAGTTGTATTCCAAATTGGGAATAACGCTAGGGTGAGGCCACCACTAAATCCTCATGTAATTTCGGGAAGTATCAGGTCTGGTCTCCCACACCTCGGAGGGCAGGACTGGAAAACCCGACCCATTCATAATCAGGCAATTCAATGTGGTAATTGCGCTTTGCCTGGCTCGTAATGAGGAGCTAAGAGGGATTGGTCATTCAAGGTCTTTGGTGAGAATGAGATAATTGATAAAATGGATGGTGGTGTTGGAGAGCTGCTAACTCCTGCCACTGATTATCTTCAGTGGTGTATTTGGTTCCCTGAAGGTCTGCAATGGAAAAAAAAAGACTTCCCCATCCCCAAAAACAGCAGGAATGTTGCATCATTGTCCTTAAATATTCGACTATTACATTGTAACATGACTCAAATAGATACTGAGAGCCTCTTTTATGAATATGTTATAGTCTAATTCAGGAAAAGTAGGACTCAGTGCATGTAGGGCTGAGTGACATCACTATTGCTGCTATGAGTGCCTTACAGGGTGAGTGTGGGGTACTGAAAGAAGAATTACTAAATGCAAAACAGGATAATCCGGGGGAGTTAAAATGAGTCACAAGATCCAGTTCAAATTGCCAAATGTTATTGTTGAAGAAAGAAGGACAATGAAAGGATGATGGTAAAAAATGCAGATTTACCTTGTAGTTACACAGGTCCTCCAGCAGTTCTGTTTCTAGAGTTATTACATGCCAGCTTACAGATGTGACTAGGCAACCACTGATGTTGTGCCATATGCATGGGTATTACGGATCAAGTAGTCCCTGCATGGCAAACTAGTCTTTTTAGGGCTACTTCTTGTCTCCAAGGGCTACGTTTAAGTGGAGCTAGGATGATGCATTTGTCTGCTGTATTACACATCTAGTAATGTCATCTAGTACTGTCCAGTCTATATTATAACATATTACTCAAAGGCACAGTGGAGTTCTATAACACAGAGTGGATTTCTGCTCAGCTTCTAAAAAACGACTGGTTTGGATTAAAATCCAACTATCAGATTTGATGGCATGGAAGGATTAAAAAAATATATAAGTTATGTATTGGGGAGAGGATGTAGCCTTACGGCTAGAGCGGTCGATCTATAAGCTGGGGAACCGGGTTCGAGTCTCGGCAATGATGCTCAACATCCTGTGATACTGGGCAAATCACTTAGGGGCATATTATCAAGCGGCAGCGCTAATTATCGCTGGCCGCTGTTAGCGCGAGGAATCCTATCGCCGGCTATCGCTGGAAATTATCGCCATGCTAGCGCTGTATTAACAACGCTTAGCGCAAAGGCGATAATTTTCCAGTGATAGCGATGTTTTCCATGGAACATCGCTGGTTTTCCAGCGATGTCCCATGGAAAATGGCGATATCCTTGGTGATAGGGCCTGTGGTCTTAGCCACACAATCCACCCCCATGTTAGGTATGCCTTAGTCAGGAATTTAGCAGACGTTAAATTCCTGCGTTAAGACATACTTAACGCGATTGAAAATATCGCTAACCCACGTTGTTGATATGGCGATACCTGGGTTAGCGATATTTCCCCATTGTTGTTTTCACAGGCACGCCCCCTTTGCATCTCATTAGCGATGCGATGGGAGGCGTGCAGAAAACGGACGCTAATGCAGGAATCACGCGCTAGCGTGTCCTTGTTAATTAGGCGATAGAATTATCGCCGCTTTTCGTCCGAAAACTGACGCTAAAGCGGCGATAATTCATTAACGCCGCCTTGATAATATGCCCCTCAATCTCCCCGTGCCTAACAAAAATGAACGTGTCCATCTGTAACGAAACTGGTGCTCATGTAAAGCGCTCCGATACCTGATATCTTCGGGTCTAATTCTCGCTATATAAAACTCTAAAAAAAATAATAATAAATAGGTGCAGTGGCTTCTGCCGCATGCACAAATTGCGAGTAATGATGAGAAAATCACTTTGGGGAAACACACATGCATTTTTTGCCATGTCAATTTCAGTAGGAAAAACCTGCCTAAATTCACTAGGGCAAGAAACCCAGGCAATTAAAGAGACATACATGTTTTGAAGCCGAAAGCAGCATTTTTCACATGTTAATTCCCACTATCAGGAAAAACTGGTAATATGTGCTATTTATTGAACCCAGTAAATAATACCCCAGTGAGTGATAAATATTTCAACGAGTACCGGGCTACTCGCAATATGGACCTAGGAGAAATGAAAGTTTTAACAAGAGCGATAACACTTCTTCTGGGGTACTCTAAGCAAGAAATAAAGAACTGGCATATGTTTACGAAATTATTCTTTTACAGTGATATGGACAGCAACAATTGGGTCTTGATGCTAGGAGTGATTTGAACTAAACACCTCGGGGCAGATTTACAAGCCCCCTGCGCCACCCGTATGTCACTTTTCCCATGTTAAAAATGACACAAAAGTGGCGCAAAAGGCTTGTAAATAAGCCCCCTCGGGGCAAATTTACAAGCCCCTTGCGCCGTCTGTGCGTCACTTTTAATATGGAAAAAAGTAGCGCACCAGCGGCGCAAGGGGCTTGTAAATAAACCCCCTCAGCTTTCTGTAATTTCTCAGCAGACTGTCTCAGAGAAGACGTGATTATAACTATATGCGAAGAAAATTGAAATTACTTTTTGAGGCAAATTTTGAGGCTGTCATTTCTCTTGATTTGATGTTGTTGCTAAAAAATAACAAATATAATTTTAAAAATAAGACTCCAGAGTAATTGACCAGCATTATATTTCTGATCTTGCAGAAATTCCTAGTGAATTTTGAGGCTAATTTAGACCATGGTGTGTGCGCTGCTAAGCCATTTGGAGACACTGGTGTTCATATCAACATGGCGGGAGCACTTTTAAATCAAATGTAATGCTAGAGCGCCTGCTCAGAACTTCCTGTTTTCACAGAAATAAACAATTAAAGTGCGAATCTGTTTCAGTGAACCATAAAGTGAATTGTTCTGACACATAGGAATTTTTCCCCTAGGCCTGACTTTTTCTCAAATTTTTCTAGCCTGGCTCCACCATGCAAAGCGTGGTGCATCCGGCTTCAATACTTGGAGGCTCATTACGATGTCGGGTGGATCATTTCCGCCCGACACCGCATCCGTCATGGGACCGACCGACACCCGGTCGGTGCTCCCAACCGCCTCATTAGGATGCGACTGAACACTGTTTGGTCGCATTCCTACATTTTACAATGGGAGCATGCATTACAGCTATAAACCGGCTGTAATCTATGCTCCCATAGTACAATGGAGGTGCGGTTCACCCCTGCACCCCGAGGCAGGCACCTCAAGGTGCGAGGATCAGCAGGGGGGCACCATAGGTGCCCCCTCGGCCTCCAACCAGAGGCCATGCACCAAAAGAGGCACTGCTGGGGGCCCCCATGGACGCTTTCCGACATGGTTTCCATGTCGGACAGGCCAGCATGGAAACCATGTCAAAAACCGGCATCGTAATCTCAAGGGCAGAGAGGCCTGCTCTTGAGATTACTACACAGCTTCTGACTGGCGGACAGGCTCTCCGAGCCCGTTGGATGCCAGCCGGCATGACTGGCTGGTTTCCTGTTCGACCACCTCCATTCTAATGAGGCGGCTGGAAAGGAAACCAAGCGGCTGATTACGATGCAGGTGTACCTTTACAAACTGCATTGTAATCGGCTCCTTAATATTATAAGGCCCACCTTAAGTAGGTCAGGGTTTGCAGTCTTCATTAGCTGGTGACCCTGTGTTAAACAAATATGCCAAGATGGAAGGTATCCATTCTCACTGCAACCTAACTTGGATTAATTTATTCAACTAAAAACATTCTTGCAAAAGTTACATTTTATGGCCAAATTCAATCGGATTCGCAATTAGGGAATCTCAAAACGGTGTCTTCATACATCTGGCCCTTAGTATTTTTTCAAAAAGCATTAATTTAAGATTCTGCACAATGCATTGCAGTTTATTACCTTGACCGGGCAGACTTTGAAGAAAGGTGTACTACATTGCTCCTACATTCTTTCAAAATTAGCCTTTAATAGTTTTGAGAGAAGATTGGTGTACAACAAATTGAGCATTTACAGTGTACTGCTAGCCTTGTACAGATTCATCAGGCAGTATTGCCAGACACATGGTTAAGTGTTCTCATAAATAAAGTGGTGTCAATGATTGAATAGATTTCAACCAAACCAGGAGTTAAGCAGGTATTTGTACGCATCCCTTTTGATTAGACTGTTCATTGCTGACTTTCCAGTTGCTTTGGTGGTGTAAGGTTGGAGTTTACATCCCTGCAGTTTTCTATGCTGTTGATATTATTCATGTGTATTTCTGGAAATAAATATTCATCAATTTGGAAAACGCTATGGCAATATTCTTTGCTAGTCCAAAATCACCTAGAAATGGTTTCTGGTGGCAATTCGATGGGCTATGGAGATTAGTATAATTACTTTAGGATTAGAATTAATAGTAAACTTAGGGGCATATTATCAAGAACGGCGTTAAAATTAACGCCGCTTTAGCGGCAGAAAACTGCAGCTAAAGCGGCGATAATGGGCTTGATAATATGCCCAGAGCATCCAATAGAAGCCAATGTTTACACCAGAACATGGGCTTCTATTGGAATTCTCAAGGGCATATTATCAAGCCCATTATCGCCGCTTTAGCGGCAGTTTTCTGCCGCTAAAGCGGCGATAATTTTAACGCAGTTCTTGATAATATGCCCCTAAAATGGTTACCTAAATTTAAAGTAAAAACATATCCTGCAACTGCCTCTATAAAATGTCTAAGACCATTCAAAAACAAGTATGGGGTTTTGTTAGAAGAGTCTTTGAAGATAGTCTATATCTTTGGTTTACAACGAGTAGCTCGGAGCTATTGGGAGATCACCAACACCCTTGACCTAGCTCCCCAAAGTGAAGCTCAGCCCAGTACATCATTCAGAGGGGATATGCACGTCGCAGAAGGCTGCATTGCTCATCTCAAGACCCGTAGAGTGGCAGCCAAACTACTGGAAGGGCCTCATGCTAACACACTGACATATCTATGAGCTGACAAAGTGACCATCTGTACGCAATCTTAATCTTACAAAGTCACAAGTCACAAGGAGATTGGACATGTCGAGGGCCCTACTCTCTCAGTCACACTATGTTTGTGAACAATGGGCCAGGAAAGAAGAATGCTGGCGTAGGAGATAGAGCAGAGTCACATATGTGTGGGCTGTCAGGAGCCAGAGAGAAAGTGTGTGAGTTGGTTGTATGATCAGCCCAGGAGCTTCAGGGAGCAGTGGCTAGATCCAGAGCTGAGATCCACTTCCAGGCCCCACTGTGCATACATCTTTGCGTGTGTATGCATATGTGCCCATTTCTGTGTGTGTCTATCTGGGTGAGTGTGTTTGGCATTGTGTATCTCCTGGATAAATATGATTGGTTTTTGGAAACAATGGCTAGTGTCAAAGACCACAATAAGTTGGTGTGCTCTCCTTCAAACGGGGTTTCAACTCTGGCACAATTGTGTCAGTTTTTGGCATGGTAGTGGCCCTTGCATAATAATTTTCATCCTTGACATATATTGGTCGAGTTGTACATACTCTAAGCCATCGTTAACATATTGTGAGCATGACTGACCTAAATCTGCCATCCTTGGCATAATAATTGCCATTACTGCTGTTAGCATCCTGGTCATTGTGGTGTCCATCCTTGGCACGGTGGTGCATCTCATACAATGGAGAGCATTATTGGCATATTAGAGGGATCCTTGGCATTATGGCATGTAATCGTAATGCCTGTACATTTGAAACAGATTCTGTTTATGTGAAGCATTTCTACAGTTGTATGTTTGAGGCTGCATATTTACTAAAAATGGAACCTGGTATTCTGAAGGCAACATTATGTTATTTTCATAATGGACAATTGAGTTTGTTTTCCCAAGATGGAAGAAGTGTGTGGTAGAAAAATTTGTTTATTTTCAGAAACTGGTATGCAGAAGAAGACAAAATGGATGTATTTGCAAGACATATTTAAAGCTGATAGTTGTACTGTCATAAAATCTGTTGGCAGCACAGGATGATTTTCCTTGGGGAGAAGTAGCTCTCAGTGTCGAAAAGGCTATATAACCTTGTCTATAGTGTTAAAATGGATTCAGCTGTTGTATAGTGAGTGCCAATTTGGGAAATGGAACCTGGACTGACTGGAAGCAAATATTTTGAAATTTGCATCAGACGTACAAACTACTACTCTTGTGGAGACAATTGTTTGTGAATTTTGAGGATAATTTAGACCACACAAATGAAATCCTTTGAGACCTGCTTAGCACTTCTTTTTTCACAGAAAAAATCAATCAAAGTGTAAACATTTTAATGAAACACAAACTAAAACAAAGTAAATTGTTCTGACACATAGGGTTTTTTCTCCAAGGTCTGACATTTATTTCGATTTTTTCAAGCCTGGCTCCACCATGAAAAGTGCAGTGTTGTCCCGGCTTGAACATTTAATATTATAAGGCTCACCCTAAGTAGGGCAGGGTTTGCATTATTCATTCATTGTGGTGGATGGGCTGCAATTTAAAGATTTCCAATGGCAGAACTAACTCAGGATCCACCGTGAGATATCTGTGGTTCCACTACTTCTGCATGATGCTGGGTAACAACAAATGTGGTGGTGCGGGAGAACGCAGATCTGCAGGTGTTCTGCCACTCTTCTAAACCAAAATATCTCTCTTAGGTCCTTTCATTTGTGGGAAAGATGGTATACGGTTTCCTATTGCTATAGGGGCATGAGATTTAGATGGTATAGTTTGATTTTTTAGAGATTTTTCAATATTTGAAAATGTTGTTTATAAATATTATTTCAATTGTTTAACTTATGCCTGCTTGCACAACAGGCTCTTTGGAGTCGAAAGTGATAATTAAACAAACTCAAATTCAAACTCGCAATGAAATCCCCCAAAAAAGCCCAAACGACAATTAACGAAAATAGGCCTTCTGGCACTTTGGAGACAATTCCCACCAGAAGAGGACATCATTCTCTGTAAATGGAGACTATCGTGGCCTAAAGCTAATCGCAGACCTCAAAAGCAGTAAATCCTTGTTATAGTTGAGACCACTAGTTGCATTTTGCTTACATCCTCCAAGTAAAGGATTGCCTTATTACTTACAGGTAATCTTCATTACTCCTGGTCCTGTTGTCCTCGTCCCATTCATGACATATGGAGATAACCATCTCCCAGACAGAAAAAAGAACAAAAGGAATGCTGGGACCCTCTACCCCAGCCCCTCCCACCAGGAGTACTTAACCAGTACTCCAGCATTCGTTCTGAACTACCAAACCACCAACAGGAAGGCCAGCTGTTCTGGAGGGGTGGAGTGGCGTCATGAATGGGACGAGGACAACGGAACCAGGAATAATAAAGATTACCAGTAAGTAATAAGGCATTACTCCCTAGGTCCCCAGTCCTTGTACCATTCATGACATGTGGAACATACCAAAGCCAGAAACCCGGCCTTCTGAACCTCCAAATCACACCCAGGACACCACACAGACATCAGCACCCAAAGTGAAGCCAACGGAAGAACCAGGAGACGAGAAAGGTGAACTAAAAAACAAACCAGGAAGTCCACATCGCAGCCTAACAACCATAGCGATGGACAAATCACGCCACACAGCCCAGGAGGCAGCCATCCCACCCCGGGAACTCCCCCGCACCCCTGCCGGAGGAGGAGCACCAGCCAGGGAACAAGCCAAAAAAGCACCTGTCACAGCCATCAACCGAAGGACAGCGAGAAGGCCTACACTCTCATAGGAAGATGACCCAATAGAAGCAAACAAGGCCACAGAAGCAAGAAAAACCCAGCTCAACCAGAAACACCACCAAAGCCTGGGTAACGGCCAACAGGGACAAAACCAAAGTACTGGAAGAACCAGAGCTCAACGCCTGCGCCGGTAACACCAGACCCTGAGACAAATGGAAAGGAGAAGCCATCACAGACAGAAAGGAGGCAACCAACTCCAGAATCCACAGAAAAAGGATAAGTAGGGCACCCTGGCCACCAGAGTCCCCCAACACCCTAAACCGCTGAGCGGAAGGGATTCCCTCCAGAAAACCACCACAAAGGAGAAAAAAGGAATGAAAACCACACTAAAGACTCGAAAGGAGGCAAACTCCAGAGACTCCAAGCCCAAAGACAAAGCTACTGAAGGGAAACAGTGGCATCACCACAGGATGGGAAAGAGAGAAAAAGGCGAATCAACCACACCACCAGAACCACCACATCAGGCCAAGCACCCTACAGGGCACGAAAAGCCTGAAGGCCACACACTGGGCCGTCAAGCTCGCCACCACCCTGCGAACCGCAAACCTGCCCAGAGACACAGCAGCAGATCTGACAGAGATCACCCTAAAGGGGACAACTGAAGGAGCCCACTCCTACCGTGAAAGGTCCCACAAGAAAGCCCAGAAGAGAGCAGAGGTGAAGTAGGGGATCCCACAAAAGCCACATGCTCCAAACAGGAAACCAAGAGCGACACGGCCAACAACGGGAGAGTACCACCACCACCTGTGAATACCATCGCAGACCAGCCCAAAAAAGTGGGAGGTCCCGCCGCCAGGGCGAAGGCATACTCCAAGAGGACCAGCCAAGGAATGGACAACACAGCCACACTCCAGACTCCCGCACATGAACAGCGGACAGAAAAACGGCGAACAAGCGCACGAAGAGGAAAAAACCAAGTCTGAAAAAGACAAACCCAGCTAGGGAAGAGGCACTGACCAAGGAGCAACCTCCCACCAACCGGACACAGATGGCCACCAGAGACTGCAGAGGACCCCACCAGCACTGAAAAGACCCAGAGGAGGACCAGGCCGCCAAAAATAGCACAGCAAACACCAAACAATCCATGGCAAAAACACCCTGCACCGATCACCAGCACAGACACAGGACGACTGCCAACGCACCAGGACCAGGAGTATTAGAACCAGAGCCGCGGAATCCAAAGCCAGAGGCCCTCACAAAGATCTCAGGTAAAACCGGACCCCAAACAACCGGAAACACTGCCCAGCAAAACCACAGACACCTCCACCGGGGCTCCCAAAAGGAAGCAGCCCCGATGAGCGCCAGAACCCCAGCAGCCTGAAGACCAACAGGAAGGACCAGGCAGCCAGAAACTGACACCCCACCTGGACTGTAAAAGACATGGGGACTGCCAGTGGCCAGAACAAAGCTAAGCACAAAACCTCACCAGAGAAAAAGGCCAACAACAGGTCTCAAACCAAGACTAGTCACCCCCAAAGGATGGACACCACTAGCCCCTAAACTGCACCGAATTGGACCAGGACAGAAAAACCAGAGAGGACCAAGGGCGGAAAGAGGCAGATCCCAAAGTCCACGAGACCAGGGGAACACAAGGACCAAACCTGAACTCCAGGGAAGCCCCAGCCCACAAACAACACCCATCAAGGAAAAAAAAAAACATCAGCAACCCCGGGGGATGAACCAAGGCATAAAAGCAGCCTCTGGAGAAAGACAAACCCAGAGGCCAATGGAGACGAGCCACCAGAAAAACACCCACAGCAACCAGCCACCGCACACCCATGACCTACCAGGCAGGACAAGGAAAACGGGAAACAGGTTCAACCAGCCCAAAACGTGAAGGAGGAAACACCCCCAATCATACAACAAGCCAACCAATCAACCGGGAGACCAAAAGACAACACAAATGGAACACCCCAAGCGAGTCCCAACACCAGCCGCAGAAAGGGCTAACAACAAAGCCCCACGACCGCCCCAGAGCAACTGGAGTCGCTGCCAGCCACAGGCCCCAGATCCCCAGGGAACACCCCCACAGGAGTGCAGGCACTGCACAACCAGCCTGCCAGAAGAAGGCGCCAAGAAGTGCAACCAAAGCAGTCAAGGGGTGAAGAACCAAGACACACATCAACCCCAAATAATGCAGTGCCAGACCACAAGGGCAGGGGCGCCAGAAAGCACATCAGACAAGCAGGGAGACCAAGAGCCCAACAGTGCAGATGTCCACAGAGACACCCGAAAACCCAGCCGACTGAGCCTGAGACCAGCCAATAGAGACAGGAGAAAGAACCCTCTGCCGCCACCAAAAAGCGCGGCCGAAGTGCAGCCCAGAAGAACGAGCAACAGTCCACAAACAACCAGGCCAGTCACCCGAGGCCAGAAAAAGGGAAAGCAGAGGCCCACAGAAAGGCATGCAGCAGGCAACACCCAACCCAGCAGCAGTGCAACAACTAACAGCCCTGGGAAAGAAACGGAGCAGACGCAGACGGCCCCGGCGCAGCCCAAAGGGCAGGGAGGAGAAGTACCCCCACCAAATGGCCAGCTCACAAACCTCCTGCAACACACCAGAAACAGGAGCAAGGAGACCCCCCAACAAGGCGCCCCCCACAGTCTTGGAAATAGATGACCCAGGGGCCACCAAACAACTGCACCCAGGAAAATGCCAACCTAAGCAAGGCAACGGCTCAGACTGTACTGAAACCCAAGATTAAACCAGGGACCTTCAGATCTTAGGTCTCAGGGCTCTCCCAACCCAGCTATTTCAGCCAACCGGGTGCCACCCTCGAGTTCAAAAAGACATGCATACCGCAACCAGCCACATCCAAAGCCACACAGGCACCATCCCACAGAAGTGGCCAGAAAACCAGGGCACAAGCTGCACATGACACAACGAAATAGACTAGAAGCCAGAACACCCATATGGCAAACCCCCAAAAGGCAAACCACAAGGAACCAATGCCCACAAAGGCTGGGACCGGACGTACCCCCAGGAGGCAAGGCCCGAGAACCCCAAGCCAGGGAGCACCCAGACCCTGCAGACGTGGGCAGAGAATGCGCAGCCAACACGTAAGGTGCAGCCCAACCCAAAAACAGCACAAATATGAACAGTGAGGCAACTGAAAGATGTATGCAAAAGCCAAACCTGCCCAAGGGAGACCCAGGCCGCAGAACAAACCGATACTCAACCCAACATGAGAAAAAGAGGCTCTGGCAGAGGAACAGCTCAGAAACGGACCCACTCAGACACAGTAACTGCAGGGCAACTGTAACAAAGCAGGAAGTGCCCCTAACACAGCGTTTACCCACAACAGAAGCAGAGAATGCCACCATCCAAGGCCCATCTCTCCAGATGACAGGACGACCTGGTCCCCCATCGGCTGACACCCCCGACCCGCTGGAATGCTGGCCAGGGCAGGGAAAACATGGCCCAACAGGTCAATAGAGGCAAGCCGAACCCACAAGGCGGAAACACCAATCCCGCAAAGGGGGTGGGCTCCCAAGAGAGGCCAGGAAGCCGCTATGTGGTGCTTATCCCCTGGGCTGGCAGACTCACCAACCACGAACTGGAAAGTGCCCTGAAACACCCCCTCAGCCAGCCCAGGTGTGCACCACCTGCCAGCACACCAGGGGGCCAGCCATCCATCTTCACCGGCAGTGCAGCATCCACAGGAGCATCCCCAGGCCTCTGCAACGCATCCTCCACCAGGCCCAGCCACCAGGAAGACACGTGCCTGAAACCCAGAACTGCCCTGCAGTCCCGGCGCACCAGCCGCAAAGGGCTGTCAATCACACTACCGCCTCCCGGCATGCCCAGGCAAGCGAAAGCACTGTCGGGGAGAGCCCAGCAGTCAGACGGGCAATCCAAGGGAGAAAAACAGAAGACCATCACCAGTCCTGCCAAGTATCATGCATCAGGTGTGACACTAACGCATTTCAGTGTGGTGCTCCGCATCACCGCACTGAAATGCATTGTCACGCATAATGCCGTAGTCTCAGCTGTCACAGAAAAGCACACTACAAACGGTAGTAGCTCTGCGCTCCAGTGCCTGCGCTGGCTGCTCCCACAGGCTTCGGGCAGTTCCAGCAGCTGAGCAGGCTCTCTTAGCCTCACAGTGGCAGTCAGTGAGTGCTGCTACAATGTATCTATCTGATTTTAGCAGCGCCGCCGGGGCTGAGTGACAGTGTCAGACTGGCCGTAGCGCCGCAAGGATGTGACGTCACACGTCCTGCTAACATCGCGCGAAGTTTTGATGAGGCCTCTGCTGCTAACTGGCTCTTCGTCATCTTGCACAGCCTGACTGTTTTGCGGGCCTGGCCGCGCTCGCTCACACCACACTGCTGTTCACACCTCATACCCGAGTGTCCTGCCCTGCGCCAGGCCCCCACGCTGGGACTAAATTATTGGCAATGCCGCCCGCCGGCAATTTTATTTCAGAGCAGCCCGGGCCAGCCAACTCGAGGGCACTGGGTGAGGGAGAGGGTCCTGCTGCGTCATGCAGTCAGGATACGCCGGTCCGATGAGAGGGCCGGTCCTCACCGGTATAATAGAGAGTCACGCCAGGCCGGCTCAGTAAGTATGGGGGCAGAGGAAGAACAGAACAAGCCGAGAGGATTCAGACATTTTCCGTTTCCCCCCCGAATGCTGGTGTGACAGCTTCTCTCTCTCTACGGGAGGGGAGGGTCAGTGCACGGACAAAGGATGGAGGAGACGCAGCTACTGCTGCTCATCTCTAACTCTACTCTGCAGAGGCACATACTTACCAAATTAATTGCTCATGGGAACGAAGGCTTTCTTATGCAAAAGAAACTAGCGCCAAAGCTACTTTTTGTAGATGTTCCCGGGCCTCGTCAGTCCTCCTTCGGTTGTCCCAGGCTGTGACAGGATGTTTCATTTCCTGCCTGCCAGCCGGGCCCCAAGGCACCGAGGAATTAATTGCTGTTCCTCTGCACGATCTCCGCTGTGACACCAGGCAGCTTCTCTCAGTGGATCATTCTGACTATCAAGAGACCACACCAGGTAAGTCAGATATTAATTTAATAATCATCCGCTGCTGAAATTCAAAATGTTTATTAAGAGAATGGGGAGGGGGGCTCCAGCACAGCATAGCGCTTTGTAAATGGGTACACTAAAGTTGTCTGTTTGTGCTGTAAATGCAGGCCATCTCCGAGTTTTGTCTGCACTAATAAATCATCAAAACTGCTAGTTTAGTTAAAGGGTTTAATATCCTTGCTTGACAGTGGTTGGTACTACAAGCAGCAGCCTTTATTTTCCCACCACTGTGAGACTTGCTTAGTCAGAGTTAAGGCAGATGATTAATATCCCCGCTGGAGAGCTGTCAGAGTTTTGTCTCATGGCTGTTTTCACTCACTATTAAGTAGAGCAGAGAGTTTATATGCAAACTGCAAAGAAAGTCTACCAGCATATTGTATTGTAATGAACTGTATTATATGTATATAGCTCAGTGGGTTGCTGCTTTTGTCACAGAGAACCCTTTGATTTTTGTGGTTCAGCCACACCTGAAGCTGAGGTTGGGGTGGAGGGTGCTGATTATGTAAAAAATAAATAATTGCTTTAAAAGCACCTGCTACTGAGTTCGACTTTCTTATTGCTCAAATCAGTGTGATTTCTGAAATTTGTCTGTTTTCATGGACTTCATTGCATGATTTGGCCACAAGAAAGTGTAGCTCTAACTGTCATGCATTTAGTTGTTAAATGTCTTTCGTAAATGCACTGAATGTATGAAAATGTCACACATAAGCAATCTGAAACATTAGCAGCTATGCACAAATGAGTGTAATTTCTGACATTTATATGATTCCCTCGTCTTTACTGCTTGATTTTGCTAGCGAGAAAGTGTCACTCATAGTCGTTGAAATGTCACTCATTATTACACTGAAATTATGAAAATGTCACTCATAGCAATCTGAAACCTTGGCAGCTATGCATCACTCCAGCCCAGCAGTAACAGCAACCAGCACACCTCGTCCCATTCTGTCGGCAGCCAGAAAAAAACAGAACAGAACGTATGCTGGGTAAGTACTGGTTAAGTATACTCCCGGTGGGAGGCGGTTGGGGTAGTGGGTCCCAGCATTCCTTATGTTCATTTTCCTGCCTGGACGATGGTTATCTCCACATTTCATGAAGGGGCTGAGGACTGGGGACCTGGGGATAATAGCTGTTTACGTCATATACCTAGTTCTTACAAAGCCAACATCCCACACTACTAATAGTTCCTCTCGATTACGACATAAGAAAACAGCTAAAGCAGAATATGGTGTTGGGCCTTAACAAGTACAATTAGTAATTTGCTAAAGGTATCTTACATTTTAATAATAGATTGAAAGGAATGCTAGCTCAGGAGTGGGAAGGAGGTCTCTGAAGTGAGCAAAAGGACAAGCACAAGTATGCGAAAGAACGAACAGGAACGGGAAGAAACGGACAGAAGGGATGGACAATAAGAGATAATGTCAAATGCAGACCCACCAATGAATAAGGCAGAAAGGCATTGGTGGATTCAAAACAGAAAACAGATTTCAAGAGATTGAAATAATTTGCTCTAAGGTTCCTTCATCTTACCCAATGCAAAATTGCTCAAGTTTCTGATACACCGCATGCGGCATAGAGAAGCAGCTCGCCAACACCCAGATGATGATAATGCAAATGACGCCCTTGACTGTGGACATCCGAGGTTTCAGCGGGTGCATGATCACCTGAAAAGATGGCAAAAGTTGTTAGGACCTCAGGTTAGGATGACTTGCACTCTATCTTCCACTGCAGTGACTCGGCTGCGCAAGGCAAAATTTGCAATGGTAGAGTCAACTTTACATTTTTTTGCACTAGATGGTAAATTTCCAGCATCTTAACTTGCTTTAGTAGCAGGAAGAGAATGTGAACAATTCTCAACTTGTCATACACCTGTGGATGCAGATTTACAAATAATATGGCCACAACCTTCCCATCCTACACCACCATGGAACACATTAAGAGTTATGCAGAGTGGATTGCGAAATCCCATCCAGGTTTCCACACCCAGCAATATGGCATCCGGTATTGACTTTTCCAGTAACATTTCTCACCTGCTAAAATCTGATGGAATATACTATTGCTGAAAAGCTCCAGCAATGAGGACAATTATATGGCAAACAACCCTCTAATTCTTGGTGCTCTGTGTTATTCCCCATTCTGGGACAAAGCTTGCAGCAAAGAGGTATTAACATTACCTGGAATCAGTAATGCCCTATCTGGTATTACCATCCTATTTTTACAAGCTAGTTTATAGTGGGGTCCTAAAAGGGCTACAACATTGAATCACTATCAATTATAACTAAACGTATCTACAAAGCCCTTCACTCAGCATCCTTATACTACATCTTCATTGCTTTCCCAATGCATCCTGCCTGTGTTTTCTTTACACCAACATCTTGTCCACCCATTCAGCTCTTTTGTATGCCTCTCCCATAACTTCTTTTACCCTCTTTTAATCATGCTGAAAGAAATTTCGGAAATAACGTTCCACTCTCTATTTATAAGGATCCCCTGGTGAACTTTCTTCTAAATCATTTCTCAGAGGTAATCAGGGGTGGCTCCTCCATTAGGGCGGAGGAGCGTCGCCCCACTGCTTTCACTGCTTTCTTGCAGTGTGAGAAGCAGAAACATAACATGGTATTTTAAATACCATTTTATGTTTCTGCTTCTCGCACTGCGAGAAAGTAAAAGGCAGGGTATTCTTGGTTGGGGGCGGGCGGGAGGGCGGGTCGGGGAGGAGTGGCTTGCACCACTCTGAGTACCCTGACTGTTTGGTCGGCCCTTCCCCCCCCCCACAATACTCTGACAATTCTTGAGTACTCATGACCTCTGTCATGACAGCGGAGTCTGAGCATTATATTCGACGCCCGGTGGAGCTGCTCTGTTCAGCTAATGAGGAGATCGGACTTGGTTCACCCCCTGACCGTCACCTGCCCAGCCGTACCTTGGGCACCGTTTCTCCCCTTCTCCCTGTCTTGCCCACCCTCCCCCTCATCGTATATCTGCCGTTCTGTTTTTGCCTTGTCTCCTTTCTATCAACCTTTCTGACTGATACCCGTTGGAGCTTCCGTGAGAGCTAAAGGGAAGACTGGCCTTGGACTACCTCCCTGGCCGCCACCTACCCATTCGGTCTTTGGGCTGACTTTACCTCTGTCTCTTATTCCGGCTTCCCCCTCGTCCTCTCCCTTCTCACTCCCCCTCTCCCCCTTCCTCTCTACTGGTCTCTCATTCTCTCCCGTCAATGTATCTCATATATTGGATGTAATATGTAATTGTTATTATTGTTGTAACTTTGCTGACCTTATGTAAAGCGCTCTGATACCTACGGGTCTAGCCAGCGCTATATAAAACTGTTTAAATAAATAAATAAAGTCCTGGGTCAACACTTAAATTCTCACAGTGCACAATTCCTGCTACCATCTCCACTAGGTTCATTAGAGATAATTTCTTCTCAGCCCCGTCTCCTGCTGGTATCTCCCTCCGCTTGTGAATGAAAGATAAATACTCACAGCTGTCTCCAGACTATTATGTGAGAATCCCTGGAGAGGGGCTTTGGCTCCATCAATACGATGGGAGCCAGGAGTACATGCTTTGATTGAGCAGACGTTGTGCGCTCCCACAAACAAGCATTTGTAATGCAAGGGGTCTCGCCTTTAGGACCTTATATGTATTTAGCTATGCAGCACATTAGCCTGGGTGCTGAAACATCTACGGTTCTTTAACATGGAGGGAAAATAAGCACCAAACTGCGTGACACACCAGGTTTGGGAACACACGGAGAGCAATATTGCCTTTCAGCGGGAAATGGTATAGTCCAAAGCTCTGTTTTTAATATAACATCAGGGCCTTCGGTGGTCATATCACTGAAAATATGAGATTTGAAAAAAATATTATTGTCTACGGGTGCCCGTGGAAGACAATTTCTATGGACTGGAATCTAGAGAATGCTAAAGTGATTCTGATATTTTACTGACCTCTGCTGTTCGTTTTCTATCAAGAAAGTTAAATAGACGCAGTTGCCAGAAAAATTTAAAAAAGAAAATCCCTCAGCAGAAAGCAAATCTGGTATTTTACTGACCTCTACTGGTCATTTTCTATTAAGACAGTTAAATAGTGGCAGTTAAACAGAAAAAAAGTCCCTAAGCAGAAGCAGACAAGTCCTAGGGCTGATCTCCACAGGCCCACAAAGTACATACACATATAAGTATATACTAAAGTATATACAAGAGCTCTCGAATGCTCGACCTAAAAAGTGCTCGCCCTCCATGCAGCTGTGATCATTTTGTTTATTTATCCAGCTGCTTAAGCTTGAACTATCAGGGGCACACACAACATTGGAATGCTACTAAAGTGTCTTAGATAATTAGATAGTTTGTGTTGTTTTTCTTTGGCAGCAGCAAAGACAGGAGGAGTGAGAAATGTGGTGTAGCAGCCAGAGCGGCACAGGGATCATGGTTCCATCCCTAGCGCCGGCGGCAGCTCAGCTCAGCCTCATGTGACTCTGGGCAATAGCTCACTAAATCTCTCCAACGGCCCCCAGCACCTGGGTACTTTTAAGGGTGATATGTTAGCACTTTACAAATGTGGAATTATTAATTGTTATTATATATTATAACCTACACTGGTTTTTAGGTCTGGCTTGACAGTGCAACTGTCACCTGATAGTTTAATTTACACCATTATTATTCTACAGAAATACATATATATTCCCATGCTATTTACATGTAAATCTTCACATTACCCTACAACATTCCTTTAAAGTCAGGCCAATGGACATTGTCAATGCTTTTTCATATTCAGATATGCCATGGGAAGTATGTGCAATTGCACATAATTTCTGGTAACTTTCACAAAAGTTCGCAAAAAATAAGATTTGAACACCCGTAGTCTAACCGTACCACATTTCGAATCCTGTTGGCACTGATATTCATTATTGTGAATGTAACAAACTTTCGGACTTTACGAAGCTGGCCAATTTGCCACAATTTCAATACATCAACTTTGGCTGAAATTTCATACACACAACAAAACCCCTCAACATGCTTTCTGAAGTATTTTCACCTGCTATTTATTTGTTAAAAACATCCCAACTTTTTGAAGTTGATAAAGATTTTTCTAAAGCCTATTTAGTTATTATACTAAAGTTTTGGTCTATAAACCATGACAAAATGGGCCTCAAATAACTAACGTTCGTTCCTGTCACTGAATGGTTCAGCACATTCACGGGTAATGATGTTGACTTCTTCGGTGGCCAGTGTCCTCTTCACAAGGTTATGCAAAGTTATTTAAAAATGCCTTCCTTTAACAAGTCTGAGTCATTTTTATCACTTTCAATAATGGCTGCATGGAAGCCACAGATTCCCTGTGATAATTGAACAATATGAGAACAACTTCAGGCTTTTCCGAAAATAGCATTCTATTTCAGACTTTTTCATGTGCTGGTGTCATTAGTCAGCTTCTATATCCAACACAGACATCAGACTCCATTCACCATTATGTGGTATGTATATTTGATTAATTGTGATTGGATGGGCTTTATTTGTGAACGTTGAGATATTTTGGGGCATATGTACAAGGCCCTAGCGCCACCGGAAAGTCATTTTTTTTACGCTCCGTTGGCGGTATGCCCTGCACCATATTTACAGAGTGGCGTTAAGCCACGTCTTAACGGTGCTTTATAAATATGATACCCTTTCACACATGTATCTGTGTGAAGCGTTCAATGGGTGTTGCTGTGGGCGTTCCACCGCAACACCCATTGCTTTTTGATGCTGCCCCAGATCTACAAGGAGGTGTAAATCTGTGGCATCGGCAAAGACTAACACCAAGCAAGACCAGGTGTTAGAATGGCGCACGAGGAGAAATGCTTTTATTTCTCCTCGTATTTGCTTTCATGCAGCACACATAGAAAGAGCAAAAAGCCAATAATCATTGTTTATTTGCAGGGAGGTGTCCCTTCCTGCACATAAACAATCATTAAATAACGACGATTTGCTACTTCTATGCGTGCTGCACAATGCAGCACACATAGAAGTAACAAATAGCCATTATGGGACAGCTTCCTGCACATAAACAATCATTGCCTGCAATGCAGGCACTAGAGTGTAAGGGTGCCTGCGTTGTTGCTTGGCGCATTGGTGCTTGGCAGCTAAATTTAGCGCCAGCGCTAGGGAAAACACAGGGGTGCACCGTATTGTAGTAAATACAGCACATCCCTGCATTTTTAAAATGTCAGAACGCTGCGCTTCCCAATTTGGTGCACCTCCACGCTCCGACATTTTCTAATAGATATGCCCCTTTGTGTTAGCTGGTGCATATTATCATGGGGCACATGAAAGAAGTAGTCATCTGTTTTCAAAATCACTTCTGCACAATGCAGCTGATTTTGTGAATGTAAAATTACAATTGACAATCCAGATATGTGCATGTTAAACTACAATTCACACACAGCAAATAGTTGAGAATGAAACTGGCGTATCAATGGTGTGCAGTCAGTCATGGTTGCAAGACACTGAGGGCCTCATTTATGAGGTTTTGCCGTAGGGCAGCGCAGCAGGCCTTCCTGCTGCGCTTCCCTGTGGCAAAAGAAAAGAGCAGGAATGTGCCTTATCTATAAGATACAGCGCATTCCTGTCCTTTTCCCCTGCTCCGGCGCACAATGGGCTGCCGTGCGCTAACGCAGGCACCTTTGCACCATGGTGCAAGGGTGCCTGCGTTGCGGGGATAATTATTTTTGTACAGGAAGGGAAACATTTCTGTACAAAAATAATCACAAGAGGCTTCTTCCTCTTTCTATGTGTGCTGCAGAATGCAGCACACATAGAAAAAGGAAAAACGAGGCAAAATAAAGATATTTCTCCTTATTGTGCCTCCCTTACGCCTCCCCTTGGGAGGCGTAAGCTTTTGGCGCTGCCTCAGATTTACGATTTCTCGTAAATCTGGGGCAGTGTCAAAAGGCCATGGATGTTGCTGGGAACGCCCCCAGCAACACCCATTGCACGCCCCTATAACGCAGAACACTGCGTTAAAGGGACTGATATTTATCAGGCAGCATTAAGCCAAAAAAAGTGGCTTAGTGCTGCCTGATAAATATCACGCAGGCTTCTGCGCCACGGAACGTCACAAAAAGTGACGTTCCGGAGGCGCAAGGAGTCTCATAAATGAGGCCCTGACTGATTATTGTCTCGTCAGGTACATCAGTGAGCATTTCTAAAGAGGAACGCAGTCTATGGAGGTTAGATTTCATTATGCAAAGTGTAGCTGTTGGTATTGGGGTTGTGTAGAGCGGCTTCCTGGGCAGAGTATACCCCCGACAGTAAATTCCTTATTGCGTCACTGGTTGTGAAATTGTGAGCTCTGCCTTTTGAATGCACATTGGTTGCAATAACGAAGGATCGTGAAACAAAAATTAAAGACAAATGTCTATTGCCACCCTGCATCCCTGCCTGCTGAAGGGCAGCTGTATATCGAAATATAGACTGCAGAAACATTGTGCCACTAAAATATTGTGGCCAAAATATTGAGAAGGTAAGTGCATATAGATTTACTAATCTTAACTCCACATCGATGTTCCTTAATGATATGTATTTAGTCAAATCGATAGGTTTGGAATGAATATGTAAAGTGTACCTATATTTACCTATACATACTTACCTTGTGGATATTTTGGTCCTTGATGTTTTGTCCAGTGTTCATGTGGCATGATGTTCTGGAGTCGATATTAAGGTGAAATATCCAACAAGGACATTTTAGGCTCGCAACCAATTCCAGCTTTATGAATACACATGAGGCGGTCTGTGTGCATCACATTGTGCACAGTAGCATAGCTCTGCATACCGGTAAGACAATTAGCATAGGGAGAAGGACAATTGTAATTGCAGTGCTGTGCTAGGCGAAAGTAGCTCAGTGCTCTGAGGGGGTCATTCCATGTATAAGGTCCTATGAATGGCAAATGAACACAGGACCGCAAACTCTTTCTTTAACCCAGAGACGGAAAGATCATGCAGCCACATGGCGATGGAAGTCCTGAGTATCAGACCCGCCAATGTTGGATTGATGTACACTGTGCAAGGAAAAAAGAGTGCTCTCTTGGGACTGCAGGATCTGGAAATGGGACAATACTTTGGAGTACCAAGTCTACCAGCGCAGTTACACTGGCATCTAGGGTTGATGTGCACGACCTGAGGAAGCTGCAAATCCCACAGTGGCTTAGGACAATGCAGGGCCTACATACACAAGCTGGGAGGCTGCTTTCTGTAAAGGTTTCTCAATCAATCAATCAATCAATCAATCAGCATTTGTATTGCTCAGCACTGTCACCCCTAAGGGCATCGGGGCGCTGAGGGTGCTGGGCCTTGGTCGAAAAGCCAGGTCTGAGTTTCTTTCTGAAGTCCACCAGGGAGTGTGCTGTTCGGAGCTGGAGGGGCAGGTCGTTCCAGGTCCTAGCAGTGATGAAGGAGAAGGAGTGACCCCCGTTGCGGCTGTGATGGATGCCAGGGGTGAGCGAGGGCGAGTATGACGGAGCGCAGGTGTCTTGTGGGCAGGTGGAAGTTCAGTCGATGGTTGACGCATGATGGTCCTTGATCATATAGAGCTCTGCATGCATGCGTGAGGATCTTGAACTGGCATTTCTTCTGAATGGGGAGTCAATGGAGGTTTCTGAGGTGAGGGATGATGTGAGTCCGTTTGAGGAGGTCTAGGATGAGTCTGGCTGTGGTGTTCTGTATGGTCTGAAGTTTTTTGAGGAGCTGAATGGAGATTCGGGCATAGAGAGAGTAGCCATATTCGAGGCGGGTGGTAACAAGGGTCTGCGTGATGGTCTTTCTGGTGTTGTTGGGGATCCCTCTGAAGAGTCTGTGAAGCATGTGGAGGGTGTGGAAGCAGGAGGAGGCGACTGTGTTGACTTGTCGTTTCATGGTAAGTTGGCTGTCTAGGATGATGACGAGGTTGTGTGCATGGTCTGTTGGCGTGGGTGTTGGTCTGAGTTCTGCCCACCACCAGCTGTGGTCCCATACAAAGGTGTTTTTTCCAAAGATCAGGACTTCTGTTTTGTCAGAGTTGAGTTTGAGGCAGCTGTCTCTCATCCATTATGCCACGTTGGACATGGCGTTGCAGAATTCGGTTTTGGCGTTGGAGGGGTCCTTGGTGAGCGATAGTATTAGGTGAGGGTCATAAGTGTAGAAGATTTTGTTGAGTCCAAGGGATCCGATGATGTCTGTACGGGGGGGGCATGTAGATGTTGAACAGGGTGGGGCTGAGGGGTGATCCCTGGGGTACGCCGCAAATGATATTCTTGGGTGCGGAAGTGAAGGGAGGCAGTAGGATGCTCTGTGTGCATCCTGAAAGGAAAGAAGCATTCCACTTGAGGGCATTGTTCTGTATGCTGACGTTGTGAAGTCTGTTGAATAGGGTGTGGTGGGAGACGGTGTCGAATGCAGCAGAGGGCTCGAGGAGGATCAGGGCCAAAGTTTCTCCATGATCGAGGAGAGTTCTGATGTCGTTTGTGATGGCAATCAGTGTGTCTCAGTGCTGTGATTGGCCCGGAATCCTGATTGTGAGGCGCTGAGTAGGTGATTTTGTTCCGGGTATTCAGTGAGCTGTTGGGCGATGGTTTTCTCGAGTACTTTCACTGGGTAGATTGGTCGGTCATTTTTGAGGTCGCTGGGGTTGGCAGAAGGCTTCTTTAGGAGGGGTCTGACCTTCCATATGTCTGGGAAGGTTGCTGCGGAAATGGAGGTGTTAGGATGCAGGTGAGTTCTGTGCTAATTGGGTTGGCTCTGAGGTTGAAAAGGTGGTGGGGCGGAGGTCGTTGGGCGCCCAGGAGTGGATGGACTCCATGACGGCTGTGGTGGTCTGGGTGGTGAGCGGAGACCAGATGGTTATCGTTTGGCTAGTGTTGACTGGTTGGTTGAGGTTGTTGAGGCTGAGAGTGGGGGGTTGGGTGTCGAAGTTGTTGTAGATGGTGGCAATCTTGCTGTGGAAGTAATCTGAGAGGGTGTTGCAGAGTTCTTGGGAGGGGTGGATGGTGTTCTCTGTGTCTGTCGGGTTGGAGTATTCCTTGACAATTTCGAAGGGTTCCTTCATGTGGTTGGTCATGGTTTTGATAAGGCCTGGGTGAAGTTTGCGGAGTTTCACTCCGCAGAATTACGCGGAGTTCCACGGGCGGGCGATGTATTGCTCAGCCACCCCTAGCCACACAATGCTGCACAGGCGTGACTTGCGTGGACTCACCACAGTTGTAGAAACACATGTTGTGTTCTTGCTGTAACGTTTCAAAGACCCTTCATCATGCTTACCTTTTTAAAGTTGCCCCGGCGCTGCCTGTCCACTAAGGCAGAACTCCACTTGCTCCGGATTTAGGGTGCGGGCTATCGGAATGGACAAGTGGGTGGGTCTGCAGTCTGCACTTTGCTGTCACCTCGGCGGCCTCTGCTGGTTTGGTTTTCTTTTGACCACAGAGCCTGGCTGATGCAGCACCGTCCACCTTCCTGCACTGTGCTTGCGCAGCCCAGATCTTGCGCGCCCGTGGTAAAGCACTGCAGCTCACTGACGAGTGCCTGAACTTGAAGCCCGTCTCCCTCCGAATAATCAGACCAGAGCCAAAGCATGCCAAGTCAAGCTGCTTTGACCGTTTCCTAGCCTCTTGTTTGTCTTCACTTTAGGATAGCCTGGGACGTGGGTGTTCGTTCAGACACATTTGTCAGTGAGTGGCAGGTGATGGGAATGAGTGCTCTGTGACAAAAGGAGTACTGCTGTCCTACTACTTTTTTCTTGCTTTTCTTTCTTCTGTTTTCCTTACTACCGCTTAAGTTTCTGGGTTGATAACAGCGTTTGTTTTTTTGCCTTTATACCCCAGTTCAAGATGGCGATGATTGTTTATTTTTTAGTCCTCTTTCATCGCTTTAGTCCTCTTTCATTCACTAACATTACATGCAGGTTAAAACTAATGCAGAAACCATGGCAAGCTAAGAGGCACAGGGAAGCAGGACTGACAAGGAAACAGGTAGGGCCATTTTCAATTCTTTAAGCATGTTTCAACATTTCGCTTGACATTATCACCTTATTAACTCAGTTACATGTGACATTTTAAGCTTCGGGCATTGATGTAATGTTTGCTGACAGGCACTTTTATGGGGTACGGCTCACTTGGCGGTGTGGTTTGAACTTTATTTAATATTTACTCGGGAAAGAGAAAGGTGCATTTCTAACCTTAAAACATGTTCCAACATTTTGTTCTGTAATTCAAGATGTTTAAGATATTGAAGACTAAACAGCTGTGTTCGCCGCTTGGAATGTTTTGCATGCACCTGTTCAGCTGCACACTAGAAAGCTCCAATGCTATAATCGATTATTAGCTGTCTGGGTGTGAACTGCATACACATTTAGGTCCAAGTACCATATACATTTGATTGTGCAGCTTTGCTGTTATAGTGACGTGCACATTCGTGTCACTCTTTGGTCAGAACCCAAGTAGGGAAAAGGGTATGTCTGCTCCTCTCAATTGAATAATCACGACATGTCTGGAGTGCGTTTGGATTGGCGAATTAATACATTTTGCATAAACATAAATATTTTTAACATAGAAAACAAAATGTGATTCTTGTGAATATTGAGTGCTGGTTTTGCGCCTGGTTTGTGAAAATGAAGCTAATCTTTTCAACGTTCCTCTATTTTCAAAGGTGGTTTGATTCAGGGACATAATGAAGGACCCTTCAGTCCCTGCCTTGAAGCTAAATAACGTGCAAGTCTAAAGTTCGATAATATCACCTTGGTGTGGCTAGTCTCAGCTAGTGAGAGCGCAGTTCAGTGTGTAGCATGCAACGCCGCACCCCTCTGTCTTTATAGGTGACCATGAATGTGTTTGAATAGTGACAGTCCACTATGAGGCCATTCTCCCACCCAGTTATATCTATGCACTATTATTAAGCCACAACTGACTAAGTCTTGGCACTGTGGCGATTTATGGCTTCTTGACAGCAGCACCATAGTGGCTTGGGAGAAAGGCTTGGCAGCCACTGTCATCCATGATGGAACTGGGTGTGCAGCGAGAGAGAGATGGTAAACTCCGCTCTGCCGGCGGTAGGTGGAGTTTTTTGCCGTACTTCATGCTCCAAGCAGAGCGCGGAGTGGGCAAAACTCTGCCATGGAGCGGAGTTTGCCACCCACCCCTAGTGTTGATATAGATAGTGATGGCTGCTCTCTTGGTGTCCTTGATGCGCAGGTGGTAGTTGCTGAGGGCTGATTTGTTTGTGGCTCTTTCCGAGGAGTCATTGATGGCGCGACTTTGCTTCTCGAGGCAATAGCAGTTGCGCTAGGTGGTTCTAAGCTCTGGGGTGTACCTGCTGGCTTGTTTCAAGGTTTTGTTGATTTAGGCTGGTTTTAGCAGGGCGACTCTGTCGGTGCATTTGTTGATCCTTGCAGAGAAGTTCTGGATGGCCTGCTCAAGGTCTGCTGAAGTTTAAGGTTGTGTGGTGCTGAGGGCTTTCTGACTCAACCAGTGCGAATAGTGCCAACGTTGTGTGGTATGCACCAATATTGTCTGGAATGTGAGGTGGCAGGACAGCAGTATCATGAATGATCTAACCTTAGAATGAAAAGGGGTTTCATTCATTGCCTTCCAATAAATAAGGTGGGCAGTGTGTTATTTCTTTACTTGTGGTTTGCAACTGCAAGAGCTGTATATGGGAAAGAGAAAAAATGTGCAAACTGTATGAACCCTCTTTGTACAGGGCACTTAGGGATGCATCACCTATGCTGTTTGTGCATTGGTTTGAACATTCTGATGTTGTGCCTTTGTGCATTTAGGAACTGGCACATCTAGCCAGAGCCTGTGTGTATGACGGTTAATCCCATAGGGGCCATGCACACATTAGCTTACCCTGTGTCTACTTTCACTTCCGTGACCAGTATAAATCTTAGTAGCTATGTAAACAGATTTCATATCAGAGCCACATAAAGACAGAATTTCATCGCTTGTGAAAATGGAGTATTTCAGTATGTGGGCCCTTCCAGGTAATGCAAAATATTGGGGTTCCTGAAGAATGTGAAGAGTGACTCCTTAGTCTCCCATAACAAACAGATATTCATTAGTCTTGGGCTAAATGGGACCTCCCTGAAGGGTTGAGCAGCCCTAGAAATGTTGCCCCCTCCACCCTCCCCTGCACTTCAAGGTATTCAGGGGCCTGTTACTCCCCTTCTTCCACTGTGGGAACCAGGTGTGCAGCTTTAGCAACTACAGTGTTATATCCCACATCAGACAGGCCCCACTGTGAATCAGGAAACCAGCACGCGGCATGGGCTGGTCGCAAGCCTATGTCACTCAGGGGCATATTTCTAATATTTTGGTGTAGGGCAGCTCCACAAGGCTTCTAGCTGTGCTGCCCTATGTCAAAGATAAAGGGCAGGAATGCACCATAGCTACAAGATATGGTGCATTTCTGTCCTTTTTGTCCTTTCTGGCAGCGCCGGCGCACAAACTGCAACTGAGCGCCAACGCAGGCACCCTTGCACCATGGTGCAAGGGTGTCTATGTTGTTGGCTTCATTATTTTTCTGCAGGAGGGTCACCTGGACAGAGACAATCAAAGGAGGTGTTTACCTCGTTCTATGTGTGCTGGAGAATTCAGCACATGTGGAAAGAGGAAAAAACGAGGAGAAATGTCAACATATCTCTTCGTTACACCTGCTTTGGGAAGGCTTTAGTTTTGGCGCTGCCCCAGATTTGTAAACCTGTGGCAGTGTCTAAAACCATTGATGTTGCATGTCAACAGCCACAGCAACACCCTTGGAACGCCCCTTCCACGCAGAGTAAGGCATTGCCTTACTCCATATTTACAAGGCCATGAAAAGCCGCGCAGGGAGGCTTTGCGTGGCCTTGTAAATATGGGCCGGCACACTGCGCCTCCAGAGCATCACAAAAGTGATGCTCCGGCAGTGTAAAAGTGCTGCAGGGGCATTGTAAATATGCCCCTCTGCGTGCCTATCACAAACGTGCGAGAGGGAACTTTGTGAATGTGGTAGTTTGTCCTCGCGTGATGCCTGAACCACTCTTCCGAATGAGTGAATTATTTGTCTCGCTGTAAACATCCATTTTTGTTGACTTTTCTGACAAATAGATCAAGATTGACTCAATAAGATACAATTTTAAAAGTGCACAAACATGTCCAGGGTGTCATGAGGGAAATAGCTAGACCTACGACAGCTTATTGAGGACAAGGGTGACCGCGCAGGCAGAACATTAAGAGCGGTTGCCATGGCAATGTTTTCCTTTGCTGTTGCGAGGCACCACTCAAGAATCTGATCTCTGCTGCAATGATTCCAGATAATAGTTTCCTTATCCTTTAATATTTAAAAATGCAGTTTATTCCAAAGACCATTGCTATATTTTTCCGCTCGAAATGTGACTCCATCATATTATGATTATACCAAGTGATCTCACTAGAATTCAAGTTGAATGCTTGCTCAAGAAAAATTTCCATTACTTAAAAGTGACATCACCCTTTTCAGGACTACATGAACGCATGCCCACTAGCCGTAAATATCAATTCTTGCACTACTATCTTGACTGCCTAAGTGTTAGCACATGGTTAGCTGTTTATTTGAGAAGAAATTAGGGAAATCTGCAATTGAACTTTGAGAAGTCCCACATACATTTTGCAGTAATGGATTCGTGTACATGTTACCAAAATATTACTTTTGCTGCTTATTTCTTTCTGTGTGTCCGCCGATACATTTATTAAGTCTGCACTGCTGAGTGTCACTTTTCACATACATAATATATGAGATAAATTACCCCCTACCATGCATTGTAAGAATACTGCAAATCACGGAGGAGTTCTGGGACCACACAGATGAGCAAGACCGAAGGCTGTGCTCCTTTATAAGGTGATGGAACTCCGAGTCTTCATGGTGCATCACCTGACATCTGCCCTCTGGCTGATACTGTTGCCTCATTGATCAGATGCCCTCGTCGTCTCGCACCAAGTGTTAAGAATCTGTGCTTCCTCCACTTCAAGGCTTCGAGATCCATCATCTACACCGATGGAGGAGAGATCCACCAGGCGCATTGACCATTGCCTGTTGACCTATTTTCATTTGATTGATCCATTATTACAACCCTTCTATTTGGTTCCCAACCCCAGGTGCTCTGAGGCTGCTGTGCAGTGGCATTCAGTGCATTAAATAAAAGAACTAAGTGAATGAATATCCACCAGTGATAAGCATTCACTATACACATTCTACAGACTTTCTCAAGTATAATGTAAGGATAAACTAGGCCAAGGGAATGTTATAAGGACATTGCAAGTCACAGAGGAGAATCACAACCACAGGCCAGGTTCTTTTGTAGGGTCACAAAGATGTCCTGCACCGAGTAGTTTATTCATTACAAACATGGATTTTAAGCACCATTACTCTCTCTAAAACCTCTTTCAAATTCTGGGCTTCTTGCTATAAAATCTGTACAGTGAAAATGAATGTGCCAATATATACTTTGTAAAGCATTATAAGGACATATTTAATTAATTGTCACGTAGAGTGGCTTTTCACTCTTGATGTGATGCCAATAGACATAGAGCCTGATTTAGAGTTTGGCTGACGGGTTACACTGTCACAAATATGGTAGATCTCCCGTTCACCTTATTACAAGTGCCACAGAATATAATGCACTTGTAATGAGGTGGATGTGGTGTCCACCACATGTGTAATGGACTAACCCATCCGCCAAACACTTAAATGTCAACTGTAATTAATGTTATGTTATGTTAATTTTATTTGTATAGCTCATTATTGCCCAGAGGCGTCTAAGTGCTGTTTTGTTTCAGCTGCGAGTGTCAACAAAGGTGTCGGAAGAGTTACCAGGATTTATATCCTTCCAGCCTTCCTGTAATAGAGGAGACTGGGCTCATTTTTTATGCACAGAGGAAGTGCATTCCATAGTTTTGATGCTTCCATCACGATGCTATTTCCACCCCCTGGTGCTTTTTGAAATCTCACTGTACCAATAGGTTGGCGGTAGCTGAACGAAGTTTCCTAGCAAGAACATACTGTTTGAAACTGTGGTTCAAGAAATCAGGGCCAAGATTGTGAATTGCCTTATAAGTGAGACATAGCACCTTAAAGGGTATTCTTTGCTTGACAGGAAGCCAGTGCAGATCTTTTAGATTTTGAGCTACTGAACAGAATTTGGGAATTTTCAGTAGGAGCCTAACTGCAGGATTTTGCAGGACCTGGAGTTTGTTTAAATTGTACTTATGAGTGGTTAGCAGCAGACTGTTACAGTAATCTATTTTAGACAGGATTAGTGATGTAAATAATGTTTTTTGTAGGTTGGCGGGTATGAAAGGCAGGACTTTTTTAATTATTCTGAGGGTGTTAAATGTAGAAGAAGTGAGTTTATTTACATGATCTGTAAAATCAAGTTTGGTATCAATAATCACCCCTAGATTTCGCGCCTTTTCCACTGGAAGGGGAATTGGGCCCATGATGGTTGGCCAGACTGCAGGACCCCAAGACTGTGATTCTGGTCCAAATAGTAGGACCTCTGTTTTTTCTGAGTTCAGTTTGAGGTAATTTCTATACATCCAATCATGGACAGCTGTCATGCAATTCTGAAATCTGCTTCCAGTGTTATCATTTTTCCCTATGGAGACAACAATTAGCGTGTCGTCAGCATAGGATGTAAGCGCAAATCCGAAATTCCTTATCAGATCTGCTAATGGGGAATAATTACAGATTACAGAGAACTAGTAATTATACTGATAACTTGAGATTCCTATATCTTTTCATACCACAGTTTCAGTTACACATAAGTGGTGTAGCTAACAGGCATTAAGATTACCCCAATTTGATAGCACTCAGTTAACCGACTCCAGAAGGATTAAAGGTTGAGCTGATTTTGCTATGATTCACAGTCTTGAGGCCTGATTTATAAACGCAACTTACACTCTTGAGTAAGTTTATACTTTGAGTACGTTTACAACTTTTCGATTTTCGCAAACTGCATTTTTGTAGTAATTTACACTTTTAAAGTAACTTACACTTTTGCAGTAAGTCCAGAGGTAGGGACTTACTATACAAGTGCAGTTTGTGAATACTGAAAAGTAGTAAAGTTACTAAAAAGTGTAAGTTACTACAAAAGTGCAGTTTGTGAATAGCACTTTGTAGTAAGTTTTGTAGTACTGCTCTGGTGCTACAAAATGTACTTGAAAAATGCAGTTTGTTAATCATGCCAATGGTCTGCAAGACAGCAAATGTCAGCAGCGAGCATGCAACTCACTGAGCCATATTGTTGGTAAATGTAATTTGGCAGGTTGTTTTCTTAATATAGGAGAGCAGTGGTGTCCCAACCGGACTGAAATAGTGAAATGAGAAATCTTTATAGGTATTGACCATATATGTCTTCTACAGCCTTCTTTTCTAGCGCTAATCTTTTATTTCTGCATAGGTGCCGCTAGAGGTAATGCTGAATTTAATCGCGAAAACACCAATTGACTTCTGGGATCTGAAGTTAAGAAAAACAACTGGCTGATTTCAGCCCCTCTTCTCCTTTTGCACAGTGTGTTCCTCGTGTTTGGAGACACAGACGTGCTCCTGTGTGTGCTTCTCTCATTTACCCCTCAGGTTAAGTGCAGTATCTTGGATACGTCATTGCGCAGTATCCGGGCTGTTTGTACTGCGGTTACTTTTTCTAAGTTCGGCTTTCGCTGGGGTCTTCTTCATACTTTACAAATCCGACATGTTTCAGAACCATTCTCATGTTCTGCACCGGGGTTTGTGAGGAGTCATTTCCCAAACTTGATGGTTATATTTTTATGAGCAGAAAAGCAATTTCCTCTTCTGAAATCCGCCACTCAGTGAATCCTCACCGGGCGCAGCTGGAATCTGTGGCTGCTGCCTTTTAAAATGAAAAATCAGCGGATAAACCATGACTCTCTCGGGAGCCTTGTTGTCCATTATATTATCACGGATGTAGGGTCAATGTCTAGCCCTTTTTAATGGTCTTCGGGATACTACCCGATAAGATGTACCAGTTCCACTGGCTTTCTGACAGGTGTTTAAATCTACTTTGGCCGCAGGCCTGTTTACATCATAAGCCTAGAATTCAAGGGTTTCCAGTGTGGGCCCAGGAAGGCCCGACGCGTGATGCATTTCCCCCATCTTCACTTTAGATAAAGTTACGTGCCTTAAACCTCTGCCTTGCCCAAGGCTTGCCCAAAAGACTTGCCTGGTTCAAGCCCTTCTGGGCCTTTCTTTGACGTTCCCTACACAACCGATTTACAATATCTGCCACCAATAACACCTGTGACATATTTTCATGTGTGTCATGGCATACATTCCATATACACACCTAACAGTCCCAGATATTCCTGGGGAATTTGCATGTGACAGTTGATCACATGGATTTGCATGTAGGCATTTAATGTTATATGTTCTATAGAGAAAGTGAATGGATGCTGGTAAATGGACCCTTCCAAATCAAAATCATTCCTTTTGAAGTCTGCTCCAATGGAGTTGTATGATTCATTAGTGTACGAGCTACTACGTACAATACGTGCATCTCAGAGGAGATGGCGACACTTCATGCTGGCCTGAAGAGTAGTCAGATACACGGCTGCGCAGAGGACAATGTCTTGATGATGCTACTAGATTGCGACAGGAGCCACGACGCTGAAGGACGGCTACATTGGACAGAGGATCATACCTACTTGGAGGTGAGGGAAGCTCCAATGGAAGCTAGTGACATGGATTCTACATTTTGCACATCAAGCAACTTCCACCACCTACTGTGTTTTTCTGGAGTCCAATGATAGTTGCTGCTCCCACAAAGCTGTAACAACAAGGTGATGGATGGAAACCTTGAATGAATCTCAGCCACTGGCAACTGCTCAAACCCACTCTCCGGTCCATTGTTTTTCACCCATCATGCCGGCTCACTTTGGACCCAGACATATGCAAATCAGTCTTGACCCTACTCCAATAGGAACAGTCCAGCCCAAACTGCCAGGCCAGGTCCTCCCTGAACCAGAACACAGGCAACCCAAGACTGGTTTCGTCCTGATTGGGCTCCTCAGTAGGTTGCAGCTTGTTTCCAGTGGCACAGTGAGGGATTAATATCTGGATAACTTTTCGCACTTAAGGTGCAACTGCAACAACAACAAGGTGATGGATGGAATGCTTGAATTCATCTCAGCCACTGGCAATCGCCCGAGATCACACTCCAGTCCATTGTTTTTCACCCACATGCTACCTCTGTTTGGACCCAGCCATATGCAATCAGTCTTGACCCTGCTCCCATAGGAACAGTCCATCCTGACATTAGTCCTTGTCTTTTGTTTGCCAAAAGAGGCTTTGCCATCACAACGCCACAAAAACCTAATATTGTCAGCAGAATAAAGTACTAAAGATTTACTGGTTGGTGATTGGCAAAGCCAGCTGACAGTCTTTCATGCAGCATATGCAGGCCTCTCCAAGGGGGTAACTGAATACCTGAAACAACATAATAACTGCACAAAGATGTAGCAAGCAATCCAGGTCAGCCACTACACTCAAGAACAGTGGTTCTTAACCTATAGTCTGGGGACCCCTGGGGGTCTTTAAATCCTACTCAGGAAGTCCGCGACTGCATAGAAAAATAAATAATATTAAAAGATTAATAAGGTGTAGATGAATAAAGAAGCAAAATTTAAAACTGAAAATTTTAAAACATTCTGTAAATGTGAAAGAATCTGAAATTGGAGGCTACAAATTAAGATAGTATCTTCAGATTGATTAATTGGAGGAGTGCAAGTGTATCAAACAGAATATAGGATGGACAATGAGTGGCCAGATATTATTTTAGAAAAGTGTAGATTTTTCTTATATTTATTTTTGAATTAAATAAAAAATTTCACCATTTGCATATTTGTTTGATGAATGCTTGTTTCTGTATTTTTTTGTATTGTTTTGTGATTCAAATTATCAAAAACGCTGAGGTGAAGTCCCTGTCTTCCATTAATTAATCAGTGGGGGTCCCACATTCCAATAATGATTCAGTGGGAGTCCCCGGATTCCAGTAATGATATAGTTGGGGTCCACAGAAGTAAAATATGTAAGCACCACTGATCTAGAGGAATATTTGGGTGTATTCTTACAAATGTCTTTAGGAGGTATCATAGAACATAACTCTGCCTCATCCTCCTCCCAGCAAACAAAACTCAGCAGCTTCAATGAGGAAAAGACATGTAAGAATGCTGCCACATCTAGGGCCTAGTGCCTCTGACGTAGAAATGCCAGGATCTGATGCATGGACAGTCTGCACATTGTTGCTGCTTTCCTATATGCTCTCATCAGTTTCCGGCAGATTCTTTTTCATGATAGTATTGCCCATTTCTGGGACCGTGGAGTATCATTAGAGTTTGGAGAAATGGTGCATGTGCATAAAATGGTGGATAAATCATTCATCCAAACTAGTGATCCCACCACACCATTTAGACATCACGAAAATGCTGGATTTGTGCTGATACAAAATCAGCTGACACGGCCAACAGAAACCCTTGACCCAGTGGTTCATGCATCATAAGATTGACTGGTCATAGTGGAGGTCTCCTAGCCCTATTTATGTTGGACTGACCATCACTCATTTGCTGTTCTTTGGATATCCTGTGAGACATGGCATCTCGGGTAGGCAAATCTCAATATAGCACCCATACACAAGGAGAAACCTTCCTGCATTTTGGAATCACTGTTATTTTGTTTTTTAGAACAAACTCTTACTTTGAGAGTTTGCTCTTGCATAACAAACCAATTTACAGAGTAGGCATTACAAATGTGATGCCCTCTCCACAAAAATTCAGTGCCTTCAAGCAACCACCACAGTGCCGACTTCCCTGAATGAACGGAGGTCCCTGCCAAGCAGGCACTCTTAAACAAATCTAAGGGGCATGGAACTACAGAGTATTAAATTAGTCACAAAAATTAAAGAGTGTTCGAAAAGTGTAAGAGACTGCAGCACACCTGTATGTGTACTCACAAAATAAGTAAAAAATATAGAAATCTGAAAAAATCAGGAACAGTAAAAATTGGTGGAATCAATTACAAGAGAAAAATAAAAAATGACTTAACCATGAATATAGGGTACTCTATGTTCCATGCCCTTTGGGTTTTTTGAAGAATGTCTTCTCATTTCTCTACTACTCATCAGCAGCTTTCCAGCATTATGTAGTTGCCCACATTTCTAAATTTGTTTTCATTTGTTCTCTAATAATTGAATCATTATAATTTATTTGGTCTTAGAATGCTGTGTTCTCCTTCAAGTAACATATATCCTGAGGATGATGCTGTAATGATCCGAGGCTCGAAACACGTCTGCTCACTTTGGCAACTAAGACTACAAGTTAACTAATTGGTAGAAATTTTGGGGTCAGGGATTTTGCTAACTTCCCTGTGCATACTTTGGTCTATCTGCTGCTGATTACAAGATACATGCTTTATATTATTTTTTTATTTCTGCACTGTGTGATCACCTGTCACGGTGCATGGGTGATCTGCCAAATATCCTTTAAAATGCATATGATTAATAATACAGCTTATTTTATTTTAAACATACTATTTGATTTATTTTGTTCTGGAGCATATCCGTGGTGTTTTCAGTTTTTCGATTGGAACTCGGAAATTTCTATCGGAAACTGAACGATTAATTGAAATCAGGGAAAATTAAAATTCCTCTCTCAAGATTTTTATTTATTTATTTTCTCATAAACACTACCTCCATGAATCAGTGTTGCTTGCTATAGTAAATGTCCATATTTCTCAGAGGTTTAGAGAGCAGCATTACTTGTTTTAAGTTGGTCTACACTATAAAGTAGTCTTGTCATAGACCAGGAGGCTTCTGACACAAAGATAAAGGATCCCCATTCAAAATTACCATAACATTGCTCATTTGCAACAGTTGGGTAGAGAAGGGAAATACAATCAACCAGCCTAGAAAGCCTACTCTCAGAGTACAAGAGAGGGTTATGATCCCCACTGGTGGACTGCATTTGCCCCATTCAGATATGGTCATTTCCTTTCCCCCTTTGTTTACTGTGATGCATTTTGGTATTACTGAGTGAATGTCAGCATGGTACACAACACACAGATATTGGTGTGACATTGGTCTTAAACAAGGGGTTGTGTGCTAGTTGTGCGAGGGTACCACACATCTTCAGTATGATGAAGCAAAGGAGACCCCCTTCACACTGTTACCACACTAGGTAAAGTGTTGGCTCCAGGACACCAAAGGTGAACCAGCCAGAAGCACACCACCACTTGAGCAAGTTGAAAGCTGGATGCCTCATATATATGTCAACACTTGGGTTTGCCACCAAGGTCTGAAATATCACTGAGATATTTATACTTGCAATAGAAATCTAACAGTTAGTATGTTAGCAATGTTTATCCATAATAGTGCTTTCCTAACTTTTCAGAGCCACAGCCCACTTTTTAGTACGCAACACACATAGCTTTAACGGATATGAAGTAGGCAATTTTTGACTATAACTAATGCATCATGTGGCAGTGCAGTGTCATTTATAGGCAGCGCATTTTCTATTGAAATGATCACTAAATTTGCACAGGCATACAGTTTTATTGATAAAGCTATATTGCACACATGATAATGTGTGGAAATCGGGTGTCAGTGAATATTTATTATGTGCGCACCACTAAGTAGAGTGTCTTGATTTGTTCTCATCCTATTAACATCTTTGTTTTTATTACAGTTCAGAATTAAAAAATGTGCTTCATATTTGCTTTCTTACCTGTTGAATGTGTGCAGTACTTTTACAATTATTTACATTTTTTTGTGGGTTAGGAAAAAATGACATCCTACATCCCTCCCTTTCCCACTTTGTACTCCAGCAAGATTGTCATGTAATTCCTTTGCCGTTTCTTTTTCGGACTGCAAAGTGAGAGCTGTTTGTAAACACTAGGCCCAATTTAAAAAATGAAACAGCAGAAGACATAGCCTGACATTTAACATCTGTTTTTGAAGCACAACAAGTGTGACATGATAAATACAGAATATAAAGGCATCTTTATTTATTGCTTGGACTTTGGAGAACCACCAGAAATCAGCTTCGACCCATCAGTGGATTGCAACCCACACTTTGGGAAACACTGATCTACAACATTGTTCTAAACATTAGGACAAATTCACAAAGGTTTTGCTGTGACTTACTCTTCTAGCCTGTAAGATTTAGCAACCGCGTCTGGCATTTTGGATATGCTTTGCAGATTTACTATCGACTGAGGCAGTCATTATTTACATGTTCACTCTCCATTTGTCAAGCTAGCCATCCTGTCAAATTGAAAATCAGTCTAATATTGTGTTTCTGAAAGCTCCTACTATTCACATGAAAACTGGCTTTCGAGTTATCATCTTTCGAAAACGATGAATAGCCTTTTGATTGGGACAGTCATAAACAAGGAAGCAGAAAACATTCTCTTTAGATGTCTGGGAGAAATGTGTGGATGTTCAGCTCAGGAGGTTAAAAGTGCCCTTTTTTAAAAGCCTTGAACACCATCAATAACATGGACAGGCTTAGAACAGAGATGTGTGCCTGATTTGAAAGAAATCAAGGCCCAGATTCACAAAGTTTTAGCGTTGGGTTAGTGTTACTTTTGCAATGCTAACCCGACGCTAAACCTTTTTGGGGATTAACAAACCAACTCTAATTGGTATTAGCATTGGTCTGTATGGAAAAGACACGTAAAGCAGCGCAAAACTCTGCTTTGCATTACTTTGCGTCAAAGGGGTGTTACATGGGCATTCCCATCCAACAAACCATGCTTTTTTATGCTAAACCATATCTACTAACATTAGTAGACAGGGTTTAGTGCCATAAATTAACGCAGCTGAAAAGCAGGCATAATATTTTTTACTTTTCCCTATACTTTACAATAGAGATTCCACATTCGGGGTGAAGGCCTCCACATGGTAAAGTATTGGGAACAGTAAAAAAGTTAATGAAACTTGGAAAAAGTTAGTAAAAATATTTGTATGCTAAATAATATTGTACATTGTTTTTAAATATTTATTTTAGATGTACAACAAAATGAAAAAATGGTACATTGCTATTAACCAAATTTTGAATTAAATCTTGAATTAATTTAAGAATATTAAATCAAATAAAAGTTCTTTTGCAGACATTTAAATTAAACAATACATGCCCACCTAAAGTGAAAAAAATATGTATTATGCGTTAATAGTAATTAAAAAATTAAATTAAAAATTATAATAGTTATATGCATCTATATGTATACATATATATATATATATATTAACCCCTTCGATGCTCATGACGGAATGGTTCCGTCATGAGCATCGGTGCCCCTGTGCTCATGACGGAACCATTCCGTCATGAGGCCAGGGGCACGAAATCCCTCTGCTGCAGACAGCAGAGGGATTTCTCTTTCACCCCTGTGACCTTGGCAGCTAGGGAATTGCTTCCCCAGCTCCCGAGGCCCCCTCCTGGTTTCTGTGCCATGAGGATCAGCGCGCACGTCGCGCTGTCCTCATTGCACAGAAAACGAAACTGAAATGAGCCTTTAGGCTCATTTCAGTTTCACTTTCTATGTGCTCAGGGGCTATCTCAGCCCCCGGGCACGTAGAAAGACGGGAGAGGTATCATTGGAAAGGGGAGAATCTCCCTTTCCAAAGGTACCCCTCCCAGTGGATCCCTGCTTGGGGATCGCCCCAGGAGGGCGTTCCCCAAGCAGGGATCCACCCACTAGACACCAGGGAGGGGGGAGCGGCCCCTTGGGCAAGGGCTTTTGCTCCCCCCAATTTGTTTTTGGGGCGATTTAGACTTTTTGCCCCCCCTGGGGGGCAGGTGGGGGCAGTAGCCCCCAATCTGCCCCACCGGGGGGGCAAAAAGCCCACTAGACCCCAGGGATATTTTTCTTTGCCCTATTTATTTACTAGGGTGGGGGCTGCCCATAAAGGGCATGTCCATGCCCCCACCCCGCAAAATTTACAGCCTTTCTTCCCCCCCCGGGGGGCAGTTGGGGGCAGTAGCCCCCAATCTTCCCCCCCGGGGGGGGCAAAAAGCCCACTATAAGCCAGGGATTTTTTTTTTATAATTATAATTTGTGGTGGGGCTGCCCAATATGGGCATGACCATGCCCCCTCCCACCCCCGCAAAATGACAGCCTTTCTGGCCCCCCTGGGGGCAGCTGGAGGCATTAGCCCCAAATCTGCCCCCCGGAGGCTAAAAAGCCCAGTAGACACCAGGGATTTTATGGGCAAATTTTAATTACGTTGGGGGCATTGGCATGCCCATTTTGGGCAGCCCCACCCTAATTAAAATTTGCCCCAAAACTCCCTGGCGTCTAGTGGACTTTCTGCTCCCCTGGGGGCAGATGGGGGCATTAGCCCCAATCTGCCCCGCCGGGGGCAAAAGCCCACTAGACGCCAGGGATTTTTGGGGCAAATTTGAATTAGGGTGGGGCTCCCAAATGGGCATGCCCATGCCCCCACCCTCCCCTGCAAAAATAACAGCCTTCCTGCCCCCTGGGGGCATGTAGGGCAGTAGCCCCCAATCTGCCCCTGGGGGCAAAAGCCCACTAAGCGCCAGCGATTTTTTTGGGGCAAATTTTAAAGAGGGTGGGGGCATTGGCATGCCCGTTTTGGGCAGTCCCCACCCTAATTAAAATTTGCCTCAAAACTCCCTGGCGTCTAGTGGGCTTTTGCCTCCTGGGGGCAGATTGGGTGCATTAGCCCCCAATCTGCCCCGCCAGTGGGGCAAAAGCCCCTAGTTGCCAGGGATTTTTTTGGGCAAATTTGTATTAGGGTGGGGCTGCCCAAAGTGGGCATGCCCATGCCCCCACCCCCTCCCTGCAAAAATTACAGCCTTCCTGCCCCCTGGGGGGCAGATGGGGCAGTAGCCCCCAATCTGCCCCCCGAGGGCAAAAGCCCACTAGACGCCAGGGATTTTCTTGGGCAAATTTTAATTAGGGTGGGGGCATTGGCATGCCCGTTTTGGGCAGCCCCACCTAATTAAAATTTGCCCAAAACTCCCTGGCATCTAGTGGGCTTTTGCCCCCTGGGAGTCGGATGGGGGCATTAGCCCCCAATCTGCCCCGCCGGGGAGGGCAAAAAGCCCACTAGACGCCAGGGAGTTTTTGGGGCAAATTTGAATTAGGGTGGGGCTCCGAAAATGGGCATGCCCATGCCCCCACCACCTCCCCCACAAAAATAACAGCCTTCCTGCCCCCCTGGGTTGCAGATGGGGCAGTAGCCCCCAATCTGCTCCCCCGGGGGGGGGCAAAAAGCCCATTAGACGACAGGGATTTTTTTGGGCAAATTTTAATTAGGGTGGGGGCATTGGCATGCCTGTTTTGGGCAGCCCCCACCTAATTAGAATTTGCCCAAAACTCCCTGGCATCTAGTGGGCTTTTGCCCCTGAGAGTCGGATGGGGGCATTAGCCCCCAATCTGCCCCGCCGGGGAGGGCAAAAAGCCCACTAGACGCCAGGGAGTTTTTTGGGGCAAATTTTAATTAGGGTGGGGGCTCCGAAAATGGGCATGCCCATGCCCCCACCACCTCCCCCACAAAAATAACAGCCTTCCTGCCCCCCCTGGGTTGCAGATGGGGCAGTAGCCCCTAATCTGCCCCCCTGGGGGGGCAAAAAGCCCACTAGACGACAGGGATTTTTTGGCAAATTTTAATTAGGGTGGGGGCAATGGCATGCCCGTTTTGGGCAGCCCCACCTAATTAAAATTTGCCCCAAAACTCCCTGGCGTCTAGTGGGCTTTGGCCCCTGGGGGGCAGATGGGGCATTAGCCCCCAATCTGCCCCGCCGAGGGTGGCAAAAAGCCCACTAGATGCCAGGGAGTTTTTGGGGGCAAATTTGAATTAGGGTGGGGGCTCCCAAAACGGGCATGCCCAGGCCCCCAACCCTCCCCCACAAAAATAACAGCCTTCCTGCCCCCTCTGGGAGGCAGATGGGGCAGTAGCCCCCAATCTGCCCCCGCGGGGGGCCAAAAAGCCCACTAGACCCCAGGGATTTTTTTGGGCAAATTTAAATTAGGGTGGGGGCATTGGCATGCCCGTTTTGGGCAGCTGGGGGCATTAGTCCCCAATCTGCCTTGCCGGGGGGGGGGGGCAAAAAGCCCACTAGACGCCAGGGAGTTTTTGGGAGCAAATTTGAATTAGGGTGGGGGCTCCCAAAAAGGGCATGCCCATGCCCCCACCCACTCCCCGCAAAAATTACAGCCTTCCTGCCCCCCCTGGGGGGCAGATGGGGCAGTAGCCCCCAATCTGCCCCCGCGGGGGGCAAAAAGCCCACTAGACGCCAGGGATTTAGTGGGGCAAATTTTAATTAGGGTGGGGCATTGGCATGCCCGTTTGGGCAGCCCCACCTAATTAAAATTTGCCCAAAACTCCCTGACGTCTAGTGGGCTTTTCCCCCTGGGGTGCAGATGGGGGCATTAGCCCCCAATCTGCCCCACCGGGGGGCAAAAGCCGACTAGATGCCAGGGAGTTTTTTGGGCAAATTTGAATTAGGGTGGGGGCTCCCAAAATGGGCATGCCCATACCCCTCCCCCACAAAAATAACAGCCTTCCTGCTCCCCTGGGGGTCAGATGGGGCAGTAGCCCCCAATCTGCCCCCCGGGGGCAAAAAGCCCACTAGACGCCAGGGATTTTTTTGGGCAAATTTTAATTAGGGTGGGGGCATTGGCATGCCCGTTTTGGTCAGCCCCCACTTAATTAGATTTGCCCAAAACTCCCTGGCACCTAGTGGGCTTTTTGCCCCTCTGGGGGCAGATGGGAGCATTAGCTCCCATCTGCCCCGCCGGGTGGGGGCAAAAGCCCACTAGACGCCAGTGAGTTTTTGGGGCAAATTTTTATTAGGGTGGGGGCTGCCCAAAACAGGCATGTCAATGCCCCCACCCCCACCCGCAACAATTACAGCCTTTCTGCCCCAATCTGCCCCCAGGGGGCAAAAGCCCACTAGACGCCAACGATTACACTGGCTTTTTTATGTAAGGGGGTGGGGGCTGCTCAGAATGGGCATACCAATGCCCCTACCCCCAAAAAATAGCCACAGAGTTTCTGCCCCCTTGGGGGCATATCGGAAACCCCACCCCGATATCCCCCCAGGCGGCAGAAAGCCGACTAGGAACAGATTTGTTTTTAGCAATATGCCTACCTGTGGATTTTGGGCCCTAGCGCAGCCGGCACATAGGGAAACCTAGCAAACCTGTACATTTTTGAAAATTAGACACCCAGGGAATCCAGGATGGGGTGACTTGACTGGCTCTCACCAGGTTCTGTTACCCAGAATTCCTTGCAAACCTCAAAATGTGTATAAAAAAACACATTTTCCTCACATTTCTGTGGTGGAAAGTTCTGGAATCTGTGTGGATCCACAAAATTCCACTCACCCCGCATTCCCCAAAGTCTTCCGAGAAAAATGGTACCTCACTTGTGTGGGTGGGTCAAGTACCTACGTTTTGGGCCCTTGCCTGTCGCGGGTACTTGGGCCTCCCACCCGAGTGAGGCACCATTTTTATCGGGAGACCAGGGGGAACGCTGGCTGGTAGGAAATTTGTGTCAGCCCGGTGATGCCACAACTTTCCCACACACAAATGTGTGAAAAAAGTGATTTTTTCCAGCTAAATTTGAGGTTTGCAGGGGATTCTGGGTAAGAAAACGTTGGGGGATACACACAAGCCATACCTCCCTGGACTCCCCCGGGTGTCTAGTTTTCAGAAATGTTTGGGTTTGGTACTTTCCCAAGATGGCCACCGAGCCCGGGGCCAAAATCTCAGGTGCCCCCCCCAAAATCAGGTAGTTTTGCTATAGGTAATTTTGAAGTCTCCAGAGTACGATTTGGGCCATTTCCTGTTGCAGCCACTGTGCCTACCCACACAAGTGAGGTACCATTTTTATCGGGAGACCTGGGGGAACGCTGAGTGGGAGGAAATTTGTGGATCCACGCAGATTTCAGAACTTTCCATCACAGAAATGTGAGAAAAAAGTGAATTTTTCGGCGAAATTCGAGGTTTGCAGGGGATTCTGGGTAGGAGAATGATGGGGGACCCACGCAAGCCATACCTTGCTGGACTCCCCTGGGTGTCTAGTTTCCAGAAATGTGTGGGTTAGGTAGGTTTCCCTAGATGGCTGCCGAGCCCCGGGCCAAAAACTCATGGGACCCCCCATGCAAAACCAGGTTGGTTTGTGATAGGTAATTTTGATGTCGCCTCAATAGCTTTTGGGCCCTTGCCTGTCGCGGGTCCTTGACCCACCCATGCAAGTGAGGTACCATTGTTATAGGGAGACCCGGGGGAACGCTGGGTGGGAGGAAATTTGTGGATCCACGCAGATTCCAGAACTTTCCACCACAGAAAAGTGAGAAAAAAGTGAATTGTTCGGCGAAATTTGAGGTTTGCAGGGGATTCTGCGTAGGAGAATGATGGGGGACCCACGCAAGCCATACCTCGCTGGACTCCCCCGGGTGTCTAGTTTCCAGAAATGTGTGGGTTTGGTAGGTTTCCCTAGATGGCTGCCGAGCCCCGGTCCAAAAACTCATGGAACCCCCCATGCAAAACCAGGTTGGTTTGTGATAGGTAATTTTGATGTCGCCTCAATAGCTTTTGGGCCCCTGCCTGTCGCGGATCCTTGACCCACCCACACAAGTGAGGTACCAATTTTCTCGAAAGACTTTGGGGAACGTGGGGTGGGTGGAAATTTGTGGATCCACGCAGATTCCAGAACTTTCCACCACAGAAATGTGGGGAAAATGTGGTTTTTTTGACAATTTTTTAGGTTTGCAAGGGATTCTGGGTAACAGAACCTGGTGGGAGGCAGTCAATTCACCCCATCCTGGATTCCCCTGAGTGTCTAGTTTTCAAAAATGTATAGGTTTGCTAGGTTTACCTAGGTGCCGGCAGAGCTATGGTTCAAAAACTACAGCTAGGCACTGTGCCAAAAAAGGGTAATTTTTCACTGCGAAATTGAGGAGTGTCCACGTTGTGTTTTGCCCCATTTCCTGTCGCGGGCACTAGGCCGACCCACACAAGTGAGGTACCATTTTTCTCGAAAGACTTTGGGGAACGTGGGGTGGGTGGAAATTTGTGGATCCACGCAGATTCCAGAACTTTCCACCACAGAAATGTGAGGAAAATGTGTATTTTTTGACAATTTGTTAGGTTTGCAAGAAATTCTGGGTAACAGAACCTGGTGGGAGTCAGTCAAGTCACCCCATCCTGGATTCCCCTGGGTGTCTAGTTTTCAAAAATGTATAGGTTTGCTAGGTTTCCATAGGTGCTGGCAGAGCTAGGGTTCAAAAACTACAGCTAGGCACTTTGTCAAAAAGGGTCATTTTTCACTGCGAAATTGGAGGTGTGTCCACGTTGCGTTTTGCTCCGTTTCCTGTCGCGGGCACTAGGCCGACCCACACAAGTGAGGTATAATTTTTCTCGGAAGACTTTGGGGAACGCGGGGTGGGTAGAAATTTGTGGATCCACGCAGATTCCAGAACTTTCCACCACAGAAATGTGAGGGAAATGTGTATTTTTTGACAATTTGTTAGGTTTGCAAGGGATTCTGGGTAACAGAACCTGGTGGGAGCCAGTCAAGTCACCACATCCTGGATTCCCCTGGGTGTCTAGTTTTCAAAAATGTATAGGTTTGCTAGGTTTCCATAGGTGCTGGCAGAGCTAGGGTTCAAAAACTACAGCTAGGCACTTTGTCAAAAAGGGTCATTTTTCACTGTGAAATTGGGGTGTGTCCACGTTGCGTTTTGCGCCGTTTCCTGTCGCGGGCACTAGGCCTACCCACACAAGTGAGGTACCATTTTTCTCGGAAGACTTTGGGGAACGTGGGGTGGGTGGAAATTTGTGGATCCACGCAGATTCCAGAACTTTCCACCACAGAAATGTGAGGAAAATGTGTTTTTTTATCAATCTTTTAGGTTTGCAAGGGATTCTGGGTAACAGAACCTGGTGGGAGGCAGTCAAGTCACCCCATGCTGGATTCCCCTGAGTGTCTAGTTTTCAAAAATGTATAGGTTTGCTAGGTTTCCCTAGGTGCTGGCAGAGCTATGGTTCAAAAACTACAGCTAGGCACTTTGTCAAAAAAGGGTCATTTTTCACTGTGAAATTGGGTGTGTCCACGTTGCGTTTTGCGCCGTTTCCTGTCGCGGGCACTAGGCCGACCCACACAAGTGAGGTATCATTTTCTCGGAAGACTTTGGGGAACGCGGGGTGGGTAGAAATTTGTGGATCCACGCAGATTCCAGAACTTTCCACCACAGAAATGTGAGGGAAATGTGTATTTTTTGACAATTTGTTAGGTTTGCAAGGGATTCTGGGTAACAGAACCTGGTGGGAGCCAGTCAAGTCACCCCATCCTGGATTCCCCTGGGTGTCTAGTTTTCAAAAATGTATAGGTTTGCTAGGTTTCCATAGGTGCTGGCAGAGCGAGGGTTCAAAAACTACAGCTAGGCACTTTGTCAAAAAAGGGTCATTTTTCACTGTGAAATTGGGGTGTGTCCACGTTGCGTTTTGCGCCGTTTCCTGTCGCGGGCACTAGGCCTACCCACACAAGTGAGGTACCATTTTTCTCGGAAGACTTTGGGGAACGTGGGGTGGGTGGAAATTTGTGGATCCACGCAGATTCCAGAACTTTACACCACAGAAATGTGAGGAAAATGTGTTTTTTTTATCAATCTTTTAGGTTTGCAAGGGATTCTGGGTAACAGAACCTGGTGGGAGCCAGTCAAGTCACCCCATCCTGGATTCCCCTGGGTGTCTAGTTTTCAAAAATGTATAGGTTTGCTAGGTTTCCATAGGTGCTGGCAGAGCTAGGGTTCAAAAACTACAGCTAGGCACTTTGTCAAAAAAGGGTCATTTTTCACTGTGAAATTGGGGTGTGTCCACGTTGCGTTTTGCGCCGTTTCCTGTCGCGGGCACTAGGCCTACCCACACAAGTGAGGTACCATTTTTCTCGGAAGACTTTGGGGAACGTGGGGTGGGTGGAAATTTGTGGATCCACGCAGATTCCAGAACTTTACACCACAGAAATGTGAGGAAAATGTGGTTTTTTTTATCAATCTTTTAGGTTTGCAAGGGATTCTGGGTAACAGAACCTGGTGGGAGCCAGTCAAGTCACCCCATCCTGGATTCCCCTGGGTGTCTAGTTTTCAAAAATGTATAGGTTTGCTAGGTTTCCCTAGGTGCCGGCAGAGCTAGGGTTCACAAACTACAGCTAGGCCCTTTGCAAAAAAAGGGTAATTTTTCATTGTGAAAATGTGGTGTGTTCACCTTGGGTTTTGAGCCATTTCCTGTTGTGGGCACTATGCCTACCCACACAAGTGAGGTACCATTTTTATCGGGAGACTTAGGGTAATTCAGATTTGTAAAGCAACTGTTATTACCTATTGACTTTCGATGCATTCTGCCTTCCAAATGAAAGACATTGTGTAAAAAGAAGTAATTTTAAAAAATGACCGATAATTCTCATGCTAGTATGAGTATTCCCAATTTCGGAAATGTGCAAATATCTACTGTTTCTAAACTCTATATTTTGTTCCCATTTCAGAAATACATAGGTGTCTTTCATACCGATTTTTCCATGTATACATTTTCCCACAATAATTGCTATATACCCGGTACATAATAAAAAACCATTGCAAGACGCTGCTCAGTTGTTGGCTCTGGGTTCGTCGGGTTCTTGGTGAACCTACAAGTCCTATATATCCCCACAACCAGTAAGGTCCAGCGGATGTAACGGTATATTGCTTTCAAAGAGCTGTCATAATTAGAAGAAGTTACAGGTGAAAACGTTGACACAAAAGGCTGTTTTTTCAACTAATTTTCAATTTTTCCTATATTTAACTGTTAGTTTCTATAAAGAAACCTTGATGGATCTACACAAATGACCCCTTGCTGAATTCAGAATTTTGTCTACTTTTCTAAAATGTATAGCTGTCTAGGATCCATTATTGCTTTCATACCCATTTCTACCATTAACTGGAAGGAGGTTGAAAACACAAAAAATAGCAAAAATAGGCTATGTCCTAGAAAAATGCCAAAACTGTGTAAAAAATGTTGGTTTTCTGACAAAAGTCTGTCATTTCCTAAAAGCTGGGAAAATGGTGATTTCAGCCCCACAAACTCTTTTTTGATACCATTTGCAGGGAAAAACCCAGACGCTTTCATTTGCAGCCCTTTTTTTGCATTTTTCCCTAAAACCCCAAAATTTAGCTGTATTTTGGCTAATTTCTGGGACCCCTCCAGTGGAATCCACAAACCCTGGGTACCTTTACAATGCCCATGATGTTGGAAAAAAAGGACGCAAATTTGGCGTGGATACCTTATGTGGTCAAAAAGTTACAGGGGCCTAAGCGCGCACTACCCCAAATAGCCAAAAAAAGGCTTAGCACAGGGGGGGGAAAGGCCTAGCAGCGAAGGGGTTAACACTAAATTATATAGATTATTTATATGTTTACTATTTAAGTGTACTTCTTTTAATTTAACATTATTTACTTTTAATTTAACATTATTTACTATGGGCTCTTATTTTAAGCCCCTACCTCAATTATTTTTTATAGGTGAGTGTTGCAATGTCACTGGTTGGCCAATTATGGTGTGGGAATTACTACTATTGGCCAGTAGTAACTTAATAATAATAATACGTCTTCTAAAGCGCTATGGTTACACCATACGGTATATCCCCATGGTAGGACCAGGCACCGCCAGGTAGGAGCAGTGTACTCGAAGGAACAGTGGCTCACCCAGACTTACCCAACTTATACTTCTGATTTTGGCCCCACCCACTTTCTCAGAGGTGCAGTCATGTAAGTCTACATTTTTGAGTAACTTTACTCTCAGATTTTGTAAATAGCCTAAAGTGGTGAAGTTATTCTAAAGTGTAAGGTAAACATACATGTATAACTTACTCGCAAATATAAGTTTTCTTTGTTGTTACCCCCCAATAGTGTGCAGCAAAGCAGAAGGCCATTCATCCATAGGTAGTTTTGATTAATATTGGAATGAATTTCTGTATATTTTCCCTAGTCTGAATAGGATGACTGATTTCCTTTTCAAAACTGTGATTTTTGTTCGCAAGTATTATTCTATAATTGGAAAAGTTACTTTAGCTGATGCAATGAACAGAACTTGTGTATCTTGTCACTGGAGGACTATGGCAGACTAAATATTAGGTGGTGTAGTTTACAATCCATAGATCAATAATATCATCTCCACAACCTCAAATGCCACTACATGATCAAGGTAATAATGTATAGAGAAGTATTGGTTTACTGTTCTAACTCTGCATCTACTTACCCTGACGATATAGTGAAGTATTGTGGGGTCGATATTTGTGCATTTTGATAATAAACTTTAATATTGTGACTCATCACTGTATTGTACATGTTCACATTATGCTTCCAGGCCTTGCAGGTTTCAAGTCATTACTTTATGTGATTTAGGTAATGTCACATGTTCGTTTCCGCACATGCAAAATAAACAATTTCTTTGAGATGGGCCTGTTGCAGCCAGTAATGCGGTTGATGTAAATGTATTCTGCAGCACACATGAAGCATTTAACTTTTATGCCACAGGGCACTTTCTGCATACCATTGTTGTAGACATACTTAAATCATGCTTAGGGGTTACAGCACTTGCACTGGGAAATATTTAATATGACCCAGTACCCAGAGTATAATATGCCAGTAAAATCCAGGCAAGAAAACAAAACTATAAGGGCCACTCAAAAACATTTGCTTTGCAACTGACAAATTATGTGCATACTATTATGTCTATTTTCTATACTTTAATAATTGCTTCCTCAGGGCACAGCTCTTTTTACATTTTTGCACGTTTGTTTTAGATAGATTAAGATGACTGAGAGAAAGTTAGAATAATAGAGCAGATAAAATGGAAATGTTTGAAATATCCTTAACAGCTAACAAAGCCTTGGACATTTATTCTTCTTTTCACTCCAAAAAGAGTAATGTAGATTGTTGGGATGTAAATTTTACTTTTAGATAACAATATATCCATAACAATGGATTTGTTCCTTATATATATAAGTAGGTTGTATGTGTAAGTGTAGGTATTTAGCATTTCAAAAACGCTTGCAACACTTTTACTTTTGAAGTGTTAACAAAAGAAGAAAAAATATCTCAATCGAGTTATACTGTCACACTGAAAAATCATTTTGACATGGTGCTTGAATGTTCTTTCAATTTATTTGTTAGCATTTTCTAGTTGGGCATTTCAAGGAAATAATTAATAGTGTTTGGTTGGTATATTCATTTAGAAATGAATGTCAAAAACATTCTCATCAAATGTCTGTGAGAATTGTGTCATGTAATTGTACGGATGTTCAGCTCATTATTTAAAATATACATTTTTATAAAACCATGTTCACAGGGCTTTACAATTTGTCTGCCCAGAGGCAGGTTATGTAACCTTTCTGGTAGGGTACACTTTTGTTCTTTTGTGCTCCATGACTGGTTGCTTCTAAATCAATATTTTTCAACAAAGGGGTATTTTTGTAGAAAAGGTATATTTTCACATGAAGGAATATTTGTCTTTGCAAAAGAGAGAGTTCATTGTAAGGATGTCAGTGTCTGAATTTTCTCTAAATTAATTATTCCTTTAAAAGCTGAGAATGTTCAGCTCATGCGCATGTACAAATAATAATAACTTTCTTACCAGAAACAATATGCAAAATTATATCCCTTTTTATTAAGATAGTGATAAATGTATCCTGAAGTTGTACGGGTGGTTGACTTTTACACATTTCCACTAAAATTTGGAAGAATGGAAATTACTTTACCTTCTAAGATTTTCAAAATTGGTAATAATCAAGAAATGGCGATTTCAAAATCTTTTAAAAGAGATTTTCAAAATTGGTAATAAATGGCTTTGTGTTAAGATAGTGATAAATTTATACTGAAGATGTAAGGGTGGTTAACTTTTACACATTTCCATTAACATTTGTAACACTGGAAATTACCTTGCCTTCTGATGTTTTTAAAATTGGTTATAATCAAGAAATGGTTTTGTCACTTTATAACAGGTAGTTAATTTCCCGTTGGACTGTATGTAATACATATTCAATAAAAAGTATGGAAGAAATATGTCAGTTAAAAAATAAGTTATTTCTAAAAACAGGAACACAGTATGAAAAAACAAAGAGAGGTATTTAGACTTTGTTCGCAAGGGGAAAAGCATTTGCTAAATGTGAGAGTAGCTGTTTTCTGTGCATTTATCACAGTTATTATATTCAGAGAAAAGTCACATTTCTGTATCGAAGAAATGTTATGATACCTGAACAAGATGTTAGGGGCTGATTACGATGGCTGCGAGGCGTCAGTGGCAGTCTCACCACCATCGGAACCACCTTCACCGCCCGCCACATCAGGATGGCAGGCGGTGTGATGGCAGTCAGAAACACCGACAGCCACACATCCGATGGGCTCCTTGAGCCCACCGGTGTAGCGGAGGGCCTCTAAATCCCAGCAATGGTGGCGACACCTACCAGGCACCGCCGTAGGGATTACGATGTCCCTCCCCGCCAGCCTTTTCATGGCAGTTCACCCGCCATGGAAAGGCTGGTGGAAAGGGACATTGGGGGCCCGTTGCGGTCCCCCATTCCCACCTGGCCCTCCGATGTGGGCACTAGGGGGCACCTACGGTGCCCCCTACACGTCCCTGCACCATGTGGCAGGCACCGCATGGTGACTGCCACGTAGTGCAGGGATATGTCAAGTGACCCCTTTTTGTATTGCGGCGTGTGCTGGAGCCAGCAGCACCCACTGCAATACAAAAGATAGGCATTGCGAATGCCTATGTCGGGACCGCCGACAGTCTGTCGGGCGGTCTTGATTTCAGATAGGGTGCCATCATAGTCAGCCCTTCATTTTTTTACAGTTTAATTTTAGGTGTGGGTTGTTGGGATTATAGGCATAAAAGGAGGGAAGTTAATTCATTTTTATATGTTTTAATTTGTTTTTTAATTAATAATATTTGTTTAATTTATAATTAATTATGTTAATTATGCAAATAATTTTTTTACATTTTAGATGTGGGTGTGAGCTGTGTGGTGTTATAGGCTTGGAAGTAAATAGACTCAATGTAGGTAATAATTAATGTTTTGTTAATAAATACTTTATAAATAATTTATTTATTTGTTTGAAAATTATTTTTTTATTTTATTTAATATAATATTTGTAGGTATTTGTGATATATATTTAACATTATAATATTTTTTTTAATTTTCTTTTAATATTAAGTATATTTTTCTTTTTATTTTTAATATGTATACTTATTTTATTTACTACTTTTTTTAAATATAACTTTTTTGTTGATGATAGTTTGTTTGTTTTTAATTTTGAACTGAATGGAGTGGGAATAGTAAATGTTACCCCTCCGCAATCCAACACTTTCCCTATTGATGCACTGACTGGAGTGGGAATAGTAAATTTTATCCCTCCGCTATCCAACACTTTCCCTACTGTTGCACTCATTGGAGTGGGAATAGTAATTGTTACCCCTCCGCTATCCAACACTTTCCCTACGGTTGCACTGACTGGAGTGGGAATAGTACATTTTATCCCTCCGCTATCCAATACTTTCCCTACTATTGCACTGACTGGAGTGGGAAATTTAAGTTTAAAGATTTTTAAATAGTTTAATGTTTTTTTTTTTTAAATATAATTTTTTTGTTGAGGATATTTTGTTTGTTTTTAATTTTGAACTAAATGGAGTGGGAACAATAAATGTTACCCTTCCGCAATCCAACACTTTCCCTATTGTAAATAAAAAAAAAATGTAAATCCGTATTTGTAAAGCGCGAACTACTCACCCTTACGGGTCTCAAGGCGATGGGGGCCGTCGTGGAAATTAAGTGAGCTATTGCCCAGAGTCACATGGTGCTGAGCTGAGCTGCCACCAGAGCCAGGGATCGAACTGTGAACCCTGTGTTCCGAAGTCAGCTGCCCTGGCCGCTGCACCACACCTCTCCTTTGATGCACTGACTGGAGTAGGAACAGTAAATTTAATCCCTTCGCTATCCAACGCTTTCCCTACTGTTGCCCTCATTGGAGAGGGAATAGCAATTTTTACCCCTCTGCTATCCAATACTTTCCCTACTGTTGCACTGACTGGAGTGGGAAATTTAAATAGTTTAATGTTTTAATTTATAATAGAATGTTTTTTTAATAGATTTAAAGTTATTGGTATATGTATATAAATATATATTTATTTGTTTAATTTTTATATAATTTTAAAATTATGAAATACATTAAATTTACTAGTTTAATAATGGTTTTAAAGTAAATATATATATATTAATTATTATATATGTGTGTTTAACTTTTTTAAATTAAGTTTATTTGTTATATTTGTTCAAATGTATATTACATGTAATTTTTTTTTTAATTAGTTGTATTATTTAATATATTTAATATTTATTTTATATATGTTTAAAAATGATATTTTGGAGAACTATATTTATGACATCAATATTTTTTTCTCGATATTTTTGTACTTACCATTATAAATATAGGATGTCGATATTTTTGAAATCGATATATTTATAACTCAATATTGTGATATGGGTATATTTTAGGTGTCAATATTCTGTCAGTGAGCCGTGGCCTTCTAAATAGGCCCAGCCATAGGAAATCTATTTAAGAAAGCTGATTTCCTTTTCAGCGTGCCATAAACAACGATGGTGCAATGCAACCAAAACCTCTGGTAAAATAACTGTCTGTATGCAGGACCCCTGTACTAAGTACAGATATGGGAATCAGGTGTGAAGGATACACATAGCCCAATTTCTCCTGTACTGTAGCATCTGTATTTATATGACATTTTTTTCTCCAGCAGCCCATGCTCCTAGACATATTCATGCTGCATAATATGTAACTAAATGTTACATCTATAACCCTTGAAGGGAAAGTGCTACTAAAATCATGGGGGTCGATTCCGATTCGGGCCGGAAATTTCCCCGACCGAGCCGGACCCGGAGAGATTTCCGACCGAATCGGACCCGTGCAGTCCGACCGAACGAGTCCGATGCGTCCGTATGTTATCGGACACGAGTCGGTCGGACTCCCATTGAACTCAATGGGAGCCGGGTCGTACAACGCGTACGCGGGCTCCCATTGCCTCAATGGGTGCGAGGCGGACAAGGGCGCCCCTACAGCGAGTGCACGCCGCGAGCGCTCGCGGCGTACACGCACAGGTAGGGGGGACCCATGGGTCCCCCTGTGTGCGCCTCGCACGGGTACGCAGACAGGGGGTCCGACACGGACCCCCAAAGTACGGCTCCGACAGCGAAGTTCGAGTCGGACGGCGCGAGTCGGTCGGAGCGGTCGAGGTGCGCATCGTACTTACCCGGCCGGAAAACGTCTCCATTGCGCGGTGCGACCGGGTCCGACCGAGTCGGTCGGAGCGGTACGGTCCGGGTACGAGTCGGTCGGAGCGGTCGGGTCGCCCGGACGAGTCGGTCGGGCGACCTCGCATCGTACTCGCTCGGCCGGACTCGCAGTACGGTTCGGTCGGGAAACAGGCTTTCGCATGGCTTTTTTCCCGACCGAATGGTATTGGGTGCGCCTCCGACCGAGATCGGAATCGGCCCCATAGTTGCTAGGTATAGGTAAAGTTACATGAATTCTGTGATTCTGCAGCCACAGCGTTCTCCACACAATTACGGAGTTACCACACTTGCTACATAATCAACCATCTGCTGTATAACATTCATATTTAATAGAAAATTGCTTCTAGTTTAACTGGATAATCAGTCACTAGACAATAGAGCATCGTAAATGGTACCACATAGTAAAACAAAGGTCAACCTTTCAATTAGCCAAGAGCATATTTATCAAGGTTTTGCTTCGCCCAGCCTTAGGGCTGTAGTTCACAAAGTGTGAAGCAGGTGCAGTCATTCCGAGTGTAATCCTGTTGGTGCAGGCCAGCAGGGCAGTCCTTCATGCAGTTTTAGGAAGGGATTTGAGTTGCTGGGCAACTCTCCCATATTTATCAGTGATCCTGGGGTGACAAGCAGGGGTGCACCCCTGGCCAATGGGGTGCAGGGTGCCACCCTCAGGTATGACAACTTCCTCCAAAGTGTGGTATAGTCTTGTCCCAGATAGCACTATTCTTTTCAAATCCAAATTTGAAAAACTCTCTCCTGGATGTTAAGATCTGGCTAAGCCAACCCACTGGCATGACTAGGTTTCCCTAACACTCCTCCTCCAGCCCCTCTGCTTAATCAATTACTGGGGCTCCTGTCTGACTTGCTGTGCAGAATGTGGGGGTGAGCCTGTGTCCTATCCTAACTGTCATTCCAGTTTGGCTACTCTACCCCAATCCTGCCTTTTGCTCTGTAGCTGAAGATCTCCTCCCACCAGAGGTCCTGTGTGTCTATGCAGGCTACGTCACAACTCTTTAGAGCCGTTTGGCTCAGCCTGCCAAAGGCTGGCCAATCAGGAGAGGCTACGGGAAGGCTAGAATTTGGTTCATCAGAAAGGAAAGCTCTATAACTTCTTTTCTCTGATAGTTATAATAAATCTAACCTTGGCAAGTTGTTGTACTTTTTCTATCATTTTAATACTTTGAAGTATATTTTTAGCTCGGTCCTGTCAATAGCTATATATTATTAAAGTATACCCATGTTAGCCTATAGAGCCAATGTGCTACAATGACGAAACATGAAATTGCCAGTTTTTCCCTTGCCAGGGCATATAAAACATCTTTAAAATGTCCCTGCTTATAGTTACAAAGCACCCTACCCCTGGGGCACCTAGGGGAGAACTTAAGGGTGAATTATATGTAATAATAAGGTAGTTTAAGACTTTGGAAGTACCTTTAATCCCAGTCGAATTTGCATATAATTTACTTTTAGAAGCAGCCTGCAGAGCAGGTCTGCCTTTAGAATGACAGCAAATAACAAAGCATTGAACCCTTAAGTGCATTAAATCTGCTTGGCCTCTATACCTTCATGCCCTACGATATACTAGTGGCTTACAGGTAGGTTTGTACACCAATTGTAATTACACCTAATTACCATGTACCTTTTACACAGAGCTCTGGCCCTGGGTCTGGTTAGTTAAGCCCAGGGCACAATCAGAGTCAGTTACCACCAGTATCAGTCAAACAATGGGGATGATTAGGGCAAAAAGATGACTTTGTTACATCTCCTCTTTCTAAGCATTCTGCAGCACACTTAGAGGTTTGTTTTTGTGAAGGAAGATGCCCCTTCGTGCACAAAAACAATTGTTCCCACAACGCAGGGACCCTTACACCATGGTGCAAGGATGCCTGCTTTGGCGCTGGGCAGCAGTTTGTGCGCCAGCGCAGGCAGAGAGCAGAACCACACCGTATAATGTTGAATACATCGCATTGCTGCCCTCTCCCTTTCACATCACAAGAGTTCCTCTAACAAACCCAAGATATGGATTGATTGAACATTATTGGGATTCTTTATCTTTAATGCATGCAGATATATTTCTGATCATTTATATTTTTGTGCGACTAATTGTTTCTTATTTTGCTGCAAACCTATAAGTTAGTGCCACCAAATCATGTTGGTGAGATAGGTCTGATTGACAAACCATGAAACACATTTGGGTCTGATTAACAAGCCATGACAAACATTTTAGGCTGAGGGAGTGAGGCCACAGTCTTGATGTGAGCTGTGGCTGAGCTCCAACAAAGCTCCCTTCCAGAAATCGTATCTATCTATCTATCTATCTATCTATATATATATATATGTGTGATCAAGGGCAAGTGGTGCCCGAAACGCGTCACTTGGGGAAAACAATAAATTGAAGGTGTAAGGGTCCCTGCGTTGTGGGAACGATTGTTTTTGTGCACGAAGGGGCATTTTCCTTCACAAAAACAAACCTCTAAGTGTGCTGCAGAATGCATAGAAAGAGGAGATGTAACAAAGTCATCTTTTTGCCCTAATCATCCCCATTGTTTGACTGATACTGGTGGTAACTGACTCTGATTGTGCCCTGGGCTAAACTAACCAGACCCAGGGCCAGAGCTCTGTGTAAAAGGTACATGGTAATTAGGTGTAATTACAATTGGTGTACAAACCTACCTGTAAGCCACTAGTATATCGTAGGGCATGAAGGTATAGAGGCCAAGCAGATTTAATGCACTTAAGGGTTCAATGCTTTGTTATTTGCTGTCATTCTAAAGGCAGACCTGCTCTGCAGGCTGCTTCTAAAAGTAAATTATATGTAAATTCGACTGGGATTAAAGGTACTTCCAAAGTCTTAAACTACCTTATTATTACATATAAGTCACCCTTAAGTTCTCCCCTAGGTGCCCCAGGGGTAGGGTGCTTTGTAACTATAAGCAGGGACATTTTAAAGATGTTTTATATGCCCTGGCAAGGGAAAAACTGGCAATTTCATGTTTCGTCATTGTAGCACATTGGCTCTATAGGCTAACATGGGTATACTTTAATAATATATAGCTATTGACAGGACCGAGCTAAAAATATACTTCAAAGTATTAAAATGATAGAAAAGTACAACAACTTGCCAAGGTTAGATTTATTATAACTATCAGAGAAAAGAAGTTATAGAGCTTTCCTTTCTGATGAACCAAATTCTAGCCTTCCCGTAGCCTCTCCTGATTGGCCAGCCTTTGGCAGGCTGAGCCAAACGGCTCTAAAGAGGTGTGACGTAGCCTGCATAGACACACAGGACCTCTGGTGGGAGGAGATCTTCAGCTGCAGAGCAAAAGGCAGGATTGGGGTAGAGTAGCCAAACTGGAATGACAGTTAGGATAGGACACAGGCTCACCCCCACATTCTGCACAGCAAGTCAGACAGGAGCCCCAGTAATTGATTAAGCAGAGGGGCTGGAGGAGGAGTGTTAGGGAAACCTAGTCATGCCAGTGGGTTGGCTTAGCCAGATTTTAACATCCACGAGAGAGTTTTTCAAATTTGGATTTGAAAAGAATAGTGCTATCTGGGACAAGACTATACCACACTTTGGAGGAAGTTGTCATACCTGAGGGTGGCACCCTGCACCCCATTGGCCAGGGGTGCACCCCTGCTTGTCACCCCAGGATCACTGATAAATATGGGAGAGTTGCCCAGCAACTCAGATCCCTTCCTAAAACTGCATGAAGGACTTCCCTGCGGGCCTGCACCAACAGTCACTTGGGTACTATTTATAAATATGCAATTTTTGTTCTAGTTATTGAAGGTACACATCTGAAAGCGAGAAATGTTGACTTTTTGAAGTGAGCACAAAATCACTATAAACTTTGGAGAACAGTTTATATGGATGTCGCTAAGACCTACAATCAAGGTTGATATGATCTTTTTTCAGTCAAGCATCACAATGTTGGCCTGTCTGTTCACAATAATCCTTCTTCATGCAACATATATTGAGTTGAAGTCCTGGGCTCATTTGGTAGTGCTCACCGGTGAGGTCCAAATGGGCTGAAACTGGTCTGGGATTGTTTTGTTTCTATGTGAAAGGGACTTGGCCTGGCAGTTCAAGATGGGTTGCTCCTATTGGAGTGTTACCAAGTCTGATTACCATGTAACTGATGTCTGTCTAGAGAAGCACAGAAGGCAAAAGCAATGGACTGGATTTCAGCCCACAGTAACTACCACTGGCTAAGATTCATTCAACATTCCACCCATTACCTTTGTTTTTTCTTTTGTTTTGCTGCAGAAGCTCTGAGCCTTCCCCTTCATAGTCTTCCAGATGGTCATTCCAGTCTTCTTGCATTCTTCCCTAATCCTACAGCTCTGATCTGTCCCTTGCGGTCCTGGAGTCTATCAGTTACTTATGTAAGCGTTGTTATTTTTAGAATCTTTGGAACATGCTTATAGCTCGTAGCCCACTTTGACAGAACATGCAGCATCCTCATATTGGCTTCCACTGGTGACTTTTTGTTTGAGAGGGTGTTGCCAGCTATTAGACTCCTATTATTATTTGTTTTTACTTGAAATAATACCCCCTTTTGAATCTGTTTATAATTCTTCTTTATTTGGATGTTGTAAGGACAGCGATCTTAAGCAGAGTTACTTAATACTCATTCACCTCCCCGCCTTTTTTTGATGAGCTGGGATGAATCAAATCAACTATAGTGTGTCCTTGGCCATCTACTACAGACAGATACCTCCTCCACTTAACCTTTACTGTCTCTTGGTCCTAGGTGACATAGAAAATGCCAGCTTGGAGAAACCCTGGCAGATCCCTTGACTATCCATTTTGGAGTTAGGGGGTCTTAACACTCTCTATCCTGATGGATTCTGGCAAATTGAAAGGAATCTGCAGAGAGACTTTTCATTGCAAGAATCTCTTTATGCACACAAGACCAGCCTTGGGTTTAATAGTTCAAAATTTTCTAATGCAGAACTCACAGTTGCTGCCTCTGGTTTTTTAATTCCTTGCCTCTCAAATTATTAGCACTCCATTGCTTTTTTCTCCAGGCACCTTTTTCATGGCTTATCCATGCCTTGTTTCATACCGTTTTGTATGTTACAAGTATGGGTGGGGGAAACTCGCAGAGTTTAACTCTGTAGAATTTCGTGTAGTTACAAAAAAAACTCGGCGAGATTTCACGGAGTTCCGCGAGCTGGTGGAATTTGGCACATTGCGCTGCTCATGCTGATTTTTAGTGCCAGGAGCTTGTTCCGCACTGCAAAATCAGCACGAATGGAACCATGCGATGCACCAGAGGGCGCTACTTCTTTCTGCCACTCGACCACTCCCTGGTTGGCAGAGTTTTGCCTGACCTCCGCATTCCAAGTGCAATGACGAATGGGCAAAACTCCCCGAACTCTGCCGGCAGAGCTGAATTTTTCACTGACCCCTAGTAACAAGTCTGTTGCAGATAGCGTTATTTCGTAATCATTGATATTTAACTCTCCTTTTAGTTATTTTAGTTTTAATATTGTATTTGTTTTTTCTGTCCTGATGAACTCTTAAAACTTTTTTTATTTTTGAGTTTATATTTTATTATGCCATTGTGTATAGGGTTGGACAGGCCTTTTATTCTACTGGGCGTTTCCCACGGCTCCTCCTCGGGCCTCTGCCCCTTTCCCCAGCTCTCAAGGTTAATTGCAGCAGGCAGGGTGAGCCTTCATGAGGGAGAGAAAAAGAGGAAGGGAGGGAGGTGGAAGGTAGAGTGAAAGTGATCAGACAGAGAAAAGAGAAAGGGAGGTAGAGAGAAAGAGAGAATAGTTGGAAAGCAAGAGACTGTGCGAGGAGAGGAAGGGAGCAGAGCATTTTCACCAGGATTGTTTTTGGTTCCCCAGTCCAGTCTGACCTTACAGTCCTTTCTGCCTCTCAGGTGAAACTCACACTCTTATGAACAAAACTAAAAAAATAGATGAAAAAGCCATCCTGAGGGCTGCAGACGTTCTGCAGTGTGGAGCGAGAGGGTTTCACTCATGACCCAAATGGATTAGCACAGCCTTGTGGCATCTTCTCCATCGTCGGTCAAGGCCTTCCACTAAGGGACTTATTCTGAGTGTCCCAGATTTGTCCTTGGTTACTGCAAACACCAAGAGTTATGGATACCGGGGGTGAGGAAGTTGAAAGGATTACAATTGGAACCTTGCAGCTCCATTGAGGAATGGGAAATAATCAGGAAATCAGGAATACTGTGCTCAGTTCTGATGGTAATTCCTCATTCACCCTAGGATTTTCACACAGAGATTTCAGCTGTTTCCTGCAGCCGGAGTAACAGAGTGAAGCTCTAAGATTCTGATAACTGGGCTGGTAATTCTGGTTAAAGACCCCATCGGAACCTCGAATAGTGGCCTTAGGGTAAGGTGTGGGCAGTTTCTGGAAATAACTACACTGATCGCCGTTCTGTAGTGTTCTGCATTAATGGTGTTTCACCTTGCAGAATTCTTTGGTCCAACCATGCCCCGTGCAAGATGAGTCCCCTCACTGGGCAGGTATATTTATTGCTTTGATGCAACTCATGCACCATGAGAGTTTGCTACCAGGACGACCAGGTGCGTTCTCAGCTAGGAGGAAGACTTGTTTCCCATGTGGCTGCCGCCATCCTGGACAGACCTTATCCAAACTCTCAATATTAGCAATTCTCGGCTAGGTCATATCTAAAGTATCCCCTCGACTGAGCCTTTGCTGCCTGGGTTTTATTAAAAAAAGAGCCTTCAAAATATTGAGAAGGAAAAAAACACAGATACTTAATCGATTAAATCTCTGAGGCTCGTTAACAGTTTGATGGAAGCCTCAACAGCCTGCCAAGCTGGCAAGATCCTGGCCTCCACCTCCCTGGTGGGGGACGCTCTGTTTAGTGAGAGATCCCTGTCTGCTTGGCATGGATCTCTGTGCCTGAAGCACACCCATTGGTGCAGCGGTTACACTTTAGGTATGGCTGAATACCGAGTGGGACCTCATGTTAATGTGGCAGACTCAGTATTCTTGTTTGTTCTGCAGAATGACACCTCTAAAGTGGAGGTTTCACTCCACCAAAACACATAAAAATGTCCCTAATGCACGGGGACTTTTCTCCTTTCATGTGAGATACATGTGTTTGTTTCCTGTGTAGGACTGCCATGCTTGGCATGGTGGTCCCATCCAAGAAAGAAATCAGTGATGATGGCCTGGCTTACATGAGCCAAGATGGCTGTCAATGTGGCCTATGTTGGGTGGGCCTCTGGGTCAGGGGTTTCTAATGTTGAAGCCAGCTGAGGCTCCACTCTGGGAATCCATTGGGTCCCTCAAATCTAGTCGAGGCAGGGAACCTTACATTCAGCAGGAAGAGAGCTCCACCTGCTTACCACAGGACCCTCACTTGGCCGGACTCTAAAGGACCCCCTGAGAGTTTTAGTTAGAATGAGTTGGTAATGAAACATCCTCTGCTTTGTAAGCGAACGAGTAATTCGGAGTTGTATTTGATTCTGCAACACTATCCCTGTGGGAATTCTCTATCAGGAGCTGCCACTTCCTCTACATTTCAGGTACAAGTACAACATGTTTGTTTAGGAGTCGCTTGTCCAGTTTAGTTTTGGAAAACTATTCATATAAATATCTAATAGAATGATATATCAGACACTAATCTCTCAGGATATTCAATGATCTACGAGGTGATTATCCTACCATTGAGTACAAGTGCATACATACATTAGTAAGTATGTACTTGCATGTATGCATGTATGTATGTATGTAGGTATGTATGTATGAGTACAATTACATACTTCAGCTGTCTTTGGACACATCCTAACTTGCAGGTCTCACCAATCATTCATTACATACCCCGAAGACGAGTACATTTGACACGTTTCAGCCTCAATAGAACTACGTTCGGATCACTCTTGTTACCTGGTGTCGATCCAGAGCGATGGCGACCAGAGTCAGCACCGAGACGTGGACCGAGCAGTACTGCGCGAAGCGGCTCAGGTGGCACATGAGCTTCCCAAACACCCAGGTGCTGCTGACGAACCGGACCTGTGGGACAACCATCAACAGAAAACCATAAACACACAGATGATCGGTACTACATAATGTCTTTACACAACATCCAGGAGACCTTTTAACTATGACTCAGAGTTTCGCCGTTGGTAAACTTGACTTTCTACAATATGTGCCCGGTTTAAATATTTATAAACAGTGATTGACGCTAATTTGTAGAAATTAGGACTCGCAAATGTGTGTTCTACAGAAAACTAGACGAGCCCTGGGGCCTGTGATTTTCGCCTGCTGTCATTAATGTCCTTCACACAGTTTTGCCAAGCTCGCCTGCGCCTTTGCCCGGGGTGTCCTCAAATTCATCTTGAATGCGCGGCCAGCAATTCTCCTTTTACTCCAGTTTAATCTTCATGAATATTTAAGAGGGAGGCTAGCAGCTCCCCCGAGACTTGTTAAAGAAACAAGATCGACATTTGCAAACATATAAGTGCGAGGGTGATTTCAGATTGTAAAAGGTTAGGCGTGTAATTGAAAAATGGTGACAAATCCCAAAATGCCATCCCGAACTATGGTGGGCTCCTTTGGAAATGTAAATACTGTTCTAAGGCACAATTCATCCACATCTAGGTCAGACATCAATGCCACAGCAATGAATACCACATGAGAAAAATGTATATTAGACATTCCATATAGCATATGTATTAAATGAAACTTGCAAAGTGACAGAGAAAATATTTCGAGGCGTTTATATTTAGAAAGGAATGATTTGCCCACAAAGCTCGCCCTTCCGACACCGGCCCCTGCATTAGTCGACACCGGCCCCTGCATTAGTCGACACCGGCCCCTGCATTAGTCGACACCGGCCCCTGCATTAGTCTACACTGAGCCTTGGCAAACCTGGCTTTGAACAATTAATGGACTCGCCCATTTCTATTGAAATATTTCGTTGCTGAACTCTTTAGCTAACTGATGAATACACGAGCCTGGGTATGGTAGAAGTCATATGTTAGACATCTTTGCTTTTAGTGGGATTAATCCTTACAAATGTATTCTTTTTATGGGAATGTTTCATCCCCATCCACAATCCCTTGGCTTCAACCAACATAGTCCTGGCTACCGGCTGTTTGCTATCCTAATTAAACATTATTAATCCAACCGGCTTATTCACCCGTATATCAGCTAGAGGGTGAATGTGTGAGAGAAGGTGTATGTGCATGTATGTGTGTCTATGTGTGTGTGTGAGAGAGAGAGAGAGACGAAGAGAGAGAGAGGGAGAGATAGTCTGTGTGAGCCTGATAGATAGGGGCATATTCATGAGGGCTTTGGTTCATGCTTGCACCACACAACGTGGTACATGCACGATGCAAACCTCTGAATGGCTTCACAAATATGGAATAATGCAACACAGAGCAAATCGCTGCGTTTCCTTATTCTGCGCAAGGGAGGCGGTCCATGGGTGTTGCTATGGGTGTTTCCATGCAACTCCCATGGTTTTTGACGAATTCCCAGATTTACACGGATTTGTAAATCTGGGTATGCATCAAAATCTTACTCCCCCCCCCCAGGTGAGGCGTAACAAGGAGAAATATGTTACTTTCTCCTCGTTTTTTTCCTCTTTCTATGTGTGCTGCATTCTGCAGCGCACAGAGAAAGAGGAAAACACCTCCATGAATTGTTTTGTGCAGGAAGGTGCCCCTTCCTGCACAAAAACAATCCTACCTACAAAACGGGCACCCTTGCACCATAGTGCAAGGGTGCCTGCGTTGGTGCTAGACTGCCGAAACTGAGACAGCACAGGGGGAAAGGACAGGAATGCACCATATTGGAAAAATAGGCTGTATTCCTGCCCTTTCCCTGTGACGGAGGGCAGCGCAGCAAGGTAACTTGCTCGGCTGCCCTGCACCACAATTCCAGTAAATATGCCCCGTAGTATGTGTGTGTGTGTGTGTAGACTACATATGTGCACATTAGTTCTGCATGCATAAATGTAGGACACACTTTGGGTTGTGAAGGTCCTGTCACAGCCCAGGTTATCACCCATCGCCAGGCTCACATCTGGTCCCACTGAGGGAGGGACAGGTTGGAAGTTATTCTAGCGAGGCCGAAGGCCTCCCTCACCCATCATCCTTGCTGCCATTTACCACACAGAAGTATGTACGCCTCCCTCGTCACCTGACGTCCTACACTCTCAACATTATTCTGAGCTTAGGCATCTGTGCGTCACAAGCCCTCAGCTACCAGCCTTCCACGTGGCCTCAGTACCCTGAAGCTGGGGTGGACTCAACTTTCCCATCCCTACTCACTGCCTGTTCAAATCCACCTACATCTTCCGCCAGGGATGGGCGAAGAGCTATTTAGGGCATGTGTGCGGCCTTCCAGCATACGCTAGCATTAAAAACTGTGAGCGATATCTCAGTGGGCTGATGCATCCACTGCAGTGACATATGGGGCTTTGCTAAGGCTTTCGATCTTCCAAGGTTAATAAAATGAGTAACTTCAAAACATCAGTAGCGCCAAGAGAGTACTCCAGGGTGAATGTGAGCGCTACAAATGTGCCTATTACGCTAAAAGCCTGTCTGGCGTTAGAGGCTACCTCGAGATTTCCAGATGGCTTGTTCCTTTCATGTTACATTGGCGAATGATACCTATATCATACAGCACAGTAAGCTTTGCGTACTGTACTTCTACCAGATGAAGGCTCAGCAAAGCAAACAAGTCACCTGAGAAGTGCTTCTAATTAGGAAAGTGTTTAACGAAGGGAGGGGACGGGTTATCACCCCCAAGAAGAGCTAAACAGACACCTGGATGATATATCGAATGAAAAATGTAATTTTGAGAGATCGTGACAATTGTAAGCGTCTAGAAAAGGATAACACTTGCAAAACACAGGCTGGCAGTTATTGAGAGTTACTGAAACGTGTTGTCTATTGTCTACCAACCACAGATGGTCTAGAGGTAGCTACTGTGAACAATTCTGCGGTTTTGGAAACAAACTGTGCATTGTTTGACAGCAATTGCGCATTTGTTTTGTGGTCGAAACAAAAACCTAATACAAAGCTGCGAAGTGCCCTCGAAAATCTTGTTGTTATATAAATACTTAAGGGCGCAACAATTTGTTCATGGCGCCACCAGAAAGGTACCAACGCTGGACTGACTGTCAGCGTGTTCAGGTTTGTCTTAAACAGCGATAAAGAGCGACTTATCAATGTTGGTGAATCGGTTCAGTGAGTGCATGACTCCAGCCCCCCTCCCCCCGCAGCCTGAGTGTTCTCTGCTGCTGCTGTGTGAAAGCAGTCACTCATACTGCAGTCATAGCACTGCTCTTGTTCTTCGGGAGAAGTTTGTGTTGTGTTTCTGGGAACGAAGCACTCATTCTCCTTTAACATTCCTGGAAATCATATTACTGGTCGGTTTAAGGTTAAGCAGATGTCATCAATATGTCTAAATCAATGTGTGCCATTCAATAGGTCATAAGAGGTCTCTCGTCTTTGCTAGGATCAAAACGAAAAGCATTTTCACAGGATCAATGAATTACATTGGTGACTCTGTTTATGTGTAGTTGTTGTTCAGAGCCCATCTCGAGCCCCACTGGGCAATCATGGTGCTAAAAACAAGTCATAAACCTGTTCATTTCTGCTGCATACTAGTTCTCCTGGTTAGGCCAGGGGCAAATGCCATGTCTTCACATTTCTCCTGAATTGCAGATGGTCTGTGTTAGACCTGGCATCTTTTGGCATGGTTTCCCCTGTCTTTTTGCTTCTCGCCTACTGTTTGTGTGTGCTGAATTTCGTTTTTGCTAGCTTTAGGACTCTGGGCAATTTACAACTCCTGACCAGTGCTAAAGTGCAAGTACTTTGTGTCTAAAACCTGCTAATAATTGGATTCTCCATGACTGGTATATTTGAGTCACTAGTAAGTCCCTAGTACAGTACAGCATGTGTGCCCAGGGCCAGCAAATCAAATGCTACTGGTGGGCTTGCAGCACTGATTGTACCACCCACTTGTGTAGCCCTGTAAACCTGTCTCAGCCCTGCCACTGCAGAGCCTGTGTGTGCAGTTTTAAACTGCCATTTCGACCTGGCAAGTGCACCCACTTGCCAGGCCCAAACCTTCCCTTGAGATACCCCTAAGATAGGCCATAGGTAGGCCCATTAGCAGGGTTCAGTGTATTTAAAAGGTAGAACATGTACTTGTGAGTTTTACATGTCCTGGTAGTGAAAACTGCTAAATTAATTTTTCACTACAGCAAAGCCTATTTCTCCCATCAGTTAGCATTGGAGCTGCCTTGTAACATCTTACAAGTGTATCTTACGATTGGGAGCAGATAGAAAATTGTAGTTTGGTGTCTCTGGACTCACAATTCAAAGTACATATTTTAGTGAAGTTGGTTTTTAAATTGCAGGTCTGAAAATGCCACTTTTAGAAAGTTGGCATTTTCTTACTTAACCTTTCTGTGCCCCAGCCTGTCCCTAGAATACACATCTGGGTCAGGGAGACAGTTGGGCTTTTGTGCATTCATTCTAGACAGCCACACAAAGGGAGCTGAGGTGTGCCATGCATACCCTGATGCGCCAGCACCATGCTAATGGGCCTTCCTGAGCTAGAGTGGTGGGAGGAGATGACACTGACACCTGAATAGGGCTGACCCTGTCCCCACACAAAATAGTTTCCACCCCCCTGTAGTGTGTCAGGAGCTAGGACAAGTAAGGGCAGGGTCCTGTGCAATTCAAAGACCTTTCTTTGAAGTCTCCCAACTTCAAAGGCCACAATGGGTATAAGTACTGGAACTCTGACACAATGTACTCAGAACACTTCTGGACTGTGCCAGAAAGAAGAGCTGTTGGGCTGCCAGGAGGGGCTGCCACTTTGCTGTTTGCTTAGATGTGTTGCCCTGCTGCTTCTGTCCTGGGAGTTAGAGGACCGGACTTTGCTCTCTACATCCTGCTTTCTAAAGTTTCTCAAAGGGCTTGAGTTGAGCTTGCCTCTTGTTGGAAGTTTCAGAGTCAGCAAAGACTTCACCTACAGCACCTGGGCTCCTTTGCTGACAGCCTTACTTGCCAAGTGGTGCCAAATCCAGTTCCTGGGCCCTTGAAAGTGAGTTTTTTGTGCTAAAAAGAAGAAACCAACGCATTGACACAGAGCGTCACTTTGGAATCGGGGTCTCTGCAAATTCTAACAATGTGCCACTGCCTGCCCTGAAGCTGTGATCCCTGCTTAACGAAAAGACCGCGACTTACAATGCAGGCTTTAACGATGCCCCAGTGCCTCTGAAAAATTGCCACTGTGTGAGTCTCAAGCATTGCATCACCGAAATCCGTGATGCACTGCTCCGACGCATCACCTGCGCTCCTGTGGTGCAACAGCGATGCAGCGAAATCCAAGCCTCGTGGCTTGACCTTTGACGCCTCATCAAGGCCGTATCGCCATCGGAACTGACACCTCGCCAACAGCGATGCGTCAGCTCCCATGCGCAACGTGGTGTCCCTGGGCGCCGACTTCATCATCAACACCCCACAGTAGTAAGGAACCGAGGTATCGCACCTGCAACTGCCGCATTACGTCCCCTGTGCTTCGCATCTTCTGAGGGCGTCAGCAACTCCACGACTCTGCACCGCTTCCATGAACTGACGCCTCACTTGCTTCAGTGACGCCTCACCTGCTTTATGCAACGCACTGTCCCCGAGCGCTGACACGCCAACGGCTTGCATAGCGCTAAAGAACCGGTGCTGCACCTGCGTCGCAATGCCTCACTTCCCCTGCGTCTCACATTGTCTTTGATTTCCAATGCATTTTAAGGTACTGTACTGAGGTCTGCGTGACTCCTGATGCTGGTTCTCGCTCCATCGAGGTAAAACTGAACTTGTGGATTCGCACAGGTTAAGCACGACCAGATAGCCCAGTTGGAGCTATTGTTTTCCAAGTGCTATACTTTATTTAATCTTTAAAAATTCATACCTTGATTTGTGTATGTTGGATATGCATCGTTTTGATCTTGTTTTACTCAGATAAGTATTGGAAATTTTTCTAAACTGGTTTGGAGTACTTTTGTGGTGTTTTCACTGTATTACTGTGTGTGCAAATACTTTGCACATTGCCTCTGGGGATAAGCCTGATTGCTCTTTGCCAAGCTACCAAGGAGTGGTGAGCACGGATTATTCTTAGTGTGTAACTTACTTACCCTGACTAGAGTGAGGGTCCCTACTTGGACAGGGTGCATATCTCTGTCAACTAGAGACCCCATTTCTAACAGCCTGGCTCACTTTTAAGTGCATCCGGGAGCAAGTTGCAATTATTGGCTGCAATTACCGAAAAGGCTCTGCCACAAATTGTGTTTCATTCAACTTTCAGCACTGTAAGGTTCAAATTAAAGGTTGATCTTAAAGTACGTGTGGGACAATATAGCTGCAAATGTGAACAGACAGGTGAAATATTTTATTGATGTACCATTTTATGCTCCAAACAGCGTGATTTGAACATTATTGGCAACCGATGCAGTTTGGGATAGAGATAAAAGTTGCGTTGTGCACCTGCGGCCAATCTTGCTGAAACATACTGAATTGCTGCAGTTTTTTATAAGATATACTGATATATCCGGGTAGACGGAATTGCAGTAATCCAAGCATGATGACACAAATGCATTTAAGGGGTGATCTTTTGAGATGAAGTAAATAGATGGAGCACATGTTTTAGTGAATGCAGATTAGATGCAGCTTTAGGGTCGCCCTCTTTGAAGCTAGCTACTATGTGTGTGTCATCTGCATATAAGAAAACGTTTGAGCCAAATGACTCAATCAACTGAGCCAGTGGAGTTATTTTAACTTGAAAAAAACGATTTGATAAGAAGTCTTCAAAATATTTTTAGACTGCATCTCGAATCGCGATATTCTCAAGCATTATAGTATGGCTTACGGTGTCAAATGTCGTCGTTAAATCAAACCATATCAGAGATGTTGGTAAATCTCTAGGTCTGATGCAACCATCAGTTCAGAACTATGCACTTCCTTCGAGGCCATCCATTTGTGTAGGATTTAAGAAATTATTTCAATCAATCAATCAATAACTTTATTCGATACTTTTCAGTAACATAAAAGTATACTACAAAATAGATAAAAAGCTTAAAAATTTTAAATGTCTCAGAAACTTTTTAAAATTTTAAGCTTTTTATCTATTTGGTAGTATACTTTTATGTTACTGAAAAGTATCGAATAAAGTTATTGATTGAAGAAATTATTTGAAGTTTCATATAAAAATCTGAAAAACAAAGTGAACATTGTCACTTTTGTTTCCGCACCAGCTTTACTGGAGACTTGCATTTGCATCAATATCATGAGGTCTTTACTGTGGCATTTCCTTAGAGATTGTGAATCAAATTGATAGGGAATGAATACTTATTTGATTGTGACTGATCATACAATAGCAGAATTTAGATTTCACTTACAACATGTCTACAGGATATGTATAGCTCAGCTCCACCATTTAGAGTCAATCAGTGAAAATATTGGAATGTCACCAGCCAGCTGGTCTTGCACCTCCCAGGCCCTGAATGAGGCAAAACCGAAGAGGAACACATGGACCAATCATGGGACTAAATTTCAACTCAATTCACCTCCATATATATTCAGTTTGAGTTGTGCTACACTTACACACAGAATACACAACGAAGAAAGCTGTGAGTTGTGTGAACCGAGAGATGAGTGAAATCCCCTGCGGATTACCAATATTTTAACAGAGGAGGTTTGCTCTCTTTCATGATACATTTTAAAATATAATTGATGTTCACTAATATTTCATCATCATTAGTTCAATTTTATTATCAGATCCTTTTTTGCTAAGTACTTACAGTCATACATTTGCATTTGTAAGGCTCTGTAGGACTAAATGTGTATTCCTTTTTACATGTATGGTACATGCATTTTAAGAGACAAACGCACAGTCAGGTAAACTCTCCCATACATTGATACAGTTATTAAAATCATTGAAGTCCAGGTCCTCACCTCTTTTTTGGATTGTTTTTACTCGAATGTGACTATGGGAACTGTGAAAATGCTCTTTAGTCTCCCAGTGCATGTGCTCTGCCCCTAAACAGAAGGTAATATTGGCTAGAACATTTGCCTTACTAACCTTTTAAGTAAGCCCACTGTAATTTGGCACAGTCAATGCACCAGTGGCATAACATGTACATGGTTAAATGTTGCACATGGACTTCAGTGTGCATTTAACACCACCCACATGTGTGATCGGAAAAATATGGTTCAAGCCCTTTTGAGATTGACTGGCTTCAGCATAATAGATAACCACATTTGTACATTAACCAGGTCACCCCTGTGTGTTCCCGGTAGCCCACAATGATTTGTGCATAGTGTATAAAGTACACAATAAAAAGCCTTAGTGTTTGAATAAAGTTCATCGAGTTAAGCAGTCATGTGGCTGCCACTTAAAAGGCTCGAGCACCCTCCTCCAGGTAGAATGTGCTCTGCTGCTGCTATGCAGAATTAAATGGAGCAGTGACTCACATTGCAGTGAAAGCTGTGCTATTGTTCTCTGTGAGAAGTTTGTGCTGTGCTATAAAACACATAGCTGCGGGAAGGAAGCACCCATTTTCTTTTGATACCTTTGGCAATATTATTATATTATTATTGATCAGTTTAAGGGTTTAGCAGATGTCATCAATATGTCTAAATCAATGTATTTAGTCAAATAGATTATAAACGTATTCTCTTTGCTAACACAAAAAAATCATTTTCACAGGAACACATGAATGCCATCTCTGAATCTAAAAATAAACATGGCCAATGAATACTTGCATCTACATCAATGTCATAGCTCGTTGACCTTGGCATTTCATTAAAGATTGTGAATCCAAGTGATGGGCAAGGAAAGGGTACTGGATTGCAGCAGTTCATACAATGGCATAATTGAGATTTCACTTAGAACATGACTAAAGGATTTTAATAATTATGACTCACCTCCATCATTGAGCAAATCATTTGATAGAATGACAATGTCACCATGCCAGTGGTGAACCTCCCAGCCTCTGTGCAATGCAGAATATATGGGGAACCCATGGATTGATCATTGTCCAAAATTTCAACACAATTAATTTCCATATATTTTTAGTTTGTAAATGTCCCACGCTTACACACAGAATAGGCAGCTTTGGTTTGCCCTCAGTCATGATAAATTATGTAGGAAAGTGGGTTCTGCTTACTTGATCTCCCTCAATGTTCTGCTTCTTACTACCTGATTTGTTGAGTTTTAATATGACTGATCTTGTCAGTTGAGTCTCTCTCACTGTAAATTCTGTAGAAATAGACTGAGGGGCATATTAGCAAGGGCCTTATCGCCGCCTTAGCGGCAAAAAAGCGGCACTTTTTGCCGCTAAAGCGGCGATAATTTCATCGCCCTATTAGCAAGGCGGCGCTAACATGCATTGGCGCATGTTAGCTGCCGTTTTTGTAACGCCACGCATCTTAGCGATATACATCGCTAATGAGATGCAAAGTAGGCGTTCCTTCCTGTAACACCATGACAAAAGGTCGCGAACAGGACATCGCGTTATTAACAACGCGGCACCGGAACCACGAAGCGATGATGAAAGCCGCGCTAACCGCGGTTTTCGCAGGATCCTTAACGCCTGGTCAAAACTTGACTTAGGCATGTTTTGAATGGGAGGTGGATTGTTTGGTTACGGCCACACTCCCCTATTATCAAGGTTTTCATTAGCGTGTGAAATCATCGCTTGATTTCACACGCTAATGATGAATATCGCCGTCTATTGCAGGTTTGTACATCGCCTGTGAGCAAGACGTTGTAAACACGCCGCTAACATGGCGATATAAACCAGCGATAGGCGGCGATATTCAAAATCGCGCTAAGCGTGATTTACGATGTTTAACGCGAAGCGTTGATAATATCCCCCTTAGTGTGCTAACTGCCAGTGTCCCCCTTTGAAGATAAGGCCACTGTTGAGCAGCTAGGGTAAGATGCTCGGCTGGTTACATGAGAACACGTAATTACACGTGTGTGCACATGTGTGGGTTGAGAGTGTGAGGCTACCATCTAGCTCACCCTGATATCTGCGCACAGGTAGCCTGTCTCAGAAGGAACTTTTCAGGTATTGGTGCTGACCTGGTGTAGGCCTTTTATTGAGAGGAGACATTCATAGTGTTAGTCTGAAGAGCTTACTAAATAGACTGTGTCATCACTGCATTATACATTATGGACGAAATATGCGCCACTGCAGTTTCAAGATTCTTAGGCTTAGGAAAACCAGTCAGATATCCTTTTTAGAATAAACATGCACACCAAGTGCAGATCCACTGTCATGTTTGTGATAACTGTACTCCTTATGGAACTTTAAGAAGTGTCATATTTCCCTGACTCTCCCATAATGAGATTCAAGGCCTTTGCCCCCCCTACTGGGCCAAGTTAATAACTCTGCAGCCCAACAGGAGGCTCAATAGTGCCATGTTGGACTTGGTACTGTCTGCAGGGTCATCCTTATTTCCTTCGCCCTCCTTTTTTCTGAACCTGTTTTTGTTGGCTTTTAGAACTATGGCCAGTTTTCCACTGCTAACCATTGCTAAAGAACTTGTGAGCTCTCCTGGTAAAATTGGCTTACACCCAATAGGCATAATTAATTTACTTATGAGTCTCTAGTAAAGTGGTATTACATGAGCCCAGAGCCTGCAAATTAAATGCTAGTAGTGGGCCTGCAGTACTGATTGTGCCATCCAATTAAGTAGCCCTTTGGCCATGTCTCAGGCCTGCCATTGCAGAGCCAGGTTATGCAGTTTTAAGATGCCATTTCAAACTGGCAAATTAAACCTTTTTCCAGGCCCTAACTTCCTTTTCAATACATAAAAGCCACCCCTGGGATAGGCCCTGGACAGCCAGAAGGGCAGGGTGCAGTGTATTTAAAACGTAGGGCATGTACTTATACGTTTTACATGTTCTGAAAACTCTTGAAATCGTCTAACACTATTGCAAGGACTACCTGTCCCATAGGATAACATTAGAATTACATTTAATGAGCTGTAACTTCTAAATGGGAACAGGTAAACAGTTCATGTTTGGTGTCTTTGGAATTGTAATGAAAAATCTCTGGCGCTACTGATTGGATTCTTGTAGTTTTGGTGTCAAATTAGTTATTAAATTCTACTCTATTTTCCTACATTGGTGTGGGACTTCTCTTGTGTTGTGTTTTCACTTTATCACTGTTTGAAGTGCTGCATAAATATTTTACATATTTCCTCTCAGTTAAGTCTGACTGCTTTGTGCCAAGCCACCAGAGGGTTGAGCACAGGTTAATTTAGGGCTTGCTTGTGACTTCACCCTGACAGGGATTGTAGTTGCTGCGTGAGTAAGGTTTCACCCCTCCTCAACCAGTAACCAAATTTCTTACATGCCAATAATGCTTGGCCCAGCTCCTGGGAAAGAAAGTGGTGGGGAGAAAACCTGCATTTGCTTATTAACTCTTCATACTGTACCTGACAGGGGCAAGTCCAAGCCCACAGAAATAAACGAGGACAGCCAGACCTCAGGAGCCAAACACAGGAGGGGCTCCCCTTTGAAGTTTTGGTGGGAAGGGATCAGGCAGCTGTGTCAGTTGGGGGAAGGGCTCAGGCTCCCAGGGAAAGTCTTTTCATAGACCACTTGAAGTCACCATCTTTAAAAACCCAGAATGTTGTATAGGAGGGTTTGGGCAGGGGTGGACTGATGATGTGGAACCTTAGGATTGAGCAGAGGTGCCTACCTTCCAGAACATTTTACCCCCACTAAAAACCCCGGATAAGAGAGAGACACTTGAGAAGACACTGGACCTGGTAACAATGACAGAGAAAGAATGACCAGCTGAAAGGAGGATCCACCTAACCCCCCTGGGAAGATGGACTTAGGGACTTTCACTTCATCTGGTACTCGGGAGTCAGATGGGTTTATTCCAGAGCCAGTGCTGCTAGCCATTTTATGCCCCCAGAGGAACAGTCGGGGGAATGTGCCTGTGAGGATAATTCTGGAGGGTTCTCCTCGAACTTCTGTGGGCTGGCTGTTGGCTCCATTGACACACAAGTGTCCTTCAGGTATCTAGGAGGCTGTGGGAACTGGGGAGTGCAGCAGGGAGGGTGTTCCATGTGTTGACTATGGCTGGATTGTGGAAGATAGCCCCCAAGCAGAAGAGAGCATCAGGAGCCCAGGAAGAGGACAGGTCTGGCAAGGGAGCAGCTTAATCAACAAAAAGTAAGATTTAGATGCATAGGGCCTGAAGAGAATGCTTTTGATCACTAGAGCTAACCACTAGGAGAAAAGTTAAACCACAATCAGCAGAATTGGCCTTTGAGGCAAGATAAACCAACACCTGAAGCTGCATCTCCTGGGGGGACTATTCAGGGAATAAAGTGTGCGGCGCTTTGCTGTGATTGCGGAACATGCCCTGAGGGAGGGTCAAGTCCCTGGGGTCAGCGCAACCTCAATTAATTAAATTTTTATAGGGATGGGACAATAAGGACTCTTTCCCAAGCCTCACAAGGCCCAAGGTACCCCATCTCCAAGGACCCAAAACAAAGAGATTATCCCACTGGACTTCATCCCCCTGGGACACAAAGGTGAGCACTGCTGCACTCGTCGCTGGTGGTGTGCTGCCCCCACTCCCTATGCCCATGTCTGGGGAGAGTGGGGTGTGGGAAACATCATTTGCCACGAAGTCTAAACCACACACTACCTTTACAATGTGGTCTGTACAATGACCCGTCTTTACCACTGCATTCCTTTACCACGCAATTCTTTTCAACTAATTGCCATAGGGGAAGCGGCATTGGACTCCGAAGTCCAATGTTTTCCCTACTGTTGCGCAGACTGGAGTTGGAATACTAATTTATACCTCTCCAAAGTCCAGCACTTTTGCCTAAGGCAAAGTGGTTGTGCGTTGTAAAGACTTGCATGGTAAAGGAATGCAGTGGTAAAGACGGCTCGTTGTAAAGGCCATGTTGTAAAGCCATGCTTTGCAATGGCTTGCGTTGTACAGTCATACATCTGTGGGATGAACTCTGACCTCTAGCATCATACACTCATGGAGCAGGCAGGGAAGAATGAGATTCTGGCTCTGGTGGTAGCACCAGAAGCAATTGCAGACATGAGCTTCCTGTGCTGCCCCAGTAAATAGCCGTGGACACAGGCACCCGGTACTGAAAAAGAAATGCATGCAGCACAAGGCCACATTTTGGATAATCCAAGCCATGGATACAGCAGTGAAGTTGAGTCTTCAATAGGCACGCCATGGGGCAGGGTCTCATACCATAAGCCCAGTGCGCACTCTTGAAAAGGAGCATATTTGCTCTGGTGGTAACCTTGGAAGGACGGGTTCTTCCGGGGACTTCCACAGTTCTGAAGAGTGTTTGAAGGACCTTGGTCCACCCATTGTTCTGAAGAGTATTTGGGGGCTGCAGGAAGTCCAGCAGAACTCCAGAAGATGTCCAAACAAAAGTTGCCCTAAGTGTCCCGGTGGTTATACTGATGTCCACAGGAGAAGCTTGCTTGGTTTCCAAACCCCTCCTAGAGCTTGTGCCCTTTCACTTGGGCTTGGGAGTGCGGACACCCCTGTTGGTGGGTCCTATGGATGTATTTGTAGCAGTGTAAAGGTATAAATAAGGCTCTGGGACACGTTATTCAATGATGCTTTATTGACAATGTTCATAATGTAAGGTTTTCTGCTACAATTAATATTATTGAATGATGGTACTATTCCCATTGATTTTAAAGGCATTCCAATGGTGAATTATACATATTTTCTGTTTCTACTAATGTGCAGACACTCTGAAAAGCCAGTAGGACTGCCTTATTGATACTGACTCACCTTTATATTGTTATGAATGTAGTGTAGGCAGGGGGATTGTGGGTTTAGGGCTTCCTGGGGATGTAAACTGTTCTATTGATGTCACCAAAGGTATTTCCATTTACCTGATTGTATATATCTGTAAGTGAGGTGTAGTATTTAGTAGTCTTTGCATTATAAAACACATTTTCTTATTACAACTAAAAATACTGAATAGACAATACTTTAATGAATGTGGTTTGTTACATTCCAGCAAGCTTGTGTACTAGCCCACACCACCTCCCCTGAGTAGGCCTTGGCCTGCTCTGCTTCGCTAACCTGAGACGTTCAAGTGCTACAATGGGGTGCTTGGTCCCCAGTAAAGGGAAGGATGCGGATCTATCAATTGTGAACAACTCAGAGCCATTATAATTCTTCATCATTTGTTCAATTTCAGTATCATATTATTTTTTGCTAAGTGCTTACAGTCACATAACTACATTTGTAATGTTACATGGGGCAAAATATGCAATCCTTTTTACATGTATGGCACTGCATTCGAAGTGACACACACAGGAAGAACTCCAAGTAAGAAGCACACTGATTCAGATAAAAAACCATTGCAGTCCTGCCCCCACCCCCCATCTTTTTTGGATTTCTGGAATGCGACTCTGGGCACTGTGAAAATCTCATTCACTCTCTAAACAGAAGGAAAAAAATTAATTAATCCCTCTTCTATCCCTCCACTATTTTTTTCAATCCAAATAACAGATTAACATGTCCAGCACTCAAATTAATTTCATATTTCACTATACTAATTCACCACTAATCCTTTATGGGTTCTGGAGTAGCATGCTACTCACCGAAAAAGCACTTGAACACCTCATCAAGCGTAGCAAGCACGATATAAATGCAAACCTTTTCCCTCGTCTATCCCTCCACTATCCTTCTCAAATCAAATAACTGACTAATATATCACCACTCAAATTACTTTCATATTTCACTATAGTAATTCACCACTAATCCTTTATGGGTTCCGGAGTAGCGTGCTACTCACCAAAAATGCACTTCAACACCTCATCAGGGGTAGCAAGCGCTATATAAATGCAAACCTTTTTCTCTCTTCTATCCCTCCACTATCCTTCTCAATCCAATTAACTGATTGACATAGCCACCACTCAAATTACTTTCATATTTCACTATACTAATTCACCACTATTTCTTTATGGGTTCCGGAGTAGCATGCTACTCACCGAAAAAGTGCTTCAACACCCCATCGGGGGTAGCAAGCGCTATATAAATGCAAATCTTTTTCCCTCTTCCATCCCTCCACTATCCTTCTCAATCCAAATAACTGACTAACGTATCCACCACTCAAATTACTTTCATATTTCACTATACTAATTCAACACTAATCCCTTATGGGTTCCGGAGTAGCATGCTACTTGCCAAAAAAGCACTTTATCGCCTTGTCAAGGTTAGTAAGGGCGATATAAATGCAATTACATTATAATACCATACAATACAATACAATACAATAATCTTATAGGTAAGGCCACTGCGAGGTGGCACAGGAAATGCACCCATGGCATAAAAGTTCATTGTCACAAGTCGAATTCAGAGTGCACTTATTCCATCCACATGTACAACTGGCAAACATGGTTCAGGCCTACCATAGAAGCGAGCTTGACTGACTTCAGAATAACAGTTTTGTGTGCGCAAAAGCTACCTTTGTACATTAAGTAAGTTACCCCGGCATGTGCCTGTAGCCCACACGTCTTAGTGCCTTGTATGCAAAGGTACAACATCCTAAATATTAAAGACAGTATGGGCCCTAGTAACGAGAAACTAACACAGCGCGGTGCCAAAAGTCATTTTGCTGCACTGCGCTGTGTTAGTTTCTGTTAGACCTGTCAGCCCTAGGGTGGTCTTTCCCTGTTTTTTTTCCCTTTTGCGCCTCATTTTTGCCACCATATTTTTACTGGACCTAGGTCTCCGGGCGCCTTGCCACTGCTAGCCAGTGCTGAGGTGCAGGTGCTGTCTCTCACTCAAGATGGCTGCCACAGGCCCCTGCTACTGCAGAGGGGCCTTACACGCATACACACTAGTAGCCAGGGTCAGGCTGGGACATAGGGATACAGTATCCATTCCGTCCCCGCCTCTGGGCCACATAGCCAGGCATGTAGAAGGTTCCAGAACCTTCCGGGCTGTGGGAGGAGTTATGTTTTGCCGCCTTTGGGAGAGTCACCTGACCTAGGGGTATAAAAGGCTTGGAGGGAAAACTTTCTAGTCAGTTGATGAGGCACCAATGATTCTGGGAGAACCTCCGCCGGAGTATAGGCTTTAGGGCCTAGGGGGGAGACCTACACTACTGCTGCTGACAGGGCTGAGGCCCTGCTGTAGTAAGATAGCTGAGGAACACCCACCACCCACTGACCTTGCCCAGTGTGAGGGGACCCAGGGAACCACCTTCAGCGTGCGGGGAGGAACATCAAGCACTCCCAGACCACCAACTCATCCCCCCCCCTCATAAGAAGAAACTTCTGACAAGAAACTTTGACAAGAAACTTATAATAAGGACCTTCTGACAAGAAACTCCTGACAAGAAGCGCCTAAGAAGCAACCAATCTGGAATAGTCGCAAGACACCTTAATTTGAGGAGGCCTGACCGTCCAGCCAGGCCTGAAGCCTAAACTGCCCAACTGGGGATCACCAGGTAAAGCGCCGTACCTTGAAGCGCTAGACCTTCACCCCCTATTCATTCCTGCCTGCTGCTGGGCTGCCCCCAAGTACTTTTCCAGTCAGCCCTGCCCACAGGCTGCTGGTGCGCCCTGCGTTCTGCCACCCCTCAGGTCACTGACCTTGTGAGGAGATCACCGCCGCGGCTGCCGCCGCGTGAGGAGAAGTGCCCTGTGGTGAGGTGCGCCGTCGCGCCCTCACCGAAGGGAGCGCTGAGGTGAGGGAAGCCCCTTGAATAAATGTGGTGAGGTGCGCCGTCCGCGCCCTCACCGAAGCCTCTACAAATATCCCCAAATTATTGCCACTGGGCCCAGGGCCCCTCCACCGCGGCCGAAGAAATCGCCACCGCCGCGGCCGAAGAAATCACCCCGCCGCCGTCGCGGCCGAAGAAATCACCACCGCCGCCGTCGCGGCCTAGCGCGACCAGCGAGTCCTCCAGGCCCCGCCGACGCCGTTGCCGAGCAACCGGGGACGCCGGCCGCGCCCCCAGGAAGGCCGCGCAACGATTGGGTGCCGGCTTCCGCCACGCCCCCAGCGCCGACGGAGGCCGAGGAAGAGCCCGGCCGTGCAGAGGGAGACGGGGAGCCGGCCGGAGAGGACTGCCGGCTCCCGCTCCCATCCCCAAAGTCCCTGAGCCCGCGCACAGTCATACCCTGATCCCGGGGGCCGGAGGAGGGTGATACCGGCCCCCGCAACGTGCCGAAAGCGAGTTCCCTGATCCCGGGGGCCAGAGGAAGGTGATACCGGCCCCCGCAACGTCCCGATAGTCCGGCCTGAAGGCCGAGGTACCCCAAACGGGCCCCGCCCTCCAGAACACGGGCCGGGCCTGGGGGTTGCCAGTCGCTAGAGAAGCGCGACCAACGAACAAGCACCAGGTGAGCCCAGGAGGCCCCTAGGGCCCACAAAAACGCCACTGGGGGCCGGGGGCCACCATTAACCCCTAAAATTAACAGTGTACTTTCCCCATGAGGCGAGGCCCCGGAGAGGAGTGGGCCTAGCCTGGAGTTAACCCCTTAGGGACATAGAAGCCCCAGGATACAGGACATGTTGAGGGGTTCCCTACAGTATTTATTAATTTATTGCAGATGCCTATTGTAATTACTGCCTAGGCCATGCTTTTAACTGCTAAGTCTTTACCACAGGGGAAAGTGTTTAATTGAATTGAGCTGAAGTGTACACCGCCAAGAGTTGAAGTGTTTTATGTTACAGGTGTACTGGAATTGCGACGCCCACTGTACTGAATGTGGGCGCGCCTAGATTAATGCAGGCCTATTTAAATGTAACGTGAAAAGCCTTCTTTTAAGTAATTGAATATGCTAAAGTGAACTGCATGTTTAGGCCCATGTTTTTATTAACGTACCTTGAGATCATTATTAAGTGCTACGTTTAGGAGATAATTCCTGCGGCCTCTTAGTGGCCTACAATGTTGATGAGCTATGATGCTTTATTTAAAATGTGCACCAGTTGAGTAATGCAATGAATTTGAATGTAGATCTGAATTAATCTGCCTCATCTGATGCCAACTTGATTTATATATAAAAGATCTTGATTTTAAATACACAAGCCTGGTGTGGTGTCATGTTATTGCGTTCGCATTTCTAAGTCAAAGTAAGAGTGTGCTGCACAACTGCCTTACACAATGCCTTCGCGAGCTTTCCCGCTTCGCGCCATGCTACCGTGGCGGACTCGGTAAACCCGGTTCCAACATTTGTTGTTCAGCGGTTGGATAAGGACTGGTGTTTGTGCAGCACCCTACAGTGACTCAGTGTGCGCCGCAATTAGACACCTATTGTAATGCAAGTGCTAGGAATTCTTTGGTAATTGCCGATTGTGTACATTCCTGCGTTAGACCTGCTACCTACAGTCTAGAACCCTTTCCCTAAATTGTCTGGGACCCCACCTAGGAGGATGGAGTTTGAGTTAGCCAACCTAGAAAGGTATACGGTGACACAGCTCAAGGAGTTCTGCCTAGAGAGGGGGGTGGCCGTCAAGCGAGGCGCCAGAAAGGAGGTGCTTCAGAAAGCTTTGAGGGCATGGGTAATGGCCCACCCGGAGGGAAGAGGGGACGAGGAGCAGGGGGAGGCAGACAACCCAGGAGAACTGGACCTACTGCACATTGATGTTAGCGAGAATGTGTTGCCAGGAAGACGTTCCAGGGCAGGCAGTAGTGCGTCAGGGGGAGTTTGTCGGCAGAGGAATTGGAGGACAGAAGGGAGCAGAGGCAATTAACATTAGAACTTGCTAGGATGGAAAGGGAGCGAGAACAGGCAAGGCTAGCCATGGAGGAAAGGAAGCTTGTGCATGAGCTTAGCCTGAAGGAACTAGAGCTCCGAACCTTGCAGATGGAGATGCAGGGCAAAGTGAATGGTGGCAGCGTACCTGCTGGGGTTCCACAGGAGCCCAAATTCTATTTACCAAGAGAGGTGATAGCCAGTTTTAGTGTAGGTGATGACATCGACAAGTGGTTGGCGGCGTACGAGGTGGCTTTGGTGGCCCATAGAGTTCCTGAGAGCTACTGGGGGAGGTCTTTATAGGTACATACCTCCACTAGTAAGGGACACACTTTTAACTTTGGATAAGGGGGAGCAGACTAACTACCCTATCATGAAGGAGGCCCTGCTCAAGAAGTTTGGCCTCACCCCAGAGAAGTACCGCCAAAAGTTCCGCAACAGCCACAAGCTTCACACACAAAACTGGGTGGATTTTTTTGTTTATGCCCGGAAGGCATTGGAGGGTTGGGTGCGTGGCAGCAATGTTGACAATTACAAAGGGCTGTACGACCTGTTCTTGAGAGAGCACCTCTTAGAGAAATGTTTTCCGGAGCTGCGCCAGTACTTGGTGGACCGCAAGCTGACCAATCCTAGGGAGCTTGCAGAGGAGGCAGACACGTGGGTCAGCACTCGGGTGTCCCACAAGGGAGCCGGGTGGACCCCCGAAAGGTGGACAGGGGCTCCCCCAGAAGAAAGAGGGGGAGATAAAAAGAGGGAGTTCTTTAAAGGCCCCCAAAATAGACCGCCTGGGAGAGGGGTAGGTTCCCCATCCCAATCTGGATCCCAGAAACCCACTTATCCTGACAGGAGTCAGCAGCCCAGAACTGTCCGGTGCTACGAGTGCGGGAGGTTGGACATTACAAGGGGGATCCCCAGTGTCGCAAGAGAACCCCAGCCCCCACAGGAGGTAAGAGCCCCGGGGTGGCCAGTGTAGCGCTTGGGGAGGAGTTGTCCCTAGGTAGGGGAGGTGAGTGGACAGGCTTGACCTTAGTTTCCCTGGGGGATAGAGAGATCATCCCACGGGTTCAGGTACCCGCGAACACTGCCAAGTATCGGCAGAGGGTCCTGGTGAACGGGGAGGAGGTGGAGGCTCTGAGGGACACAGGTGCCAGCATGACGATGGTGAGACGTCAGCTGGTGTCCCCAGAGCAGGTGATTCCTGAGGAATTCCACCCGGTTGTTATGGCTGATAATAGCCTGGGTCATTACCCCGTGGCCCAAGTTCCCTTTGAGTGGGGAGGAGTATCAGGTCTGTTGAAGGTTGCGGTGAGCCCTGCCATGCCAGTTGACTGTCTGCTGGGCAACGACTTAGAACATACTGCCTGGAGGGAGGTAGAGTTCAATGCCCATGCTGAGATGTTGGGATTACCAGGATGGACTTGCGTCGTCACGCGGTCCATGGCTGCCCGACAAGGAACTCAGCTGGGGTTGGAGCCTGAAATAATGGCCCAGCCCACTGCTGGACGAGGAGATGTCCAGGAGGAGACACCCGGTGAGATGGATGGGGAGCCCGCGGAGGTGACCCCGGAGTCCGCTGAGGTGGTTGGTGTTCCCGTGGGGGACCTGCCGACCCCTGCAGAGTGGCAGGTGGAAGGAGGGCCTACCCGGGAGGAATTTTGCCAGGCGCAGAAGGAGTGCCCTACGCTTGAAGGCATGCGGCAACAGGCCGAAGCCCAAGCAGCTGGAACAGAGACTGGTAACTACCATGTCTACTGGGAGGATGGTCTCCTCTACAGTGAGCCTAAGGCTCCAGTGCATGGGTCATCAAGGGCCGTGGTGGTCCCCCAATGCTACCGAGCCTTTCTGCTAGAGTTGGCACACGAAATACTACTAGCAGGACACCTGGGCCAAGACAAGACGTTTGCGCGTCTGGTCCCACATTTTTACTGGCCTAGGATGCGCGTCACTTCTGACACTTTTTGCAAGACTTGCACCACTTGCCAAGCGAGCGGCAAGACAGGGACTAAAGTGAAGGTCCCTCTGGAACCTCTCCCAGTTGTCGATACCCCTTTTGAGCGGGTAGAGATTGACATTGTCGGGCCATTGGACCCGCCGACTTCTGCAGGACATAGGTTCATTTTGGTGCTGGTAGACCACGCCACCCGGTACCCAGAGGCAATCCCTCTGAGGACCATCACTGCACCGGTGGTGGCGCGGGCCCTGATGGGGATTTTTACCCGAGTGGGATTCCCCAAGGTCGTGGTGTCAGATAGGGGCACGAATTTCATGTCGGCCTACATGCAGGCAATGTGGAAGGAGTGTGGAGTGACCTACCGGTTCTCCACTCCTTACCACCCCCAGACGAACGGGCTCGTGGAGCGCTTTAACAAAACCTTGAAGGGGATGATCAGGAGCCTACCCGAGGACTTGAGAAGGAAGTGGGACGTCCTCTTACCCTGTCTGCTCTTCTCCTACCGAGAGGTGCCGCAGAAGGGGGTCGGTTTCAGCCCCTTTGAGCTGCTCTATGGCCACCCCGTTCGGGGCCCCTCAGTCTTGTCAAGGAGGGGTGGGAGAAGTCTTCCTCGAAGCTTCCCCGTGATGTGGTCAGCTATATGCTGGCATTCCGCAGCCAAGTGGCCAAGCTGTGGAAGGAGGCCTCGGACAACCTAGAGGCTAGTCAGGCCGTCATGAAGAAATGGTATGACCGGAATGCGCGGACGGTAGAGTTAGACGCTGGACAGAAGGTGTGGGTCATGGAGCCAGGAGAGCTTAGCGCCCTCCAGGACCGGTGGACTGGGCCGTTTGAGATCTTGGAAAGGAGAGGCCAGACCACATATGTCGTCGATGTGAAGACCCCCCGTCAACCCCACAGGGTGTTCCATGTCAACCGCCTGAAGCCCCACCAGGAGCGTTCAGAACTCACTCTCCTAATGATAACAGATGGAAGTGAGGAGGAGGAGAGTGAGCCTCTTCCAGACCTTCTGGCGGCCCATGAGAAGGATGGTTCGGTAGAGGGAGTGGTCCTCGCCCCATCCTTAACCCCAGAGCAACAGAGGGACTGCCGCCAGGTCTTGGGGCAATACGCCTCGTTGTTCTCCCTCACGCACTGGTGTACCCATGATGTGGACACAGGGGACAGTCCGCCAGTAAAAACCAAGTCTTACCGGCTGTCCGATAAAGTCAAGGCTAGTATCCAGGGTGAGGTTACCAAGATGCTAGAACTGGGAGTGATTGAGCCTTCCAGTAGCCCTTGGGCTAGTCCGGTGGTGTTGGTGCCGAAAGCGGCCCCACCGGGCACCACACCAGAACTTCGGTTCTGTGTGGATTACCGCGGACTCAACTCAGTCACAAAGACCGACGCTCACCCGATCCCTCGGGCGGATGAGCTCATTGACCGGCTGGGAGCAGCCCGGTATCTGAGTACCATTGATCTGACGTCAGGCTATTGGCAGATCGCCATGGCGGAAGGAGCAAGGGAGAAGACTGCGTTCTCCACCCCCGAGGGCCACTTTCAATTTCGGGTGATGCCCTTCGGGTTGAAAAATGTTCCAGCCACTTTCCAGCGGTTGGTGAACCAGGTGCTGTCTGGCCTAGAGGCCTTCTCTGCTGCCTACCTGGATGACATAGCTGTCTTCAGTAGCAGCTGGGAGGACCATCTGGAGCATCTCCAGGAGGTGCTACAGGCTCTGCAACGGGCTGGTCTAACCATCAAGGCCAGCAAGTGCCAGATTGGACAGGGATCTGTCGTGTACCTGGGACATCTGGTGGGCGGAGGTAAGATGCAACCCCTCCAAGCCAAGATTGAGACCATCTTGGCCTGGGAGCCCCCCAAGACCCAAACAGAGGTCCAGGCTTTTTTCGGCCTCACGGGGTATTATTGCCGGTTCGTCAAGGGATATGGAACCATCGTGGGCCCATTGACGGAATTGACTTCAAAGAAGCAGCCACGCAGAGTCATCTGGACGGCTGCCTGCCAGGAAGCCTTTGAGACCCTCAAACGTGCAATGTGCACCGCACCGGTGCTCAGGACTCCAGACTTTGGACGGGAATTTATTGTACAGACAGACGCTTCTGAGCATGGCATAGGAGCTGTGCTCTCGCAGCTGAATGACGATGGCCAAGACCAGCCAGTGGCCTTCATTTCCCGAAGACTACTCCCCGGGAACAGCGGTGGAGTACCATCGAACGAGAAGCCTTTGCCGTGGTTTGGGCTGTAAAGAAGTTGAGGCCATACCTTTTTGGTTGTCACTTCCTGATCCAGACCGACCACAGACCCCTTCGCTGGCTCATGCAGATGAGAGGCGAAAACCCCAAATTGTTGAGGTGGTCCATTTCCCTCCAGGGGATGGACTTTCGGGTGGAACATCGACCCGGTGTAGACCACGCCAACGCTGACGGTCTCTCCCGGTTTTTCCGCCTTAGCGAAGAGAACTCCCTAGAGGTTGGGAAGCTCTCCCCTCTTTCGGCTGGGGGGGACGCGAGTTAGACCTGTCAGCCCTAGGGTGGTCTTTCCCTGTTTTTTTTCCCTTTTGCGCCTCATTCTTGCCACCATATTTTTACTGGACCTAGGTCTCCGGGCGCCTTGCCACTGCTAGCCAGTGCTGAGGTGCAGGTGCTCTCTCTCACTCAAGATGGCTGCCACAGGCCCCTGCTACTGCAGAGGGGCCTTACACGCATACACACTAGTAGCCAGGGTCAGGCTGGGACATAGGGATACAGTATCCATTCCGTCCCCGCCTCTGGGCCACATAGCCAGGCATGTAGAAGGTTCCAGAACCTTCCGGGCTGTGGGAGGAGTTATGTTTTGCCGCCTTTGGGAGAGTCACCTGACCTAGGGGTATAAAAGGCTTGGAGGGAAAACTTTCTAGTCAGTTGATGAGGCACCAATGATCCTGGGAGAACCTCCGCCGGAGTATAGGCTTTAGGGCCTAGGGGGGAGACCTACACTACTGCTGCTGACAGGGCTGAGGCCCTGCTGTAGTAAGATAGCTGAGGAACACCCACCACCCACTGACCTTGCCCAGTGTGAGGGGACCCAGGGAACCACCTTCAGCGTGCGGGGAGGAACATCAAGCACTCCCAGACCACCAACTCATCCCCCCTTATAAGAAGAAACTTCTGACAAGAAACTTTGACAAGAAACTTATAATAAGGACCTTCTGACAAGAAACTCCTGACAAGAAGCGCCTAAGAAGCAACCAATCTGGAATAGTCGCAAGACACCTTAATTTGAGGAGGCCTGACCGTCCAGCCAGGCCTGAAGCCTAAACTGCCCAACTGGGGATCACCAGGTAAAGCGCCGTACCTTGAAGCGCTAGACCTTCACCCCTATTCATTCCTGCCTGCTGCTGGGCTGCCCCCAAGTACTTTTCCAGTCAGCCCTGCCCACAGGCTGCTGGTGCGCCCTGCGTTCTGCCACCCCTCAGGTCACTGACCTTGTGAGGAGATCACCGCCGCGGCCGCCGCCGCGTGAGGAGAAGTGCTGTGTGGTGAGGTGCGCCGTCGCGCCCTCACCGAAGGGAGCGCTGAGGTGAGGGAAGCCCCTTGAATAAATGTGGTGAGGTGCGCCGTCCGCGCCCTCACTGAAGCCTCTACAAATATCCCCAAATTATTGCCACCGGGCCCAGGGCCCCTCCGCCGCCGTCGCGGCCGAAGAAATCGCCACCGCCACCGTCGCGGCCGAAGAAATCACCCCCGCCGCCGTCGCGGCCGAAGAAATCGCCACCGCCGCCGTCGCGGCCGAAGAAATCACCCCCGCCGCCGTCGCGGCCGAAGAAATCACCACCGCCGCCGTCGCGGCCTAGCGCGACCAGCGAGGCCTCCAGGCCCCGCCGACGCCGTTGCCGAGCAACCGGGGACGCCGGCCGCGCCCCCAGGAAGGCCGCGCAACGATTGGGTGCCGGCTCCCGCCACGCCCCCAGCGCCGACGGAGGCCGAGGAAGAGCCCGGCCGTGCAGAGGGAGACGGGGAGCCGGCCGGAGAGGACTGCCGGCTCCCGCTCCCATCCCCAAAGTCCCTGAGCCCGCGCACAGTCATACCCTGATCCCGGGGGCCGGAGGAGGGTGATACCGGCCCCCGCAACGTGCCGAAAGCGAGTTCCCTGATCCCGGGGGCCGGAGGAAGGTGATACCGGCCCCCGCAATGTCCCGACAGTCCGGCCTGAAGGCCGAGGTACCCCGACCGGGCCTTGCCCTCCAGAACACGGGCCGGGCCTGGGGGTTGCCAGTCGCTAGAGAAGCGTGACCAACGAACAAGCACCAGGTGAGCCCAGGAGGCCCCTAGGGCCCACAAAAACGCCACTGGGGGCCGGGGGCCACCATTAACCCCTAAAATTAACAGTGTACTTTCCCCATGAGGCGAGGCCCCAGAGAGGAGTGGGCCTAGCCTGGAGTTAACCCCTAAGGGACATAGAAGCCCCAGGAAACAGGACATGTTGAGGGGTTCCCTACAGTATTTATTAATTTATTGCAGATGCCTATTGTAATTACTGCCTAGGCCATGCTTTTAACTGCTAAGTCTTTACCACAGGGGGAAAGTGTTTAATTGAATTGAGCTGAAGTGTACACCGCCAAGAGTTGAAGTGTTTTATGTTACAGGTGTACTGGAATTGCGACGCCCACTGTACTGAATGTGGGCGCGCCTAGATTAATGCAGGCCTATTTAAATGTAACGTGAAAAGCCTTCTTTTAAGTAATTGAATATGCTAAAGTGAACTGCATGTTTAGGCCCATGTTTTTATTAACGTACCTTGAGATCATTATTAAGTGCTACGTTTAGGAGATAATTCCTGCGGCCTCTTAGTGGCCTACAATGTTGTTGAGCTATGATGCTTTATTTAAAATGTGCACCAGTTGAGTAATGCAATGAATTTGAATGTAGATCTGAATTAATCTGCCTCATCTGATGTCAACTTGATTTATATATAAAAGATCTTGATTTTAAATACACAAGCCTGGTGTGGTGTCATGTTATTGCGTTCGCATTTCTGAGTCAAAGTAAGAGTGTGCTGCACAACTGCCTTACACAATGCCTTCGCGTGCTTTCCCGCTTCGCGCCATGCTACCGTGGCGGACTCGGTAAACCCGGTTCCAACAGTTTCAAAGCACAGTGATGAGACATATTTACAACATTATGTCTCATCTCTGTGCTCTTCCCTGCGCTGGTGCACAAACTGCTGCCATGCGCTGGCACAGAAACCCTTACACCATGGTGCAAGTATGCCTGTGTTCTGGGGAGATTCTTTTTGTGCAGGAAGGAGCACCTTCCTGCACAAAAACAATCAATTAAGGTGATTTTCTCTTCCAATGCGTGCTGTAGAATGCAACACGCATTGAAAGAGGAAAAAAACGAGGATAAATGAAAACATTTCTCCTCATAGCACCTCGCTGCGCCACCGCTGGGGTGGCGTAGCATTCTGACGCTTTTCAGGTTTACGATTGCTTGTAAATCTGGAAATGCATCAGTGGACATGGGTGTTGTGTGGGAAAACCCACAGCAACACCCATGTCACGCCCCTAACACGCAAAGTGTTGCGTGAAAAGGGGATATATTTACAAGCACACATAAAGCCATGCAGGGTGGCTTTATGTGTGCTTGTAAATATCACGCAACAGGTTGGGCCACCGGTGCGTTACGCAACATGACGCACCGGCGGCACAAGGGGCTTGTAAATAAGCCCCCAAGTTCCTACAGTGTCTACATACACAGTGCTCTTTCCACTGCACAGGCTGATTTAGATTTTTTGCATGGACAAGCCAGGTTGTAGGCCATGGGAGCATAAGTGCCTCAGAACCTGGAGCCTGGTGCCTTCCATTTTGAACAATGGCTTCTGGGATACTTTTCAGGCACATAAACATGAACTGCTGCACAGGTGAGATGGCTGGACTGTGGCAACTCTGTGCTGATTAGTTCACAGTTATCTATCATTGTCTAGTGAACAGAATGAAAGTGGCTTTTCCCCGCCGGCTGATCAAAACGCAAATGGGCATGGTAAAGAGCCAGAAGAAGAATTATTCAGTGTGGGCCAACGTGTGAAGAGGACTGAAGGGTGCCCTGCTGTCCACCTGTGCTGAGGAACTGGAAGCATTCTCTAAGTTTCACCTGCCTAGCCTCCTGTGTTGCCTTGGAAACATAAATGTCACCCCAAGTTAGTAGCGAAAATCTAAAAACAATTACATTAAATGTTTCTAAAAAAACCCACTTAAATCCTTAAAATTCATGTAACTCCAGCAACATTGCTTCGAAATCCACCCACACGTGTCAGCCATTTGCCTATTTATGGGGAAGGAGTTTGGCTCCTTATGAATTACAACTGTTTAGTTCCTCTTTTTTTAAACTTTCACCAACTTAAAATATCAAAGTCCTTTGACTTTGTTGAACCGAAAACATTTACGAGAATTGGAAAGGCAATTTCCGGATCCGGTGGTGCTCTGGACGCTGCTGCATTTAACTGTAACTGAGGTACCTGTTCTCAAGGTTAGAGGAGGAATGAACAACACAAGTGGTGGTCCATGGAGCAGCTTTTAAGCAGAGGACCCTTCGAGGGTCTGTGACCAGCCTGGAGTCTGTCGATTATGGAAGAACCAATTGCCCAGTTGGGAATAGGTTGTACTGAACCCTGTGGGAGTGCAACTAGAGAGGTAAATGCATCCTAGAATTGTCCCTGGAGGCCTGGGGGCCATGGGATAAACCAAGAGGTTTCACAGCACCTACACGAAAGGGAGATTGTGGAAAGAGTTTGGCTTCTGAAGGGCAGGGACAAGATGCCGAGGCTCCTGACACAGAAATAACCCTGAATGGTATCAATTGAAAATTGTTCTAGTCAGAGCATTTTAGAACAACATTTAAATCTATTGAGCCTACTGCAGGACTATCGAAAATACGCATGCAACTTCACTGAGCCCTGGAACAGATGCCACGCTGGAAACGTCTGAAAAACAAAAAAGGCAGCAGAGTCTTCACAGAAGCAAAGCCACCACAGCAGCTACAAAATCCAGCTTTGCCTTATATGGAGGCCTTAGGGCCAAAACGGACGCATTCAACTGGAGCCCAGACATGATGGGGCGTATTTACAAGCCCCTGGCACAGCTAGAGCGTCTCTCCGGCGGCACAAATCACAAAATCATATCTATGAGGACACGCAAAGCCACTATGCGTGCCTTTAAATGGCCTCATAGATATGGCGTAAGGCGAGGCACCGCAAATCGCTGCGTTGCCTTACTCTGCGCTCGGAAGGTGTTCCATGGGCGCTGCGGTGGGTTTTCCCACGAAACACCCATGGATTTTGATGCTTCCCCAGATTTACGAGTGCATGTAAACCTGGGGAAGCGCCAACACCTTACGCCTCCAGGGGAGGCGCAACAAGGAGAAATATCTTTACTTCTCCTCGTTTTTTCCTCTTTCGATGTGTGCTGCATTGTGCAGCACACATAGAAAGAGGAAAATGCCTCTTAGGATTGTTTCTGTGCAGGAAGTTGCACCTTCCTGCACAAAAAACATCCTGCCGACAACACAGGCACCCTTGCACCGTGGTGCAAGGGTGCCTGCGTTGGCGCTAGGCTGCCCAAACGGCATCAGCGCAGGAGGAAAGGACAGGAATGCACCTTATTGGATAAATACGTTGGATTCCTGACCTTCCACTTTGGCGTAAGGAAGCGCAGCAAGGTGACTTGCTGCCCTATGCCAAAGCCCCATAAAGGAGGCCCCTTGTACTTGAGTTTGAGGATTCTTATAGGCTTCAGCATACTACTTTGCGCCAATAGAAAGAGAAAACACTAGCGGCCTGATATACAGTGTGGTGGGCTGCCCACCGGCCTGCTATATCTGGAGTTACCCTCCTGCCTGGGGAGCACCCAACTGTGCTGCAGGTGTACTGTAGACAGGCCTGAATGCCAAGTGGGTGCCAGGTTTCGTTGGCCCACCCTATTTCTTTTTCTTTTTACCCAAATAAACTTGCTGATCTGGAATTGGATTGCATAAAGCAAACACTGCCTGCACATAGAGATCTTTTGAAGGTTTTCTTGTCTGGGGCCACGATGGTTTGTTGGTGGCAGGGAAATTACGTGGCAGTCGCCCCTCATTAGATAAGGGCAGAGCGAGCAGTACTGTGATCTGGCAGCCTGAGGGTCGACAAGCCGAGAAGTCTAGACTGTTCAACAGTGGCGCAAGCCCATCACACAGATCTCTGAATGATGCCCTAGTCCCAAGGTAAGCATCTTTACTGGTGCAACTTCCAGTGCTTGCCTCGCCCTGCTCCTTTGCAGCTAGGATCTGCACATAGGTCCTGGTCATCTGGAACCCATGACTTCAATTCGCTTTTTATTATTTCTTGACCCTTTGTGCTCTAAAACTTTATAAATTCATATCACGTTACCTTTATCCACTTCATATCATTTTTGTCTTATTTAATTTATTACAGTTTTACATTTTTCCTAATTCAGTTTGGAAGTATTATTGCTTACATTTTAGAATGTAATATTATTTTGCAGCAACTTAAATACTCTGCTTGCACTTCTCTGGGCAAAAGCCTCCAGCTTGTGCCATAGTCACAGTGAATTGAACAAGACTTTCTCATTGGAACTGTGATTTAGCTTAGCCATGATACTGGGCTATTAATGAGGTGGAATCCCATAATTAATGAGTCAAAATTTCACAAGGGCACATATGGTGCATCACCTGAACACAACTGCAGGAGTACAGGTATTAATGACAACCACCCACCAACTGTTCAGCCCATTCTCCAATCTTTTGTAGCACCAGCAGCCCCAACCAGGCATTAACCTTCCATTCATGCATCCATTTGTGTGACCAATAGATGTGTTTTAAATATTGGTACTTTGCTATTGACTGTTTAAAACAGTTCAGACTGTTCTCAATCGCTTTTGGTTTCTTCCCATCTGGAGTGGTACTGTAGGCAAAAAATGACAGCCCCAAGCAATTGCCAGCGTGTGGGCCATTTGCAAGCTTTCCACCCATCATCCTTTGTTGTTTGAATATGACACCCTAAGTCTGACTGGTATCCCAGATGTGGGTCCACTGCTCACTATGCCATAGGTGGGTTCCATGCTCACTATGCCATAGCTGGGTCACTTGCTCACTATGAAACAGCTGGGTCCCTTGCTCGCTATGCCATAGCTGGATCCCTTGCTTGCTATGCCATAGCTGGGTCTCATGCTCACTATGCCATAGCTGGGCCCCTTGCTCACTATGCCATAGCTGGGTCCCTTGCTCACTATGAAACAGCTGGGTCCCTTGCTCGCTATGCCATAGCTGGATGCCTTGCTTGCTATGCCATAGCTGGGTCTCATGCTCGCTATGCCATAGCTGGGTCCCTTGCTCGCTATGCCATAGCTAGGTCCCTTGCTCGCTATGCCATAGCTGGGTCCCTTGCTCGCTATGCCATAGCTGGGTCGCTTGCTCGCTATGCCATAGCTGGATCCCTTGCTCACTATGCCATAGCTGGGTCTCATGCTAGCTATGCCATAACTGGATCCCTTGCTCACTATGCCAAAGCTGGGTCCCTTGCTCGCTGTGCCATAGCTGGGTTGCTTGCTCACTATTCCATAGCTGGGTCACTTGCTCACTGTAACATAGCTGGGTCCCATGCTCACTATGCCATAGCTGGGTCACTTGCTCAGTATGCCATAGCTGGGTCCCATGCTCACTATGCCATAGCTGGGTCACTTGCTCACTATGCCATAGCTGGGCCCCTTGCTCACTATGCCATAGTTGGGTCCCTTGCTCACTGTGCCATAGTTGGGTCCCTTGCTCGCTATTAACCCGAAACCTGTCCCAGGATGCTTGTTTCCGATTCAGGGAAGACCTGGCGTGGCAGTTCAGGCTGGGCTGTTCCGTGAGGCACAGGGTCAAGACTGATTTGCATATAGCTGGGTCTGAACTGAGGTGGCGAAGTGAGCTAAAGAACGATGATGAATTCAACCCAGATCTGTGACTGAGGGTGAGTGTCTGTAAAGTGTCAGCGCTCCGTCCATCATCTCCTTGTGTTTGCTTTGTTTGCCCTAAGTTGGCAGGGTATGGCCAGACGTTGGTCCCTTGCTCGCTTTGCCACTGGATTCAAGCTAGCCTGGCTGATGAGGTGTGTTACCCCGAAACCGGTCCCAGAATGCTTGTTTCTGGTTCAGGGAAGACCTGGCTTGGCAGTTCGGGCTGGACTGTTCCCATGAGGCACAGGGTCAAGACTGATTTGCATACAGCTAGGTCTGAACTGAGGTGGCAAAGTGAGCTAAAGGACGATGATGGATTCAACCCAGATCTCTGACTGGGGGTGAGTATCTGAAATGTTTCAGCCCTCTGTCCGTCATCTCCGTGTGGGCTTCCCTTGCTTGCTATACCATAGCTGGGTCTCTTGCTCGCTATGCCATAGCTGGGTCTCATGCTCACTAGGCCATAGCTGGGTCACTTGCTCACTGTGGCATATCTGGGTCTCATGCTCACTATGCCATAGCTGGGCCCCTTGCTCACTATGCCATAGCTGGGTCCCTTGCTCGCTATGCCATAGCTGGGTCCCTTGCTCACTATGCCATAGTTTCCAAACTGCACCACACTGATGAGTCCAAGCAGGCCACAGCTGGGCTGAGTCTGCTTGCGTTACCATCCAGAAGGTGTGTGCTTTGACGGTCCGGGCTAGACTATTGATATTACAGCAAAACCAATTCTGATTGTTTATGGTTACTTACTCCCAGTCTGGAGTGGAGCAATGAGCAAAAAAACGATGGATTTGAATCCGGTCATGTGGCTGAGAATTTTTCAAAATGTTTTACATCTTTGTATTTCACATTTTGATCCTTGGTAATGAGAATACAGCTCAAAATAAGATGCGTCTGTTCGATTTCCTTGTCGAAATAAGTGGTGCACAGTTTGGCCCTGATTACAGGTTTCGTGGTACTGGCGGGGTGCAAACTCTGCATATGAAATGTATGTGACTGTGCGCTAACACCGCTCCAGTACTATGCAGTTGCCACTTGTACACCGAAATGTGGGACATCATGGAAATCCACATGAATTCCCATTTCCTGTGGGAGTTTAGAGCACACATTTACAACCTGCTTCGAGCACCAGCTTCCAGTACGGAGGTAAATGTATGGTAAATGGTGATTAAATTGGTAAATGCTTGGGCTGTGTGGGGTGGGGTGTGGACTGGGAAGTAAGGAGTAGGGAAAATCAGATTGTTGAACGCTGTTCCATTCAGAACCAGGCGCAGTGAAATTCCATACAGTAATTGTGTTCTGCCTGTCTATTAATCAAGGCCTTAGTGTGACACCACAAGGACCTTTTGTTAGTGCCCCCGCATTGTCAATATAGCACAGATTCAGGGGCAAAGCATTCCTTCATTTGCATGGGGCCACGCCCCTTGTACAAGAGTGTGTGCTCCCTACCTCATTACACATTGAGAAGGTATAGCATTTAACAAGGGAAATGTGCATCACAGTAGCTGCCTCACTAACACGTGGGGGCATATTATCAAGGGCAGTATCGCCGCTTTAGCGGCACTTTTTGCCGCTAAAGCGGCGATATTATTATCACCCTATTAACAAGGCGGCGCTAACTTGCATTAGCGCATGTTAGCTGCCGTTTTTGTAACGCCTCTCATGTTAGCGATATACATCGCTAATGAGATGCAAAATGGGCGTTCCTACAGAAAACAACATGTAAAAAGTCACAAACACGACATCGCTGTATCAACAACGCTGCCCCTGAACAGCGAAGCGATAACAAAACGCGCGCTAAGCCCCCATTATCGCATGATTCTAACGCCTGATAAAAACCTGACTTAGCAGTATTGCCTATGGGAGGTGGATTGTGAATTTAGGTACACACTCCCCAATTAACAAGCATTTCATTAGCGCTGTGAAATCATCGCAGGATTTCACACGCTAATGATCATTATCGCAGTCTATCACTGGATTTTACTTCGCCTGTTAGCAAAGCGTTGCTAATACGCCACTAACAGGGCGATGTAATTCAGCGATAGAGGGCGATAATGAAAAACGCGCTAAGCGCGATTTGCGATGTTTATCGCGTGTTCTTGATAATATGCCCCGTGGTCTCTTGTGTAATCTGAAATTACGATGTGTCACTGCAAATGATCCAGACAACCACTTACACGAGCGCACTGTTCTAATGAACAAATCACAGAAGACAGGCATTCTCCACACTGGCACCCAGGATCTGGAACAACATCCCACCACAAGTCAGGCTCCCTCCTCGTCTACCCCACTTCAGAAAGAAGATCAAACACATCTTTACAGCCATGCTGCATCCACCACCGATAGGACATCCGTTAGTCGCCTAGCAACAGTGCCCCCAAACATTAGTTATGAGGGGCACCCTCCCTGTCCTGAACCTTGAATCCATGGGTCCCGTTTTATACGGAGCACTCCGTTCCTCATTAGCTATGCCCACAATACACGCGTCAGTATCAAGGGCTGACAGAGGTAGGGGATTTAACTTTTGGGGTGGGGTGGGGCGAGAATAAAGTACTAATAAGAGAGAGAGAGCGAAAGAAAGAAGAGACGGGGGAAATATGGAGAGCGAGAGAGTGGGAGAGGAACAACACACACAAATATTACTGCACCAATGTTTGTTACGACCCTAAATGCGATCTTCTGCAAGATCGCTGTCTTCACAGACATGAAGGATATACTAGTGAAATGCACCTACATCAGTGAAGAACGAAAGGTAGAATAATGTAACAATGACAATCATTCACGTCAGTGAAGAATCAGAGACGGAATGAAGTACCAATGACATGCACTTACGTCAGTGAAGAACCAGAGATAGAATGAAGTACCAATGACATGCACTTACGTCAGTGAAGAACCAGAGATAGAATGAAGTACCAATGACATGCACTTACGTCAGTGAAGAACCAGAGATAGAATGAAGTACCAATGACATGCACTTACGTCAGTGAAGAACCAGAGATAGAATGAAGTACCAATGACATGCACTTACGTCAGTGAAGAACCAGAGATAGAATGAAGTACCAATGACATGCACTTACGTCAGTGAAGAACCAGAGATAGAATGAAGTACCAATGACATGCATGCACGTCAGTGAAGAACCAGAGATAGAATGAAGTACCAATGACATGCATGCACGTCAGTGAAGAACCAGAGATAGAATGAAGTACCAATGACATGCATGCACGTCAGTGAAGAACCAGAGATAGAATGAAGTACCAATGACATGCATGCATGTCAGCGAAGAACCAGAGATAGAATGAAGTACCAATGACATGCATGCACGTCTGTTGAGAACCACAGATGGATTGATGGACTAATGACATGCACCTACGTCAGTGAAGAACCAGAAATGGAATGATGTACTAATGACATACATCCACGTCTGTTGAGAACCAGAAATGGACTGATGTACTAATGACATGCACCTACGTCAGTGAAGAACCAGAAATGGAATGATGTACTAATGACATGCATCCACGTTAGTGAAGAACCAGAGATAGGACATGCATCCAAGTCAGTGAAGAACCAGAGACGGAAGGATGTACTAATGACATGCATCCACGTTGGTGAAGAACCAGAGACGGAAGGATGTACTCTAGACATGGGCCTACGTCAGTTAAGAACCAGAGACAGAATGAAGTACCAATGACATGCATCCACGTTGGTGAAGAATTAGAGACAGAATGAAGTACCAATGACATACACCCATGTTAGTGAAGAACCAGAGACGGACGAATGTACTATAGACATGCATCCATGTCAGAGAAGAACCAGAGGCAGAATGATGTACTAATGACAATCATCCACGTCAGTGTAGAATCAGAGACAAATGATGTATCAATCACTTGCATCCACGTCAGTGAAGAACCAGAAGAAAGAATGGTGTACCAATGACATGCATCCACGTTGGTGAAGAATTAGAGAAGAAGGATGTACTATAGACATGCATCCACATTAGTGAAGAACCAAAGATCGGACATGCATCCACGTCAGTGAAGAACCAGAGACGAAATGATGTAATACTGACATGCATCCACATTAGTGAAGAACCAAAGATAGGACATGCATCCACGTCAGTGAAGAACCAGAGATAGAATGAAGTACCAATGACATGCATCCACGTCAGTGAAAAACCAGAGACAGTAACAGGCAGCAGAATCACTGTCAACCTGTGACACCACCAGGGACCTACAACCTCAAACGTAAATTTTACTGCATGCGCAAAACTTCGTCAATACTTGTGAACCGGCAATTAATTTTCAAACACAGCAATATAGAAATTAATTGAACCGAATTAAACTGAGAGAGAGAAAGAAAGAAATATATAAAGAGAGAAACACACACAAGGAAGAGAGAAAAAGAGGAAACACGGATCGAAAAGCAGAGGAAGAAGGGGGAAGAGGAAGGAGTACTGAGGGTGACAAGAGAAAGTCAGAGCGAGACATCCACAGACAAAAGGAAAGAGAAGTTGGTGAGAGCGGACAGAAAAGTAGGGAGAGAAATATTGAAAGAAGGAGAGAAAGAGTGAATGAAGGATACATAACAGGGAAAAGGGCAAGCAAAAACAGAGAAGGCGATATTAGTGAGCATGATGTTCAAACAGGTTTAAAGTCAATTTTAAGCATAAGAACTGTGCATTACTGCTGAGATAAAAGGAGTTTCCAAGTTGGATTGAAGATTACGTGCAAATCATAACAAAATAAAGCACTCCTCATGTACAATAGGTGCTCAGCACAAGGAGGGCTTGTGACACTGAGAAATAACGTAAACACACCACAAGTTCACTCTCTCACAAATAATGAACTATATTATCATTGGTACTAAAAAGTCGATTCATTCACACGCCAAAGTTTACGTGACGTATTTGACAAAACTGGAGCACAAACAGCAACACACCCTGAATAGTGTGGAATAATAGAAGCAAAGCTGTGCAGTAATTCGGCGTTTTCTTTTAGGGGTTTAGGATGGAGGAAGTGGGTGGTTTAACCTAAGAGGTAATGCTTTTTAGCCATATTGGAGAAGGGGACAGCAGAAGAATTAATACAGTCACCATTATCAGAAAGAGGGGACGGGGTGTGTAACTAGGTCTGGTGGCTTAGTGCACTAATGCGTCCACTGTTTGACCTCATGGTCGCAGGTTCAAATCCCAGTGCGTCCAATCAGCCTTTCATCCTTCTGAGGTCCATAAAATGAGTACCACTTCGTTGGATATCAATAAACAACTGTAATTCAGCACCAAGATATCCTTCCGTGTGAACGTGTGCTTTTTAAGTGCACATTTGTTATGTTAACAACGAATGACAGCTCCCGACAGTGTCTTACTAGAAGAAGCAGGTTATACAAAGTACAACCTGTACATCTCTTACTATGATGAGGAAGAGGGCAGCCTGAACATGTCTTACTCAGATTAAGGGGGCTGGCGAACCCCCTGGACAACTCTTACTTGATGGGGGAGGCAGAAGACGGACTGGATCTACTACTCCGATAAAGAGGAGGCATTGGACAGCCTTGACATCTCTTCCTAGGATGAAAGGGGACAGGAGGACACACAGGATATGTCTTACTAGGATGAGGCAGAGGACAGCTTGGACATCTCTTACTAGGACACAGGTATCCAGAAGGCACCCCGGATATGTCTTACTAGGACAAAGGGAGCTAGAGGCCACCCTGGACATCTCTTACTAGGTGAAGGGGGAGGCAGGGGACAGCCTGGGTATGTCTTACTAGGATAAAGCGGAGACAGAGGACAATCTATATATCTCTTACGCAGACAAAGTGGGCTGAACATCTCTTACTAAAATAAGTGGGCAGAGGACGGCGTTAACATCTCTTCCTAGGATAAAAGGTAGCAAGAGGACACTCTGTATATGTCTTACTAGGATAACGGTGAGACAGAGGACAGCCTGGACATCTCTTACTAGGACAAAGGGAGCTAAGGACACCCCGGATATGTCTTCCAAGGATAAGGGAGCTAAAGGACACTCCAGATATGTCTTACTAGGATAAGGGGGAGGCAGAGAAGAGCCTGGACATCTCTTTCTAGGAGAAAGGTAGCCAGAGGCCACCCTGGACATCTCTTATTAGGTCAAGGGGAAGGCAGGGCCAGCCTGGATATGTCTTACTAGAATAACACAGAGACAGAGGACAGTCTACACATCTCTTACACCGATAAAGTTGGCTGGACATTTCTCACTAAGATGAGGGGGGCACAGGACAACCTGGAAATAGGATAAAAGGGAGATACAGGACAACTCGGATATGCCTTACTAGGACAAAGGGAGCTGGAGGACACCCTGGATATGTCTTACTGGGACAAAAGGAGTTAGAGGACACCCTGGATATGTCTTACTTGGATAAGGGGGAGGCGGTGGAGAGCCTGGGCCTCTGCTACTAGAACAAAAGTAGCCAGAGGACTTCCTGGACATCTCTTACAAGGAGGAAAGAAGGTACAGAGCACCATGGACATCTTTTACCCGGTCAAAGGGAGCTGGAGGACACCCCGGATATGTCTTACTAGGAGGAAAGTAGGTACAGAGCACCATGGCCATCTCTTCCCAGGACAAAGGAAGCTAGAGGAATCCCTGGGCATCTCGTACTAGGAGAAAGGGAGCTGGAGGACACCCTGGACATCTCTTATGAGGACAGAAGAAGCTGGAGGACACCCTGGGCATCTCGTACTAGGAGGAAAGTAGGTACAGAGCACCATGGACATCTCTTACCAGAACAAAGGGAGCTAGAGAACACCCTGGACATCTCTTACTAGGACAAAGGGAGCTTGAGGCCATCTTGGACATCTCTTACTAGGGCAAATGAAGCTGGAGGACACCCTGGACATCTCTTACTAGGACAAAGGGAGCTAGAGGACACCCTGGACATCTCTTACTAGGACAAAGGGAGCTGGAGGACACCCTGGACATCTCTTACTAGGACAAAGGGAGCTGGATGACACCCTGGACATCTCTTACTAGGACAAAGGGGGCTGTAGGACACCCTGCACATCTCTTACGAGGACCAAGGGAACTTGAGACCTCCCTGGACATCTCTTACTAGGACAAAGGGAGTTACAGGGCACCATGGACATCTCTTCTTAGGCTAAGGGGAAGGAAGGGGGCAGCCTGAACATGTCTTGCTAGGATAAGATGTAGGCAGAGGACAGCCTAGGCATCTCTCACTCAGATAAAGGAGAGCCAGGGTATATTCTAAACATGTTTCACTAGCATGAAGGGGTTAGAGGACACCCTGGATATGTCTTACTAGATGAAGGGGAGGTGAAGGACAGCTTGGACATCTCTAGTTAGGATAGGGTGGGCTGGAGGTCACCCTGGATATGCCTTACTAGGGTAAGGGACGGCGGACAACAGCCTGCATATTTGTTTATCTTGATAAAGGGGAGAAGGACACCCTAGATATCTCTTCCTAGGATACGATGGGCTGGAAGTCCCTCTGGATATGTCTTACTAGGATAAAGAGGAGGTGGAGGACAGCGTTGACATTTCTTACACGGATAAAGGGTGATGGAGGACATCCTCATTATGTCTCACTTGATAAGGGTGGCACAGACATCACATTGAACAAGCCTAATCAGGATAAGGATGGAGACAGAGGACATTCTGAACATGTCTTACTAGGATGAAGAAATAAGCAGAGGACACATCAAACCACTCTCACAGGACAAAGTAGGCAGAGGATGTACTGAACATGTCCTACCAGAGTAAAGCTCATGGGTGCAAAACGTGAACGTGCCTTATTAAGATAAAGTGAGAGCCACTTGAAGTTAGCATACTATGATAAATGGATAGTGAACGACCGCTTGGTTTACATCAAACGGTAAGAAGAGCGGTCCTTCTTCTATCAGTAAAGGTGCACCAAATGTCCCTCTTGCAGGCTGAATGGTAGGACTCTCGGGAAGGGGGTTTGCTTCCCCCTGTGAAATGCAGGGCTTTCTGGTAGTTTGCAATGCAGGTCCTGCAGAAGGATTGCTTTTTTGCCAGTCATGTGGGCAGAACATGAGCACACTTTCATTTCAGCATGGAGTGGTGTGGTAATCTACTTAGGGAACACTCTAGAGGTGTGGAAGTTCACACAAGGAACACCCCAGCAGTATGGTAGTTCACCTCCAGGAAAACCCCAGCGGTGTGGGAGTGTACTCAAGGAACACTCCATTGGTGTGGTATTTCACTCAAGAAACACCCCAGCAGGGTGGTAGCCAACTCAAGGAACACCACGGTGGTATGGTAGTTTACTCAAACAACACCTCAATGGTGTGATAGTCTACTCAAGGCACACCCCAGTGATGTGGTGGTCCACTCAAAGAATACTCCAGTGGTGTGGCATTACATCCAAGCATTCCCCTGCTCTGCACCAGGAGTATAAGCTAAGGTTTTCCAAATACCCTCACTTATTCTAGTAAAAGAGACATGGTGGGGTGTTTTTAAACTGTCTTATTAGGGGTAAATCATGAGACAGGCGCTGCACAGACATGTCAGCTCAGTATCACTGGGAAGGCTCTGAACTGATTGTGCATGTTTCTTCGATTGGGCTCGGGTACAAACTTGCATCTGTCGATGGTGAATGGAGGATGGGGGACCTATGAAGGTGAAGGAGTAGGCAGGGACGCCATACCAATGCATGGATATGTCGTAAGAGAAAGGAGGTAGGGGCACTCCTATTCAGGCTGACGTGGGGGAGGCAAAAAGAGACAGTCTGGACATGTTTTATCGTCACATATAGGAACAGGAGGGGTTGATGTCTCTCTGGCTCTTATGGGTAAAGGGACAGATTGGAGCATACATTGCAGGGGAAAACCGAGTAAAGTGGTAACCCATGTGACGTTTTTGGAGTGAAAGCTTAAATGATCTTCCCATAGGTAAGAAAACCACAAATCTCTTTAAGCCACGTGTCAGGAGAGATTATAAGGGACATAACTGAACAAGTTGCAGATGTTCATAGAGAATAAAAGTAAACAATACATTGTAGTATATTTCATCAGTGTAAAGTGGGAGGACAAATAATACGAAGAAACATGTATAACAATGAAAGTCAGGTGAAACATGAACATGCGGGAGGCGTGAGCTAAGTGTCTGAACATAGTAATACCAGGAACATGGAGAAGGGAGAAGGGCGGTGGCACCTACGCAGAGAGGTGGAGTACTGGATTCAAGTGTACTTACTCCACCACACGACAGCAGTGAGGTCTGAGAGCTCAATAATACAGCTCGTCTTATTACACCGTCAGATGAGGGCAGAAATATTTCATATTAAAGTGGCCCACCACAAGGGGACGAGTTTGAACGTCTATTCATGGGCAGAGGGAAGGTACCGACTCAGTTTAATATGCTTTGTTCTAGCAAAGAGATGAGGACACTTGCTGATGTGTCTTCTCAGTCTGAAGACTGAAGAGGGAAAGTGAAGATAAGGCAGACCCAACATTCCACCACGTTAAAGCGGAAATGCATCCTTTCCTAGAAATGGCTATTTCCGGGGTCACCCTGGGTGTAAGACTAGACTCAATGGTGCCTCGCCAGAGTGGAGCAGATAAATGAGGGGGGGAGGGGGGGGGTTGGAGAGGCTACTGCATGCCATCAAGTAAGACTAGTAATTAATGAGTAATGTGCCAATATGTGCCAGTTGCCTCGGCACAGATAAGCCGGTGATCCAAACCCCGAACGTGTCTCAAGTGACCAAACTGTCCATTCACGGTCACTCTGAAGTACACATCTCAAAGGCTAACTGGGGAAATATGGGGATCCTAAAAGCCTGCTATGGTTAAGACCAACCATTAGAAAGTACCTGAATATACCCATCCGTGGAAAGTGAGGGGCAAAATGGCATTTGAGCATGTCTCGTCAGCATGAAAGGGGCGGCAAGGGGCAGCTCCTAATGCTTACCATTGTAAGTGGAAGAGATCAGTCAGTACTAGACGGATCTTTACCACAGACTGCCGGTGCTCGGGACTATGCATTTCCATAGGCAAATTAATGTAATTGCACACAGTGCAGTCCTAGTCACATATCCCACATCACATACTGCGTCGGTAATTCCATTCTGCTCTATGTACAGCACATCATGTCTGCTCTGCTCCACCTGCAATGCAAAATATTCTCTGCAAGGCACTCTACTGCTCCTTGACGCTAGCTGTGTGCCACATCAAATACCCAAGAGCATCAGACACATATAAAACACTGGAAGCAGCTGCAACATAACCTTCTACTGATGAGCGGACACTTGGATAGATTTTTCCAATGTCTCAATGCCATATATCTGGCCAAAATTAAAATATTTTTAAGGAACATAGAGGCATATTTACAAAGAATTGGAGTAGGGCAGCGCCGCATGCCATTTTGCTGCACTGCCCTATGCCAATTCAAAAGGACAGAAATGCACGGTATTTGCAAGATATGGTTCATTCCTGTCCTTTCAGCCGGCGAAAAAAAAGTGCAGCCGTACACCAACGCTGGCAATCTTGCACCATGGTGCAAGGGTGTCTGTGTTGTTGGTATGATTGTTTTTGTGGAGTAAGGGGCACCCTCCTGCTCAAAAACAATCATGAGATGTGTTTTCCTCGTTCTAGTTGTGCTGCAGAATGCAGCACACATAGAAAGAGAAAAAAACGAGGAGAAATGTAAACGTTTCTCAGCAGGCGTAAGTTTGTGGTGCTGCCCCAGATTCACACTATGTTGTAAATCTGGGGCAGTGTCAATATCCATTGGTGTTGTGTGGGAACACCCACAGCAACACCCATGGAGCGACCCTCCCTGCCCGATGTAAGCCAATGCAGCAACTTGCGCTGCGTAGCCTTACACCTTATCGACAAGGCCATGAAAAGCCACACAGGGTGGCTTTGTGTGGCCTTGTTGATATGGCCCTGCACTGTGCGCCACCGGAGTGTCAAAAAAAGTGACGTTTCGGTGGTGCAAGGGGCTTGTAAACATGCCCCATTGTCCCTTCTGCATCACATATTTCCCGGTAGACAGAGGGGCTTATTTACAAGCCCCAGAATGGGTAAAGGCCTTTGTACATCAGGCACACAGCTTCCGCGCTGAAAGTTGCGTGAGCAGCTGTGATAACTCAGAAAACAATGGGCAATCAGTCTGTGGAATGTCCACACTGAATGGGTGAATGCTGAGTACACTGAGATCATGCAGCACCAGCGTAAGGACCGAAGACATTTAGAAAACGCTTAAACTCAACGCGGCAGCACTGACGAGGTCACGCATGCGCAATCCCGGTCGAATATTCAAGTCAGACCAGGACACCGAATATCCCTCGTCACATTAGTGTTAACCTGGTAAATGGCTCAAACTGACGAAGAGTGAATATATGGCTGGGAGGAGGGGGCACAGAGCAGCCTTACCAGAGTGAAGGGGGTGTTCAGCAGAGTGATCATGATGTCAGCTACGGCCAGGTTGACGATGAAGAGGCTGGTGGCCGAGTGCATGCGCTTGTTCTTGATGACCACGTGACAGACCAGAAGGTTCCCGAAGAGGGAGATGAGGATGATGATGGAGTAGGCCACGATGAGCAGCGCCTTGACGGTCGAGCTCTGGGACTCGGCCTCATACTTGCTGTTCTCAAAGTCCCCGAGGTTGTCAAAGAAGGAAGAGATGTTGGAATCCTCGTAGAGGCCAAAGAGGAAGTCAGTGCCGTTTGCCTCCTTCGTGCGCCGGAAGGACTTGGAAGCGTAAGGCAGCGAGAACCAGGCATGCCGGGTCATCCTTACAAGAAACCTCACCTCCGCATCAACTGCCAGGAAGAAGACTCAAGGCACTTAGCAACTACCCATAGCGCTAATGTTTGTTAGAATCGGATAATTTATGGGAGCTACTTCCAATTTTAATCCGCAATTTTAAAACAAAGGTGGAGTTACAAAACCTTTTAAAATAAACACCGTTGTGTATGCGAGAGGTTCCGGCCCAGTAAGTTTGCTTCGTCTTTGTTATGTGTTCATGTAACTCTACTGAGTGCCGAAAAAAGCGCTTTTCTACAGTTTGTAGTAACGGATTGCAACTTTACCAGTCTGGTGCGCCAGCTTAGCTCTTACATTTGGAAATGTTCTTCATGAAGGAATCCTGCTTTCTTGTTTATTTTGTAAAGTATCGTTTGCGCTTCGAAAGGGTCTTCTATGTGCTATAGAACCGGCAGCGCACTGCGCACTTTGAAACAATAGTGTCAACTGAAAGTCTTGCTTCACACAAGCTCAGTGAAGCTTTGAATGAGGTGCTCGAAAAACAGGAGTAAACCCGTTAACCCAGTTGAGACCGGGAAGAGTATGTAGCCTAAGAACAATGTCCCAACCGGTAATCATTAGGGGGGACAATTACAAAGCGAGTATAAATCACTCAAGGGGGGAATGAGGTGCAGCATCTCCAATGGACAGTGTCAGAGCTGGACTCTGACTTCTGTCCGGAATGTTCTCTGAAACTGTCCTATTTGCCAATGAAGAGCAGCTCTGTCCAGAATGATCACTTGAGCTGTCTGCGATCCCGAAGTAGCTCTGTCAGGAATGTTTACTGGAGTACTGCTTTGTGCTAATGAAGAGCAGCTCTGTCCGGAAGTTCACTGTGACCTGCCCACTGTGCTGATGAAGAGTAGCTCTGTCCGGAATGTGCACAGGGAGCTGTGGCCAGTACAGACGCTCTGTGCTAAAGTATATCAGATTTACCCGTCAGAGCCTTTCACTAGATCTTGTCCCCAGTGCTGAAGTGCGGCAGTTCTGTCCAGAGCTTGCTGCCAACCGTCCTCGGTGCTGTAGTATATATCAGAGGGACCGGCAGTTCCAGGGCTTTGTGCAGCACCTTGCCCCCAGAGCCGGAGCAGCAGGGCAACTCTGTCCAGCTGTCCAAGAGCGTGAACCAGGAACTGTCCGTTAGAAACAGGGCTTTGAAGTGGAAGGGGTGCTCGGCACTGCACAGTTTCGGTCCTTCACGGCGGAGCGTTCTGAGCTCTTTCTAAATGTGTCGGAGACTCACAGAGCTGTCATCTGTACTAGTGGAGTATATCCGCTGTTCCTGACAGCACCGGAGCCTTCACAAGAAGCTGTGCAGTTATTCCGAGAGTGCCGGAGCCTTGCACGGAGAGCTGTCCAAGGTTACTGAAGTTTATCAGCTGTTCCTGCCAGTGTCGCAGCCTTGCACGAAGAGCTGTCCAAGGTACTGAAGTATATCAGCTGTTCCTGCCAGTGTCGAAGACTTGCACGGAGAGCTGTCCAAGGTACTGAAGTTTATCAGCTGTTGCTGCCAGTTTCGCAGCCTTGCACGGAGAGCTGTCCAAGGCACTGAAATATATCAGCGGTTCCTGCCAGTGTCACAGCTTTGCACGGTGAGCTGTCCAAGGTATTGCAGTGTATCTGATGATCCTGTGAGTGTCGGAGCCTTGCACGGGGACCTGCGCACAGTAGTATATATACTCCTACTGACAGTGTAGTACTCTCTGAAGTACGATTCTGAAGTATAACAACTGTTGCTGACAATCACCGAGTCGTCCACGAGGAGCTGTGCACAGTCGTATCACCAGCCTTGCTCGGGAGCTGTCCTGGGCACTAAAGTGTCTCAGCTGTTCTTCAGTGTGTCAAAGCCTTGCACAGGGAGCTGTGCACAGCAGTATGTCAGTTCTCCTTGACAGTGTCGAAGTCTTGCACTGGGAGCTGTGCACAGCAGTGTACAAGCTGTTGCTGACAATGACAGCCTCTACGTCAACTCTTCGGCGCTGAAGCGTAATAGTTCTGCCTCGGTGCCCCGGGAGCTGTCCTCTGTGCTGAATGGCATCAGCTCCGAGCGGTTGCACCAGAGCCTCGCACTGGGAGCTGCTCTGAGGACCAGCTCTGGTTATATTGTGCCGCTCCTCACCAGCTGACGAAGGAGGGTGGGTCTTGGCGACCACAACCAATAGGAGGCAGACTGGCTTTGAGGGAGACAAGTATCAGCTTCATTCAGCCCAGCACAGCCGCTGATGTATTGCTTCCACGAGGGAAGGTAGGAGCTTGCGGGTCCCCGGCGCGGGAAAAAAGGAATAAAAGTCAGAGGTCAGACCCACCCAACCACGAACTTTCCTTACCTTCTGCTAGCTCGAAATTTGTCATTTTTTTGTTTTTGTCACCTAGTCCACACAAATGCTTTTATAATACTTACTGTAAATGGCTCGCACAAAACAATACGCATTTAGAAGTGGTTTTAATTTTTCTAATTTTTTTTTTTTGCTTTTGCTCTAAGACCCTTTTACCGGAAAGGTTTATTCACGTCTGTTGTTAGGATATTTACGTTTCCTTTTACATACATGTTTGCAGATTATTTTGAAGATTTATTTCTATTCACTTTTCTTTTTTTGTATTCCTTGCTCTCATTGGGGCCATAATTCTGGCAAAGATGATATTTACACAGTGCAATCACGAGACTTTCGCGAGAGGAATATGGTTTTCGCAGTGAAATCGCTCGCAAAGATATTTAAAAATGTTGTGATTGAGGATTTTTGAATCCGAGAAACAGCTGAAAACCACAATAATATATTAAGGTAAAGCAAATGAGAAGTCGTCTACAATACTGTGCTAAAGAAAATATACGATGTATTCTAACATCCGCTGTTCGTTGTATAGGGGTAATTAAACTAAAAATCCTCCTCCTGGAAGCCATCCTCAAGGAGCACCAGAATATCCACTGATGAGGAAATGTTGAGGTGCATCTGCCAATGGGGCAGCCTATGAAGATAAGGGTCTCGATCGCGTTCTACCCCTTCTACTCTGTATAAAGCCTTAAACCTGGTTCTGTATAGCGATCTGAGGGTAAATAAAGTACTCGTAAGGCTGGTAGGGTGATCAGATACTATCTGGGCACTTTTGCTATTATTGTGCTCAAGATAGGACAAATAATTCACCTAACCAATGGATGATTAGCAAAAAATCGCCACAGGAAATCACTGATATCAGCGAAGGGGGCAGATAAGCTGCTAGTGCTAAACGATGCTGCTGCTTTGTGCCTACAATCACTTAAGCAGCAACATTTTGGGGCAGATTTACAAGCCCCTTGCAACACTTTTGTGCCGCCGTTGTGTCACTTTTGTGACACAACGGCGGCGTAAAAAAATGCAGCAAATTTACAATGTGACGCATCTAGGGAGATGCGTCACGTTGTAAAGCCCTGCGTGACATTATACCTGCGTCGGGTATAATGTATGCAGGGTAGGCGTTCCCACGCAGGAAAGCCTCGTAAAAGTGACGCAGTGAAATCTACAAGATTTCACTGCATGACTTTTAGGACGCCACTGCGCCAAAACCTTACGCCTGTTTGAAGCAGGCGTAAGGAGTGACGCAGTGTATTGGGAATAGGCCGCAACACGCATTGCTGGAGTTGCATCATGCTTGCCACATGACTCCAGCAATGCGTGTCTTTTCTGCCAACAGATGCGTCAGAATTTCTGACGCATCTGTCAATCCTTGCGCCATAGTGCGCCGCATTGTAAATACAGCGCATCTATGGTGGCGCAAGGGTTTTTCACTCAGGCGCAGGGAAACTGACGCATCTATACAGATGTGTCAGTTTCTTGTAAATCTGCCCCTTTGTTTTTTGGTTTCAATACAGTAATGCACAGACTGCAGCAAACATGGACCTCTCAGGCATACCAAAAATAAGGCAGCCTTCGCCAAACTAGTCTACCCCACTTCTGTGAGAGGATAAGCATGGTTGGTGGAGGTTGAAAACCAAATGGAAGAAATCCAAACTCATCAAGGACCAGTGCACGCTTAGGGGCTTATTTACAAGCCCCTTGCGCCACCCGTGCGTCACTTTTCCCATGATAAAAATGATGCAAAAGTGGCGCAAGGGGCTTATAAATAAGCCCCCCAGTCCTTATTTACAAGGCCATTGCGCCATCGGTGCGTCACTGTTTTTGACGCCCTGGCGTCGCAGCATGCCTGCTCATATTTACACAGCCACATAAAGTGACCCTGCATTACTTTTCATGGCCATTTAAATATGGGACCCTTTCAAGCATTACTCTGTGTGAAAGGGGCGTTCCATGGGTGTTGCTTTGGGTGTTCCCATACAACATCCATGGAATGTGACACATTCTGAGATTTACAAAGTGTCGTAAACCTGGGAATGCGTCAAAATTCTGCACCTCCCCAGGGGAGGCATAGGAGTGGCGCAACAAGGAGAAATATTTTTGTTTCTCCGTGTTTTTTGCTCTTTCTATGTGCATAGAAGGAGCAAAGTGCCTTTAATGATTGTTTATGAGCGGGATGGTGTCCCTTCCTGCAAATAAGCAATCATCCCTGCAACGCAGACACCCTTGCACCATGGCGCAAGGGTGTCTGCGTTGATGGACGGCTGCTGTTTGTGCACCGGCGCACGGGAGGACAGTAATGCGCCTTCTCTTATAGATACAGCGCATTCCTGCCCTTTTATTTTGACGCAGCGCAGCAGGAAGGCTTGCTGCACTGCAGTGTGTCAAAATATAGTAAATGAGGCCCTTCAGGCCCAACTGCAAGAATGTAAAAAGCCATTTTAAAGAGAACTAGGCCTACTTTAATGGTAAAATGTCGACAACTTGGAACAAACTCAAATAATCCTTAGATGCTACAGTTCTTTAAGAACCCAAGATGCCCCATTCCTGTGTTGCAGCCTTTTTGGAGAAGGCATACACTTTCAATATTCTGGAAACCACTGATACTTAACTGGCAATAGTCCGTCAAACGACACTAATGGCTCATTGGCTGTCGCTAGGGAATAACTTGTTTGATGAACGTGAGCAATGAAGGACTAATGCCTCCTCCACAGTTGTTCTTTAACGGTCTAAGGGAATCCCAAATGCTTACTCTGTTGAAAAAATGGAGGCCGACTTGCTTTGAATATCATGCTTTAGTGGGTTTAGTTGCTAAACAAAATAGTGTTCCTCATTGCACCAAACATTACAGGGTCGGTAAACAAATTTCTGTATGCTGGCAGCATTCGCGATAAGCCGGATCAGTTGTTTTTGGCTCCAGGGATTAACAAAACATCTTTATACCCAGAAGGTCTTCTAAATTACCACCTTATTGCTGGTTGATCTTGGCTATCCAAAAGCATAGACACAGTAATGATATATCCGTCTTAAGGTATTGAGGAGATGTAGAGGTGCCTGCAATTGCAATGTAGGTCCTAACCAGCCCCTGAAGCTAACTAAGCAGTAAAGATAAGTAATACATAGGTAATTGATGACCTTTACCTTAGACCTCTCTGCAAGGGTCTAGAACTCTATCCGCCCAATCCGGATTCTGCAGAAACCACAGCACCGAGACCGACCTACTCGCCACCACAGATGACATCCGCACCCTCCTTGACCAAGGCCACACCGCGGCCCTGATCTTGCTTGACCTCTCTGCAGCCTTCGACATCATCTCCCACCGCACTCTCACCACCAGACTCCATGAAACCGGCATACAGGGAGTCGCCCTCAACTGGCTCCACTCCTTCCTCACCGGCAGAACCCAAAGAATCAGACTCACGCCATTCCTCTCCGAACCCACAGAGATGAACTGCGGAGTGCCGCAGGTATTGTTGCTCAGCTCCACGCTCTTCAACATCTACATGGCCCCCCTCACCGCCATCGTCAGACAGCATAGACTCAGCATAGTATCCTATGCCGACGACACCCAGCTCATCCTCTCCCTCACCAAGGACCCCCACACCACCAAACTCAGCTTCCAGGAAGGAATGAAGGACGTTGCATCCGGGATGAGCAGCAGCTGCCTGAAGCTCAAGTCGGAGAAGACAGAAGTCCTCGTCCTCGGACCCTCCCCATCTGCATGGGACAACACCTGGTGGCCCACTGCCCTCGGCAGCCCTCCCACCCCCGCGGACCACGCCCGGAACCTCGGCATCATCCTCGACTCCTCCCTCACTTTGAACCGACAGATCAACGCCATCGCCTCCACCTGTTTCAACATCCTTCGCAAGATCTTCAAATGGATCCTACCCGAATCCTGAAAGACCATTACCCACGCACTCATAACCAACAAACTGGACAATGGAAAAGCCCTCTATGCCAGAATCAACAAATCCCTGCTCTGCAAGCTCCAGACCATACAGAACACCGCAGCCAGACTCGTCCTCGGCATCCCTCGACATCACCCAACACCTGCGACACCTCCACTGGCTCCCCGTCGAGAAAAGAGTAACCTTCAAGATACTCACCCATGCCTACAAATACCTTCACAACACCGGACCCCAATATTTCAATGAAAGAATCTCCTTCCACGTACCAAAGAGAAACCTCCGATCCGCCGACCTCGCCCTCGCCAAAACCCCGCGCATCCGCAGAGCAAGAATGGGTAAAAGAGCCTTCTCCTACATCGCAGCAAAGACCTGGAATGAGCTCCCTATCAACATCAGAAGTGCCTCCACTCTACACACCTTCAGGAAGAGCCTCAAGACCTGGCTCTTCGAATGACCCGGAGCTGCACCTCCTCCTCCCCCAGTGCCTTGAGACCCTCATGGGTGAGTAGCACGCTTCACAATTCCCTGATTGATTGAAAGTGAATTACTAATATGACAATGATGATGATCACAGTGGAATTTGACCTGGGCTTAGTTCCAAGGTTGTGGGTGTCAAATTGGGCAGTTAGGGGACTTGGGTATGTTTTGTTTTTTGTGTGATCACTCAGAACACACCTGGACACACCTGGAGTAGAACCAGCTACTCAACGCCTCCCAATACAGCTTACGCAGCAATCACAGCAACTAAGCGACCCTGATCACAGCCATTGACGGTATCCGAACCCTCCTCGACCAAGGAGGAACAGCAGCTTTGATCCTCCTCGACCTCTTGGCAGTCTTTGGCACCTTATCCCACCACACACTTATCGAAAGACTCCACCACCTCGGCATCCAAGGGGACGCAGTCAGATGGATCACCTCCTTCCTCACCAGAAGAACCCAGAGGATCTACCTCCCACCTTTCACTTCTGGACCCAAGGAGATCACCTGAGGTCTCCTTCAGGGCCCATCCATAAGCCTCACGATCTTCAACGCATATATGACCACGCTGGCCAACATCGTCAGATCCCACGGCCGCAACATAATTTCCTATGCAGATGACACCCAACTCATCCTCAGATGCATGATAAATATCTCCAACTGGATAAAGAACAACTGCCTGCAGCTGAACACAGACAAGACGGAAGTACTGAGAAGAGGTTTGGCGCAGCGGCCAGGGTGCCTGACTCCGGAACACGGGGTTCACGGTTCGATTGCCGGCGGCAGGTTAGGCCAGCACCATGTGACTCTGGGCAATAGCTCGCTTAATCTTCCCGACGGACCCCAGCACCGGGACACCTTTCCGGAGATAGCTGTGCACTTTACAAATGCTGGTGTTTATTTATTTATTTACTGATCTTTGACAACAGCAGCAGCACATGGAATGATTCCTGGTGGCAATCAGACCTAGGACCTGCACCCACTCCCTCCAACCATGTCAGAAACCTCAGAATCATCATTGACAACAAGCTCACAGTGAAATCATAGAACAACGGCATCTCCTCTGCCTGCTTCCTCACTCTGCGCATGCTGTGTAAAGTCTTCAAGTGGCTAACCCTACACACGAGATGCACCATGACGCAAGCCTTCATCACCAGCCGACTGGACTACAGCAATGCCCTCTATGTAGGAATCAGTGCACAACTCCTACAGAGACTTCAGACCATACAGAACACTGCGGCCAGACTCATCCTTGGCCTTCCCCGACAAACCCACATCCCACCCCACCTCAGGAAACTCTTCTGGCTCCCCGTACAGAAGAGATACCAATTCAAGCTGCTGACCAACTCACACAAGGCTCTACACAACCAAGGACCCACCTACATTAACTACCGCCTGAACTTCCACCAACCATCAAGAAGACTACGTTCCGCCTCCCTTTCACTTGCTCATGCTACCCGCATCTACCGAAGCAGAAGTGGAGGACGCTTCTTCAACACCTCATAGCAAAGACATAGAACAGCCTCCCCACGCACCTCCGGACCATCACCTCACTCTCAGAATTCCGAATGGCCCTCAAGACCTGGCTGTTCGAATAAGCCTCCATCGCCTGCAAGCGCCTGGATACCCTATTGGGTGATTAGCCACGCTTTATTAATCCTGATTGATTGATTGATGAAAGAGTCTTTCTTCTCTTCAGACATTGGAGTGGCATGTGGGGTGCCCTGGGGTTTTCACTATCCTCCCCTCCTGTATGAAACATTCTGAAATCAACAGCTTTTCTTCACCAGGGCCAGAGGGGTTCACCACTCTTGCACAACTTATATTCAGATTTTTCTTTATATCCATGGCTCCGAAAATGATATTTGTGACTTAAAAACATGGGCCGGTCATGGTAGGTCAATGGATGAATGACAACAGAATAAAAGCGAATGTTGCCAAAACAGGAGGCTCTTCTTATAGGGGCAAATATGAACACCGTGCCTTAAGCACATTGTCTCAGCCCCAATAACTGCTTAGCCTTCCCACCACGAAATAATTTATGGCTGGTGTGAGTTCTAATCTAAGGTCATGTAATGTTGGTGATCAGTGTTTTAATGTCTTTGGCCATGTAAACAAGTACGGTTCTATCTCACATGAAACTCTACAAAAACAGTATGGGCACTCATTAATGCTAAAGTCAATTATGCCAATGCCATGCTAGCAGGACTACCTAATGTCAGACTGGAAAATTCCCTTTCTTCTAGAACATGGCAGCAAGTCAGGAGCACGTGTGGACCTTAAATTGAGAAAAAATGAGAGAATCAGTGCTGATTTAGAACCTCTTCATTCGCTACCTGTGTCCAAATGTATTACTTCTAAGAGTTTCCAGTGTTCAAATGCCTCTGAGGGGGGTGCGCTCTGAATATCGGAGGCAGACTATCGAGGACATCAAATATCGAAGACAAAATATTTATTACAAAATATCAAAAGTAAGCATAGATTTTCTATACCATGGAGGAGGTACTTAGGCTACTCACCTTCCCTCGCATGTCGCCAGATATTGCGGACCTTCTGTTAGAAGGAGTTACATCTGGGTCTCCATTGGACGCATGCCCTCTGAAGGTGTTAAAATTAGGAAGAGAAGTCATTGTTCCCCATCTCACCTCAGTACTCAATGTAGCTATTTATCCTACCCCTTGGAAGACTGCGGTGGTTAAACCACTTTTAAAAAAGCCTTCACTGGACCCAACGGAATTGAAAAATTATCGGCCCATTTCTCTGCTACCAGTCCCAGCCAAGATTCTGGAAAAACATTTAAACTCTCACCTTAGCGCTTATCTAAAGGATCACCAGCTGCTCGATGGCTCACAGCATGGTTTTAGAAGCCATCATAGCACGGAGACAGCATTAACTGCGGTATTTAATAACATCCTTGCTCAGGTTGATGCAGGGCATACCACATTGCTGGTTCTTCTTGACCTTAACGCAGCTTTTGATACCCTATCTCCTTTGAGGCTGGTGGAATGTCTCAAGGAGGTAGGGATCGGGGGCACGGCCCTTGGGCTTCTTGCCACCTTTCTCGGTGATCGGGCACAGATAGTGAAAATGGGCCAATTCCACTCGGTTCCAAATTTTTTGTCACATGGAGTTCCACAGGGCTCCTCCCTGAGCCCGACACTTTTTAATATTTATGTCGCCCCGCTGGCTAAGGTCGTGAGATCCTTTGGACTGGAGGTGTTGTCTTACCCTGACGACACACAGATAATGGTGTCCATTACCCACAGTATTAGGAAATCTGCCGCAAATTTTAAAAACTGTATGCAGGCAGTTTCCTCCTGGATGGTCGAAAACTATCTTAAATTCGATGGGGAAAAAAACCGAGGTTTTGATCTTTGGTAACCAACATGACATCTGGTCAAACGATTGGTGGCCTGACACGCTTGGCAGCTGTCCCTGCCTGGTATCCTATGGGAAAAATCTAGGGGTTATAGTGGACAATTCTCTCTCCCTGAGTTTGCAGATTAGCAGAACAGTGTCCACCTGTTTTGAGATAATCAGGATCCTTAGAAAAATTTCCCAGTTCCTTTCGTTTGCCTCACGAAAACAGGCAGTTATTTCTTAAGTGATGTCCAGACTCGATTATTGTAATGCCCTTTATTTGGGCATTAACAAAGGCCTGGTGCGACGTCTGCAGCTGGTGCAGAATGCTGCAGCCAGGCTGGTGATGGATCTCTCGAAATACCACTCAGTTTCGGCTTCCCTCATCACGCTGCACTGGCTTCCTCTGGACCGAAGGATTCTTTTTAAGACCTTATGCTTGACCCATAATGCCTATTATGGCCTAGGGGCTGAGGCCATTAAAGCACTATTCCAGCGCTATGTTCCTACTAGGCAGCTTAGGTCGGCAAGCAAGAATCTGCTAATAGTTTCGAGGTTCAGGAAGGCTAGATGGGGCGGCAGGGCTTTTTCCACTGCCGCTGCTAGGCTGTGGAACTCCCTCCCTGATGATCTCTCTGGACAGGTGTCACACTCTCTCTTCAAGGCCTTAAAGACCTGGCTCTTAACACAGACATCAGTTTGAGCATATTATTTTATCTCTGTATAACAGTCCCTTTGCAGCGCCTTGACGCCCTCGGCATAGTTAGCGCTATACAAATCCAATATTCATTCATTATACCTAACTCCACGTATATGTACCTTGACGACATATATATCTTCAAGGTACATAGATGTGGAATTAGGAGTAGTAAATCTATACTTCCTCTTTGTGCATTGACCTTTCAGTATTTTCATCTTCAGTATTTTATCCTCAATATTCTTCTTCTGTGACACTCATGGCCTCGATATTCCGCAGTACAATCCTCAAAGGATCAACTCCTGGCTATGTGAGGAAACAGTTATCATTGTACCTAAAGTGAAGGAGTCAGATGCTTCTGTCAATACATTGGACCAACCTGCACTCAAAAAGGGGTTGGAGATTCTCTCTTCTGGATACAGAGACATGGAAATGACCACCAGAAGAACTCAAACTTATGACAAGCGTCATGGTGTTCAGAGAGGCCTTAATCTTTAGGCTTCTTTTCATTTGCGGAACCACTTAATGAGAAGCACACCATCTAACTTGAAAGAATCACTTATTCAGAACCTGTTAACTAGAGACAATTTAGTTTGTAGAAGGTGACCTACAGATAATATAAGTCAAAAAATCTAAATAATCCTCTCCAAAATAATTCTCTCCATGCCCCACTGAAGCAATTCATCAATGAAAAAAGCACTACCTAAAAAAAAAGTGAATGGCTAATTCTCTGCAACTGTTTTATGAAAATGATATGTGAATTGACGGATGTCACCAGCTACTGTGTGCATCAAAACTTTCAACCACACCACAACACGCTGGATTGTTTCTATTAAGCAGAATGAGAATCAAATACTGTGAGCCTGATTCACAAAGGTAAACTTAGACTAAAAGTCTATGTTTAGACCTGAAGTCTAAGTTTAGAAGTAAGTCTAACTTTACTAGTAGTAAAGTTAGACTTTTGGTCTAAGTTTAGACATGAAGTCTAAGTCTAGACCTAAAGTCTAATTTTGCTTGTAGTATAGTTAGACGTTTGGTATAAACTTAGACCAAAAGTCTAACTTCACTATTGATTAAGTTTGACTTTAGGTCTAAACTTAGACTTCGGGTCTAAACTTAGGGCCTGATTCACAAAAGTAAACTTAGACCAAAAGTCTAAGGGGCATATTATCTAGGAAGTGGCGGTGAGAGGAGTTAGCCTCCTTGGCTTAACGCCTCTCATCGCCACTTCGGAAATGCAAGGCTACACCATATTACCAAGGATATGGTGCAGCCTGGCGTTTCCCCCTACGATGGCGCTAAGTCTCACAATTTAACGCCAACGCAGTGTGCAAGGGTATCTGCGAGCAGGGAGGTTTGTTTATGTACAGGAATGTGTCCCTTCCTGTACATAAACAAACCTAAAATGCCATTTTGTAACTTACATGTGTGCTGCTTCATGCAGCACACATGTAAGTTACAAAATGGCATTTTAAAAAAAGGTTGGCATTTTGCTTTTTCCATGTGTGCTGCACATGAAGCATTTCTCCTCGTATCGCCACCTTAAGACTAGGGGGCATATTATCAAGCCAGTTATCGCCACGTTAGCGGCACTTTTGTGCCGCTAACGCGTTTCTTTTTTTATCGCCCTATTACCAAGCCGTCGCTAACAGGCGTTAGCGACAGCTTTCCGGCGATAGCAGCCGAATTTCTTATCGCCGTGCATGCCAGCGATAGTTATCGCTAATGACATGCAAAGTAGGCGTTCACTCTCAAAATTTCATGAAATTTGTCGCTAACACCACATCGCTCTATTAGCAATGATGGCCCGGACCCGCGAAGCGATAAAAAAAGTCGCGCTAAGGCCCCTTAGCTGCAGGAACCTAAGACCAGAAAAAAGCAGGTCTAAAAATGGTTATAAAGGGAGGCAGATAAGGGAGACTAGCCCAGAGCCCCATCTGAAGACCCACTGACCATGGAGGTACTAATCATTCAGCTTGGAGCCCCACGAAGGCAACAGCCACCACCGCCACTTCCCCCAGAACCACCACTGAGGCAGCGTTAAAGAAGACAGCGGGCCCTGCGCAGACTTCTCAGCCTCGCAGACCTAACGCCAGAGGATGTCATTGCTCACTACAGGCTCAAAAGGACATCCATCCAACACATCCTGAACCTGATAGCCCACAGGTTGACGCCACAAACACAGCGGATAACCAACATCCCTCCGCAGACAAAGCTGCTGGCCGTGCTGCACATGTTGGCCTCTGGGACCTTTCAAACAACAACGGCCAGAGTCGGAGGAGTCTCACAGGCAGCCTTTTAAATCTTCCTCCCGACTGTCTTGGATGGCATACTCAGCCTGATACCCCAGCACCTTCACTTCCCCAACACTCTGCAGGAACAGATTGAGACCAAGCAAGGATTCTACTCCATAGCCGGATTACCACAGGTGTTGGGGGCAATTGACTGCACGCATGTTCTATTTGTGCCCCCTGCGGACAGTGCACACATATACCGCAACAGAAAGCACACCCATTCCATGAATGTGCAGGCAATAGTGGGCCACCGGGGATTGTTCACCAATGTCATAGCCAAGTTCCCAGGGAGTGTGCATGATTCCTACATCTTCCGACAGTCCATCATAAACCAGCGCTTCCAGGATGGCACATATGGAAATGCAGTGCTAGTCGGTAAGTACTAACGTAACACACCACATGCCTCAACTTCACAGAGATGCAAATCATAAGTGTGAGAATGTACATGTCACAATCACACATACAACATGGTAATCAACATGCCCACATACCAGACACAACACCAGGAACTGTGGGAACTGTGGCTAGCTATGTAGACAAACCATCCTCAAAGGCTTAGCCCCTCTGCCACTCATTAGCAAATGTGGGGAGAGGTGTGAACCATGTATGTGCGATGGAGGGACCCGATCCATAATGAAAGTATGAACACAAGGCCCAGTGTGTAGGTGTTGTGCTGGACAGTCGGGACTAAGCTGACCGCAGACGTGCCCATGTGGGCATATAGTGTGTTTCTGTAGCCCAGCCTGATGGCAATGACTGTGTGTGTCACTGTCTTACCCGACAATGGGGGGATCCATTGGAAGGTTGCATGGAGGATGCAGAGGCAGGCGAAGCAGCTGCAGCCCACTGGGTACACCTGTAGGTACATGGAGAGGGAGGTGTCAAATACGGGGCCTAGGTACCCAGAGTTGGGGTGGGGGCATCCAAAGGGGTTGGCCCACCAGGTGATGCCACATGCTGATTGTTCTGTTACGAGGATGAGGACTCATGTTTCCTCTGCGTATAGCACACCCCTGCTGTTGATCATCCATGTTGCAACTCACAGCAATCCTTCCTGGAAGCCCAGTTTGGTGTGTGGGCGTATTGTTGATGGTGAATATGAGCATTGTGTCCGTGTCGGTGGTGCTGTTTACTGGTATCCCCAAGCTTGCACCAGCTCCTCTCCATGTGTCAGCAGATGCATCTGCCAACTTAGAGGTTGTTGGTGACCGAGGTGGCATTCATTGCCTGCTGTATGTTGCAGTTGCATAGTGGGACAAGGGTGTATGCGCAGTTGGAGATACATGTCTGTAAAATGCGGCCTAGCGCCATTGGAGACGACTGCAGCGTTGTGGGTGTTGCTGTTGATGGTGGTGTGTAGCATCTCCTCGGTGACTGAGCTACACCAACTTTGTGGGGGTCTGCATGTGGTCAACGGTGGCTTGGGGTACATCAACAAGGAAGTGCATGCGTAAGTGGTCAATACATGTGCGTTTAGTGGGGTTGATGAACTGTACGAATTCTACACATGCAAATAAGCTGTCAAAGGTGTGCCCTGCCATGTGGCTCAGTGTGGTGACAATCTGGGACAGTCTGATGTCAGCAAAGATTTCCCAGAGTAAAATGGATTTTGAGTAGTCGTGGTATGTGATTTGGAGGCTATGCTCATGAATGAGTACGTAGTCCAGGGAGTGGACGGTGTTGCGCCTGATGATGCTGATGTTGTGGGTGAAGCGTACCTGCCCTCAATGGGCCGTGCATGCGAGGTGGCTGCTGACTGTTGATTTGTGGCAGCTCGGGACATGAAACAGCATGTGTTGTGCGGTGGGGCAGGTCTGGCAGCAGCGGCAGCAGCAGAACTGAACGTGAACCGTGTCTGGTGTGGCCTATTGCCATTTAAACGTTCACATGGCATTGACTGTGAGGAGGGTGGATGAGTGACATCGATAGACGGTAGAAGAGCCAGTTATGCAACCGCGCAGCGCACACAATCAAATTGGCTTGGGGGAGGGAGTATCAACTGTGAGGCAACGTAAATTGCATTGATGCTGGTAATCAGTCAGAAGCAACACATGGCTAACATGAAATCCAACATAGCACAAAAGACACACCACAAAACCATCAACACCAACAACACAGCCGGCACAACCAATAATGTACACATCTCGCCATCACATGTTACAGGTGACCAAGGATATGCACTCTGCCCGTGGATGATGACACCCCTCCGAAACCCCACCACCCAGGCCCAGAGGCAGTATAATGCGGCCCACAGACGCACCCGGTCCATTGTGGAGCGCACATTTGGCGTGCTAAAGTCACGTTTCCGTTGCCTGGACATCACAGGTGGCAGACTGCTGTACAGCCCTGAAATGGTCAACAAAATCATCCTTGCATGTTGTGTATTGCACAACATATGTGTGTGCACCAATGCTCCATGGATTCAAGTGCCTGCTGCACCGGACGATGACCAGGATGATGATGAAGATGAGGCAGGTGGCGGACACCCCACAGTAAATGCAGCAGGAACTGCCCGAAGGAACCGAATAATAAACAATTTCTTCAACTGAGCACGTCACATTGTGACAGTCCCCATCAAATGTATCTCAGTGCAAAATGACCCCAATCACGGTTTGTGCCAATAAAAAACAATACACACATACCCTGTCTGCATGTTACTCTCCTGCATGAGTACATCACTCTGAAATGTGTACGTTGCACAATAAGTGCAAAGAAAATCACAAACCTCTATTCATGCTGGGAATGTCTCCTCAGTACAGAGATGCATTTCAGTGTGTCAAATGTGTAAGATTAGAGTCTTCATGGTGCAAATTGGGCTACCCAATTCAAAATTGTTGCGTGTCCTTTTGTGTAATCCATGAAATATAGGTTGTCATCTGTGAATAAATTCACAATTGTAGTGTGTTGTTAGTGGTCAACAATTTATTGGAGTGTGTACGTTGTGTAAAATAATGAGGCGTGCAATGGGGTAAAACATGAAAATAGGGCGTGCAATGGGGTAAAATATGAAAATAGGGCGTGCAATGGGGTAAAATATGAAAATAGGGCGTGCAATGGGGTAAAATATGAAAATAGGGCGTGCAATGGGGTAAAATATGAAAATAGGGCGTGCAATGGGGTAAAATATGAAAATAGGGCGTGCAATGGGGTAAAATTATGAAAATAGGGCGTGCAATGGGGTAAAATATGAAAATAGGGCGTGCAATGCGGTAAAATATGAAAATAGGGCGTGCAATGGGGTAAAATATGAAAATAGGGCGTGCAATTGGGTAAAACATTAAAATAGGGTGTGCAATGGGGTAAAATATGAAAATAGGGCGTTCAATGGGGTAAAATCATGAAAGTAGGGCGTGCAATGTGGTAAAATATGAAAATAGGGCGTGCAATGGGGTAAAATAATGAAAATAGGGCGTGCAATGTGGTAAAATATGCTTTTCAGTGTGTCATAAGCAATTAGCTTAGAAGACACTTCCACCTCAAGATCAACAACCTCTACGACAAGTATGTGGACCACAAACTGGACGCAGCAGCCGGACCACCAGCACCCCTGAAACACCAACCAGACCGCCATCTCCAAATGGACAGCAGGCACGGATGAAGACACCGCCTCCGCTATGAAAGGCATCCACTCGGGCGCCCACACAGACCCCTGGCCCCCTCACATCTTCCACAGAGCCGCATCTGCCATCACACACGAAGCACTACGCAACATCAACATCACCTTCAACACATGCACATTCACAGACAACTGGAAGCGTGCCGAAGTCATGCCCCTACGCCTTGTGACCCCCACGGGTGAGTAGCACACTTAACATTCCCCTGATTGATTGATGGTTCTCTTGTTAGATATGCAATTATGGTGTAACCTGTGTTGCATGTTGCAAGTTAGGGTGTCATGTGTTGTGAAACATTATATTCATGGTGTCATTTGAGTGCTAACCAAGCCTATCATGTTGTTACAGGGCTCTGACATGATTTTAGCACTAAGACTGTACATCTGTGTATTGATTTGCTCTTAGCGTGCAGCTCTTGCCGCTAAAACGACAATGCGATCTTTTTTTCATCCGCCCGATGTTAAAATACATCGCGCGACACTTTGTGCAATACAAAATATTACTCATGTGACTATTTGCGTGCAGATTTTCACCGCTAACTCAAAAACGGGCCGCAAAGAGGCAGGAAGTGATGTCTGCATGCTTCCAATCTACTGGAGTACTGTTCTGCACTTTCACTTTCTCTTTTGAGCACATTGCTGGTGATTTTGGAGAGTGTTGGAGGTGTTTGGTGGTGTGTGCTGCAGTTTGGAGATTTGGAGAGTGTTGCTGTGTCCTGTGTCCTGTTGATAGTGTCTGTGAAGTGTTGTGTACTGATTTGTTGTGTTTTACTGTCTCCTGTCCTAAATTTTGTTGGGTTTCTGTCTTGGGGTAGTACACTTACATTGTTGTAGGGGATATTTTAGAGGGTAATTTTATTTTTTCACTGGCTGTGGGCTCAAAGGTGTGCAGGGAGATGCCGGCTGTGGGCAGGGAGGGCAGAATGTCTGAGGGGGCATTGGGGGGCTTCCTGTGGCTGATTAAATTCCACCTGCCCCTGATGTTGGAGAGGGAGGCCGTATCCTGCAAGGATACAATGTGACTGTGCGGAAGCTGAGGTGGGAGCGTGTGCGGGTGCAGATGCTCAGGTTCTTTGGAGTGGACCGTACCGTGCGCCAGTGGAAGCACTGCTGGCAGGACATGCTTGCACGTGAAGCTGACCTCCTGGACTACGTGGGAGTCATGACAGGCCTACAGGGTGGTAAGCACAAACTCCACATTTAATCGTGTATACTGTAACGAATGAAAATTACGACGTGTGTGACACTGGTGTCAAACTGAGAAATGGTTGCTGATTGAGGTGGGAGACGCAAAGCGTTTGCGCATCATGTTGGCACATCCGAGACACAACACTGCATCACATTGACAAGCATATGGTGCAAGTCTGTGTTACCCACTGCACTGGACCAACACTTAGCACTGTACTGCCATAGCTGGCACACCTGCGCAAAATGTGCGTGCAGGCAGAAGACTGTTTGGGTACGTCAGGGGTGACTGTACATGAACTATCCAAGGAATTGTCCATGTGAGCTGTGTGCTAGCCAAAAGGTTGTGTCAAAATGCTGTCCTCATGAATTGTGTTACGTTAGCTACGCTGCCCTGTGAACATAGTTGCTGTGTGACAAAGTATTGTATAGGAACAAATTGTCTAAGGAAATTGGACATCTCCAGATTGTCATACACCAACAACCTCTGTGTAACTGCTTTGTGCAATCTGCAGCAACTCAATCGTACAAAGTGCATGTAGAACATCATGATGCATGTAGTAATGGTGCCTTGTGGATGACTCCCACTACTTTTATGGGCATGTTAGCTAGCATTACAGTCTTGTCTGTCCCAAATCAGCAGTCACAGGTCTGGTGTGAATGGCAGTCAAAGTGGACCCAATCATGAAGTCAACATGAAACGCCACACTACAGTTACGTAGCATTTGCTGTCATGGTGATGATTGGTATGAGGAATATGACACATATGATTTGAAGTCTAATACCAACACATATTTCTTTACTTGTCTCACAGATGGACGGCTACCAATCACACAGGGGTACATCGACAGCTTCGAGGACCCACACGCCACTGGTGAGTTGGAACGTCACATACTGGCAAGTTGCGGTGGCATGGATGTCTGGGTCAAATGATCAACGTTGTAGTATGAAGTATGGGTGTGTATCACATCTATCTTGCCTACAGTGTGATGATGTTTTGTTGGAAGTCAGAAGTGTGCACTTATCGGTAAGTGACTTTTGACAAATGCATTGGTCTCACAGTTGTGACTTGGCCCATCCCCAGTCAGTGATACACATTGAAAGTAAGGTGCATATCATCGAGACCATATCGCAAAGTCAAAATCACTTTCATCGAAGTTGTGTTGTCAATAGGGGCCTAGCATCATGAACGAAGCAGCGTTAATACATTCCACGTTTATTAACGCTTACTTGTCAATGAGGTACACTGTCACGCTGTGTTTAGTGTGAAAGGGGCGTGCATTGGGTGTTGTGGTTGGCGTTCCACAGCAACACCCATTGTATTTGAGGCTGCCCCTTATGTCCAAGTGCGGCATTGATAGTTGCCAGCGCACAATTTAACAATAATGACATCCCGGTTGTAATCTGGCCAAATGAGCAGGAATGCTTTTTGCTCATCATGTTTGCTTTTTACATGTGAGCTGCCTTGTGCAGCACACATGGGAATAGAAAAATGACATGGTGTGTATAAGTACAGCAAGGTGGCCCTTCCAGTACATACAGAAACATATTTCATTATTCCCTAATGTATCTTCCCCGTGTGCTGCACGAAGCAGCACACATGATAGTTACAACATGGTATTCTAGGATTGAATCTGTGCATGAAGGGGCACCTTCCTGTCAGAAACCAAACTCACCTGCACACACACACCCTTGCACTCTGGTGCAAGGGTGCCTGCGTAAGCGCTAAGTTGTGAGACGTAATGCCATCGCCGGGGGAAACGCAAGTCTGCACCACATCCTTGGAAATAGGGTGCAGACTTGCATTAGCAAAGTGGCGGAGGGAGGCGTTAATCTGAGGAGGTGAACGCCTGTCTCCGCCACTTCCTTGTCAATATGCCACTAGGTCCATGGGTTCTGTCACCACAGCACATGCCTGTGGATTGCAGAGAACACTGATAGGACAGGAGACATGTAAGTGGGCTTGCTGATGACTATCCGATGACATTGAATGCATGTGTATCCTTGCCTGAGATGACTGTGCAAGTGTGCATGATGATGCACAAGGAGGCAGTGCCTTTCAGTCCGTAAGTGCGCAGACACAGTTTGCAAATATGAGTTTGTAGGTATGCTGCATGCCATCTTCAGAGTAGTGGCAGTGTGTCTCTGTGAGCCAAGCATATCAATGGCACGTTCCCCAAACACACAGCAAAGTAGGCCAAATTAATCACATTGGCATGTATGGCCACTGCAATTGTGTTGACAAGCTGTCTCCTTGAGGCCATTCCCTGATTGACTCTGGATCAGGTGTGGGAACTCCTCTGTCCCAATTGGTGTTATTTCTGTGCACGCATTTACCACGCAAGCTTTAGCTCTGCCTTCAATGCTTTGACATTTATTTAACAATGCAGGGCTTGCCAACGCTATCTGTGAATAAGCATTACCCCCAAAAACACTATGAGCATCATGACTCCAGGGTGCCGTCACAAAGGGGAATGCATTGTGACTGTTTGCGTTGTTACGGCCAGCGTATCTTGATTCACTATGGAGTGATCCTAGCGGATACAAGACATGCATGATTGAATGTAAATTTAGAGGGGAAGATGTTTCCCCCTCTCTGCGGCAACACTTCACATATTGTGTAGTAGTGTTGGAGAGTGCAACTGTGCATCATGTATAAGTCAGCGTTCAGCCACACAATGGGTTTCCATGTGTGCTGCTTCATGCAGCATAGTTGAAAGTGTGAGTAGGGCTGTCCCAGGAGTGTTCCAGGGTAGGTAGGGTAACCTCCAAAAACATTCACAAGCCCACCGTCACACAGACACCCTTGCACTCTGGTGCAAGATTGCCTGTGTTGGCGCAGACTTGATGAACCACACACATGTGCTGGGGGACACACATGCCTGCACATGGGCATTGTACCTATCATGCAGCACTGTGTCACTGGAGAGGATGAGGGTGGTGCTATACACGGGGGGCTAATGCTTCTCTCCTCCAATTGCTTGTACATGTCACCCTCAGCCCGGGTATGTAATGGCACAATCGTTTGGCACTGTCAGTCTAATTTGGTAGTGACAGTACATGTACCATGCCATGCTCTGTCATGTCAGTCTCCCCAGCATGTAGTCACTGATCCATGCTTAAACATGTCGTTGTCCAGGTCACTTGCTGACTTCACATAGTTACGCTGGAGTGTAGGCTCCCATGTTTAAGTGATCTTGTATTACAGATGTGTATGGAGGACATTGACATTGTCTAAGGGACTCTAATTTGCCTTTGTGTATATTTTACAGACAACATGACGCCAGGCCAACTACATGCCTTCCAGGTGCGGAAGGACCATTTCAGACATGTTAAGGTGGCGGCAAAGGGGTCCTGCAACATGGCCAAGAGGTACCCCGGGAGGAACGGAAGAAGGGTACATGGAAGGCGGTGCCCGAGCTTGCTCAGACTGTCACACAGCCCATCTCAGGCCCCTCAGGCGTCAGTGGTGGATCCCAGCCTGGACAGGTGGCACATCCCCCTATGGCCACACACCCCCAAGGCACAGTCCTACCTGCAACTGGCGATCAAGTGGTCCCATATACAGTGCGGGACAGGAGGCTCCTTCGTGACATTATTGTGTCCCTGGCTGACATCAGGCATGAAGTGTCTGAGGTGAACAGACAAGTTGCAGACATTAAGAAACACTTTGGACTGCCATGATGGCTGGACCTGTTGGACCCCATCCCCCTCTTCTCCCTTCCCCCAATGTTTTAATATCTATTATTAGGTAGTGTTAGGTTAGTAATTTATTTGTTAGGTAGTGTAGTTTTAGTGTAGGTTATAGGTAGTGTTTAAATTTGAATTCTTAATCCGTATTTGGGGATAAGTTTCCTTTTCCTTTTGGTGGGGGGTTGATGTATTTTTTGTTAATAAAAAATTAAAAAGAAAAAATACAAAAAAATATATCTTTGTGTAGGTTACATGTGTATTTAGTTTATGTATAGCTTAGATGTCTTTGTCCCTGTTTCGTGGTGTGCCTTAAGGTTGGGAGGGGGTTGATGTCTAGGATATGTTGTTGCGTGTTTAGGATTAGTTAGGGTAGATAGTTTAGGTAAGTAAGATTTTTCTAGCTAGTTTATATTTTAGTAGTAGTTCTAGTGATAAGTGTTAGTTTAGGTTACTTCTATTTTTTTAATGTTCAAATAAAAGTTTGATACTTTGGATTTCTGCTTGCACTTATGTCAGGGATGATATTGGGGAGTGTGGCTCATTCCATTGTATGCAACTCTTGCCATCACTGGACTATACATTGGAACCTGTAAGTCTGCTCATGACATGTTAGTTTGCAGGATGTATTGTGTCAGGATACCTTAGATGTGAGCACATTGAACTTGCATGGATGACAGGGTGGCAATTTGGATTTACGTCCTAGTCTAGGGACAGTCGTCTGTGATGTTCTACATCCTCAGTGTGACTCACGGATTTGGACAGCACATTGTTGCCCATTTTGCACACAACCTAGTAAGATGGCATGGCGAGTTAATACAGTTAGCTACTGTTATCCATCATGGAAACGGATGTATGCACCAGGTTCCACAGATTCCGTCACACACCTGCATGTCAGATGCCCCTAGCGCTGAGTCCATCTACATTGCACAGACCTGGCCACACTTGCTGCGTAGTGCCAGTGTGTCCGCTTCCTTTGCAAGATATGTTCCTGTGCATGTACGCTCAATCTCCAGACCATGCATGATATTTTAAATTTCAGTGTGCATTGTGTACAGCACATGGAACAACAGTGTTCCTGATTCACAGAAGTAATCTGAGAGTAAGTGATGACTTAAAATTTTACGTTACTCACAAATGGCATTTAGGAGTAGTGCAGTTTGGTTTCCTGAGTTCACTTCTCCTAAATGCCTTTCGTGACTCACAGGACTTGTCAAGTTATGATATTGTCCCAGCTGACGTTTGGGTGGTGGCACACTGTTCTGCTGCACACAAGGGGGGAAATGTTGCATTGCTCCCTGTAGTGACAGTGTCATAGAGACGTGTCCCAGCTGTTACTTCTGCCATTGGCTCATGGTGATGCCACCCTTGAAATGTTGTATAAAGAGTAGTGGTCCCAGTATTAATGCATCCATATGGTGTAACAAATTAATATTCACAACCATAAATCAAACTAAAAAAATTAAAGAAATGCTCAAGTGTTATTTAATCACACTGAACACAAGAAACAAATTTCACAAGGAACATTAAAAACCATCATAGATGTGCCCAAAGGAGAAGGGAAAAGGGAAAAGGCAGTGACATGAGTGAGGTAGTGAGGTTAGTGACAAACATTACTCATGAATATCACAATCAAATTGTTGGGCATGCTATTCATTGCCACACATTCTTAACATAAAAGCAGAACATTATTTTTAACAATGAATTTATGCAGCCATGTAACACAACAAGTCACAGTGTGGCATACACTTTTGACGGTACTGGCATCAGTAGTGTGTCGACGTTTCGACCCCTGAAAATATGTAGGTGTTCTTGGAAACCTTACAGTTGGGGTCTTCCTCAGGACAAGTGGTAGGTGAAGGAGTGACTAAAAAGAGGCACATAGAAGTATAAAGGCAAGAAATCAGGTCCAGAGCTTAAAAAGGACGAGAACATGAAAAGGTAAAACTCATTGTATTTACCGTGTCTGAATTAAAGAAGGGTCCTCATAGGCGCAGAATATGTCGTCGAGGACAGAGGAGGCTCAATGGCTCCAAAGTATCAGGGATGAGAGAGAAATGAACACCTATATAGATAAGGCGTCTGTCAGTAAAAACTCGAATAAATCAGAGGGACAGGGAGACGTTGACTGTATTAAATAAAGAAAAGTCTTACTCCGAATTTGAACTGTACTCCCAAACTTGTTAGTTTATATTAGAATCGCGGTAAAGACCGTCAATTAGATAGTGGAAGTCATCCATAATTCTACAATTAATTGAAGAAATTGGTCTAAAATAAAAAGGAGAAAATGCCAATCAATAAGATAACCCAATAGTGGGAGTCAAAGGAGTCAAAGCTATGAATTTAAACAAGTGCCAAGCACATCGTGAGTAAGTAAGAAATCCTACACGCCTAATTAAAAATGACGATTTCAAGAAATGGGAAGTTTGTCAAAATAGCCACTTGATTATAAAGTAGCATAATGCGCGCGGTAATAATAAACTAAAAATCCAAAATTAATAGGGGAAAAAACATTGTGCCTCTCAAAATACAGAGTGCACCATAACGATGTTAGATGGCATTAGTGTCTACAAATTTAGAAACATAGTTGCTTAATGCGCGCGCGATAATGCATTCCAACATTCTTGCCTCTCAATAAACAGAGTGCACCGGAACGGCATTGAGATAACAAAGAAGTCTACAAAGTACTAGCATTTAGAGGGTAATACACAAAGGCAGTCACGCTTCTATAGTAACGATTACTGGGCGTTAACTATTAAAAGGGGAAAGATCGCATAGCCACAAGATGTAACAGGGAAGCGGCCGTCAGAGAGGAAAACTCACCCTCGTGTGTTAGACTCGCTTCCCCCGAATGGAAAGATCACGCCGCCAGAGCAGACAGCATGAATAAATAAACGCGTAACTGGCGTGCTGTGAGCGCCAGCATGGCGCTCGGTGGTATGCAGGCGCTAAATGCTTGTATTGGCCTGGAACTCGGCAGTGAAAAGGAGACTATGAAGTGTGTGTGTGATAAAAGAAGTCAACAGCCAGTAAAAGTCAACATTCTTAAACCAATCCACAGCCAAAATGTCATCGTAAATTGTCAAAGAGTAAAAATCAAACACAGTGAGAACAAAGTTGGGGTTTAGTATTAACGTTGCATAGCCCAATATTCTGCCATAAAAAGTTTAAAGACATTATGAAAAATGGGCATTGGTGGATAAAGCACTCGTCTTAAACAACAGTTCATACATATAAAACATGAAATATACCGTAACAGTAAGGCTAGTTCAGGTGCTACAAATCATACTTAGCAAAATCTATTACACAGTCATGGACAATTAAAAAAATTTAGAATGGCAAATGAACAGAACCAGAATTATATATTGACCCACGTGTATTTCATAGCGATGTGGTTGTTTCGGGTGCTAGAAAGATATAGATCACATAATCAATTATACAAACATGAACAGTAATATTTCATTTGAAAGGAAACAGAAGCACCCTGATGTATATCTGCTACCAAAAATTAAGGTCTAACCCTCGAACCTATCACTGTGAACAGCGAAAAAGATTGGATCACCTAAATTGCAGATTGGCATCATAACGTATTAAGACATGCTAATTGAGCATTACTAGGGTCCAGTTCATTCAGCCCATTGGCAATAGTGTCCAGACGTACCATCCATTTCGATTCTCGGATGTTCAAGATCGAGGAAATGTTCCCTCCTCTAGGTCCTAGTTCCGCTTTCTCTATCACTAGCCACTGCATTTGATCCGGGTCGTGGCCCCTTAATGTGAAGTGTTCAACCAGGGGTGCCCCTGTAACCGAGCACCGAATCCTGCTTTGATGTTGCAATATTCTTGCCTTAATCTTTTGTTGTGTCTACCCTATGTAGAGTAACCCACATGGGCAAATGATGCCATAGATAACATTCATAGTGTTACAGTTGGTAAAGGAATGTAAAGCAATCGTATGTTTATAAACAAAGTTCTTAGTGATAATTGTAGTTTGGCAAGCTTTGCATTGTCCACATTTGTAGTGCCCTTTGACCGGTGGTAGATTCCAGAGTGATTGAATTGTTGGTTTTGTAACATTTTCCAAGAAGGAGTGGACAACATGATCTTTGACACTCATTGCTTTTTAAAGAGTGCAAGGGAAGTTGCGGTTGGTCAATATCTTCTGACACTAGGTTCCAATGTTTATTAATGACCTTTTTTATGGCATTGCTTCTTGTGGAAAAGGTTGTAACGCAGATCATCCTTTTTAACGATATGTCATTCTTCAGCCTGGGGGTTAGCAAAGTTTCCCGTGGGTTGAACCAGGCCCTTTTCTGAGCTCTCTTCACTAGTCTCCTTGGGTATCCCCTCGTCATCAAACGGACACTGAGTTCTTCCGATTCAGCCATGTAATCTGACCTCTTGGAACAATTCCTGCGAATCCGTAGAAATTGGCCCACCGGGAGATTGTCTCGCAAGCCCCGTGGGTGGTGGCTATTGTACCGCAACAGAGAGTTGCGTTCCGCCGGTTTCCGATACAATGTAGTATACAGCTTATTGTCCTCACAACAAATTTTTAAGTCAAGGAAAGCTATCTCTTTGTTATCTGATTGAATGGTGAATTTTATATCCTGGTCAAGTTGATTAAGCCAACCATGAAAATGGCCCAACTCAATTGTGTCTCCATCCCAGATAATCAGTATATCATCGATATACCGTTTCCACAACTTCAACCGATGGTGGAAGGGATTGTTATTGAATAAGAATGATCTCTCAAAGTTGTCCATATAGATGATAGCTAAATCCGGGGCAAAGGCTGCTCCCATGGCTTCGGTGTTTTCTGCAATCGGTTTCAAAAAGAAATCTATGTATTTACATAGGGGTTCAAGCAATGAACCACACCCAGAGACAATAGGGCGACCTGGTGGGTTTAGCATATCCTTATGTATTTTGGGTAAAGTGTAAATGGTGGGCAGCCGTGGGTGTTTCTGATTAAGATAATCGAACTCCAGTTTACTCAAGAAACCCTGTTCCTGGGCTTCACCCAAAATACATAAGGATATGCTAAACCCACCAGGTCGCCCTATTGTCTCTGGGTGTGGTTCATTGCTTGAAAACACCGAAGCATACTTAAGAGACACCATGCAGACAATCACCTTGATAGACCAACGACCTTTCAACCCTAACGAAGAATTACTTGTGACATGTGATATTGTATCTTTATATACAAGTATCCCACAAGAACCAGCTTTACAAGTAATGAGGGAGGCCTTGGATCAACGACCTGCACCTATGGCAGTCCCCACGGAATTTATTATTTCCTTGCTGACCATAGCGATGAAGAGAAACTACTTCATTTTCCAAGGATGTTATTATGTACAGACAAAAGGCGTTGCCATGGGAGCAGCCTTTGCCCCGGATTTAGCTATCATCTATATGGACAACTTTGAGAGATCATTCTTATTCAATAACAATCCCTTCCACCATCGGTTGAAGTTGTGGAAACGGTATATCGATGATATACTGATTATCTGGAATGGAGACACAATTGAGTTGGGCCATTTTCATGGTTGGCTTAATCAACTTGACCAGGATATAAAATTCACCATTCAATCAGATAACAAAGAGATAGCTTTCCTTGACTTAAAAATTTGTTGTGAGGACAATAAGCTGTATACTACATTGTATCGGAAACCGGCGGAACGCAACTCTGTTGCGGTACAATAGCCACCACCCACGGGGCTTGCGAGACAATCTCCCGGTGGGCCAATTTCTACGGATTCGCAGGAATTGTTCCAAGAGGTCGGATTACATGGCTGAATCGGAAGAACTCAGTGTCCGTTTGATGACGAGGAGATACCCAAGGAGACTAGTGAGAGAGCTCAGAAAGGGCCTGGTTCAACCCACGGGAAACTTTGCTAACCCCCAGGCTGAAGAATGACATATCGTTAAAAAGGATGATCTGCATTACAACCTTTTCCACAAGAAGCAATGCCATAAAAGGTCATTAATAAACATTGGAACCTAGTGTCAGAAGATATTGACCAACCGCAACTTCCCTTGCACTCTTTTAAAAAGCAATGAGTGTCAAGATCATGTTGTCCACTCCTTCTTGGAAAATGTTACAAAACCAACAATTCCAATCACTCTGGAATCTACCACCGGTCAAAGGGCACTACAAATGTGGACAATGCAAAGCTTGCCAAACTACAATTATCACTAAGAACTTTGTTTATAAACAACATACGATTGCTTTACATTCCTTTACCAACTGTAACACTATGAATGTTATCTATGGCATCATTTGCCCATGTGGGTTACTCTACATAGGGCAGACACAACAAAGATTAAGGCAAGAATATTGCAACATCAAAGCAGGATTCGATGCTCGATTACAGGGGCACCCCTGGTTGAACACTTCACATTAAGGGGCACGACCGGATCAAATGCAGTGGCTAGTGATAGAGAAAGCGGAACTAGGACCTAGAGGGGGAACATTTCCTCGATCTTGAACATCCGAGAATCGAAATGGATGGTGCGTCTGGACACTATTGCCAATGGGCTGAATGAACTGGACCCCAGTAATGCTCAATTAGCATGTCTTAATACGTTATCATGCCAATCTGCAATTTAGGTGATCCAATCTTTTCGCTGTTCACAGTGATAGGTTCGAGGTTAGACCTTAATTTTTGGTAGCAGATATACATCAGGGTGCTTCTGTTTCCTTTCAAATGAAATATTACTGTTCATGTTTGTATAATTGATTATGTGATCTATATCTTTCTAGCACCCGAAACAACCACATCGCTATGAAATACACGTGGGTCAATATATAATTCTGGTTCTGTTCATTTGCCATTCTAAAATTTTTAATTGTCCATGACTGTGTAATAGATTTTGCTAAATATGATTTTTAGCACCTGAACTAGCCTTACTGTTGCGGCATATTTCATGTTTTATATGTATGAACTGTTGTTTAAGACAGTGCTTTATCCACCAATGCCCATTTTTCATAATGTCTTTAAACTTTTATGGCAGAATATTGGGCTATGCAACGTTAATACTAAACCCCAACTTTGTTCTCACTGTGTTTGATTTTTACTCTTTGACAATTTACGATGACATTTTGGCTGTGGATTGGTTCAAGAATGTTGACTTTACTGGCTGTTGACTTCTTTATCACACACACACTTCATAGTCTCTTTTCACTGCCGAGTTCCAGGCCAATACAAGCATTTAGCGCCTGCATACCACCGAGCGTCATGCTGGCGCTCACAGCACGCCAGTTACGCGTTTATTTATTCATGCCGTCTGCTCTGGCGGCGTGATCTTTCCATTCGGGGGAGCGAGTCTAACACACGAGGTGAGTTTTCCTCTCTGACGGCCGCTTCCTGTTACATCTTGTGGCTATGCGATCTTTCCCCTTTTAATAGTTAACGCCCGTAATCATTACTATAGAAGCGTGACTGCCTTTGTGTATTACCCTCTAAATGCTAGTACTTTGTAGACTTCTTTGTTATCTCAATGCCGTTCCGGTGCACTCTGTTTATTGAGAGGCAAGAATGTTGGAATGCATTATCGCGCGCGCATTAAGCAACTATGTTTCTAAATTTGTAGACACTAATGCCATCTAACATCGTTATGGTGCACTCTGTATTTTGAGAGGCACGATGTTTTTCCCCTATTAATTTTGGATTTTAGTTTATTATTACCGCGCGCGCATTATGCTACTTTATAATCAAGTGGCTATTTTGACAAACTTCCCATTTCTTGAAATCGTCATTTTTAATTAGGCGTGTAGGATTTCTTACTTACTCACGATGTGCTTGGCACTTGTTTAAATTCATAGCTTTGACTCCTTTGACTCCCACTATTGGGTTATCTTATTGATTGGTATTTTCTCCTTTTTATTTTAGACCAATTTCTTCAATTAATTGTAGAATTATGGATGACTTCCACTATCTAATTGACCGGTCTTTACCGCGATTCTAATATAAACTAACAAGTTTGGGAGTACAGTTCAAATTCGGAGTAAGACTTTTCTTTATTTAATACAGTCAACGTCTCCCTGTCCCTCTGATTTATTCGAGTTTTTACTGACAGACGCCTTATCTATATAGGTGTTCATTTCTCTCTCATCCTGATACTTTGGAGCCATTGAGCCTCCTCTGTCCTCGGCGTACATATTCTGCGCCTATGAGGACCCTTCTTTAATTCAGACACAGTAAATACAATGAGTTTTACCTTTTCATGTTCTCGTCCTTTTAAGCTCTGGACCTGATTTCTTGCCCTTATACTTCTAGGTGCCCTTTTAGTCATCCTTCACCTACCACTTGTCCTGAGGAAGACCCCGACTGGAAGGTTTCCAAGAACACCTACATATTTTCAGGGTCGAAACGTCGACACACTACTAATGCCAGTACCGTCAACAGTGTATGCCACACTGTGACTTGTTGTGTTACATGGCTGCATAAATTCATTGTTAAAAATAATTTTCTGCTTTTATGTTAAGAATGTGTGGCAATGAATAGCATGCCCAACAATTTGATTGTGATATTCATGAGTAATGTTTGTCACTAACCTCACTACCTCACTCATGTCACTGCCTTTTCCCTTTTCACTTCTCCTTTGGGCACATCTATGATGGTTTTCAATGTTCCTTGTGAAATTTGTTTCTTGTGTTCAGTGTGATTAAATAACACTTGAGCATTTCTTTAATTTTTAGTTTGATTTATGGTTGTGAATATTAATTTGTTACACCATATGGATGCATTAATACTGGGACCACTACTCTTTATACAGTTCTACACCCAGGTCCCAGTGATTTTGGGTATACCCTCTACTTTAATGACCCTTGAAATGTTGGCCGTGCATCTGACTATATGCTGAGTGCAGTGCCCCACACATCCCTACACACATTGCCCGATACGCTCGCAGTGGTCACAGCATGAGATGGGTCAAATTTTAGGTTGCATCGTTTGTCGACAGGGAGGGGCTGACTGACACCTTGCACTTTGGGGTGAGCCCCTATTTGCAAATCTACTTCACTGATGCAGACATTGTGGTTCCGTATGTGTATGGTGGACATGTGCCCTTCCGTGTCTTCATAAATGTGAATATGGTGGGCAACATTTTGGGATGTGACATGCAATGTGCACCATCACAACAGGCTTTGTCCACCATGTAGTGTGTGAGTAGATATGCCAAGAGATATTTGTTTTCAAGTGTTAATGGAGGACACTACTTGTGGCCTGCAACAGACTAGGACATTTTAGCACACATGCCTTTTCCTTAATTGGCGGGGGGCTAGGTTGGTATATTGCTAGATGGTTGTTTTGTAGCAATGGGGGCACAGCTAGTTCACACATACACGCCCATCTCACTGCCTATCTGTATCAGGTAAACAGGTACATTGCTCGTATGTCCCTTGGTGTACCTTCTGGGTGAATCAGTGTCCTAATACTTTTTACATACTTCTATACTTGATTGGTCTAGAACGACACACATCTGTGTGAGTTAAATAATTTTATTTACATTCAGAGGATGAAGACAGGACCAGTGCTTGGCCATACATGCCCACATTGCATGGATGCCCGTTAGAGGGCCAGACAGAGTCATTTGGTGGTAACAGGTCCAAGGGAAGAGGCATAGTTCAGTCCGCAGGCTGATTACAGTGTCATTGGCAAGAAAACAGTGATATGGCAGTCCATGTGGAGGTCCAAGGTGATTGTCGGGGGACAGTGGAAGACAGTGCAAGAAGATTTTCCGTGGCATGATACTAAGTCCGGCACCAAGGAGAAAACTGGCATTTTGGCGTCGATGGGTGCTACCGCTTTCTCCTTAGCACAAATGCACTATCATCCTCCTCTTCGTCCTCTGATCTGTCATGTGCCTCACATGTGGGTGGTGGTATAGTGGGTGCAGCACTGTGAGGCACTGACACATCAGGTGGCGGAGCTGAGGATGTGGAAGCAGCAGCAGTATTCATCAGCGCCAGACCTTGTGGCAGCAATGAAGTGATGAGCAGGTGCAGGGCATGATAGATCCCAGCTACATCGCGCTGGTGTGCGGCCCTGGCAGCCATATCTTGTGCCTGCATCCGCTCCATGCTCTCCATTATCCGACAGATGTTGGCCAAATCCTGGCTGACATTGCTGGAGCCACTCTGAGCAGACAGTTGTTGTTGTCTCAGAATCATGACTCCAGCAATGTCAGCCATGGACCGTTGGAGAGCATTGAGCGGGCTGTGGGTGTCCGTGACTTCTGCATGTGGTCCCGGATGGGACTCAGACACCCACGTATGGCCTCAAGTTTGTCCGCCAGGCTCTCAAACCCCACCCGCACCTGTTCAGCCATTTCCCGCTGGACCTCTAGCACACGGCGTTGGAAGGCCAGGTGTGGGTCTTCGAGGTCCTGGGAGCCAGCTGTGGTGGGAGGTGCTTGCTGCTGGTTGGTTTGTGCAGGGGGTGGGGTTGCCGCAATGCTGCTGGGTTGCCCTGCTCCTGGAGGTGGGGTGCTGAAGGAGACTAGCAAATATTGGAGTTCTTCCTGATTGATGGTGGGTCAGTCTGCTGTCCAGGAGGTGATGTCTCTCCCTCTGCAATGTGATAGGGGATATACAGTTTAACAGTGTTCATCATGTACGATCATGCATCCTCCAGTGAATGTTGGGCCAGTCTGCTGTCCAGGAGGTGATATCTCTCCCTCTGCAATGTGATAGGGGATATACAGTTTAACAGTGTTCATCATGTACGATCATGCATTGGATGAGTTTACAAGCAGACTGCAGGACAGTGTACATTCAGACTGTTTTTGAGGAGATGCCTATTTGTTGCAGGATAGTGATGATTTTGAGGACATTGTGGATGTGATGTTGTTGTTGTACATTGTCATCTCACAGTTTCCAGCTATGACAAATGTGATTGTACAATATCTACACACAAGCGTCACAAGTTTGAGCAGAACTTGTTTGTGTCACTGCTCACTTTGCTAAATCTTTGTTTTTTAACCTGCACGTTCGCCGCCTTTTTTGAAAATTGAAATTGCTCACTTACTGCATATTGAATTGAATCTTGTTGCTACCGGGGTATGCGACTAGGTCACTCCCTGCATTGGTTCTCACCCAATAGGAGGGTTGGACATCAGCTGGGAGGGGGGCGGAGCCCTTGACGCCGGAACAGGCTTTAAATTCATGCCTGCGGCGCGAGCGCTCGTTTGAGCAGAACTTGTTTGTGACACTGCTCACTTTGCTAAATCTTTGTTTTTTAACCTGCACGTTCGCCGCCTTTTTAAAAAATTGAAATTGCTCACTTACTTCATATTGAATTGAATCTTGTTGCTACCGGGGTATGCGACTAGGTCACTCCCTGCATTGGTTCTCACCCAATAGGAGGGTTGGACGCCAGCTGGGAGGGGTGCGGAGCCCTTGACGCCAGAACAGGCTTTAAATTCATGCCTGCAGCGCGAGTGCTCGTTTGAGCAGAACTTGTTTGTGACACTGCTCACTTTGCTAAATCTTTGTTTTTTAACCTGCACGTTCGCCGCCTTTTTTAAAAATTGAAATTGCTCACTTATTGCATATTGAATTGAATCTTGTTGCTACCGGGGTATGCAACTAGGTCACTCCCTGCATTGGTTCTCACCCAATAGGAGGGTTGGACGCCAGCTGGGAGGGGGGCGGAGCCCTTGACGCCAGAACAGGCTTTAAATTCATGCCTGCGGCACGAGCGCGCCTAAAGCATGCACGTCTGCACCCGTCCGCGCCAGGCCGGGGCATGTTACTCTGCCCAAAAATACTACTACTCAGCGGCTAGTCTTAAAAACATGGCACCCAGAAAAGTGCAACTGCTAGAAACTCATCTGGTACAAAAATTGCAAAACCTGGAGCTTCTAAATCCTAATCCTAGACCCTACACCGACATCACAAATATAGGTGAACAGCTCACTAGCCCAGCAGCCCCGCCTACAATTGCCACGAATGTAGGTATGAACAAGCGACTAGCCAAAGACCTCAATGTGATGTATCTAAACACGCGCTCTATGGTCAAGCATCAACTAGAAATTTTTAATATATTGACTACTGATTTACCAGACTTGCTCCTACTGACTGAAACTTGGCTCACGGAGGAATCCTCCCCTGATATTTTAACAGCCCTTCCTGACAATTATTCGCTTTTTCATACCAATAGACTACTAGGCAAGAAAGGGGGTGGAGTGGCGGCTGTTATTATAAAAGAACTATCTGTTACTACTATGCCTCACTTTGAATTGCCATCAGTTGATTCCTTAGTAGTTAAATTGGACCTACACAACAGTACTCTTCTACGTGTGGTATTGTATAGACCCCCCAAATCGATGCCTGATTTCCCCAAAGCTCTAGCAAATCATATTGCGTCTTTGACCACAGATTATGATAAAGTTTTGGTCGCAGGTGATCTGAACTACTGGGCCAATGAAGTAGATGAGGGAACCTTGTCTAAGGAACTTACGGAGTCCCTCACCAGCCTCAACCTCACCCAACATATTCATTCCCCTACGCATACCGGAGGCCACACTCTTGACCAAGTGTGGTCTACTAATGTTACCTTACACAACTTGGTAACTCAACCATGCGTATGGTCAGATCATTATATCATTAGCTTTAAATTGAATAACATGTCACTACTGAAACAATTATCCCACGCTAGAAGCTCCTTCAGAAATTGGAATCATGTCGATCTGAAAGCACTCCTGGATACTCTCTCCTGTGAGCAGGTTGCCTCTGAAGGAGATTTAGACAATAGGAAAAGAGAGATCACTGACTGGCAAAGGAAGGCATTTAACATCCATGCCCCCCTCCAGACTAAAAACTCTCGCCTTAGGCAACACGAAGCATCCAAATGGTTCACAAAGGAGTTGGAAGCTTTAAAACTTCATGTTCGCCAAGCCGAACGGAAATGGCGAAATTGTACTCTATAGAGGCTAAAACGAAATATATAGCAAAATTACATGAGTACAAAATAGCTATTGTGGAGGCCAAAAGAGATTTCTTCACTAATAAAGTACTCAATTCTGATAACTGCTCTAAGGAAATTTTCAGGATTGTGAAAGAACTTTCCAATCCGAGCCGCGTGGCTCCACCCGTTAAGGCCACTCAGGAACAATGTAATGATCTGAACACCCTAAGTCTCGCAGTAGGTTAATTTGATTCCCCAAGAGAAGTTTTTAAATGTTAGCGAGCACTCCTGGAGCCTGTGCTTTTGTATATGTCCTTTGGAGTGTAGGGATTTCTTTTGTTTGGATCTAAAGCTGTAGTTTAAGCATGGCAAAAGTAAAAAAGGCTGTGGGGCACATGTTATTCAATTTACAATGCTTTATTAACAATGTGGGTGACTAACAATGTAAGGTTGCATATTATAATTAATAGTGTTGAATGTTGGTACTGTATCCATTGATTGCAATGGTGCATTGTAACATGGTTCTGCATTTACTAATCTGGTGACACCCTTATTTCTTGGCATTGGGTCTTCTATAGCTGGGAGGGGTTCTGATTATGGATTCATGACTTTCTGGGGGCATGAACTGTTCTGAGGGTGTCATCACAGTGATTTCCATCTACCTAAATGTATATATTTGTAATTTAATGTGTAGTATTTAATAGTGTGTACTGATAAAGTCGGTTTTTTAAGAAAAAGCTCTGACTGAAAATAATCTATTGAGTATTGCTGTTGAGTACCAGTGCGCTGGGGTTACTAGCTCACACCACCTACCCCGAGTAGTCCTTGGATTGCTCTGCTACATTACCTTGAGAGAGTCAAGTGCTACAATGGGGAACTTGCTTCACAGTAAAGGGAAAGTTGTGGACTTATTATTTGGGAAGGACTTGCATCTTTCACAACTAATGACCGAATTTCTTACAACCATAATGTCTTTCTTCTGCTTTGATATTGCTACTAGTGGATCCCGGACCACCATTCTGCATGTTCCTTGCCTGGAAGAATCAAAAGGAATCTCACCTAAATACATTATTGGTGTATTATTTTGTGGCTGATTCAACTGTTTGTGTAGCATTTTAATTCAATGGAAAATATATGCATTACTACAATCTACTTTTACTTGTATTCGGGCTGCTAGTAACAGTAAATTGGAATCTTGATAAGATTGGGAGTGAAGAGATCTCTATTTTACCCTAAAACACTGCCCGGCACCTGAGCATGAGATGCAGAGAGTCAAAAATTATCCCAGCATAGAGGGCCGATTGCTGCCTATTTTGCCACTTAGTCTCCCAGAGAGATCTCTTTGGGCAAGTACCATGTTTGCCCCCAGCTCCCTGATCTCCATTAGATCTCATCATAGTCCAGATCCCTGCCCACTTCCCTTATTTTGCCCTAAAACAACAGACCCAAAAATCGAAATAAAAATAACTTTTGTTCCTCTGTCTTACCAGATTCTCCTGGCTGCGCCTTCCGTCCTTACTGTTGGTAAATTGGCCAAATGAGTTTCTAGGAGGCCTAGAAAAAGAAAAAAAAACAAAAGCATATGACTGCCAAGGTCCAGGTATACTTACTTCTAAGAATTGGATCACGTGTGACACAGTGATTGCTGGAAGTTAGGCCCAACCCACGAATTACTGGTGGAGTGTGGTATACCCCCCGCCCGTACTGCTATTATGAAAATATGACTGTTAATGGAGAATAACACGAAGGTGTGGACATACAGCGCCTGTTTCATCATGTCACCCTCATCAGTGGCCCATTTTCTGGCTGTTATTTACACCTCCATGTGGCAGGTGGTACTGGGCCCAGTTTCACCGCACCAGGGGCCGTATTATACATACAGCGCATTTCCCTTGATTGCACCGGGCACCCCTTTTAAAAGGTGCGCCCAGCACAATCAAGGAAAATGCACCATATTAGGATGAATGCTTTGCCCCCAGGGCAGCCGCGAACCCGTGCTGCACTGGTGGCAGCACATTCATGTGAAAAACAGAGCAGCTGGTTTGAAGCCGCTCTGTGTTTTACTGTCAGGTGGCAACCCGCCTGCACGTTTAAAGGGGATTACAAATCCCCTTGCAGGTGGGTGGAGTAAGTGACTGCACCTGCCTGCAAGGGGATGTCTGGAGTGTCCATGGGATCCCCCTCCAGAGGGCTTCTTTCAGGGGGCACACTGACAGTGCGCCACACTTTAGGTGGTGCACTGTCAGTGCACCTCCCGATAGCTTCTTTGCCTTTGTGCCCGCATCTGTAATATGGCGCGGGTGCAGAGGCAAAGGGATTCCCTCATTTGCATGGGGCCATGCCCACATGCAAATGAGGGAATGCCCTCTGATGATAGCGCTGGCGCTTTATTTGCACCAGTGCTATTGGTATTTGAGAAGGGGACACACAAGCGTCTGCGGCTCCTTCTGTAATACCAAAGTGCCCCAGGGGCACGAAAACCGAGCACAAACGCCCGTTGTGTCCCCGGGGAACTTTGGTAATACGTTCCAGGTGTTTCCAAGTGTGGTGAAAACAGGGGACTGAGTCAGAACTGGGCAGACACATGTCAGAGATTCCGCACAGTCCCCTTGTCTTGAGGCTTTAGCCTGAAACTTCTCACCAAACCATGTGCCCCACTGTGTTTTATTTTAAATGCAATGCCTGTGAATACTTAGGATGGTAGAAACACCATAAGCTATAGATGAATTTAGATAAGAAGATTCAAGCACATTAATAATAGTGAATATTCTTCCAGAATACGAACTGAAATATTAGAAACAGATCAGTGGACTTTCATGGGGTGGTAAGGGAATGGGGGAAAGGATAACCATGAAGGGGAGTTAAATGTTGCTTTTCTTTAAATGTTTTCTCGACATGATTGAGCAAACACGATCTGTACAGAATGTAATCATGGCTGGAATGTTATAGTTACAATGGGATGGAGACCAACTATAGATTGCTATCTTCTCGATGGCAAGGGGTGAAAATGGCTCTATAACGAAAGGGAATCTTGCTTTCTACATAGCATGGGCTAAAATGCTTTGAGTAAAGTGAACAGAGAACACAGTAGGATCGGAAGGAGTAGAATCCTTAAGAAACTTTGAGATAACATAAGTGTTATTTTATGTGATGTTATCCTGATTTGTATAGCACACTAATTACCCGAGAGGGTATCCAAGTGCTTGGGCAAGGTGTGTAGGTGTGTGGTTCCAAGGTAATTAAATCAAGAGCCAGGTCTTCAGCTTCTTGCGGAACTCAGTAAGTGAGGTGGAGGCTCTGATGTGTTGAGGGAAGTCATTCCATGTCTTGGGTGCAAAATAGGAGAATGAGCAACCTCCAGTTTTGCTTTGTGGATATGGGGCATGTGTGCGAGTAAGAGTGAGGCAGAGCGTGGGTGTCTGGTGGGCTGGTGAAAGTGTATGTGGCTGTTCATATATTCTTGTTCTGTGTTGTGTAGGACTTTGTAGGTGTGTGTGAGAAGTTTGAAATGGCTGCACTTGTGAATGGGGAGCCAGTGAAGCTCCCTGAGGTGTGGTGTGATGTTGGTGCGGCGTTGGATGTCGGGTATGAGTCTTGCAGATGTGTTCTGGATAGTCTGGAGTCTGTGTAGGAGTTGTTTGGAGATTCTGGTGTAGAGAGCATTTCCGTAGTGCAGCCTGCTGGTAATGAATGCTTGTGTCATGGTCCATCTGGTGATCTGAGGCAACCATTTGAAGATCTTTTGCAGCATGTATAAAATATGGAAGCATGAGGTGCACACTGCATCGACTTGAGCCATTATGTTGAGCTTGTCATCTAGGATGATCCCTAGATTTCTTGTGTGGTCTGTGGGTGTAGGTGTTGGTCCTAGCTCCAACAATCACCAGATGGAATCCCATGGGGAGGTCTTGCTGAAGATCAGTATTTCTGTCTTGTCAGAGTTGGGCTTCAGGCAGTTAGTTCGCATCCAGTCTGCTACCATGGTCATTCAGTTGGTGAAGTTGGTTCTGGTGATGTTTGTCTTGTCCATCAGGGAGAGGATGAGTTGAGTGTGATTGGTGTTGGAGATGAAGGTGGTGTCTTGCAATCGGATAATGTTGATGAGCGGTGTTATGTATGTGTTGAAAAGAGTGTGGCTGAGTGACGATCCCTGTGGTACACTGCATAACAGTTTCTTGTGAAGGGTGGCCGCCTGACCCTTTGAATTCTTCCTGTGAGGAAGAAACAGATCCACTTGAGAGCAGATCCCTGTATGCCAATAAAGTGGATTCTTCTGATGAGGGTGTTGTGGGAGACAGTGTCAAAGGCCACGGTGAGGTCAAGCAGGATGAGGGGCGTAGTTAGTCCTCGGTCCAGGATGTTCTGAATGTCATTGATGCCCGCTCTGAGTGCTGTTTTGGTGCTGTAATTCTTTCTGAATACTAATTGTGTGTTATCTACAAGATGGTGAACTTAGAAGTGGATTGTGAGAACAAGGGGAAATCCCTGACGATCGAGAAGATCTCCTTGCAGCTGTTAGGACTTCTTTCTATGTGGTCCACTAGTGTTTTTTTCTTGGCTTCTATAATTTGCTGGTGATAGCACCTGAGTGCAGCCTTGTATGTAGTTTTGTCAGTGGTGTCGTTGATGCCTCTCCATTTCCTTTCTAGCTCTTTAAAGTGTTGTTTGGTGTCTTGGAAGTCTTCTGTGTACCAGCTGGCCTCCTTGTTTGATCTACTATGCTTGTTGGGTTTGATGTGTGTGAGGGAGTCCACGCAGTTCTTGATCCAGTTGTTGAAGTTGTTGATGTCCTTGTCGAGGTTGTCTGTGGGTTTAGGCTGTGCAGTGCTGAGGGCGGTTAGCCAGTCTGCTTCTGTGAGTTTGCTCCAGCTGCAGCTTGGTGTGCTGAACCTGGTAGAGGTGTTGACTTGAGGTGTGTTGATTTGGAAGTGGATGATGAAGTGGTCGTTCCATGTGAGCTGTGTGGTGGAGTTGTATTTGGTGCTGTTGCTTGTGTTCAAAATGGGGTCCAGTGTTTGTTCCCTGGTGTGTTGGTTCTGTGACAAGCTGGGTGAGCCCGATGTTGCTCAAATGTTTTGAGAGTGCTGTGGAGCAGGGGTCGTTTCATTCTTCCAGTTGAAAGTTGAGGTCACGGAGGAGGAAGTAGGCTCTAGAGTTGATGGTGAGCAGAGCGAAAAAGTCAGTGATGAGGTTGGTAAAGGTTGCTTGGGATCCGTGTAGTTAGTAGGTGAGTGTTCCATTCAGGGTAAATCTTTTTGAGATTTGCTGCCGACAGTGCAGGTGTTCCATGTATTGGGTGGCGTTCTCTGTGGCTGTTGTACATTTGATGGATTCCTTGTAGATGATAGTGAGTCCTCCTTGTGGCTTGTGACGGCGGTCCTTTCGAGCGATCTTGTAGTCCGTTGGGATTTCTGTATCAATGTTGGGAGCTGATTAGGGGTTCAGTCACATCTCTGTGATGAAGAGGATGTTGGGTGCATTGCTGGTCAGAAGGTCCCATATTTCAGTTGTGTGTTGCTTTGTGATCATACATTGAGAAGCATGCATGGGGGTGGGAGTTGATGTGCAGGTTTGCAATGGCTTGCGTTGTAGGGTGGGAGTGTAGGCATTGTTGGTGCTTGTGTGGTGTGTGTGTTGGGAGGGGGTGTTGTGGGAGTTGTTAGAATTTGTGTGGGGAGTGTGGGTGGGTGGCTGCTGGAGAACTGGCGGTGGATACAGGTGAAAGCACCCACTGTGGTGTGAGGTGCGGTGTTACAGCAGTTGTGCGAATGGCATCTGGGGTCTAGCAACCTAATGAGTGCTGCAGAGTATCACTGAGCATTAGTCAGACCAGGTTCCTGGTGCTGGGCCAGGTTCAGGAGTAGATGGGCACAAACAGGATTGCTTTTGGCACACCTGCTGCGTGCATCCGCTGAGCGTCCGTGATGCAGCTGTCATTTGAAGAAAATTTGCAAGGTGGCAGAAAGAAACTGGAGGAAGGATTATGGGGAGCTCAAGAAAATTACATACTGGGAGAAAGTCAGGGCTTATCATTCTGAAATCTGGCTTGTTAAGGTGGTATACTTTGAAACTAAGATTAATGAAGCTGGTAGTCTCCCTAGAGAAATGTTCAAAATAACTAAATGTTTGCTGGACTCCTCCATCAAGGCCCCTGTATCTGAACCATCTGTTGATAGATGTAATGTGTTGGCCTCCTTTTATAATTAAAAAATGTTGGATATTTATCAATCTTTTGATAAAGTCAGTGGAAGTGTCCACTCCATCTCCCTAATTGACACTAAAGATAGCTCTCCAGCTGTCCTGGCTCAATTCCCTCTCCTTTCATTGTAAGAGCTCACTGCCCTTTTCAGTAAAATTAAATCAGGATTTCCCCATGACCCTGCACCTCCGAGAATTATTGCCCTTGAGCAGGAAGTCATTTTACCTACTCTGCTTAAAATGATTAATCTATCTTTGGAGTCAGGGATTGCGCCTCGGCTCTGGAAGCATGCGATTGTTAAAACCATTTTAAAGGAACCTAATCTTGACCCCGCTATTTCGCTTCTCCCAGTCATAAGTAAAGTGGCTGAAAAATATGTAAACAGGTGCTTCTCTGAATTTCTGGAGGCCAACTCTTTCTTGCACCAAACTCAAACTGGCTTCCACCCTAGTCATAGCACTGAGACCACCCTTTTAGGGGTGCTGGAAGAGGCTAAAAAAGAGACTGGTTCTAGGGACGTTGGTGGCTTCTAGATCTTACTGCGGCCTTTGACACCATTGACCATTCAATACCTCTGCAGAGGATCTGCAAAGCTGGTGACGCAGGAAGAGCCTTGGACTGGGTTAGCTCTTTTTTAAATGGAGGCACTTTCCAGTTTTTTGATAAGGGCTGCTTAAACAATACCTTACCGGTCACCTGTGGGGTCCCACTCAGGCCCACTTTATTTAATATTTACCTGCAACCTCTGGAGGACATCGTAGACCCTTTTGGGATGTCTATAGTTTTCTATGTGGATGACATCCTGCTGGTGTTCTCACTTACAACTGGTTTTGGTATGTCCTTTGATAATCTTGGACGCTGTTAGATACAGATAGCCAGCTGGATGAATCTATCTTGGCTTACGCTTAATGGGGCTATAACTGAATTTATGATCCTTGGAAATTTGTCCCCCTCTTCAGTATGACCTGGATTGGCCTCCTTGAATGGGACCCCTCCTGCCAACAAGGCAATTATAAAAAGTCTTGGGATGTGGATTTATGAATCCTTGGCAATGGTAACTCAGGCCACAAGATTATCCTCTAGTTGTTTTGGTCTGCTGTGGATGCTGCATAAGATTCTGCCACTCCTCCCTCAGGCCTCATGGCAAGTGGTAGTCCAGGCATTGATTCTTTCTCACCTGGACTACGGGAATTCTCTGTTCTTAGGCGCGCCCCCAAGGGTACCATTCAGAAACTTCAGGTGGTATAAAAAGCGGCCGTACGTATGCTCTTGGGCATTCCCGGATCTCAATCGGCCCAGCAGTGGCTAAGGAAGCTGCATTGGCTGCCCATTGTTTAAAGAATTGAATTTAAATCTTTGTGCATTGCCCATAGAGTTCTCCTTAGGAATTGCCCTCCTATACTTCACCAATTTGTCACCCATTATGTGCCTAATAGAGAACTTCGCTCTTCTAACCTGCACTTGGTCTATGTACCCTCGGTTAGAAGAGCCAGAAGAGGAGGAAGGTCCTTTACCTGTAATGTTGCAAAGCTTTGGAACTCTCTGCCCTTGGCCATTAGGCATTTGGACTCCGAACTGTATTTTCACAAAGCCATTTAAACCTGGCTCTTTTAGTCTGACCTTCTAGGTGTTCTGATCCTATTCAATCACTGTTTTTGCTGTGCATACCCCTCCTTCTAGTGCTGGGATGCATTTGGGTCGCCATGCGCTCTATAAAGCCTGTAGCAAAGCATAGCATAGCATAGCATTAAGTAGGTCCAGAGTGGGGGGAGGAGTCCAGGAGGCCATGATGCCATTTCCTGTGCTGATGGGAGATGGGAAATTAAGTCCTCTTGCTTGACTTCTTCTTTCAAAGAAATTTTTTGCGGGAAAACCAGTACTGTCACTTCACATCCAGATGGATGATGGGAGATTCAGTGATGTCACTTCATAGGCAGTTGAATGATGGGAGATCCAGTGATGTCACTTCCTGTGCTGATGGGTGGTAGGAAATGAAGTCCTCGTGCTAGGCTTCTTTTAAACAGTTTTGGTGGGAAAACAGTAAAAGTGGAACCAGTCTGTGTTATGAAAACCTAGAATATAAGCATCAATGATATGGAGCAGCAACACAAAAGGATTTTTTTTCAAAAGACAAACTAACAAGAAGGGAGGTTACTTATACAGGACGCTGTTGACAAAAAATGTGTGGATATATTCAATGTAGACCAATTCATACAATTTGTATAGATTTACACCCTGGTAAACTACACACACTTCCAGCATACTCCTGGAGATTGTCCACAAGGTGGACAGTGCAGTGCAAATGTGCAACAGGACTTTTTTTATTTTATTTTTCTTCAGAGAAAATGTTTTTCCCAAAGCTCCTCCCCTAGACATTTAGGAAATATGTTTTATAGGCATTCTGTTGCTTTATTGTAAAACAGGATGATTGACTGATTGACTGATTAAGCGCCTCTATATGGCGCTCACTATAAGTGGGTCACTTGCCGCATTGCTCCTGTCTGGAGTAACTTTTTTAGGGTGGGATGCACTATGCAAAATGTTGGCAAATACCCCAAGCATGCGAGGTTTGGGTGTTCAAGGTCGATCCTCCCCTCCACCTTGCAGCTAGTTCTCCCTCCTGCCCAGAATTACTGAAAGTCATGTCTCTAGATACTTATGCTGATCTCGAATCTGTGATATTTTCTGGCTGCAGATCATTTTTTGTGCATGTGAGAAAAGGTTTTTGTGAATCTGTACCAGATCTGAAAAGTTCCTTGCCACACAAATCAAACCTTTTTTTGTGTAAATTAGATTCCGACTCAATGAACATTTTTCTTCCCAAAAGATAGCTTTATGGTATGGCTTAGATCCTTCCAGGGATGCCCCACGATAAACATTTATTTATATGGTGGTTATGGGATTTAAATCATTGCATAAAATATTTACTATGATGTATAGCAGCTAAATATTTTTTCATTTCCCTAGTGGAAATAGATAATGAGGATTAGGCTTTGCTATGTATTGTGAAAGATTTTCTGATTTAATGCAATAATTCAATGGATTGAGTAATAATGTAATGCTGACAAATCATACAGGGGTAGATTTACAAGAAACTGACGCATCTGTAGAGATGCGTCAGTTTCCCTGCGCCAGCCTGCGATACCCTTGCGCCACAATACGGCGCACCATGGTGCAAGGATTCTGACGCTTCTGTTGGCCCAAAAGTCACGCATTGCTGGAGTCGTGTCGCAAGCATGACGCAACTCCAGCAATGCATGTTGAGGCCTATACTTATTGTACTGCATCACTCCTTACGCGTGCTTCAAGCAGGTTTAAGGTTTTGATGCAGTGGCCTCCTAGAAGTGGTGCAGTGAAATCTTTCACTGTGTCACTTTTACAAGGCTTTCCTGCGTGGGAACGCCCACCCTGCATACATTATACCTGACGCAGGTATAATGTGACGCAGGGCTTTACAACATGACACATCTCCCTAGATGCGTCACGTTGTAAATTGGCCGCATTGCTTACACCACCGCTGCATCACTAAAGTGACGCAACGGTGGCGCAAAAGTGTCGCAAGGGGCTTATAAATCTGTCCCTCAGTATTTTATGTATTCAGACAAACATACATTAGAATGCAAATGACACTGAGGTGGGTGAGTTTTGCTTTCATCTGTCTGTGATCTTCCACCTCTAATTTCACTCCATGGGAGTGACAGTTCCGCCCATCACCCTACCTGGAGTAATAAAAAACGCACCATTATGTTTGGTTATTAGTAACCTGTGTAAATTTGCAATACCGTGAAATGTTAACGCTGTGGCAGCAGGCACTATGTAGAAACAGGCAATTATGGGACGAACATTAGTAGCATTATGTCTTTTGAAGGCAGGCATTCAGAGCACTAAGGCTGAATGACTAGACCATACATGCCAGGTTTTTGTTAATGTTCTAACAGGGAATATTTTTCTTTTATTCGTGCTTAATAGCTTCACTCTCCATTTATAAGATCAAAACATGGGATGCGCTGATGAGGATTAGAGGGGCAGACAAATGGGATGTTGTATGATTTGTTGTGATTAATTATTATAAGAAAGGGGAATTAAATGAAAGCCGACTTAGAAGGTTCGGGATCCTCCTTTATAAGCAGCACATTCAGAGGCATTCAGCATCTAAAACCTTTCAGATAATTATGCATTTAGATTGATTTTTGTTACACCCTCGCTCGACTCACCATCAGGAATGCAGATGCTCTCACGCTCGAAGTGATAGATTTTTGTCTCTCTGTCTCTCAAAGCGTTTCTCAAAATCCTGCTCTAATGCCTTTCAACCCTGCCTCACTGCTCATGGGTATTAATTAATGCAGCCTGACGTCAATATAATATCGCCGGTTTTTACCACCTTGTGTGGCACTGAATGGCTTCATAAATCTCGAGTACAGCAATGCAGGGCAAATTGTTGCGTAGCCGTACTCTGCACCAAGGAGGCAATCCATGGGTGTTGCATGGGTGTTCCCATGCAACATACATGGATTTTGAGACATTCCCAGATTTACCAGAAGTGGTAGACCTGGGAATGCGCCAAACACCTACGCCTCCCCAGGTGAGGAGTAACGAGGCGAAATATTATTTCTCCTCGTTTGTTCCTCTTCATATGTGTGCTGCTGTTAGACCTGGCTGTGCTGCACCTGTTGGCCTCTGGTACCTTCCAACCAACAACTGCCAGAGTCGGAGGAGTCTCACAGCCAGCCCTATCAAACTTCCTCACACATGTCTTGGATGCATGTCCACAAAATCAACGCCGGGCCCCTGTATCCACACCACACGCCAGTTCCAATTTGTAGTGTTCCTGCGCAACCAAACCCAACGCCAGTCGTTGCTTGACGTCTCTGTGCTCCAGATCCAAGATTGTAGTTATGAAATGGGGGTGCGCCAGGTCATGAAGTCCAGTAGTCAACAGTAGCGTAAAAACAGTTCTTCATTACAAATACATAAATCAACAATACGAAAAGCTCAGCCAACTTGTTCCATTCCCAACGGGGAACTTCATTAGGGCAACGTGTGGATTCAATTAACTGCATATGCTGCGGGAACTCTCCAATACAATTCCATATTCCGAAAGTCAGTATTCAGAAACCTGTTGGAGAAATGGTGACAATGGTCAAGCATCCGTATAGTCACAAACGTAATCTGGTACAGTGTATTGCACTTGGACAAACCGGAATGCTAACCTTCGTAGGAAAGAAAAGGAAGGTTACGACCACACGAACTTCTGTTACGGTCTTATTATGCAGGATTTATCATACCTGTAAGCATCACGGTTTGTATCAGCTTCATACCCCTGCACCTTCACTTCCCCCACACTGCGCAGGAACATCTGGAGACCAAGCAAGGGAACTACACCATAGCTGGCTTCCCGCACGTGTTGGGGGCAATTGACTGCACACATGTACTACTTGTGCCCCCTGCCGACACTGCACACAATAACCGCAACAGAAACCACACGCATCCCATCAATGTGCAGGCAAAAGTGGACCACCGGGGCCTGTTCACGAATGTCGTCGCAAACTTCCCCGGCAGTGTGGAAGACCTTGGACATGTAGCTTTGTCGTCCCCCCCTGTAAGCGTGAGCGCAGTGGTCTTGGCCGGCGTATGTCGTGAATAAATAGCCCAGGGCTCTGGGCGTGGTTCAGTTCCGGGATGGCCACCAAAGTAACTACTGCATGTGTCTCTGTGTCCGCCGTATCCTGTCCATAGGCCTACACACACGTGGCCGACCACCTTCAACGGCCAGATTTACACTGGAGATGAGGTGGCTACAACCCAAGCCAACCCGCGCACATCTCGTCATCGCATGCAGGGTCGTGTCTGCCAGGGCGGCGCCCCCACCCAGCCATGAGGCTGCCGCCATGACCGGTGGTGCCTGCGCGATCCTGTGCGCCTGCTGCACCCCAGACCCCAGACCGGACCGCCGCCCAGCGATGACTGGCCACCCCTGCGCACCCAGGCCTCAATTCTCACCTGTCGCCACCGGCGTGTCTCCAAGAGCGCCCACCACGTGCCGATGCAACCTCCTCAGCCGATCGCTGGATTCCGTGCCACAGGCCCCCAGCGCACCCTGCGGCACCGCACCGCGGAGTCATGTGTGTGCTGACTGCTGCCTTCGGCGTACACTGCGATCCAGCAGGGCTCTCAATTCAAATCGAATCTTGATTGGCAGGACGACGTATCGAGGTCTACGCATCATCGCAGGCTGCACACCTGCTCAGCTCTTCAGGTGCCCCTACCTCAGTGCACTGCAAGTCACCGTCCCGTGGCGGTAGGCCAGTGCCGGCCGCAGTGCATCGGGAGCCACCAACTCTGTGCACCGCAAGTCATCGTCCCGTGGCGGTAGGCCCATGCTGGCCGCAGTGCATTGGGTGCCACCAACTCTGTGCACCGCAAGTCATCGTCCTGTGGCAGTAGGCCCGTGCCGACCGCAGTGCATCGGGTGCCACAAACCCAGTGCGCCACAAGTCATGGACCCTTTATGATTGAGTCTCGTGGTGTGGACGCCATCATGTCACCTCCGGCAGTGGGGAATGTGATGTGGTAGGCCCCTTTTATTGGCAGGGTCACATGTCCTGTGACGCCTGTGCTGGATGGGTATGGTGTGGGTGTAAACCAGCCCTCAGGTATTGGCTGTGGCATGCTGACAACTAGACCAGTGATCAGCAGATCACTACAGGGTTGACCTGGGACATGTAGCTTTGTCGTCCCCCCCTGTAAGCGTAAGCGGAGTGTGCAGGGCTGGCGTATGCCAGTCCAGCGTAGGGGTGTGAACAATGAGCCCGGGGCTCTGGGCGTGGTTCAGTTCTGGGCTGGACAAGAAAGTAACTAATGCGTGTGTCTCTGTTGTAGTGTCGGCGCCACCCAGACAGCAATCGGCAATGTTGCACCCTGTGACTCGAGTCCCACAACATGAGCAACATGGACGTAAGGGGGAATCACTGACCCTAAATTGATCCATACTTTCATACTTGAATGATCATAGACATGAAACATCTGTGTGAATTTGAATGTTTTATTGACATTCAGTGGAGTGTTGAAGCTGGAGCAGTACAGGGCCATGCAAACCCCACTTTACATTGTTGCCCCGTGGAGGGCCAGCAAGAGTCCTTCAGGGAATGACAAGTTCATCGGAAGAGGAAGAGTTCAGTCCGCAGTCTGATTGCTGTGTCATTGGTAACCAAACAGAATATGGCAGTCCATGTCGAGGTCCAAAGTGAGTGTCGCAGAGTGTATCGGGGGACAGTGGAAGGTGATGATGCAGAGGGCAGAACCAAGCAGGAACAGGCCATATGGCGGAGATGAATGCTACCGCTTCCTCCTTACCACTAAGGCAGAATCATCCGCATCTTCGTCCTCTGATGTTTCATGTGCCTCACATGTGGGTGGTGGTGTTTTGTCTGCATCACTGTGTGGCACTGACGCATCAGGGGCCGGAGGTGGACTGTCTGCCGCAATGTGTGGCAGTGACACATCAGGGGCCGGAGGTGGATTGTCTGCCGCACTGTGAGGCACTGACACATCAGGGGGCAGAGATGTGGATGTAGAAGCAGCAGCAGCATTCATCGGCGCCAGGCCTTGTGGCAGCAATGCCATTATGAGGGTCTGCAGGGCATGGAAGATCCCAGCTACATCTCGCTGGTGTGTAGCCGTGGCAGCCATTCTTTCCGCCTGCATCCGCTCCCTGTTCTCCATGATCCTCCGCATGTGTCCCTACTCCCGGCTGACATCACTGGAGCCACTCTGACTAGACAGTTGTCCTTGTCTCAGAGTCAGGACTCCAGCGATGTCAGCCATGGATCGTTGGAGAGCATGGAGTGGGTGTCCGTTAGGGACTGTAAGTGGTCCCTGATGGGACTTAGACACCAACGTATGGCATCTAGTTTGGCTGCCATGAGGTTGAACCCCACCAGCACCTGATCAGCCATCTTCTCCTGGCCCCTAACACACGGCGTTGGAAGGCCATGTGTTGTTCGTGGGGGTCCTGGGAGACAGCCGGGGTGGTGGGTGCTTCCTGCTGTGTGGTCTGTGCATGGGGTGAGGTCTCCTCGATGCAGCTGGGCTGCCCTGCTCCTGGAGGTGAGGTGCCGAAGCTGTACATGAGCTCTTGGAGGGCGTCGGTGTCGAAGGTGGGGAGGTCCTCTTCGCCATCAGTGTAGAGATGTTCGGTCTGCTCAGCAGGAGGTGTTGATTCTCCCTCTGCAATGTGAAGGGGAGATGCAGTTTAACATTGTGTTCACATGTATGTTGACGCATTGTACAAGTTTACATACAGACTGCATGACAATGTACATTGTGACTGTTTGGGAGGAGCTGCCTATTTGATGTGGGACAGTGGACATTTCGACAACATCACGGATGTGTGTTTGTACTTGTACATTATCATCTCACATTTCCCTGCTATGCTAAATGTGATTGGCCAGTTTCTACACACAAGCGGCACCAGTTGTGTCCTCTGTTCTGTTGTGAACGTGTTGCAGTTTGTACTACATTGTTGTCAATGTTGATGAGCTCTGAATGTTATGTGTGTGTGCTGCATTTTGTAAGAGTCGCCCCTGCAGCTCTGATTTTGCTGCCCCTTATCCCTTTCAGGCGGTGTGCCTTTGACTTCTGTGCTTATACAGTGCTGAGATGTTGCATACTTGGGTAAATTGGGCTCTTGGTGGGAGTTGGGACTCTGGGGCATGGTTTGTCCGCAGATGTGTTGTTGACGTCAGGGGTTGTTTGTGCACATGGATGTGTCAGAGTGTGACCTGCTCCTTTACGAATGTGGTCCACACTCAGCCACCTCAGTGTCGTGGCGTGCAACATGTCATGATATATTGACTGCAGCCATGCTATTCGTCATGCAGTGTCACTTGCATTGTCAGTGTGGCTCGCAGACATGCCGCTTTGCTGGGTTTGGCACATGTGCATGGGTTGGTTGTGAGATGGGTGATGTGTGGGAAGGGCCCCCTTTGGGCACATAGTCGACGGGGGCCTACTTGCTGTTTCTAGGTGTGCTGCAGTGTGCCAAGGGGATCAGGGACATGATCCAGAGTCATTGTGGGTGTGCACTGTGCTATACTTAATTGTGCATGTGCGCCATTGTGCCCATCTCCCCGCGTACCCCCAGTCCCTGGTCGTTACTCACCCTGTTGCTGTTGTGTCAGGTCATGTTGAGCAGTGTCCGGTCCCCCAACTCCTGCCACCGTCTCCACACTGATGACTGTGGACACCATTTCCTCCATCTCATCCAGCTCCTCCTGTGGCGCTGGACTCCCACCTCCAGTCTGCATTGCTGCCTTCTGGTTGTTGCCGAGTTTCTGCTTGGTTTTGCGCTTCACATCATTCCAGCGCCTCTTGAGCTCTTCCATTGTCCTCCTCAGCACTCCGACTGCATTCACATTGTCCACGATGGACTGCCATATTGCATTTGACACAATGACACAGTGGAGGTGACAGTGACATTGGAGGTGACGAACAGTTGTTGATGGTGTTCTATCACCTCCGTTATCAGGATCCTGTTTTCCTGCGGACTGAACAGCGTCTTCCTCTTCTTCTTCTCCTTGCCCTTCCCTGACCCCGAGGTCCCAGGCTGGTCCTCCGTGGGGCTTGTGGGGTTCTGGTTGTCATCTGTACTTGCTCCGGCTACCTCCATTGTGCTACGCAGTTGTTTTGGTTTTGTTTGTGGGTTTTTTTTCTGCTTTTATGGTGATTTTTCCCGCCTGACGTGTGTGAATTGCAGGCCTGGCGCAGCTTATCGCTGATTTTTTTGTCGCGGTTGGGCCCATCGCCACTTTTTTCACGTTCGGCTTTGGATTTTTATTGCCATCCCGGTAATTTTATCGCGGACATTTGACCCGTTATCGGGAAACTATCGCATGTTACCGCCGTGTTGGGAATAAGACGTTAACACAGCGTTATTTTCCCGCGATAGACGGCGATATGAAAAATTGCGTTCACCTATTTTGGCGATGATTATCGCACGTTCTTGAGAATATCCCCCTCTGTTTCATAAACGGGCAGCTCTTGTTGCACACACCAATTTACCATGTGGGAGAGGGAGGGCGGGGCAGGATTTGTCCACCTAGCAGTGATGTCACTCTTGACCACCATGCGGGCTGTTCCTAGGAATGCCCGGTCCGCCTTCGAGCCTCCAGAACCCTCCATGACCCCCAGCAAGAGCATCAAAGGCGAAAGGCCTACTTCCTATCCCAACACATCCGTCAGTTCCCCCACCACCACAGCCCAGAATTCTTGAATCTTGGGGCACACCCACATCGTATGGTAGAATACTGCAGAGACGCGTTTGCAGCGGGGGCAGGAAGAGTCAGGGATGAGGCCTGCTCAGTGACGTTTGGCCGGAGTGAGGTATGCACAGTAGCAATAATAGGTCTGAATTAGAAGCAACCTGGAGGAAATGGTCGTAATCCTAGGTGCCATCAGGACATCCGACCAGTATTCATCTTCAAGGGGACCCAGCCAACCCTCCCAACGAATCCTAAGATGATCATATGTGCCTGTACCGTTAAGTATTAACGTACAGTATATTTTAAAGGCGCCTCCCTTACCCAGTGCCCCCATAAGCATAAGAAGCTTGGCCTTCAATGGGATGAACTCAGGGAGAGGGGGAGCCAGGAATACATGTGCATGATATGCATGTCAAAGCTGTGGGTATTTATAAAATTGCGTGAGGGCATATGCATCTTGTAGGTCCTGAAAGGACCATATATGGGTGCCCGACCACACGTCACACAGCTGTGCTATGCCAATGAGGTCTCATTTCCTGAAAACCTTTCAGCGCCGGCATCTTATGTAACAAGGTGCCATGCCAGAGGGGAGTTTGCGTGTAAGCTTAGCGTCCCTCTCAGTGTAATGGACAGCAGCCTCCAGGTGAGGAAGACAACCCTGGTCACTGCAGGCGTGGTGAGAGAGATCGGACAACCATAATGCCTGGCCGTAATTTAAGAAAACTCCAGGAATGTCAATTCTAGCCAGCAGGAGGGATCTGGCCATCCTCTGTTAAACCAATCATGGGCCACCAACAATTGGGAGGCAAGATAGTACAGATATAGGTTGGTCATCCCCAACCCTCAGTTGTACAGGGCACGCTGGTAGTGAGCAATGGCTAGAAGGGGCCTAGAGGAGTGCCAAAGGAAAGAGGTCGCAATTCTATCCAGAGCACAGAACCAAGCCCATGGTAAGGGTATCAGGAGATTTTAAAAGACATAGAGCAATTGCAGCAGAATCATCATTTTGTATAGGGCGATTCGGCCCACCACATTCCAAGAAAGGGACCGCCATTTATCAAGGTCTTCCTTGGCCTTCCACGTCAGGGACCCGAGGTTGAGGGACCTAATGAGTTTAGGGTGAAGCAGCACCCATAAGTCTAGCTATCAGAAGCTGAGACGGTGTATGGGTATTTTGTTCTGCCGATCAAAACAGTCCTGGGCCAAGGCCAGAGGCAAAACACTGACTTAAATGGGTTCACCTGGAGATCTGAGGCTACTCCAAAGTGCTGGAGAATTCGGAGACACCGGGGTCAACTCCCCACAGAGTTTGCAAATAGAGGAGGATATCATCTGCTTACAGTGCTATATGGTCTTCATGCCCCGCTCCACTTCCATCCAAGCACTGGAGCGTCGCTACAGACGAGGTGCATCAGTGGTTCTATCGCAAGTGCAAAAAAGAGAGGGGACAGGGGGCCTCCCTGCCGAGTCCCTCATTTAATAGAAAATATGTCTGAGAGTATGCCATTCACCTGGACCTGTGCGGTGCGGTTAGTGTAGTGTGCACGTACTAGCCCTTGAAAACGGGTCCCAATTCCTGCGCGTTGTAGTACACACTGCAAATAGACCCAGTACATTGTATCAAACGCCTTCTCAAAATCGATAAGGGGCAAGCCCAGATTGAGCAGGAAGAGATGGCGATGGGTCAAGGCCATGTGGAGTCGCTGGAAGCAGTGTCTCGTACTGCGGGCCAGCATAAAACCGTACTGTTCTGGGAGTATCAGTATATTAGGGACCCACTTGAGACAAGTGGCTAGGAGCATGGCGTATTTCTTAACCTACCCATTGATGAGGGATATTAGATGATAGTCAGCGCAGGAGTCTGAGGGGGGCTAATTCTTCAGGATTACTAAAATGGTGGCTGTATCTATCTCTGGTGAAAGGCCCTCTTGTGTGAGACCTTGTTATAGATGGCAAGAAGCCAGGGGGTCAGGGGTTCCCGAAATGTTGCGTAGTACTGTGCAGGGAATCCACCAGGGCCAGGGGTCTTTCCAGATGCCACTGCAGAGATGGCAGCCCAATTTCCTCTGCCATTAATGGCTTGTCCAGTATCTGAGCCATAGAGCGGGACAGTCGAGGAAGGGGCACTTCACTAAGAAAAGAGGAGGCAGGGTCATAGCCTTCTTGAGGAGGTGCCGCAGAAAGGCGGCCGTTGTAGTGGGCCAGCATGTGCACAATTTCAGGAAGGGTGTGGTGAATGACACCAAGCTCTTCCAAAATTTCAGGCATAATTCTGGTCATTGCAGACGGGAGGCCAACCAGTATAGCAGCTTCCCATTCTTGTCCCCTCACCCGTAGATCTTAGCAATTGTAGCGAGTAACAGATGCTTTGTGGGCTTTGCATTCTTTAGCTCGAATATGTCCCTTGACATGCCCCCTAATGGTTGCTTTACTGGTGGTCCAGAGGGTGCCAACAGCCTTGACTGAGCCCTCATTATTGAGGAATTAGGCTTGCAGCTCGTCCCCAGGGTCCTGAGTGAAGGATTCATTTTGAAGATACCATGCATTGAGATGACACATGGGGCGTGGGCCGTTCCTGGGGGAGCCGAGGTGAAGGAGAAGAGGAGCATGGTCAGATATGCCACAAGGAAGAATCTGGGTTTTGAGACCTCTTGGCAACCGGGGGCCGGCATGAAGATAAGATCAATATGAAAATGGGTATGGTGCACCGCAGAGGTGTCAGTGAACTAAAGTTGCTGGGTATGCCACAACCTCCATACATCACATAGGCCAAGGGCAGTGGCCCAACCAGAGTGATGACAAGCCCTGGCACAATAGGAAGCGGATGAGGGGGCCTGTAGCATCTAAGTATGGGGGAGGAACTGCATTGAAGTCGCCTCCTATCAACCTCAACCCTGTGGAAGATCCTATAGTATCTTGGATAATTCTCGGAGGAGGGTTTCTAGTGTCGCTGGGAGTGCATAAACGCATACCAGGTTGATGGATAGGACCTCATCCATGCTGGCAAGAGCAATGTTAACCATGAGGGTCTCATACCTCATGGGTAACAGCCATTGGGAAGGAACAGCTCAGTAAAATTGCCACCCCTCAGGAACCTCGAGCAAAACCGGAGTGGAACATTCTCTCATTGCCTTTATGTGCTACAAACGGACAATGGTTCCCCATTAAATGGGTTTCTTGTAGCTTTAGCACCTCATGAAGCGTATCCCAAGACCGCGGTGTGCTTTAATCGATCCAGTAGCTCATTAACATTCCAGGACAAGACTCGTATCGTTGCCTTGTCTGAGGAAAAGGATTTTGTGTGGGCCGGGGAGGTGAACGGTGTCTTTCTCCACCGGATAAGTCAGTCAGAGCGTACATCTGTAGTTTCTACTGAGGGGCCATGTATCAGATCCATGCTGTTTGAGGTGCAAGGTAAGTGTGTATCTAAGTGTGGTAAAGAGCAAGCAAACATACAAACAAATCAAAACTTTTCAGAGCAAACATAAAAATACACAATCCCCACCCTCCCAACAATCCCCGCCCTATAATTCACCACCGGAAGCATCTGTCGCCCTCAAATCAAGAACTAAAACACAAAGCAGATTACAATTGGGAATGGAGTGGTGAACCCCTCCTTGTTATAGGATAAAAGGCAGCCATCACGAAGGTCACTGGCAGCGAATGTTAGAGAGTAGAGCCAATATGGCTTGAGACAACTGGGAATTGAAGAATTATATGTGGGGCTCTGTGATAAATCAGTATGTACCAGCAGCTCAGCAGGCGTCAGGAAAGCCCTCATGGTGCACCAGGGGCTCCACTTCAGCATAGGCCCGTGTGTAGGGTGCCTAGGATGTGGACTGGTCACGTCGCAGAGGGGACAACGAGGACGATTTGGACCTTTTGTGCTGCGCCTCCTTTGTGAGCTGGTATGATTTTGTTTCGGCTTCAATATGGTCATTGTCCAAGCTGACCCGCTGGGCCTGGCCTCCCTGGTAGAAGAGCTATTCGGTCTATGGAACACATGTTCCTCAGTAAGCCACGTCCAGGCAGACTCCGGAGTTTCATAGAAGTGAGTTTTATTTGCATGAATAATTCGGAGTCTGGCTGGAAACAAGAGTCTGTATTAAAGGCCGAGTGCCCGGAGTTTCTGTTTGACTGCCACGTAAGAATGACATTGTTGTTGTGTCTTCCTGGTGTAGTCAGGAAAGAGGAAAACCTTGGCACCACCGCATCTGAGGTCAGGGCGAGCATTGGGGTCTAGCAGAATTGCATCTCTGTCCTTGAAGTTAAGGATTCGGCGATAATGGGCCTGTGTGGCACCCTGGAGGGTGGGTGGATTGGGCAGCTTAGGAGTCAAGGACCTGTGCACGATCTCCACTGTGAACTAAGGGGACAGTTGATCTGACGCCAACCAGGACCGGATCCAGGTTTCAAGAAACTTATAGAGGCTTGCTGCCTTCTGGGATCCCAACCAAATGTATGTTATTGCGCCAAGATCGATTTTCAGTATCTTCTGCGCAGCGATTCAGCTCCGCCGTGCGCATGAGGAGGCTGGAGACATGGGATTGCAGGGTATTGATATCATCTTCCACTGTGGGAAAATGAGATTTGGCCTCTGTGATCCTGGCTGTGGTGCTACACACATCTTGGCACGGCAACGTCTACCCGCAGTTCCCCAATCTTGGCCTCTACTGTGGCTTGGGAGGTCTGGATGGCTTGAAAGATTGTGGCCAGGTCTCCCTCCATGGAAGATGGTTTATCCATGGTGTTGCTTCTGGTTTGACCACGTCCTGTTGTGTACTGGTCCATGTGAGTCTGAGAGGTCACTTGGCGGGCTGGTCTTCGCCCATGATGCCAAGAGGGTTCAGCAGCACGATGTGCCCTTGACAGGGGGTCCAGCCCGCTCACCATGGAGTTGTGGCGGCATGAGGAGCAGTATCCTAGGGGGATGGCATCCCTCAGTGGAAACCAGGGTCTTTTTCCGCAAGAGGGCCAACAGTCATTGCTGACAGGGTGGCAGGAGCCGTTGCTGTATTGGCTCACTCAACAGTGAAGCTGGACAATGGGAGACACCAGGTTGAGCGGTCTGGTCCAATCAGATCCAACCTATCTCTCCAAGAGTTGCCCCTTATGTCTCACAGGTGGTTCGGAGGCCGCGTGATCTGCCCTCAGTAGGGGATCCAGCCAGCTTGCCACGGAGTGGGGCAGCTCGAGCAGCTGGACCCTAGAGGGATGGCTCTCCTCAGTAGCCCAGGGGAATACCAACATATTGTTCACTAGGAGGAACAGCAGGCTCCGCGGACAAGATATTAGAGATGGCTGTAGTAACATCTGGTTCAACAGTGGGGGCGAACGGTAGGAGACAATTAATCCAGCAAGGTCACTGCCAGTTAAGCCCCACCGTGTCACTGCAAAGAGCTCCAGTCCCCTGCCACTGCGCCTTGAATCTTCTGGGCAGTGGGCATGAACAAATGCCTCAAAGAGTCTAGGCCACCACCGCCAGGCTAATACCCGCCTTGCAGGCCCGCGAGTCAATCCACCTCCAACAGGGAACACCTGCAGAGCCGGGTGGCACAGGCAAGCTGTCCGTACTGTCAACGGTAGGGCTCCAGAGGTGGTGTCACCAGATGATATGCAGCAGAGTCGGCTCAGGAAGCAGCACTTCTCTCCTGTCTTTGCCACACAGACTCTGTTATGTTTGGAGAGAATGAACTCCTCACCATGTGGTCGGTATCTGAGACCCCCGAGGTCGTCTGCCTCCACTCCACAGACAGATACGACCTAGGGGCAATGATAGGTAGAGTAGTGGCAAAGTGAGAGTCCCGATGGCTAGTGGATGGCAGCGGATGTCGGAGCTGTCCGGAGCGCTCTTAGAGTGTGACTGCCATCTTTACACTCCAAGCCAAGTGGTAGAATTGCCACTACGATAACCTCCAACAGAACGATAACTTGAGGTGTGCCTTTTGGCCTGTGCTGGCATTCCTTCACAAGAAGAAGTTTCTTTTATATGAAAGATTTGTAGTATTCGTATGAACTGTGGGAAACTAGGCACAGTTCCACATTTTATAAAAATGTATACTCCCAAAAGTACTGTTAGAAATGGGATCTCTGGTTGGCTAAGGCTTGCGCCAAAGCCAGGCAGAGACCACCACTCTAGTCAGGGCGAGGGAGTTACACGCCAAAGATAACCCCTGCTCACCCCCTTGGTAGCTGGGCACGAGCAGTCAGGCTTATCCCGGAGGCAATGTGTAAAGCGTTTGCGCAACACGCACACAGCAACAACATACTAGGCACACCACAAAAGGAACTCCACACAAGGTTATATCAAAAATAGCCTTTGTATTCTCATAACACATTAGAATAGTAATCACATAATATACATTGTGCCACCTGGCACTAGGTAATATCTACAAGGGATTATGTACACCTGTCAGGGCCAACTGGACCACTGTCAGAACCATCACAAAGTGAACTTAGTAAATGTAGAACTTATAATAACTGTAGCACAAATTGTAGATGTAGAATACAACCAGTAATTACTGGCAAAACCTCGTACTCAGCATCGTCCTGCAATCATAAACCATATTATGCAGTCATCATCACATTAGGCGTGAAATATATTCTGCGCCAACCTCACCAGCATAAACACATTATGCAATCATCTCATAAGTCTAAACGCATTAGACAATAACCTTATAAGCATAACTCACATTAGGGGCATAACTCACAGTAGAGAATAATCTCACTAGCATAAATCACAGTATGCAAATAACCTCATACATAAACCACAGTTAGAGGCATAAAACCGGGTGCGTAAATCATAGTACATGAATCACATTTCCTAGCACCACATAAATCACATTAGGGCCTGGCGCCCTACAAACCCAACAGTCCCCCTGGCCAACTGGCCTTCTCAAAGGGGCTCAAGTGCCCTATGTCCCAAAGTCAGGGCTGCTGCCAATGCAGCAATATCCAAAGTGCGCCATTGCGCAGACCTAAACGTGGCAGCTGACGCTAATTGCCGTGCAGCTGTTAAAGTACTGGGGCAGTGGAGTGCATCTCACTCCTGTCTCAATCAAAAATGCCCCCAAAGAACTGTGGCCTAAACGTTGCAGCTGGCACTAATTGCTGCGCAGCTGTGAATGAAAGAAAGGCCTGGGCACTCAATGTGCCCTCTGAACCAATATGCAAAACGTTGCAGCGGCCCGCGCTGATGCGGTGCAGCTGGAAATAATGTGAAGGGGCCCTGGCATGACTGTGCCCTCGGGGCCTCACTGGGGCTTTCTAAATCAACTTGCCCAAAACGTTGCAGCTGCCCACTGTCAGGCGGGGCAGCTGGGATTGCCAAAACTAAAGGCACGGGCACATGGGGGCCCTCTGGACCCCCATAGGGCACTAACACAAACTTGCCCCATCGTTGGAGCGGCCCGCAACGGCGGGACCACTCAAGTACCAACACTGTGCCCTGTAAGGCACTACCAGGCGCACATTGGAGCCCCCACTCACCGGGACTCTCTGGACGCGGCTCGGGGCTCTCCTCCTTCCCGTCTGGTGGACAACTGCTGCTCCCTCGGCACGGCCAGCACGACGTGGGGCTCTCTCCTCAATCACGGGAGCCCCGTGCTGCCAACGGCGGCCTCGGCCGCCACTTCTGCACTTCACCCGGGCTCCTCTGTGGGCGCGGGCCGGGCTTCCCTCGCCGAGGTGGAAGTCCTGCCCCGCGTCAGGCACCACATTGCCTGACTTCCGGATCCGATCGGCCGCAGTGGTGATTCACACAAGTAGAACGCGGGGTGGGGACCCGCATAAGAAATAAACATAAAGCGGCCATGCGGGGTGGGCACCCGCTATTTAAATATCCAATAAGCGGGGTGGGCACCCGCGAATATAACGGAAACCGCGGGGTGGGCACCCGCTACTCAGGCATCACGGGGGAATCCCTCACGCCGGGATTCCCCCTCAAAAGGGCTGCAGCGCCGCGCTGCGAAGCCCACGCTCTCTCTCTCCCAGGGCCATCAAATTAAAATAAAAGCACTCACAGGGCGCAAAAATGCAGCAAAAGTCTTCTTCAAGGGAGAACAAGTCCCAGCAAAGGTTCTACCTATATATAAAAAAAGAATAAGTCCCTGGAGATCAAGGGGGCAATGCAGGGCCCAGGGAGGCAAACCCTCATGGCAGCCCCCCCTGGGCCCCAGCAGCAGCACACCCCTTCAGGAACAGCACCAAAGTACAGAACTGAACATTTTCATGGGGTCACAGCCCCTACATTTATACCCAGATTTCCTTTGTCTGTAGAGCAGGGCATGGGGGAACCAGATGCAACTGGTTCAGGGGGATTTGGAGCACTTTGTTTTGCAAGCTCCTCTTCCCCTTTGTCAGGTGGGGGCTAGGTGATCAGACACACCACAGGGGCGGAGCCAGCATTGTACAGGGCAGGCACACTCCTATTCAGAGTCAGGGGATTACTCCTCCCACTACCCCCAGCCCAGAGGTCCTATTCAGCCCAGCGCTGACTCACCCTGCCCCTCCTGGAGCCACACACACCTCCCAGCCCCTGTAACTCACAAGCCAGACATGCAATTCACATCAGGCAGGCAGACACATAGCACACAGAAATGCCAACTTCTAAAAGTGGCATTTCTCTTATAGTCATAATAAATCTGCGCACACCATTGCGCAGCATTTATTCTCACAATTTCATACATACCAGACTTGACCACACTGTTCCTCTCATAACAGGAATTACCACTGACACACACTTAGCAGGGAATCCCCAATGCATTCCTATGGGAGGGCAGGCCAATCTCACCAATGTACACAGAGAGCGCACGCACTTTCCACTGGACCACAGTGCGAAAGTGCCCAGAGGCATAAAACCTGTCACAGAATAGGCAAAAAGTTTAGGGGTGAACTTGCCAAAAGGGCCAAGTCCAACAAGTACAATCTATCTGACAGCTTATATTAATATTCAACTTTTTATTCGACTCTGGATAGGGCAGAACCCAACCTTTGGAGCTCCCTAAAGAGGTTTCACATCAAAGCAGCGTGGAGGTGTCGACTTTTGTAAAGTGACAGGGCTGTTTTCTTTCATAAGGAGGTCTGATTGCCTCTTACTAATGTGAAGCAACAGCCGAGCATGGCAAAGGTATCCTTGCACATTCAGACACAGATGACACCTAGGGCCAGGATAGAGTGTGAGATTGCAAGTGCCTCTCAAATGCTAACCAGTCAAATAAAGTCTGAGCTAGGACCCGGGAGGAACTAAAGACGACTGCATCCTCCAGGTCAGTTTCCTGAAACACTCATGGCTTCATCAGGAGTGCTCTGGTAATTCCGAGGGGGTAACAAGGGTTCCTAGCCCCATAAGAATGATACGATCTGCGGATGTTCCATGGATCTAGAGCGTTTCTCCAGAGCACTATACGTGCTGAAACCAGGCGACATCCAAACGAAAGTATGAGAAAATAGGGAGTTATTGGGAGAATCGGCGTGGAATCACAGCCATCCCCCAGTATTTTGTGATCTCCAAAGGCACCTTTAGGGCACACCTCATGATTCCTGGGCCTGGGCCACAGTGGCAGCCTAAAACCACTCTCGGGTGCCGAGCAAAGAAGCCCCCCTCCCCTGCTTCACACTGAATCCTTGCTGGCCATGGGGGTCTTATGTTGTGAGTCTCATGGCAACGTGGAGTGCCGATGGTGGAGCGCACACAAAGGGGTGGTGGTTTGAGGTGGACCGCTCGAGTTCAGCTCCCACAGCAGCCAGGGGTACACAATGGGGATAAAAATAAATGCGTGGAGCCCTCCTCTGGGCATTCAACAAGCATTGGCACCCTTAGAGCAAATGCGAAATGGGGTCATATGAGTCCTTGCCACTCTTAGAAATGCTCCAACCCTACCCATGCCTGCGAATTGGGAAGCACTGCGTGTTTGTTGACTATGATTTGAACTCAGTAAATAGGATAAAAAGAGGATGCTACACCATGGGGAGATGGGCTGAAATAGAACTGAAGACATACATTTTTCCAGGTCTTTGAGAATAACTCTATCTCAGAAAGTATGCCTTTGCGATGTGGGGTGCCTCAGGGCTCCTCCCTGAGCCCCATACATTTTAATGTTTATCTCCGTCCTCTGGCCGAGGTGGTCAAGCCCTTTGGGGTTAGGATCATCTCGTATGCTGATGACACTCAGCTGATAGTGTCCCTCAATCTTTTGGATAATTCTAAGATTAATCTGGCCAATTGCTTAGAAAGGATTTCCGCGTGGATGGATGGCTCTTTCCTGAAACTGAATGCAGCCAAAACGGAGTTAATGTTTCTGGGCAAGACTACTAATCTTGACATCAGCGTAGTTTGGCCTAAATGTTTAGGTGTGATGCCCACCCCCAAAGAGCAAATAAAAAGTATTGGGGTTTGGTTGGATCACAACCTCAACTTTAGTGAACAGGCGCGCAGGGTGGCAGGTACCTGTTATGGTCTTTTAAAAATGATCAGGAAAGTTCTGCCCTTTTTACCTTTTACTGCAAGGAAGCTATTGGTACAAGCCCTGATTCTTTCAAGGCTTGATTATGCCAATGTGCTCTACCTTGGAGCTCCCTGCTCTACTATTAAAAAACTCCAAACGGTTCAAAATTGTACGGCCCGACTTCTTATGCAGGCTCATAAGCGGGAGTCTGCTAAGCCACACATTTTTGCTCTGCATTGGCTGCCGGTAGCCGAAAGGATCCAGTTTAAGGCTCTGTGCATTGCCCATAAGTCATTGTCAGCCAGGGCCCCACCAATTTTGCAATCTATTATTCCCCCATACCTCCCGTTACGAGCATTGCGCTCTGGGAAAAAACTCCTAGCTACCGTTCCTAGAATATACCGAGCACGGAGTGGTGGACGTCTGTTCTCCTTCATTGCGGCAAAATGTTGGAATCAGTTACCTGACTATATCCGGCTGGAGGCTAATCATCTCTCCTTCCGCAAACTTTTGAAGACTCTGTTGTTTCCTTGATCGTCTTTGCCACCCTTTGGTTGTTGGCTCTGTCTCTAGCGCTGGGAGGCCTTTGGTAGCCATGCGCTTTATAAGTGTATACTCACTCACTCACTCACTCACATGTGAAGTAGAGCCATGAAAGAAACAAGAAATGAACATATGTTTCCACAGGAAAAGAAAATTTTAAATAATGATGCAATTGTGAATCGATGTATAGAGAAACCGTGGGCATGGATAGGGAGACACCACGAGGAAAGGGATGTCTTATCTCCTTTCCATCGTCACAGCTCATCCTGTCTCTGCATTGTTGCAGTCCTCATACAACCGCAGCATCAATACAATGTCAGGTACCAAAGGCCTAGGGGTAACATTCCCAAAGGTCAGCGATGTCTAGGGTTTGTCCCGAAACAAAAAGACATGGGCGAGACTTCCTTTTCAACATGGACATTCGACCCAGTTACAGTCTAAGGAAGGGGAGGGTGCAGAAAAAGTCTCATTGGGGTCCTTACTTGAGGAACTCAGAATAAGGGCACTGGATGTGGTGCGAAAGAATGGGGTAATTAGATGGCTATGTGGGAGACTTGGATAGCGTTGAAGGAGGCCTAGTGGCACCAGCCAGAGGCCAGGGTGGATGATGTCACACAGAGAGTGGGAGACATTCTTGATCAGGAGGTAATGCATAAGAATGCCCTTCTACGCTGCCTAAAACAAAAAGAGCAATTGCTGGATAGATTAGAAGATGAAGAAAACAGAAGCAGCAGAGAAAGGGCAAGTGATGGAACACTTTGTGGAGTCACTGCTGATTTCAGTGCTACACATTCCAGAAAGTAGAAAGTTCCACGTCGTGAGAGAATACAAGAAGCTAGACTCACCTTCAAGAATGGTCACTAATCGACTAGGGGCAATGCTGCTGTGATTCAGTAAACTCTTGTAAAAGGCAACACAAAAATTGAGGGGCATATTAGCAAGAAGAGGCGATAATCATCGCTAACCCTGCTTAGCGTGATTTTTTTATCGCCGGCTATCGCTGGAATATATCGCCACGCTAACGCTGTATTAGCAACGATTAGCGCTATGGCGATGAATATTCCAGCGATAGCGAGAAATGGGCCAACATCGCTGAATAACCAGCGATGTTGCATGGAGAAGGGAGAACACCTTGCTGATACGACCCTGTGGTCGTATCAGCATAATCCACCCCCATGTTAGGTATGGCTAACACCTGCTAATTGCAGGTGTTAAATAAATGGCGATGACCTCGGTTAGCGCGACTTTTCACGTCGCTAACTGGGGCCATGGCCACCTTGCTAATAGGCGATAGGCCTGTTAGCGGGTGTTTCCCAGGTTTGTTCGTCGGGAACGCCCACTTTGCATGTCATTAGCGATAAATATCGCTGACATGCAAAGCGGTAAAAACGGGCGCTAATGCCCGCAAACTGTCGCTAACTGCTGTTAGAGACAGTTTGCTGATAGGGCGATATGAATATCGCCGCTTTAGCAGCAAAAAGTGCCGCTAAAGCGGCGATAGTGCCCTTGCTAATATGCCCCAGAGTTTATTTGGAAGAAGGTTTCATAGCTAACCTACATGGGCAATTATTACACAGCAGCCACACAGATAAGGGAGGTCCACAGCCCCCTGGGGGACAAAGGCATTAAGTGCACTGCACTTTTTAGTGCTACCTTGCAACTTTGACTTGGTGGAGAAGAGAAACACCTCCTAAGCAGCGTTAAAGCAGCTCCAGACCGCTAGAAACGAGGGATAACATTATCTGAAGAGGAGATTGTTGCAAAGAAAGCAAAACAGAATTTGGATATGTTTAGGGGATGTGATTCTCCTCTCCTCTTGGCTTTTACAGATAAAGCACGTGCTTTATCGAGAGCCCCCACCCAATATGTATTATATGCATCTGATATGAAATGTTTGTTTCCTGCAGTTGAACTTTGGCCAATTTTGAATCTTGACTTTGCTTTTAAAAACATCAGTTATAATTAATGATCCTCTTGTAACCTTCATTCACTGCAGAGATCAGCCCTCCTTCCTTTCCCTCTTTAGGTCTGTGTTAGATAAGACCTTTTGGGGCATATTAGCAAGGGCACTATCGCCGCTTTAGCGGCACTTTTTGCCGCTAAAGCGGCGATATTCATATCACCCTATCAGCAAACTGTCTCTAACAGCAGTTAGCGACAGTTTGCGGGCATTAGCGCCTGTTTTTTACCGCTTTGCATGTCAGCGATATTTATCGCTAATGACATGCAAAGTGGGCGTTCCGACGAACAAACCTGGGAAACACTCGCTAACAGGCCTATCGCCTATTAGCAAGGTGGCCATGGCCCCAGTTAGCGACGTGAAAAGTCGCGCTAACCGAGGTCATCGCCATTTATTTAACACCTGCAATTAGCAGGTGTTAGCCATACCTAACATGGGGGTGGATTATGCTGATACGACCACAGGGTCGTATCAGCAAGGTGTTCTCCCTTCTCCATGCAACATCGCTGGTTTTTCAGCGATGTTGGCCTATTTCCCGCTATCGCTGGAATATTCATCGCCATTGCGCTAATCGTTGCTAATACAGCGTTAGCGTGGCAATATATTCCAGCGATAGCCGGCAATAAAAAAAATCACGCTAAGCAGGGTTAGCGATGATTATCGCCTCTTCTTGCTAATATGCCCCTTTGATTTTACAAAAGTGACATGTATAATATACTTACTTAAAGGGCCTTACAGTCGGCTTTCTTCATCCATGTTTCTGGTTTTGCGTCATTCACATGTTTCCCATGCCCACTTTAGCAAACAAAATGGGGCAGAGGGTCAGCCTACTTCATCCGAAGGCTTAATTCACTTGGAGTGATTCGGTTTTCCTCTTTCACCACGAGCACATTTACATACAAGGTTGTTTCCTTCACTGCCAATGTTTTTGTTTTTACTGTATTATTACTTTAGTGTTGCCTTTGTGTTTGAAGCCTGATGTAATAGCATGATGCTTTCTACCAGCTCTTTATGCCGCTTTTGTTGGGAGCATAGGGCACATTTCAGCTTTATGAGTTCCTGTCTCCTGCTAATGCTGTTGTAAATTCCTATTTGAAGTGGGTTTGATTATCTGTCTACTGCTATTTTACGGCATACCAGATAGTTTCCATTTGAAACTGTTCTTTATAAAGTTAACCTCTTTTTAGTATGCATGCAAGGAAATGCATTTATAACTGCACTCCTGTTTCTCATGCTGACATGTTTTAATTGAGGATGTAAGAAATTGGGTTGCTAGTTCAGGAGGGTGAAACCCCACTCAAGCAGAAACCACAATCCTTGTCAGGGTGAAGTCACAAGCAAGCTCCAAATTAGCCAGTGCTCAACTCCCCCTGGTAGCTTGGCACACAGCAGTCAGGCTTAACTTAGAGGCAATATGTACAGTACTAGTGCAACAGTTCGAACAGTAAAGACGTGTAAACACACACAAAATGATCCCACATTAGATGTAGAAAAATAGATTCATGTTTAAAAAATAAAACAAGACCAAAATTTCAAATATTCAATCCGTAAAACCTGAGAAATGCACAACAAAGTCACAAGTTCTGGCCGACCGCGAGGGATGGTGGGCCGGCTACAGGGACCCAGTTAGTCCCACTGAACAAGAGTATTTTAAATCCTGGTGACGGAGTGTTGCGAGATCCCACATCGAGAATGCGATGCAAGGTCCTGTGTCATCATAGAGAACCCTGTTAACAAAGGCGTGTGACGCAAAGTCCGGAATCAAGGATCTTTCATGCAGTTCAGGTGATGCGTTGTTTCTGAAGAGCTGCGAGGCTGCATTGCTAGAACCTGTGTATTCATCGAGGCTGCCATCGATGAGGTATTTGCAATGCAAGGGCCTGTGTCAGGGAAGATTTGCACAGCGGTGGTTCCGAAGTCGTCTGCGAGGTTGATGCAGAATCCTTGCTCTGAGAGAATCTTCACAGCAGAGGCAATTCATTGGTTTGGCTTGTGGTTGCGCCCGAAAGCAGAGATGTGTCAGTTCTGCTGGATCCACATATGGGATGACAGAACACCTTCTGGCCCAATTCCAAGGGTCCAGGACTGGCCTACACTACATGGCTGGGTAGGACTCACACATGGCAGAGTCCAGGTGCTGGGTTCACAGTTGTTAGAGCCTTCTCTACCTGAGGCTCTAGTGAGGAGGCCAGCCAACTAGACCTTGCAATCACTCTGGGGTCCTGGTTTCAACAGATGTTGGTCCAGTCCTGCTCACCCAAGAGGGAAACAGGCAGCAGTCCTTCAGAGCAGCGGTCCAGTGCCGGAGTGGAAGTCCTTTCAGCAGCACAGCAGTCCTTCTTCCTGACAAAGTATTCACAGGTCCAGAAGTGTACTGAAGAGTTGGCGTCTGAGGTTCAATATTTATACTGGAGCCTTCATTTGAAGTGTGAGAAGCTTCTAGAGGTTTCCCTTTGAAGACCACAAGCTTCCTGCCACCCCTGTCCTGCCTCCAGACTAACTACAGGGGGCATGCAGACATTTTTATGGGAGCAGGACACAGCCTATTCCAGTGTAAGTAGGGCTCTGCCCAGCTCGGCCCTCCCATCCTGCCAGTGATAGCCCATACAGGCCCACCTACGCTCCCTGTTGTGTGTGGCTGTCTAGGAGGAATTCATAGAGCCAAACTGTTTGTTCCATCCAGACATGTGACCCACAGACAGGCTGCAGGCACTAAATGGCTAAGGCAGGAACATGCCAACTTTCTAAACGTGGCATTTTCATAATTGTAATTCAAAATCCGACTTTACCATAAGAGAGGATTTTTCATTACAATTCCAAAGACACCAAACATGAATTGGGTACCCGTTCCCATGTGGAAGTTACAGCTTATTAAATGTAATAAGGTAACTCCAATGTTATTCTTTGGGAGAGATAGACCTTGCAGTAGTGAAAAATGAATTTAAGATTTAAGAGTTTTTCAATACCAGGACATGTAAGGCTTAAAAGTACATTTCCAACTTTTTAAATACGTTGCACTCTGCCCTCTGTGCTGTCCACAACCTACCCTAAGGGTGACGTATATGTAGAAAAAATGAAAGTTTGGGGCCTGGCAGAAGGTTTGAGGAGGTCTGAAAATACACATTAGGTGATTCAGCGAGGGTGACCTTTGACAAAAGTGTGACTATAAGGCTCCCTCTCCACTCCTCCATAAAGTTGGAACATCACATAATTAGGGCATTTGTGTTAAGATGGAAGAATCCGGATTGAACAGACCAAAAATTAGTTATCTGGTATTGTATGAGTGAAAAAAGTGTGCATGTGTAGAAATAGGGAAACGTAACAGAGTCACATAGAGTCCAATTCGGTCCTGAAGAAAGCCCTGGACCCCGCTGGGGGCCAGTTAAGAGCTCAAACATGTCCATAATTGAGTCTCAGTTGTCCCACTTCAATATTTTGTGGAGGAAGGATGACTAAAAAGCAAAGTCTAGAAGGATATGGATGGTAGGGATCTTTATTGGGCACTCCCTTCCCTTGGTTCCATTCCAATGATTCCCCCACAGCCCAGAACGAGGGGCTCGCTCGCCATTAGAGTATACTTTGGTGAGCATGGGATGGGCAATGTTGAAGCATGACACCCGTGTGTGAGGCCATCCCGTCAATTTTTATAAATGCCCATAGAACCAGAAAAGTGCTACGCCAGTAAGTTAAGGTTCACCCATGTTAGAGGAAATTCCTATATAGCAGGATGATTGAGTGTATAATTAGGGCCTAAATAATAAGGGAACATTTGTTTTTCTGTGTGTTTGTATCTTGATGGGAGAGCACAAACTTGTTGCCCAAAAACAATCTCTCCTCTTCCCCGGCCCCATTACTTGTAGGGGCTATCATGATAGACAGAAGGTTTATTTTGCCAGGTTGAAATGGCAGTTTAAAAGGCTGTAATAGCAGGCTTGAGACATGTTTGAAAAGGCTACTCAAGTGGGCGGCACAATCAGTTCTGCAGGCCCACTGATAGCATTTAATTTACAGGCCCTGTATACATGTAGTACCACTTTACTAGGGACTTACAAGTAAATTAATTATGCCAATTGGGGATACGCCAATATTACCATGTTTTAAGGAGTGAGCACGTGCACATTAGCACTGGTTTCAGAGCTAAAGTGCACAGAGTCCAAAGGCCAGCAAAAACAAGATCAGCAAAAATAGGAGGGGCGAAGGCAAAAGGTTTGGGGTAGACCACCCGAAGGCTGATAGGTCTGCAAGAGGACTACATTTGTACTTGCAAACCAAGTTAGTTTGTATATCCTGCTTGAATGGCATTCTAATTTGCTTTCAGTGCTCTTGTATGTCTTGCTTATATAGATATTTAACTAATATATCACTAATTGAAGCTGCACTGATCTATCTATCTATCTAGCTATCTATCTATCTATGTTTTGATTTCACTAAAGGTGCATGTATATTATAGTTAGCTATAAAGGTTTCAGACAGACGTAATTGATTAGCATCTTGTTGTGTCATTCACATTTGTCTTCCACCCACTCCAGCATGCATCATGGGCTCATGGTCAATAGTTCAGCCCATTTCAATAACTGAATGACTTCACTGTGAGTTATGGCATACTTCCCTTTCACAAGGACACATACATGCACAAAGAAGTCCCTTTAGTGCCAGGGACTACTATGGTAATGTGTGATTTTTTAGATCAAAAAATATTTTTGTCTTGAGCCGATGCTTCTCTTTAAAATTGATGATGGCACAGCAGCTTGCAAAAATTATGAAAGAACAAAATCAAAAACTGCCAAAGCCAAAGGGCTGACGGCCAAAGGCAAATATATTGGCTTTGCCAATGCTTGTGTTTCTTTGTGCTTTATCCCTGTCCCTCCTCGACATCTGTACAACCACTCTGGTCTAGGTCTTTGTCCACAAAGCAGGGCTGATGAGTTTGCGCCCTGACTAACAAGGTGTAATTGTCCACCCTCCTTCTGAGGCTCATGCTTTCCCTGGAATGTAGTTCTTGTTATTTAGCAAGTTTCAAGATATTTGTATTTCAATCTGGTGAGACCATTATGCATGTTTATACTCACATCCAGGGCTGAAATCTTTGGCTGGCATTTCTGAAATGTGTACACTCATCTACTGAACACATACGCACCTAACAAAAAGAACAGCATTGGTTCGTGAGCATCTTGTAGAACTTCTTATGCTGAGATCACAAATTTCAAGACCAAATAGCAGCTGTGGAACTGAGCAAAGAATCGAAAAATTCTTAATGTTAAGAAGAGTTTTGCATTCCTAATTTTTAATGTATGCAAATGTAACTCCTTCTCTGTTTAACATGAAGTTCATTGTACCCTAGGTGAAAACCTTAAACACCTAATACACTAAGGGACCGGTTACGAGTTTGGCGGTGCAGCACCGGGTCCGCCTTGCTGCCGCACCGCCAAACCTGGCGGGCTTTTTTTGATGTTCCCATGGCGGTGAATTTAAAAACAGGCACAGCAAGCAGAACGCTAAAAAAAAGTTCCCGCACGGCATGGACTGAGAGGTCCATGCCATGCAGGACCTGGTGTGCATGCACACAGGGAGGCATATGTTGTGCCCTCCTTTGTACATCCACAGGGCACCCTTTGTCTCCTCTCCACCAGGGTTTTCATGGAGGAGGAACACCATGAAAACCCCAGCGGAGAGGAAACTCATATTATGCTTAGCAGGACCGTGGCAGTCCCGCCAAGAATATTGATGCATCTACACCCATGCAACACCTCTAGGAAACGGCAGTTCCCTGGTGGCTGCAACGGGCTGTGACAATCCCACCACCCAACTCATAATAGGGCAGTGGGGAAACCACCACCGCAGTGACCCCGCGAGTCTGGCGGTGCTCAGACTGCCAGTCTCGTAATCAGTCCCTAAGTGAATTCTTTACTTCCCAATACATAATTTTACAATGATATAATGTAAACAGGACAGGGTCCCTGGCTCTCTCACACTATGGTGAATTTAAGTGGCTTAGTACTCCTAGAGCTCTTTCTTTAATTTCTCATAAGTGCTTCCCCTTTACTGACTAGCTTTATCTTGGGAGCTGCACACTCACACACCAAGTGTTCGCTGGAAGCATGTCATTTATTTATTTAAATATTACTTTCAGTAACTTAGAAAAGACATTTGCCATTACAAAGGAATGTTTGACACCCATTTTATTGATCAAATGAATATAAATAAGCATAGTAGGAAACATGTAACTCTTCCATGCATTGTTTTAAAATGTATTTCTACCTTGTGCTGTCCCAATTATGAGTCACAGTGATATTTCCAGTGGAGTTAACCCTTCATCTTATAACAGCTGACCACGTGCTTTTAGTCCACGTGGCTTAAAGTTCTACTTCAGGCTAGTTCAAACTCTTTGGTTACTTTCCATAGGTTCATAATGATCTGAAAACGGGTCATGAATACAAGTATATACTCCTGTTATTAATAGCAATGATAAAATGGTAAGAAACAACATAAAGTAAATGTTCACATGCTGATAGTAGATAATCAATGTATGCATAAGTTACATCACCACAGAATGTATTTAAATACAAATGCCAATCGAAATACACCAATGTAAAATGGAAGGCAGAGACCATGTCTTAAGGATCTTTGGCTATGTAAAATCCGCCACAATCCAGAATATGTATATGATTGCCATAAGTGGAATTATAGCCTCCACTCTAGAAGATGACAATGGTAATTACCTTGATGGTAATCACACCTGCAATAATGAACCCACTAGCATCAGATGTACCCCATCTGCCAGGTATCAGCAGATTTTACATTACTTACCAACTCTAAATCAATCTCTTCATGCCTTATACCATTAACTATGAGTGATACAGATTAAAAAGAATATTGTCCATGCACTTATATCAGACAAGCTCATCATCTCTGATGGTTCTCTGCAAACCTGCAGTGATCAAACTGCCGCCTAAGAAGTGTAAAAAAGTAAAAGCAAGACAAGAGGCCTTTTCCATCAATGCACCCATGTTGTTTCTGACCTTCCCTGCAGGGTCAACCCCAAACATTTTGCCTTTACCTATCCTGTTTTCTGACTCTGTTTTTGTTTGCTTTTAGGACTCTGTGCACTTTACCATTGCTAACCAGTGTTAAAGTGCTTGTGCTGTCTCCTTTAAACATTGTAAAATTGGCTTACAACCAATTGGCACATTTAATTTATGCATACATCCCTATTAAATTGATACTACAGGTACCTAGGCCTGTAAATTAAATGCTACTAGTGGGCCTGCAGGACTTATTGTGTCACCCACTTAAGCAGCTCTTGAAAACATGTCTCAGTCCTAAACCTTCTTTTTTAATAGATATAAGTCACCCCTAGGGTAGACCCTAAACCCTAAACTGTTTTTCACTATGGCAAGGCCTACCATACCCATAGGATAACATTGGGTTACTTTATTACATTTATTAATGGATAACTTTTGGTTGGGATCAGGTTGAAATGTCCTGTTTTGTGTCTGAGGAACTGTTATTTAAAACCCCCTTTATTCGTAAATTCGGATTTTAAGTCACAATTCAAAAGTTTGCACTTTTAGAAATTTGGCATTTTCTGACCTACCCATTTGATGCCTGCAGCCTGTTCCTAGGTCACATGACTAGGTGTAGTTGGCCTTTTGTATTGTTCCCAGACAGCCACACAGTAGGGGGTCTCGGTGTTGGCAGGAGGGGCCATCCTGACTTGATGAGTGGGGGGGCAGAGCTGTCACCTGTCACACATGCACTTCAAAGACACTGCCTCAGCTCAAACACAAAGACCTTCATACTAGCCTATTGAGACTGGGACCAGGAGAGGGAGGCAGGAAATTCCAGACACTTTTGTAGGGGGAAGACTCCAGAAGTTACTTCCACTTCAAAGTGGGCATCAGGTTTAAAAAGACCCACTCTTCAGTACACTCCTGGACCTGTGGATACTACAGTAGCAGGAATGCCCTGCCGCCTGAGTTCTGCCCTACTGCCTGAGGCCTGCCCTGTTGTTTGAGAAGAAAAACTGGACTTGCTTTCTTCATCCCAGGTTACCTGAGTGACTTCAAGGGCTAGTTAGCTGGCCTCCTGTTCTGAGCTACAGTTACACAACTAGCTCAAGATACCTTCCTGCAATGGCCCATCTGACCTGCAGCCCTGGACCTGCCTGGACCTGCAACTGGACCTGCTTGAGCCATGCTGGCCTCTGCTGGAGTGAATTCCTGATCCCCAAGAGGTGTCTCCCAGGTCCAGAACCCTTGCTGTGGCATCAGTTGAACTCCTCCTGGAAGAAAAGAAGAAATCCTGACATTTTGGGCTCTGTGCAACTGAAAATGGGCTCATTCTTGTCAATATCTAGCCCCCTTCAACGACAGCCAATGACACTCTTCATGCTACTGCAGCTGCCAGCGACAACCAGCAATGTGAGAACTGCACTTCCGCTGCCGCATCGACCGCCATGGTAAACATCAAAGTGAAGCTCCAGAAAAGAACAACCACAACACCCGATAGGATCTTTGCAGTACAGCAACGAACATCCAGCACACCCGGCCTGCACTTCATGCTTCAGTCCACGCCCAACCGCAATGCACTACCAGCTCCTCGCGGCCTCTTCCACCATGGACGAAACTCCTCGCACTGGACTTTAGAAGGTAACTTTTTCAGCGGGCCCATTCTGGTCCCTGTATTTGAACTGTGCTCCATCACGGTCAGGCTGAACATGTGACTTTCACCCAGTCTCGCACGACCAGATAACCGCAAGTGAAGACTCATCTTTTTAAAGAGCACTACCTCACAATGCATGAATGGCCCACAGCGCTCCACAACTCAGCTTCCTCTCCTATTACTTACTGACTAGATGCTTGCCTTTGACTCTGTACAGTGCTCATCTGCCTTTTGGTTAAGGTCACGTTGTAGAAATACCATATACATACATACCATATACATACATACATATCACAGCAGAAATATAATCAATAATTCCATCTCATTTCCATACATAACACCATATTTCTACCTACAAAATGCTAATTAATACCCTGAGACGTCTCATTGTATTTGGCTAGCATGTTTAGTTTTCTAATATTTTTGCACAGATAAATGGATTTACTTACATGGAGTATGGAGTTTTGCATATTTCTGCACTTATTGCCTTCTGCGTTAGGGTGGGTGGTAAACTCCGCTCCACTGGTGGAATTAACGGAGTTTTGCCACTTCCGCCCTCTACTTAGAGCACAGAGTTCAGCAAAAACTCTGCCTCCTGCCATAAAGCGGAGTTTACCGGCGCACTCTCAGTGCTCACCTTCAAAAAGGTAACGTGTGTTGAATTCACAAGTTATGATTTATTCAGTCACTGTCCTTTTAGGGGTTGGGCTTTTTTTGAGAGGCGAGGGACGTTCTTTGTAAATAGCAGTAGCGGCTCTTGGTGGGAGTGCTACCGGGCGGTGACGTGGGGTGGGGGAGGGGCAGGTTGGGGGGTAGTAAACACCGGAATACGGATGAATGCAGGTAAGTAGACAATTAAATTAATAAAACAAATTTCGTTGCGCGCGCTGCATCGCAAAATGAGGACCGGAAGTTGCCCTGCCCCCGGTAAGAACCGATACCCCCTAATTTGAGGAACCAATGCTGCTGTTTTCCATTTTACCTGAAGACAGGAGCCCTAAAGGACCGACCGAGCACCTTCCATCCACGCCCTAGGATTCCCGGGATACCGTCAGCAGGGAGATCCCAACCCACAGAGAGCAGCCTGGGGCCTGTCCCAGACCCACATGAGCAGACAGAAGAAGCGGGAAGCCCGGCAGGTAAGGGGCATTGGTAGAGGTTTGGGGGGGACTGGGCAAGGGAGAGGAGGTTTTTTTTATACAAACCATCTAAAATCACTGCTCAGTTCACTGCATAGACATGCCTCGCTCGGCTCGAGCCCCCCTACCGCTTCTTGTTTGTGCAGGCAGGATCAGGTAGGTTATGTGCATTTCTTTCTACTAACCTAGTCCCACGTGGTCCCTATATACACATCATGACTGTTGTTAATTTCTAAATGTGATGATGTTGGATCTGCCAATACATATGTTGGCCTTGATAATGCAACTTCAAGGCCATCACGACAATAGCTGTGGCATGGTCACCTGTTTATTTTATCGTATGTGGACCGTGTGTGCAGAGGTATTTAGAGTCAGGGATAAGTGTGCCTCCTCGGGAAGAGGGGCATTGTGTGTGCCTGTGTACGAGTGTATGGCTTGCTCGCTGCACAACTAGGGGCGCCCCTACTTCTACGTTAACAGGAAGCATGGGTTAGGGGTTAACACAGTTAATACAGACCCCAACTCATATGCAATTGTTATTGTAGGCAGAGTGAGATTCTACAATGACATCAGCAAAGAAAGAACACTATGAGATTTGGGTGGCATTATGGTATGATGTGGCCCTCAGACTTGCAGAAGATGCAATGGGACTTTAAACTCTTCAACAGAAGAATATACTTTGAAAGAATAAAAAGAGAACTACCATATAAGCTGATGAAAATTTTGAAAGGATTCCAAAGCATCAGAATAAAGAACATACGACGTCCATCAAAATATTGTGTCAAGAGTAAAGTGAGAGATAAATATTGTTTCTTAAATATATTGCTGTCGATAATATTGTGGGACAGAATATCTCAAGAAAAGATATATGTTTTAAACAATTTATATTATCAATGTTAAAAATAATGTTGTGTGGTATATTGCTAAAATGTATATCATTTATACGTGTATTTGTTGTATGTTATGTTTGTGTTCATGTATTAAATGTGCAATTTTTTAAAATAATCTCAGGGGCATGATGTAGGGTTTATAAGGTATAGGGCGGGAGTACATGCAAACAACCTTTTTCTAAGCTTGAAATATTTTCATTTCTTGTGTTTTAAATGTTTTTTCAAATTGTAAGTTTGTACTTTATTTTAAATGCATTCTGAAGTTTTTTAAATGAAATTATAATTTTTAAGTCATTTGTTAAATATGTTACTAGTAATGCTGAATTTAATTTTCCAATTTGTGTTCTTTTTTTTGCAATAAAATCATAGTTTTTTTTACTACAAAGTCTTCTTTATAGTTCAATTCATTATAATAATTTATATAAAATGTTTGGTTTAAAATAATGCTGTTGCAATATGTAATTTTTCAAAACATTTTCCAAATTTTTATTTTAGGTCTTTTTTAAAAACTTGATTATTGTAAAGATATTTTTTTATTTTTGTACTGTTTTGATTAATGTTTTAAATCATATTTTTTTAAATTTAAATTTAAGTATATTTATCATTTAAAAAAATGTTTAAAACATTTTGATTTGTTAATGGTTCCAGTTGAGCACATTTCAATAATATGTTTTTTGGATAAGTAAGTGAGACTTCTCTAAAACATTATTTTTAGTACAATGTGTATTTGAATTTTGTTGAAGTAGTTAATTACAGACCCTTAGAGGTCAAAACTTTCCCAAAAGAATAGTAAATGTGCCCCTCTAAAGCTACAACACCTTCCCCCGTTTGGTTAAATTTGAAGTGGAAATAGAAAATCTCATCCTGCCCAAAGTCCATCACTTTCCCCAATGCAGTTACTTTTGGAGTGGGAAAAGCAATTATGTCCCGCTGAAAGTCCAACACTTTCCCAATGTGGCTAGGTTTGGAGTACGAATAGTAAATCTCACTCCCCAAAGACCAACACTTTCCCCAATATGGTAAAGTTTGGGGTGGGAATAGTAAATCTCACCCACCCCCAAAATCTAACATTTTCCCCAATGTGATTAAGTTTGAAGTCAAAATAGTAAAATCTCACCCTCCATTATCTATCACTTTCCCCAATGTAGTTAAGCTTGGAGTGGGAATAGTTAATTTGGCCTCCCCAGTTCCAACATGTTCCCCAATGTGGTTATGTTTGCAGTGGGAATAGTAAGTTTGATTCCCCTAACGTTCAACACATTCTCCAATATGGTTAAATCTAGAGTGGCACTAGTAAATCTGAGTCCCCAAAATACAAGACTTCATCACAACACTTCATCCAATATGGTTAGGTTTGTTGTAGGAATAGTAAATATATATTTTGTATTATTTCTTATGTAATTTAAATTTATAATATCAAATTCATTATTTTATTTTGATTATTATACTTTTATTTTATTGATATATTTTTGATAAGTATTATTTTTTATATTTTTCTTATAGACATAAACATCTATCTTTACAAATACCATTTTTACTGAACATTATTAATATATAAAAAAGATTTTTTAAATTCAAAATAACTGGTATTAAGCAAATGATGCAATTGTAGTGTAGATACATTTTTCTTTGCAGTTATACCATTTTGTTAAACATGTGGTGTAGACATTTATTACAAACAAATATGTTTTCACATTAGTTATGTCTTTTAAATGTTGTTTATTATTTTATGGCCATTAGTAATTGAATATATTATTTATTTCATTGATTCTTATGGGATTCAAGTCTTTTTTTATTATTCTTTGATTTTATAGTAGTTCCTCATCATTTTTGGCTTGGAGTTTGTGGCCATGGTTTCCAGTTGCTGTTCACCGGTTCAGGTAAGATTGTTTTACAATTATTTTCTAAGGGTTTAGTGGTGGGGGTGGCATTAAGAGTTAGGTAGGCAAGTCTTTGCTATGTTATTTTAGTGTGTTGTTTGTTAGTGTAGTATGTGTCAGTTAGTTTAGAGTAGTGTGGCAGGCCTCATTGTAAAATGAAATATTTATATGTATTTTATTTGTGTTTTCTATGTATTTAATAATGTTTGTGCGTTTTATATGAGATTTGTTGATGTTGCTTGAGTGGGTTCATATGTTTTTATTTTGCAGGGTTTTTTTCTGGATGTCAAACTTTATTTTTTAACATTGATTTTTAACATGGATGCATTTTATTTTTTTCAAGTAATTGATTTATGTTTTGTACACTTATTCTTGACTTTTCAGTTTTCCTAGAGTGTTTATTTATTTTTTCTTACTCTTTGCATTTTGGATGAAGTCCCTGGATTATTGGAGTCTTATTGGATTTTCTATTTTTGTCTGGCTTATGTTTATTTTTTTGGGGCTCTTTTTTATCAATATGTTTTTAATAGTATTTTATGGATCTTATAGTTCTTAGCTTGTTTAATATGTGTTAACATTTCATTACATTGCACTTTGTTGCACTTAGTATGTTAGTTATGAGTGCATATATTAATGGAATGTTTGTATTTTGATATATACCATGTATTGTGTATATTTGACTAAATGCTGGAGGCCACAACTTCAAAGTGCCATCCATCAACCATTGTGTTACATTGTGTTACGGTTAGTAAATTCTTGTTAGTAGCATTAGTGATACCTCTTTTATCATTATTAAGGTTGTCATATAATGAACAGGTTTTTCTTTAGATGTGGTTAGGAAGTGCTGGTGAAGGTCTATTACTTAGTATTATTCAGATGATAATGATGTTTTCCCTGCTGTTCTAAATGTTTTGGCAAGTATGTTTCTTTAGGTTTGGAATGCCAGATAGTTGGCCTATTGCCTGTTCATGAATGTTTGGTGTAATATTTTTAAGTATCATTCTTGTTGGCACTTGTGTGCTCATATTAGCCTCTTTCAAGCTCTTGTAAACTATTTCTCACGGCTATTTCTGTTGTTTTATGGGGACAGTTATGTTCCCTAATGCTTTCTGCTATTTTATTTTCAGTGGTAGCACTGCAATTGCTTACATAATATTTCATGCATTTCTAGTGTGTTTTGCCACTGGTGGTGCTCCCCTTACCATAAATATATCCTCTATAACTTAAAAAGCCTTCCCTTTTTGGGATTTGATGTACTTTTTTGTTACCAAAATTTTATACGTGGGTTTTACAGTATAAAAATATATAATAATCATTTAGAAAATATAATATGCATTATTATATTTATTTTACTTTTTTTTGCACTGTAGCTACACATTTTTAATTATGATTTTGATGTTCTTTTGTTTGTAGAGTTTGGTTTTCCTGTCTGTTTGATGTTATTTCTGTCACATTTTTTGTAAATTGCAATTTGATGAGAAGAAGAGATTTGTTAGTTGTATTGGTTTATCTTTTAATTAAATTTTTAGTTTGATAGTTTTAGTTTATTTTTAAAATGCTTAAGTGTAATTTTTATTTTAAATGCTAGTTTCCTGATTTATTTAAGATACTTACTTTCAAGGTGGTCTTGATTATTTTTTAGATATTTCTATGTAGATGCTTTTTTTTAAGGATTATTTTCCTTCTGATATTAGATGAACCTATATGTTGGAGAAATAAATATGGAGCATCGTTTTATTTATTCATTCATTATCTTAAACGGGTTGTAGCTTCTTAATATTTTTGTTAGCTATTATTTGTTGGCAAACTTACTTTGTTTATAATATTTAGTGGTTCTATGAAGTGTTGAAACCTTCTTTTGTAGAGTTGTAATCTGGCAGAGTGACACTGTTCCTCTGCAATTGTTGTTCAGGAAGAATTTGAAGAATTTTATTGTGTGTTGTTGTAGCCCTTCCATACTGTTCTTTAATTGGCAAAGTGTTTCTATTTACTCACTGTTTTTAGGTGGAGAACAGATTGAATTTCTATTTATCATCCATGGTAAATGCTAATTAGTGAGAAGAAGTACTTTATTTGATTAAAAATATAATCATGAAAGCAGGACATACATACCATACATATACAGAATAAGAAGTTAAAATGACCAAGATGATATAAAAATACGAGTTTTAAAACTAAGAAGCAGCTAAATATTTTTAAAAGGGGTTGATAATGTAACAAAAGAGTAAGTGTTACTATCAGAGTCTATAAAGAAGACCCAGAATTACAAAGAAACTCAGAGAGTGTAAACATTTAATTAGAACAGCTTCAAATGTCGATATCGATGAAGGATCATCGTGTTCACATACCCTAGTGTTGCAGGCACAGAAAGCACAGAGGAGACCAAAGTAAAGCTTTGTGGGTCTACAGTTTTGTTTTAGTCACCTGTAGCCCTCTTTAAAATTCTACCGGGCCTACAATTTGCTGGTTAAATTTACGATATATATAGTGAATAAAAATTGTAAAACTTATGTTTAAGGCTGTGTTCTCTGGGTTCAAAGCCGCAATAATTGCCTGCCTACAGGACCGAACTCCCAGTCTGTTCCATTCTGGCCTCAATTTTAGTCTGCGCTGAATCAACAGTGCAGGGCAGAGACATACAACATGCTCCATAGATTCCACCGGGGCCCCGCAGCCCCTGCACTGTTGGTTGTCTAACGTGCGACGCCAAATAGATAATGTTTCAGCAGGTGCCATTCCCCCAGTCTAAGCGCCATAAATCGCATTTTTAGATACAAAGGATATGTGCAGGGCAGATATGATGACGGTGAAGCCAACTGATAAGAATTAATTACTGCCCATGCATGCCATGCGTTCAGCAAGAAGAGCTTTGTCGGTGGTATGGGACAGCATGCGAATGCGCTTCTTGATGCTAGTTTTAAAGGCTGTTTGACTGGGATTTAGGTTCCAGAGGTCGCTTGCTGAGAATTGCTGTACACATTCATAGAAGAACTTACTGTAGGTCCCACTTGGGTTATTAAGGCTAATGTCCAACCACAACATTGACTCAAGAGACCCAGCTTCAGCCTGCCTTAGCTTATGGCACAGATTTAAATAGGCACCTAAGCTGGATATTTCATAATTAAAAGGCCCAGTTCTAATCGAATCTGTGCGGCGGAGGCAGATTTTGGCATGTGAAAAACACTTTTGTAGATCTTGGTCACATGTTGATTTAATGTTGTGCTAATTTTTCCCCTGAAAATTTCAATACCGTATGACAGCGTGGGGCCAACTTTGGCTTTCATGACTTCCATCATTGGGGTTAGACTCAGACCCATCAGTTTTTTTGAAAGTTTTGAGAAGTTCAGTCGAAGGGCTGTGGCTTTCATTGAGATGTCGCTACGGTGTTTGGCGAGGGTGCCCCTGGAGTCGAAGTTAACCCCCAGGTATTTATAAGATTTTCCTATAGCAAGATCAGAATTGTTGTACGTCCAGCAACCACCTCTGTAATGTTTTCTGCCGAATATAACTACTTGAGTTTTCTTTAAGTTAACCTCTAAGCTGTTCATAACGGTATAACTATATAGTTTATTTAACAATCGTTGCAGCCCTACTCGGGTAAGACTGAAGAGAACAAGGTCATCGGCATACTGAAGGTTACTTAACTGCACACCACCAATCTTGGGGGAATGGCTATTTGTCTCATCCAGTTCGGCTGAGAGGTCGGCAATAAACAGGTTAAAGAGCAATGGGGCAAGCACATACCCCTGTTTCACTCCTCTTGTTGTTGAAATTTTTCGACACAGATGTGTGCCAGTACCAAGCTTGACCTGTATCCAAGTGCTGGTATGTAATTGAACAATGGCCTCCAGTAGTTTGACCGGGATTCCCCATTTCGTTAATTTTGCCCAGAGTGCTACCCTAGGGACCAGATCAAAGGCAGCTTTAAAGTCAACGAAACAACAGAAAACCACCTTAGATGAAATGAGCGATTTATCAATAAGTATTGATAATGCCAGTAAATTGGACGTTGTGCCCGAGTTTGCAATAAAACCCGTTTGGTTTTTTGGAATCAGACCTTTCTGGTCAGCCAGGAGCTCAGTTCTTCAAGTAGGATACTCGCAAAGTGCTTTGCCTCATAGTCCAGAAAAGCTATCAACCTGTAGTTGTTTGGGGACGAATGGGCGCCGGACTTGTATATTGGGTGAATTACTGCACCTCGCCATGAGTCCGGTATGGTTGAACTACTCAGTACGGATCTAAAAAGGATTGCTAATTGTTGTGTCCAGTAGGGAACATTTGCTTTAAACAGGGCCTGTGGCAAACCATTTGGACCTGGCGCTCTGTCTGGTCTCGCTTTTGATAATATTTTGGCCAGCCTTGCTTGAGTAATAGGGATCGTCTCGCATTGGAACTGCGTCAACTCGTGGGAGCTGTCCTGGCGCTCCAAAGGCCCATCTTTAATCAATGTGGAGGTGTTTGTTGCTAGAGAGTCTGCACCGCCATTGGCCCTGAAATGATCAGTCAAGAATGTGACCCATTCTGCCTCTGCAATGTTTGCACTCCCCTGTCTGGTTGTTCCATTAATTTGTCTATTCAATAGTGCCCAAAATTTTCTTGAGTTGCGGTTTTTACTTTCCCAGAGAAGTTTGCACCAGAATTGATCAAGATGAAGTTCTTTATCTTTTTGGTGTGCCTGTCTGTAGTTTTTTTGAGCAATTTTGTAGTCGTTCAGGCGATCATTAGATTCTGGATAGTTCCTGGTTGCCCGCAAAGCAATGCTAATTAGTGTGTTTTAGTGAGAATTTTTGCATATATATATATATATATATATATATATATATATATATATATATATATATATATATATATATATATATGGGTGTGTGAGTGGTTGTATGGGGGTGTAAGTGGGTGTGTGAGTGAGTGTATGAGTGGGTCTGTGAGTGGGTGTATTTTTTTTTTAATTGGGATCTGGATCCGCGGATCAGTCGAAGATTCACATGAGGAGTCACACCGAGCGCTGAGGTGGATTCGCAAAACCTCGGGTCCCCTAAAACATTTTTGGACAATTTCTTGCCCATAAGGGGTCCCTCAAAGACCCCTCCATGAGTCCCATAGGGTCAGGATACGTCTATACTGACCCCTTATGTCCTATCTACACATTATTCCACCCCCGGGCACCCGTCTCCCGATCGACAAAATGGTCGCTGCAACTTTTCTCTCAAGTTGCGGTCAGCCAATCACAGCATTGCTATTGGCGTGAGGATCCACTGATCTGTGTCTCTAGATATGCATAAATATTTTATCTTTAATAACGCCAAAACTACTGAACAGATTTACACCAAAATACAAAAAGCACTCTTACTGGGCCAAGGTCTAGATTTCTGCCAAAACTGGTGTAACTCCGTTAAGCAGTTCGGGCTGTAGTCATGTCTAAAATCTCTATGGGAAATTGCATGCGGAAAAAGCATTTTGGGACTCCCTTTTTCTCGGCCCCCACTTGACGAATCACACAACGTGGTGCAAGAGCAACACAAAACCAAAATGCGATTTATGAAGCCACACAAGGCCTTCTTGCATGGCCCTGAGTGGCTATATAAATCTGGAGTAACTCAGCACAGCTCATATCACTGCATTGTGTTACCCTGCCCTGGAAGGTGTTCTATTGGCGGTGCGTGGGTGTTTCCATGCAACTCCCATGGATTTTGACGCATTCCCAGATTTACAATCACTGGTAGACCTGGGAATGCGCCAAAAAGATACGCCTTCCCAGATGAGGCGTAACTAGGAGAAATATCTTCATTTCTCCACGTTACTTACTCTTTCTATGTGTGCTGCATTCTTCCTCACACATAGAAAGAGGAATATGCCTCAAGGGATTGTTTTTGTGCAGGAAGGTGCCCCTTCCTGCACAAAAACAATCCTCCTTACAATGCAAGCACCCTTGCACCATGGTGCAATACAAACAATAAACAATTTTAAAATCTCAAATCATGTTAACATTGCAAATTGTTTACATTAAGACAGGGGTGGCTCCTCCTATTTAGCGGAGCAGCGTTGACCCATTGAAATGCCCCCAGAGATGAAAAATAAAATCGTAATGAAGTTGATTCATTACCATTTTATTTTTCTTCATCTCGTCCCGAACAGAGCGTCAGGACTGGCGTGTGGCTGCTGCTGCCTGACAGCAGCAAAGAGAGCAGGGCACTTTCATTATAAAGTGCACATATCTTTTTGGCTGGTGTCTTGCGACTGCCAGCCACACATGCACATTTTAAACCACTCTAACCCAGCTGTCTAAAGACAGCTGAGAAATCAAAAGACTCCAGTGCTCTCCTGGCACTGCTCTCATGCTGGTGAGAGCAGCACCAGAATTGGCTTGGGAGTTTGAAGCACGCCTGCCTGCTTGCCTCGAGGAGAGAAGACCATCGAGGAGGACGTCACGCTGACAGTAAGTGCTTTTAATTTTATTATTATTATTATTTTTTTTTATTGTCCCACCCACCCCACCACCCTTGGGATATGCCAGGCGCCACTGCATTAAGACATTTCCAATCTTACACATGGGGCCTAATTATGATGTTGGGAGGATCGCCACCGACGGCCTTCGGTGGAGGTCCGTCTGACATCTGATGCAGCGGTTCGACCACCTGATAAGGATGCCGGCGGTTGGAGAGCATCGGGCGCGGGGATAAAGACCGCCACCTCTGACAGGCTCAAGGAGTCTGTCGGGGCAGCAGTCGAAGCCTAATTCCCTACAATGAAGGGGTGCCTGCCGATACACTACCGTAAGGATTAGGATGTCAGTTTCCGACAGCCTTTTCATGGCGGTCCGACCGACATAAAAAGGCTGTCGGAAAGTGATTTTGGTGGACCCCAGCAGGGCCCCCGTCACCTGTGGGACTACGCTATGTGGCCCAGGGGGCACATTTGGTGCCCCCAAACATCCATGAACAGTGTGCCAGGCACCACTTGGATGTTTAAAAGATGCCTTTTTCTACCGCAGCTTGTGCTGCGGCCCTTTTCCGGCCGCAGCACAAGCTGCAATAGAAAATGGCATGTTTCCGACTGCCTACACGGCGGTTGTATCATAATTTGGCAGTTGGAGCCGCCGACTACATGTCGGGTGGTCTGCACTCCGATATGATGGTAGTCGGACCCTCATCCGACTGCCATCGTAATGAGGGCCATGGTGTAATCTCGAGATAGATTTACATTCCAATCATTATTACTTTGTTTGCAGACTAGATAGCACATGGCATGCCGATTTTTACTTAAACCTCCTGACTGTTTTTACTATCAGAGCTGACATAGCTAGTGTCTGATAGTCAAATGCCACCTATTTTGATTATTACACTATGTGAACGTTTCTATCACACCACGAAAATTCCATCAATATATTTTCTTGTGGCAAAAACAGGCACTATGGGATTTGTAGTCTCACATGAACCTCACTGTAGACTGTCCATTGTTCCCCGTAGTATATGTCTCACATTACAAAATAATTTGCCAAATTTCGCCCTCTAGTGGGCTAGATCGATAGTGGACTCCTACCTATTTTCATTACTAGAGCTTGACATAACTAATAGCAGAATTATAGAGTGGTAAGTATTTTCAAACGTATCTCTAACCTCTCAAAAGTTCCATCACTGTGGTTTCTCGGGCGGAACTGGGCACTATGGGATTTGTAGTTCTACATGAACTTCACTGCTGTGCTATGTATTATTATCAGTGGCCCATGTAATATATATCTGTCAACCTGAATATTTGCCCAGACTTGAGCTCATATTTACGAGATTCTGGAGAATTAGTGCACATCTAAGAAATATACCTTAGCAAGATACATACGGATTAATCAACATTGATGTAATTGCACTTTATACCAGTATACAACAGCATGTCGGTGTTAAATCCTGTTCCCAAAAATACGCGATTATGCCATTTTGCATAATTACACACCACTTGCATTCAAAATTAACTGTGAATTTGTAATTTGCTGTAAATATTCGCCTCAAACGCATTGGAACACCATAACACACAAGCAGCTGGTCTGTCCTCATGCCAAAAATTGCTGTGAGTGTGCATATACTAATAAAATATAGCACAAGATGACAGATTTGCAATTTTGCTATCATTTTGCTTAATTACACAAAACCCTTTGCACACCCCTAAATCTAAGTAAGTGGCCCGGTTGTAATACATGTGGTAAGTCCTGTGCACATATCACAATTAGGAGTTTTGGGGCTAATACTGCACTCCGATAGTTTTTCCCAGAAAAATTGAAAACATTTAAGTATGTAGGTTAAACGCACTAAAACTTATGCTGGGAAAAATGGCAGATAATAGCCAAGACATGCAGATTTCAATTCATTATGCACCACAATCTGCACTAGTTTTCCGCATATCGGGGAAAACTTCATGATTTTAAGTTATTTTTCTGACCCGATAAATATGGCCCGAACACCTGGCCACTCTTAGGCCCTCATTTTGATGTCGGCCAACATCTGCTGCGACAGTCCGGCCACCGCATTAAGATGCGTGGCTGTCGAAGGCAGGTTGGAGGGACCGACTGTTCCAAAGGGCTCAAAGAACCCGTCCGACCGTCGGTCGGAATGTAATTCCCTACAATAAGGGCGTGCCTACTCAGGCACCACTGTAGGGATTACGATGTCCCTTTCAGACAGCCTTTCAATGGCAGTCAGTCCGCTATTGAAAGGCTGTCAGAAATGGACTTGGGAGCCCCTAGCAAGGCCCCCGTCTCACTGCGGCCTCCGCTATGAGGCCAGGGGCACCTGTGGTGCCCCCCATACATCCGTGCATTGTTTGGCAGGCACTGCATGGTGCCTGCCACACTGTGCATGGATGTTTGTAAACATACCCTTTACCATTGCAGGTTGTGCTGCAGCCCTTTTCCGAATGCCAGCACATGCCACAATATTATTGGGTATATATGTGCTGGGGGTCGCATCTTAATAAGGCGGGTGGGACCTCCAACTCCTTGCCGGACGGTCCCATTGCCGCAACGATGTCGGTCGGATGCTCGCCAGACCGGCATTGTAATCAGCCCCATAATGTGAACTTAATTAGCCCGAGACATATGGTATGCCACCTGTCACATAAGCCTCTGAGTCATGTATGTCACTTTGACACAGATATGAGAGCAAACCATCAATGAGTCATAATTTGTAAGAAGAGCATAAAAGGGAGAACTGACGTACTTGCTCCTTGAACCAAAATGAAGGCCTCAAGGTTTTCATCTGGTTACTTTGGGTAGGGAGAAATTGACTGCACACTGTTCCTGTAAGATAGGAAAAACAAAGACAATGGGGCCGATTCCGAATCAGGCCGGAAATCACTCCGACCGAGCCGGACGCGGAGAGATTTCCGACCGAATCGGACCCTGGCAGTCCGACCGAATGAGTACGATGCGCACGCATGCAATCGGACTCGAGTCGGTCGGACTCCCATTGAAGTCAATGGGAGCTGGACGTACAACGCGTACGCGGGCTCCCATTGACTCAATGGGTGCGAGGCGAACAAGGGCGCCCCCTACAGCGGGTACGCCTCGATGCGACTCGTGGCGTACATGCACAGGTAGGGGGGACCCATGGGTCCTCCCTTTGTGCGACTCGCGCGGCTACGCGTACAGGGGGGTCCAACACGGACCCCCAAAGTCCGGCTCCGACTGCTCTTTCGAGCCGGACGGCGCGAGTCGGTCGGACTGCTCGCGGCGCGCATCGTGCTTGCCCGGCCAGGGAACGTCTCCATTGCGTGGTGCGAGTCGTGTCCGTGCGAGTCGGACGGAGCGGTTCGGACCCGCATACGAGTCGGTCGGCGACTTCGCGTGCGCTCGCATCGTACTCGCTCGGCCGGACGCACGTACGAATCGGTCGGGAAAGAGGGCTCCGAATCGGATCTGGTTAAGCCGAATCCGATTCGGTGCCCTACCGGCCGAGATCGGAATCGGCCCCAATGTGTCTTTGTTTGCAGCTCTAGAAAGTCTAGTGGATAAAGATTCTGTAAAGGTTCTGCAAATCTGAACCCTAACCCCATAACCATATTTCACTCGTTCCAGAGAGTGATCATACTCTAAAAGTCAGACAAAGGAAAATACATTACATTTTCTCTCAACACTTGCAGCAATTCAGAAGAGTTATTGATATCTCAATTTGTTTTGTTTAAATACTATTTGGCTTAACGATTACATCAGCCACTGAAAAGTACTTCAGCTCCTTGCTTCAAAAATCCAGACATGGCATTGATACAAGAGGTGCAACTTAGGAGAAAGGGGAAGTGTTAGACCTGGCACCATTGGCGTGGGTCTCCCTTCCATTTTTTTGCTGTTGCCTCCTGTGTTTTGCTATGTTTTTGCTGGTCTAGATGCTTTGGGCACTTTGCCACTGCTATTCAGTGCAAAAGTGCAAGTGCTCCCTATTGTAAATTGTTGTATGGATTAGTGATTCCATGATTGGATTATTTGATTTACTTGTCAGACCCTAGTACAGTGCACCGTGTGTGCCCAGGGCCTGTAAATCAAATGCTGCTGGTGGGCTTGCAGCACTGGTTGTGCCACCCACAGAAGCAGCTTGTAAAATGTGGCTCAGGCCTGCCATTGCAGAGCCTGTGTGCAGTCTGGGACTGCCATGTCGACTTGGCAAGTGTACCCACTTGCCAGTCCCCAAACCTTCCCTTTTCTACATGTTAGTCACCCCTAAGGTAGGCCCTAGGGCAGGGTGCATTGTATGTGAAAGGTAGGACATGCCCTCGTGTGTGTGGCATGTCCTGATAGTGAATTACAGCCAATTTCGTTTTTCACTATTGCAAGGCTACCTGCTCCCATAGGCCAGAATGGGCAGTTTGATTATAACACCTTACAATCCTAACTGACCCAGGGAGCAAGGTAGAAATTCGAGTTTGGTATGCCTGAACTCAGAATGTTAAAATACATCTTTTAGTGTGGTTGATTTTTACATTCTGTGTTTGAAAATACTCCTTTTAGAAAGTAGGTATTTTCTTGCCTAACCTTCCATGGTGCCTCTGCTAAGGTTGTGTATTCACTGTCTGGTTTGTGAGTGACAGGGGACTGGAGAGGGTCTTGGCTCCAGCAATCTGATGGGTCAGGGCTGGGCTGAATAGGACCCTCATTGAATAGAGAGTAGGGGGGAGGAGACTTCCTTTCACTGACCTGAACCCTCATAGAATAGAGAGTAGGGGGCGGGTATTTCCTTTCACTCCGCTGAGACCTCATAGAATAGAGAGTAGGGGGAGGAGATTTCCTTTCAGCTACCTGGGCCAGGTCTGCTCTCAAACAATGCTGTCTCCACCTCCTGCCAGGAAGCTGCACAGAACTGGTTTTGGTCAGGCACAGACACTCTCTGCCTTCAGAGAACAAAGACTTTTTGAGTATAAATATTGGGGCCCGGACCCCAAGACTTTAGATCACTTCTGGGAACCAAGACGAACCTTTGCTGAGGAGAAGAACCAGGAAGCTGAAGGAGGAGTCTGCCCCTGTGCTGTGTGCTGTTGGGGTTGGCTGCTGTGGTTACTTTATTGCCAAAGAAAGGAGAAAGGAACTTTGTGTGTACTTTCATCATCTTGAAGAAGATCTCCAAGGGCTTGAAGATTGAGCTTGCCTCCTGCCTGAAGTCTCAGGGATACAAAACTTCACCAACCAGCTCCCCTGAATTCCCTTGCTGGGAATTCTGCATGCAAAGAGGTGCCTGCCATTGTGTTGGGCCCTCTGAGAAGACTGTGTGTCCCTGGGAGCTGAAAGCGCGACGCAACGAGGAGAAGCGCGTCGCCACCGCAGCAGTTGCCTTCGCATCGCCGAGGAAGCGTGCCGCAGCTGTTCGCCGTCGCATCACGGAGGAAGCGTTTCGCATCACCGGAGAAGCGTGTCGCCGCCACAGAGGTCACCGTCGCATCACCGGAGAAGCGTGTCGCAGGGCCTGTCGCGGCTCAGAAGTTCACCGAGTCGCCGCGCGGCCATCGGGCGTGCACGCATCGCATCTACGTTGTCGCACTGTAACCAAGACGCCATTTTGTCGCATCACACCGGATCGTCATCGCATCAAGGCACCATCTTGTCGCATCGCACCGGATCACAGTAAGAAACCGACGCATCAACTCCCCACACAGTAAGGAAGCGAGCCTCAACTCCCCTGCGCAGCAGTAAGGAACTGACGCATCCACTCCCCTGAGTGTAAGGAACGGCGCACCAACTTCCCTGCGACCCTTTTGTTTGTATTGCGTGACACATCCAAGGTACTTTGAGAGTAAAGTGTTGCATTTATCATCTACATTGAACTAAGCTATTTCTACCATTTTAAAGACTCATTTTTGATTACAGTATTGTGGATTTTTGTGTTGTTTGACCTTGTGTTAATTCTAGTAAAGATTACTTATTTTTCTAAACTGGTGTAGTGTCCATTTGTAGTGTTTTCACTGTATTACTGTATGTGTTCACAAATGCTTTACACACTGCCTCTAAGATAAGCCATCCTGCTCGTGCCAAGCTACCAAGGGGGTGAGCAGGGGCTATTTTAGGAGTGTATCCCCTTACCCTGACTAGACGCAAGGGTCCCTATTTGGACAAAGGTGCAAACCATTGCCAACTAGAGACCCCCAAATCTAACATTGGTGGTCAGCGTTGAGGATTTGGACTTGCATTTGTGATTCATATACAGTGATTGGTGTACACTACTAGTGAGTGCAGATCAAACGCAACCACATACTTATTGGTAGAATTTTTTTCCTTGGGATTTCTATTTTTGCTAAGAACTGCCAGTTGTTGTTATCATGAGTAGACCAGCACCCATTGCACCTGAAGAGTTTGAATTTGAAGAAGAAATGTTGGATGCATACACTGTGCCCCAGCTCAAATCTGCTTGCAAGAAATTTAAAGTCTCCCTGAAAAGCCTCACAAGAAAAGAGGAATACCAAAAGGTGCTGAGGGCCTGGTTGGAAGCAAGGAGTGCCAGTGAGCACCCTGAGGATCAGGTGGAGGATTTAGAGGCGCTGCAAGGGGGGGCCCTTGGGTCCAGTGGGAAGGAAAGTACCTTCCAGGGCAGGCAGCAGTGTTTCTTCCAAAGGCCTGTCCCCAGGAGAGCTGGAGGACAGGAGAGAAGTAGGGTGCATGAGATGGAGCTAGCCAAGCTCAAAATGGGTGGGCAGTTAGAATTAGAGAATAAGAAATTGGCCCTAGAGGAAAAGAGGATGCAATTGGAGCATGAGAGAAGTTTGAGGGAGTTGGAATTGAAAGCAAGAAGCTTAGAGATTACTCCTCTGGTGGCAGCACACCGTCCATGCCTAGTGAGGCACGAGTATATATACCCAAGGAGGTGGTCAAAGAATTTTACAGAAATGATGATATTGGTCAGTGGTTCAAGGCCTATGAGGTAGCTATGACCTCCCACCGGGTCCCTGAGAAAGATTGGGGAGCGGGGTTGTGGGGGCGGTTCCTCAGTGAGGGGCAGGAAACCTTGTTAGACTTGCCCTCTGAAGTCCACAATTCTTATGAGCACATGAAAGAAGCCTTGATGAGTAGGTATGGGTTGACTCCTGAAATGTATAGACAAAGGTTTAGAAATTGCAAGAAACTGGAGTCAAGCACTTGGGTAGAATATGTGTCCTTTTTTGGCAGAGCATTGGATGGTTGGGTGAAGGGTAGCAAAGTGAATAATGATTTTCAGGCGCTCTATGATTTGATTGCGTGGGAGCACTTGTCCGGTAATTGTTTTCCAGAGCTGCGTCAGCACCTGATTGAAAGTAAGCTGACTATCCCTAGGAAGCTTGCTGAGGAGGCGGACCGCTGGGTTAGCACCCGGGTCCACAAGGGTCATGTGGGAGACTCCGCCAAATGTGGGCAGGGTCCCCAGCAGAGGAGTGGGGAGGACAAGGGTAAACAGAGGGAGTTCCAGAAAGGGCCCCAAAGTAATCCCAAAGGGAACCCAGGGAAGGGTTCCCAGCCACCCCCTGAAAAGAAGTCAGGGGCCCCCACAGATAAGCCTTTTCGCAGGGGGCCCAAGACCTGTTTCAAGTGTGGTCAAGTGGGCCACTGCTCCTATGATTCAAAATGTCCCATGAATGGGAAAACAGCATCCACTGGTGCACCATCCCGGCAGATCGCTAGTGTAGCCCTGGGGGAGGGGTTGGGTGCCCAAGGTGGGTGGGGTCCCGCAGAGATGTCCCTAGTCTCTTTAGGAGACTGTGAGGTGGTCCCCAGGACCCAGCTGCCTGATAACACTAAGAAGTACAGGCAGTGGGTGACCATCAATGGCCAAAGGGTGGAGGCTCTGAGAGACACCGGAGCCAGTGTGACAGCTGTCAGTTGTCGGCTGGTGTCTGAAGAGCAGGTAATCCCCAACGCATTTTACCCAGTTGTTGCCGCTGACAACACAGAGAGCCACTGCAAGGTCGCTCAGGTTCCTTTGAGTGGGGGTCTCAGGTACTCTTCAAGTAGCTGTGAGGCCAGCCATGCCTGTTGACTGTCTGTTGGGCAATGATTTGGAGAGCTCCCCTTGGGCTAAGGTGGAGCGTAATGCACATTTGGAGATGTTGGGCTTGCCAGAGTGGGCGTGTGTGACCACCCGGTCTATGGCAGCCAGTAAGGGTGTTTAAGAGGACCTGGAGCCTGAAACAGTGGCCCAGGTGCCTGCCTTAAAGAGAAGAGGCAGGGGGCGTGGGAAACCGGCCCCCATGGTTCCCACGGTCCAGGAGGAGGCAGACCTTGAGTGGGATGCCCTGGAACCTACAGGGGAACAGGTGGCTGAACTGGGGGACCTGCCTGAGCTGACCCATTGGCAGCAGGAAGGAGGCCCCTCCAGGGAAGAGTTCTGTGAGGAGCAGAACAAGTGCCATTCTCTTGTGGGTTTGCGGCAACAGGCCACAAACCAGGCAGCAGGTGATCAGTCTGGATCACATTGGATCTACTGGGAGAATGGTCTCCTGTATAGCGAGCCTAAGGTTGCTGAGCCTGGGTCAGCCCGTGTGCTGGTGGTACCCAGCATACCCAGCATGAGCCTTCCTACTGGGTTTGGCTCATGATGTACCTTTAGCAGGACATCTGGGGCAGGACAAGACCTTTGAGAGGCTTGTCACCCACTTTTATTGGCCCCAGATGCGCAAGAGTTCAGATACTCATTGCAGGACATGCCAGACTTGCCAGGCAAGTGGAAAGAGTGGGTGGAAGCACAAGGCTCCTCTCCAGCCATTCCCTGTGGTCAGCACCCCCTTTGAAAGGGTGGGCATTGACGTTGTGGGGCCTCTGGATCCTAAGACAGCCACAGGCAACAGGTTCATCCTGGTCTTGGTGGACCATGCCACCCGGTACCTGGAAGCCATCCCTCTCCGGACTGTGACGGCCCCCGTGGTGGGACGTGCGTTGATGGGGATTTTCTCCCATGTGGGGTTCCCCAGAGAGGTGGTGTCAGACTGTGCTACAAACTTCATTTCCAAGTATATGAAGTCCCTGTGGCAGGAGTGCGGTGTGACATACAAGTTCACCACTCCTTACCACTCCCAAGGTAATGGGCTGGTTGATAGATTCAACCGGACCCTAAAAGGCATGATTATGGGTCTGGAGGAACCCATGAGGCGTAAGTGGGTCGTCCTCTTGCCATGCCTTCTCTTTGCTTACCGAGAGGTGCCACAGAAGTCCTTAGGGTTCAGCCCCTTTGAACTGCTGTATGGTCACCCGGTAAGAGGACCTCTGAGTTTGGTAAAGGAAGGCTGGGAGAAAGCTCCCAGGAAACCTCTCCAGGATGTATATAAAAGACTAGGTCAATTACTGACAGTGCAGGCTCAGCGATACTCTACCAATATGGCGCCCGTGAATATATGACTAGCATGCTAGAATATTGGTTATTATCCAATAGGCACTTTGTGCACTGATATGCGTAGCGCACTTTTGTTCAATGAGATACGATAGATCATGCATACAAAAAAACATAAAAACTAGGTCCATCATGGTCAATGCACTGTGAATTACATTCGACCAATATGGCGCTCATGTTTACCTGACTCATCCCTAGTATATCAGAGGATTGGATATTACCCAATAGGCACTTCACGGACGGGCGTGCGCAGTACACCCTTTTTAAACAAGTATCTTCATGGCGCACTAAATATTCGAACAGTCTTTAGCCGCCAATGCTACGGCTACGTTGTGCTGTGTAAATTAGCTGGCGTGAACCGGACGATTGACAGAGCTCACATGGAATGCTCTCTCACGATTTGAAGAACTTGACGGACGGTCGATACCCATAGGGTATGTGTGAGAGACCTACAGCTACTCGCATGTCGTCGTTTTTATGGGTAAGAGTAACAAACTTTCAATTCTAGATCTCTTCCCCATGGTACTGTGATTTAAGCTGTTTAATTAACTTTTTTAAATAACACCCTTTCCTGTATAAACTGCGCTATGCTAACAATGCGCATTGGTTAGAAATATAAACGCTATCAGTGCGTTATTAAATAGGCCCTTTCATTAACATGTGGCTTTACAACACCCCCTTTTTTTAAAAAACCATTAGAGACCATTGTGACGAAAATATGTGTGAACCAGATATCGTTAAATCAATATGGTTGCACTAAATATGCAACATAAACATACACATTTAGGAATGTGTTCTAAGGAACTTTTCACATATTCTCTTATAGGAACTTCATTTTAAATTATCAAGAGATATCATCTAGCCATCTTATATTTCCATAGGTAAGTCCGTTGCCTGTCTGACTTTATTAGTTTAAAAAAATAGGAATCATTGTATATAATAGCTTTCCTTTCCTAATTTTTCTATGGCTTTTTATCATTAAGCAACTCCTGAAGATTCGGTATTGGAGCTGCTAAGCCATACCAAACTAAAAATAATGAACAGTTTCAACATCAGTGAATCTATATACCTCAATTAAGGTAAAGGTTCGCTTCACATTCTTGATTTTAGATAGACACCAGAATATAGTCACGATGGGTGTTAATACATGTGTGCATGGGTGATAAGTTCACTTTACTTTTCACAACCACCTTTTGGTATTTTCCTAATAAATATTCAATGACAATTGGATTTTTTATTAGGTATTGTTTTCTGTATCTTCTGCTTTCTTTCTTTTAAAAAACTAGATATCTGTTTCTTTGCCTGTGACAACGCAATCATGTTAAAAGAATTAATAAATTTATTGATTGAAAATTGGAGTAGGACTGACGCTATGTAACCGCTCAACATTTCTTTTACTAAAAAATTGTTCTGTTACTATTTTTCTAGGTTTATATTATACATGGCTACCTGATGAAGGCATAAAGCCGAAACGCGCGTAGGATTACACCCTTAGCCATGACATATGATTGTCTTTGTTTGTATCCATGCATTCTCGAAATTAATTGCAAATTCATGAGATTAGCATTATTAGATAAACCAGTATACTTGAGAGAATAGGTCAGAAATGAACAGAACATTATTTGTTTTAATGTTATGCATATATCATTGCATTTTGTCTTTTTATAATATATAAGGAAAATATAAGAAAAAAGAAATAAAGAAATAAGAAAGAATTTTTATATTAACAAATGATGAATGAATAAAATAAAAAATGTGTTTGTGACATCAAACAATTTTTGGGTGGTTACATAATTGTTTATTGCATTTAGACAGTCCACTGCTCACCATGTTTCCTATATGGTTTTTCACATATAGCTACATGCTGGCCTTCAGAAACCAAACCCGGCGTTTCAGGCAACTCGCTCAGGCGAATCTGGAAGCCAGCCAGGAGGAGAGGAAGCAGTGGTACGATCAGAATGCCACTCTGATTGAGCTTCAGCCTGGTCAGACAGTGTGGGTCATGGCCCCAGTGGTGCCCTGCGCGCTCCAGGATAAGTGGACCGGACCATTTGAGGTGGTGGAGCGCAAGAGTGATGTCAACTACTTGGTGAACTTGCGGTCTCCTAGGAACCCCTTGGGGGTCCTGCATGTCAACCGCCTGAAGCCCCACTTAGAGTGGTCCGAAGTGGGCATTTTCCTAGCGACAGATGATGGAATGGAGGAGGAGACTGAGCCTCTTCCTGACCTCCTGTCTGCGACAGAGCAAGATGGGTCAGTGGATAGTGTAAACCTCTCTTCCACCCTGACCCCTGAGCAGCAGGATGACTGTTGCCAACCGTTGGGACAGTTTCCTGACCTGTTCTCCTTGACCCCTAGTGTCACTGAGTGGTGCGTCCATGATGTGGACACTGGGGACAGTCCTCCTGTGAAGAACAAGACTTACAGAGTGACTGACAGGGTGAGAGCTTGCATCAAGGAGGAGGTCTCCAAGATGTTCGCATTGGGGGTGATTGAGTCTTCTAACAGCCCTTGGGCCAGCCCAGTGGTCTTGGTCCCAAAGGCTGCCGTGCCTGGTTCCACACCCGAACTCCGCTTTTCTGTGTGGACTACCGAGGACTCGATTCAGTCACCAGGACTGACGCGCACCGCATCCCCAGAGCTGATGAGCTCATTGATCGGTTAGGGGCTGCCCGGTACCTCAGCATGTTTGATTTATCGTCTGGGTACTGGCAGATCGCCTTAACTGATGGGGCAAAAGAGAGGTCAGCATTCTCCACACCAGATGGGCACTACCAATTCCGCGTTATGCCCTTTGGGATGAAGAATGCCCCTGCCACCTTTCAGAGGTTGGTCAACCAGGTGTTGACTGGACTGGAGGATTTCAGTGCCGCCTACCTGGATGACATTGCGGTGTTCAGCGCCAGTTGGGAAGAACATCTGCACCACCTCTGGGAAGTGTTGATTGCGCTGCGGAGGGCAGGCCTCATGATCAAGGCGAGTAAGTGCCAGATCGGGCAGGGTTCCGTGGTGTATTTGGGACACCAGGTTGGGAGCGGCCAGGTGACGCCCCTACAGCCCAAAATTGATACCATTCTGGCTTGGGAACCCCCCAAGACCCAGACAGAGGTGAGAGCCTTTTTAGGACTCACTGGGTATTACAGGAGGCTTGTCAAGGGGTATGGCAGCATAGTTGCACCCTTGACAGAGCTGACTTCCAGGAAGCAGCCCAAGAAAGTGAACTGGACTGACACCTGTCAGAAAGCTTTTGATGCCCTGAAGTCTGCCATGTGCACGGAGCCCGTGCTCCTGGCACCCAACTTCTCAAAAGAGTTCATTGTTCAAACAGACGCTTCAGAGCATGGTGTAGGGGCTGTTCTTGCACAGATGAATGAGGAGGGCCTAGACCAACCTGTAGCCTTCATCAGTAGGAGGTTACTTCCACGGGAACAGAAGTGGAGTGCGATTAAGCGTGAGGCATTTGCTGTGGTCTGGGCACTGAAGAAGTTGAGACCATACTTGTTTGGGACTCACTTCCGGGTTCAGACAGACCACAGGCCCCTCAGATGGTTGATGCAGATGAGGGGTGAGAATCCAAAGCTGTTGAGGTGGTCCATTTCCCTACAGGGGATGGACTTCACGGTGGAACACCGCCCTGGTACAGAACACGCCTATGCTGATGGTCTGTCCAGATTTTTCCGCCTTAGTGAAGAGAACTCCCAAGAGGTAGGGTAGTTCTCCCACATTTCAGCTGGAGGGGACACGTGTTAGACCTGGCACCATTGGCATGGGTCTCCCTTCCATTTTTTTGCTGTTGCCTCCTGTGTTTTGCTATGTTTTTGCTGGTCTAGATGCTTTGGGCACTTTGCCACTGCTATTCAGTGCCAAAGTGCAAGTGCTCCCTATTGTAAATTGTTGTATGGATTAGTGATTCCATGATTGGATTATTTGATTTACTTGTCAGACCCTAGTACAGTGCACCGTGTGTGCCCAGGGCCTGTAAATCAAATGCTGCTGGTGGGCTTGCAGCACTGGTTGTGCCACCCACAGAAGCAGCTTGTAAAATGTGGCTCAGGCCTGCCATTGCAGAGCCTGTGTGCAGTCTGGGACTGCCATGTCGACTTGGCAAGTGCACTCACTTGCCAGTCCCCAAACCTTCCCTTTTCTACATGTTAGTGACCCCTAAGGTAGGCCCTAGGGCAGGGTGCATTGTATGTGAAAGGTAGGACATGCCCTGGTGTGTGTGGCATGTCCTGATAGTGAATTACAGCCAATTTCGTTTTTCACTATTGCAAGGCTACCTACTCCCATAGGCCAGAATGGGCAGTTTGATTATTACACCTTATCATCCTAACTGACCCAGGGAGCAAGGTAGAAATTTGAGTTTGGTATGCCTGAATTCAGAATGTTAAAATACATCTTTTAGTGTGGGTGATTTTTACATTCTGCGTTTGAAAATACTCCTTATAGAAAGTAGGTATTTTCTTGCCTAACCTTCCAGAGTGCCTCTGCTAAGGTTGTGTATTCACTGTCTGGTTTGTGAGTGACAGGGGACTGGAGAGGGTCTTGGCTCCAGCAGTCTGATGGGTCAGGGCTGGGCTGGTTTGGACCCTCATAGAATAGAGAGTAGGGGGGAGGAGACTTCCTTTCACTGACCTGAGCCCTCATAGAATAGAGTGTAGGGGGCGGGGATTTCCTTTCACTCCCCTGAGACCTCATAGAATAGAGAGTAGGGGGAGGAGATCTCCTTTCAGCTACCTGGGCCAGGTCTGCTCTCAAACAATGCTGTCTCCACCTCCTGCCAGGAAGCTGCACAGAACTGGTTTTGGTCAGGCACAGACACTCTCTGCCTTCAGAGAACAAAGACTTTTTGAGTATAAATATTGGGGCCCAGACCCCAAGACTTTAGATCACTTCTGGGAACCAAAACGAACCTTTGCTGAGGAGAAGAACCAGGAAACTGAAGGAGGAGACTGCCCCTGTGCTGTGTGCTGTTGGGGTTGGCCTGCAGTGGTTACTTTATTGCCAAAGAAAGGAGAAAGGAACTTTGTGTGTACTTTCATCATCTTGAAGAAGATCTCCAAGGGCTTGAAGATTGAGCTTGCCCCCTGCCTGAAGTCTCAGGGATACAAGACTTCACCAACCAGCTCCCCTGAATTCCCTTGCTGGGAATTCTGCCTGCAAAGAGGTGCCTGCTGTTGTGTTGGGCCCTCTGAGAAGACTACGTGTCGCTGGGAGCTGGAAGCGCGTCAGAACGAGGAGAAGCGTGTCGCCGCCGCAGCAGTTGCCTTCGCATCGCCGAGGAAGCGTGCCGCCGCCGCAGCTGTTCGCCGTCGCATCACCGACGAAGCGTGTCGCATCACCGGAGAAGCATGTCGTCACCACATAGGTCGCTGTCGCATCACCGGAGAAGCGTGTCGCAGGGCCTGTCGCGGCTCAGAAGTTCACCGAGTCGCCGCACGGCCATCATGCATGCACGCATCGCATCTACGTTGTCGCACCGTAACCAAGATGCCATTTTGTCGCATCACACCGGATCGTCATTGCATCGAGGCGCCATCTTGTCGCATCGCACCGGATCACAGTAAGAAACCGACGCATCAACTCCCCACACAGTAAGGAAGCGTGCCTCAACTCCCCTGCGCAGCAGTAAGGAACCGACGCATCCACTCCCCTGAGTGTAAGGAACGGCGCATCAACTTCCCTGCGACCCTTTTGTTTGTAATGCGTGACGCATCTAAGGTACTTTGAGAGTAAAGTGTTGCATTTATCATCTACATTGAACTAAGCTATTTCTACCATTTTAAAGACTCTTTTTTGATTACAGTGTTGTGGATTTTTGTCGTTTCACCTTGTGTTAAGTCTAGTAAAGATTACTTATTTTTCTAAACTGGTGTAGTGTCCATTTGTAGTGTTTTCACTGTATTACTGTATGTGTTCACAAATGCTTTACACACTGCCTCTGAGATAAGCCTGCCTGCTCGTGCCAAGCTACCAAGAGGGTGAGCAGAGGTTATTTGAGGAGTGTAGCTCCTTACCCTGACTAGACGCAAGGATCCTTATTTGGACAAAGGTGCAAACCATTGCCAATTAGAGACTCCCAAATCTAACAGGAAGGATGTGCTCTGAAAAGGTTAGCAAATGAAGGCACAGTGGTAGTCAATAGAGAATATAGATTGAGAGGCAGTTCTCTTACTGAACAGCTTGCCTGGAAGGATATCCAAAATGTGGCACAATAGGGAGGAGATGTTCATACGGATGACACTATACATATCTGAAATGCCTTTGGTAACATAACCCATGCACAACCCCATGGGGCCAAGCAGCCATACCTGGATTACCTGACAGGATCCATTCTAAAGGTGTTGATAAGAATCTGGCACTTAACTCTCTTCTAGATAAGCCTACAGGGTCGTCCTATCCAATGAGACAAAATCATGCAATAAGGTCCGCTTGTCTGACGTCTCAAAAGGGAGAAGACTAGTTGAAGGTCGCGTCTCCCATACATGGCTCCGATAGTATATGGTACAAATTACACCTGGACACCTTCAGCATGCCGCACAAGGAACCAGAAAACCCTTATATTACATAGTTATAATATAAATTCCAAAATGCCCCACCGGCCCCCCTACCCTCCTCCAGACTCTTTCAGAATTTGTGTGGCTCACTTGGTACACTTGCAGCACTTAACATCTTACATCCTATATCACTTTAATGTTGTGCTATGGACGGCTAGCGCCCCAATGCTGAAAACAGTTCCAGCACCACAGAGGGGGTCACATTTTTCTTACATTGGCTCACCTGCATCGGCTGCCAGGCCAGCATCACACAATTCACATGTATTCAATAGTAATCCTATTAAGGTAGTTACATTTCTCTGAAACCTGACAGCGCGGAACCACACACCTAGTCCTCAATCCTCCCATTCCTCTCTGTTTGGAACAGGAAGAGTTGTGCTGCAGGGCATTCTGCCCTTTTTTTTAATCCTGGGCAGACAAATGCAAGACCACCAAAAATGGAGCTAAATTTCGCATTGGCTTGCCTAGGATTAAAAAAATAAGTTGTCCGCTCCTATTGTCCACTTTGAGCTGCAGCATTTTGTACCTGCATGCATTCTGTATTGGAAATTTGCTTTTCTGTTCTCGCTTAAATTTAAGAAGACAATAGTAGAGAGCAGGGCCTTCTCTGTTCAGGAAGCTCGTCGGTGGAACACAATCTGATTGGCAGATTGACTGACTTTTGAGACGCGCCTCAGTATCAGAGGCTTTCTCTTCCAAGTAAAAGTGGCTCTCTGTTTTTGGTGTGTTTAGTCAGCATGACAGTGCCTACAAGTCCTCTCGGTATTTGTGGAAATGCAACTTAACATAATATAACATAGCATAAGATAATGCGTGACACAGTAACATGATGTAATGTAATGAAAACTAACATTACATTACATACAACTGTCTAAAACATAACGCAACATAACATAACTCAGCACTGCGTATATTTAGGATTATAGGAAATGATAAAAAATAGCATGACATAATGCAACATAGCATAGTACCATTAAACAAAATAAAATAACATAACATAGCAATAAGATTAGAGACGATAACAAACACGATGCAGTTAAGCCGAACATAACATAAAAAACAGTGTAACCCAAATCAACATAATAATTGACGTAACTTAACTTAACACTACATTGCACTAAAGGCCATATTTATCAAAATGTAACGCCGCAGCAAGTCACTTTGCTGCGCTGTGTTACTGGGAAAGGCAAGGAGTCTGCCGTATTTATCACAATAAGGTGCATTCCATCCTTTTCCCAGTTCTGGTGCACAATCGGCTGCCTAGCGCCAACGCAGCACCCATGCACCATGGTGCAAGGGTTCCTGCGTTGCATGCAGGATTATTTTTATGCCGGAAGAGGCACCTTCCTGCTTAAAAACAATCCCCTGAGGCATTGTCCTCTTTTGCAGCACACATTGAAAGAGGAAAACATGAGGAGAAATAAACATAGCTCTTTTCGTTACGCCTACCCTGGGTATGCGTAGCATTTTGGTGCATTCCAAGGCCTACCAGTAGTGGTAAATCGGAAATGCGTCAAAATCCATGTGTGTTGCGTGGAAGCACCAATGCACCACCCATGGAACGCCTTCCTGGGGCAGAGTAACGCAACACAGCAATTTGTGCTGCGTTGCATTACTCTGGATTTATCAAGCCACTCAGGGCCATGCAAGGGGTCCTTGCATGGCTCGATAAATCGCATCTTAGTGGTTGCGTCACTTTTGCACCACGTTGCACTATGCGAAAGCAAATCATCACCTTGAGAAATATGGCTCTAAATCACCAGCGTCGAAGCCTCTTAGGCCATATTTTCTTAAAGAGGTTGAGTGTATCTTGCCTGATTCCCCCGTCCTCTCCTTGATGCCCTTATCTGCCCATGAAATAACGAAAATACTGCATAGGCCGAACATGGGCAGGTGGGAGACTTGTGCCTACAGTGGTGGGCAACACGAATACACGTCAAGCGACACATGGACAACACGAGATTTCCTTTGAAATGCATCATTCAGCAAATGTTCCCTTACCGCAGGACCATTATTTTTCGAAAAACACATCTTTCCTGTGCCTCCTACTGTGCAGCAGGCTGGCTTCCTCTAACGCGGAGGCCTTGGCAGGGGCTGGCAAGGCAGACGTCAACAGGAAGCAAACACTCGCATTACACCCCGTCCCTTCCATTTACACGTTTTGTAAGATGCCTCTTTTCCACCTAAAAGGGAGACTACATTTGATCTATTCTGACACCAATGGCAGTTTCATTATCCTGTAATCCCATTGCATTCTATGCACTCCCTTGGCTTGGAAGACATTATTAAACCGGTGTGTACTGGAGTGTGATCGTACAGTAAAGCCAGGATAAATGGAATCAGCTGTTTAAGTGGGTGAGTAAAATCTGCCCAGCCACATGGCTTGTGACAGGGAACCTCTGGAAGTGAACTGCACCTTGGGAGGCTCTCAGAAAAAAACCTAAGGTTGTGGACTGATTATCGTGACTTTAGTTTGAATCTGGTTCGTGGTTATGCCGAGTATATTCTCTTTGAGCTGGTGAAGTGTTAACTTTCATTTCTAGAAATCATTTCTTGGAGCTGAGGAATGCTGAAGGATCAATCAGAGGAGCAGATTTACCAACATTTTGCCCCGAGGCAAAGTGGCGCAAAATGTTCATTTTGGATTTACTTTCCAGCACAAAACTTTATTTGCATTGCAAAGTAGCCCTAAAGTAACGCTGCTTGGCGGTGCTTTGTGTTAGGAGGGTGTTATTTGCGCAAAGGCCCTATCTACTCACATTGCTAGACAAGGCTACAAGCCCCAAAAAAATGCCTCTTTGAGGCTGGCATTAAGAATAGAAATGTTTTAAGTTCTCCAAACTTTTCTGACTGTGCATGTGTGCTGCAATTTACTGCACACGTCCAAAGCAAGAAAAGTTTTGAAGTTTGTCTAGGCAGAGTATTTTGTATTACCCTTCCAGTACAAAATCTATGCTAGACACGACGTAGACATCTTTTTGTCATAGTGCAGGGTGGTGTGTGTTGTTAAACAGACTTGATTGTACTAATTGTCGCTAGGGAGAGAGCAGGGCAGCTCTATACTTTAATAGATATGACACTGTCGTGCTCTCTCCCGCTCAACAACTTTGGTTACTGCGCTGAGTTGCATGAGCTTTTTGGAAAATCACACCTGAGTATCTTAGCTTAGGTGTCTTAGCTGCGGCTCGTGCAGGAGGTCTTTCTAATTGTTTTATCCTTAATTCCTGGTAGTGCCTGGCTCTACACGCTGCAGTATCTATTTTACTGCATTTGTACGATCACAATCTGCGTGTATCCCCCTTCCTGATTTTTCCACTTGGTTAGCGCTATGCTGGGTACACCTCTTTTCAAACATGGTGCCCTCAATCTTCAGGGTAGCTCCTTGTCTACAACGTTCCTGATCTGTGGTAAGACCGCCCACAGTGTGGCTTGTGGGTGCTGGACTTTCTACCTTTATTTCCTTTTAGTTACTGGAGGTTTCTTGCTCCACAATCTACTGTACCTATTTTACTGCAATTGTTGGATTATGGTCTGAGTCACTGTTTTAAATGATTGTATCACTCTTTCACACTATTCGTTTAGTTTCTTTTATGGTACCAGTAGTTGTGGTCTCCCACAGCAAGAGCAGCTGGGCTCCATTTGAGGATTACTTTTCACATCCTGCTCTTTCCACTGGTTCTGTGCTGAGTATGCCTCTTTTCCAACATGACGCCCTATACTTTTGCGACAGCTGCTCATCCACATGCACTGGATGGTACAGTGGATGCACGGGTGGCACGCCAAAGGCAAGGTCAACTGAGTCCTTCCACACATTGAACGCGACCAGCACGCAGAACGCTGGTCCTCCTAATTCTTCCTCCACTTTTATAACCTACTCCTTCTCTGAATTATGTGTTCTTAAACCTACAGGTAAGACCTGCTGTAATAGCATTTTATCATTGTGTACTACTAAAGGATTGTTCTCTTGTCTCAGTTGTTACTTTTCCTCCCTAAGCATTGAAGAAGACCTTGTGGCCACACTTGATGCCCCAAACTTTTGGGCCTGATTCACAGAACTAACTTACGTCAAAATCCTAAACTTACAACAATTTTGGTATTCACACAATGAACTTACACATTTGGGTATTCACAGATTGAACTTACACATATGGGTATTCACAGAATGAACTTACACATATGGGTATTCACAGAATGAACTTACACATATGGTTATTCACAGAATGAACTTACACATCCTAACTTTATGTCCGCACTCGGGCCGGAATTTCCGGCCCAGTGGCGGAGATTCCGGCACAATGGCGGAATCTCCGCCTCCGGCCCGGAATCTCCGCCTCCGGCCCGGAATCTCCGCCTCCGGCCCGGAATTTCCACTCCCGGGCCGGAATATCCGCATATTGGCCGTTTGAGCATTACCTCAATGCCATACACCTGTCCAACTGCCTACCATCCCCCATGATGAATCATCTGACACACTGCAGCCAATCCCAGCCCGGCTGTACATATGAAAGCAGAGCAGACACAGAGAAACACTTTCAACATGTCGCTGAATGTATTTGTTGCTCTGCCCCTTGCCATGCAGCAAGAAGACTTGAGGAGGAGGAGGAGGAGAGAGAGGATCTTCAGACAGAGGATCAACATATTTGGGATGTCCACTCAAGAAGTAAGGGCCAGATACCGCTTCCCTCCAGAAGTCATCTTGGAGATGGTATGTGATTGGGAGGAGGAACTTGACTCGCCTACATGCTGCTCCCATGCCATCCCAGCCTATCTGAAGGTCCTTTCTGCCCTCCATTTTTTCGACACGGGGTCATTCCAAAGGGTCACCAGTGATGTTGTGGGCATCTCCCAGGCTAGCCAGTCCCGGTGCCTGCATCAGGTACTGCGCTGCATCAATTCTAGAGCCCACCTTCACATACGAATGCCCCATACACTGGCCAGCAGACAAAGGGCAGCTAGGGAATTCTTTGGCATCTCCGGCTTCCCACGTGTGCTGGGTGCAATTGACTGTACCCATGTGGCCCTTCAGCCACCCCGCCACATTGCACACATATACTGCAACAGACACCGATGGTATTCCATCAATGTGCAGGCTGTCTGTGATGCCAGTGGGAGATTCTCAGATGTGCATGCAGCGTTTCCAGGCAGTACCCATGACAGCTTCGTATTCCGTATGTCACCTCTTGCCCGGCGGTTGGCTGCGGGAGAATATGGCAACATGTGGTTACTGGGTAAGTACCAAGTACTAAAAAAGAGTGATGTGTGCTTATGAAAGGGCTCAGTTACAATACCCTTGCGCTGCCAGTACGTCACTGTATCACATATGAAAAGTGACGCACTGGTGGCACAAGGGGCCTGTCAAGAAGCCCAGTAATGAATGAATGCCACCTTATATCAACAACCATTCTACAATAAGAATCACCAAGCCACATACACGGTCACAACAGACACTGCATGTACTAAGTAAAGATCATGTTCTGTTCAAATTTCATTTGGAAATGTAACCTATTGCCCTATCTTCCCTCCTTAGGCGATGCTGGCTATGCACTCTCCCCTCAACTCCTCACACCGTACAGACATCCAACCACTGTACCTCAGCGTAGGTACAATCGGGCACACATACGAACTCGAGCCATCATAGAGCGCACTTTTGGTCTGTTGAAGTCGCGTTTCAGATGTCTCAGCCGTACAGGGGTGTGCTGACGTACTCCCCTGAAGTTGTGTGCAAGATCATTATGGCCTGTTGTGTGTTGCACAATATTGCTTTAACACATGGCTTACAGATACCTCTTGAACCTCGGCTAGCTCTGAATCCGGGCAACCGGGCCATTGCACATAACCGAGGTCAGGGTATGCAAGTCCGTGATCAGCTGGTTGCCACGTTTTTCACATGAGCAACCTGATGTGTCATGGACAAAATGTGGTTTGCTGTCTGTTGTCAATGATGAAAAATGGATATTTACCACTCTGTCCAAAAAATCCATCCTGAGACAACTTTGCAAACCACACTAACTGTATGTCAGCCACAACTGTTGACATGAGTCAAAAGATTGACCGTGCTTCAGGTCATGTGCCAATGTCAGCAATCAGTGTAGTGGATTTCCCAAGGAGTCTATTGACTCTGAGGATGAGATGTACATGTTCTGAGAGACCCTCCTGTACCTTTTGACAATGGGAGTCTGTATGTAAAAAGTGCATGACTATAGGATTTCTGATAGTTGTCCCCCAAATGATTAGCATACACCAATTATGTTTGTCCCACAACGTGATTGATGATATTGTAGCTGAATATGCCACTATGTGTCTGGGTAGTACAGCACTGCTACCCCTAATACACTGTAACACAACAGACAACTCTTGTGTTGATCACTAAATATGGACTACATGTACCATAATGCAAAGCATTTGAGAAGTAAACTGGGGTGTGATGTTGTGCCAGCCCCCCTCCCCCCTTGTCCCAGCCCAAATCTCATTACATGGTCTGTTCTCCCTTTTGTTTCATGTGTAAGAATTAATCTTACACAGTAATCAAATTTTTATCTGCGACAGAATAATAGGATGGCAGTGGATTTGTTCTGTGGTTGTGGATGCCTCAGAATGAACACAAAATGGCTGACAACTACTTCCTGTGATGTATTTCCTGTCTCCCACTTCCTGTATGTGATTTCCTAAATTAAAATTTGGGTTCTGGGTAGTTTTCGGAGTTTACGGCCCGAAAGCGCAATTTCCGCATGCGCAGCGTCACGCTGCGCATGCGCAGTGTAATCTGCGATAGCGTAGCGTACTCTGCGCATGCGCAGAGTACTTTGCGATAGCGTTGCGTACTCTGCGCATGCGGAAAGTCCGTTTTCGGGCCGTAAACTCCGAAATTTGACCAGAAGCCTAATTTTCATATAGGAAATCACATACAGGAAGTGGGGGACAGGAAATACATCACAGGAAGTTGATGACAGACATTTAGTGTTCATTCTGCGTCATCCTCTCTCACCGATAAGATCCTGTGACATCCTGCTGCTCTCATCAACCTCATTTCCCCCAAAATGGCTGAGGGTTATGAAGAGAAAGCACCCCCTTTCAGTGAAAGGGAATTGGACATGCTATCTGAGGGGGTGATAGAGAAATATCCTCAGCTATATGGGGGGCCAGAGGAACAGCTGAGCAATGCAGCGCGGACCAGATTGTGGGCCAGAATTGGTGAGCGCTGCAGTACAGTGGGTGTGCACACCAGGAACGCGAGGGCATGCCGCAAGCGCTGGGAGGACCTGAAACGCTGGGCCCGGATCAAGGCTGAAGAGCTACTGGGCCAGTCTTCCCAGCACCATGTGCATCGTCCTCGCCTCTCGCCACTGTACAGGAGGGTCCTGCGTGCAGCTCTTCCGACCCTCCATGCTCAGCTGGAGGAGCAAGAGCAGCAGAGACATGGTAAGTGCATTATAGGCTAAATGTGTCTGGAAGTATGATGCAAGTGCAGACAGAGCTGTACCATTCTGAGTCCCATGCCTCCAGTCTCCTAATCTGTGTGTATGCAGCACTCATCATGCAGCAAAAAGCTCAATGTAGCCCATTTGCTGGACTTGGCTGAGTGCATCCTGGGACTTGTGGTGTCATCATGACAATTGGGGATTTGAGACACACATTTGGATTACTGATGAAAGTTCCACTGCCAGCACCACTAACTGTGAAACAAGGGAATCATGACTGATGTGTGCATTGGATGATGTATGTTACAGACACTGTCCAGTGTGTGTTTGTGAGGCCAATGGGAATTGTATGCTGTGACTTACATTGCTTTTGCTGAGTTTGGGTTCTGATAGAGACAGATCATCATGTGCCATTGAGTCAAGACAGACTTTGAGAGCCTTGCCACACTCATAAGTGTTGCAAATCTAGACAAGTGTGTCCACAGACACACGTCGTACCCCCAGGAGCTTGAATGCCATTTCCCATGTACAGGTCGCTGTAACAACGAGCCACTACTGTTCATCAGTGCACAGCACTACCTGCTCAACCTCCAAAGGCAATATGTGGCAGTGGATTGTCAGCTTGTGAGAGAGGATATCATAAGCTCAGACTCACAACTTAACAAACATATTTGCCCAGACACTAAATGGATGTGTTACCCCCAATCGGCCTTAGTGTTGTCCCATCCAATACTACACAGCAGATAACATATGTCCAGACGTGAAAGTGCAGACACTCCATATCACAGGCTTTTTCCAATTTCATCTGGACTCTCTCTGAGCTCCTTTAGTGGACAGTGTTGTAGAACCTGCACATGTCGCAGTGACAGGACACACAGGTCACAACAATGCCATAACTGAGGGTTGGCAGTACAGACGTGCTAACCACCAATGATCTTGTGAGGTGTCCATGTCAGACTCAAATCAGGAGATGACAGTGAACATGCACGTAATTTAAGTTTGTAAACACACACAACTCGATAGTGTGATCAGAGGAGAACAAAGTCTGACCTTGGCTCATCTTGATATGTGTTTGAAGTTGAAGTTGATTATATTGTACAGGTAATTAACACCTTTACAATCATGCATTACATTATTTGGCATTTTCTATGACTTAAAACAGATCAGTATTAAAACAACATAAAATGTCAATAATATGTGGCCCACAAGTGATGTAAAACAGCTGAAAAAGAAAATTAGAAAGTGAAGTGCAGAGTGCAAGGCAGCAGTTGTTGCCTCTGCTTGATTCTTGTTAAAGTCAATAGTGTTCTACTTGTCTAACGGCAAAAAATGAATACTGGTCACTTGCTTGCTGAGGTTTTACTGTGTAGTAAAGCGATGTACACGTAGGGCCATGGGGTGCTTGGGGGAGCTGAGAGCTGGGCGGCTATGGCTGTGAACTTGCTATGGAGAGAGACAAGGGAGCAGTGCATGCTTTAAAAGGCAGCGTAGGTTGCCTGGCTACGTTGGTCTAGTGCCAGGCAGCGAGTTAGAGTGGAGGGGCGGAGATGGATAAGTTGCTTCGTGCAGATAGAAAGTGGAAAGTGCTAGGCATCTGCAATGTGTTGTTGAGGGACGTCAGTTTTCAGCCTAACTAGCAGCAGAGTAAAGTGCTGAGTGCTGGATCAGTGCTGAGAATACTGTATTCCAGATATGTCACAGTAGGGTAGGAAACAGTGCGTTAATTGGAGATTGTTGGATAATAAATGCTATGATATATACAAGGACTTACAGTAGGATAATGGGACTTTGGGTGTTGGAGGAGGGTGATTTGAGCATCATAAAAGGGAGTTGAAGAGGGCTTTCTGCCTGGTGCAAAACCCTGAAAGTGCATGGTGTGCCAGTCTTTGACATTAATCAAGGTTCCCATTTGCTGCGCCTGCTCAGTTCTTTAAGATGCGTGAAGTACCAATCTTGACATGCTAATATTCCCGTATAGGGCAGCAGCACAGGCAGTGACTAATAAGAATTCCTTCAAAGAACCATAGTCCGTTCAGCTGTAGTGCAGTCTGCTAACTGGATGGCCTGCCTTTTTATGGTAGTTACTGCATCGGATAGGTATCTTACCAGCCGGCAGGTTAGTTGAACATCCTCGCCAGAAAAGGATGCTAACACTGCTTGTCTGCAAGTTCTAATGGATGTCGTATTGAAGAGGGGTCTTAGCAAGATCCGTCATTCCCCTTTTAGGGCCTTGCAAATAGTCAGCAGGTGCACTATATCCTCCTTCCCCTCCCCGCAGAGTCTGCAGATTGCTGGAATCTGTGGGCGTAGCCAGGGCGGCATGTGATATGCAGATGGTAGTATGACTAGGCGGAATCCCAGGAATTTCTCATTTGTTGCACTGGAAAAGCTGGTAAGAAGATAGGCTTGCGGTGCTGCCTTGCTGTTAGTCTGCAAGGTGACCCAGCCATGAGCGCGCTCTGTCAGGGCAGCTTTGTCCTGTATGAGTGATTCTTTTGTGATCACATCATTTACTTTTTTTTTAAGCTGAGGATGGTCGCTGGTAGCTACCAAAGTTCCTGCAGTCCCAGTTGATTAAGTGAGTTGTCCAAGTAGCGTTGGGCTGGACATGCCACCTTACTGTTCAGGTCTTCACACAGATGCATGTTTAGTGTGTCAGGTGGACCCCTTTTGAATTTGATCCAACTTTTGATGAACGGCCCTTTGCTGGCAAGCTCTTGCCTTTGTATCCCGAGCTCCAGACTACATTGTGTGGGGGATGTGTATCCTGGTAGGCCAAAATTGCATTTGAATTGCTCTTGTTATTGTACGATCCAGATTTTCAGTTTCTCTCCCTCGCATAGCTTCGCTTACATAACTGATTGGTGGTATAAGTTTTGCCTGATTCACTTTGCTTAAGGGGAGAAGATTTGGACCAGAGATATTAATCTTGAGGTCTCTTAGTGCCACAGCGGTCGTTACGCTTGATATGTGTCTTAACCTGATGTGTACACCAACTACATAATGATTTGTCTCACATTTCAGTGGACTCAGCTGGCCAAGAGGACCGGGTTCGGAGCAGGACATCTGTGGTGCGCCGGCGGCTACGACCTCTTTCCAGTACTGAGGAAGAGGACGATGAGGCGGGACCCTCAACATCAGCAGGCATGGGGATTGCGCCCACCCGGACTGACCATGAGGACAACTCTGGTGCCACAGACCGGGTGGAGGCTGAGGACAGTGAAGGGGGGTGATGAACTGGACACCTCTGGCCAGGCTGGGGTGGAGAGCCACTCACCCACGGACCATGCCGAACATATTTATTCCGAGGTGTCCACAGGGCAGGCCACTATGCAACCTGGTCCTGCCTTCAGCCCCTCCCTAACTCCTGAGGCCCCCATTCGATGGGGGCCTCCAGCTGCATCCTCTGCAATCTGTCCCCCTCATCATAGCTGCCAGGTCGACACCCACATTGACTCCGAACCTGAGGCACCACACCCCCCACGTGCGACCCAAAACCCTCCCTCTGTTGTTCCGTCTGCGGCTGTACCAGAGGACTTGATATGGGCATGTGAGGGTCAGCCAGACATGTCCTCTCGCATCTTGCTGCAACTGTGTCTAGAGGTGCGCATGATGCGAGAGGAAATTGTACGCGCTCTGGCCACCCTCACTGCCGGTTTCACTTCCCTGAGTGCAGTCATGTCTTCTGTTGTGTCCCAACTCCCCTCCCACACCACCGTCAATGTCTCCCCCTGTCCGTTGCCCCACACTCTTTCCCCCAAACTCCTCATGTATCCCGACCCCGTGTGGTGCCTGTCCATGCACCGGCCAGCCAGGAGCAGGCATGTGATTCACAGGATCTGGACATTGTGGTCCTAGAGGATGACCAGAAGGACAATTGAACAGTTTGACAGACACTCTGTTTTTGGACAATGATTTACTTTTCCCCTTGTAAATAGACTGGTTTCCCTGACGCTCCCTGACGTGTTATATTTATGTTGCTCCACCCCAATCCAAGTTCCCTTCTCCTTCTGCAGTAAGGACATCATTTGTTTTCCTTTCTCCCTTCCAGACGGACTGTTGTTTTATTTCTATCCTTACATATTTGTCCTTTAAACACTTATTTTTATTCATACATTGTCTATCTTGTTTTGCTTCATCGTGAATGTCTTGTACAAAAAATGCCAAGGTATTTGGGTACTCATCTGCTCTGCACATGAGGGCTTGCTGCAATGATAGGGTTCAACTTGCAGATGTGTCACACACACACACATACATCCTCTCATCTCTACGCCAACTCACTTGGTGAACATTAGTCTATCAGGACATGATACACAACAGAGATTTTACTTGGGATCTGATATTTTTTTATTTAAACATATTCACACTGGACAACAAGTTCCTGGGATGTGGTCACTGGGGATTGTGCTTTTGACTTCGCAATTTCCGGGGTGATGATCGCTGTGAGGGATTAAGTCTGGGTTGACGCCGAGGTGCAGGTTGGTCTCCGGCATGTGCCTGTACAGGGTGAAGTCCATGTGCAGGGGCGGATTGTGTCTGTACACTTGGTGTATGTGCATGGACAGGGTGTTGTTGTGCAGGTGGTGGTAGTGCCTGTTCAGGGGGTGGTGGTGGATTTGCATGTGGGGGGGCTGGATGGGGGGCGGTGGTGGATGTGTACCCATGCTGTGGTCCTGTGCAGTTTGTGGAACAGGTGTGTGGGTGTGATGTGCTGTAGGCATATGTGATGGCTCCCCTCCCTGCATTGCCCGTGAAGGTAGACTTTGGAACACTGCCATCATGCCGTCCATCTTCTTCATGGCCAAGGAATGGTGTCTTACACTCTCTTCCCTTTGGAAAGATATCATGTCTCTGATATTCCTGGACATGTCTTGCAAGGTTCTATCCAACCTATCCAAAACATGGGTCTGTCGGTCCACCACCTGAGGGAATTGGCGCAGGGCCTCAGACATGTCTGACAGGGTGGCCCCTATGGCACGTATGTCCTGCCTCACATCTGCCTGCTGTTGGAAGAAGTCCTGCTGCCACTGGCCACCACGGACATGTGCAGGCCCTCCATGCAGGGCCCGGCCATGGATGAGTCCACCAGGTCCAAGAGCAGGGGGATGTTGGCATGTGGAAGCCTGTGGACAGGTGAATGGTGCCCAGGGGATGCCTGCACCACAGCAGGGTTGGTACGTCCCTCAGATGGTGAGGATAATGCCTGGGATACACTGTCTGGGGAGGAGTGTGTAGGGTAACCACCATGTCTGTCCCGGATGTGAGGGCTGTGAGGGAGTGAGGTCTGTGTTGGGGTGGGGCTGAACTGTGGCTGGTTATCTCTATGCTGGGGACAGGCAACCTTTTTCATTGCACGAGGCTGACACACTTTGCTGGGGGAGGGTGTGAGACCTTGCTAAATGTGGGCGATCGGTGCAAATTTCTGTCCATGGCATCAGATTCTCCATCCCCTGAGTGGATGCGCAGACACTCACTATCGTCCGATACTTCATCCTCCTCAGGTAGTTCCTCCTCCTCCTCCTCCTCTTGCACATGACTTGCAGCTGACATCACTGCCTGGAGGAGCAGTGGATTCTCACCTCTAATTGCCCGTCGCCCAACACTGGTGGAAGGTCCTTCCTCCTCATCGTCATCATCACCTGGAACACAGAGGTAGCAACAGGATAAGTAATTGACCGAGTATGAGATATCGTGAAACACAAGGGTTGGTTCTACTGTACTTTGCATCGACAGATGATGCACATGTGACCTGGTTTTGGTACCCCTACAAGTGACAGCTCACACAATGGCACTGAGGTGTGAAACGTAGATGTACACTCAAAAAGCACACTTACCAGCTCCATCCACAACTTTGTGTCCTTTTCTGCTCCCCCTGTTGTAGGTTTTGTTGACAAAGTGGTCCCCGATCCAGCAGCTGTAGTGGGAAGTGACACCAATGTCAATCATCTGCATTACCAATTTACAAAGAGGCACATGTGACACTTATGATATGGATGGAACTTTGTTAACAACAACTGCAGGTTATCTGCAGAAGGGGATTTTCATCTTTGTCATGGTTTACATAGGGTAACACTTCACACCACATTTACCTGATGTACATGTGCGAGCGGGTTTCACTGCTGCAGCCAGGATGTCATGCATTCCCCGGGATGATGTTGTACGCTGCACTGGCGTCATTCTCTCCAAAGCTGTGTTGAGACATACATATCCATATTTCAGTACACCAGATAATAGCTATGAGCTAACATGTATATGTCATTGTCAATGACCACTGATGGATATTCCTGGACAATGTGCAGCATGTTTACCTCATGGACTTTACATGTGTGCCCCTGCTGACATGCAGCAGTTGCCAGCTGTTACATGCACACAGCACTGACATCAATGAGATGACACATCAACAGACAAACGTATATGAGAAGGTTACTGATATAGGAAGGGAGGGGAAAAATGATCGGGACGCCAGCATATTGCAATGCTTACACCTTCACCGTTAAGACTAATATGTCTCATGAGTATGATGTTGTGTGTTGACAAGTTGAAAGGAGTGTACATCCACAGGCTGAGCAGTTTCACATTTGCACATCAGTTCAAACATTGCATAGCAGAGTTCATATGTGAGATGTGCAATAATCACGTACATTTTGTGTGTCATTTGTGCTTCCCTACCAATGGATTCACAAAGCTCATTTTGGCTTGAGAGATTACACATTTGTTATGTCCAGCATTTGAGTGTCATCTGTTCCCATTATCCATTTCCTACATCATGGTTGAACTAAGCTGACAACGGATGATGTTTTGTACAGCAGACATCCTTACCTCACATAGCATACACTCAATTATATAGGTGGACACAGTAGAAGAGGAGGCAAGCAGAGTGCAACAATTGATTAGGATAACACATTGTGGTTAAGTTGTGAATCTTTCATGGTTGACGCCTACACTGGATTTGGTTTTGGCCTTTCAGCCACGAGATCTTGGACTGTGACTTCCTGATGATTCACCTTGGCAGCCCATACATCCATCACAAATGTACAGGACTGGCATCATTGCAAGCATCATCCACACCAATTTCAAAATGTTTTTGTCCTTTGGAATTCTGCTACGGAGTTATCATATCATTGATTTACAATCCAGTTGTGTCTAGTACACTTCATGTGACACTATATACTATTTTTATGTCCATTCTACACTCACTTGTCATATGTTTTGTGACATCCTTTCACTAGCCACCATGGTGTGACCTGGTATATGTTTCAATGCCATATGGAGGCATATTGTGATGCAGGAAAACAGTTATGTGATACACATACAACATACAGCAGATATTAGAGGCACATTCATGGGCATGGGCATTCAGGTTCATTGTTCCTGAGTTTCCTTACCATGGCCCCGCACCTGCCTAGTGTGTGGTCCCCGACCAGATGTCACAGGCAACCTTGTAGCAGAAGTCAATGTGTGTCTTGGACTCTGGGAGGACATCATTGGACCTACAATGCTAAGTGTGTTTGCAACTTTACATACCGGCTGCCACATGTGAAGCACTCAATTTGAGGCACAAAGGATGAGCACAAGCAGTGTGGGCACTACCGTTGCAGACGTGTCTACCACAAATTATGATGAGTGATCCCATATTCAACTTATTATGGCCCCACTGCCTAGTAGCAACGTCTATCAAATTGACACAACAGTTCCTGGCGTAAGGTCCACAATCATGTTTTGTTAATGGACCAGAAGACATACCCTACAATTATGACATCTATGACCAGCTGGTTGGACTTGACAGATTCATGTATGGAAAAGGAACTTTGTAAGTTGGACAGAGGACGCATACTCTATTACTGGTTTATGAATCTCACTTCTTGTTCATCATTGTCATATTTGTTCTCATTGGATTTGTTGAAATTTGGTCTACTAATATTTTTGCAATTTAGAGGTGGATACATTCGGAGTTGGTCTGGCACTCAATTCCACAATCGAGTTCCCAGTCCTGGAGCAGTTGGTGGAATACATGTAATGTTCATAACACACAATGACATAAAGAGCCTAGATATGTTATAATTTTTATTTTGCTATTCCCAGATCTATTTCGCTGAAGGTAAATGTCCTTTGAGGATTCCTATAGTTGTAAGGCTAGTTTTACCTCTCCAGTTGCCTTTGAGATGCAGACCACCATGGTCACTCCTAGGAGACTCATCCCTCCTGGCTGGCCCCTGACCCACTGGTTCTTCCACTGGGGACTCTCTCCCCTCTCACCCCTCAATCTGGACTTCTGCACCCTCCACTTAGGAGTGGCACTGCCAGACACCAGAACTGATGGAGGCCTGATTACAGACACTCCACGTTCTCCTGACACTAGGAGATCCCCCTCAAATGGACTACTAGTACAGCTTAGGCTCCCTACCTGGTGTTCCCTTAAGGAACCATCCAGGCCCTGAGACTGAGGTTGGGCACTATGGGGACGCATCCCAGTCTCACTCCCTCTCCTCGAAGACAGGACGTGAGGCCCTACAACCCTCCCACTACAACGGGACCTAGCTGGGCTACTCTGAACCTCTTCCACCACTCTGGGCTGGAAGATACCTGAGCCACTCCTCTTAGGGTCACTCCCCAATGCCTCTTCAGAACCTCTAGTAACCACCCAGAGGTCTGCCTCCTGTGCAAGCTCCCTGGGATCAGAGAACTCACACTCCAACAGGTGTTGGCTCAACCCCAGAAAACAATTACTGAACATGTGCTCTCTGACAACCAGATTGAACAGCCCTTCACAATCATTTGCCGTGCTACCCATCACCCAATCCTCCAGTGCATCACAACACACATCCACAAACTCCCCCAAGACTGGTGAGACAGTTTTCTACTGCCCCTGAACCTCAACCTGTACCCCTCTTCCTGGGAACTAGGCACCATACTCTGGGATCTGGGAGTGGGACTTCCTGCACTGGACTCCATATTGCTGCCACCACTGGACCCCACCCTCACTGGTGAATCCAGACAACTAAAATTGTACTCAGGGGATAATCTACCCTCCAGAGCTAGTTTCTCCCTGACGAAGGCCCTCTCTGCCTCCGCCATCCTCTCCTGCGCTAAGACCCTCTCAGTGTCTAGCTTTTTCTCTTCAAGGCCCAACGCCTTGAGACTCAACTCCTGGGCCAACAAGGCCTTTTCCTCCTCTAAGGCTAACTTCCTATTCTCCAACTCCAATTTCTGAGCCTCCATGTTCTCATGGCTCTCCTTCTGGAGCTTCTCTAAAGCCAGCTGATGCTCCCCTTCTTCCCTCCTATCCACCCACTCCTCTGGGGACAGAGGAAGGGATGTGGCACTCCCCTGGCACCGGACCCAGCAAGGGACTCCCTATCTATGGGGTCCTCACTCTCTACTGGCGTCCCTGCCCTGTCATTTTCTTCCTCCTCTTCAGACTCTTCAGGCCCTATCTCAAAACCACCACTTTGGTATGCAGAGGGATAATCAGACAGGTCCCCGCCACACGCTAAGGGTTCTCCCCTAAGGAGTGCTTCATAAAGGAAAAGCTTTCTGAGGATGTTACCCACTATTGGTATCCCCCTCTCTCTGCAGAATTCCTCTAACTCCTCCCGGGTGTACTCCCAAAGGTCATCCTCATTATAGATTACTCCCATCTTGGCAGAATACACAACCACAGTGCAACACAAGAGACCTAGGCGTCTGAGCTGAAGCAGGAATACACAATTCAAAAATGACACTTTTAAGAAGAAATAAAACTCAGGATAAATAATCCCTATACATGTGATTTCTCTAAATGCAGAGTTTGTAGTGCAACCAGTTGTCGCTGTGGTACTGCGTACACGCAAGTCCTATCCTCACCGCTCACAACTAATGTTAGAAATGGGATTTCTGGTTGGCTAGAGCTTGCGCCTAAGCCAGGCAGAAACCACCACTCTAGTCTGGGCAAGGGAGTTACACACTGAAGATAACCCCTGCTGACTCCCTTAGTAGCTTGGCACGAGCAGTCAGGCTTATCCCAGAGGCAATGTGTAAATCGTTTGCGCAACACACACATACAGCAGCAACACACTAGGCACACCACCAAAGAAACTCCACACAAGGTTATATGAAAATAGCCTTTGTATTATCCAAAACACATTAGAGTCATAGTCACACATATACACTGTGCCAACTGGCACTAGGCAATATTTACAGGGGATTATATACAGGACAGGGCCAATCGGGCCACTGTCAGAACCTTTAGAAAGCACTAGTAGCACACATCAAACACAACCAGTGACTACTGGTAAAATACTGTACTTGGCAATATCTCTAGCAACATAAACGCATTATGTCTGCATCACATTAGGCATCAAACTCATATGCATAATCACATTACGCAACCTCTGTAGGCATAAACACACTATGCAATAGGCATCATAAGCATAAACATATTATGCAATAACTCACAATTAGGAGGGCACCTTAGTGACACTCCCCAGGTGCATACATCTCCTTAGGGCCTTGCGCCCTATCACCACCATAAAGCTGAACCCAGGCCAACTGCCCTTTCTAGGGGGCCCAATGCCCTTTGTCCATAATGTCAGGGCTTGTACTGGGGCCTTCCACTGGCCCTTTTGCTGCCAATGCAGCCAAAACCACGGTGGGCAATGCACTGGGGCAGGGGGTATGTATCTCACTCCCTCCTTGTTCCTCCAGAAAGGCTAGTTTTTCCTCTCCAGTTGCCTTTGAGATGCAGACACTATGTTTCGCCCTCTGTTCTCTGCTGCCTATATATGCATGTTGACCCTCTCCTGCCACGTTTGACTTACCAGTTAGTGAGGGTGGTCTGCATTGCTCTGGATGAGGTCTCCTCCCAGAAGATGCTGGGACCTCTGCTACTGTGGCTGTCTGTACTCTGGCTGAATGTGTAAATGGGTGAGAAGAGATACACATCAACACATGGAAAATGTACATGTAGCACTTGTCAGACATTTCCTCGTATCTTCTGCATGCTAACAGTATTGTGAAGTTTTGCCACGGCCGGTACAGGTAGGAGCGGTGGGGTGTTGGTGATGTAATGGCATGGCAGGGTGGGAATTAAACAATGGATTCTGGGACTGACATTTTTAAATAAGGATTCTCTCACCTTCTGTTTTGTGATTTTGGAAGGGCCAGGGTGAGTTGTTTTTATGTTTATTTGGACTTATTTTCTCCATTCCGTTGTGTGTTGATTTGCCTCTGCACTGCACCCCCACCCTCTTACGTTCTTGACTGACCCAGCCGTGTCTGGATTAGTGGAAGGGGCACTTTGACAATTGCTACTTAGCACTGTTCGGTATATACGGCTTCAGGCCTGGGCCTTTGTATTTCATAGTGTGAAAGGTATTTGCCATTTCTAATACAAAGGATTCTGGGACTTGTGGTGCAACATACTGAGAGAAACACATGAGCCTCTGACTGACTATATTTGTATATGGAATTTGGACAACTTCCTTACTCACAATGGCAGTGCGACACAGACATACATTTTGTATACTTGTTCTTGTCATCCCACTTACCTGGTGCCACATTGTGGACATCACTCACAGGCAGCCCATGGAGCATGTGGGGGTGGATTGTAGTGAGGATATCCTCCTCTTGTGGGGTGAGACGGAGGTGGGATCGAGAGTGTGAGGCAGGGAGAACTCTGTTCAGCTGGATACTGGAGTACTTCTCCTTTGCACTCATCTTTTCATCCTGCCACTTCCTCTTTATGTCACGGACTGTGCGCACATCCTCCCCCAATGCTGTGACAGCGGTGGCTAACTGCTGCCAGAGAGCTGCTTTCTGTGTGCCACTGGTGCAGTAAGGTGGGAGACCATATAGGCGTTTGTGGTGCCTCACAACAAACTCCACAATCATGGTGGTCTCCTCAGTTGTGAAGTTCTTCTTCCTCCTCTGAATGTACATTTTGCAGTGGCGATGAACAGCAAAGCAAACAGGAACTCTCTGTGGCCAAAGCTGGGCCCTGAATGTGTGCTGCTTTTATGTGGTACTGGTTTTGCAGTTGGTCTTAATTGACTTCAGCTGGAGCATGGTGGGGGATGGTAGGCACTTGAAATGCTCAAAAGGGAGAAATGGCTGGCTTTCCGGCCGGAGGCGGAGTTTCCGGCCCGGAGGCGGAGATTCCGAGCCGGAGGCGGAAATTCCGCCATGGTGCCGGAATCTCCGCCACTGGGCCGGAAATTCCGGCCCGAGTGCGGACATAAAGTTAGGATGTGTAAGTTCATTCTGTGAATACCCATATGTGTAAGTTCATTCTGTGAATACCCATATGTGTAAGTTCATTCTGTGAATACCCATATGTGTAAGTTCATTCTGTGAATACCCAAATGTGTAAGTTCATTCTGTGAATACCAAAATTGTTGTAAGTTTAGGATTTTGACGTAAGTTAGTTCTGTGAATCAGGCCCTTTGTATTTAGGTTCAGCTGCTCATAAATCAGCCCCCATTAACCACTCCCCAAGCTTAATTTCTTTCTTATCACTGCAAAATTCTCTACTGAAACATCATATTGAAATCTTTGATTTTATTAGTTCTCACCAGCCATGTGACATTTTTTCACAGAAGCCTGGCTGCTGGACATATCAGCTCCTGACATTGAAGCAGATATCCCTGACAGGTCCTCCATTCTTCACAAAACTGCCATGGCTAAACAGGTGGAGAGGTGGTAATTATGTGCCACTCCACCTTCAGTTGCTCCTCTAACGAGCTCCTGATGTGCAGTCTAGGAGAAACTCTACTTTTCTTCCGTAGATTGACAGCCTAAACTGCTGCGGTGCCTTGAATTACCAAAATCTCAGTCCCCAACCCTATTGACTTACTGGCTCCTTACATCAATAATCTTAGTAACTTTCTAGTTCTAGGAGATCTTAACTTTCACTTCGTTGATGTCATCAACCACAAAGTCTCTTGCATATCCTACTCCTTCAAGGTTTTAGGCCTTACCCAAATTGCCTCACTTCCCACTCATGGCTTAACAGCTAGAGCGGCCGACTTTGAAGCTGGGAAACCATGCACGAGGCTGGCGGGAGGCTCAAACATTCTGTGATTCTGGGCACATCACTTAATCTTCCCATGCCTAGAAATGATTGTGCCTGTCGGTAATGCAACTGGTGCTCATTTAAAGCACTCTGATACCTTCAGGTCAAGTTTGCGCTGTATAAAACTGCAAAAAAATATATATAATTAACCCTATATTCTCTGATTTTATTGAGATCAGGGCTTCAAGACTGTGGGGTAGATTCCGATCTCGGCCGGAAGCGCACCGAATACAATTCGTCCGGAAAAAATACGAGCTGAACGCGTTTTTCCCGAACGATTCGAACAGTCGTCCGAGCGAGCAAGTACGATGCGCATTACTGCTAAAATTCCGAACGAGCCGTACGTACCCATTCCAGCTCCAGTTCCCCGACCGAGCTGGATCCGGAAATGCCGAATCGATTCGCACGGAAGTAAATACACAGCACCTTCTGGCCGGACAAGTACGATGCGCACTCCGTACGCGCCGAACCCGTCGCTACGTCCGGCACGTCAGAGCATCCGGGAGACCTGCACATAAGCTCTGATTCGCGCCACAAGACGATCCACGGCTACGAGACGAACAAGCCAGCTACGAGTACGAGTCGAAGCCACGAAAAACCCGAACGAGACAAACCAACCATGAATCCCATCGGGCAGGTCCTACCAATACTGTACATCTATTACCGGAACCGGTACGGACGCGTACGGCGCAGACGGTAAGTCAAACACCCACTACACAAACAAACGACACGTACCCGACATATGTCACACACACATAGGGATGCAGAAATGACGCACAATAGCAACAGCAGAACCATAGGGGCGGGATGGCTATCACCAATGCCATACACACCCATAGGGGCCTGATGGCTACCACTACCACCACCCCTACTCATGGGGGGATGGATGCCTAGCACTACTACCAACCCCACTCCTAGGGGGATGGATGCCTACCACTACCACCACCCCTACTCAGGGGGGGCTGGATGCCTGTCACTACCACCACCCCTACTCATGGGGGCCTGGATGCCTACCACTACCACCACCCCTACTCATGGGGGGCTGGATGCCTACCACTACCACCACCCCTACTCATGGGGGCCTGGATGTCTACCACTACCACCACCCCTACTCAGGGGGGTCTGGATGCCTGTCACTACCACCACCCCCACTCATGGGGGCCTGGATGCCTACCACTACCACCACCCCTACTCATGGGGGCTGGATGCCTACCACTACCACCACCCCTACTCATGGGGGCCTGGATGCCTACCACAACCACCACCCCTACTCATGGGGGGCTGGATGCCTACCACTACCACCACCCCTACTCAGGCGGGCCTGGATGCCTACCACAACCACCACCCCTACTCATGGGGGGCTGGATGCCTGTCACTACCACCACCCCTACTCATGGGAGGCTGGATGCCTGTCACTACTACCATCCCCACTCATAGGGGGATGGATGCCTACCACTACCACCACCCCTACTCATGGGGGGCTGGATGCCTATCACTACCACCACCCCTACTCATGGGGGCTGGATGCCTGTCACTACTACCATCCCCACTCATAGGGGGCTGGATGCCTGTCACTACCACCACCCGAACTCATGGGGGCTGGATGCCTGTCACTACTACCATCCCCACTCATAGGGGATGGATGCCTACCACAACCACCACCCCTACTCATGGGGGTTGGATGCCTGTCACTACCACCATCCCCACTCATAGGGGAATTGATGCCTACCACTACCACCACCCCTACTCAGGGGGGGCTGGATGCCTGTCACTACTACCATCCCCACACATAGGGGGCTGGATGCCTGTCACTACCACCACCCCTACTCATGGGGGGCTGGATGCCTGTCACTACTACCATCCCCACTCATAGGGAGATGGATGCCTACCACTACCACCACCTCTACTCATGGGGGCCTGGATGCCTACCACATCCACCACCCCTACTCATGGGGGGCTGGATGCCTGTCACTACCACCATCCCCACTCATAGGGGAATTGATGCCTACCACTACCACCACCCCTACTCAGGGGGGCTGGATGCCTGTCACTACTACCGTCCCCACACATAGGGGGCTGGATGCCTGTCACTACCACCACCCCTACTCATGTTGGCCTGGATGCCTACCACAACCACCACCCCTACTCATGGGGGCTGGATGCCTACCACTACCACCACCCCTACTCATGGGGGCCTGGATGCCTACCACTACCACCACCCCTACTCATGGGGGCCTGGATGCCTACCACAACCACCACCCCTACTCATGGGGGGCTGGATGCCTGTCACTACCACCACCCCTACTCATGGGGGCCTGGATGCCTGTCACTACCACCACCCCCACTCATGGGGGCCTGGATGCCTACCACTACCACCACCCCTACTCATGGGGGCCTGGATGCCTAACACTACCACCACCCCCACTCATGGGGGGCTGGATGCCTACCACTACCACCACCCCTACTCATGGGGGCCTGGATGCCTACCACTACCACCACCCCTACTCAGGGGGGGCTGGATGCCTGTCACTACCACCACCCCTACTCAGGGGGGGCTGGATGCCTGTCACTACCACCACCCCTACTCATGGGGGCCTGGATGTCTACCACTACCACCACCCCTACTCAGGGGGGTCTGGATGCCTGTCACTACCACCACCCCCACTCATGGGGGCCTGGATGCCTACCACTACCACCACCCCTACTCATGGGGGCTGGATGCCTACCACTACCACCACCCCTACTCATGGGGGCCTGGATGACTACCACAACCACCACCCCTACTCATGGGGGGCTGGATGCGTACCACTACCACCACCCCTACTCAGGCGGGCCTGGATGCCTACCACAACCACCACCCCTACTCATGGGGGCTGGATGCCTGTCACTACCACCACCCCTACTCATGGGAGGCTGGATGCCTGTCACTACTACCATCCCCACTCATAGGGGGATGGATGCCTACCACTACCACCACCCCTACTCATGGGGGGCTGGATGCCTATCACTACCACCACCCCTACTCATGGGGGGCTGGATGCCTGTCACTACTACCATCCCCACTCACAGGGGGCTGGATGCCTGTCACTACCACCACCCGAACTCATGGGGGGCTGGATGCCTGTCACTACTACCATCCCCACTCATAGGGGGATGGATGCCTACCACAACCACCACCCCTACTCATGGGGGTTGGATGCCTGTCACTACCACCATCCCCACTCATAGGGGAATTGATGCCTACCACTACCACCACCACTACTCAGGGGGGGCTGGATGCCTGTCACTACTACCATCCCCACACATAGGGGGCTGGATGCCTGTCACTACCACCACCCCTACTCATGGGGGGCTGGATGCCTGTCACTACTACCATCCCCACTCATAGGGAGATGGATGCCTACCACTACCACCACCCCTACTCATGGGGGCCTGGATGCCTACCACATCCACCACCCCTACTCATGGGGGGCTGGATGCCTGTCACTACCACCATCCCCACTCATAGGGGAATTGATGCCTACCACTACCACCACCCCTACTCAGGGGGGGCTGGATGCCTGTCACTACTACCGTCCCCACACATAGGGGGCTGGATGCCTGTCACTACCACCACCCCTACTCATGTTGGCCTGGATGCCTACCACAACCACCACCCCTACTCATGGGGGGCTGGATGCCTACCACTACCACCACCCCTACTCATGGGGGCCTGGATGCCTACCACTACCACCACCCCTACTCATGGGGGCCTGGATGCCTGTCACTGCCACCACCCCTACTCATGGGGGCCTGGATGCCTACCACTACCACCACCCCTACTCATGGGGGCCTGGATGCCTGTCACTACCACCACCCCCACTCATGGGGGCCTGGATGCCTACCACTACCACCACCCCTACTCATGGGGGCCTGGATGCCTAACACTACCACCACCCCCACTCATGGGGGGCTGGATGCCTACCACTACCACCACCCCTACTCATGGGGGCCTGGATGCCTACCACTACCACCACCCCTACTCAGGGGGCTGGATGCCTGTCACTACCACCACCCCTACTCAGGGGGCTGGATGCCTGTCACTACCACCACCCCTACTCATGGGGGCCTGGATGCCTACCACTACCACCACCCCTACTCATGGGGGCCTGGATGCCTACCACTACCACCACCCCTACTCATGGGGGCCTGGATGCCTACCACTACCACCACCCCTACTCAGGGGGCTGGATGCCTGTCACTACCACCACCCCTACTCATGGGGGCCTGGATGCCTACCACTACCACCACCCCTACTCATGGGGGCTGGATGCCTACCACTACCACCACCCCTACTCAGGGGGCTGGATGCCTGTCACTACCACCATCCCCACTCATAGGGGAATTGATGCCTACCACTACCACCACCCCTACTCATGGGGGCCTGGATGCCTACCACTACCACCACCCCTACTCAGGGGGACTGGATGCCTACCACTACCACCACCCCTACTCATGGGGGCCTGGATGCCTACCACTACCACCACCCCTACTCATGGGGGGCTGTATGCCTACCACTACCACCACCCCTACTCATGGGGGCCTGGATGCCTACCACTACCACCACCCCTACTCAGGGGGGGCTGGATGCCTGTCACTACCACCACCCCTACTCAGGGGGGGCTGGATGCTGTCACTACCACCACCCCTACTCATGGGTGGCCTGGATGCCTACCACTACCACCACCCCTACTCATGGGGGCTGGATGCCTACCACTACCACCACCCCTACGCATGGGGGCCTGGATGCCTACCACTACCACCACCCCTACTTAGGGGGGCTGGATGCCTACCACTACCACCACCCCTACTCAGGGGGCTGGATGCCTGTCACTACCACCACCCCTACTCATGGGGGCCTGGATGCCTACCACTACCACCACCCCTACTCATGGGGGGCTGGATGCCTACCACTACCACCACCCCTACTCAGGGGGCTGGATGCCTGTCACTACCACCATCCCCACTCATAGGGGAATTGACGCCTACCACTACCACCACCCCTACTCATGGGGGCCTGGATGCCTACCACTACCACCACCCCTACTCATGGGGGCCTGGATGCCTACCACTACCACCACCCCTACTCAGGGGGGCCTGGATGCCTACCACAACCACCACCCCTACTCATGGGGGGCTGGATGCCTGTCACTACTACCATCCCCACTCATAGGACGGGTAATGCATGACACATCCAGCATACTCCAACATAAGGAATGTCAGCAAAAGACATCCCCCAACATCATGACAAGAGTGTGTAGTCTGTGTCAAATGCCTACAACACTGAACATGACATTGAACATACAATGTGACCCCCTATCACATGTGTCACACAAAAATGTGTGTGGCCTTCACCATGCAAGCAGACCATGACCACTGTGGGAATGGGGTCTAAACCCCATCATCACAGTGACCAAAAGGTAAGTGTGGGGTCCATAGCTGAAGCACATTTTGAACATTGTGGCAATGGGGTCCAAACCCCCATCATCACAGTGACCAAAAGGTAAGTGTTGTCATGGAAAAAGCTGCAACTGCCAAACAGCATGGATGATTCCTGGTCACAGAACAACAAACACATCAGTGGCAAAGTAGTGGTTGTGTCCCATAGCAACATAGATTGGGTGAGGCAAACAGTGCAGTGCAAATAAAACATACCTTTGGCCATGTGCAGACAAACATCACCCATGGGGACTGACATCGTCTCCATTTATCAATTACACAATGCCAGAAGTGACCACATAATGCAGACCCACATATCTGCACTAATGGACACACAAATGTAGATATCCTGTGGAGACTGTAGATGTGAGGTGAACAAATACCATACCATGGCAGCAATGGGACATACGAAACATGATTATTGTGCTGACTGATGACCTAGGAGTCCTAGGGACAGCATGGGAAATCCTCCAAACAACATACAGCCAATGGCACACTAAAGATATGCCAATGCAGTGGTGCAGATGCACAAACACAAACAGGCAGCCTCACACTGCATATCAAACACAACAGGTGATGGGGGTGTGCCAGTGTCCCCAGGCAACCACACAACACATGAGGAGGCCTGAATTCCAATTACACAGATGTGTATACAGTGCCATACAAAAGTAACTCATGGATCGGATTCCCTATGTGGGCAATCAGGCATTGTTAGATGAGAGGGAGCCCAAATTACACATGTCGCACAAGCTTGTAGGAACAGCAACTAACACAGCAAGAGACAGACCCACCACAGCACTACCCCCAGGGACCCCACATTGTGGTGACACTAGCCTGCATGATAATCCCACTGTGATGACAAAGGTAGATGTCGTTCACACTGTGAACCACAGCCATGTGTCCTGAGCAACAAACTACCATCACACCTACACAAGCACAAATCAATCAGCACGGCCTGTCAGCCAAGGCCAATATGGAGGTAGGGGTCTAGCCGTGCAACAACTCACATTTGCACACACTCAACACCACACACCTTGATCTCCACCAATGTGCAGCAGTGAAGCTCACATGGACTGGTAACATTGCACATGCTCCCATGACAATCCCAGGGGTGGTTGTGGGAACTAAGGTGCAGAAACCCATCACACCTGGCCAGTCAACAAGACTCGTGAATGTCTGACACACTGCACAGTACGCCGTACATGGGCATGACGTGAAATCCACCCCAATCAATGGGATCCCGGCCACAGTCACACACCAATGAAGAAGCCAAGGTCACCCACAAAGAACACACGTAGACAACTTCCAACATTGCAGCTCTGACACTGAGGAGTGGCAGCAGTCACACACACAACGTGTCACAATCACTGAAAGCTACCACAAACTGTAAATTACATGACTTGTGTAACCAACAAGTGCCAAGGGGAATCCTGACTGTGTCTCATCTGCGTTTGCCCACATCCCCAGCCCTGACAACAAAGACAACTAGGGATGACAACCTGATGAACATTAGTTTGCCATGCACCCACATCACGGAGAAACCAGGTACAAGATGCTGGATGAACACAGGACAACTCAGCAAGCATCAGAAACAGGAACATCCGTAGGGACACAGCCTGTGTAGGAAAAGGGAAGGGAACACACACAGACATGCTTACACAAAACACAACATGGGCCCAGGCAATGTCACGGGATTACACACTGCCATGAGGGCACTCCACTCCTGTGGAAGGTCCGCTGTGCCAAACCTTGTCTGTGCACAACTCAAACATGTCAGCAGAACACTCGGTCAGTGAGTCAACAATTACAACACACTGAAGGCTCTGCTCACATCAGCCTGGGTACGGGAGTGTCACTTCAGTCATCTGCATATACCCAAAACACGTGTCAAGCAAGTTGCACTGTATACACAGATGAGTCCTTCAACATTGATGTGCTAAACTGCATGTCCAGTGGAGATGGGCACACAGTCAGGGAAATAGAAACATTGAACAGTGGTAAGCCCACCAGATGTGCATCAGTGTAAGCCACAGATGTTAGTTTACAAATGCAAAACGTACAACCCTGTGTCAAATGCTGAACATTACACCCTCAGACTGCAGCAAAGGATGCTATGGATCCAGACTAGATTAGGACACATATCCCATGGACCACATGGAGTCCATCACAGCAACACTTCATTTTCTTGATCTGAACACTATTACAACAGCAAATGCATGATGATACTCATCTACATCATGTACATCAAAAGAAAAACCACTAGTAAACAAAAAGAGGCTTTATTCAGCAAATGTGAAAGAACAATTTGAAGTCCAAAAGAAACTAAGGCCAATGGCCAGTCCACATACACAGTCCGAACAGGGTGACATGTGACAACTTGTCACCCATTGCTTGCCTGCACTGGTACGGACAGGGGACATCCCCCTCGGAGGGGCATACAAGGGGCAGGCCAGGCACCGCAGGGACAGGATCAGGGGATGCCAGAAGGAGGCAGTGAAGGGGTGGTGGGTGCAGGAGTGTCACCGGCAACTGCAGTGGAGGTGTCTGACTCAGTGGGGGCTGGCACCACTGTAGGGCACAAGTCAGATGGTGTGGGTGCTGGCACCACTGCAGTGGGCCAGTCAGATGGAGTGGACTGGGTCCCCACTGCAGTGCCCAAGTCAGATGGGGTGGTTGTGGACTCCACTGCAGTGCATAACTCCAAGGGAGTGGAAGGGGGGGCAGATGAGGTGGGCAGGACAGAGGGGGGGACCCGGTCTCCACACCAGTGGCACAAACAGGCCGAGCGTCTGGGTTGGGGGTGGAAGAGCAAGTGGTAGGGGGGGAGGGCCTAAGCAGTTTGGGGATGCGGTATGGGTGTGTGGGGGAACCTGGGGCAGGGTGTGGCGGGGAACTGGTGGAGTGGTGGCCTGGGGGATGGAGGAGAGAGACTGTGTGGTGGAGCTGCGTGGTGGTGGTGGTGGGGTCTTGCCCTTCCTGGTCCGGGGGGACTTCTTAATGGGGTCCTCAGTCTGCCTGTGCCTCGGGGAGGGTGTCTGGGTGTGAGGGGCACTCCCCTCTGTGTGTGGTGGTCGCCTCTTCCGCCTGTGCGTTGGGTCAGATGGATCTGTGGGGAAGAGGCCAAGCTCACAGAGGAAGAGCTTCTGGGAGGGGGGGTTGCAGGTGAGGCAAGGGAAGGGGTTTTGGAGGGAGAGGTATCTGAGGACTGCAGAGTGCACGTGGATGCGTGTGTGTGTGCCTGGGCCCCATCCCCTGTGAGTGAGGTATCAGTCCCCTGACTGTGTGTGCGTGTGCGTCTGGATTTTGGCGTGTGTGTCTGGATGTGCTGCTTGTGTCTGTGCTGGTGGGTGGCTGTGCTGTTGTGTGTGTGCTTGGGACAGGTAGGGTGCTGGGGATTGTGGATGGGGCAGAGGTAGGAGGGGTGAGGGACTGTTGCAGGAGGGACACTGCTGCCGTCAGTGAGGAGGCCATGGACTGATTGGTCCGATGTAGGGCAGACATGCCAGATGACATGCCCTCCATGAATGACACCAGTTGTGTCAACAGACCCGTGTGTGCATGGAGGACACTCAGCACTGATGTCTGCCCTACATGGATCTGTTTCAGCAAGTCCACAGACTCCACACTCAGGGCAGCAGGGGAGACAGAGGCAGGGGTGCGGTGCCTGGCATGAAGGAGACACGTTCCCCTACATGGGAGCCTCCACGGACATGTGGGATGGGAGCAGATGGGAGGGTGGAGATGGTGGTGGTGGCGGGGACAGACTTGCTTGATTTTGTCTGTGGTCTGCTGACACCCGCCTCCACAAGGGAGTCCTCACTGGAAGTGCTGTGGTCCTCAGCCGAGGTGGTCGTAGCTGAGGTCTCCTCAGTGTGGCTCCCCTCACCCTCCGTGCCACTGGGTCCCTCGGTCTCCCCTGCAGTGGACCCAGTCTGGCTCTGCCACTCCTCTTGGTCTGTGGAGCTGTCTCCTCCTGTGGCCGTGGATGTATCTGGAAACAATCAGGATAAACAGAGCAACATTAGTCACCTGTACTGACCACACACACCACAGTAAGTACAGCACATCACAGAGCAAGCCCTGCCATCATTTGCTAGACATTGCAATAAGTGCTGACACTGATTTGAAGAAGCCCATTGTCTGCCTGACAGTTATTCATGCCACACATATCCTACCTGTCCATGCACCCATCTGTCTGGTGCCTGTTGTATGCGACTAATCATATGTGCACACATGCACCACATACACAGTTGTTGGACATCCAAGAGAACATATGGAAATGTGTCACTCCAAACACATGCCATCTCCTGCCACTGACTCAGTACATGTGTCAGGAAAAGTGATGGGCAGAGTCTCTGTCGATATGCGGGTTTTGGTTCCATAACCAGACACAATGATGTCCTCATGTCCTGATAGACAATGCGACAATAGTGTGCATGCAGGACATATCACACTACAGCTGGATCACCCTTTGCGAGTTGAATGTCATGGCACAGGCCTGTCTGGCAAGTCAGTCATAACTGTCTCCTGTCACAGGGGCAGTGCATACACTCAACACTAGTTTACACTGTGTCACAATCATGTAAGTTTTGGGAATGCAAGCCCTGTAGCTGACAGGTGCACATGTGCACCCCTGGCCACCCACATCATGAGGACTAAGATGATCCCATGTCAATCAAATGAGACATTTGAGTGACTGCAAACACAAATCCATACACATGAGCACTTCACCGTCTGATGAGAATGAACCAAAGCTGCCTGCACCTCAATGTATCATACACCATTGTGCACAGTCAAGGGATTAGAGACCTATGCATTAACCAATGTGCAGATCCTATAGTCACAACTCAGATGGCTGCCCACCCCAAATTGTTAAACACTCCAGGAGTCCAAAAAGCAAGGCCACACCACGGTGACACAGAGGCAGACACCTGAGTGCACTCTTCACAATGCCCAATATGTATGCTGACACACGGGAGTGGGAGAACAGAGTGCCTTCGATGTACGGAGTAGGCATTACAGTCCTGGTCCATGTGCAACATGGTATTACCCTGAACACTAGGCAGGTGGCTATGCATGTGTCACACACATGATGTACATACTTCTGAGGCTCCTACCTTGGTCTCTGCTGCAGCATGGGTGTGTGGCACATACCCCAGACATGTGGTGAGTCAGAGCAGCAATTGGAACACATATTAAAGCCATACCCAGAGTACATGTCAGATCACAGGCATTGTGTGAGCAATTGTACCACCCATGCAGCCCACAACAAAGTTCCTGTAACTGATGCTGTCCCCAACTTGAACCACAGGTAACTGCAAGTACACAGTACCCAAGTGACCTAGGTCACAGACTGTAAGGGCCACACCTGTGTATCAGATGAGGAGGGGGCATGACACAAGTGAGGGACATGAGTCCAGGACGACAAGACAGTTGTACTGTGGAAGTGGAACCAGGCTAAAGGAGTGCATCGAGCATGTTAGTCATAGTACCCAGAAAAGGCTAGCACTTACCCCCTCCTTGCTGCTGTCTGGCCTTCAGCTGCCCATCCAGGTCAGGGAAGACCACCGCCAGAATCCGGAGCATGTGGGGTGTCAGGGTCCGGTGTCCGCCCCTCCTGCGAGGAGGCGACAGCTTCAGCTGGGCCCTTGCGATCCTCCGGGTCCAGCCACGAAGGTCCTGCCACCTCTTCTGGCAGTTGCAGATCCTGCGCCTGTAGACCCCCACAGATCGTACTGCCCGGGCGATGGTCAGCCAGATCTCCTGCTTCTGGTGGGCATCAACCTGTGAGGATGACAAAGTGAAAAGGCCATTACTACACATGCAACATATCCGTGCATCACACAGTTGGATATACATGTCTCAATCACAGGGGCATATGATGTACACAGGTAGTGCAACTATGGCTATGAACAGTTGTCCAGCAGTTACTAAACGGTATCATTGCCTGGGAAGTAAAACCTTGTTGGAATGCACTGTTACTGCACTATACCTGTTCAGTGCATGTAACTACACACTTTGGGGGCTGACAACTACTCAGTGAGCATGCTAGCCACTGGTGTACACACTGTAAGTCTTGCTAGTCAGACAACATGCACAATTAGTAAGGCAGTGGACAGCACACTCACCTGCTCCCCTGGTTTCCCATACAGCTTGCTGTACTGTGGAAGGAGGCTGTCCAGCAGGGCCTGGTTCTCCTCAGTGCTGAAGGCTGGGGCTCTCTCCACAGTACGTGCCATTGCAGTAGCCAGAGGATGCAGAGACAACAGCAGTGGTGGTGGCAGATGTCGTCCTGGAGCATGTAGTGCAGGCAAGTGAGCTCTCAGGGGAACAGCCAGCATTATATGTGTGCTGCAGAGGCAGATACTGTCCCATGTGTCCAAAGTGATAGGTCCAAGTCGTTTGCATCTTCTGAATCTGGCCAATCCATGGAATTGCAACACTTATACACGCCCACAGCATCCTTCAAAAGTTCAACTTCATGACACCCATGAATTTGCAACATTGTTGTGGGTGGCCAACTGACTTCACTGCATCAGACTCGCAAAAGCTTCGAAAACGCGTCCGTTACCATGTCAGTCCATAGCCAATGCGTGCGCACCGATCGGTCCATTGCTGTACAACGCGTATTTCGAAACACAACACGCATCCGTCCACATCATATGCAATGGCCAATGCGTGCGCACCGATCGGTCCATTGCTGTACAACGCGTATTTCGAAGCACAACACGCATCCGTCCACATCATATGCAATGGCCAATGCGTGCGCACCGATCGGTCCATTGCTGTACAACGCGTATTTCGGAGCACAACACGCATCCGTCCAATTCATATGCAATGGCCAATGCGTGCGCACCGATCGGTCCATTGCTGTACAATGCGTATTTCGGAGCACAACACGCATCCGTCCACATCATATGCAATGGCCAATGCGTGCGCACCGATCGGTCCATTGCTGTACAATGCGTATTTTGAAGCACAACACGCATCCGTCCACATCATATGCAATGGCCAATGCATGCGCACCGATCGGTCCATTGCTGTACAACGCGTATTTCGGAGCACAACACGCATCCGTCCACATCATATGCAATGGCCAATGCGTGCGCACCGATCGGTCCATTGCTGACAACGCGTATTTCAGAGCACAACACGCATCCGTCCACATCATATGCAATGGCCAATGCGTGTGCACTGATCGGTCCATTGCTGTACAACGCGTATTTCGGAGCACAACACGCATCCGTCCACATCATACGCAATGGCCAATGCGTGCGCACCGATCGGTCCATTGCTGTACAACGCGTATTTCGGAGCACAACACGCATCCGTCCACATCATATGCAATGGCCAATGCGTGCACACGGATCGGTCCATTGCTGTACGACGCGTCCCTGTACAAGTCACTTGCATATGTCACCATGTTTGTCACTGGTGAACGTATGCCAGCCACAATTACTTGCCAGGGACTCAGGGGCACACCTACAACACCACAGCCTGACCACTCTGTATCCTAAGGCATGTAAGGCTGCATTACCTGTGTGTGTATGGGGGTCAACATGTGGTTTGTTGGGTGGTTCTTGGGGGCAGCCACTCCCAGGATGTGCACGTGTTCATGGGGACAGAATAATTTGTGTGTTGTGCACATGACCACTGTGATGTGCAACTGTTCAGTTCAGAGCATGTGGCATGGTCACATTTCCAGGTTGTGTATGTGTATGTTATGTCACATACACCCTGAGTCCCATGTGGGATGGTATGTACGTCACAGGGTGACCAATTGCCACAATTGTGATGGCCCTCCACAGTCTGTGTGCATGTTGTGTATCAGATGTCTCTGATTCCATGTGCACAATGGGAGACAGTCTCCACATCCACGTTGTTTGTGCATCGACTTTGATGTTGTGCGTGTGTGTGTCACAGACGTCCATGTCTGTCCTGCAGAGGCAACAGGGGCCACTACCTGTGGAAGTCATGGTAGTTTTGCTGACGTGTACATGATACGCCATGTCATGCCAGTGTCCATGTGGCAATACAGGGTCCCTGGGAATCTACCTGTCAAAGAGCTGTGATGCCTGGGGCACATCTGTCCTGACTTGTCACTGTGATGTGTGTTTGGAACGTGACAGCAGTACATGGGTACTGTGACACAGCCTAATGATTTCCCATAGCACAACCTGGAACTTGTTGTCAACACATGTTGAACTGAGATGTTAGATGTTGGCCATGTAGGTGCCATATATGTCCATACCGAACGGCACACACATCAAGTACTTGTGTCTCGTAATGATGTATCATGTGATATTGAGTATGGTCAATGCCACATATGTGAGGTGACTGACAATCTTTCTTTGTTCACCTATGCACTGCAGGGCACCAGCTGTCCATAGACCATTCCCTGACCTTGCAACCATGGTTGAACGTGACTGCATCCGACGGTACCGCTTCAACAGGCCGCTGATTGAGGAATTGGCGGTGCGGTTGGCCCCACATTTGCAACCTGGCCGGCCATACCCTGCAGCGCTGACCCCCAAGGTGAAGGTGATGGCAGCCCTACACTTCTTTGCCACCGGTACCTTTCAACACACTGTGGCGTCTGCTGGTGGGATGTCACAGACCATGTTCAGCCGTGTGCTACGCGTTGTTTTGGAGGCGATGTTGAGATACTTGAACCAATACAACTATTTCCCTAAACGTCAACAACTCACTGACGTCAAGTGTGACTTCTATGCCCTGGGGAGGATGCCACATGTCATCGGCTCCATTGATGGGACACATGTGGCTTTGGTACCACCACAGGCACATGAGCAGGCATACAGGAACAGGAAACATTACCATTCTATCAATGCCCTGGTGGTATGTCTTGCAGATATGAGCATCTCACATGTCTGTGCACGTTTCCCCGGTTCTGCACACGATGCCTACGTAATGAGGAGTAGTCGCATCCCGAGGATGATGTCACAGATGCTGAACCAGCGTGCCTGGCTTGTCGGTGTGTACTGACTTTGTACCATTGTGTGTGTTCTGCAATGTTGTATTCCACCCTCTTTTCCAACTCAGCTAATGTGCAATTGTCTGTATGTAGGTGACTCCGGATACCCCAACATGCCGTGGTTGCTGACACCCCTCAGGAACCCTGTGACACCAGCCCAGACGCACTACAATGAGGCACATGGTCGGACCAGGAGAGTGATCGAGCGGACATTTGGTCTCCTGAACAGCCGCTTTCGCTGCCTGGACAAGACAGGAGGGGCCCTCCCATATGCCCCTGCAAAGGTGTGCAAGATTGTCATCATCTGCTGCATGCTACACAACCTGGCAGTGCGGAAGGAGTTGCCTCTCGTCCTGGATGACGATGACCAACATCCGCCACCTGTGGAGGATCCTGGCCTGGGCCACGATGCCAGTGATGATGATGATGATGAGGGTGATGTCCGCACACAGCTCATCACCAACTTCTTCAGCTGAATGTGAGTATACAGAGATGTTATGTCAATGATTTGAGTTTGCATGATATGTGTTGGTAGTGCTCTGTTGCTGTTTGAGTGTGGCCATGTGCTACTTGACTGGATGCGTGCAGCGATGTGTCCTTACAGGTAGTCTGTACTCCCCAACAGTGTTGACATGCTAAATTGGTTATGTTTAGGTATCTTGTGACATGTATTGGGCATGTGTATTGCAATTCTGTCCTGTTCTTCAGTGCTTTTGACTGTGTGTCATGTCTGTCCTTCACAGGGTACTTTCAGAGTTGTTTGGTCAACTCGGATCCCCCGACACCATGATTCAACTTCCAGGGTGGAAGCAGTCGTTTCCCTACAGGTGATGTGCCACACACCCCTGGACTTTATTTCTTCTACACTTGGTGACTGTGTGGCCACTGCCACGTGGGATTACCTTGCATCTGTAGTGGAAACAACATGTTGCAAATGTGTAATAAACCTGTGCTTCACTTTGAGATGTGCGTTGTCTGTGGTCACACATCTGACTGACATTTGCTTACTGCACCTGTGGGCTAGTTAACGCATACTCTGAATAGGTGTGGTGTCTGTGCATTCCACTGTATTTCCTGGCAACATCAGTGTAGGCGATGAGTCAGATGGCCCTGGTGTGTATGTGTTGTGTAGCCCTAGTGGTGTGTCTCCCTCATATGTGTCACGTCGCCATGACTCACATGACGGTGTTGAACTTGCTGTAGCAGTTAGCATGCACAGTGTCATTTAGCAGATCATCATCTCCATGACAAAAACAACGTTGGAATCACAACAGAGGCAAGTATGGTGTATTAGTGAGTTTATTTACATACATGTGTGAGGATAGTGCACAGGATGGTGGGTGCTGTACATTGGGATTGGAATCCAAAGTTCCCAGATGAGTTGGAAGTGTTGGTAGCAGAAATGTCCTGAGTAAAGTCCACAGTCATCTGATACATTAGTCCAACTTAAACTCCCCATGTCATGTGGGAGAGTTGGTTTGCATTCGACAGGGTGAACAGTTTGCACACAAAGGAGAATTTCCAGAACAGGTGTTGGGTTCCTGGGGGATGTACATGGCCACCGTCCTCTCAGTTTTCCTTCCTCGGACAACCCCTCTTCTTTCTGGGGGGACCCTCACGTGCAGGCTGCTGCGGTGCAGAGGACTCTCCACCAGAGTCATCCTCCCTCCCTGTGGCAGTTGCAGTTGTTGCGGCACCAGATGTTGTGGGCACACAGGGAGGTGTGGACATGTTGGTGCTAATCTGGGGGAGGCATGTCAATATGTCCCTCTGCACCGCTGTCAGTTCTTCCAATTTGTCCCACTTGGACTCCATGCTAGACATGTGTGTCTCCACACGGGACATGTGAGAGTCCAAGCGGGCATGATGGGCAGCCTGCTGCTGTTGAATGTCCTTGAGGATCCCCACTACCTGGCTGACCTCTCCGGTGCTATTCTGGTACGCATCAGCAATGCGTACCAGTTGTGGGTCATCATGCAGTCCAGACACCTCTGCAAACAGCGACCTCTGCCTGCCACCCCTCCTACCACCCCTGGCCACACGTGCGGGACCTGCGGTGGCACGCACAGGTGAGCCTAGGCCCCCTTGGGGGTTGGTACTGGGGTTGTTGTCCGTTGCTTCACGGTGGGCCGGGGTCCCTGTGCTGTTGTCATTCAGTGTCCTTGGTCTGTCCGTATCGCCGGGGGTGGTCTGTGTGTTGGCAGATGTTGGAGGAGTGGGTGCAGGGGGTGCAGATGGTGGTCCTGCTGGTGCTGCATGATGACTCACACCAGATGTGCCAGGTAGGTCTTCGCCATCCGAGGAGGGCAGAGGCTGTTCCACATCAGAGAGCTCAGGGGCCACCGGAGACTGGGACAGGGACTCATCATCTGCTGCTGTGTCCCCATCATCACCTGTTTTTGGAAGAGACACACAATGTATGTTATGTTTCTACAGGCATCAATGGTTCAAACACCTGTCAGTTGTGACTGTACCTCTGGATGCGGGCCTGTACATTGCATTGTCCTAAGTTGTCACAGTCAGAGGTTGATATTGGTGTAGCACATTGTCCTGCCAACCTGAAGCATTTCAATGTGAATGTTGAGGTGTGTGCATGGCCAGCTCATGTATTGATTGGCTGTACATGGCCATTGCTACTCAGGGGCCATCACGTGCCTGACACAGGTGTGTCATCCTTGTTCACATTTGTCCTTTAACAGGGACATACGTGCAATTCCACGTAGGATATCTTTCAAGATTGGGACATGTGTGGTTGCCTTTTTTGCCAGTCTTTGTGCGTCACATTGGTGTGTCTGGACAACATGGTCACAGTCCGGTATACCTGGGATCTCTTGGGAGTATCTGTGTTGTTGTCTGGGTTCCTAGTTCACATCTCATTTCATACAAGTGATGTTGTTAACGTAGCTAATGATGTTGTTGCTGAGTTTTGTACGTGCAAACATGATTAATCTTGTCAATGTCCTCCATGGTGATGAGGATTGGGCACGGCAGCTCTCTGGCTTTTCCATTGTCATGACAGTGATGGCCAGTGGTGTGTGTTGCAGTTCTGCTGCTGTGAGTAGCATGTCTCCTCAAATGCAGTCCAGGTTGGTGCTTGTGTCTACAGTGTCTATGACAGTGAGTGGTGTGTTGTGCGAAGGATGAATATGTTGCCGAACGATGTGGGAGTGGAATGCAGATCACAACCGCAACTTGTGTGACTGACACCATGGTACAGTGTCCGGTATATTGGTGTGTCCATTGCATTCACTGTCAGGTGTCCCCTGTCAATGATGTCTCTGTGACTTCCTGTGTGTTTTGTGCTATGTAGTATGTCTGATTCTCCACAGTTGTCATCTACAAGACACACCTTCACAGCCAGGCCAGGGGGCACCCATGGACACTGCATCCCCTGACAGTGTGTGTTAACATAGAGTTGTAATGGCTGTGAGTGTGTACGTGTTTGGGTTGGCCAGTGCATGGGTGTGAATTGCAGGCACATCATTTCTCATGCCCATGTGTCAGCCATCTTGCCAGGGCTTTTACTTTGGGAGTGACTAGTCCCACGTGTGCAATGTGTTTTTGCAGAGTAGGTGTGTGTATGGCCAGCATTGGTGGTATTTGGTTGACATCCGGACCTCCTTCTCCCCCAGCCCAGTTATCCCACCATGAAGCATGCCACCCTTGCAGTGGGTGCAGGTTAACTCTCAGGATGTCAGTCAGTGGTGTCCTGCTGTTGGTTGGTGCCCAGTTCCCAGCAGGGCCTTGTGCTCCCCACAACAGAGCACCATTGTCAGACATCTTTGAAGTGGCTTTTCGCTCCCTGTGAGGTGTGCATGCTTCAGTGTGAGCTTGCCGGGCCATGTGGGTGGGGGATGTTGAGCTGTGACTACCACTCCCATCATGCTATTACCTACACCCTCCTTCCCAGCATGCCCATACTTCCTTCCTTTTGAGTCGACTTCACTGTGTGTGAGTGTGACAGCAATGGAAAGATGGCTGACAGTGTGGTCCTGTTGTTTGTTGGTGCACAGTTCACAGCAGGGCCTTGTGCTCCCCACAGCTGAGGCCAGTGTCAGACATCTTGGAAGTGGCTTTTCACTCACTCTCTTGTGGAGCACAGTCCCAGGTGTGTTGTTTGGAGTTAGTGGAAGTGGTGTGTGTGTGTAAGGGCCTGCTGGTAGCTGTAGTCGGAGCTGGCACTCCTCCTCCCCCCAGGCCAGACATCCCACCATGAAACGTGCTTCCATTGCAGGGAGTGCAAGTTGGTTGTCAGGATGTCAGTCAGTGGTTTCCTGCTGTTGGTTGGTGCACAGTTCCCAGCAGGGCCTAGTGCTCCCCACAACGGAGCACCATTGTCAGACATCTTTGATGTGGCTTTTCACTCCCTGTGAGGTGTGCATGCTTCAGTGTGAGCTTGCTGGGCCATGTGGGTGGGGGATGTTGAGCTGTGACTACCACTCCCATCATGCTATTGCCTACACCCCCCTTCCCAGCATGCCCATACTTCCTTCCTTTTGACTCTGCTTCCCTGTGGGGTAGTGTGCCTGTGCTGACAGGATGGCTGACAGTGTTGTCCTGGCGTTTGTTTGGCTACAAGTCACAAAAGTGTCCCTGTACTTCACACAGCATAACCCAGTGTGGTGGTTCTTTGTGGGATATTTAATTAGAGTGTGAGGCAATGCATTCTCCCAGGTGAGTTGTGTGGAGTTTGTGTTAAGGGGGTGTGTGGGAAAAGCTGCTGGTAACTATGGTCAGAGCTGTCAGTCCTCCTTCCCACCCAGCCAGATATCCCACCATGGAACGTGCTTCCATTGCAGGGAGTGCAAGTTGGCTTTCAGGATGTCAGGCAGTGGTGTCCTGCTGTTGGTTGGTGCACAGTTCCCAGCAGGGGCTTGTTCTCCCCACAGCAGTACCCAGTGTCAGCCATCTTGTCAGTTCTTTTCCACTCCCTGTGATGTGAGCATGGTTCAGAGTGGTGTTGATGGGCCAATTGTGAGGGTGACCAATATCTGTGACTACAACTCCCATCATGCTATTCGCTACACTCACTTCACCAGCATACACACAATTCCTTCCTTTCAGTGAGCTTCCCTGTGAGGTGGTGTTCTAGTGGTGGCAAAATGTCTGACAGTGTTTGTTGGTTAGATTTGTGCCACTGCCTTGCTCTATTTGTTGTTAGGTTTGTACATGTCATGACACAGTTACATATCACTATGAGATGGCAGGTATTGTGTTTGTCTAACTAACATACACATCTTGGGATGATTATCTTTTGGTTACTGTGGCTTTGCTAATGGTGCATGGTTTCACTATCCCCTTGACAGTGATGTGTGTGTATTGTCACACAATATTGGGTATATTGGTTGTGTACTCACCAGGCTCTGGGATGTTTGATAGTCCATGTATGCTCTCTGGTGGTAGGATGGCCCGCACGTTCTCCTCCCAGGGCCTGAGGTATACTGGTTTGGCAGGAGGGCCACTGCTGGTGCGATGACTCAAGGTGTAATCTTTCTTGAGTAGGTCCTTGACCCTCCTGCGCACATCATACCACCTGTTCTGGATGTCTTCCTTTGTGCTCAAACATGGTGATTGTGCGTTCACCCTGTCGACGATCCTCTCCCACATCTTGGTTTTCTGCGACATGGGGGTCTGTTGGACCAATGTACCAAACAACTGTGGCTCTAGCCTGAGGATTTCATCTACCAGGACTTCCAATTCACTGTCTAGGAACTTTGGATTCTTCTTTGGGGGCATGGTGATGGGTGGTGGTGGGGATTGATGTGTGTGAGGGTGGGTGAGTGTAGGTTTTGCTGGGTGTATGTGAGGGTGCTATTTGGGAGGTGCTAATGGTGTGTGGCTTGTGTGATGGATGAGTTGTGAGTGTGTCTGTGGTTGCTGTCTGATGGTGTTCTGTGCTGGCAGGTCAGTTGAATTTGCAAAGGATCATGGTAGGGATTTGTGGCCTTTATATGGGTGGAGTTGTGGGTGTGTCTTTGTTCCATGTTTTTTTCCCCTGTATTTATTGACTTTGTCATTGCTTGTTTGGCCCTTTTTTTGAATTTTTTCCTTTGTAGTTTTTAGGCATGTAGGAGACGTTCTTCTGACCGAGTAGGACGCTGCAGTTGGCTCGTGCGAGCTTCTCTGAGTCTTTCAAGCTGTGTTTCTGCTGGGTTTCATGTGCGGCGTACGCGTCGGTCGTGGAGTATTGGGTTGCTTCGGCTCCCTGTTTTGTATGCGTGTCGGTCGTACGGCTTGAGCTCCGTGCGACTCGGTCTGGTTTTACACGCATTGCATCGTTCTGCGCGGGTCGGAGTTCGCGGGTACTTTTCTGTCGGGTTCATTCCTGGTGCGTGTCGGTCGGTTGGATTCGCGTAGTTTTCCGGCCGGTTAGCTGGTTTCCATGCGGTTCGGTCGTTCGGCTTGTGTTCCGTATGAGTCGGTCGTAATTCACATGCATTGCATCGTACTACGCGGATCGGGCAGCACCGGTACGTGTCGGTCGGACTACATTCCCGTACCGAGTCGGTCGGTATGTTTTCCGGCCAGAATCGGAATCGGCCCCTTTGCCTCTGCTTTGGACTGACCATCCTGCTTCCTTTTCAACTACCTTATTCCTGCGAAAGAACCACCTCTAAGGAAATAAGATAACCTCATTTAGACCTTTGCCTAAAATAAATTAAAACAATCTTGTATGAGCTCACTACATCCTCATTTACAAACATGAGCAATACTGATGCAGACATAGGGGTCGATTCCGATCTCGGCCGGAAGCGCACCTAACAGTATTCGTCCGGAAAAAAAACCAGCCGAGTGCCTGTTTCCCGACCGATTCGAACACTCGTCCGGACGAACAAGTACGATGCGTATAACAACCCAGATTCTGAGCGAGCCGTACTTACCCAATCCAGCTCCTGTTCCCCGCCCGAGCCGGATCCGTAAACGCTGAATCGAGTCGTACGGAAGCAAATACACAGCAGCTTCCGGCCGGACGAGTACGATGCGCACTCCGTACGCGCCGAACCCGTCGCTACGTCCAGGACGTTTGAGCATCCGGGCGAGCCGTACATAAGCTCCGTTTCGCGCCACAAGACGATCCACGGGTACGAGACGAACAAGCCTGCTACGAGTACGAGTCGAAGACACGAGAAACCCGAACGAGACGATCCAAGCATGAATCCCATTGCGCAGGTCCTACCTATACTCTACATCTATTACCGGGACCGGCACGGACGCGTACGGCGCAGACGGTAAGTCAAACACCAACAACACAAACAAACGACACGTACCCGAAATATGTCACACACACATAGGGATGCACAAATGACGTACACTAGCAACAGCAGAACCATAGGGGTGGGATGGCCATCACCAATGCCAAACACACCCATAGGGGGATGGATGCCTACCACCAATACCACCCTACCACCACCCCTACTCAGGGGGGGCTGGATGCCTACCACTACTACCATCCCTACTCAGGGGGGCCTGGATGCCTGTCACTACCACCACCCCTACTCAGGGGGGGCTGGATGCCTGTCACTACTACCATCCCCACCCTTAGGGGGCTGGATGCCTGCCACTACCACCACCCCTACTCAGGGGGGGCTGGATGCCTGCCACTACCACCACCCCACTCAGGGGGGGCTGGATGCCTGTCACTACTACCATCCCCACCCTTAGGGTGATGGATGCCCACCACTACCAGTACCCCCTATTCATAGGGGGCTGGATGCCCATCACTAACAGTACCCCCTACTCATAGGGGGCTGGATGCCCATCACTACCAGTACCCCTACTCATAGGGGGCTGGATGCCCATCACTACTACCATCCCCACTCATTGGGGGCTGGATGCCCATCACTACTACCATCCCCACTCATAGGGGGCTGGATGCCTGTCACTACTACCATCCCCACCCTTAGGGGGATGGATGCCTACCACTACCACCACCCCTACTCAGGGGGGGCTAGATGCCTGCCACTACCACCACCCCACTCAGGGGGCTGGATGCCTGCCACTACCACCACCCCTACTCAGGGAGGGCTGGATGCCTGTCACTACTACCATCCCCACCCTTAGGGGGCTGGATGCCTGCCACTACCACCACCCCTACTCAGGGGGCCTGGATGCCTGCCACTACCACCACCCCTACTCATGGGGGCCTGGATGCCTGTCACTACTACCATCCCCACCCTTAGGGGATGGATGCCTACCACTACCACCACCCCTACTCAGGGGGCCTGGATGCCTGTCACTACCACCACCCCTACTCAGGGGGGGCTGGATGCCTGCCACTACCACCACCCCTACTCAGGGGGGGCTGGATGCCTGCCACTACCACCACCCCTACTCAGGGGGGCTGGATGCCTGCCACTACCACCACCCCACTCAGGGGGGCTGGATGCCTGCCACTACCACCACCCCTACTCAGGGGGCTGGATGCCTGCCACTACCACCACCCCTACTCAGGGGGGCTGGATGCCTGCCACTACCACCACCCCACTCAGGGGGGCTGGATGCCTGCCACTACCACCACCCCTACTCAGGGGGGGCTGGATGCCTGCCACTACCACCACCCCTACTCAGGGGGGGCTGGATGCCTGCCACTACCACCACCCCTACTCAGGGGGGGCTGGATGCCTGCCACTACCACCACCCCTACTCAGGGGGGGCTGGGTGCCTGCCACTACCACCACCCCACTCAAGGGGGGGCTGGATGCCTGCCACTACCACCACCCCTACTCAGGGGGGCTGGATGCCTGTCACTACTACCATCCCCACCCTTAGGGGGCTGGATGCCTGCCACTACCACCACCCCTACTCATGGGGGCCTGGATGCCTGTCACTACTACCATCCCACCCTTAGGGGGCTGGATGCCTGCCACTACCACCACCCCTACTCAGGGGGGGCTGGATGCCTGCCACTACCACCACCCCTACTCATAGGGGCCTGGATGCCTGTCACTACTACCATCCCCACCCTTAGGGGGATGGATGCCTACCACTACTACCACCCCTACTCAGGGGGGCCTGTATGCCTGTCACTACTACCATCCCCACCCTTAGGGGGCTGGATGCCTGCCACTACCACCACCCCTACTCAGGGGCGGCTGGATGCCTGCCACTACCACCACCCCACTCAGGGGGGGCTGGATGCCTGTCACTACTACCATCCCCACCCTTAGGGGGATGGATGCCTACCACTACCACCACCCCTACTCAGGGGGGCCTGGATGCCTACCACTACCACCACCCCTACTCAGGGGGGCCTGGATGCCTGTCACTACCACCACCCCTACTCAGGGGTGCTGGATGCCTGCCACCACCACCACCCCTACTCAGGGGGGGCTGGATGCCTGCCACTACCACCACCCCACTCAGGGGGGGCTGGATGCCTGCCACTACCACCACCCCTACTCAGGGGGGGCTGGATGCCTGTCACTACTACCATCCCCACCCTTAGGGGGCTGGATTCCTGCCACTACCACCCCCCCTACTCAGGGGGGGCTGGATGCCTGCCACTACCACCACCCCTACTCATGGGGGCCTGGATGCCTGTCACTACTACCATCCCCACCCTTAGGGGGATGGATGCCTGCCACTACCTCCACCCCTACTCATAGGACAGGTAATGCATGACACAACCAGCATACTCCCACATAAGGAATGTCTGAAAATTACATCCCCCCCAACACCATGACAAGCGTGTGTAGTCTGTGTCAATTGCCTACAACACTGAACATGACATTGAACATACAATGTGACCCCCTAGCACATGTGTCACACATAAATGTGTGTGGCCTCCACAATGCAAGCCGACCATGGCCACTGTGGCAATGGGGTTGAACACCCCATCACCACAGCGACCAAAAGGTAAGTGTGGGGTCCAAAGCTGATGCACATTTTGAACAGTGTGGCAATAGGGCCCAAAGCCCCATCACCACAGTGACCACAAGGTAGGTGTGGGGTCCATAGCTGATGCACTTTTTGAACAGTGTGGCAATGGGGCCCAAAGCCCCATCACCACAGTGACCACAAGGTAGGTGTGGGGTCCATAGCTGATGCACATTTTGAACAGTGTGGCAATGGGGCCCAAAGCCCCATCACCACAGTGACCAAAAGGGAAGTGTGTGGTCCATAGCTGATGCACCTTTTGAACAGTGTGGCAATGGGCCCCAAAGCCCCATCACCACAGTGACCAAAAGGTGAGTGTGGGGTCCATAGCTGATGCACATTTTGAACAGTGTGGCAATGGGGCCCAAAGCCCCATCACCACAGTGACCAAAAGGTGAGTGTGGGGTCCATAGCTGATGCACATTTTGAACAGTGTGGCAATGGGCCCCAAAGCCCCATCACCACAGTGACCAAAAGGGAAGTGTAGTCAGGGTAAAAGCTGCCAAACTGCATGGATGATTACTGGTCACACAACAACAAACACATCAGTGGCATAGTAGTGCTTGTGTCCCATAGAAACATAGATTGGGTGAGGCAAACAGTGCAGTGGCAATAAAACATCGTTTTGGCCATGTGCATACAAACATCACCCATGGGGGCTCACATTGTCAACATTCACAAATAACACAATGACAGAAGTGACCATCATAATGCAGACCCACATATCTGCACCAATGGACACACAAATGTAGATATCCTGTGGAGACTGTAGATGTCAGGTGAACAAATACCATACCATGGCAGCAATGGGACACACAAACCATGATTATTGTGCTGACTGATGACCTAGGAGTTCCAGGGACAGCAGGGGAAAGCCACTAAACAACATACAGCCAATGGCACACTCAAGATATGCCAATGCAGTGGTGCAAATGCACAAACACAAACAGGCAGACTCACACTGCATATCAAACACAACAGGTGATGGGGGTGTGTGCCAGTGTCCCCAGGCAACCACACAACACATGAGGAGGCCTGAATTCCAATTACACAGATGTGTATACAGTGCCATACAAAAGTTACTCATGGATCGGATTCCCCTATGTGGGCAAAGAGGCATTGTTATATGAGAGGGAGCCCAAATTACACATGTCACACAAGCTTGTAGGAACAGCAACTAACACAGCAAGAGACAGACCCACCACAGCACTACCCCCAGGGACCCCACATTGTGGTGACACTAGGCTGCATGATAATCCCACTGTGATGACAAAGGTAGATGTCATTCACACTGTGAACCACAGCCATGTGTCCTGAGCAACAAACTACCATCACACCTACACAAGCAAAAATCAATCAGCACGGCCTGCCAGCCATGGCCAATATGGAGGTAGGGGTCTAGCCGTGCAACAACTCACATTTGCACACACTCAACACCACACACCTTGATCTCCACCAATGTGCAGCAGTGAAGCTCACATGGACTGGTGACATTGCACATCCACCCATGACAATCCCAGGGGTGGTGGTGGGAACTAAGGTGCAGAAACCCATCACACATGGCCAGTCAACAAGACTCGTGAATGTCTGACACACTGCACACTACGCGGTACATGGGCATGACGTGAAATCCACCACAATCAATGGGATCCCAGCCATAGTCACACACCAATGAAGAAGACAAGGTGACACACAAAGAACACACGTACACAACTTCCAACATTGCAGCTCTGACCCTGAGGAGTGGCAGCAGTCATACACACAACGTGTCACAATCACTGAAAGCTACCACAGACTGTAAATTATATGACATGTGTAACCAACAAGTGCCAAGGGGAATCCTGAATGTGTCCCATCTGCGTTTGCCCACATCCCCAGCCCTGACAACAAAGACAACCTGGGATGACAACCTGATGAACCTTAGTTTGCCATGCACCCACATCCCGGAGTAACCAGGTCCAAGATGCTGGATGAACACAGAACAACTCAGCAAGCATCAGAAACAGGAACATCCATAGGTACACAGCCTGTGTAGGAAAAGGGAAGGGTACACGCACAGACATGCTTACACAACACAAAACACGGGCCCAGGCAATGTCACGGGATTACACACTGCCATGAGGGCACTCCACTGCTGTGGAAGGTCCGCTGTGCCAAACCTTGTCTGTGCACGACTCAAACATGTCGGCAGAACACTCAGTCAGTGAGTCAACAACTACAACACACTGAAGGCTCTGCTCACATCAGCCTGGGTACGGGAGTGTCACGTCAGTCATCTGCATACACCCAAAACACTTGTCAAGCAAGGTGCACTGTATACACTGATGAGTCCTTCAACATTGGTGTGCTAAACTGCATGTCCAGTGGAGATGGGCACACAGTCAGGGAAATAGAAACATTGAACAGTGGTAAGCCCACCAGATGTGCATCACTGTAAGACAAAGATGTTAATTTACAAATGCAAAACGTACATCCCTGTGTCATATGCTGAACATCACACCCTCAGACTGCAGCAGAGGATGCCATAGATCCAGACTACAACAGGACACATATCCCATGGACCACATGGAGTCCATCACAGCAACACTTCATTTTCCTGATCTGAACACTATTACAACTGCAAATGCATGATGATACTCATCTACATCATGTACATCAAAAGAAAAACCACAAGTAAACAAAAAGAGGCTTTATTCAGCAAATGTCAATCAAAAATCAGAAGTCCAAATTAAACTAAGGCCAATGGCCAGTCCAAATACACAGTCCCAACAGGGTGATATGTGACAACTTGTCACCCATTGCTTGCCTGCACTGGTAGGGACAGGGGACATCCCCCTTGGAGGGGCATACAAGGGGCAGGCCAGGCACCACAGGGACAGGATCAGGGGATGCCAGAGTGATGCAGTGAAGGGGTGGTGGGTGCAGGAGTGTCACCGGCAACTGCAGTGGAGGTGTCTGACTCAGGGGGCCGGCACCACTGTAGGGCACAAGTCAGATGGTGTTGGTGCTGCAACCACTGCAGTGGGCTGGTCTGATGGAGTGGACTGGGTCCCCACTGCAGTGCCCGAGTCAGACGGGGTGGTTGTGGACTCCACTGCAGTGCATGCCTCCAAGGGAGTGGAAGGGGGGGCAGATGAGGTGGGCAGGACAGAGGGGGGGACCCGGTCTCCACACCTGTGGCACAAACAGGCTGAGCGTCTGGGTTGGGGGTGGAAGAGCAAGTGGCAGGGGGGGAGGGCCTAAGCAGTTTGGGGATGCAGTATCGGTGTGTGGGGGAACCTGGGGCAGGGTGTGGCGGTGGAACCTGTGGAGTGGTGGCCTGGGGGATGGAGGAGAGAGACTGGGTGGTGGAGCTGCGTGGTGGTGGTGGTGGGGTCTTGCCCTTCCTGGTCCGGGGGGACTTCCGAATGGGGTCCTCAGTCTGCCTGCGCCTGGGGGAGGGTGTCCGGGGGCGAGGGGCACTCCCCTCTGTGTGGGTGGACTTCCTCTTCCCCCGGTATGCCGGATCTGCAGGATCGGAGGGGAAGAGGCCGAGGTCACAGAGGAAGACCTGCTGTGTAGGTGGGGTTGCAGGTGAGGCAAGGGAAGGGATCTTGGAGGGAGAGGATTTGGAGGACTGCGGAGTGACTTTGGATGCCTGTGTGTGTGTCTGTTCCCCATCCCCTGTGTGTGTGGTATCTGTCCCCTGAGGATGCTTGTGTGCACGTCTTGCCTTTCTTTTGGGTGTGTCTGTGCTGCTCGTGTCTGTGTGTTTGGGTGATTGTGCAGGTGTGCATGTGCTTTGGACAGGTAGGGTGCCAGGAAGTGTGGATGGGGCAGAGGTAGGAGGGGGGAGGGACTGTTGGAGGAGGGACACTGCTGCCGTCAGGGAGGAGTCCATGGACTTATTGCTCCTCTGTAGGGCAGACATACCCATCGAGATGCCCTCCATGAACGACACCAGCTGTGTCAACAGAGTGGTGTGTGCATGGAGGACACTCAGCATTGCTGTCTGCCCTACATGGAGCTGCCGAAGTAGGTACACAGACTCCTCACTCAGGGCAGCAGGGGACACAGGGGCAGGGGGTGCGGTGCCTGGCACGAAGGAGACACGCTCCCGAACACGGGAGCCTCCACGGACCTCTGGAATTGGAGCCAATGGGAGGGCGGTGCTGGTGGTGGTGGTGGCGGGGCCAGACAGACTGGGGTGTGGTGGCTGCTGACACCCGCCTCCACAAGGGAGTCATCCTCCGAGCTGCTGTGGTCCTCAGCTGAGGTGGATGGTGCTGAGGACTCCTCGGTGTGGCTCCCCTCGCCCTCCATGCCACTGGGTCCCTCTGACCACTCGTCGGATGCTGACCCAGTCTGGCTCTGCAGCTCCTCCTGGTCCGTGGAGCTGTCCCCTCCTGTGGCCGTGGTTGTATCTGCAAACAATTAGGGAAACAGACAAACATCAGTCACCTGCACTGACCGCACACACCACAGTAAGTACAGCACTTACAGAGCCAGCCCTGGCATCCTTAGTTGAACATTGCCAAAACTCCTCACACCGATTTGGAGAAGCCAATTGTCAGTCTGATGGTCAACCATGGGACTCACACCCCTCCTGCCCTTGCACCCATCTGTCTGGTGCCTGTCTGATGGTAAGACCCCAGTGTGGACACATGCACCACCTACACAGTTGTTGGACATTGCAGGGAACACGGTGAAGTATGTGAACATGCACACATCACATCTCTTGCCACTGAGTCAGTGCAGGTGTCCGGAGAAAGGGATGGCCAGAGTCTAAATAGAAATGCATGTGATGCATACCAGCACCAGACACCATGATGCACCCATGTCCGGATAGTCCATGCCACAATGGGATCCACGTTGCACATGTCACTCCCCTGCAGGATCACTCTTAGGAAGTTTAATGCCATGACACAGGCATGCGTGCAAAGTAATACATCACTGTCTCCATTCACATGGCCATGGCAGCCAGCCAACAACAGTCTGCACTGTGTCACAATCCTAGGACATGGGGAATGCAAGTTATGTAACTGACAAGTGCACATGTCCATCCCCACACACCACATCATCTGAACTAGTATTTGTCCACGTCATGCCAATTGGACATATGGGGGACATGAAACACAACTCTCAGAACCTGAGCACCTCACAGTGTGCTGTGAATGAATAACAGCTGCTTGAAAGTCACAGTCGCATACACCTGTGTGCACAGTCAAGTGATCAAACATCTATAAGTCACAGAAGTATCGTCTCTCATGGTCACATCTCAGATGGCATGCTGAGCCCTAACCGACAAACATACCAGTAGTCCTGACAACGAAGCCACAGCACAATGACACAGAGGCAGACACCTGAGGGAACATGTCACTGATCACAACATGTCAGATGATCCACGGGAGTGGGAGTACAGAGTCTATTGTATGCCCTGGAGTAGGCATGACTGTCCAGCTCCACCTGTAAGAGGGATGAGTCCTGGACAGTAGGCAGGTGTCTAAGCATGTGTGACACACTTGATATACATACTCCTGAGGCCCAAACATTCTTCCCACCTGCAGCATGGGGGTGTGCCAAATACCCCAGGGACATGTGGTGAATCAGATCAGCAAGTGGACCACATATCAAAGTTACACCCAGATTACATGTCAGAACTTGGGCATTGTGTAAGCAATTGACCCACCCATGAATCCCACAACATAGTCACCGGAACAAATGCTGTCCCCCACCTTGAGCAAAGCAAAATGCAATGACACAGTCCCCAAGTGACACAATTTCCTGACTGTAAGGGCCACACTTATGCGTATCAGATGAGGAGTGGGCATGTCACAATAGAGGGACATGGGTCCTGGACCACAAGACTGATGTACTGTGGAAGTTTAACCAGGCCAGAGGAGGGCACATAGCATGTCAGACAAAGTGCACAGTGCTGTCATGGACTCACCCCCTCCTTGCTGCTGTCTGGCCTTCAGCTGCCCATCCAGGTCAGGGAAGACCACCGCCAGGATCCTGAGCATGTGGGGGGTCAGGGTCCGGTGTCCGCCCCTCCTGCGAGGAGGCGACAGCTTCAGCTGGACCCTTGCGATCCTCCGGGTCCAGCCTCGAAGGTCCTGCCACCACTTCTGGCAGTTGCGGATCCGGCGCTTGTAGACCCCCACGGATCTCACTGCCCGGACGATGGTCAGCCATATCTGCTGCTTCTGGTGGGCATCAACCTGTGAGGATGACAAAGTGAAAAATGCCATTACTACACATTCAACATAATCGTGCATTACACAGTTGGATATACATGTCTCAATCACAGGGGCACATGATGTACACAGGCAGTGCAACGATGGCTATGGACCGTTTGCCAGCAGTTAGTGAGCATGCTAGCCAGTGGTGTGCACACTGTAAGTACTGCTAGTCAGACAACATGCAAAATTAGTAAGGCAGTGGACAGCACACTCACCTGCTCCCCTGGTTTCCCATACAGCTTGCTGTACTGTGGAAGGAGGCTGTCCAGCAGGGCCTGGTTCTCCTCAAGGCTGAAGGCTGGGGCTCTCTCCACAGTACGTGCCATTGCAGTAGCCAGAGGATGCAGAGACAGCAGCAGTGTTGGTGGCAGATGTCGTCCTGGAGCATGTAGTGCAGGCAAGTGAGCTCTCAGGGGAACAGCCAGCATTATATGTGTGCTGCAGAGGCAGATACTGTCCCATGAGTCCAAAGTGATAGGTCCAAGTCGTTTGCATCTTCTGAATCTGACCAATCCATGGAATAGCAGCACTAATACACGCCCACAGCATCCTTCAAAAATCCAAGTTCATGACACCCATGATTTTGCAACAATGTTGTGGCTGGCCAACTGAATTCACTGCATCAGACTCGTTGAAGCTTCGAATACGCGTCCGTTGCCATGCCAGGCCCCAGCCAACGCGTGCGCACCGTTCGGTCCATTGCTGTACAACGCGTATGTCGGGATACAACGCGTACCCGCTCCCAACAGATGCAATGGGCCGGCCGGGCACACCGATCGGTCCATTGCTGTACAACGCGTACCCGCTCACAACAGATGCAATGGGCCAGCCGGGCACACCGATCGGTCCATTGCTGTACAACGCGTACCGGCTCACAACACATGCAATGGGCCGGCCGGGCACACCGATCGGTCCATTGCTGTACAACGCGTACCCGCTAACAACAGATGCAATGGGCCGTCCGGGAACACCGATCGGTCCATTGCTGTACAACGCGTACCCGCTCCCAACAGATGCAATGGGCCGGCCGGGCACACCGATCGGTCCATTGCTGTACAACGCGTACCCGCTCACAACAGATGCAATGGGCCGGCCGGGCACACCGATCGGTCCATTGCTGTACAACGCGTACCCGCTCCCAACAGATGCAATGGGCCGGCCGGGCACACCGATCGGTCCATTGCTGTACAACGCGTACCCGCCCACAACAGATGCAATGGGCCGGCCGGGCACACCGATCGGTCCATTGAACGCGTACCTGTACAGGTCAGTCGCATATGTCACCATGCTTGTCACTGGTGAACGTATGCCAGACACATATACCTGCCAGAGACTCAGGGGCACACCTACAACACCACACCCAGTCCACACTGTTTCCTAAGGCATGTAAGGCTGCATTACCTTTTCTGTGTATGGGGGTAAACATGTGGTTTCTGTGGTGGCACTTGTGGGCAGCCACACCCAGGCTGTGCATGTGTTCATGGGGACAGGGTCCTTTGTGTGTTGTGCACATGACCACTGTGATGTGCAACAGTTCATTTCGGAGCATGTGGCATGGTCACATTTCCAGGTTGTGTATGTGTATGACATGTCACATACCCCCAGGGTCCCATAGGGGAAGGCATGTACGTCACAGGGTGACCCATTGCCACAATAGTGATGGCCCTCCACAGTCTGTGTGCATGTTGTGTTTCCGATGTCTCTGATTCCATGTGCACGATGGGAGACAGTCTCCACATCAACGTTGTTTGTGCATGGACTTTGATGTTGTGCGTCACTGGCGTCCATGTCTGTCCTGCGGAGGCGACAGGGGCCACTACCTGTGGGAGTCATGTTTCATTTTCTGACGTGTACATGATACGCCATGACATGCCAGTGTCCATATGGCAAGACAGGGTCACTGGGAATCTACCTGTCAATGAGCTGTGATGCCTGTGGCGCATCTGTCCAGACATGTCACTGTGGTGTGTGTGTGGAACGTGACAGCAGTAAATGGGTACTGTGACACAGCCTAATGGTTTCCCATAGCACAACCTGGAACCTGTTGTCCACACATGTTGTACTGAGAAGTTAGATGATGGCCATGTAGGTGCCAGTTATGTCCGAACAGAACGGCACACACATCAAGTACTTGTGTCTCGTAATGATGTATCATGTGCAATTGAGTATGGTGAATGGCACATATGTGGGGTGACTGACAATCTTTCTTTCTTCAACCTATGCACTGCAGGGCTCCAGCTGTCCATAGACCATTCCCTGACCTGGCAACGATGGTGGAACGTGACAGCATCCGACGGTACCGCTTCACCAGGCAGCTGATTGAGGATTTGGCAGTGCGCTTGGCACCACATTTGCAACCTGGCCGGCCGTACCCTACGGCACTGACCCCCAAGGTGAAGGTAATGGCAGCCCTACACTTCTTTGCCACCGGTACCTTTCAACACACTGTGGCGACTGCCGGTGGGATGTCACAGACTATGTTCAGCCGTGTGCTACGTGATGTTTTGGAGGCAATGTTGAGATGCCTGAACCAGTACATCTATTTCCCTACACGTCAACAACTCACTGACATCAAGAGTGACTTCTATGCCCTGGAGAGGATGCCACATGTCATTGGCTCCATTGATGGGACACATGTGGCTTTGGTACCACCACAGGCACATGAGCAGGCATACCGGAACCGGAAACATTACCATTCGATCAATGCTCTGGTGGTATGTCTTGCAGATATGAGCATCACACATGTGTGTGCCCGTTTCCCTGGTTCAGCACACGATGCCTACGTGATGAGGAGTAGTCGCATCCCGAGGGTGATGGCACAGATGCAGAACCAGCATGCCTGGCTTGTCGGTGTGTACTGACTTTGTACCATTGTGTGTGTTCTGCTCTGTAGTATTCCGCCCACTTTTCCAACTCAGCTAATGTGCACTTGTCTGTCCGTAGGTGACGCCGGATACCCCAACATGCCGTGGTTGCTGACACCCCTCAGGAACCCTGTGACACCAGCCCAGATGCGCTACAATGAGGCACATGGTCGGACCAGGAGAGTGATCGAGCGGACATTTGGTCTCCTGAAGAGCCGCTTCCGCTGCCTGGACAAGACAGGAGGGGCCCTCCCATATGCCCCAGCAAAGGTGTGCAAGATTGTCATTGTCTGCTGCATGCTACACAACCTGGCAGTGCGGAAGGAGTTGCCTCTCATCCTGGATGACGATGACCAACGTCCGCCACCTGTGGAGGATCCTGGCCTGGACCACGATGTCAGTGATGATGATGATGATGATGGTGATGTCCGTACACAGCTCATCACCAACTTCTTCAGCTGAATGTGAGTATCCATGGAGATGTAATGTGAATGATGTGAGTTTGCATGATATGTGTGGGTGGTGCTCTGGTGCTGTTTGAATGTGGCCATGTGCTACTTGACTGGATGCGTGCAGCAATGTGTCCTTACAGGTAGTCTGTACTCCCCAACAGTGTTGACATGCTAACTTGGTTTTGTGTAGTTGTCTTGTGACATGTATTGGGCATGAGTATTGCAGTTCTGTCCTGTTCTTCAGTGGTTTTAACTGTGTGTCATGTCTGTCCTTCACAGGGTGCTTACTGAGTACTTTGGTCAACTTGGATCCCCCGACACCATGATTCAGCTTTCAGGGTGGCAGCAGTAGTTTCCCTACAGGTGATGTGCCACACACCCCTGGACTTCATATCTTCTGCACTTGTTGACTGTGTGGCCACTGCCACGTGGGTAAACCTTGCATTTGTAGTGGAAACAACATGTTGCACATGTGTAATAAACCTGTGCTTCACTTTGGGATGTGCGTTGTCTGTGGTCACACATCTGACTGACATTTGCTTACTGCACCTGTGGGCTAGTTGACACAGACTCTGAATAGGTGTGGTGTCTGTGCATTCCACAGTATTTCCTGGCAACATCACTGTAGGCGATAAGTCCGATGGCCCTGGTGTCTCTGTGTTGTGTAGCCCTAGTGGTGTGTCTCCCTCATATGTGTCACGTCACCATGACTCACATGTCGGTGTTGTACTTGCTGTAGCAGTTAGCATACACAGTGTAATTTAGCAGATCATCATCACCATAACAGTATCCACATTTGAATAACAACAGAGGCAAGTATGGTGTACTAGTGATTTTATTTACAAAAATGTGTGTGTGTATAGTGCACAGGATGGTGGGTGCTGTACATTGGGATTGTGATCCAAAGTTCCCAGATGAGTTGCAAGTCTTGGTAGCAGAAATGTCCTGAGTGAAGTCCACAGTCATATGATACATTAGTCCAACTTGAACTCCCCATGTCATGTGGGAGAGTTGTGTTGCATTCAACAGGGTAAAAAGTTTGCACACAAAGGAGAATTTCCGGAACAGGTGTTGGCTTCCTGGGGGATGTACGTGGCCATCAACCTCTCAGTTTTCCTTCCTCGGACGACCCCTCTTCTTTGGGGGGGGCCCTCACGTGCAGGCTGCTGCGGTGCAGGGGAGTCTCCGCCAGAGACCTCCTCCCTCCCTGTGGCAGTGTCAGTTGTTGCAGCACCAGATGTTGTGGGCACACAGGGAGGTGTGGCCATGTTGGTGCTAATCTGGCGGAGGCATGTCAATATGTCCTTATGCACCGCTGTGAGTTCTTGCAATGTGTCCCACTTGGACTCCATGCGAGACATGTGTGTCTCCACACGGGACATGTGGGAGTCCAAGCGGGCATGATGGGCAGCCTGCTGCTGTTGTATGTCCTTGAGGATCCCCACTACCTGTCTGACCTCTCCGGTGCTATTCTGGTATGCATCAGCAATGCGTGCCAGTTGTGGGTCATCATGCAGTCCAGACCCCTCTGCAAGCAGCGACCTATGTCTACCACCCCTCCCACCACCCCTGGCGACACGTGCAGGACCTGCGGTGGCACGCACAGGTGACCCGAGGCCCCCTTGGGGGTTGTTAGTGGTGTTGTTGTCCGTTGCTCCACGGTGGGCCTGGGGCCCTGTGCTGTTGTCATCGGTGGTCCTTGGTCTGTCCGTGTCGGCGGGGGTGGTCTGTGTGTTGGCAGTTGTTGGAGGGGTGGGTGCAGGGGGTGCAGATGTTGGTCCTGCTGGTGCTGCATGATGACTCACACCGGAGGTGCCAGGTAGGTCTTCGCCATCCGAGGAGGGCAGAGGCTGTTCCACAACAGTGAGCTCAGTGTCCCCGGAGCCTGGGACAGGGACTCCTCCTCGCCTGCTGCTGTGTCCCCATCATCACCTGTATTTGGAAGAGACACACATTGTATGTTATGTTTCTACAGGCATCAATGGTTCACACACCTGACAGTTGTGACTGTACCTCTGGATGCGGGCATGTACATTGCATTGTCCTAAGTTGTCACAGTAAGAGGTTGATATTGGTGTAGCACATTGTCCTGCATACCTGGGGCATTTCAATGTGAATGTTGAGGTTTGTGCATGGCCAGCATTGGTTGTATTTGGTGGACATCCGGCCATCCTTCTCCACCTAGCCCAGTTATCCCACCATGAAGCATGCCACCCTTGCAGTGGGTTCAGGTTGACTCTCAGGATGTCATTCAGTGGTGTCTTGCTGTTCGTTGTTGCACAGTTCCCAGAAGGGCCTTGTGCTCCCCACAGCAGTACCCAGTGTCAGCCATCTTGTCAGTCCTTATCCACTCCCTGTGATGTGAGCATGGTTCAGAGTGGTGTTGATGGGCCAATTGTGAGGGTGAGCAATTTCTGTGACTACAACTCCCATTATGCTATTGCCTACACCCCCCTTCCCAGCATGCCCGTACTTCCTTCCTTTTGAGTGGACTTCACTGTGTGTGAGTGTGACAGCAATGGCAAGATGGCTGACAGTGTGGTCCTGTTGTTTGTTGGTGCACAGTTCCCAGCAGGGACTTGTGCTCCCCACAGCAGTACCCAGTGTCAGCCATCTTGTCAGTCCTTATCCACTCCCTGTGATGTGAGCATGGTTCAGAGTGGTGTTGATGGGCCAATTGTGAGGGTGAGCAATATCTGTGACTACAACTCCCATCATGCTATTGCCTACACCCCCCTTCCCAGCATGCCCATACTTCCTTCCTTTTGAGTGGACTTCACTGTGTGTGAGTGTGACAGCTGTGGCAAGATGGCTGACAGTGTGGTCCTGTTGTTTGTTGGTGCACAGTTCCCAGCAGGGCCTTGTGCTCCCCACAGCAGTACCCAGTGTCAGCCATCTTGTCAGTCCTTATCCACTCCCTGTGATGTGAGCATGGTTCAGAGTGGTGTTGATGGGCCAATTGTGAGGGTGAGCAATATCTGTGACTACAACTCCCATCATGCTATTGCCTACACCCCCTTCCCAGCATGCCCGTACTTCCTTCCTTTTGAGTGGACTTCACTGTGTGTGAGTGTGACAGCAATGGCAAGATGGCTGACAGTGTGGTCCTGTTGTTTGTTGGTGCACAGTTCCCAGCAGGGCCTTGTGCTCCCCACAGCTGAGGCCAGTATCAGACATCTTTGAGGTGGCTTTTCACTCCCTGTGAGGTGTGCATGCTTCAGTGTGAGCTTGCTGGGCCATGTGGGTGGGGGATGTTGAGCTGTGACTGCCACTCCCATTATGCTATTGCCTACACCCCCCCCTTCCCAGCATGCCCATACTTCCTTCCTTTTGACTCTGCTTCCCTGTGGGGTAGTGTGCCTGTGCTGACAGGAAGGCTGACAGTGTTGTCCTGGTGTTTGTTTGGCTACAAGTCCCAAGAGTGTCCCTGTGCTTCACACAGCATTACCCAGGGTGGTGGTTCTTTGTGGGATCTTCATTTGGAGTGTGAGGCATTGCATTCTCCCAGGTGGGTTATGTGGAGTTTGTGTTGAGGGGGTGTGTGAGGAGAGCTGCTTGTAACTATGGTCAGTGCTGTCAGTCCTCCTTCCCACCCAGCCAGATATCCCACCATGCAACGTGCTTGCATTGCAGGGAGTGCAAGTTGGCTTTCAGGATGTCAGGCAGTGGTGTTCTGCTGTTTGTTGTTGCACAGTTCCCATCAGGGCCTTGTGCTCCCCACAGCAGTACCCAGTGTCAGCCATCTTGTCAGTCCTTATCCACTCCCTGTGATGTGAGCATGGTTCAGAGTGGTGTTGATGGGCCAATTGTGTGGGTGAGCAATATCTGTGACTACAACTCCCATCATGCTATTGCCTACACCCCCTTCCCAGCATGCCCATACTTCCTTCCTTTTGAGTGGACTTCACTGTGTGTGAGTGTGACAGCAATGGCAAGATGGCTGACAGTGTGGTCCTGTTGTTTGTTGGTGCACAGTTCCCAGCAGGGCCTTGTGCTCCCCACAGCAGTACCCAGTGTCAGCCATATTGTCAGTCCTTTTCCACTCCCTGTGTTGTGAGCATGGTTCAGAGTGGTGTTGATGGGCCAAATGTGAGGCTGCCCATTATCTGTTACTACGAGTCCCATCATGCTCTTGGCTACACTGACTTTACCAGCATACACAGGATTCCTTCCTTTCAGTGAGCTTCCCTGTGAGGTGGTGTTCTAGTGGTGGCTAAATATCTGACAGTGTTTGTTGGTTAGATTTGTGCCACTGCCTAGCTCTATTTGTTATTGGGTTTGTACATGTCATGACACAGTTACATATCACTATGACATGGCATGTATTGTGTTTATCTGACTAACATACACATCTTGGGATGATTATCTTTTGGTTGCTGTGGATTTGCTAGGGGTGCATGGTTTCACTATCCTCTTGACAGTGATGTGTGTGTATTGTCACACAATATTGTGTATATTTGTTGTGTACTCACCAGGCTCTGGGATGTTTGATAGTCCATATACGCTCACTGGTGGTAGGATGGCCCGCACCTTCTCCTCCCAGGGCCTGAGGTATACTGGTTTGGCAGGAGGGCCACTGCCGGTGTGCTGGCTCAGGAGGTAATCCTTCTTCAGTAGGTCCCTGACCCTCCTGCGCACATCATACCACCTGTTATGGATGTCTTCCTTTGTGCGCCAGCATGGTGATTGTGCGTTGACCCTGTCGACGATCCTCGCCCACATCTTGGTTTTCTGCGCCATGGGGGTCTGTTGGACCAATGTGCCAAACAACTGTGGCTCTACCCTCAGGATCTCGCCTACCATGACTTCCAATTCACTATCTAGGAACTTTGGATTCTTCTTTAGGGGCATGGTGATGGGTGGTGGTGGTGATTGATGTGTGTGTGTGTGCAAGTGAGGGTGTGTGAGTGTAGGTTTTGCTGGGTGTGTGTGAGGGTGCTATTTGTTGAGGTGCTAATGGTGTGTGGCTTTTGTGTTGGATGAGCTGTGTGTGTGTCTGTGTTTGCTGTCTGATGGTGTTCTGTGCTGGCAGGTCAGTGGAATTTGCAAAGGATCATTTTAGGGATTTGTGGCCTTTATGTAGGTGGAGTTGGGGGTGTGTCCTTGTTCCATTTCCCCCCTGTATTTATTGGCTTTGTCATTGCTTGTTTGGCCCTCTTTTTTTGTATTTTTTTCATTTGAAATTATTGTGCATGTAGGAGACGTTCTTCTGACCGAGTAGGACGTTGCAGTTGTCTCGTGCGCGCCTCTCTGAGTCGTTCCCGCTGTGTTTCAGCTAGGTTTCATATGCGGCGTACGCGTCGGTCGCGGAGTATTGTGTTTGTTCGGCTGGCTTTTGTATGCGTGTTGGTCGTACGGCTTGGGCTCCGTGCGAATCGGTTTGATTTTGCACCCATTGCATCATACTGCGCGGGTCGGAGTTCGCGGGTACGCTTCGTTCGGGTTGATTCCTGGTGCGTGTCGGTCGGTTCTATTCGCGTGGTTTCCCGGCCGGATAGCTTGTTTCCGTCCGGGTCGGTCGTTCGGCTTGAGTTCCGTATGAGTCGGTCGTGATTCACATGCATTTCATCGTACTTCCCAGGTCGGGCAACGCCGGTACGTGTCGGTCGGACTATATTCCCGTACCGAGTCGGTCGGATGGTTTTCAGGCCCGAATCGGATTCGGCCCCATAGTAGTCTTGTTTAACAATTGCTTTATATATGTGGTTTATGCTATTGTCTCGCTAAGAATCTCCTCTTCCATTAGATCAGATGGATCACTGACAGAATATCGACAACACTAATATCGACCTACAAAAATATCGGAAAAAAAATATTGTTGTTAAAAATATCGAAGTACAAAATATCGTTTTTTTATATGTATTATAAATAATGTAAAATAAATTAAATAATACATTTTACTTAAAAATTGTTTTTAGATTTATTTGTAAATTTTAACAATTATAAGTAATAAATGTAATTTAAAAATAAATTAAACATACATATATAAAATGTAATATATATATATTTACTTAAAAATAATTAATAAATAATAATTTTAATTAATTATAAGATGTTAGAAATATATTACAAAATAAAGATAAATATATATATACATACACCTGTAAGAAAAAACTGATAATATAAATTAAAATATTAAACTATGTAATATTTTTTAAACCTACATTTTAAAATACATTTAGTGCAACAGTAGGGAAAGTGTTGGATAGTGGAGGGTAAAAAATTACTATTCCCACTCCAGCGAGTGCAACAGTAGGGAAAGTGTTGGATAGCGGAGGGAAATAATTTACTATTCCCACTCCAGCAAGGGCAACAGTAGGGAAAGTGTTGGATAGCGGAGGGATAAAAATTGCTCTTCTCACTCCAGCAAGTGCAACAGTAGGGAAAGTGTTGGATAGCAGAGGGGTAAAAATTACTATTCCCACTCCAGTGAGTGCAACAGTAGGGAAAGTGTTGGATAGCGGAGGGAAATAATGTACTATTCCCACTCCAGCAAGGGCAACAGTAGGGAAAGTGTTGGATAGCGGAGGGATAAAAATTGCTATTCTTACTCCAGCGAGTGCAACAGTAGGGAAAGTGTTGGATAGCGGAGGGGAATAATTTACTATTCCCACTCCAGCGAGTGCAACAGTAGTGAAAGTATTGGATAGCGGAGGGGAAAAATTTACTATTCCCACTCCAATGAGTGCAACAGTAGGGAAAGTGTTGGATAGCGGAGGGATCAAAATTACTATTCCCACTCCAGCAAGTGCAACAGTAGGGAAAGTGTTGGATAGCATAGGGGTAAAAATTACTATTCCCACTCCAGTGAGTGCAACAGTAGGGAAAGTATTGGATAGCGGAGGGAAATAATTTACTATTCCCACTCCAGCAAGTGCAACAGTAGGGAAAGTGTTGGATAGTGGAGTGATAAAAATTACTATTCCCACTCCAGCGAGTGCAACAGTAGGGAAAGTGTTGAATAGCGGTGGGGTAAAAATTACTATTCACACTCCAGCGAGTGCAACAGTAGGGAAAGTGGTGGATAGTGGAGGGGAATAATTTACTATTCCCACTCCAATGAGTGCAACAGTAGGGAAAGTGTTGGATAGCGGAGGGGTACAAATTGTTATTCCCACCCCAATGAGTGCAACAGTAGGGAAACTGTTGGATAGCGGAGGGTATTAAGTTACTATTCCCACTCCAATGAGTGCAAGAGTAGGGAAAGTGTTGGATAGCGGAGGGGAGAAAAATACTATTCCCACTCCTGCAAGTGCAACAGTAGGGAAAGTGTTGGATAGCGGAGGGGTAAAATTTACTATTGCCACTCCAGCAAGTGCAACAGTAGGGAAAGTGTTGGATAGCATAGGGGTATAAATCACTATTCCCACTCCAGCGAATGCAACAGTATGGAAAGTGTTGGATAGTGGAGGGGTAAAAATTACTATTCCCACAGAACAAAATTCGAATTTAAAAACAAACAAAATATCAACTAAAATACAAAATATAATAAAAAACCCAAAAACAAAACATATATAAAAATATAAAAATTAAGAAAACATATAAAAATATTTTAATGTAGCAAAAAACTAAAATTGACATAAAATTATAAAAAATTAATTTAACAAACAATTTACAAACAAATATTTTGTATTAGAAGTTTATCTTAATAAAAAAATTAAAAATTACATAAATTTAATATTTATTTTCCTACCCTATAACACCACACAATTTACAACACACATCTAAATTAAACAAAAAAGTGTACCTCTATAGTTAACACAATTAATTATCAATTTAACAAATATGAATAATTATAAAACACATTTAAAAATGAAAAAATTAATGTACAAACCAAAGTTACAGCTATTGAACCTAAATCCTCAAACAAAATAAAAACTAAACAATTATCAAAAATATATTAATGATCAAGTAATGATTAATTTAAACTAAATTACTTTCCACCCTCTACCCCAAAAAACACCAAAACACACACCTAAAAATATTTACACAATTTCCATAACTAATTTTACATTAATCAATTAATTTCAATTAACAACAAATCATTATTTAATTTTTTTTAAATTACTTCCCACCATTTACCACTATAAACCCCACAACTCACAACTCAAAATTATTACACAATTGTCATATTTAAAATTTAATTAATTAATTAGCATTAATTAACAAATAATTAATTAATTATAAGTACATTACCTCCCACCATATTCCCCTATAAATACCACCACCAATTTCGTAAAACATGACACAATTAACATAATTAATTAACAATTAATTAATTAACAATTGACATGCAAACATAAATAATTATTAATAAATTAATCCACACAATTAACACTATAAAATAAAATTAATTAAATATTATATTAAAAATATTAATAAATGTATTAAAATTAAATTACTTCCCACCCTACTCCCCTATCAACCCACAACCCGCTCCTAAAAAATAACACAATTAACATAATTACCAATTAATTAATAATAATTAACAACCAATTAATAAATAATTAATAATAAATTAATTCCCACTGTTAACAATATAAAATATAAAATAAATACATATTAATTAATAAAAAACATTAAAAAATTAATTATAATTAAATTACTTCCCACCCTATTCCCCTATAAACCCACAACCCGCTCCTTAAAAAATGACACAATTAACATATTTACCAATTAATTAATCAATGCAAATTAACAGCCAATTATTAATTAATTAATTATAAATTAATTCCCATAATTAACACTATAAAATCAAAAATAAATAAATACTAATAAATAAAAATTATTATTCAATTTATTATAGTTAAATTACTTCCCACCCTATTCCCCTATAAACCCACAACCCGCTACGGAACTAAAATGCAAAATTTCATTAAAATAAAATTAATAACTTCTAAAAATTTAACACATATATAAAAAACAAATGCAATACTTAGACAAAAAAATAGAGCACATACATTTAAAGTACATACTAAAATACATAACACTGACTAAAAAAACAATATTTTTTACAACTATATTTTTGCAAACGATATTAATTACTTCGATATTTTAGAAAACGATATTTCTTACCTGAAACGATATTCTTGACCACGATATTCTTGCAGTCAATATTTATGTATCTCGATATTTTGCGCTCGATATTAGTGCAAGTCGACATTTCCTACTCAATACTCTGACTCTTTACCAGATCAGATCTTCAGCTCCTTGGTATTTGGAAGAACGTTGAAATGCTATTGTAAAGCATTAAATGCCATTGTAAAGCATTGGAATGAATGTGACATCAAGCCTATTCTTCAGAAGTCAAAGCAACTTATTGAACTTTGACTAAATATTATCAGTGGCTAATTTTCTCCACCTGAATCCCATTTTGTACCAACCAGATCAAGTCATCCTTTAACTGATCCCGTTAGTGTTTTCCATTGTCAAGAATTTACTTCCGCCCAGTACAGGCAGATTATAATTAATTCTCAAAAACTATGTTAAAGTCTCCCCACATATTTCCCTGAAAAAATCATTATAATCCAAGATGAATTTGCTCCTCCACCATATTTAGATTCTGTACTTCTCACCGTCAATGCTCTTGATCCGCCTTCCAATTCTTGTTTTTCCATTTTTAAAGAACTGTTCTTTCCAATACTGTCAAATATCTTTCTTCCATTAAGTGCAGATCTCCCTCTTATCCATGCCTCTGCGGATCTCCACTCTTGCACCTAAATTCACAGGAACCGCTCTTATAAAGCTCTGTAATTCTTATCTTTCATCTGCCTCACTTCCTAGTCACTAGAAACACATGATTGTCACCCCTTTGCTTAAGAAACCCACAACTGAACCCGATATCCTAAGAAATTACACGTTGATATTCTTGCTTCCTTCTCCAACAACAACTTTCTAGAAATTATTAATCATCTGGTTTCAACACAGTCAAGCTTCTGCCCATAGCACTGAGGCTGCCCTGGAGCAGGTAAAGACAATATTAGACTACTGCTTGGCCAGGGAGGATCAGAGGTCTTGATCCTTTTGGATCTGTTGGCTGCTTTTGTTTTTCTCATTAGACTTTCCAAGGTCAATATCTGTAAACAAGCCCTTAAATGAATTGATCCTTTCTTTATTCCAGAGCCCAAGCTTTGGCCCTTCATTCTTATCTTTCTAAATCTACATTTCTCAACTGTAGGGTGCCCCAAGGATCTTTACTGAGCCCCAACTTATTCAACATCTATGTTACTCCCCTGGCCTCCCTATTACATTCCAACAGTCTCGACATTACATCTCATACAGATGACACACAAACTATCATCTCCAGCACTAACAATACTCTGCAGGTTCAAAAAATGTTTGTTCTTGCATGAGTGATATCTGAAGTTTGATGGAGGACAATAGCCTCAAACTCAACAGTGACAAAACTGGCACCCCACTTCTTGGTCTACAAATACTAGTATGGAACCTTGTGTTGTGGTCTACTGATTTCAGAACTTTCCCCATATCAGTGAAATATGTTAAAAACTTTGAATTCACTATTGATCCCAAACGTAAGTTCTCCAAGCACATCAATTAAGTTGCAGCCTACACTTTCTCACCTCGTAGTTTGTTAAAACAAATCTTACTTTTGCTTCTCATTTCTGCTAGAAAAACAACAGCTCATTCTCTGATCACCTCATGTCTGGACTATGGAAATGTCCTTTTTTTATAAACACCAACCAAGTCACTCACATCCTTCAAGTTGTACAAAATTCAGCAGCTCGATAGCTCTGAACATACCTGGCTTGTTTCTCACCAAGAAGACGCATCACCAGCTTTAATGGCTTCCTGTCCAAAAGCACATGCGTGAGAAACCAGGGCTTTTTACAGTGTTCCCCCACTTTTTGCCCCCATTCTGATTACTAGATGCTGATTTTCTGACTCTGATTGTGCCCTGGGTTCTGCTAACCAGACCCAGGGCCTGTTCTCTGATTAAAAGCACATGGTAATTAGGTATAATTACAATTGGTATGACAGCCTAACTGTAAGTCCCTAGTACATGGTAGGGCATGTAGGTTTAGAGGCCCAGTAGAGTTAATGCACTTAAGTGTGCACTGCTGTGTTGTCTGCTGTCATTTTAAAGACAGCCCTGCTGTGCAGGCTGCTTTTAAAAGTAAATTATATGCAATTCGACTTTGAAATTGAAGGTACTTCCAAAGTCATAACTACCTTATTTTTACATATGAGTAATCCCTGAGGTCTCCCCTAGGTGCACCAAGTGTAGGGTGCCATGTAAAAATAAGCAGAGGCATTTTAAAAGATGTTTTATGTGCCCTGGTGAGTGAAGAACTGCCAATTTAGGGGCCGATTCCGATTCGGGCCGGAAAAAGCACCGACCGACTCGGATCCGGAAAAAATACCGACCGACACGTACCAGTGGCGCCCGACACGCCAAGTACGATGCAAGCCGCGATAAATCCGACCGACACGTCAGGAAACCAAGCCGACCGACCGAGCCGCTCGGAAAATAGCAATCCGGCCGGAAAAACACGCGAATCCAACCGACCGACACGCACCCGGAACAAATCCGACCGAATCGTACCCGCCAACTCCAACCCGCAAAGTACGATGCAAGGCGCGAAAAACACGACCGAGTCGGACGGAGGACAAGCCGTACGACCGACACGCATACAAAACCGAGCCGAAGCAACACAATACACCGCGACCGACGCGTACGCAGCATACAAAACTGCACAAACACAGCGTTAACGAAACGGAAAACACCGTACGAGACCAATGCAGGGTCCGACTCGGTCACAAGAACGTTTCCAACATACACAAACAGCACAAAGGAAAAATCACCCAAAAAAAGGCCAAACAAGCAATTACCAAGCCAATAAATACTGGGGGGGTGGGGACAGAGAACAAAGACACACCCACAACTCCACCTATATAAAGGACACAAATCACTACCATGAGCCTTTGCAAATGCCATTCCACTACCAGCACCCAAGAGAAAGCAACCACACACCCACAGCTCATCCCTCACACAAGCCACACACCAGCAGCACACCAACAAATACCTACCTCACATACACCCAGCACAACACACACCCACACACCCTCACCTGCACACCAACACACACATCACCCACCATCACCACCCATCACCATGCCCCCCAAAAAGAATCACAAGTTCCTAGATTGTGAATTGGAAGTCCTGGTAGACGAGATCCTCAGGGTAGAGCCACAGCTGTTTGGCACATTGGTCCAACAGACCCCCATGTCGCAGAAAACCAAGATGTGGGAGAGGATCATCAACAGGGTGAACGCACAATCACCATGTCGGCGCACAAAGAGCGACATCCAGAACAGGTGGTATGACGTGCGCAGGAGGGTACGGAAACTGCTGAAGCAAGATTACATCAACAGCCAACACACCGGCAGTGGCCCTCCTGCCAAGCCAATATACCTCAGGCCCTGGGAGGAGAAGGTGCGGGCCATCCTACCGCCAGTGAGCATATATGGACTAGAGGACATCCCAGAGCCTGGTGAGTACACAACAAATGTACACAATATACTGCCACAAAACACACACACATCACTGTCAAGGGGAGAGTCAAACCATGCACTCATAGCAATTACACAGCAACTAGAACAGAATCATCCCAAAATGTGTATGTCAGTCAGATAAACACAACACATGCCATCAAAAAAGTCACATCCAACTGTGCCAACACATGTACAAACACAACCACAACTACAGCTAGGCAGTGGCACAAATAGAACTAACACACACATCCACACATGTAGCCACCACAACAACACCAACACACAGTGAAGACCACTCAAAGGAAGGAATTCTGTGTATGCTGGCCAAGTCAGTGTAGCCAATAGCATCATGGGAGTCGCAGTCACACATATTGCCCCCCCACAACTGTCCCATCAACACCACCATGAACCATGCGCACATCACAGGGAGTGGAGAAGGACTCACAAGATGGCTGACACTGGCTACTGCTGTGAGGAGCACAAGGCCCTGCTGGCAACTGTGCACCAACAAACAGCAGGACACCACTGACTGACATCCTGAGAGACAACTTACACTCCCTGCAATGCAAGCACGTTCCATGGTGGGATATCTGGCTGGCTGGGTGGGAAGGGGGACTTGCAGCACTGACCATAGTCACCAGCACCTCCCCTCACACCCCTCCCCCCAACACAAACTCCACAGTACCCACCTGGTAGAATGCAATGCCCTCCATCCTAACACAAGATCCCACAAAGCACCACCACCCTGGCTTATGTTGTGTGAAGCACAGGGACACTCTTGGGACTCTTAGCCAAACAACTGCCAGGACAACACTCCCAGCCATCCTGTCAGCACAGCCAGCCCACCCCACAGGGAAGCAGAGTCAAAAGGAAGGAAGCATGGGCATGCTGGGAAGGGGGTGGAGGCAATAGCATGATGGGAGTCGTAGTCACAGACATTGCTCAGCCTCACAACTGGCCCATCAACACCACCCTGAACCATGCTCACATCACAGGGAGTGGAGAAGGACTCACAAGATGGCTGACACTGGCTACTGCTGTGGGGAGCACAAGGCCCTGCTGCCAACTGTGCACCAACAAACAGCAGGACACCACTGACTGACATCCTGAGAGACAACTTACACTCCCTGCAATGCAAGCACGTTCCATGGTGGGATATCTGGCTGGCTGGGTGGGAAGGGGGACTTGCAGCACTGACCATAGTCACCAGCACCTCCCCTCACCCCCCCCAACACAAACTCCACAGTACCCACCTGGTAGAATGCAATGCCCTCCATCCTAACACAAGATCCCACAAAGCACCACCACCCTGGCTTATGTTGTGTGAAGCACAGGGACACTCTTGGGACTCTTAGCCAAACAACTGCCAGGACAACACTCCCAGCCATCCTGTCAGCACAGCCAGCCCACCCCACAGGGAAGCAGAGTCAAAAGGAAGGAAGCATGGGCATGCTGGGAAGGGGGTGGAGGCAATAGCATGATGGGAGTCGTAGTCACAGACATTGCTCAGCCTCACAACTGGCCCATCAACACCACCCTGAACCATGCTCACATCACAGGGAGTGGAGAAGGACTCACAAGATGGCTGACACTGGCTACTGCTGTGGGGAGCACAAGGCCCTGCTGCCAACTGTGCACCAACAAACAGCAGGACACCACTGACTGACATCCTGAGAGACAACTTACACTCCCTGCAATGCAAGCACGTTCCATGGTGGGATATCTGGCTGGCTGGGTGGGAAGGGGGACTTGCAGCACTGACCATAGTCACCAGCACCTCCCCTCACCCCCCCCAACACAAACTCCACAGTACCCACCTGGTAGAATGCAATGCCCTCCATCCTAACACAAGATCCCACAAAGCACCACCACCCTGGCTTATGTTGTGTGAAGCACAGGGACACTCTTGGGACTCTTAGCCAAACAACTGCCAGGACAACACTCCCAGCCATCCTGTCAGCACAGCCAGCCCACCCCACAGGGAAGCAGAGTCAAAAGGAAGGAAGCATGGGCATGCTGGGAAGGGGGTGGAGGCAATAGCATGATGGGAGTCGTAGTCACAGACATTGCTCAGCCTCACAACTGGCCCATCAACACCACCCTGAACCATGCTCACATCACAGGGAGTGGAGAAGGACTCACAAGATGGCTGACACTGGCTACTGCTGTGGGGAGCACAAGGCCCTGCTGCCAACTGTGCACCAACAAACAGCAGGACACCACTGACTGACATCCTGAGAGACAACTTACACTCCCTGCAATGCAAGCACGTTCCATGGTGGGATATCTGGCTGGCTGGGTGGGAAGGGGGACTTGCAGCACTGACCATAGTCACCAGCACCTCCCCTCACCCCCCCCAACACAAACTCCACAGTACCCACCTGGTAGAATGCAATGCCCTCCATCCTAACACAAGATCCCACAAAGCACCACCACCCTGGCTTATGTTGTGTGAAGCACAGGGACACTCTTGGGACTCTTAGCCAAACAACTGCCAGGACAACACTCCCAGCCATCCTGTCAGCACAGCCAGCCCACCCCACAGGGAAGCAGAGTCAAAAGGAAGGAAGCATGGGCATGCTGGGAAGGGGGTGGAGGCAATAGCATGATGGGAGTCGTAGTCACAGACATTGCTCAGCCTCACAACTGGCCCATCAACACCACCCTGAACCATGCTCACATCACAGGGAGTGGAGAAGGACTCACAAGATGGCTGACACTGGCTACTGCTGTGGGGAGCACAAGGCCCTGCTGCCAACTGTGCACCAACAAACAGCAGGACACCACTGACTGACATCCTGAGAGACAACTTACACTCCCTGCAATGCAAGCACGTTCCATGGTGGGATATCTGGCTGGCTGGCTGGGTGGGAAGGGGGACTTGCAGCACTGACTATAGTCACCAGCACCTCCCCTCACACCCCCCCAACACAAACTCCACAGTACCCACCTGGTAGAATGCAATGCCCTCCATCCTAACACAAGATCCCACAAAGCACCACCACCCTGGCTTATGTTGTGTGAAGCACAGGGACACTCTTGGGACTCTTAGCCAAACAACTGCCAGGACAACACTCCCAGCCATCCTGTCAGCACAGCCAGCCCACCCCACAGGGAAGCAGAGTCAAAGGAAGGAAGCATGGGCATGCTGGGAAGGGGGTGGAGGCAATAGCATGATGGGAGTCGTAGTCACAGACATTGCTCAGCCTCACAACTGGCCCATCAACACCACCCTGAACCATGCTCACATCACAGGGAGTGGAGAAGGACTCACAAGATGGCTGACACTGGCTACTGCTGTGGGGAGCACAAGGCCCTGCTGCCAACTGTGCACCAACAAACAGCAGGACACCACTGACTGACATCCTGAGAGACAACTTACACTCCCTGCAATGCAAGCACGTTCCATGGTGGGATAACTGACTGGGTGGGTGGGTGGGTGGGAAGGAGGTCTGGCTGTCAACCAAACACAATCAATGCAGACCATGTTCACACCCCAGAGAATACATAGAAATGCCCAAATAATGCAGGACAATGTGCCACACCAATATCAACCCCTGACTGTGACGACTTAGGACAATACAATGTACAGGCCCGCACCCCGAGGCACAGTCACAACTGTCAGGTGTGTCAACCACTGATGCCTGCAGAAACATGACATACATTGTTTGTGTCTCCCAAAAACAGGTGATGATAGGGACACAGCAGCAGACGCTGAGGAGTCCCAGTCCCAGGCTCAAGAGGATGCCGAGCTCACTGGCGTCGTACAGCCTCTGTCCTCCTCGGACGATGAACAACCTGGCACATCCGGTGCAAGTCAACATGCTGCACCAGCAGGACCACCAGCTGCAGCACCAGCAGGTCCACCAGCTGCACCCCCTGCACCCACCCCTCCAACGACTGTCACCACGAATACCATCCCTGCCGACATGGACAGAATAAGGAACAACACCAGCGCAGTGACCCTGGACCAACCTGGGGCCATGGACACCACCACCACCACCAACCCCCAAGGTGGACCAGGGTTATCTGTGCGTGCAACTGCACACACTGCACATGTCAGCAGGGGTGGTGGGAGGGGTGGGAGACAGAGGTCGCTGCTTGCAGACGTTGCTGGTGTGCATGAAGACCCACAACTGGTACGCATAGCTGATGCGTACCAGTCCAACACCGGAGAGCTCAGCCAGGTAGTGGGGCTCCTCAGAGACATCAAACAGCAGCAGGCTGCCCATCATGCCCGCTTGGACTCCCACATGTCCCAAGTGGAGTCACACATGTCACGTGTGGACTCCCACATGTCACGTGTGGACTCCCACATGACCCGCGTGGAGTCCAAGTGGGATGTACTACATGAGATGACGGCGGTGCACAGGGACATTTTACAATGCCTCCGCCAGATGAACAGCAACCAGTCCACACCTCCCTGTGTGCCAACAACATCTGGTACCGAACAAACTGCAACTGCCACAGGGAGGGAGGAGGACTCTGGCGGAGAGTCCCCTGCACCGCAGCAGCCTGCACTTGAGGGCCCCCACCCCAAGAAGAGGGGTCGTCCGAGGAGGGGAAAGTGAGAGGCTGATGGCCAAGCGCAACTCCCAGGAAGCCAGAACCTGTTCTGGATTTTCGCCTTTGTGCACAGACTGTTCACCCTGTTGATGGCAACACTACTCCCACACATTGCATGGGGAGTACAAGTTGGAACAATGTGTCAGACAACTGTGGCCCCGATACTGGGGATCCTGTCTACCTGGACTTTCTATTCATCTAGGAACTTGGGATTGCAAGATTCATGTACAGCACAATCCATCCTATGCACTATTATCACAATAAACACACTAATACACCATACTTGCCTCTGTCGTGATTCCAACGTGGGTGCTGTTATGGGGATGATGAACTGCAAAATTACACAGTGTATGCGAACTGCAACAGCAAGAACAACACAGGCATGTGAGTACAGGCAACGTGACACATATGAGGGAGACACACCACCAGGGCTACACAACACATACACACCTAGGCCATCTGACTCATTGCCTACACTGATGTTGCCAGGGAAGACGGTGCAATGCACAGACACCACACCCATTCCCAGTTGTAGTCAAGTAGCCCACAGGTGCAGTAAGCAAATGGCAGTCAAATGTGTGACCACAGACAACGCACATCACTAAGTGAAGCACAGGTTTATTACACAGTAGCAACATGCCGTAACCACTACAGATGCAAGGTAACCCCACCTGGTAGCGGGCACACAGTCAACAACTGTAGACAGAAGGAAGTCCATGGGTGTGGCGCACATCACCTGTAGGGACACAACAGCTACCAGCCTGGATGTGCAATCACGTCGTCGGTGGACACAGTTGACCAAACGAATCTGAAAGTACCCTGTGAAGGACAGAAATGACACACAGTCAAAAGCAATGCAGTACAGGACAGAACAGCAAAACTCATGCACAATACATGTTACAAGATACCCACCCAGAACCAAGTTAGCATGTCAACACTGTTGGGGAGTACAGCCCACCTGTCACCACACATCGCAACACACATCCTGTCAAGTAGCCCATGGACACACTCCAACAGCACCAGAGCACCACCCACACATCATGCCAACTCACATCATTCACATGACACCTCAGGATACTCACATTCAGCTAAAGAAGTTGGTGATGAGCTGTGTGCGGACATCACCATCACCATCATCATCATCATCGTCACTGGCATCGTGGTCCAGGCCAGGATCCTCCACAGGTGGCGGATGTTGGTCATCGTCATCCTGGATGAGAGGCAACTCCTTCCGCACTGCCAGGTTGTGGAGCATGCAGCAGACGATGATAATCTTGCACACTTTCGCAGGGGCATATGGGAGGGACCCTCCGGTCTTGTCCAGGCAGCGGAAGCGGCTCTTCAGGAGACCAAAGGTCCGCTCAATCACTCTCCTGGTCCGACCATGTGCCTCATTGTAGCGCATCTGGGCAGGTGTCACAGGGTTCCTGAGGGGTGTCAGCAACCACGGCATGTTGGGGTATCCCGAGTCACCTACGGACAGACAAGTGCACATCAGCTGACTTGGAAAAGTGGGCGGAATACTACAGATCAGATCACACACAATGGCACAAAGTCAGTACACACAGACAAGCCAGGCACGCTGGTTCTGCATCTGTGCCATCAACCTGGGGATGCGACTACTCCTCATCACAAAGGCATCGTGTGCTGAACCAGGGAAACGGGCACACACGTGTGTGATGGTCATGTCTGCAAGACACACCACCAGTGCATTGACCGAGTGGTAGTGCTTGTGGTTCCTGTAGGCCTGCTCCTGGGCCTGTGGTGGTACCAAAGCCACATGTGTCCCATCAATGGAGCCAATGACATGCGGCATCCTCCCCAGGGCATAAAAGTCACTCTTCACGTCAGTGAGTCGTCGCAGTCTAGGGAAATAGATGTACCGGTTCAGGAAGAGCAACATTGCCGCCAAAACATCGCGGAGCACACGGCTGAACATGGTCTGTGACATCCCACCAGCAGACGCCACAGTATGTTGGAAGGTACCGGTGGCAAAGAAGTGTAGGGCTGCCATCACCTTCACCTTGGGGGTCAGCGCTGTAGGATACGGCCGGCCAGGCTGCAAATGTGGGGACAACTGCACTGCAAAATCCTCAATCAGCTGCCTGGTGAAGCGGTACCGTCGGATGCTGTCCCGTTCCACCATCGTTGCCAGGTCTGGGAATGGCCGATGGACAGCAGGAGCCCTGCAGTGCAGAGGAGAAGTAAGCAAGATCGTCAGTCACCCCACATATGCGGCATTGAACACACTCAAGATCCCAACATACATCATCATGAGGCACAACTACATGAAGTGTGCAGTACCGGAACGACATTTATGGTACATACATGGCCAACATCTGTCAACACGGTCCTACAGGTGGCATCAATTTGTCCCAGGTTGGCCCATTGGATATCATGATGCTGTGTCACAGTCACCCCCCAGTGACATGTGAGGACAGATGTGCCCCAGGCACCACAGCTCAACGACAGGCACATTCCCAGGGACCCTGTAATGCCACATGGACACTGGCATCACCTGGAGTATCATGTGTACACCACAACAAAACAAACATGACCCCCACAGGTAGTGGCCACACTTGCCATGGCAGGAGAGCCATGGACGTCTGTGACACACACGCACAACATCAGAGTCCATGCACACACAACGTGGATGTGGAGACTGTCTCCCATTGTGCACATGAAATCAGAGACATTGTAAACACTACATGCACAAAGACTGTGGAGGGCCATCACTATTGTGCCACTGGGACACCCTGGCTCAAACATACCGTCCCACATGGGACTCACGGGGTATGTGACATGACATACACAAACACCACTGTGAAATGTGACCATGGCACATGCACAGATATGAACAGTTGCACATCACAGTGGTCACGTACACGTAACACCCATGATCCTGTCCCCATGAACACGTGCACAGCCTGGGGGTGGCTGCCCACAGGTGACACCCACAGGACAACATGTACACCAACATACACACAATAGGAAATGCAGCCTTACATGCCTTATGACAAGGTTTGGACAGGCTGTCGTGATGTAGGTGTGCCCCTCACTCCCTGGGAGCTATCTGTGGCTGGCATATGTCCATCTGAGACAGGCATGCTGACAAATGCCAGTCACATGTACAGTGATGCGTTATACTGCAATGGACCGATCGGTGCCTCCGGCCGGCCCATTGCATTCAATGTGTGCGGGTACGCGTTGTACCCCTGTGCGCGTTGTACTGCAATGGACCGATCGGTGCCTCCGGCCGGCCCATTGCATTCAATGTGTGCGGGTACGCGTTGTACCCCTGTGCGCGTTGTACTGCAATGGACCGATCGGTGCCTCCGGCCGGCCCATTGCTTTCAATGTGTGCGGGTACGCGTTGTACCCCTGTGCGCGTTGTACTGCAATGGACCGATCGGTGCCTCCGGCCGGCCCATTGCTTTCAATGTGTGCGGGTACGCGTTGTACCCCTGTGCGCGTTGTACTGCAATGGACCGATCGGTGCCTCCGGCCGGCCCATTGCATTCAATGTGTGCGGGTACGCGTTGTACCCCTGTGCGCGTTGTACTGCAATGGACCGATCGGTGCCTCCGGCCGGCCCATTGCTTTCAATGTGTGCGGGTACGCGTTGTACCCCTGTGCGCGTTGTACCTCAATGGACCGATCGGTGCGCACCCATTGACAATGGGCTTGCCTGGCAACGGACGCGTTTTCGAATATTCGAACGAGTCGGTTGCTGGAAAATCAGTTGGTCACCCACAACAATGTTGCAAAATCATGTATGTCATGAAGTTGAAATTTTGAAGGATGCTGTGGGCGTGTTTTGGTGCTGCTATTCCATGGATTGGCCATATTCAGAAGATGCAAACGACTTGGACCTATCACTTTGGACACAAGGGACAGTATCTGCCTCTCCAGCACATATATATTGCTGCATGTTCCCCTGAGAGCCCACTTGCCTGCACTACATGCTCCAGGACGACATCTGCCACTGCACTGCTGCTGTCTCTGCCCCTCTGGACCCTGCAATGGCACGTACTGTGGAGAGAGCCCCAGCCTTCAGCCTTGAAGAGAACCAGGCCCTGCTGGACAGCCTACTTCCACAGTACAGCAAGCTGTATGGGACACCAGGGGAGCAGGTGAGTGTTCTGTGCACTGCCTTTCTGAATGTGCATTTTGTCTGACTAGCAAGGCTGAGAGTCAGCACACCACTGGCTAGCAGGCTCACTGAGTAGTTGTCACCCCCCATAGTGTGTAGTGACTTGCACTGGACAGGTATGGTGCAGTGACAGTGCTTCTGAACAGGGTTTTACTCCCCATGCTATGATACCATGTAGTGACTTCTGGAAAACTGTCCATGGGCAGCCGTGCACTGCCTGGGTACACCATGTGCCCCTGTGATTGCGACATGTATATGCAACTGTGTCATGCACGGATATGTTGCATGTGTAGTAATGTCCTTATCACTTTGTCATCCTGACAGGCTTCTGCCCATCGGAAGCATGAGATCTGGAAGGACATCGTCCGGGCTGTCCGGTCCGTGGGGGTCTACAAGCGCCGGATCCGCAACTGCCAAAAGAGGTGGCAGGACCTTCGGGGCTGGACCCGGAGGATTGCACGGGTCCAGCTGAAGCTGTCGCCTCCTCGCAGGAGGGGCGGAACACGGACCCTGACCCCCACATGCTCAGGATCCTGGCGGTGGTCTTTCCAGACCTGGATGGGCAGCTGAAGGCCAGAGAGCAGCAAGGAGGGGTGAGTCAAAGACTGCACTGTGTACTCTGTCTAACATGTTATGTGCCCTCCTCGGGCCAGGTTGAACTGCCACAGTACAGCAGTCATGTTGTCCAGGAGCCATGTCCCTCTATTGTGCACTGCCCACTCCTCATCTGATACCCAGGTGTGGCCCTTACATGCAGGGAATTCTGTCACTTAGGACTGTGTCCTTGCAGTTTGCTTGACTCAAGGTGGGAGACAGCATCTGTTTCCCTGACTCTGTGGTGGGCATCATGGGTGGGTCCATTGCTTACACAATGCCTGTATTCTGACATGTATTCAGCGTGTTACTTTGATCTGTGGTCCAATTGCTGAGCTGATCCACCACATGTGGCTGGGGTACCTGGCACACACCCATGCTGCGGGTGGGAACAATGTTTGGGCCCCAGGAGTATGTATATGACGTGTGTCACACATACTTAGCCAGCTGCCTACAGTCCAGGGCTCATCCCTCATTCATGTGGGGCTGGACAGTCATGCCTACTCCAGGCCATACAATACACTCTGTACTCCCACTCCCGTGTATCAGAGGACACATTGTGCACAGTGATTTGCCCCTCAGGTGTCTGCCTCTGTGTCAGTGTGCTGTGGATTAGTCGCCAGGACTGCTGTGGAGTTTCTTGGTAGGGGCTCAGCATGCCACTGGAGATGTGACCATAGGAGACGATACTTGTGTGACACATAGGTGTCTGATCAGCTGCCCATGCAGACTGGGGCATGTAAATGTGAAGTTCAGGCAGCTGTTCCCCATGCACAGCAGAGTGTGAGGGGCTCAGGTTCAGAGGGTAGTGTCACAGGTCTCCCATATGTCCAATAGGTATGACCTGGACAGATGAGGGTTAAGAGGATGTGTTGTGGGGGGATGTACATGTGCACTTGTGCAGCTCCAGGACTTGCATTCCCCATGACCTACTATTGTGACACAGTGCAGAGTGTTGTTGTCTGGCTGCAAAGTCATACATCACTGAGACAGTGATGTATGACTTTGCAGTCATGCCTCCGCCATGGCATGTGTCTACTGATTGGTGATCCTGCAGGGGAGTGACATGTGCTACATGCACACCATAGTGGCGCTGGCTATCAGGACATGGGTGCATCATGGTGTCTGTCGCTGGTATGCATCACATGCATTTCCTATTTGACTCTGGGCATCCCTTACATCCGTAAACCTGTACTGACTCAGTGGCAAGAGCTGTGATGTGTCCACACCGTGTCCTCTGCACTGTCCAACTACTGTGTACTTGGTGCATGTGTCAACACTGGGGTGTTGCAATCCAACAGACACCAGACAGATGGGTGCAAGGCCATGTGGGATGTGAGTGCCATGCTTGGCATCAGACTGACAATTGACTTCTCCTGTTCAATTAGTGCACTTTTAGCAATGTACAACTAATGATGCCAGGGCTTGCTCTGTGATGTGCTGTGCTCACAGTGGTGTGTGCGTTATGTGCAGGTGACTGATGTCTGTCTGTTTCCCCATTGTTTGCAGATACATCCACGGCCACGGAAGGGGACAGCTCCACGGACCAGGAGGAGCCGGAGAGCCAGACTGGGTCAGCAGCCGAGGAGTGGTCGGAGGAACCCAGTGGCACGGAGGGCGAGGGGAGCCACACCGAGGAGTCCTCAGCAGCATCCACCTCAGCTGAGGACCAGAGCAACTCGGAGGATGACTCCCTTGTGGAGGCGGGTGTCAGCAGCCACCACACCCCAGCTAGTGTTGCTGTCCCCGCCACCACCAGCACCACCACCGCCCTCCCATCGGCTCCCATTCCCCAGGTCCGTGGAGGCTCCCATGTCCGGGAGCGTGTCTCCTTTGGGCCAGGCACCGCACCCCCTGCCCCTGTGTCCCCTGCTGCCCTGAGTGAGGAGTCTGTGTACCTCCTTCGCCAGCTCCATGTAGGGCAGACAGCCATGCTGAGTGTCCTCCATGCGCACACCGCGCTGTTGACTCAACTGGTGTCGTTCATGGAGGGCATCTCATCGGGCATGTCTGACCTACAGAGGGGCAATAGGTCCATGGACTCCTCCCTGACGGCAGCAGTGTCCCTCCTCAAACGGTCCCTCACCCCTCCTGCCTCTGCTCCATCCACACTCCCCAGCACCTTACCCATCCCAGGCACACACACACTGGCACACACCAGCACACACACATCCAGCACACTGACACACACGCCAATGACAAAACGCACACGCACGCACATCCAGGGGACTGAAGCCAGACTCACAGGGGATGGGGCCCTGGAACACACACACGCATCCACATGCACTGCGCAGTCCTCAGTTCCCTCTCCCTCCAAAGCACCCTCCCTTGCCTCACCTGCAACCCCAAAGTCACAGCAGCTCTTCCTCTGTGACCTCGGCCTCTTCCCCACCGATGAAGCTGCTCCAGCATCCCGGGGGAAGAGGAAGCCCACCCACACGGAGCAGAGTGCCCCTCGCCCCCGGACACCCTCCCCCAGGCGCAGACGGACTGAGGCCCCCACCCGCAAGTCCCCCGGAGTGCTAAGAGCAAGACCCCGCCACCGCCCTGCAGCTCAGGCACAAGGTCTCCGTCCTCCATCCCTCAGGCCCCCACTGCACAGGTGCCCCCACCACACCCTGCCCCAGGTTCCCCCACCCACAGATATACCATCCCCAAGATGCTCCGGCCTTCTCCCCCTGCCACTTGCTCTCCCAGCACCACACCCCCCGCTGCGCTTGTCTGTGCCACTGATGTGGTGAGGGTGTCCCCCCTCTGTCCAACCCACCTTGCCTGTTCCCCATTCTCCTCCCCTGGAGGTAGGCACTGCAGTGGAGTCCACTACCGCCCTGTCTGACTTGGGCACTGCAGTGGCGGACCTGTCCACCCCATCTGCAGGGTCCACTGCAGTTGTGCCGGCACCCACGACATCTGTGTCATGCCCCCCAGTTGTGCCGGCACACACCATGTCAGACACCTCCACTGCAGTTGTCAGTGGCTCTCCAGCACCCACCACCCCTTCCCTGACTCCCCCTGGTGAGCCCTGATCCTGTCCCTGCGGTGCCTGGCCTGCCCCCCGGTTGCCCCTCCTAGTGGATTGTCCCTGGTATTGTGCAGGCATGCGTAGGGTGACATCTGCCAGTGTCACCCTGTTTGAACTTTGACAATGGACTGGCCATTGGCCTTTGCTCTTTTTCAGGACTTCGTTTGGCCTCAACACATATGCTGAATAAGGCAACTTTCTTTTCTCTAGTGCTCATGCTTCAGATGTACATGTTGTTGGTGCAGCTAACCATGCCCTTGCTGCAGTGATGGTGATATCTGGTCTCATGATTATGAAGTGTTACTGTGCAGGAACCCATGTGGTCCAGGGGGAATGTGTCCTATCATGTGGTGTATCCATGTCATCAATAGCAGCATCTGAGGGTGTCATGTGTTCAGTATTTGGCAATGGGTTTCCTACTTACATTGGCAATTTCATATCTTTGGCTTCCACCCCTGCACATCTGTTGTGCCTGCCATCGTTGCATTTGTCTACTTCCCTGACCGTGTTGCCATCTCCAGTGGACATGCAGGTTTGGGCATCAATGGGGAGGGACTCATCCGTGTAGTCAGTGCAACATTGCTATACAAGTGTGTTGGATCTGTGCTGATGATTCCGTTGGCACATCCATGACCAGGCTGATGTGATGGGAGCCCTCATTTGGTGCTAATTGTTGATTGTGTGACCAAGTGCTCAGCTGACATGATGGGGCCCTACTGAGGCAACATATGGCACAGCTTTCCTCACACAGGAGTGGAGTCCCCTCATGGCAGTGTGTACACGTGTGACATTGCCTGCGCCCAAGGTGTGTGTTGTATGTGCATGTCTGTGTGTTCACTTCCATTCATCTGCGCATGCTGTGATCCCTAGTGTTGTACCTGTTTGTGATGCTTGCTGACTTGAGCTATGTTCCCCCAAAGTCTTCTCCCTGTGTTCTCTGTGATGTGGGTGCATGGCACATTACTGGTCATCAGGGTGTCACCCATAGGTGTGTTTGCTGTCAGGGCAGAGTTTGTGTGCTGACGCAGATGGGTCACAGTCAGGTTTCCCTTTGGCACTTGTTGTTTGCCCCTGTCATGTGATTTCCAGTTTGTGTTATCTTTCAGTGATTGTGACACGTTGTGTGTGTGACTGCTGGCACTCCTTAGGGTCCGGGCTGCAATGTTGGTTGTTGTCTATGTGTGTTCTTTGTGGGTGACCTTGGCTTCTTCATTGGTGTGTGACTGTGGCTGGGATCCCATTGGTCGGTGTGGTATTGCCGTCATGTCCATGTACAGCGTAGTGTGCAGTGTGTCAGACATTCAGGAGTCTTGTTGAGTGTCCATGTGTGATGTGTTTCTACACCTTGGTTCCCACCCACCACCCTGGAATAGTAATGGGTGCATGTGCAATGTCACCAGTGCATGTGTACTTCACTGCTGCACATTGTTGGAGGTCGAGGGGTGTGGTCTTGAGTGTGTGCAGATGAGAGTTGTTGCCCGGCTAGTCCCCTGCCTCCATGTTGGCCTTGGCTTACTGGCCATGCTGATTGATTTGTGCTTGTGTAGGTGTGATGGTAGTTAGTTGCTCAGGACACCTGACTGTGGTTCACAGTGTGAACGACATTTAGCTTTGTCATCACAGTGGTATTTTTCTTCAGCCCAGGGTCACCACATTGTGGGGGCCCTGGGGGTGGTGCTGTGGTGTGTCTGTGACTTGCTGTGTCAGTTGTTGTTCCTACGTGCCTGTGTGACATGTGTGTTTTGTGCTCCCTCTCACCTGTCAATGCCTGCTTGCCCACATAGGGGATTTGGATCCATGAGTTACCTTAGTGTGGCAGTGTATGCACATCTGTATGATTGGTATTCAGCTCTCCTCATGTGTTGTGTTGTTGCCTGGGGACACTGGCACCCCCACCCCTCACCTGCTGTGTATGATGACAGTGTTGGTCTGCCTGTTTGTGTTTGTGCATCTGCACCACTGCATTGGCATATCTTGGGTGTGCCATTGGCTGTATGTTGTTTGGTGTGTTTCCCCTGCTGTCCCTGGGACTCCTAGGTCATCGGTCAGCACAGTGATCATGGTTTGTGTGTCCCATTGCTGCCATGGTATGGTATCTGTTCACCTCACATCTGCAGTCTCCACAGGGTATCTGCATTTGTGTGCCCATTGGTGCAAATATGTGGTTCTGCATTCTGATGGTCACTTCTGTCATTGTGTCATTGATGACTGTTGACGGTCTCAGCCCCCATGGGTGTTGTTTGTCTGCACATGGCCAAAGGAATGTTTCATTTGCACTGCAGTATTTGGCTCCCCCAATTTATGTTGCAATGGGACACATACACTACTTTGCCACAGATGAGTTTTTGGTTCTGTGACCAGGAATGATCCATGCAGTTTGGCAGTTGCAGCTCTTTCTTTGTCAACAATTACCTTTTGGTCACTGTGATGATGAGGGTGTAGACCCCATTGCCACAATGGTCAAAATGTGCTTCAGCTATGGACCCCACACTTACCTTTTGGTCACTGTGATGATGGGGGTTTAGACCCCATTGCCACAATGGTCAAAATGTGCTTCAGCTATGGACCCCACACTTGCCTTTTGGTCACTGTGATGATGGGGGTTTAGACCCCATTGCCACAATGGTCAAAATGTGCTTCAGCTATGGACCCCACACTTGCCTTTTGGTCACTGTGATGATGGGGGTTTAGACCCCATTGCCACAATGGTCAAAATGTGCTTCAGCTATGGACCCCACACTTGCCTTTTGGTCACTGTGATGATGGGGGTTTAGACCCCATTGCCACAATGGTCAAAATGTGCTTCAGCTATGGACCCCACACTTGCCTTTTGGTCACTGTGATGATGGGGGTTTAGACCCCATTGCCACAATGGTCAAAATGTGCTTCAGCTATGGACCCCACACTTGCCTTTTGGTCACTGTGATGATGGGGGTTTAGGCCCCATTGCCACAATGGTCATGGGCTGCTTGCATTGTGGGTGCCACACACATATATGTGTGGCACATGTGCTAGGGGGTCACATTGTATGTTCAATGTCATGTTCGGTGTTGTAGGCATTTGACACAGCCTGCTCACACGCTTGTCATGGTGGTGGGGGGATGTCTTAATCTTGCATTCCCTAGGTTGTGGTGTGCTTGTTGTGTCATGCATTGTCCATCCTATGAGTGGGGGTGGTAGTAGTGGTAGGCATCCAGCCCCCTGGCTAAGGGTGGTAGTAGTGGTGGGCATCCTGCCCCCCTGGGTGAGGGTGGTAGTAGTGGTGGGCATCCTGCCCCCTGGGTGGGGGTGGTAGTAGTGGTAGGCATCCAGCCCCCCTGGCTAAGGGTGGTGGTAGGCATCCAGCCCCCCTGGCTAAGGGTGGTGGTAGGCATCCAGCCCCCCTGGCTAAGGGTGGTAGTAGTGGTAGGCATCCAGCCCCCTGGCTAAGGGTGGTAGTAGTGGTGGGCATCCTGCCCCCTGGGTGAGGGTGGTAGTAGTGGTGGGCATCCTGCCCCCTGGCTAAGGGTGGTAGTAGTGGTGGGCATCCTGCCCCCCTGGGTGAGGGTGGTAGTAGTGGTGGGCATCCAGCCCCCTGGCTAAGGGTGGTAGTGGTGGTGGGCATCTGGCACCCCCTGGCTAAGGGTGGTTGTGGTGGTTGGCATCCAGCCCCCCTGGGTTGGGGTGGTGGCGCGCATTCAGGCCCCTGTGTGCATATGTGGCATTGGTGATGGGCATCCCGCCCCTATGGTGCTGCTGGTGTAAGTATATTCAGATTCCCAGTGTATGTGTGTGATGTGTCGTGTACGTGTTGTATGTGTTTTGTGGTTGGTGTCTGACTTACCTTCTGCGCCGTACGCGTCCGTGCCTGTTCCGGTAGTAGATGTAGAATATTGGTATGATCGGGACGAAGGGATTCATGGTTGGTTCGTGTCGTTCGTCCTTCTCGTTGCTTCGCGTCGTCCTCGTCGCTTGGCTTCGTCCTCGTCGCTTCGCTTCGTCCTCGTCGCTTCGCGTCGTCCTCGTCTGTGCTGTGTTCGTCTCGTAGCCGTGGATCGTGTTGTGGCGCGATTCGGAGCTTATGTGCGCCTCTCCCGGATGCTTTGACGTGCCGTGCGTAGCGACGGGTTCGGCGCGTACGGAAAACGCATCGTACTTGTCCGGCCGGACGGGGCTGCATTTTCCCTTCCGTGCGACTCGATTCGGCGTTTCCGGATTCGCCTCGGTCGGAGAACAGGACCTGGTTTGGGTGAGTACGGCTCGGCCGGGATTTTTGCTGTTGTGCGCATCGTACTTGCTCGTTCGGTGTGCTGTACGGATCGGTCGGGAAACTGGCTTTCGCATGGCTTTTTTCCCGACCGAATAGTATTGGGTGCGCCTCCGACCGAGATCGGAATCGGCCCCTTAGTGTTTACCCCTTGTAGCACATTGGGTCCATAGACTAACCGGGAAATACTTTAAAAAATATAATTATTGATAGAAGCTAGCTAAAAATAAACTTGAAAGTATGAACATGATAGTTAGAATAAATCCAACAACTTGCCATGGTTAGATTAATTATTACCATCACAGAAAGAATGGTATATAACTTGCGTTTCTGATGTGCTAAAATCCAGCCTTCCAGCAGCCTGTTTTGATTGGCCGGCCTTTGGCAGGCTGAGCCAAACTGCTCTGATGAGGTGTGAAGTGGCCTGTATAGAGCCAAAGCACTTCCAGTTGGACAAGATCTGCAGCCCAAGAGCAAAAGGCAGGGTGGGGGTGGAGTAGCCAAACTGGTCTTCTTTAAAGAGGGAATGACAGTTAAGACAGAGCACAGGCTCACCCCCCGCAGCCAGACAGGAGCCCCAGTAACTGAATTCGCAGAGGGGTTAGAGGGGGAGTGTTAGGGACACTTAGCCCCACCAGTGGGTTGGCTTAGCCAGATCTTAACCCTCAGGTGAATAGTACTGCTTTCCGTGACAAGAATATGGCACACTTTGAAGAAAGTGGTCATACCTAACAGAGGCACGCTGCACCCCATTGGTCAGGGGTATCCCCCTGATGTTCACCCAAGAACACTGGATAAATATGAGAGAGCTGCCCAGCAAATCAGATCCCTGCCTGAAACCACAAGAAGAAGGAAGACTGTCCTGCTGGAACCCTGGCCGGCACCAAGAGGATTGCACTCTAAATGGCTGCACCGGCTGCACAATTAGGGGCAGATTTACGTTGAACTAACGCAGCGGGGTACAGCAAGTCAATTTGCTGCGCCGCACTGCGTTAGTTTTGAAGCACAGGGATGCAACATATTTAAAAGAATATGTTGCATCCTTGTGCTTCCCCCTGCGCTGGCAAACAAACTGCAGCCGTGCGCCGGCGCAGGCACCCTTGCACCATGGTGCAAGGATGCCTGAGTCGTGGGGAGATTGTTTTTGTGCAGGAAGGGGAACCTTCCTGCACCAAAACAATCACTACAACCATTTCCCTCTTTCAATGCGTGCTGCAGAATGCAGCACGCATTGAAAGAGGAAAAAACGAGGAGATATGAAAACATTTCTCCTCAGTGCGCCTCGCTACGCCACCTATAGGGTGGCGTAGCTTTCAGACGCATCTCCAGAGTTACGATTTCTCGTAATTCTGGAGATGTGTCTTGTTCCATGTGTGTTGCATGGGAACACCCACAGCAACACCCATGGAACGCCCCTTCACCGCAAAGTGCTGCGTGTGAAGGGGCCGTATTTACAAGGAGAGGAAAAGTCACGCAGGGTGGCTTTTCCTCTCCTTGTAAATATGGAGCAGCCCCCTGCGCCACCAGTACATCACGAAAAGTGACGTACTGGTGGCGCAGGGGGCTCGTAAATCTGCCCCTTAGGGAGCTACAGCCCTGAAGACTTTGCCTTTCTTTGAAAAGTGAAGTAGTGGATTCCCTGAAAGCAACATGTTAAAATAGCTCCACTTGCATCATCTCCAGCAAGAAGATACCAGCTCACCACCTTCAGCTGGACTTTGAAGAATTTGGTCAGGTGCATTGTCGAAGACGTAGTCCCAACATCTCAAGAAGCAACTCGGAGCTTCTAGAACCTTGGACTGGTGTTATGAGCACTTTGGAACCCCAAATGGACCTTCCGGAAGAAGATCCAGAAGTTTGGAGAATTTTTGTCAAAAAGTTCAATAAAGTGACCTACCCGTCGACGAAAGTCAAGCCCGCGACGTCAAACTGCGACCCGGCCTAAGATTCAGGTTTGCCCCGCTGAAGCTCTGGAGCTTTTCATCGGCATCGAGACTTCCAGGAGTTGACTGAGGCATTGCGCTGAGACAAGCCGCCATCATCGAACCCAAAGCCGGTGTGATAAGGGGCCTCGCTCAACGTCGAGAGAAAAAGCTCCAAAAAAATGACTAAGTCAGAATGTAAAACTTGACTGGGCCCTACAGCGTATATCTGACCCATGCTCCATCTAGGTCAGCCTAAAACTTTGACATTGTCCCAGTCAGACGTGACCAGCTGTCCCAAAGAGGTGTTTTTGGGCCCTAAAAAGTGTTTATTCTTTAGAAATTCATATCTCCGGTTCCCTACATTGGATGTTTGTCATTTTGGTGTCAGTATATTCATCAAACTATTTCCCATGTTTATAAATTGGTGTTGGATTTGTATTGTATCTTGTGTCTTACTTGTTTAATGTGATCCAGCGCGATATTAGCAAACAGCATTCATACACCATATACTCACTTGGGCCCATACATTCATACTACACTAATACTTACGCTGGGTGTCAGATATACTCTTTTATCAAAATCCCTGCTACCAATTACCTTCTGATTGAAGAGTAATAACTTACCAATGGATCCTTTGCTAATTGGGAAGTTTAAAATGAGTGACATTCACTATAATACATAACCCTGAAATAACCACAGAGTCAAGAAGTTTTAAAAATGTTTATCTAAAGTTTTTAGCAGAGTAAATACAGAAAAAGACACGGTATTTGATCAGAATACTCGTGAAAAGCATAGAATGATTATTTCTAATAAATGACGGGGTTTAAGGAAAAGAGGAGATAGGGACAGCAGCGCAACTAAAGGTTGCATATATTTACCTAAATGCGAGAACCAAACCCTTAGCCAAGGAGTTTGAAAGGATTGGACCCTGGAAGGATGAAGAGCAAGGACCTTCTTCGGGATCAGGACCGGACTGGTGACCTCTCTAAAACGACGCCTGCGCCGTTCCCCTCTCTGGTACTTGACTTCTCCTCGATTCTTCCCTCTAATGGACTCCGCCGCCCCCTCCTCAGGACCTCTTCTGGATAGGGATTCAGTCAGCAATCGATCAGCTGGACAGCCTGGAGCTCTTCTGTATGTTCTAAAAAGTTTGAGCTAACTAACTACTAATGCTATATTCTATTATTCCCTTCTACGCCCATGTACCTCCCCTTAATGTTGCTAAAATATGGGACCACTACTTCTGATTGGGCAGGGACAGGAAGTGGATTCTCGCACCATGACAAATTTGGCTTAATTTGTGAAGCCTATTGTATTAACGTTCCCTCCCCTTCAATTTAATACATTCACTTTATTTCCCACCCGTCTCACAACAAATTATATACAATTTCTACAGCAATTGTATCTTTTGTTACAAATTTGTACATTTAGAACATCCTCTTCGGCCGATAGGTCATGGCCTTGTGAGACGTCCAAGTTGACTTCATTTTGGCAGTCTTTCAGGGGACATGCGCAGAACCTTCTGCTTCTCTAGTTTCAAGTCACCAACCCAGGCCCAAGATTACGAATTACTAAAAGTGCAAGAAGGAAATATTAATATAAAAATAAAACGTTTCACTGTATACCACTTATCTTATTTCTAATCCCTTTCAATTATATAAAACCTATCCCGCATTAATTGTGTTAAGAAATGACAATTTAGTAATGACACAGGAGCAAGCTTAAGCATGTGAGAACATTTAGCGGCCATTTTATTGCACACTGCGCAGAAGCAGAAATTCCCACCAAGCAAAGAAAGACGTCACACCATGTGATCAGGTTGTGACATGCGCAGTTAAATTCCCGCGCTTAAGCGGCCATTTTAGACTAGGAACAAGCGTTATTTGTTAGAAAAACAACATAGGCAAGCTTCCTAACTATTCATGTAGTGTGTGCAAATATTAATACAGACAATACAAGTTTTAATATTAATACAATGAGGAAGATTGCATACGAGCAAGTTTCATTTGCGAAACCTTGCTCCATCAATCCCCTCTCTGATGGCGTTTCTGAGCCATCAAAAAGTACCCTCAATCAGATGCCAACTTCTAGCAAATCACTTCGTTCTCATTTTCATTTTTAGCTTTTCTATTTTTACAATCTCCCTTCATCTTTTGTATAATTCACTTTTCCATTCTTCCAGTTCAATTTCGTCTCTCTTTCTCTTCTTTCCTTTTTCAGTCACTTTACAAGTTCCACTCTTTCTACAACATTTACACCAAAATATTATTGTCAGAACTATTATTGCTATCCCCGCTAAGGGAACTAATATTTGACCTATAAGTCCTTTACCTATATTAGAAAACCAGGTTCCGATTGACGATATACTATTTGTCAATCTTTCCCATACATTATCAACTTCCAGTGGTTCAAGTTCCTGCTCAAGTTTAGTTATATTCTGAATATATGTCCCAATTTCTGCACTCTTTTCAGGAATATACGTACAACAGTGTTTAGTTTTCAATACTTTACAGACTCCGCCCTCTTTTGCCAATATTATGTCAAGAGCAAGTCGATTTTGCATTACCATGGATCTAATCGCAACCATTTCCGTATTAATCATTAGAAACCCTCCAGCAGTATTAGTTGATAAACGATCAACTACTGTAGACAATTTACATATCTTCCTTGAGTTCAGAATTACTCCCACTGAAGGTATCAATGCACCAAATATATCACCTATTATTTCTGAAAAACGAGCTCTTTTACTACGTGTTAATTCGCCATTGTTTTCCTTGCTTCCAGTGTTTCTTTTTACGTGGTATATCTTTGGAAAGACTATTCCAAAGTAACAACTTCCATACCATCGTGCAGGAAGCCTAAAATAAGCCTTATTCCCGCAGACATAATAGATTCCAGGAAAAACTGAATCTGTTCCTCCTTTGAGTCCCCAACCTCCCAATATTAAAAAATTGTGTTCACAATCACTGGTACCAATAAAAACATTGTTATAGTCAGTCTTTAACCTATGAAGACAAATTTTTCCCTTCTTTTCGAAATCCAGAGCCATAGCAGCTTGAGCCTTGCCAGGGGTGTAACTTCCCTCTTTCTGACCTTGACTGGTAGGTCGCTCCCCCACCACACAGCTCCGTCTGTGTGCCCTGCTGCTGCCCCTGATTGTGCTCGTTTTTCCTTTCTGTGCCCCCTTGCTGCCCCTGATTGTGCTCGTTTTTTCCTTTCTGTGCTCCCCTTGCTGCCCCTGATTGTGCTCCTTTTTTTCCTTTCTGTGCCCCCCTTGCTGCCCCTGTTTGTGCTCGTTTTTTCCTTTCTGTGCCCCCCTTGCTGCCCCTGATTGTGCTCGTTTTTCCTTTCTGTGCCCCCTTGCTGCCCCTGATTGTGCTCGTTTTTTTCCTTTCTGTGCCCCCCTTGCTGCCCCTGATTGTGCTCGTTTTTTTCCTTTCTGTGCCCCCTTGCTGCCCCTGATTGTGCTCGTTCTTCCTTTCTGTGCCCCCCTTGCTGCCCCTGATTGTGCTCGTTTTTCCTTTCTGTGCCCCCTTGCTGCCCCTGATTGTGCTCGTTTTTTCCTTTCTGTGCCCCCTTGCTGCCCCTGATTGTGCTCGCTTTTCCTTTCTGTGCCCCCTTGCTGCCCCTGATTGTGCTCGCTTTTTCCTTTCTGTGCCCCCTTGCTGCCCCTGATTGTGCTCGTTTTTCCTTTCTGTGCCCCCTTGCTGCCCCTGATTGTGCTCGTTTTTTCCTTTCTGTGCCCCCCTTGCTGCCCCTGATTGTGCTCGTTTTTCCTTTCTGTGCCCCCTTGCTGCCCCTGATTGTGCTCGTTTTTTCCTTTCTGTGCCCCCCTTGCTGCCCCTGATTGTGCTCGTTTTTCCTTTCTGTGCCCCCTTGCTGCCCCTCATTGTGCTAGTTTTTTCCTTTCTGTGCCCCCTTGCTGCCCCTCATTGTGCTAGTTTTTTCCTTTCTGTGCCCCCTTGCTGCCCCTCATTGTGCTCGTTTTTTTCCTTTCTGTGCCCCCTTGATGCCCTGATTGTGCTCGTTTTCCCTTCTGTGCCTGTTTCCCGCCGCTGCGCCCCTGCGGCCCCGCCCCTCACTGCCCATTCGCTGCCCCATTCCCTGCTCCTCCCTCCCACCTCCCCATTTATGGCGGCCGCGCGCAGCGGGAGCGCCGCTGGCGCGCCAAAGGCGCGCCTAAGGCAAGCCCGTCTGCGCCCGTCCGCGCCGTGACCGCGCCCAGCGCCAGACCCCCTGGTCCGGGCATCCCCCGCGCCCACCACATCAACAGACGCCGATACGACGCCAGCACCCTCCACGCACTCAACCCCGGAAAAGATCACGCCTGCTACCAGGCCACCCCGAAGCGCACCCAAGGGCCCTTCACCTGCCGGAACTGCAGCTTCGCCAGCACCCGCCCCGCCAAACCACCGCCCAGGAAAGAACCCAACTACCTCAGATGCATCCTCCTCAACACCCGCTCCGCCCGCAAACACGCCATCGAACTCTGGGACCTTCTCGACTCAACCTCCCCAGACGTCGCATTCCTGACGGAGACCTGGCTGAATCCCGCTTCAGCCCCCGACATCGCCATTGACATCCCGGACGGATACAAGATCACCCGCAGGGACCGCACCAACGGAGTCGGAGGAGGCATCGCCATCGTCCACAGGAACACCCTCAGAGTCTCAACCAACACCGACGACACCCTCAGCACCGCCGAACACATGCACTTCCAGATCCACACCGATCCCAACACCACCCTCAGAGGAACCCTCATCTACAGACCCCCGGACCCCGACCACAGTTCAGCGATTCCATCGCTGACTTCGTCAGCACACACGCCATCGCCTCCATGGACTACATCCTCCTCGGGGACCTGAACTTCCACCTCGAGAACAACAAGGACACCAACTCCACCACCCTGATCGACAACCTCGCCACCCTCGGACTCAGACAGCTCGTGACTACACCCACCCACGCCACCGGCCACACGCTCGACTCCATCTTTTCCGCAAGCCCACACGTCTCCTTCAACCACACCTCCGAACCCCACTGGACTGACCACCACTGCATCCACTTCACCTACAGGAAGCCCACCACGCACCACCGCACCGAACAAATGCCTCGCCGCTGCTGGAGCAGAGTCACGGAAGACCAGCTAACCACAACCTCGCCCTGAGCCCACCCGCCGAACCCTCCGACCCCGACACCGCCGCCCGCAACCTCAGACAGTGGATCGACGACTGCGCCAACACCCTCGCCCCGCTCAAGAATCCGCCCAACAGCCACACCAGCAAGAAAGCCACCTGGTTCACCGAAGACCTCCAGGCCTCCAAACAAACATGCCGAAAACTGGAGAAGATCTGGCTCCACGAACGGACAGCGGACAGCTACGCCGCCCACAAGAGCGCCACCCGCAGTCACCATCACCTCATCAGATCCGCCAAAAGGGCCTCACTCAAAGACCGCCTAGACAACAACGCACACAACAGCAAAGAGCTCTTCAACATCGTGAAGGAACTCTCCAACCCCAGCTCCAACACCAACGACATCCAGCCGTCGCGAGACCTGTGCGACTCACTGGCCACCTTCTTCCACCGCAAAATCGCCAACATCCACGACAGCTTCAACACCACGACCGCCCCGGCAACCACCGAGACCACTGCCCCCACAACCACCAACCGCCTGCTCTCCTGGACCAACATCAACGACGAGGACACCAGCGAGATCATGAACACCATCCACTCCGGTTCACCGCTAGACCCGTGCCCTCACCACATCTTCAACAAAGCCAGTACAGCCATCGCGCCCCATCTCCGGAAAAATAATCAACATCTCCTTCGAGACAGCAACCTTCCCGGAAAGCTGGAAGCACGCCGAGATCACCGCCTTACTCAAGAAACCCAAGGCAGACCCCAAGGACCTCAAGAACTTCCTACCCATCTCTCTGCTCCCGTTCCCCGCGAAGGTCACCGAGAAAATCGTCAACAAACAACTGACCCGCTACCTCGAGGAGAACAACATCCTTGACCCTTCCCAGTCCGGCTTCCGCAGCAACCACAGCACCGAAACCGCCCTCATCGCCGCCACCGATGACATCAGGACCCTGCTAGACAACGGAGAAACAGCAGCCCTCATCCTCCTGGACCTATCAGCCGCCTTCGACACGGTCTGCCACCACACACTACGAACACGCCTTCACGACGCCGGGATCCAAGAGAAGGCCCTGGACTGGACCACATCCTTCCTTTCCGGCAGAACACAAAGTGTCTGCCTCGCCCCCTTCCGATCCAAGGCCACCAAGATCATCTGCGGCGTACCCCAAGGCTCCTCCCTCAGCCCAACGCTGTTCAACATCTACATGGCACCCTCGCCCACGTCGCCCGACAGCACAACCTCAACATCATCTCCTACGCCGACGACACCCAGCTGATCCTCTCCCTCACCAAAGACCCTCACACCGCCAAAGCCCACCTCCACGAAGGAATGAAGGCCGTCGCCGAATGGATGAGGACCAGCCGCCTGAAGCTGAACTCGGACAAGACGGAGGTCCTCATCCTTGGTTCCAACCCTTCAGCCTGGGACGACTCCTGGTGGCCAACATCACTGGGAACAGCCCCGCCACCCACCGACCACGTACGCAACCTAGGGGTCATCCTCGACCCCACCCTCTCCATGACTAAGCAGGTCAACGCCGTTTCCTCATCCTGCTTCAACATCCTCCGAATGCTCCGCAGGATCTTCAAGTGGATCCCCACCGAAACAAGAAAAACAGTCACCCAGGCCCTCGTCACCAGCAGGCTGGACTACGGAAACGCCCTCTACGCAGGAACGACGGCTAAGCTCCTGAGACGGCTGCAACGCATCCAGAACGCCTCTGCACGTCTTATCCTCGACATCCCCCGACGCAGCCACATCACACCCCACCTGAGAGACCTGCACTGGCTCTCTGTCAACAAGAGGATAACCTTCAAGCTCCTCACCCACGCACACAAAGCACTCCACAACTCCGGACCAGCCTACCTCAACAGACGACTCAGCTTCTACACCCCCACCCGCCAGCTCCGCTCGACCAGCCTCGCCCTCGCCACAGTCCCCCGCATCCGGAAAACGACCGCCGGCGGCAGATCCTTCTCCCACCTCGTCGCCAAGACCTGGAACACCCTCCCCACCAACCTCCGACAGACCCAAGACCTACTGGCCTTCAGAAGACTCCTCAAGACCTGGCTCTTCGATCAGTAGCAGCACCACCCCCCTCTTCCCCCAGCGCCTTGAGACCCTCGCGGGTATGTAGTGCGCTTTATAAGTGACATGATTGATTGATTGATTGATCTCTGCCCAAGGTGGTAAATGAGCCTTATGCTCTGTAGCTTTCTTTTGAAAATCCTGTCTTCTATCTTCTACTAAATTCAAAAATATTTTCTCTTCTTCTAATAAAGAACATGTTAGATTGTGTCTACGTGCATGTGTTAAGTCTATTGATTTCATTGTTAAGAAAAACTCTCCCATAAACTGTGCATCTAAGGCGCTAAGCACTGGGTTCATACTCTTGCGAATAGGAACTTCAGAAAATACAACATCTATATTGGAATAGTAATATTGTAGTCTACCTGTACTATAAAATAAACTTGTTAATACGCTACATGAAATACCATATGTCAGTGGTAAATGATGGTATGTTAATCCTTCTGCTACTGATTCAGGTAACTTCATACAAACATAACAATTACTAACTTCCATGGTGTCTACATACTGAAACAATAACTTCGTGAAAACATTTAAACTAGTGTCATTATCAGCTATCACATGATGAATTCCTTCATCTTCTTCTGCCATTAGTTCTACCCTATTTCCTTTCATGTTTGCTTTCCTCCCTATAGTTTCATTATTGTTCTTTTTATCTATTATCATCAGGTAAGGAATAGCTACAATCAGGACTAACCATGCTATAAGCACCAATACTAGACTACATATGCAAATTGCACAGCATCTCCTACAGCATTTTCTCTTTGGTCTCCCAGTATCCCTATCATCAGGCATTTTTCGACAAGGAAGATTGCTCTTCTTATCTCTGTTCCTTTTCTTCAATGGATTCTTTTGTTTAGTCAGGGTGGTCTTGTTTCTTCTTCGTAAGTTAGTTCTGCACTTGTTCCTTCACCACCACTGTCACTTGATTCTGAACTTTCAAAGTCTTCAAGAACAATATACGTCCAATCAGGACCCCTGAATTTGTTGTTCACAAGTCTTAATCTTTTACTTTTTCTTTTCCCAGACTTTTTCTCTTGGTCTGTTTGACTTGTTATTTCAGGTACTTGATCTGGATCTTCACTTCTTGTTTTTATGTGGCACTTTACTCTTTTGATGAAACTTGGCCACTGGTCTCCTTTTCTTGGCTTTTCTGTTTGTACTGTTTCTTTATTTTCGTCTTTAAGTGCCTTTTTAATTTCACTGGTTTGTACTGTTCTGTTCTTTGTTTTCTTTAACTTATCTAATTGTTCTTTCTCTGGTCTTATTGGTTTCTCATTTGCAGCTCCACTGTGAGTTTCCAACAATTCACTTTGTTCTGGGTTTACTTCTTTATGTTCACTTTTCTCAGTCTCTATTTCTTCTGTTTTTCCCTCTTGTCCTAACTGCTTCTGATCAGGGCTTATTGCACTGTGTACTTCTGCAGCCTGACCTGCTTCTTCTAAACCTGTCTCTCCCTGTTCAAATTCTATTAATTCTTCACTGCTTTCAGTCCAATTTTCTTTCCCTATCTGATTTGGTTCAGGGTCGTTTACTAGTTTGTCTTCTTGAGCCTGAACCCCTTCTTCTTCACCTATCTGATCTTCTACAATTGCTTTTAATTTTCTTTGGCTTCTTGTTCGGTGGAAAACCTCAGGAATTTCGACCACTGGTATCCAATCCTGACTTGTGCTCGGTTGTTCTCCGTCAGCCTCTCTTGAACCTCGAGCTTGAGATTCTTCAGCTTGGCAACCTTCAGCTTCTTCAGTGATTGGTGTCGTCTGAGTGTTTTCTTCTTCTGGGTCTGGTACTCTCTTGGTGTGACTTACGTGAATCCAATTCGGAAATCCGGCACACTTCACTGCTGTGTTTGTGGTCAATATGATTTGACAAGGTCTGCTCCACCTGGGTGATAGACACGTTTCTCTGGTGTGATTCTTCACCACCACCCAGTCACCAGGATTCAGATCATGTTCTAGTTCAGGCTGTCTGGAAACTGCGTCTTCTCCAACCTGGTGAGAGACAGAACGCACTAGGTCAGCCAATCCTTTACAGTAGTCCAACACCATATCATCAGAAATATTCACCAGTCTATTTGTGGGAACGTGTGTTTGTCTCATCGCTCTTCCCATCATAATTTCATGGGGGCTCAAACCTGTTGTGCGATCAGGTATACTTCTGAGTCCCATCAGAACGAGTGGCAATGCATCAGGCCACTCCAATGATGTTGATGCACACATTTTTCCCAATCTTGACTTTATGGTGCCATTCAATTGTTCCACCACTCCAGAAGCCTCTGGACGATATGCACAATGCAGTTTCTGTTTGATTTGAAACGCTTCACAAATTATCAGGATCACTTCGTTGTTAAAATGTTTTCCTCTATCTGATTCCAAAGATACTGGGAAACCAAACCTAGGTATGAGCTCTCTTAATAACAGCTTGGCAACTGTAATGCTGTCATTTCTCCTAGTTGGGTATGCCTCCACCCACTTTGAAAACAGACACACTATGACTAATACGTATTTCAGCCCTCTGCATGGTGGTAACTGTATGAAGTCAAACTGTAGTCTTATGAATGGACCTTCTGCTTTTCCGATCTTCCCAAACCCAATTATCGTTTTCCTGCCTGTGTTGTGCATTTGGCAAATTAGACATCTCTGGCAAAGACTCTCTGTAACAGTTCTGAATTTGGGATTGTACCAATTTTGTCTGAATAGTCTAATCATTGCATCTCTCCCTATGTGTGTGTCTCCATGATACATTCTAGCCATTTGTGAGAGTAAACAATCTGGCATGACTGGTCTGCCATCTGTACTGACCCATACTTCATCCTCTCTTCTTTGAGAACAACCCGTTTTGATCCACATTTTTCTTTCAACCTCATCCACTTCATCTTGTAATCTTTTCACTTCGTTCCAAGTTTCAGGTGGCATAAATAACATAAGTTGGCAGCTGATTCCCATTCTTTCCACCCTCTTATTCACTGATGTTCTGGTTTTGGCACAATATTGAGCCACCAGATCTGCATATCTGTTGCCAACTACCACCCAGTCATTTCCTGACTGATGTGCGGCACATTTCACCACAGCCAATTCTTTTGGTGATTGTATTGCTTCTAGCAATTCTTTTACAAATTGTCCATTTTTAATGGGGATCCTGAAGAAGTCATGAAATCCCTCTGCATCCACAGTTGGCCAAAATCGTGCACAACCCCATAACCATATTGACTATCAGTGAATATGGTTATTTTCTGATTCCTCCCAATTTTGCACGCTTTTATCAGTGCAATCAATTCAGCTACTTGTGCAGATTTTACCCCTGGTAAATAGGATGCTTCGACTATTCCAGTTAATTCACATACTGCATAAGCAGCTGTTAGCTTGCCATCTTCATGTCTCTGGCAAGAGCCATCAACAAACAGTTCTTTATCTGGGTTTTTAAGAGGCTGTTCCTCTATATCTGGGCGAGGTTTTGTGCATAGTTCTGTAATCTGTATACAATCATGTTCATCTTCTTCGTCATCTTTATTTGTCTCATGATATGGATCTGGTAATAAGCTTGCTGGATTTATTATCGTACACCTCACCATGGTTACATTTTCTGCACCCATTATTATCCTCTCATACTTAGTCAGCCGACTAGGAGTGAGATGTTGAGTTCGTGTTCGGGTCAACAGAATCACCACTGCATGTGGAACACTTTTACAGGATGTCCCATCACAATTGATTCACTTTGTTCGATGCTTAAACATGTTGCTGCTACTGCTTTCAAACATCCTGGCAACGCAGATGCTACAGGGTCTAGTGTAGCGGAAAAGTATGCTATAGGACGTCTGTCCAGACCATGTCTTTGAGTTAAAACTGAAAGTGCACAATTTTCTCTTTCATGACAGAATAATGCGAATTCTCTTTTATAATCTGGCATGCCTAAGGCAGGTGCTGAACAAAGGGAGTTTCTCAATTTTACAAAGGCTTCTACACTTTCATCTTCCCACTCAACAGGATCTTTTGCTTTCTTTTTGGTCATGTTAATCAAGGGTTTAGCCAACATGGAAAATCCTGGTATCCATTGTCGACAGTAACCTACTATTCCTAAGAACATTCTTACTTGTCTTTGCGTTACTGGCATTTGCATTCTTTTTATTAATGCTACTCTTTCAGAGGTTACTCTTCTTTTTCCCCTCTCAATTTGATGTCCCAGATATTTAACCGTTGTTGTACTGTAATTTATCAGGTGAGACTTTATATCCCTCTTCTGCCAAGAGATTCAATAAGGCTATGGAATCAACAACACAGTCTTCTCTGGTGGTCGATGCCACCAATAAATCGTCGATATATTGAACTAAAACTGAGCTTCCTGGCATCACTAGTTTTTCAAGGCACTTTTTCAGTATCTGGTTGAAGATGGAAGGACTTTCTGTGTACCCCTGAGGAACACGATTCCATACATAGACTTTGTTTTCAAATTTAAATGAGAAAAGCTACTGACTGTCTGGGTGTAACGGAATTGAAAAGAAGGCTTGACACAGATCTATGACTGTAAACCATCCAGCATTCCAAGGAATCTGGTACAGAATTACTGCAGGGTTTGGCACTATAGGACAACATGGCTCTACAATTTTGTTGATTTTCCTCAGATCTTGAACGATTCTATATTTACCACTAGGTTTCTTTAGTCCCATGATTGGTGAATTACATGGACTACTCATTACTTCTCTCAGTATATTTTGTTTGACCATCCGATTGATTTCTTCAATGACACCTGCTTTTACTTCTGCACTCATTTTGTACTGTTTTGTATTTGGGAAAATTGCACCTTCTTTTACAGTTACTTGAACTGGGTCTATTTTAGCCATGAATCCTACTTCTTTTCCCGTGAGATCCCATACTATGGGATTTACTGTATCTTTTAATTCTTCTGGCAATTCATCTTTTGTTATTAATGAAAACATTTCATCTACTTCTGTTCCTTGTTTTGCGACCATAATTTTATATACATGATCTTCATCTGGTGTTTGTACTGCCACACCATCCGGCGTGCAGAAAATGGTGCAATTCATTTTGCACAACAAATCCCTACCTAGCAAGTTTACTGGACTAGAATCGCATACTACAAATTGATGCATTTCTTTGAAATTTCCAATTTTAACCTCCATTGGTTCGGTAAGTAGTGTTCTAATTCTTTGGTTAGCAACCCCTACAACTTGAATATCTTCACCAGAGAGAGGAAGGTTTGGGACGTCTACTGTTCTCACAGTAGACCTGGTAGCACCAGTATCCAAAAGAAAAGTAATATCATTACCTCTCACTTTTCCTTCAACATATGGACCTGATTGATCTACCTGCAGGAATGCGCCAAGTACGCATTCCTTCTCCCCCTCTCCTAGGCACCGTCATGCGTTGAACCCGCAAAAATCATCCTGCAAAAGAAATTGTGAGGTCATATAATCATTCTTACCACTTCCCCCCGAGTAACTGATGTCTGTACCGTGTTTTGCTCTGCTTACATTACCCTGAACAGGTGGAGGTGGCAACTGACTCTGAGGATTTACCCCTTGATGTGAGTCATTCTGTGTCTGTGAATTTAAATTTTGGTTTGGGCCATTATTGTTTCTAATCTTTTTACACTCGTCCTTCCAATGCCCCAATTTTCCGCATCCATGACAAGGAAATTTCTTTTTGGCTTCTTCTCTACTCATTCGTCCTTTCATTCTCCCACCATTTCCCGAATCACCATTCGTTCCAGAGTCTTTTCCTTGCGTTTCATTGGGATTGTCTAAATTAATTCCCTGTTTCTCAGCCATTTTCACCTGTGCCCACATTACTTTCTCCTGCAATTTCTTGTGTCTATCCTCAATGTCATCCCCACAGTACTTTGCATATTTCAAAATTTCGTCAATTGGTTTTCCTTGACAACAGAGCATATGTTGCTTAATAATCTGGCAAATCTCGGGCTTCAAACCATACACAAATCGGTATACAAATTGACTCATATTTTTGTCTCCAATGTCCTCAATACGAATGCACTGTTTCACTGGCTTCTTGGGTAGTTCGATCTATTTTTACCCAGTCTGTTTCTTTCGGTGGTATTTTCCCTTTCAGGTATGTTATCACCTGCTGGTACTTTTTCATCACATCATTTGACGGGGCACCTGTTTTTGGATCTCTGGGATATTCATTATTCGGCCAATCGATTGTGATCTTACAATCTGTCCATAAATCTGCAGGTACCACTATGTCAAACAGACCATCCAAGTCCTTCAACAATACTTTTGATACTTTCACAAACCTTTCAACCTGCTTGTACCATTCAATTGGCTTTTCTCTCAGCTTTGGGAAATCATTCGTAAATGATAAATTATCCTGTCTACTCCATGGGACATGTACATAACCTCCTCCTGCAACTTCTCGCATCGGATACATTTTGTCAACCTTTTCTGTTTCCTTCATTACATATTCAGAAGCTGTTCGACTTGAGCGAGCTTCTTCCTTTTTCTTTGCCCACCTAGTTCTCCATTTATCTAGGTCTCCCCATTTTTGTAAAACTAACATTAATTCTCTTATTTGCAGTCTTCTTCCAGAAGCATTCATATTTTCTAAATCTTTGTCTGAAAATTCTGCTCTATAGGGTTTCTGTAGTACTTTTGATTTCCCTATTTCAATTCCCATTTGTAGGGCTAGATTGGACAATTTTTCATGAAATAACCTTACATTTCTAGTGATACTCCTGCATAAGAACAGCAATTCTTCTTCATCATAAGTGTTTAAGCGTCCTACTCCTATATTTCCTGCTATCATTTCTTCTAACTCGGCTTTTAATTTTTGAATGTCTAGTAATTTTGGAGGAGTGCACAATTTATCTGATCCTTGTACCCACCTTTCTAAATCTTCCGGTGTTACTATGGTAGCACTCTTTGCCCCTGATGAAGTTATTAAACTTACATCTTTTGAACGCTCCGGTATTTCTTTTCTGGGAGTACCTTTTACTGGACCTCTGACAGGTAAATCCTTGAGAGATATTGTGGAATCACAATCACTAAAGTGATCTTCAATTATAACTGGAACTTCAAGTTTTTGAAAATTTTGGGAGTATTCATAGGAGAAGATACGGGTATCAGAGGAGGACAATTTCCTTGTATACCATATAATGGCACTACTGGACCAATTGTTACAGGAATAGTCAATGAATCAGGATGTATTTTTATCTGGGATATTTTCCGTACTAATTCTGCTCTGGTCTTTTCTAATGCTTCTTTTTCTTTTTCATGAAGTATTCTGTTCGGGGTGAATTCATGTAGTACCTGAGATACCATTGGTGTTTGTGGTGGGGCACTAGGAGGAATTCCATTTGACCCTTCCTGATACGGTGGAGGATTCCTCAATATTTCTTCCATAAACTCATCTTCTGAGTCTTCATGTCTCATTAAGTGTTTTGTCTTTTCTGTACACTTGCCTCCTGATTTCTCTCCTTCTGTGAGTAGTGGATATAATCCCTCAACAAGCATTGTCCTTCTCCATTGCTTCATCTGACCTTCCCTATTTTCCCGTAAGTATCTGGGAAAAAATCCTGGATATCTCCCATTACTTCGTGATCTATCACGCTCAAATGCTTCAGTTTCCCATTCCTCTAAAGCTTCATATTGAGTCAATCTGGGTCTAAGTTCTAAATCATTCATTCTTTGTCTCAAATTTTGAAGAATTCGCTAATTGAATGTGCCATTCTCGGGAAATTCTAGTATCCCGTCATTTTTAGTATATTCTCTCCAATTCTCTATCCATACACAAGTATGATAACCTCTCTCCATCATCATATGTGATGCGGGCGTTTTGGCTGGGGGAATAATAATTCCCTCTCTAGTTTTGATTGGTTTATCCTTTTTGAAAAAATTCTTAATCTTTTGTAAAACTGACATCTTCTTCTTTTCTCCGTACATCTTAGGCAAATACCGATGTATAAAATTATATTCTGCAAACCCTAGAAATCTCCTATCTGGACGATTCCCTGTTAAAGTCGGATCGCGTTTTAACATGCAACCCTTATCCACTTAAAAATTTGCTTCCAAATTCTCAACCAATCAAACCTTTGCTAACTTTTAATTCTAAGCCAATCCTTGCGCGGCCTTTTTGGTGACGTTTTTTTCTGTCAACCCCTCCTTTATAATCTGCTCTTTTCTGTTCTCACGCTGATGCAGCCAATCCCAGCGCGGCACCTGTGATGTCAGTACTACTCCTGACTACTGACCCCTCCTTTACAAGGGTTTTCCCACGCCCGCGGATCCAACCAATCCCAGCGCGGCGTTTTGTGACGTCAGCTCCCTCTCCGGCAACTGACCCTCCCTTTACAAAATTTTACGCAAACTTTATTTTCTCTATAGTTCTTAATTAAAATTCAGTGACAACATAAAACATTCGCTATCGTGCCAGTTTCTCTAATTCAGAAAGATAGGTTCCTTTACATACTTAGTAAAACTTTTCCGTTTACTAAAAACATACACTACGAGTAAAACCCTTCCTTTTACTCTTCACGCAAGCTTCTGAAATACCTGTTACTTCTTCAATATTACCCTTTCTAGGTGATATAACATCAAATTTTCACTAGCGTATCCCTTTGGCTATACTTACACGCATAGAATCCCTAACAAGTGCTGATAGTTCTGCTTAACTATTCAGTACTATTTCTGCCTGACAGATAACCTCACTGCAGTATGGCTTCTACTTGCCACCCACTATTCTTTTTCCCCGGGGTATTCTGGACAACATAAAACAATACTCAAAAATAACGGGTATTAGTTCATAAAAATGCAAAATAAAATTCTCATTACCCAATTAACAAAGAGTAACACAAACCGTCCTCTGCTTACCAGAAAACTGATCCAGCGCGATATTAGCAAACAGCATTCATATACCATATACTCACTTGGGCCCATACATTCATACTACACTAATACTTACGCTGGGTGTCAGATATACTCTTTTATCAAAAAATCCCTGCTACCAATTACCTTCTGATTGAAGAGTAATAACTTACCAATGGATCCTTTGTTAATTGGGAAGTTTAAAATGAGTGACATTCACTATAATACATAACCCTGAAATAACCACAGAGTCAAGAAGTTTTAAAAATGTTTATCTAAAGTTTTTAGCAGAGTAAATACAGAAAAAGACACGGTATTTGATCAGAATACTTGTGAAAAGCATAGAATGATTATTTCTAAAAAATGACGGGGTTTAAGGAAAAGAGGAGATAGGGACAGCAGCGCAACTAAAGGTTGCATATATTTACCTAAATGCGAGAACCAAACCCTTAGCCAAGGAGTTTGAAAGGATTGGACCCTGGAAGGATGAAGAGCAAGGACCTTCTTCGGGATCAGGACCGGACTGGTGACCTCTCTAAAACGACGCCTGCGCCGTTCCCCTCTCTGGTACTTGACTTCTCCTCGATTCTTCCCTCTAATGGACTCCGCCGCCCCCTCCTCAGGACCTCTTCTGGATAGGGATTCAGTCAGCAATCGATCAGCTGGACAGCCTGGAGCTCTTCTGTATGTTCTAAAAAGTCTGAGCTAACTAACTACTAATGCTATATTCTATTATACCCTTCTACGCCCATGTACCTCCCCTTAATGTTGCTAAAATATGGGACCACTACTTCTGATTGGGCAGGGACAGGAAGTGGATTCTCGCACCATGACAAATTTGGCTTAATTTGTGAAGCCTATTGTATTAACGTTCCCTCCCCTTCAATTTAATACATTCACTTTATTTCCCACCCGTCTCACAACAAATTATATACAATTTCTACAGCAATTGTATCTTTTGTTACAAATTTGTACATTTAGAACATCCTCTTCGGCCGATAGGTCATGGCCTTGTGAGACGTCCAAGTTGACTTCATTTTGGCAGTCTTTCAGGGGACATGCGCAGAACCTTCTGCTTCTCTAGTTTCAAGTCACCAACCCAGGCCCAAGATTACGAATTACTAAAAGTGCAAGAAGGAAATATTAATATCAAAAATAAAACGTTTCACTGTATACCACTTATCTTATTTCTAATCCCTTTCAATTATATAAAACCTATCCCGCATTAATTGTGTTAAGAAATGACAATTTAGTAATGACACAGGAGCAAGCTTAAGCATGTGAGAACATTTAGCGGCCATTTTATTGCACACTGCGCAGAAGCAGAAATTTCCACCAAGCAAAGAAAGACGTCACACCATGTGATCAGGTTGTGACATGCGCAGTTAAATTCCCGCGCTTAAGCGGCCATTTTAGACTAGGAACAAGCGTTATTTGTTAGAAAAACCACATAGGCAAGCTTCCTAACTATTCATGTAGTGTGTGCAAATATTAATACAGACAATACAAGTTTTAATATTAATACAATGAGGAAGATTGCATACGAGCAAGTTTCATTTGCGAAACCTTGCTCCATCAAATGTATTGTTTTTTTAAATGCTTTACACATCTGTCTTCTAAGTTAAGCCTGCTCACAGCCAGCTACCAAAGGTTGAGCAAGGGAATCATTTATTGAGACCTTGACTGGGCCTTATATTGTGACTGTGGGCTTATTACTAGTGGTAGGTGCCTACATAACCCTATTAATAAACCACATTCCAGCAACATGCAGTTCAAATAACTCTGTTTGATCCTTGGTGCCATTAACAACAATGACCCTCGCTACCTCAGGAAGAAATTTGGGAACTACTTACCTAGGCATGTTGTTGTAGTACCTGGCGCCAGGAAAAGTAGTTTGAGTGGCCATTCTTTCCTACGTGGGTGCCACCTTATGGAATTATTATCCTTACTCTCTCAGAACTCATAGGTGCCCCAATTCTGTTCATAAAACATCTGAAAACCTTACTTTGCTGCACGCCCACTTCTTGCCTGTGATACTTCTCGTCTTTCCCTCTCTTAGTGCCAGGACACCCTTCACGGTATTTGCATGCTTTATTAAATGCTAAATGTCAGAAGGCTGATATCAATGTATTTTGATAGTGGCTGGACTGTTCTGCAGGGAGGAAAAGGGGTGGGGAGGGATTTTCTGTTGTAGTGTGAGAGGTAGCTGAGCAAATAGCAGATTTTCAGTGTTTTGCAAAAGGTGCAATCATCTGAAATGGCTGCAAAAATTTCATTACAAGACCGGAGGCTACCATTATGCAAATACTTTTATTTGCTGCCCCAACATGCAGCCATTTAAAGAATGTTAATACATCACAATATATAGAACATTAAAAACATCATAAGAATTCTCCAATTATTATGCAGAGAGAATCTTGATTTCATTAAAGACAATCGGAGGCTAACATTATCCCACCCTCCTCTCCCTGAGAGGTTTGGGTTCGGTACTATTTAATTTTAATATGCTATATTGTATTTCTCTACAATTAATGTATTGCGCGTTGTTATTATTATCTATTCGGTATAGACCGTCTCTATACCTTTTCACTATACAGTGTTTTTTTGTTTTTCCTCAGATAACAATGTTTAGGAGCTTCTGGAAGGCCACGTTGTCCTCCTGTGTCATCGCAGCCCAAGAGGAAGATGGGAGTGCGCACTGTCTTCTTATGATGTTTTTAATGTTCTATATATTGTGATGTATTAACATTCTTTAAAGGGCTGCATGTTGGGGCAGCAAATAAAAGTATCTGCATAATGTTAGCCTCCGATTGTCTTTAATGAAATCAAGATTCTCTCTGCATAATAATTGGAGAATCGTCATTCCATAGGATGGTGGTGGATACCGGAGTTGGTTTTGTTGGACTATTTTGTTAATTAGTATTAGCATTTGTTCAGCACCTTTGGCAGGGATGTTTGTCATTGTTTTGATGCAGTGTCAGTTGGGTGATGTTGGTGGGGAAGATACCAGCATCACAGTTTGTTGGGAGGTGTTGGCTATGTGTGTGTCAATGACAAGAGAGGGTGACTGTCACTGTGATGAGGAAGGCATGGTGAAAATAAGCAAGTGGTGGAATGGGGTAGGAAATGATTGCAAAGTGTTCAACACTGTCAAAAGAGTTAAATGTGTTAGAACTGAGTGGGAGGTAGCCTTGGCAGTACATAAAGATGTGATCACAGAAGGGTGGTTGTATTGTACTATCCTGCGTTGTTTTGGTTAGTTGTCAGGAGGACGAGGGGGCAGCTGGGAGCTAGGAAATGCCAGCCCTTCAGCAAGAAATAGGAGGAACCAAGATTAGAACACTGAAATGTTGAGAGCTCCATTCAAGACAATGGAGCAGCAGCGGCCTGTATGAACTGGTATAAGCCCACTGCTCTCAACATTTCAGTGTCCTAATGCACAGCCTACGCCTTTCTCTTTCCCTTGCCTCTCAAAAATGTATTAATTAGGTAGAGGAAAGCGAAAGGCAGAGGCCATGCAGGAGGACATACACAGCCTTCACCCTCGCCTCCTCCTGTAGCTCAGCCTCACTAGGGCTTCAGAAGGAGGGAGGGGTGAATGCTGCTCAGCTCCTGGGTCTCCCTGGCTTGGCTGAAGTACAAAAATCAGTTCAGCCAAGCTGGGGAGAAACAGGGGCTGACTACAGTAACCTTTCACAGCTGTTGCTAGGAATCTTCAACAGTTAACAGCTGTGGCCCTGTGTGCGATGTTAGCTGTAGAACATTCACAGCAAGAGCTGTGAAACAAAGGCTTCGGAGCAAAGGGCATTTCAACCCCCTCAGGCTCTGTGAGGCCTTTGTTTTACTAATTAGAACATTCTGCCCTGATGGGGTGGAATGTTCTAATAGCTTTGTAGCCCACCGTAGCTGGCCATTAAAGGTCCGCTGCCTTCGGCTCGGGCCTTTAACGCTGGAGCGTTCCTTTAAAGGCCAGTATAGCCCACTGCGGTGGGCCATAAAGCTATATTAGCTCTGTTGGTCGAAGGGTAGAATTTGACATGTACCACGCAACCATTTGGTATGATCCATCACCACAATTATCAGGAAGAGGAATTGGGACTCCGTGACCCCTGGTGCCCACATACCACATGTAGAATCCTCTAGTCTTAAACCCGAGGTAGTGAATCAAAAATCAGAGACAGCATGAGCTGGGCAGGAAGCTGTTCACAGTTATGGTGGAAATGACATGAGCCATAGGTTATCATACAGCCAATGTCACCAAGACCTTTGCAGTACTAGAACAGCAGTCTGGAAAGTCATTGGAGACATTAGAGTGGATGTCTACAGGGCAAGTTGCAAATACAGTTTGATAACCAGCACAGGAAGTTAACTTGACCCTTGTCCCTTTAGCATCATGATGGCCCAGGATGAAGACCCCATAACCTCACCTCCTTCTAAGATTATAAGTCACTATCATACCAGCAAACCATAGTGTGTAGGCCCTGTGGAAAAAAGTACAACTCAGGTAGGTTGCAGTTATCTTTATTCCATCCGATGTCCTCCAACTCCCGGCAGCAGCTGCTGTTCCCCCACATTCCATGTTCCATGCAGGAACTACCCTTGAGCCTCCTCCACACAACATTCCAGATCCCAACACACCCCCCTTCCTTCACAACACAACAGAAAATGAGTAAACTAAGAAAACAGTGAATACAGATTGAGAAAACGGAAGTAACAAATCAAAACTGGTGGCAAAAAGTTGTCAGACTACTATACAAGAGACATGCTACCTCATAGTACCCCCACACTCCTCTATCGTTCAGAACCACAACAATTGAGAGAATAATACCAACAGAGGATTCAGGTTCAAAAAGGACCCCAGATGGAAGAAAGAGACATTTGGTCTAATGCATGACATAACCTTGAAATCTAGAAGGAGCAACCCTCACCCTGGAAGAAGCCCTCCTCCCACAAGCGCAATCCGGGTGAACACCCATTTTTCCATTCACGAACTTGCTTTGGATTCAGGCACCACAGAAACAGCACACTTGTTCCACGTTTTACCATTGTCCAACACCACCACATGATCCTTCACTTCTCTCACTCTCACTGGTGCCGAAAAACGTGACACCTCTTTGCGGACAAGGCCAGGCCTCCTGACCCTTACCCATTTGTCAACACCAACAGGAAGAGCTCTAGTATTGTTGGTCCCAGTACTGTACTTCACCTGTACTGCAACTCTAACGTCAATCACATTCTTTAATTTCCCCTGATCGACACCGTTTCTGGACATCCAATCCTTATTCAACTTGGAGCCCACAACCCTTCCCCTGAGCAGCGTAAATGGGGCCATGCCAGTACTTAAATGCGGGGTAGTCCTTACTTCCCACAACATGTCAGTTATGGCCTCTACTGTAGCCCTTTGACCGAAGCCAGCTGCAAGTGTTCCTTGATTACACGGTTCAAGCTCTCCACAAGGCCATAACTGCGAGGGTGATAAAGGGAGGTGAGAATGTGTTTGATACCGTTTTCCCTGAGGAAGTTCTGCATTTCTCTGGAAACCAATTGTGTACCATTGTCAGTCACAAGTTCCTCAGGACACCCCTCTCTAAGAAACACATCTTGAAAAAACTTAATGATAGTCAATGAATTAACACTATCCACAAACCTCACCTCCGGCCATTTTGACATGTAATCAATTAAGACTAACGCATACTTCGGTGGGCTCCCAATGACACCAAAAGGACCAGCCACATCAAAAGCCAGTTTGCACCAGGGCGAGTTCTTCACTACAACCAGATAAACAGGGGAGAGATACGTTACTTGCAACTTGTCACTCAAACCACAAATGCAGCAGTCACGAACATAGTGTTCAACATCCCTGTCTAAACCAGGCCACCAGAAATCTTCCCTGACCCTGTGTTTCATGGTTCGGATTCCAAGGTGCCCCTCATGAGCTAAATCCAAGATTGTTTTCCACATGCTCACCGGAACTACTAACAAGCCACCTCTGCGTAGAATCCCGCCAACCATAGACAACTCCTCTCCAACTCTCTTGTATGGAATTAACTCAGAGGACAAATCTTTATTGTTGGGCCACCCTGCGGCCACAAAGTCAGCAACCATTTTTAGCTCAACATCATTGAATATAGCTTGCAACCATTCTTGCTCCGAAAGTGCACCTTTCACAGTGTCCTCCACAGAACCCACCGCACAAACCATTTCCAGATCATCAGACATCACCTTACACTCAATTCCCGTTAGGGGTAGCCTGGACAAACAGTCAGCTACAGGATTTTTCACACCTGCCACATATTCCAGACAATAATGGAATTCTTGCAGTCTGTACTGCCATTTTGCAATGCGCGGAGTGGCCCTTCCGCCCCCACTTGTGGTGAAAAGATCAATTAAAGGTTTGTGATCAGTTCTAAGAAAAAAATTCATTTTCCCACAAACAATTCTTGAAATACTGCACAATGGTGCAATAAGTGCTTTCCGCCCCCACTTTAATGTTCTAGAGGTGAAAGCAATGGTTTCTTCACGACCGTCACCTCTCTTCTGCATAAGAACAGCGCCTAAACCAACATCACTAGCATCCATGGATATAATGCACTGGTCATTGATGTTAAATAGTTTGAGAAGATGATCCAGAACACTCTCCTGTTTTATGAGCTCAAAATTATTGCTACATTCATCATCCCACTCGTACTTGACATTCTTTTTCAAGAGCTTGTGCAAACACACTGTTTTATTCGAGAAGTTGCTCACAAACTTGGCATAGTATTCCACTAACCCCAGAAAGGAGCGGAGCTGATCTTTGTTCAAAGGTGTGGGTGCGCTTTGGATGGCTTCTAAAATTTTTGATTTAGGTTCCACCCCCTTGCCAGAGATGTGGTGACCAAAGTAATCCACCCCCTCTTGAAGGAACCTGCACTTATCATTCCTCAGAGTCAACCTACTTGACTTTACAATGTCTAACACCTGCCTGACCCTGTCGTCATGCTCAGATTTCGTTTTTCCATATATAAGGATGTTGTCCTGGAAAAACACGACTCCAACAGTGTCCTTAAATAACCCATCAAACGCTGGAACACTACAGAAGCCGATGCCAGACCAAACGGCATCCATATGTAGCGATAGGCCCCTTCAGGTGTTACAAATGACGTGAAGTGCCTTGAATCTTTACACAATTCAACTTGATGATAAGCAGAGGAAATGTCTAGGGAAGTGAAAAATTTGGCACCCTCTAAGGTCATCAACATCTTCTTGATGTTCGGTAGGGGTTGGCGATCGACCCAGATGTTAGAGTTGAGATCCCTCAAGTCCACACACATACTCAAGGACTTGCCGGCTCTGTGTGCCAAAACAATGGGAGCCAACCATTCAGACCCCTCAATGGGCTCAATACTCCCATGGCACACAATCGTTGCAACTCACACTTAAGTTCCTTTCGCAGACTTAATGGTACCTTGTGCACTCTGTGCGCCACAGCTTTAGCTCCCTCCTTGAGAACAATATGATGTTGAAATCCACTTAGTTTGCCAAGTTTTCCGCTAAATACCTCAGGATGATTCTGGATCCATTCATTGCCTGACAAATGAGCAACTGCACCATCACCAGGTGAATTAGATGGGGGCATGCAATAGAATTGCTTTACCACCCTTCTGGACACAACCATTTCAGGATGGTTAGGATCTAAAATGATTCCGAGATCCCCTTGCTCTTCCTACCCCAAAAAATTTGCACCATCTTTCACCACATACACAGTTCTAGTAACTAGATCCTCATCAAACACTAGGTTAGCCATGAACTTCCCAAGAACTTCCACTTTCTTGCCACCATAAGTAAAGATTCTGATTTCAGACTGATACAATTGAACGCCATCCAACCCTCCAAAAACCTTAGCATTGATGAGGGTGAACGGGGAACCAGAATCGGCTAAAAAACTAACTTTCCTCCCATTCACACTGACTATGCAAGCAGGAGATTTCCTCCTGTGCAACCCCGCTATGGATGCTATTTCAACTACACCCTCAACTTGTGAAGGCTAAGAAGATAGCATCAACAACACATGGTTTTCGTCATCAGAGTCGACAAAATCTTCCTCGACGGTCTTTACTGTCTGCGCAGAAGCTTTTTGCACAACTACAACTTTGTACATTCGAGCAAAATGTCCTTTTTTGCCACACTTGAAGCACGTTTGACTCAAAGCAAACAAAATGTCACATTTCCTAGATGCGATTTTCTCCCACAACGGAAACATGAAAGCTCCTCTTTCTCAGTTTTAATTTTGGGTGAATACGTCATAGGATTACGCACAGAATTAGCATTAGACCCCCTCATGGGTTTAGCATATGTTTCGCATTGATCAGCTTAACCTCCCCAGACGGAACAGTTCCACTCATTTCTTTCACACAGAACTGAGGGGCATATTATCAAGGGCTTTATCGCCGCTTTAGCGGCACTTTTTGCCGCTAAAGCGGCGATATTTTTAACGCCCTATTAGCAAGCTGTCGCTAACAGGCGTTAGCGACAGCTTTCCGGCGATAGCGGCCGGGTTTTACATCGCCTTGCATGTCAGCGATAATTATCGCTAATGACATGCAAGGTAGGCGTTCCCAACTAAAAGCGACAGAAAACAGTCGCTTACATACCTATCGCCTATTAGCAATACCCGCGAAGCGATAAAAAAACGCGCGCTAACCCCGATTAGCGCTTGTTTTTTAGAACTGATAAAAACATGACTTAGCAATGAAAGTCAATGGGAGGTGGATTGTAAGGTTAAGTCCCCAGAATTAGCGATAGGATTTTATCGCTGGATTTCTCGCGTTAAAGCTGGGTTTCGCCGCCATCGCTGGATATTTTATCGCAATGGAGATAAACCTTGCTAATAGCATGTTATTTCCGCGGTAATATCCAGCGATAGCCGGCGATAAAAAAAGGCGCGCTAAGCAAGGTTTGCGATATTTATCGCATGTTCTTGCTAATATGCCCCTGAGAGTGTTCAATGCTTCTAGCTAAAGAGAAGGCAGTTTCTAAATCCAGATCCTCGGAGTTTAGTAGTTTTTCTTGGATTTTCCTGTTGCACGTTCTCTCAATTAATTGTTATCTCGCATAATTTCATCCCTGAACTCTCTGTAGTTGCAGGTAGCAGCTAGAGTCCTGAGTGCAGCCACAAAATCATCAATGGATTTACCAGGGATTTGAGCATGTTGCAATAACTTGTGATGCTCAAGCACTAAATTCCTTTTGGGATTGAATCTCTTGTCCAACGTTTTAATGACAGATTCATAGTCATCAACTATCAGTGAATCACCATCATCTCCGCCACTCACGTGGGTGCTCACCAGCTCTAAGGGCAACGTTTTTAAAATGTTCCTTCCTTCAGAACCAGAACCAAAATTATAAATTAACAAAGCTTTTTTTTCTTCGTAGAAGTAAAAGTGTCACCGTCAATGGCCTCCAAATAGGCCTAAAACGTATCCTTCCATTGTTGGCAATGCAATGGAGGAGTACCAGCTGATTGCAAGAAAGGCGGTGGTGCCAATACACGATCCATTGGGTGGCCGTGTGTGGGTGAGTTGCTGCCCCATGCCAATGCCCAAGTGACTTGGAAAACTTTTTTACCTTTAACTAGCTAACTAACTAATGCAGGTAGCTGTCTCTTGCCCACCAAGGCGTTACAAATGACTGGTATGTGTGCTGCAGTGTACACACCCCAGATAACATGGTACATACATTAATGCCCAAGAGTGTGCATACCCATAAGCACAAAACATTACTGCAGTAGAAAGAAATTGAATAAACCCAGTTACCGGGCATGGGTGTGCGCATCACAGAGTGCGCAACTCCATCCACAAATGATGACAAATCAGCAATCAGGGCCCTTTTAGGGTGTGCGCATCACTGAATGCGCAATGCTGTCGTAGGTGGCTGGTGGCAGAGAGCTCTGAACATACGTTGCGTAGCAGCGTAACGACGCTGGATGACTAAACAGCGATGATGTGCAGAATGAAACAGGCAATGCTGGAAGCGGTTGCGAGCCAACCAGACTCGCCGGCCTCTCACTACGTCAGCGCTGATAGGATCTCCCCAGACACGTCGCAGCCAGGCAATGCAGAATTCGGTTGCCAGGCAACTTGGCTCGCTGGTGCCACACTAGCCTCACACCGCACACAACACGCATTATATGATAAAAACGATACCGCAGCAGGACCTCTGCCTCCTCGGGACCCCGGCCACAAAACAAACCAAGAAATGGGTTTGTCACAGTCTGCGCAGGAGTACCGTCTGACCAACTTCAATGGAGACAATCCGCAAGAGGCACCTCTGGGTGCGCATTGCCAAGAAATCCCTCAGGAGAGGAAGCTGGGGAGAACAGACAACTCGTCGCCACTGAAAAGAAGTACAACTCAGGTAGATTGCAGTTATCTTTATTCCGTCCGATGTCCTCCAACTCCTGGCACCAACTGCCGTTCCCCCGCATTCCATGTTCCATGCAGGAACTACCCTCCAGCCTCCCCCACACAACATTCCAGATCCCTACACCCTGCAAACATTGTGCTACTTGCAATACCTTGTTTAATATTTAAAGTAGTGATAGGGTGGTGAGATCCTGCAGTTGGGATACTGCAGAATAATCATGACAAATGTGTACTTTATTCATTTATTTCAGCTGCTTCTATCTTCATAGCAGTAACATCACAGTGATAAACAGTAGAACAGACTTTATTATGAATAGGTGAAGAACCAACACATGTTTCGCCCCCTGTAGGGTGCAGGCCGGGGCTTTTTCAAGGCTGCAAATAGCAATATACAATATTTCACCGTAGCTTGTTATTTGTAGCAATCATACTTTGGGCTCATTGTGTCCAAAGTGGATATCACTCTGGTGTATCACTGCACTCGTCTTCAAGTATTAGGCTAGTGTGATTGGGAATCATTCATTAGTAATTGTTGTTTCACATATTATAGTTAAAAATCTTTGCCAAGCATAAGTCTATGTATTCCTGTTTTTATAAAAGATTTAATTTGCAAAAGTACGCGATCCTCCCATGCAGTACAGTTATCAACCAGACCCCATTATTCAGCACCAATTAAAGGCATAAAGCGCCTCATTCTATCAATGTAAAGAAAACCAGGGATAATCCAAATGTGAGTTCAAAATTAACCTGATAAAAATATGTCAAGAAGGTTATATGATATTAAATAAATCATTACTGTATTAGATAACCATAAAACAATATATATCTAATGCATTTTTCATATTCTATGTCTAATTACACAGATCACCATCTCCGTCACGAAAATATCTTAGCGCTTAACATTATGATTTGTGTGCAGCAGGCTGGCTTCACCTTGAGGTTACAACTATGCGTGCATGACAGACTGACAAAAATAATAACCGTGTTTTTGTTTCATGGAGCTCACACCAAATTACCTAGATGTCAATGATGAGACACAGAAGGTAGGCTTGTCATATTGTTTTGAATTTCATCACATGTTAAGACATCTATGTCACTGTGTACGTTACATAAACACAGCAAGAGTGAGGGTGTTTTGATATGTATCCCTAAGCAAGGCTGTAAAAGTCTTCCTTGATCCATAATTCTCCAAGATCGATGTGACTTGGGCGAGAGCTTTGTCATTCATCTCTGCCACTTCATTGAATCATGATATCTGGGTGTTGTGGTTGAACCGTATAAACTGCAGTTGAAAGAGCTAGATGCACTGTCAAAGCTACATGATTCTCATCTAAAGATGTCTGTGAAGTAAATATGCAGCATGAAGTATCAAGTCTGACAGGGACAGAAACCTTTCTGGTAGGAATCTAGAAGTCCATGCTTATCGAGATGGTTGAGAAGTTGTTGGTTGAATACTTTTCTAAGGACCAGTGGAAGACGTTTGTAGAGAGAAAAGCTCCTGGGATCATCTAGACATAGCCCAGTCAATTTTTGTGGGTAGGCATGTGATTGAGGGATCTAAAAATGATTCTCTGATGAGAAAAAACAGCTATCAATATTTGTTAAGAACCATGACTTTCATGGCATCATTGGGGAAGGGCATTCATACATTTTATGCTTCTAAGTCAAGGCATAATTTTCATTACGCTGACATAATCTGGGGCAACATTACACCAGTACGCTGCTTTGGAAAAGCAAAATGTCAGTTCAGGGGGTAAAAAATCATATTGCAGTAGCATGGGAACAATGCAATCTACACATAACAACATAAACAACATAATCAATCCTAACAGGAGCGGCATTTCTTAAACGTGGGCACCGATAACAAAAAGTAATTTCACATTTATTTTTTTACACAAGTACACCGTTTTAGTAAATTTTGAGTATAATTTTTTTTTCTTTCTTTTTTCATAGAGGAAATGCTATAGAGAGTGAGGCTACTGTACATACAGTATTAACTTCCTTTTCCTGCACTGAAGGACAGGATTTCTCTTCAACATTGGAGGGATACCAGGCATTTGTTGTTTTAAATTTAATACATTTTTATAATATTGTTATTTTGAACAAGTAATGATGATTAGATACTGTATTAACAAGATTTTTCAAATCTCACTATTGTAGATGGAGAGAAATCTTAATTATCTGCCGTCTTAGTCCAAATACCTCTCTGCTAAGTGCTTCTGCTTGGGTTGCTGACCAGCAGTAGAAGAAATAAAGAACATGGCCCCAAAGAAGCAGGCTTCTGCCAATAATGCAACCATTGAGGAGCAAAAGTCACTACTAGCATCAAGCCCTCATACTTTTTCTGGCAATGTGGTGTGCCTGCTGCAGTGTCTTGTGAGTGGGAAGATGCTGCAGGAAGGATCACCCCTGCATCAACAACAGCACCACCACAGCCACCACCACTAAAACTGAAGCAGATGTCTTTCAGAACTTCAGTGACTGCACTCATGGCTAAGAGCAGTGAATGCAAAATCAAATTGTCCCAGCAGCAAACCAAATCTTCTTCAAAGTAAACTCAACCTGAACTAGAGTCTGTGACACCTGATCTTCCAGGTAGGAGGAGATCAGGAAGTTGAGGTTGCTGCAGAAGAGCAGGATGCTCTTCCATTGGACACGGCGTCTTAACTATCTCCTCATATGAAAAGAAGGAGCACTCCCCACATCTTTTATAAGCTTCCCATCAGATTAGAGTGACATAGATTTGATTCTTGACCCCACTATAAAGACAAGGAAAAAGTAAGGTTGCTGATAGTCTTGGAAATTAGGATGATTAATCAGTGATTGTTCATGTGTAAAGATTCACAGAGGAACTGCAGCTCACTTCTACTCAACCTACTCTGCTTCATGTAGTACCACCAACTCCACCTGCATCCTTCTTTTGATAACCTCAAGAACTGCAGCAACCACCATCCCAGCCACAGCTCATCTTCGGGAAAGGCATATACAACTGCAAAACTCCATCACAACAAATTTGTTTGCCTTTTTCTTTATAAAGAAACTCTCCTATCTAGTGTGGGACTACTTTATACTTGAGCTGCATGAGGACCAAATCACAGACTGCACAATTTGCCACAAACTAATGTGTCTTTGAAGCCAAGTGGCCATTACAGTACTAATATCTGAAAAAACAACATGCAATGGTATGGGAAGATCACCTCAAAACTAAAGCTGCTGCAGAGAGAGTATAAGATAGAAGGAGGTGAGGAAGAAGAGGAAGATGTCACCGTCATGCGAAGAAGCCCTTTTGCTTGTAATGTGAAATCCTCACCTGCAGCACAATCGCCACGGCACAAAGAAAAGAGGGATATAGTAGTCACCCTAAAGTAACCAAGCAGCCTACCTGCTAATTGTAAGGCTCTTGGGGTGATGGTGTCCTGACAAAAAAAACAACTGCCACTATCAAAAGCTCAGTTCAGCAGGGAGTCAGCATGTCATGAACCCATGAGCTAATCCACTTACACAATGGGAAATTGGCCAAAGTTTTAGCGTTTGATCTTCCTTTTTTTGGCGGTGGGGAGGGGTTTCTTGAATTTGTGGCAACGCTCTGTCCCAAACGGAAGGATATTTTTCAACTGATTTGTGAAATCTGTTTTATTGGTTTTCAGTTAGGAGATAACAGAGACATATCCAGTGTAACGCATTGAATGACCCCAGAATTTGAGGTGAATCATATCTGTAGGACATTGCAGTTAAGATACAAGGATAAAAAAGTGCAGTAGTATATTGTATTATACTGCATCCACTGCAGGGGCCTGTGTTCGACCTCATGGTCACAGGTTCGAATCCCGGCGGGTCCACTCAGCCTTTCATCCATTTGAGGTCGATAAAATGAGTACCATTGAGTTGGGTAACAATAAACATCTGTTATTCAGCGCCAAGATGCCCCGTTGCTGGGGTGAACGTGCGCTTTACAAATACACATGTTATGTTTATGTTATGTTAAGATACGGGTGTAAATAACAAAGCAATTTCCCTGAATATCGCATGTCAACGCATATAATGAGCAGTTCTTATATAACAGAGTCTGAACAAAAGGAGTGGGATGCATCAATCGGGGACAATGATTAAGTGTCACATGTGTAGTAGGTGAAGCCATCAATTAAGTGCACAAAACATTATTGATGGCAGCACATCCCGGATCTACTGAGCTGAGTGAGGACCCAATTGATATCGTCTCAGGAGCCAGCTCCTCTTCTAAGATCGACTCCCCCATCTCCGCACCACAATTGCCCTGCCTGTCTGCTTGTATTGCATCCCAGCTGGCAGCCAACGGGAGCGTGTGGAGACCCAATGTATCCTCTCAGTGTAATGCAATCCTCTCCGCCTTAGCCCATATCAGTGAAGAGCGTTGCCATGCCAGGGCATGAGGGGGCTCAGAGCCCTTCCACCTTTTATTGATCAGCCATTTAGCGGTTGCTATGCCTAAGTCTAGGAAGCGGGATGTAACCTTATGTTGTTTACTCCTGCCAAAAACATGTAGAATGTAGGTCTCCCATCGAAAAGGTATGTTGCGTTCTGTGCAACGAGTGAGGGTGTCTGCTATCGTGCTCCAGTACCCACTGAGAGTGGGGTAGTGCCATAGCATATGGAAGAGATCCTCATCAACCAGCTGGCAACGGGGACAGGCAGCATCTCAGCGGTGGAGTATCTATTGATTTTAGCTGGAGTGGGGTACGCTCTGTGTAATGTAATATTGGATTTGGCAAAAGCACTGGTTAGGGGGTATATATTTATGGTGGTCTCCAGGACTGCCACCCACTTAGGGTCCGTGAAAGGGCGCTCCAGGTCCTCCTCCCAGTGGAGCTTTAAGGGTTCCAGTCTAATTGCAGTGTGCTCTCTGAGGGAGGCGGCAAACCACTGTGTCAGGTGCCTACCGTTACCCATTACATGCAGGTATTGAATCGTGAGGTGTGTAGGGGGTACGCTGGACATGTCGCCACACCGAGCCGTAAGGGCTGCTATAAGTGAGCATTGAAGCAGGAAGCGGCCAGGATGGAGCACCTCCTCCGTGACCAGCACGGCGTATGGTATGCGGGTCGCGCCCCAATAGAGGTCTCCTGTATCGTGAATGTTGGCTTCACCCCAGTTGCGTAGTTTAGCTGCTGTGATGACACCTAGTCCCCTGGGCGTTCCCTGGAGCAGTAGGATATTTTTCAACTGATGCTGCGTGAGTGCTGCACTATCAAGTGCTGAAATTGGTTAGAGAAGCATTGAATGAGAGATCTGTTTGATTCAGCCACCTCACGACAGACATGTAGACCAGTTGTCAAGCCACAGACTATCTGTGCATCTCTTCACACTGAGTTTCCTTCAAGGGGGTTATGCAAAGGCTAGCTTCTAGTATCACTGTTGTTGATTGTTTTCAAAGCATACAATGTATTAGAATGGCTTCAAGACCCAGAGGTCTCAGCATTGAATTCATTGCCACTGGCATTAATATTGTCAAAGCCACGGCTGATCGAGGACACCTCAGATTTCTATGTTTAGCTCATTGCATCAAACTAATTGTGCCAGACTCCTTCAATAAATGACCTGGTCAACAATATACCGGCCACTTGCCACATAATTTAAACTCACATCAGTCATTCCTTCAATGCCCAGAAGCAGGTGAGGATCATTAAGTGTGCTAATAGAGTCTTTGTAAAAACCCTTACAGATTGAGGTTCCCAAACTGTTGGAACTCCACATTCTACAAAATGCAATGGCTTTTTGAGCTTTACAGATCTATCAAATGTTACATACTACAAAGGAGAGGGGATGCAACTACCAAAGGCATGACAATGGAGGTTGCAATGGGGGTTAGTGGAGTGCCTGACCCAAATGCTCCTGCCTTTTGCATTTTTGACATGGAAAGCCAGCAAAGAGGATTGTACAATGAGTCGAGCCACTCCATTGTTGCTCATGCCTCAGGATCGTTTTCAAAAGGTGAAACAAACATACACAAATGTTAATGAGGAAGCAGCAACTTTGGTCAACCGTTTGATCTTTCAAGGGAACTAAAATCAAAGGCTGCAAATAGAGATTTTGTCCTCTGAAGAGTACATCTGTGCCACAATACTGGATCTACGGTGCAAAAAAAGGGTCACCAACTTTCACTGCTTTTTCATCATTGCCTGCGTCAATTTGCAAGAACTGGGTCATAAGGAAAGTGAGTGACTTAGAAGATGAATGATGGCAACTTTGAGGCCATAGCAATATTGGAGAGAAGCCAACTGGTACTAAACCTACAGCGCATACAGCATTACATTCACTTTCAGCATCTACAGTGGGTTGGTTTATGAATATTCCCAGACTAAAATTGAGTGCAAAGGTGCAGAATCTAAACCAATATACACAACCATGACAATGAAGAAGATGTTACAAGTCTACTTGGCTGACCAAACAGAAGTCTCCTTGAATCAAGATTTGTTGACCTATTATCATGGGAAATAGGAATAGTGGCTATAACTCAGTGCAATAAAGTGTCTTTCATATCCTGTAGCCAGTGAATCACAGGAGCGGGTGCTTACTGCAGCTGAGACAATTGTTTCAGTTAGAAGGACCAGTCTCGCCCCTCAAAGCATTGAGAAACTGCTGATGATTGAAATGAATAGACATTGCATACCCAAAAAGTAATCGGCTCTACAAGGCACAACTGTGGAGAAGGGCAATTTTTCAAACATCACGTGTGGCGAGCGCTCATCCATCATACAACCTCCCTGAACAAGAGTGAGCGCATCTTTCTGGATTAAAAGAGTAGCAATAACCCAAGAGAAATAGCTGCTGTAAAGAACGGAAATACGTTTTATTTTTATATTTGCTGTGTAGCTAATGTATAAAACTTAAATGGACCAGTGTGCACCACACAGAAACACAATCAAGGAGAATAGATCCATTGGCCTGGTGACTGAGTGGTGAGTGGTGACAAAGAAGGAAATGTAATTCAACCTTAAAGTCAACTGTAGACTTTGCAGTGAGCAATCAATGGTATCTAAGTCAGCAAAGGAGGTCTCTAGAACATTTTGTGAAAAAAGAAACATGCCCCCTCACGTCTAACCTTGCATTCTCATGGTTAGGTGCAAGTGAAGATGCAAAGTACTGCTGCAAAGCTTATGTATGCCTATTCCATGGGAAATAAGAGACACATAGGCAGATGGACACAGCACTTGGAACAGGTGCCATGCTTCAATGAATGCCACGGATGTGACGTGCTTAACATTGCTAGACTTAGGGGCATATTAACAACGAGGCGATAAACAATTATCGCCGCTTTAGCGTCCGTTTTCGGACGAAAAGCGGCGATAATCTTATCGCCTAATCAGCAAGGTCACGCTATCGCGTGAATCCTTGCACTATCGCCCTTTCCCCCAACGCCCATCTTTGCATCTCTAATGAGATGCAAAGTGGGCGTTACTGGGCGTACCCCGGATGGGCTACGTTGCAAATATCGTTGATGTGCACATCGCGATATTTACAAGGCAGCCCACAGGATTATAGCAGACGTTACATTTTGGCGAAAACGGCCGTTTTCGCCAAAATCTAACGTCTGCTATAATCCTGACTTACCTATGTTAGACATAGGAGGTGGATTCTGCTGATACGACCACAGGGTCGTATCAGCAAGGTTATCGCCGTTTGCAGGGAACATCGCTGGAAAACCAGCGATGTTCCTTGCAAAACGGCGATAACCTCGCTATCTCTGGAATTTTTCGCCTCGGCGATGCGCGTTGTTGATAATGCGCTAACCGGGCGATAAATTGCAGAGATAGCCGGCGATAAATATGCAAGCGCTAAGCGCGCTTTGCGATATTTATCGCCGAGCCTTGTTAATATGCCCCTTAGTATTTTATGCTAGTCTGTATGATCATTTGAATCAGATTAACACTAAGAATGTTACTTGATTAGCAATTTTGGTAACTGCACTGTAGCGTTTCTTGGTCCATCTGAAACATTGCAGTTTACCTAGACGAGGCTAAGAAAATAATGCTCTTTATTTTCTTGTTCAACAGGTCTTTCTCTTTTTTGGAAGAAAAAATCTGTAAGTCTTTACAACAACATGAGACCAATGAAATACCAATGCCTATTTACTTTACTATGACGACAGAGCAGTCTTACAAATATTTAGGGGTCCACATTGATACCACATGTTCCTTTGTGAACAAACGACAAGAGATTGTAGCCAAAGCCCTGATGTTACAGGTGATGCTTTTAAAACTAGCGAAACATCTACTGGGCCCAAGCTTGTCTATCAACAGTCATGAGGGCTAAAATTCTTCCCTCCTTAACCTATGGCCGAGAAATCATGTTAGGAAAAGACTCCAGATTGTTGAACAAACTCCTTGCAAAAATTTACAAGCAAGTATTCCGATTACCGAAATCTTCATCCCCTGCTCAGGTCAGACTCGAACTTGGCCTCTCAGACCAGTGGGTAGCAGGAGCGGGTGCTCATCTCAATCTGTGCACCAAGTTACGAAGGGCTAGGGCTGGCAGCTTGGAGGCATTGCTATGGCTTGAAATTAGTTGTAGTCAACCAGGTCAAACACATCGTCGGCACCTAGAAGACTGTTTGCAGCTCCTGGAAGCAAAAGATCTTTGGGACTGTAATCCAACTCATCAAAATTTTAAAACGTTTATAAGGAGAAGCACCCGTCTATGGTCATTTCGCCAAACACCGACATGCCTGGTCGATCATTGCCAGGTACCAGCCAGCCACCACAGCATCTTAATTCCCCTGTACTTCTGCTGTTTATTGGAAAACAAGATTTATGGCCCTCAGACCAGGGGAGTGACACTTCCTTAACCATTTAGCCAGTCGGCGTTGCCCTAGTGAGAGCATAACGTGCAGGGGCTGTGGAATCACTCGAACATATAGTAACTCTTTGTTCCGCATTGCTTAAGGAACGCATGGCTAGCCTACGAAGAGAATGGAACACACTGAGGGGCAGATTTACAAGCCCCTTGCGCCACTTTTGCGTCACTTTTCCCATGTTAAAAGTGACGCAAAAGTGGCGCAAGGGGCTTGTAAATCTGCCCCTCAGTGTCCGCACCTGCCGGCAGGCCATCATTGCCTCTTTGAACCCAGACAATATGGTGCTGAACATCTTGTTTACCAGGTTTGTCACCATAGCAGCCAACAAGTTCAGCCATCAGGGGGTTCAAAATGCTGTCCCCTGTAAACCCAGTCTAGGATATGTTTAGTCTGCGTTCTTTAGAGCCGACTGCCTGTTAAAACTAGCTGCTTCATAGGACTTGCACCTTACTGACACCCTATGCTGCTATAACTAAAGTAACCCTGCCGCTTTCTCTTACAAGACAGGGGGTGTAAAATCCTGCCTTTACCAATCCAGGCCCAAGACACTTTTAGTTGTATTTATGAGTCGATCACCTGTAAAAAACCAGTTGCTTTATAGTATTTGCACTTTACTGAAACCTCGTGCTGCTACAGTTAAAGACCACCGGGCTGCTTTCAGCCACAACTGGATAATGTAATAGATCAGGCCAATAGCATTTGAACTTTATTGAAAATGTATGCAGACGTTTTCCCAGATAGTATGTTTTTATAACAAACCATCTGTAAAAATCTGCAGTTTTATACTATTTGCACCTTAATGAACTCACTGGTTGCTACAATTCAGGATCCCTTTACTGTTTTTATCTATAACTGAATTTTGTAATAAATGAGGCCACATCATAGTAGTTACACCTTACTGAAATCACATGCTGGTATTATGAAGGCCCATGTCCTGCTTTATATTTGTAATTGGATAACATGCCACTATATTGCATTTACATTTTTATCAATCCCCTGCTCATTCAGGCGCAATTTTAGATTTCTCTTTATAACATCAACCAACAAATGCAGTAGTTTTAAGATTTTTAGCATTATACCTGTGCTGTCACAACCAAGGAATAATGTGTTGCTCCTTTTTAATAACTGGTCAAACAACTTCAATTAAGAGCAACTGTAAATGAATTGGTTTAACGCATTTGCACTGTACGGGGAATGTGTGCTGCTGTTTTTACCCACAATTGAATATGTTTACATTCTTTATCTCATGCCACTTGTAAGAATTTGCCTATGTTTATTTGTATTAATTGTTCAAATATTGTAAAGGTTTGTGAAACAACCATAAACGAAAAAGTATTATTATTCCTATATACTTCTATTGACAACAAGAGGGCTGAAAGTGGCCTACCCATGTGGACTGTAAAGGGTGATTTATTTATAATAATGCAGACTAGTGGCTCATTTTGCAATCCTAAGTAGTTGTGGTGAACATAATGATGGGCATAGCTAAGAATTTTCTTGTTTAGATGATCAGTCATTCAGGGTACTCGAATCAGTTGCCTAAAATCAGTGGTTCTAGATTGTTAATTGTACTTCAGCTTTTTCTTCTCACTCTAAATTCTCACTCACCATGTCTGCCTTTATTCTCAAATATTATGATTTTCATATTTCATTATACAGACCGTCTTTCCTACAAAGAAGTGGAAGTTGGAACCTCCACTCCACCGAGCTCCTGATCACTTCAGCTCCCAAGACGGTCAGTGCCAGAAGAATGCAGTTGCAACCATTTGTATACAGTATCATTTCTCATATCTTTTATTCTAAATATTTTTAAACTGTGTGGTTCCTTGCCTCTTTGAATTCCATCCTGCATAACTATAACCGTGGTTAGACCTTTCAACAAAACCTTTTGCATTCACCCCTCTTATTTTTGCTGATCTAGTTTTTGTTGGCCTTAGCACACTTTGCCCCTGCTAACCAGTGATAAAGTGCATCTTCTCACTCTTTAAATTTAGGTAATATTGGCTTTTCGGGGGCGTGGCTTGGCCGGCTGCAAGATGGCCGCACTCTAAGTGGGCTCTGCCGGCCAAGCTAATCATCCGTCACAATCCTACAGACAACTGCTTCTTAGCTGCCCGATATCCGGCTTTCCGGCTACATCTCCTCCTGAGGCATCGCCCTGTGCTGTTTGTAACCTTCGGCGACGCGTGGGAGCCGAGATCTGCCGCCCGATTCCCGCGCTGGGCCTGAACCCTGCCGTTGGTGAGGCCCAGCCCTCCTACCTTGCTGCTGGGCCGGCTTCCTGAGCCTGTGGATTGATCGGAGGACTGCGTAGAATCCTGGTTTGCAGTGCCCGGTGAGTGCCGCTGCCGCTGGGGTCTTTCGCGGCGGGACTGGGGGCCCGTGTGCTGCACCGCCCGGCCCGGGCCTTCCCGCAACGTGGGCGCCATTTCCCCTTCCTCCTGGCGCCCGCTGCGGCAGCTCTGTGTGCCCGGGCTGGGTGACGATGGCGGCGTGCCCCCGCGACTCCCCGCCGTGATTGCTCTCGGTCCGGCGCGTCCTCCCGGCTTCCCCCCGCAGAGCTGCGCACAACGCCTGGTGCCTTCACTCCTCTCTGCGGCCTCCTCCTGTGGCCTTCCACATCATCGCTGCAACGCCTCGGCCCCCTAGTGGCTGCATCGGCCCTCGCTCCTCAGGTGCATCTGACCCTGGGCCCAAATCGCCATCACTACCAGCCTGAGGCCTGTTATCCTACGGCGCGAACTGTGTCTGCCCTGGCCTTATAGCCTGTCCTGCGCCGGCTGGTGTGATATCCTGAGTGGGTCCTTCGGCCTCTGGACTGCTGGCCTCGATCTTGGCGTACTCCTACTCACCACCCGACCGAGGCGATTTTTGGCGCCTCCAGGATCTTGCTTTGTCTTCCCACGGCAACCATTGTCACTGCAGCGGCTTCTGCGGTGTGGCCCGGGGTGCATGTAGCGCATGGCGAGGCCCTCTGCGCCCTTCTCCTGCTCTGACGTTTCTCAAAACTCCACACCCGGCGGAACTGAGACGTTGGTCCCATGCTGGGAGGCTGACTGTCCCCCTTGGCGATCTGGTGCACCGCCGCTGCGGCTGTGCCACCTGGCCACGCGGGCGGTACCCTGAGGACTATTCTTGTGGCCTCTCTGCAGTCAGCTCGGAGTTGCGTGACCTTCCAGGGACTCCGCTGTGGCTGCGGGGGCTGCCCTTGTCAATCCGCTGTTCTGCCAGCCTGGTGTCTATACCTTGTGCCGTGTCCTGCCATCGCATCATTGCTCCCACGACCCTCAGTGATTGACCTCTCCTGCTTACCTGTATTGGAGGCCTCGCCATCATACTTGCAGCTGTCCCAGCTGCTGTCTGTCTGTGGCTCGCCTGCTGTGGTTTCTGTCGCTGTTTCCTTTGGCTGCTATCTCCCCCCTTGCTCTCTGGCTGCACTTCCTACCTGCTTATGCCGGTCATGGGGAGGACTGACCCCAAGCAGCCCAAGATCGCCTTTGATCAGCGGCGATCGACGCGTCAGGAGGGCGCGATTTCGGATAGCGGCGACCCCGCTGCCATCATGGAGGCACCTCCCGCACGTGAAGGTGATTTGAAGGCGATTATGCTCGACGTCAAGTCCGCGGTCACGGGTATTGCGGCCCAGCTTGATCAACTGTCCGCCCGTCTGGACTCAGTCAAGGCCCGAGTTGACTCCCACGATGCTCGTCTCTTGCATGTCGAATCCAGGGTCTCTGACGCCGAGGACGCCGCCACTCAGGATTGCCAAAAATTATTACAGATGGACAAAATACTCGACCTCATTTGGAATAAAAATGAAGATTTGGAGGCGCGCTACCGGAGGAGCAACCTCCGCATCACGGGAGTACCTGAATCCACCAATATCTCCCGAATGGAGGATTATGTGGAACAGCTCATCAGGGAACTCTTTGGCGATATCCTCTCCTCCGTCTTCATTGTCGAGCGAGCGCACCGCTCCCTCGGCCCTCGTCTAGGCCCTGGCTTACCGGCTCGCCCCATCATCGCTAAAATCCTAAACTTCAGAGACCGCGATGCCATTCTCCGTGCGGCAAGAGAGAGGGGCGAAATCCGCCATCAAGGCAACTCACTATCGTTCTACCCTGACTATACCATCGCTGTCCAGGCGGCTCGCCGCAAATTCCTCCCAGCAAAGTGGATCCTCCAAAAACACGAAGTTTCTTACTCATTGGCTTACCCTGTGAAGCTGCGGGTCCGACAGGGCTCAAAAACGCTTGTCTTCCCAGATCCTAAAGACGCCCTCGCTTACGCCAAGAAACTTGTCAAGTCGCTCCGCTCTACACCTACTGACTCTCAGGCCACTGCAGCTGACCACCTTAGTGATAATGATTGACTGGATGTGTGCTAACAGTTGGTTACTCTTTGCAAGTTCTGTGGCTCTTTTACTTGCTCTATGCTGGCTCTCTTTGTTGATGCAGCCCCCTGGGTCCAGACGCCTTCGGCCCATGCATTGGGGCTTTTGTCGCTCTTCCAATTGTCACTCTTTGATCATTGTCTGACATGCTCGTAGCTTGGCCACCCTGCTTTTTCGGCAGGGGAGTACGCTGAGCAACGCCATGCCCCCACGGGATAATTCCCTTGCTCGACATTGACTCTCCCCTTCCTAGTTGTGGGTCCCTGGGGTGGGAATGGGTGGTATCTCAGCCTGATTGGGGGGTTGGAGTGGGTGCGGGGGTGGTGGGTCTTTTGGAGTTGTTTCTGGGGGTGGGGGGGCTGGGTGGTTGGGCTGGGGGTTTTAGGGGATTGTTGCCTCTTATTGGGGCTTTGATGTTCGTTCTTGTACTGCTTCATGCTACTGGCTCCTTTATGACCCACCATTTCTATTGTGTATTTTTGCTCTCTGCATATGATGGAGTCGTTGTTATGCTTTTCCCATGCATTGTGTTTGTTCGCCTCTCAGACGAGGGCACCGCGCAGCGCTTACTGGTGCCCTCTTGAGGGGCTCTCTTTGCAGCATGGGTTATGGCACCACCTAGCGCCATCACGCCTTCCGCATTGACCTCACCATTGCACCATTTGGGACTGCAATCTTTATTTTGCCACGCACCGTTTTTCTCTCCTATTGACTCGCTTAACATTCTCCCCCCTGACACGGCACTATGACGGACACCGTCCTTTGGACCTGGAACGTCCGGGGGCTTAACGACCACCGTAAGGCACGACTGGTCCACGCCCACCTTATCCGTCACAAAGTGGACGTATGCTTCCTGCAGGAAACCCATCTCATGCCCGCCACATCCTCTCGGCTTCTCTCCCGACACTGGGGGGAAATTCACTCCTCTTATTATTCTAACTATTCTCGGGGGTGTCCATCTTGTTACGTAGGGGGCTCCCTTGGCAAACTTCACAAGTGATTGTCAACCCTGGGGGACGCTTCGTAATTCTTCACTGCACTCTTCACGTCCAGCCCCTGACACTTTCTGCCCTGTACGGGCCCAACTGTGACGACCCTGATTTCTTCACACAAGTCTGGCACCACATTTCTGCTCTCAGCCCTGCGGCGCTCCTCTGGGGTGGAGATTTTAATATAACGCTTTCCCCTTCCCTTGATCGATCTGGTCCTCACACCCTTCACCCGCGCGCCACCGCCCTTCTCAACTCCATTCTCACCGACAACTCTCTGTTCGACGCTTGGCGGCACACTTGCCCCGACGCGCGTGATGGTACCGGTGTCGCTGGCTCCCGTGTCTGCTGGTCCCGTTTGGACCTTTGGATTACTACTCCGGACGCCTTGGCTTGGCTCACCTCCATAGATCACATGGCGCGCACTCTTTCTGATCATGCTCCTGTTCGCTTTGGCCTCCGCCTTCCACACTCTCCTTGCCGTGCTTTCTCTTGGCGGCTCCCGCCTAATGCCCTCCGCGACTCGGTATTTTGCGATGAAATTCAGACTGCAATCACAAATTTCTTTGAGCTAAACGAGGGTTCGGTTGATTCGCCGTCCACGCTATGGGAGAGTTTTAAAGTTGTGATTCGTGGTGAGTGTATCTCTAAGCAGTCCGGCGTCCTCCGTTCCATACGCGGTTCCCTCGACAAATTTGAAAGGGAGATCAAGGATCTTGATTATTCCCATGCTCGGGACCCCAACCCTGATAAGCTCGCTCAGATCCGGGGGAAACTGACCGAGTTCGCCGACGAGGCCGACAGAGAACTTGCCTTTTTTCAGCAGGGAGGCTCGGGCGCGCCGTTTTGGCGAGGGCGGCCGCCCTGGTAAAACCCTGACCAACCTTCTTCGCCCGCCTCGGGCGGCTTCTTATGTTAACGCCCTCTGTGACAGCGGTCCTGATCGAACGACCTCGCCAGAGGAAATTAAAGCACGCTTTATTTCATTCTACACACAACTTTACACGGCCGGCTCCATCCCTTCGCACGAGGTCCTTGATAAATATTTCGACACCCTCCAACTGCTATGGCTAGGTAATCCCCACCGGGAGTTCCTTGACGAGCCGTTCTCCAAAGAGGAGATACTAGCCGCAATAAATGGCATGCCCGGTGACAAGGCCCCTGGCCTGGACGGCCTGCCGGCCTCCTTCTACAAGGCTTTTGCCCCTATTTTGGTTCTTCACCTTGCCGCCATGTATAACGAGTCCTTTGAAACTGGGCAACTCCCCCCATCACTTCGCGAGGCCTTACTTACTCTGCTTTTAAAGCCAGATAAACCACCTGAATCGCGGGACTCTTATCGCTTCCTGTCCCTCATAAACACGGATAACAAATGTTTGCCAAACTGCTTGCTTCGCGCCTTTTGCCCCTCATGCCGCTCATTGCCCGACCGGATCAGTCCGGTTTCATCCCTGGCCGTGCCACCTCTCATAATCTTCGGACCATTTTCTCCATCCTCCATCAAATAAACCCGACGCTCCCGGCAGTGGCGGCCTTGTTGGACGCTACTAAAGCTTTCGACACCTTAGAGTGGCCCTTTCTCTTTTATCTGCTTCCCCGCTTGGGCTTCAGTCCGATTTTTATACGTAAAGTGCTACTTCTTTATACTCTTCCCACCGCTCGACTTCGGCTCAACGGCCAAATCTCTGATCCCATCTCCATCGAGCGTGGTACACGGCAAGGCTGTCCGCTGTCCCCAATGCTTTTCGCCATCGCAATGGAGCCTCTTGCAGCTCGGTAGCGTCAGCATCACACCCAGATAGGTATCGGCTTTGCGGCTCGTGCTCTACTTGTTTCAATGTACACGGACGATATCACCCTATACGTCCGCCACCCCCGGGAGATCCTCAGCCCTCTGGTTCATGAGGTGATACGCTTTGGCGGCTACTCCGGCATCCAGGTCAACTGGAACAAGTTTGCGCTATTCCCTCTTACCGATGCCACAATGCCTTTTGATCCGGATTATCCTTTTGTGTGGGCGACCGAGCCCACTAGGTATCTTGGGATCTGGCTGAGCAGGTACATCGATGAACTCTGGGGGGCCAACTTCAGTCGCGCGGTGGACTGGCTGGAGTCCAAGATTCCTCTCTGGAGTCGTTTGCCACTTTCTCTAGCCGGTCGCATAGCCATTGCCAAGATGGTGGTGCTCCCGAAGTTCTTATATTTGTTTGTTAATATTCCCATCCCCCTCACCGCTCATTTTTTCCATAAACTCCGCTCTTTGGTGATTGCTCTGATCTGGGCCGGCCGGCAACCCAGGATTGCATATAATATTTTAACTCTCCCTATGTCACGCGGTGGTCTTGGTGCCCCCGATCTCAAACTTTATGCCCTCAGCGCCCAGGCCAGCTTTTTCCATTTCTGGCTCCATCCCACTCCGTTTCAGCCCCATGTCGAGGTCGAGGCTGACCTGGCTGCCCCTTGGCCGCTTTCTACTGCTTTATTTGCCCCGGCGCAGCTTCCGCGCGCTGAGATCGACACAGTCGAGACCCTGCGCTGGGCCTGGGAGGGGCTCCGGAAAATCTCAGGTCCAGACATGCTCTCTGCGGCTGCGATGCCCATTGCTCAACACCCGGCTTTTCCTCCTCTTCAATCTTCGGGGATGGCGAAGCACGCCGCTCATCTTGGGCTTTCCACTGTGTCCGATCTCTACCCTGAGAACACATTCTATACACTAGCTGCTGATTCTGGTCCTATGGACACTCTGCTTTATTATCAGCTTCGGGTGGTCTGCAAGAACCTCACTCCCTCTTTCCCCCAGCCTCCCCCCTCGATGGCTACTCTCAATCTCCTCTATACGTCCCCCTCTCCACAGAAATTGGTTACCAAAATCTATGCTTCCACGCTGGCGGCTTCCTCCATCTCCACTGACAGGGCACGCGTGGCGTGGGAGACGGACCTAGGCATCGTAATTTCCCAGGCCGATTGGCTCTATTGCTGCACCCAGATTAAACGCCTCTCCCCTAACTATTGTCTGCGCCTTATCCATTTTAAATATCTCCACAGGCTCTACCGGACCCCCGCACAATTGCACAAAATGGGACTCATTACCAGTGATAGATGCCTGCGCTGCTCTGCCCCTGAGGCCAACTTCTCCCACCTTGCCTGGCTATGCTCCAAGGTCTCCGCTTATTGGTGTGAGGTATGCGCTGTTATTTCTGAAATCACTTCATTTTTGCTCCAACCCGATCCCCTGCTTTGCCTCTTAGGCTTTGTCAAATTTTGCCCAGATGCCTCCCGTAGACTGATTGCTATGCTGCTCATTCTTGCGTGGTGCAGGGTTTCCATGTGCTGGGGTCGCCGACCCGCACCGAAGGTGGCCCTTTGGTTGGAGGATGCTTGCCGTTGCCAGACTCTCCTGTCTGAATTCTGGGACCTAATGCCGGCCAGATCCCGCCCACTTGATATCTGGGGTCCGCTTGTTTCCTATCTCCTAAGTCACACTTCCCAGCACCCGGCGACCTCTCCCGCGATCCCCGCTGGCGCTCCGCCCTGGCGGCCGCCGGTGAAGGTCAATGAGTCTCCTCCTCTCTGCTCCCCTTTCCCCTCCTACCCCGTGCTGTCCCCCCTTTCATGTGTGGTGCCGTTCCTGATAATTTCTTCGCATTGCTGTTGGTGTCCTCCCGACCTATTTCATTGATATTATTGTTTGTGGTGCATGTAAGTGGCAGCCTTCGATCTTGTATATTGTATCGCAATGCATATTATTTTGTCATGGTGCAATTCTGTAATCTTGTTGTGTCTTAATCCTCAATAAAGGTTTTTAAAAATCAAAAAACAAAATATATATTGGCTTTTCCCCAATTGGCATAGTTAATTTACTTGTAAGTCCCTAGTAAAGTGGTACTACATGTGCCCAGGGCTTGTAAATTAAATGCTACTAATGGGCCTGCAGCACTGATTGTGCCACCCACTTAAGTAGCCCTTTAAACATGTCTCAGGTCTTCCATTGCACCCTATGCGTGCAGTTTTAAACTGCCATTCCAACCTGGCAAAATAAACCTTTTGCCAGGCCCAAATGTTCCTTTTAATACATGTAAGTCACCCAAAGGGTATTTAAAAGGTTGAACGTGTACTCTTTAGTTTGACATGTCCTGGTAGTGAAAAAACACTTAAACTTGTTCAGCACTACTGCAAGACCTATCTCTCACATGGGATAACATTGGAGTTACCTCATTACATTTAAAAAGCTGTTACTTTCAAATGGGAATAGGTAAGCAGTTCATGTTTGGTGTCTTTGGAACTGTAATGTAAAATTGTCTCTTATGGTAAAGTCTGATTTTAAATTGCAATTTTGAAAATGCCACTTTTAAAAATTAGGTTGGCATTTTCCTGCCTTAGCCATTTAGTGCCCTTAGCCTGTCTCTGGATCCCATGACTGGGTGTAGCTGACAGTGGGCTTTCGGTATTCCTCCTAGACAGCCCCACCTGGGAGCCCCATAGATTGGAGGGCAGAGCTGGGCACCGACTTACTTACACTTAAATAGGATGTTTCCTGCCTCCAGACAAAGGGCTTCATACCCCATGTAGTTAGTCTGGATCCAGGACAAGGAAGACAGGAAGCCTGTGGGCCTCAAAGGGAAACCTCTAGAAGCTTCTTCCACTTCAAAGGAGGCACATGTTATAAATATTGGACCTCAGACACCTACTCTTCAGTATACTTCTGGACCTGTAGATACTCTACCAGGAAGAAGTACTGCCTCTCTACTGGACTGCTGCTCTGAAGGGCTGCTGCCCTGCTGTGATGACCGGCTGCCTGCTAGCCTCTTGACTAGACCCTTAGGTACAGAAGGCTCATACTATCTGGAACCGCACACCTAGACCATGTGATTTGTGAAGTCCTACCCTGCTAAGTGGTGCTACCCCAGTCCTGGACCCGTGGAAGTGGGCCTGAAGGTTCTCTGCCAGCCCATCGGTGGAACCAGCAGAACAGACGTCTGTCCTCTTCTGCACACACAAACCCGAGCAGAACCGACGTATCGTCTCTGCTGCAAGGGTTCACTCAGTGTAAGGACACTGCATCGACCCAGAACCCGCATCAGAACTGCAGCCTGTGTGAAGCTTTCCTGACTCAGTCCCTCGCAGCGCGTTTCTTCCATTGATGGCAGCCTCGACATCGATGCAGGTTCTCGCATTGCAGCCTCACAGCTCCTCGGAATCGTTGCATCGCCTTGACTGCGCAAAGCATTCTCCATGCCGGACTTCACATTGCAAGCCCTCATTGACGCGATCCTTGACGACGATGCTGGACTTCACATCGCAGCTCCACAACTTCTTGGAAATAACAAATAGCCTCTTCTGTGCGACGTATCCTTGCCACGGGCCTTCACAACGCTCCGCAACTAGGATTTGATACTCTTGTTCAGCAGGCCTAATTGGGTCCCTGTAGCCATCCCACATTCCATCGCAGTTGGCCTGAACTTGTGACTTCGTCCCTGACCGACGCAACCAGATACCCACAGTTGGTGCTTTGTGCTTTTATGGTGCTATTCTCTCTGAAATCTTTAAAATTGCATATCTCCGATTCTACTGATTGGATTTTTGTCGTTTTGATCTTGTTTCATTTATTAAAGATGAGTCTACTTTTCTACATCTGATGTGGCATCATTTTGTGGTGTATTTTCACTGTGTTACTGTTTGAAGTGTTGCACAAATACTTTACACATTGCCTCTAAGATAAGCCTGACTGCTCTGTGGCAAACTACCAGGGAGTTGAGCAAAATTGTGTTGAATTTTTTTATCTAATTTATGCTGGGCTTTGCCTTGGATTTTACACTCACTGTTTACTCTTTTATTTATTTATTTTATTTATTTATTTATTCAGCTTTGTATAGCGCGTACTTCACCTGAGGACATCAGAACACTTCACATAGTTTGCATAATAGTAATTATGTGGGTTACATTTGGGGTAGGTATAAAGACATGGTGGAAGTAAGTAAATGAAATATACAAAAGGCATTAGAATAGGTTGCCGATAAGGTTTTGAGGTAGGTATAGCATACATATAGGTATTGTTTTACAGCATGTAATAGCAGTTGCATAAGATTACATAAGGAAGAAATAGAAATAGATAGTAACCATATTAAAACAGAAAGTTACCACGTACAGTAAAATGGATGGGCGATATAGTTCAGGGGTAGCTAGGGAGTGGCCTCATTAAGGCGGGAGGAGTAGAAGCACAGTTCTCCCGAGGTATTGGTGCTGAGGTTTAATTGAGGCATGATGGGGCATTACAGGCCAGTCGGATGCTATTAGGGAGGTGGATTCAAGTATTTTTTTAGAAGGAGTTTCAGTTTCCTATTGAAGTGGGGGAAAGATTGATTGTTGCTTAAGTCTTGGGGTAGTGCATTCCAGATTCTGGGAGCATTCCCGGAGAAGGAGCGGGTGCACGTTTTCTCCTTCTTAAATATTGGTGGAATCAGGAGTAGACTGTTTGAGCTTCGAAGAGCTCTCTTTTGTCCGGCTTTTGATACTTTATTTGAGAGGTAGGCTGGTTTATCCGTTTGAGTATAGCTCTTGCCTAAATTGGAAGCCAGTTGAGCTGCTTGGGAGTGGGAGTGATGTGGTCAGAGCACCTTTCCCCCAACAGAAGCCTGGCCACTGCTTGGAGTGTTGTTTTCAAAGAGGCTAAATATGTTTTTGGGGTGCCCCTAATCATTGTGTTACCATAGTCCAGTTGGGGAGGACGAGGGCTTGCACCACAGTCTTTAGGTTTTCAATGGGTATGTAGGGTTTGACTTATTTTTAGGTGTTTCAGCGTGTAGAAGGTGCTTTTAGCAGAGACAATAATATGCTCTTTCATGCTTAAGGGACTGTCATGTGTGATCCCCAGGCATTTAACAGAGTTTGAGATGAACAGTTCGCAGTTTAGTGCAGTGATGTTGTCGTGCCAGATATCTATGGGAAGTTATTTATTTTGGGGTTGGATGAGGAGGAGATCTGTTTTGTTGGGGTTGAGTTCGAGGTGGCTGCTGGATAGCCAGGACTGTGAAGAGTGCTATTTAGGTGCTGGATGTCTTTGATGAGATTTTCATGTAGAGTTGGGTATCATCCGCATAGAGATGATAGGCAATTCTAGCTTGTTTCAGGATCACTGCGAGGGGTTCCATGTATAGATTGAAAAGGGCAAGAGACAGGATTGCCCATTGAGGTACTCCTTGTGAGACTGGTGTTGCTTTTGAGGTTGTGTTGTTAAATTTGATTAGCTGTGTGCGATTGTTTAGGAAAGAGTGAACCACTGAAGGATAGTTCCTGTGATTTCTGCATGTTTCAAGCGGGTGTTTTGGAGGATTGTCATGGTTGACAATATCGAAGACGGACGAAAGGTCCAGGAGGAGTAGGATGCATGCCTGTCCATCGTCTATAGAGCTGTGCAGGTCATCTACAATGTTCAATATAGCAGTCTCTCTACTGCAGCCTTTCCTGAGCTCCGACTGGACGGTGTTGTGTAGGTTTGATTCTTCAATGTGGGTGTTGAGTTGTTTAAGTACACATTTTTCAATGGTTTTGGCAAGGCGAGGGAGGTTAGTTATGAGTCAGTCGTTATTAAGGTCATTCATGTCGGCGCCCAGTGTTTTGATGAGGGGGGGTTACTTAGCCGGATTTGAAGGAAGTCGGCATGGAGCTGCTCAATAGGGAGGAGTTGATGTGTGACTGATGTGACTGAGCTTTTTGACAAGTGCCGCAGGAAGGAGGTCAGTGATTTGTGATGTCTGCTTTATGCTCATGATTAATTTGCGGACTTCTTCTTCGTGGACATGTTTGAATAGAGACCAGGTGGCATTGCTTTTCAGTTGCAGGGAGTTGAGGTTGGTTAGCTGTTTTGTTGAGGGGGGGAACAGTCAACATTTGGGGGATGGGTTTTAGGTGGGCCCTTTCAGAAGGGGGCATCATAGGTGCATGGTAGAGAGGTGGGAGGCTCAAGAGAGAGTTTGATACTAGATATTTTTTCAAAGAAAAATACAGTAAATTCTTCACAGCGTTTGGTTGAGTTGTTGATTGAGTGTTGAGGGAGAGAGGATGTTTGCTGCTTGAGGATGTTGAAGAAGTCTTTGGGTCTGTTCTTAGATTGGTCAAGTTATTCTTGGAAAAAGGAGGATTTTTCTCTTAAGATATGTTTTTTGTATTTTAGGCACCGGCCTAGAGGATCAAGAGATTAGATTCCAATGGTTGCTGTCTCCAGTTTCTTTCAGCTAAACGGAGTTGGTGCCTTTCGCTGTTAAGGTATTTATTGCACCAGGATCTGGAGGGGATACTTCTTGACTTCTTGAGTTTCAGAGGTGCGACTACTTCAACAAGTTCTGTCATTTTTGTGTAGTAGTGGTTGGTGAGGTCATTAGAGGAAGAGAGGTTGGGCGGGGATAGGATTTGGCAGTTGACTAGAGCTTCTAACTCTGCTTGGGGGATTTGATGGATGTTCCGCATCCAGCGCTTGGGACGGCTGGGTTAGGGGGTGGCCTTTGGATGGAAGGTATTGAGCTGGAAAAGAATTAGATGGTGGTCGGTCCAGTCGGATGGTAGGATAGAGTACAGGGTAAGATCGTGCGTTTCCAGGGGTGTGTACAGGGGGATCTTTAGCATTATTCAGGTGCTGGTTTAGGTCTCCTAATATAATGTTGGTGTTGTCTTTTTGGGAGTTTTGCAAAATTAGGTCTCCTAAGTCTTCGAGGAATCCTGGGTTATCACTTGGAGGGTGATAGCTGATATGAAATTTGATGGGGTCGGGCCTTTTGAGGAGATCTGAACTTCTAAATATTCAAAGGTATAGTATTTGGTAGTGTGGAAGGGAGTGAGGCAAAGATTGTTTTTGTATATAACGGTTACTCCGCCACCTCTGCGACCTTTGAGATCACTGCAAATGATGAGGCTGATGTAAGAGGATGAGTGGTCGGTTAGCCAGGTTTCAGTTAGAAAACAGATGTCGATTTTGTGTTCTAGGATGGTTTCCGCTATATCAGTGGCATGTCTGACTGCTGATCGGCAGTTAAGTAGCAAGCAGTGGTGGGAGGGTGACAGACTCGACATAGGTTGAGTGAGTTGGATGGTAGCTAGTAGGGTGGGCGGCCTGGGCGGGCGAGGGGTGTTTAGGGTCTTATTCGAACTAAGGACGACCAGGATCTTACTGGCTGGTTTTGGGCATTGTCATTGGTGTTGCTCAGCACTTCGGCTTCCCAATGTAACAATACAGCCGTGTTGCATCTTAGATTAGGGCGGTGATGAGTGAAGGGGGTGGTTTCGTTAGGGGTGTGGGATGGGGGTTAGAACGATTGTATGAGTCAGGGTCGGTGTTAACCATAGATGCACGGTGTAGGGGCATGGAGTAATTAGTCTTTGCATTTATGCGAAACGACGGAATTTCATCTAGAATAGTGTTTTAGACAGGCTATTATAGGGATCAGTTGAGTAACGGCTGGAACTTCAGTGGGGAGGTGGGTGTGGTGGCGCTTGTCAGAGTCTGCGGTGTAGGCTGGGGTATGACCCAGCCTGTTGAGATTGGTGGGCTGAGAGGATGCGGTGTGGGAGATTTCTCCAGCTGGGCAGTCAAGGTGTGCCATGGGGAGGGGGAAGTAGGTCTGGAAGTGCAGACATAGCGTTAAGGCATCTGGAGGTGGGGGAGGCTGAAGGGGGTGTGTCAGGGGAAACAGTGTGTAGGTTAGTGAGAGTAGAAGGTTGGCCTGGGGAAGGTGTGGGTGAGGGGATCCATCCTCTGGGGGTTGGTTCTCTGGAAGAGGGGAAGGGAGGGTGTGGGACCGGATGGCAATAGGGGGATTGGTTCTCTGGAAAAGAGCTGGAAGTATGACTGGATAGCTGTGGCGGGGTTAGTTCTCTGCAAGAGGGGAGGGGGTGCAAGTAGTATTGAATGTCAGTGGAGGGGTTGGATCTCTGGGAGTGGGGAGTGGGGTGGAAGTGGGGCTGGATAGCAAGGAGGTGCAGATCATGGGGAAGTGATGGACAAAGATGGCTGAATTTTGTTCAGAGGCTTAGATTAGGATGTTCCCATTTCTGTAAACTGTTATAGACACTTCCTCGCGGAAGGTCCGTGATGGGGATATATCGAGCTTCATTCCCTAGGGGACTTTGATATTCTTGGTTACATGGACTACATAAACAAGGTACCTCATTGTTAGGTTTTGTTTGTTGGGTTCACATACGACACTATGAGTGAACCAACCATTGTGTAGATAGTATATAGAGATTGGTCCTGAAGAATTGATCTGTTTCACACACCAGGCAAGAAACATGTCGACCTCAAACTCATAGCCACTATTGGACATTACTCCTGAAGTGGCCCGCTCTATCTGTTTTTAACTGGGACCAGTGGGATGTCTGATTAAATTTGAATTTGGAGCACCACTGGCCTCCCCTTTTTAATACTCTCCCCACACCTCCACTGCACATCGGCTCACACACATCTACACCTGAGGGCCCTCTACCCGCACCCGGCTTGGGATAAAAAGATCTCTGAAAAAGAGCCCCTCATTGGGTGCTCGTCAGGCATTGCAGCGCCGGCCTGACAAGGAGCATGCCCTATGATGAAGCATGACACCCAGCTGGGTGTGTGAGGACCCCACTTCCCAAATTGGGAGACACCCTGTCTCCACCATAGGGTCAGTGAACAGACCTTCCTAGTCTCCTCCCGCTCCGCTGCTTTCCTCATCAGGAACTGCATACTCTGTTAATTCACAGCTTCCACATGAAGTCAGTGTGCAAGCCAGGAATCAACAACAAGTAACAGTGTATGAGCCAATATTAGTGTAAGGTAGGCAAAATCATCTTGTAAACAAATGTCAAAATATGTGCATAAGAGCATAGTAAACACTCAGGATAAAGTTGCGGATGAGCAGTACCAGCAATCTACAACAGGTAACAGTGTATGTACAAGGAGCCAATCGTTTGGTAGGCAAAAGAATCTTATAAAGAAATGAAACAATATGTAAATGTATAAGGTATCAGGGTTAACATGGAATGATAAATATCAGACAAGCAGGGTTATTACTGCTGCGAGGTAGAATAAGAATCACAATGAGGATAGTAGATAGTAGCAGCGACATGGAGACACAGGACTGGCGTACAGATTCATTATATATGCATGTGTACCATATGTAACATGAGAATATTTGGCAAGAACCCACCTGCAACGATACTGGCATATGGTAATCTGTCTCATTATGTACTCATGTATATCCTATTTAACATGAAAATATTTGGCAAGAACCTGCCTGCAACCAAGCACCTAACCGATCAGTCTGTAGCAGGGGGTTAACGTCAGGTGTGCTCTTTCTTGGCACTTGTATGTTCTGGCGTAAGTTCAGGCATCAAATTGATCTTGTCTGTTATAAGAAGGCAAGAAAAACCACAGGCAAGTCATGGAGTAGAGGTGGGGACATAGGAAGTAGTGTTTGGTTGGAATCCTACTGAGGAGGTAGCACAATGCCTCACAATCAAAGAGGTAACACAGACATCCCCAATTGGTAGAAATCCTACTGAAATCAGCCCAAATACATTTAAGTTGAAGAAAACAGCTTCCAACTGAGAAGGTAGCCGAAGCTAGATGCCTGTTGCTGAGGTAGCCCAAGCATCCTACTAAGAAGTAACCCAAACAAAAAGGGTGGCATTGAACACAGAACCTTGTTAAGGGCAGTCATGCTTTGGGTGAAGAGCATCTCTGACAACACCAAGTTATGCTCCAGAATTCTTATGAAACAATCCTTAGGTTGTGGCAGTTACTACAGACTGGAGGAGCAGGTTGTGTGTGTCGCCCTCATTGCCCAGGTGGGCCCCCGAGGGATTGCAGGGAATCAGGGGTATTCTCTCCTATTGAGACTCGCTTTGGCAGCAAGGTTCCCCGCTTACCTCCATGCAAGGGACCACCACTGCCTGGACCTCAGGGCTTCTCGTCACCATGCAGGGCGGTAGAGATGCAGGTAGTCTTGTGGAGCCAGAAAATGGCAGAGTGCTCTTCTGGCCAGGGTCAAGAATGCGTGTGTACCTCGCTCGTCTGCTGATCTGGCTGATTTAACCATGGCCCGCTGTCGCCCGGTAGACAGGGATGGGGCTGATTTTCTGGTGCTGTGTACAGTCGTGTTAGGTAGCCCTCTCTGTTGCCTCCAAGTCACTGCACAGTTGGGGCACCGGGGGCCGGTCTGGCACCGCTGGCAGAGGGAAGTCAAACAGAAAGAGAGGGACAGCGGTGCGCTCCCCACTTAGTAATATAGCCGCCTCCCTCCCTCAATCTCCGGCACATTGAGGTCGCGGGAGGAGGTGACTTTGCACCCCCTTCAGCTTGTGTTGCTGATCCTCCGAGATGGCGTGGGCACACAAGGTGGGATGGGCTGGCGGTCATCTGCAGGCAAGAGCTCTCAGGCTTTCCAGCCGCTGCAACGGGCCGCGCCTTGGTCCCCGCCTCGAGGCTATCCACTTTAATCAGCATATAGAAGAATATTGGTTCACCTGCTCCATTGTAAATAGGCAGAATCTTGTTTTTCTTGTGACTTCATCCCAGGTTGGGCCTGTTAGGGCCACCAACACTTATTCTCTTTGGAATAACGCCAGCATCGTCAACATACAACAACAAGTCTTGCGGAGGTGGCAGACAATACCTTTCTGCTCAGGTAAGAAGAAGAAATGGAAGGAAGGAGCAGGTGGGTGTGAGGTTGAACATGACTTTGAGTTATGCATAATATAAACACATCTCCCATATTCTATGGGATGTTGTTCTAAGTAGTATTCCTCTTTATTAGTGGGTGATGATGAGAACTGGTTGCAGAGGGTAGGGCAGAACACAGATATTACCAATACTGCTGACTGATGGGAAAGTGGGTGCTCCCTGGTGGTCAAATCAGGAAGGTAAGAGATAAAGGTAATGCACTGTGAGTTTTTGATCACTGATTGCAGGAAGGTAGACTGGACGCCTGCATTGGGTTAGTCTCGCAAGGGAGCTCAGGTAGAGTATAGAATGGACTAGAGAGGGGGCAATGAGGCTGTACAGTGGATACTTTGTTTGTGATAGGTCAGGTTCGGGGCTCAGTCTCTACTCTCATGGTAGGTAGGTGGAGCATCCTAGTTTATGGATATTAAAGTACAAAATATAACTAACAATAACTAATAACCATAAATAATAACTATAACTATAATAAAAAACATGGCAAAAAAATAAAGCATTCATTTTTATTAAAAATAAATCCACCTACTCCAAACGCAATAGACCCACACCTGTCCGTAAACTCCCCAAAAACTATCCTACATCTAATCTACCCCTTCCTCAACTGCTCATACTAACACCACCTGCAACATGCCACGCTGCTTTCTAAATTCCTCAGCAACCCACAAAACTAGATGATATTAAACTAATATATCCGTTCCCCAACAGTTTCCACCCACATCACCCACAACAGGGGCACTCCCACCCTAAATCTCTCAAAAATCAATTAAATTAAGCTATATTATGCTAATCCACCCCTTACCCAACTGTTCTTAACCACATCATCTGTAAGAGGCTTACCATTCTCTGTACTTGATGCCCCTCCAAAACTTCCAGACTCTGCTTAGTGCCGCTTTGGCCCTCCTTAAAGTCCTCTACTCCTTTGAGGGCATTGCAGAGGAGGACTTCTAAGGTTGAGGGGGGAGTGGTGGCTGCATGAGATGATGATGATTTACGTGGCCGCCAGTGGTGGCTGGGGTGAAAGTGCATTGACCTTGGTTCTATCCGCTGGACACTAGAAGATGAAATACTTCTGTTGTTTCTGCCTCCTCCTCCTGTAGAGGAGTGATAGGCCACTGCTGTTGTCTCTTTTTTTGCAGGTGCATCCAAGCTGCTACCTCCCGCAGGAGCCCATCCTCTTTCGTGGTACTGGAACTCGGAGTTTGACCTTTATTGGGGACAGCAGGATCTTGTTGTCTGGAACAAGAGGGTCTAGCTCTAATTTTATTTAATGTGATTTTACTTACCTGTGACTTACAAGTTCATCACATAATTGCTGTTAGCAGCATTTTGCATTAATTAATCCACCACAAGCACATGGATAATTAGAAACAAATATATTTTTGTGCTCAAATGAAAGAAAAACAAAAACAGAAGTTAAAATAAATTATTACATGGGGTGACGCTTTCTCTCCCTCAGCACTTCTTTAAACTGTATTTTTTTTTAAATTACCAACTGCAAACTTATACACATTGCATCAGAAACTTGGGTGCTTTAAATTTATGCTGCATAATTTATTTCACTATCTAATGTAACAATAATGGAGCTAACATGGTGAGGCAGAATTATGTTTGGACAACTATTGACACATAATAATAATAATTCTAGTGCCCCTACTCTTTCCGTCCTCCTCAGTGATGCCACAGTCTCACTACCCACACTACACACTTACATCTAGTTCATTACCAGTACATTAAATATTCCTGTGTTAGGGAGTGAGTGTTAGGTTGTAGACCAGGGCTTGTGCTAGGTCTAGGTTTGGTTATGGGCTGGTTGGGTGGTCAATGGAAGATAGAGACAGAACAGTGTAAGGGATGGAATACGAGGAAGAAACGTAGGAAGAAGTTGAAGCTGACTTTGTAGCACGTGTCGGGAATGGGATGAGATTGAAAGTGGTACTTATGAGTGGACAGTGCACACAGGGCAAGGGCAAGGGCAACATGAACATACCTCTTCTTTCTCCCTTAATTAAAATGGCCACAGGACAGAGACAGAAATTTAGGGAGGCGGATAACTTAAAAGGATTGGGGAATGGGCTTAGAAAAGAGCAAGTAATGAAAGGAATAACTTAACAAAACACAGCAAATGCAGCAGTTATCATCTCAGCCACCACTCGCGCTCTTTCTTCCTCCTGGTGATATTCCTGCTTTAGACCCTCTTCCTCAGTATCCAGCTCAGCAGGCTCTACAAACAATGCACGTATTTAGTAATGTCACTACCCACCTCAGTTTGTGCACAAGAAAAGAAACTAACAAATTGGAATTTATTGCTAGCTAAAGAAGCACTTTGAAAGGTGTCCTTCTACATTTTACATCAAATAGTCAAAAATGGAATGGTATTGAGATTTTAAGAAAGGGGGAAAGCTAGTACAGGATCAGGAGAACAATGATTAAATGAAGGTGAAGGGAATGGAGAGGAGAAATGTGAGAAATGTAAGAGAATGGGTGATGATGCCACAGTAAGATAACAATGGAGGAAAGAAGGGAAGAATGAAGAGGAAGTCACTGAGAATACGGAAGGGTATTTAAGCAGGAAACACAAGGAAGGGTGTGGGATGTTAGTAAAAATGCAAACAAAGGATAATGCAGTTTCACAGCAGGAATGCTCCATATTATTATTAGTTAGACTCTTAAATAAAATCTAAGACGAGTAAGTAAATAACTGCAGATGATGTGCTGGCAACAGAAGGAATGCCTTCTGACATGGGAGAGGCAGAGGATTCCTTCTTCCTAGGACTCCTCTTCTTTGGCGTTCTTGCAAGGAGTAAAGAAAAAGGTAGACACAGATTAGTAGTAATGCTATGGTTACCATTACATTAAAGTGCTTGTAATAATTCACATGCAACGGGCGATACCGGTATTGCTTGACCTCCTTGGACAGTTTGGAGCCGTGTCGGGGTTACAGATTAATTCCGCCAAATTGAAACTGCTTCCAGACGGGGCACTACCAGAGGTGGGGTTCCCCTGCGTGAGGGGTGCACCTAGATACCTGGGGGTTAGGTTGGTGGAGAAAGCTAAACAGTACCTGTCGCTTAACATTTGGAGAGTAATCGAAGGAGTCCGGGGCTCGGTGCGCTTTTGCCAGAAACTGGCCTTATCTCTTATGGGTAGAATTGCTGTAATTAAAATGATTATCCTACCTAGATGTCTTTACGCAATGCAGCATTCTTTCTCCAGGATCCCTCGGCGATGTTTTAAAATATTAGACAACCTCCTAACAGAAGTATTTTGGGGCACCAAGCGTAAAAGGGTTAGCCTAATCACTCTACAGAGAACCAGGCAAATTTGGGGATTGGAGGCTCCCTGTATGGAATACTATTACATGGCCTCACAGCTGCAGCATGCTGTACATTGGGTGGATGATGATAGTAATTGGCGGAGACCTTTAGAGATAATACACTCCCTGAGCTGCTAATGATGGGAACACGAGTACCTCCGACATGCCCGTACATCATTCGACATGTGGCGGAAATATGGGTACTCGTGATCAGGAGGGTGTTACGAAGGGCTCCTTATGCCCCGGATATGCCCTTATGGGTGGTCCGAACCTTTCATCAAATTGATGCATTTATGTCTGTCCGCAGATGGCAGGAGGGGGGTTGTTTGACCATGGGGGACTTATATGATAACAAACAGTATATCACCCCTGAGCAGGCGACAGAAGCCTTCGGATTAGGCCCAAGGCAATTCCTACAGTACGGGAAAATAGCCCAGGTGTCTAGGGAGCTGTGGCCCATGTTCCCTGAGGAGCCCCCTACTTCTCACGTGTTGCAGACCATGATAGTTATGGCTAAGGGACGAAGACTGATGTCGCACTTGTACCAGGCAATTCGGAAGGACAGGACGGTCCAGGCACCCCCGGTCCAGACAAGATGGGAAACACTGACAGAGGATCCCATAACGGACAAAGACTGCACTAAAATTCATGAAGGAGTTAAACAAGTGAGCTCAAACACCCGCTTTAAATTAATACAATTTAATTTTGTACACCAGACATATCTCACTCCCAAGATACTACATAGAATTTACCCGGACCGGTTGGGGCGCTGCCCCAGATGTGGGGAGGAGGACGCTACTTTTATTCATATGGTCTGGTCCTGTTCAGGTTTGCAAACTTACTGGACGGAGGTCCTGATCACGCTACGAGAGGTGACTGGGTGGGAAATAGCACAGGAAATTCGGGTGGTGCTGCTGGGTTTGCTGCCCCAACCTAAAAACAAAAAGCTCAGCAGGAAATTTGTTCTTCTGGGGTTGGTACTTGCGAAACGCCGGACAGCCATCTGGTGGTTGAACCGCAGACCACTTCGGGTGACGCAATGGGTGCGGGATATGAATGAGTGGGGGAAGGTGGTGCGCATGCAGCAAACTAGACGAGATGAGAAACTAGAGGACGATTTACAAGCATGGAGGGCAATGCTGAGAGATATGCAAAGTGAAGAGACACATAATACACCCGGAGACGTGGATATGAAGAATGGACAGACGGGTAGTAGGCCAGATGGTGAATAATTGAAATAGAAGGATACTTACCTTAGAAATCCTAGTCAGCACACCACTGCGGACAAAAGGAAGGGAGAGTGATTTACGTAAAGGCACACAACCAGACATGGAAGGGAGAGGAAGTTTTATTAAGGGAGGGGGGGAGTTTTTCTCTTTCATTTTTTACAGATTTGCCATTGGACAATTGGAGGTAGCGGCCGAGAAACGATAACTCATGGGGGCGGAAGCCAGAAGGGAAAAGTAATTGGAAGGGTCTATGAATCTTAAATGTCTAACATAATGTAAATGTATAACTGGTACTTGGCCGCACCTCTCTATGTTCATAGAATCGGATGCTCCTTACTGTATGCTTCTGAGAATGTCTATCCTGTATTTGTTGCATTTGTTCCAAAAGTCAATAGAAATATGTAAAAAAAAAAAAAATCACATGCAAACACATGTATTGCTTGAGTAAACCACCAAAATCCTTGATCCTAAAAACAATCATACAAATTAGTTTTAACTATAAAAGATATCACTCCTCTGCTACCTTCATGAGTTTATGCTTTCTGCAGCCTATAGCAATATTGATCTGCATTTTAGGAGTAGGAGACTGCAGCGACACTGAGATCTTCCCTCTATTTGATTTGATTTTGAGATTTATATAGCGCACGAATGCCCAGGGGCGTCTAGGCGCTGTGCGGTAGATTGCCGGAAATAACAGAGAAGAGAAGCTTAGTTGGAGAATAGCCAGGTTTTTAGTACTTTTGTGAAGGAAAGCAATGTAGGACTGTTCTTGATATCTGTCTGGAGTGAGTTCCACAATTTCACTGTGCCTAGAACAAAGCTACTTCCTCCCCAGCGTGCCTTGTTAAATCTGGGGATTTGGAGGAGTTTGCTTTGCGCTGATCTTAAGTTTCTAGCAGGATGGTACCAGGAGAGGTGTTGTTTCAGGAACAGAGGACCGTTCCCATGCAGAGCTTTGTAAGCTAAGCATATAGATTTAAAGTCTATCCTTTTTTTCACTGGGAGCCAGTGAAGCTTTCTTAAACCATGGGAGATTAACTTTAATTTAGGAATGTCCAACAGCAATCTGCCGGCTGCGTTCTGCACCCGCTGTAGTTTGAGCATATGCTGTTTTTGAAGGCCCAAATACAAGGCATTTCCGTAATTGAGTCTCGCCAAGGCTAGAACAGTCCCAAGTGTTTTTACTGCTTTTGGAGGGATAAAAGATCAAACTTTCCTGATTGTCTTTAGAGTCAGGAAGACCAAAGATGAGACCTTATTAATCTGATGTTGAAAAGTCAGTCTATCATCAAAGATGATGCCCAAATTCTTCACCTTCTTGACTATCCTTCCCACTTCCTGCCTATCAACCTAAGACTGAACATAGCCGGCTCCAACGCTGCCTGCTGACATCTTAGGTGACCTCCACTCAATGCACTTTTGTGGAACCGATTTTTGTTAATCCCATTGCCTGCCACTATGACTTTACACCCACTACTCCGCTCCTAGTCCTCCTGACACCCTCCCTCAAATGCCACACTAGTATCAGTCTGGCCCAAGCACTCCCCACCTGCAAAGTTTAAAGAAACAATAATTTAAACTTTATCTTGGTTAGCATACGATAATTTATGCACACCTAAAGAGGCATTTGCATATATTTAACATTATTTAAACATTAAGGTCAATATGTATTAAGCTATTTTGCAGTTTCAAAGCCTGTGATTCATAAAATCACAGGGTTTGTGGCCATAAAATAGATTTTTTATTAAGTACTAAACCCATTTTATGATTAGGGAATAGGTTACCAAATAGCAAAATGGGTTTAGAAACCCATAACAATTCACTATTTGGAAAGATTATGTTTGAGATGTCCCTTCCAAATAGTGATGTGTCAATGTTATAATCTGTTTGCAAAAAAATAGAATTTTACCATTACCTCAAAAGAGGTGGTAACTCATTCACAAATTGAAAGGGATCCCCTTGAGACGGATAAAAAAAAGTTTGTTGAGGTCCAAGAAGTAGTACTGAAGTTAGCACAGGAGAGAGTAAAGAAATGTAGTCTTGTTTGGGAAGAGTACAATAAAGAGAGGAGGAAGCAAAAGCAGTGGGATCAGATTTATTAATACTTTTCACATCCCCCAATTAAGAATAGAAAAGATGTTGAGCAAACACTGACATCTTATGAAAAGTGAACCGATTATTGGTGGGATGGTCCCTAGGAAGCCACAAGTGACCTTTAGAAGCGCTGGGTCATTAAGAGATCGATTAGTGAGAAGTGACATTCGGGGTCAAGCAGAGACGCGGCTGAAACCCGAAGAAGGGTTTAGGAAATGCGACAAATGTAAGACGTGTAAACAAGGGGAAAATGCCATAATTACGCCATTTGGACAAGTCATTATTATTGAGAAAAATTTGACATGTAGAAGTAAGTATGTTGTTTATGTACTAAAATGCTTGTTCACGAAGATATATGTGGGAAGTACCATCTTGCAAAGACACAAGTGGATATTGTAGCACCTCAGGGCTATTGAGAACAGAGATAATACTTACCTAGTGGCAACACACATTTGGAAAGAACACAAAGGAGATGCAAGTTTGTTAAGGTATACAGTGATTGATAGTGTCCCCAAGAGAATGAGAGGAGGATATAGGGAGAAAGAACTAAGGAAATTGGAATATAGATATATCCTCAGATTAGATTTGAAGTAAGCTAGCAGCTTGAATGTTGATTAGGAAATGTATGTACATATTTGAACTTTGGCAGTGTAGATACTTGGTAAGGGAAAGGGTGGCTGATAAATTAATTGTACGATTTTAACTTGATATGTGGTGGGAGTGTTTTTTTAAAGACAGAAATCATCTTTTTTATATTGACATGTCAGAATCAGTAGGGGAAGAGTAAGGAATAAAGAGAAACTTGACTAAGATGTGGAAGCTGAAATGGTTGTGATTCTGAACTTTTCTGAATATGCCCACTGGGGTTTGATGTTATTGATAAATTCATAGTGTCTACTTTTAATTAGTTTTTGTGAGATTTTCTTAAGTATGCGTAATCTGATTAAGTTAAAGTATAAATAAGAATGGCACAAGAAGTAAGTATATAGGAATAGTTTCAACTAGTACTTAATAGCCCAGTTGATAAAGTCAATCAATCATACCGTACTTATATAGTGTGGCTTACTACCCGTGAGAGTATCTAGGCACTGGGGTGTGGGTTTCAGTCGAAGAGCCAGGTCTTGAGCTTCTTACTGAAGTCTGTCAGTGAGAGTGAAGTTTGAGGTATAGGGGGGAAGGCCTTCCAGGACTTGGCAGCGAGGTGGGAGAACGAGCATCCTCCGGTGCAACAGAGGTGGATGCGAGGTGTCTCTGCGAGGGCGAGGTGGGCGGAGCAGAGGTTTCTGGAAGGTTGGTGGTGCAGGTCCTTGGTGGTGAGAGGATTTGTAGGCGTGGGTCAGGAGTCTGAAGAGGAATCTTTTCTGAATGGGCAGCCAGTGGAGGTCTCTCAGGTGCTGTGTGATGTGGGTCCTTTGGGGCAGGTTGAGAATCAGTCTGGCTGCTTCGTTCTGTATCATCTGAAGTCTTCTCATTAGTTCACTGGTGGCGCCTGCATAAAGTACGTTGCTGTAGTCCAGATGGGGAGTTATTTGAAGATTCTACGGAGCATGAGGAGTGTGGAACAAGCTGAGGAGACTGCGTTGACCTGTCGTTTCATGTAGAATTTGCTGTCCAGAATGATGCCAAGGTCGCGGTTGTGGTCTGCCAATGTGGGGGTGGGTCCGAGTTCTGCTGGCCACCAGGAGTCATTCCAGACGGCGGTGTGGCTGCCGAAGATCAGCACGTAGGTTTTGTCCTTGTTGAGCTTCAGGCAGTTGTCATTCATCCAGGCTGAGACATTCTTCATGCAGTTGTGGAAGTTGGACTTTGTGGTGGTGGGGTCAGTTAAGATCAAGAAGACGAGCTTGGTGTCGCCAGCATAGGAGATGATGTTGATGTTGTTGGTTCTGACGATGTCTGCTAGTTGCATCATGTAGATGTTGAAGAGGGTTGGACTGAGAGACGAGCCTTGAGGGATGAGCCTTGAGGGATGCCGCAGATGGTGGGCTTGGTTTGTGAGGTGAAGGGAGGGAGGGAGGCGAATTCTCTGGGTGCACCATGTGAGGAATGATGCCATCCATCTGAGAGTGTCTTCTTTGATTCCAATGTAGTGTAGACGTTTGATGAGTGTTTGGTGGTAGATGGTGTCAAATGGTGCGGAGAGGTCGAGAAGGATCAGGGTGGCTGATTCTCCTCTGTCGAGTAGGGTGTAGATGTCATCTTTCGCAGCGATCAGGGCCATCTCTGTGTTGTGGTTGGCTCTGAATCCTGATTGGGAGGGGTCCAGCAGGTTGTTTCTCTCCAGGTGTTTAGTGAGTAGTGAGTTGGAGGTTGATGGCCTTCTCCAGGACTTTGGCATGAAACAGGAGTAGCGAGATGGGACGGTAATTCTGGAGATCGCTGGGGTCTGCAGAGGGTTTCTTGAGGAGGGGTCTGACATCTGAGTGCTTCCAGGCATCGGGAAAGGTAGTTGTGGTGATGGAGGTGTTGTGGATGGTGATGAACTGGTAGCTGACCTCGTCGCTTCCGAGGTTGAAGAGTCATTGTGGATAGGGATCCGAGGGTGCTCCTGAGTGGAGGGAGTTCATTAGGGCAGTAGTGTTTGGTGTGCTGAGCTGTTCCCATGTGGTGAGCGGGTGGTAGGTGGAGGTCTTCACAGGAGTGGGGAGGCTGGAGAGGTCGGTTGGTTGGGGATCGAAGTTCCTGTAAATGGTGGCTATCTTGTTGTTGAAGTTGTCTGCTAGTGCGTCACAGAGTTCATGTGAGGAGGGTATTCAGCTTTCAGTGGCTGATGGCCAGATGAACTCTCTAACGATGGTAAAGAGTTCCTTGGTCTGGTTGGTGCTGGCCTCGATGAGGTTTGCCAGGACCTTCTTTTTGGTGTCTTTCAGTTGGTGGTGGTAGTTGTTGAGGGCAGACTTAAAGGTGGCTCGAACAGTGTCATTTCTGCCGGCGCACCATTTTCTTTCTACTTGTTTGCATCTGCGTTTCGCCGCACTGAGTTCAGGGGTGTACCAGCTGGCAAAGAGTAGGGATATTGCAATAAGACTGTGACACAATGTAGAATATGTATTGATATACATATGTCAAATATACAAACAGAAGAATATTAAGCCCACTTGAGTAGGATAATAAGAAATATTGAGGATGGGACTGGGAAGACAGATTTATTAGAATCATGAATAATTATATGTGTTAATGTATATATTTATGTAAGACAGATGGTTCAAGTTTATGGGTTAAGTTAATTTATGGTCAGCAATTTGATGTGTCAGAAGCTTAATTGGGTCTTAATCATATGCAAATTAAGAGGATCAGTTGTTGGATGATTTAAATTTACTTGAGCTGAAATAAACAGAGAGGAGGACTCCAAGTACCGTTTTAATATTCATCTACTATTGCTTAAAAGTTCAGTTTTTTAGTTCCTAATTCATGGGCGATGCTAGTTGAGAAAAGGCGGCCGACCTGAAGACGAGGTCAGGAGAGTTATATTTTTATCTGAGTACTACCTCACATATTTAACCCTATCTACTTAAGATACAACGCAAACAAAGATGTGATCTGTTTAGATTGAGGCTTGGATCAGCACATTTCCTGGTGTCCCATCCCACCAATTGGTTTAAAAATAAAGACCTGCTACTATGTCCCTGCACTAGTGCAGCATCCCAATCATAGCTTCACTTTTTTTTTTTTTTAGATAGGTGTATAAAAAACAGTATAGCCATTTATTGAGACCATTATTGAGACTTCTAAATGTAAAGAAGCATGTGAGCACTTGCTCAAGACAGATAAAGAATGTCACACTGTCTATAGATTTATAGTTGCTGTAGTTAAAAGTAGAATTGTTGGGAAATTATTGTATTTATATTTCGATGAATTTTCATGCGGACTACACTTGGCTGCTCTTATCCCAGAAGTATTTAATAATATTATCTTTTATATAGTTCATGTATTTTAAACAAAATGTATTTTAATGTAGTGCGTCACTTTATTTCTGATTATGCAAAGTAGTAGGATATGCCGTATGGGTGTTGCTACTTTTACCTCTGGAAATGAATGTTTTATTGTGATTTTATTGTCTGTATTTATTTGTTTGCTGTTCTGGTTTGTTAAACCGAATAAAGTTTCTTGAACTGAACTGAACTATACCTCTGGGGCCTGATTCACAGAACTAACTTACGTCAAAAACGTAAACGTAAACGTAAATGTAAAGTTAGTACTTTTTAGGTATTCACAGAATACACTTACTCATTTTGGTATTCACAGAATGAACTTACTCATTTTGGTATTCACAGAATAGTACTAACTTTACGTTTACGTTTACGTTTTTGATGTAAGTTAGTTCTGTGAATCAGGCACACTGGGCCTGATTCACAGAACTAACTTACGTCAAAAACGTAAACGTAAACGTAAAGTTAGTACTATTCTGTGAATACCAAAATGAGTAAGTGTATTCTGTGAATACCTAAAAAGTACTAACTTTACGTTTACGTTTACGTTTATGTTTACGTGTTTGACGTAAGTTAGTTCTGTGAATCAGGCCCCTGATCTCTACATCAGATTGTGGGTTTTTTGGTGTCTATTTGTTCATTAAATTTTATTTGTATTTATTGTTTTACTGGAGTGGGATTTATATAGTCTAAGTGCCAGATGTACGACCAGGACAATTGCGCATCGCAAATTGCGACTCATTTGCGAGTCGCAATTTGTGAGGTGCAGTTACCGATGTACAACAGTGTATTTCACAGTGTTTGCGATTCCCAATGGGGTCGCTAATTGCGAGGTTCATTAATAATAATGAGCCTCTCGCAATTTGCGAGCCCATTGGGAATGACAGCCCTCCCAGGGATGGTGGCCTGCTGGGCTCAGCAGACCACCATGTCTGGGACTGCTTTTGAATAAAGCAGCTTTTTTTTTTTTTTAAATGCAGACCGTTTTCCTTAAAGGAAAACGGGATGCATTTAAAAAAGAAAAATGAAACTTTTCAGTTTAATTTTTTCAAGGGCAGGCAGTGGTCTCTGGGACCACTGCCTGCTCTTAAAAAATATTTTCCAACATACTCACAAAGGGGAACGGGTCCCCGGGGGACCCCTTCCCCTTTGCGAGTGGTTTACCACCTACTTGAAGTAGGTGGTAAACTGCGAGTGTTTTGCGGCCGCAAATGCGGTAGCAAAACACTAGTACATAGCATGTTGACTCGCTATTAGGAAGGGACGCCCCTTCCTAATAGCAAGAGTCGCAAATGCTATTTTGAAAATCAGGGACTCGCAAAATAGCATTTGTACATGCTTTTACCCTTTTTTGTGGCCACAAACGGGAGGTTCTCCCGTTTGCAGCCGCAAAAAAGGGTCATACATCTGGCCCTAAATGCTCTACACAGTTCTCCAAAGTTAAACCCGTCTGCTCTGTGCTACACTTACCAAGGGTTGAGGTCAGGTTTAAATTATTACGGCCTAACTAGAACTAGTTAGGAACAGTGCCAATATTACTTCAGTAAGACAACCATCCACTCCAACTAATTATTCACTTTCTCCCACACATATTGTTAGAAATGGGATTTCTGGTTGGTTAGGGCATGCGCCTATGCCAGGCAGAAACCACCACTCTAGTCAGGGCAAGGGAGTTACACACTGATGATAACCCCTGCTCACCCCCTTGGAAGCTTTTTTTTTTTTTTTTTTTTATTGATATTTTCAAATAAATGCAATATACATGTTAAATAACAAACCAACATGCCAGTTTCACATGTTCAAGTTATGCTATAGCACAGAAGACATAAAGAAATCATTAACCATCATGATCTTATGACAGCGATATGCATTAGTACCACCTATTACATTATACACATAATATTAGGCATTAAGCAATTGAAGCACCTGAGTATAATGGCGGAGCCCAGATCCTACCCGATATTATCCATCACTTCGACATATCAAAAAAGGAAAAAACAATATCACAGGTTATACATCCCCATCGGTAACAGCATTTATCGCAAGCTCCCCACCAACAGCCGCCCTCTCCCCCACCCAGGCAACGAACGGCTCCCATATATCTCGGGGTCTCAAGGTGGGTGGCATCAAACCCAAAATGTGACCAACTGGGAGTGTCCATACGTAACCTCTCGAATCCATTCAGTAATTGTAGGCTTCCTCCTCCTCTCCCAGTGGACTGCAATTTGACGCTTGGCAAACAATAGTAGTAACGCATGTAATTTACGTTTCTTGACATGTGTTTCCTTAACATACCCTAACAGTCCTAGTAAAGGGGACGGTGCCAGGGACATACCAAGGATCTGATTTATTGAAGTGAAAATCTGTGTCCAATATGCGGTGAGTTCAGAACATTCCCATGCCATATGCAGGAAAGAAGCGGGAGTAGCCCCACTGCGCCAGCAACACTCATCATCTCTCAGCCCCATACGGTGCAGACCCATGGGCGTTCTGTAAAATCTATGGAGGAATTTAAAATGGAGCAAGTGGAGCCTATAGTTGGGGGACAGCTCAGTTAGTTGACCACAACAGTATGCCCATTGATCTTCAGTCAGTGGGAGAAGGAGTTCTGCGTTCCACCTCCGTAATGCTCAAGGCCTCGCCACAGGGGCAGTAGTTTGCATGTGTGTATAAAGACGGGTTACAAGTTTATGTGGCAATGGGGAATGAAGTAGGTTTTTTAAGGCTGATAAAGGGGGTGGGGGGGTTGGGAAGTCACTATGCAGTGCGCGACATGCAGCTCGTAATTTGTGATAGAGAAACATCTCCCCAAATGGCACCCTCTGTCCCTCTTCAGCAACCGGGGGCTCCCTGAACGTTTCATTCTGGTATAAGTCCGCAAATGTATTTAATGTCCACCCCCTTGGTAGCTTGGCACGAGCAGTCAGGCTTATCCCAGAGGCAATGTGTAAAGCGTTTGCGCAACACACACACAGCAGCAACACACTAGACACACCACAAAAGGAACTCCACACAAGGTTATATATAAAAATAGCCTTTGTATTATCATAAACACATTAGAATAGTAATCACACAATATACACTGTGCCAACTGGCACTAGGCAATATTTACAGGGGATTATATACACATGACAGGGCCAATTGGGCCACTGTCAGAACCATCACAAAGTAAAAATAGTAAATGTAGAACACCACCAGTAACTACTGGCAAAACACTGTACTCAGCATTATATCCTGCAACATAAATCATATTATGCAATCAGTATCACATCAGGCGTAAAATACATTATGCGCCAACCTCATAAGCCTAAACACATTAGACAATAATATCTTCACCAGCATAAACACATTATGCAATAACCTCACAAGCATAAACACTGTATGCAATAACCTCATCAGCATAAATCACAGATTAGAGGCATAAATCACAGTAGAGAATAACCTCACATGCATAAACCTCAGATTAGGGAATAACCTCCTAAACATAAATATCAGAGGCACAAATCATGGTTCAGAAAACACATCAGGCAGACACATAGCACACAGAAATGCCAACTTCTAAAAGTGGCATTTCTAAAACATTTATAATAAATCTGCGCACACCATTGCGCAGCATTTATTATTACCATTCCAAATATACTAAACTTGACCACGCTGCTCCTCTCATATCAGAAATTACCACTGAAACACTTATCAGGGAATCCCCAATGCATTCCTATGGGAGGGCAGCCCCACAGTAGTGAGAAACCAAAATGGCTGTTTGTCACTACCAGGACATGTCACACACTTAAGGTACATGTCCTATCTTTTACCTACAATGCACCCTGCCCATAGGGCTAGCTAGGGCCTACGTTAGGGGTGACTGACATGCAGTAAAAGGGGGGTCACAGACATGGCATACACTTTAGGTGCCACGTCACAGCGGCAGTAACACTGTGCGCACAGGCCGTGTGCAATGGCAGAGGCCTGAGATAGGTTTGCAAGGCTACTTTGGTGGGTGGCGCAATCAGCGCTGCAAGCCCACCAGTAGCATTTAATTTACCAGCCCTGGGTATATGAGATACCACTTGACAAGGGACTGACAGGTAAATTAAATAGGCCAAACAGGTGTAGACCAATCTTACCATACGTAACACAGAGAGCGCACGCACGTTACACTGGACAGCAGTGCTAAAGTACCCAGAGGCCTAAAACCACCAACACCATGTCAGAAAAAAGGCTAGGAGAAAGGCAAAAAGTTTAGGGATGACCCTGCAAAAAGGGCCAAGTCCAACACATATGTATTCAGAATTTAGATTGCTTTGAACAACTTTGACTCTGATACAAATTTGACTTTGGTCCCCTGCTCACTTTGCCACTGGATTCAAGATAGCCTGGTTGATGACGGCTGTAAGCCAGAAACCGGTCCCAGGATGCTTGTTTCCGGTCCAGGGAAGACATGGCTTGGCAGTTCGGGCTGGACTGTTCCCATGAGGCACAGGGTCAGACTGCTTTGCATATGGCCATGTCTGAACTGGGGTGGCGGAGTGAGCTAAAGAATGATGATGGATTAAACCCAGATCAGTTGACTGGGGGCGAGTGCTTGCAATGTTCAACACTCCGTCCATCATCCCCTTTGGTTTTGCTACAAATTTGACTTCTGCCTGCCATACAAATTTTACATATGTTCACACTTTAAAAGCGGTATGATGAAACAAATTACTGGAACATTCTTTGGCTTTTGCATAACTCAGAGAAGGTGTGAAAGTTGGAAGAATGTGTTAAAATGCTGAAATAATACATCTGTTTTGGGAATTGATCCAGCTGTGAATTATATAATAATACAAACTGCAAAGAATATTTTTTACTGCCAAAATAAATACTTTGTAAAGGTGAACTAGCATCTTCTAAAGATAACAAGTATATTCACATTATCCTATGTACCAAAATATGCATTTAATTTAATTTTTTATCATAATAGCATATACATTTGGAAGACAAGCTCGCAATTGTTTTTATGAATGAGTGAATGAAAATATTTGTAAAGCATGCTGTCACTCAAAGCAGAGCATCCTGGCCCTAAATTGGACACAAACGTCACTCACCAAATGCAGTACCATCAGAAACCCAAAGAAAAGACTCGGGAGGAAGCAACCTGAGAGAGAACAAATTAAATTAAACAATTACACAGTTCATTTGGGGCCAAAAACAGGCAGATTTTCATGCGTATCTTAAGAGCTGCTTCTTGGTTCTTGAATCTGAGAGAACTGGGAAGTTGATTCCAGTTGTTGGATCCTAATGGAGCAAAGTTTTGCCACCTCTGGATTTCAACCTAAAGTTAGAAATTTGTAATAATTTAGCATTCGAAGCTCGAAGAGCCTTTGAGTTCCGTAATGCAAAAAGTGATCTGACAGATATTTAGGGCCAGTTAAATATAAAGACCTGAAGACAAAAACCGAAAAGGATTTATAAAGAACCCGCTTGTGAGTAGGTAACCAGTGCAGCTTTCTGAGCCCCAAAGAAGCGGTGCGTTTTTCGGGGACGTTTAAGAACAAGTCTTGAAGAAGCATTTCGAACCACTTGGAGTCAATGGAGTAGTTGCTTAGTCATGTCTAGAAAAAAGCTGTTGCAGTAGTGTACCTTGAAGTTATAAGTGCAAAGGCTAGAGTTTTCTTTGCTGCCAAAGGATGAAATTCAAAGAATTTTTAAAGTGATTTAATCATGAAAAAGCATGTACCAGCTACTGATAGGACTTAGGGTCGAAAGAACAAGACATTATCAAATTTTACTCCTAGAATTCTAACTACTACTGGAGGATGGGGGGTGGCAGATTTTCAGGCCACCAGTCTCATGGGGAGAACATATTGTTCCCCAAAACAGAACTATTTCTGTTTTTTCCACATTGCTCTTGAGATGATTTATTTCCATCCAGCGGACAATGATGGTAAAGAAATTCTTGAAATTTTGTTCTGAGACAAAATGATTTTTATCCAAAGACAGAATCAGTTGGGTATCGTCTCTATAGGAAGTGGTCTAAATGCCCAAGGAGTCAATTAGAGAAATCTTCGGCGCCATACAGATGACGGATCAAGCCCTGCAGATCACCATATTTCAATGATTTCTCTCCTGAAGTGTACTGCCTGGTTGACTCAAATTGTCTCCTATTTACAAGAAAAGCCTGAAACCAAGACCAGGCCTTGCCAATATTCCAATTTTAGGGAGACGCTGAAGAAGTACAGAATGCGAGATGGTATCAAACGCTGAAGATAAATCCAAGAGAATTAGGACCGCGTTTTGGACATTGTCCAGCATCACTTTTATTGTTTCCAAAGTCTCAAGAAGAGCTGGTTCCGTAGAATGTCTAGGCCTGAAACTGGATTCGGACGGATGTAGGGACTTGGAATTTTCTAGAAAATCCATGAATTGTTCATTAACAAGTTTTTCCAGCTTTTTAGTAAGAGCAGGGAAATGGGCCTAAAATTGGAAGGAATAGAGGATCAGCTGATGGATTTTTTAAATAAAGGTCTTACTGCCACCAATTTCCAGGATTCTGGAACTACTGCTGAAGGAAGTGAAGCATTTACCATGTGGTTGATCACAGAGTTGGCAGTCTCAATTGGCCTCCTAAAGACGACTTGCGGGCTAGGGTCCAAAGGAGAACCAGACTTGCAAAGAAGGATAGCACGCTCAGATTGCTGCAAGGAGATAGGCTGAAAGTTGGCCAAAGTGGATTTAAAAGGACTGGGCGGATCCTTGAGAACTGTTCCCTACTAGACTGTTATTATCAAAGTCCTTTTGAATCATAGCAATCTTTTCCTAAAACAAATAGATAGCCTGTCACATAGAGACGGAGATGCTACACTGGAAAGGCTAGTGAAAAATAATAGCCAGACCTCCACCTCTGCCCTCAGTTCTACCCAAACGTACCGAACAGCAAAGTCGGGGTTAGACCAGGTTTTAAGCCAAGACTCAATAATGAAAAAATATCAAGATGGCGGTCATTAAGCGGGTTGAAACTTTCTGGAGCATGTTTAGGAGAGAGCGTTCGTTTCTAAGACCACCCAAAAGACACCCCTTCTCCAAAATCTTGGAGGCCGGAACCGCTCCCCGAACACTGCCTATTTGCCAATTAAAAACACCCTTGCAGCTCGCACATGGATAAGGACCCACAATTTTTGTAAAGTAGTAATGAACGGTAAGCTAACCTCAGGAGCTGAGTTGGTAGCCATTGTTGAAAGTAAGGTTTGGACCATGAGTTAAAGCCATATCTCATCTGGTCTGTGTGGCAAAAGAACCACCGGCTCATGAGTATTGCACCAGTTGTATGAAGTGCACCACTGAACATTGTAACAACAAAATGAAATGCAGCAAAGTAAGGCAAAAGTTTTCTCACTGGTGCAATGAACAGAATCTTCACATTATACAGATAAAGTCATGCATAGTCTGTTTTCACTGCCTATCTCTATGGCGTATGTTGTGCCCAATTTGAAGCCATTTTGAACATAAGAGTTTGGAACCAAGTTGCATTCAGGTATCACAGTACATGCCTCTGTTGGTCCATTCAAATGTCAACATAAAGCAATTGTGAAGGACACAAGAAGGGAATGGCTACTGCTTTTGATGTTGCAGTAATACCCAGTGCATCCTCCCCAAGTGATAATACTGTCAAGGCCTACCCCAGCTCATGGCAATTGGCCTTCCCAAGTGTATACAGCAGTTAAAAAAGCATTGACAAGGCCAATAGTCGTGGCAGTAAACAACATATGTGCATGCCTGTACTTGCATATATTACAACCAGACCTATATGATTTGGAAATTTGTTATGTTAAAACTGTGGAAAAAGAACAATAGATAAGAGACAGATGGAGAAAACAACAGAAAAATTGATATGTGAAAAAATACTAGTAAATAAACATAAATAGAAAATCAATAGGAAATGCAAATAGGGGAAATAACAATGGGGAAGAGAGACAGGGAAATACTGCACACGAGTCCAGGCTAAAACCTACAAAGAGCCTTCTGCTGAGAAAAACAAAACAAAACAAAAAAAAGTTTTTTTCTCTGTATGCAATGCATGTGAATAATAATTAATGTAGTATGTGATGCTTCAGTGTACTATCATGATGTAAAATGAATTGTCCCTCGTGCATTACAATGTAAGGACTACATAGCACTGTATAGAGGTAGAATCATACACAAAAAAAGCCAATAGCACGAGGTGAGATGAGAATAGTCCCGTAAAGCCCATTCTACCTATATTTTAAAGAATTGGAAACATAGATTGTTAGATACTGCACTGTCGAACCAAAGCTATAAAGACAGTCAAGTTATCGAACCTTATGGGAGTGATTTTAGACAACATGGGGGTGTCATTGATTCACAGTTTCCACATTATGTTCCATGTGAGAAAATATTCTGCAAAGCATCTTATGAACGGCACAAAAGAATACACTCTAAGATACAGCCTGCAAAATCACAGGCATTTCCTAACAATTATTTTCAACTATCTAAAATGTCCTAAATCCAGCCAAACTCACTCCCCAAATGTATTAGAACCTGATTAATTTACTATTCTACAATCAACAGTGTACTGGGTCTGCTAGTATTGCAGTCCCTTGTTGGGTAAGGTCAACCTGGATGGGTATTTCTAATGCAGAAGCATTTGCAGCACTTCCCAGAGTGAGATAGAAACAGTTTAAGAAGCAACTCTGGTGAGCCAGTGTCCAGCCTTCAAGGGAGACCTCTCAAAAATATGTGTTCTGTGCTTCTTGGAGCTTTGGGTTTTCATGTGTGTCATCCTCTTTCATACCAGAAATTGTGATTTGAACTGGAGGAAGCTAAGCTGGTTTGCTATGTGCATTATGTAGGAAGTACCCCAATGAAACAATGGTTCCTGTCTCCTGTTGCCTGTGTAGTGGCATGTGCTACATCTCTGACACACAGCTTCTAGACGCTTCACCTGGGTACGATGGCAATACCGTAATGCCTCCCGCTCCCAGGCAGAGATATTTATTCGCTCCACAAGTGTACCAAAAGTGTTCTTTTCTTAAGGGTAAATATGGAGGTGCAAGTGGTGCGCATAGCAGTGAATCAGTTCTCAGAGCAGTTTTATTCATTGTGTTTATTTTACCAGCACATTCTCATTTAAAACAGCAGCAGTCTCCGTAGTCTAATTTGGCTGACAAGAGCCTTGCCAGGACAGTTAGGAGTTTCTAAAAACAAACAATTTATATTTTTAGCATCCTAAATATGTGCTCCATCATAACCCAGTAGGAGTGCTACTTGTTTATATGGAACAAATGTTCTTTTGTCATGCATAACAGATATTTCTGAGCAAATGGCTTTTTTTCTCATTTCCAGAAGAATACTTAAAATGATAGCATTGAATAAACGTGCCTTTGGTTGATTTGTCAAATGCAAAAACAACAGTTGATGGACAGAATGCAGAACAATGTCATACATTCACCCCAGTACAGAGATCTGGGCCTAAATCCATCGTTTTTTTGCTCACCATGCCATTCCAGTTTGAACCCAGCCATATGCAAATCAGTCTTGACCCTGTGCCTCATGGGAACAGTCCAGCCCGAACTGCCAAGCCAGGTCCTCCCTGGACTGGAAACAAGCATCCTAGGACCGGTTTCGGGGTGTCACCCCTCTTCAGCCAGGATAGCTTGATTCCAGTGGCATGGAGAGCACGGGACCCACGTCTGGGCATACCCGTCCCACTCGGGGTGACAAATGCAAAAACTACAGTTGATGGACAGAATGCAGAACAATGTCATACATTCACCCCAGTACAGAGATCTGGGCCTAAATCCATCGTTTTTTTGCTCACCATGCCATTCCAGTTTGAACCCAGCCATATGCAAATCAGTCTTGGTCGCCCTAAGTTGGCGGGGGTATGCCCAGACGTGGGTCCCTTGCTCACTTTGCCACTGGATTCAAGCAAGCCTGGCTGATGACGGCTGAAATGCCAGAAACCGGTCCTAGGATGCTTGTTTCCGGTCCAGGGAAGACATGGCTTGGCAGTTCGGGCTGGACTGTTCCCATGAGGCACAGGGTCAGACTGATTTGCATATGGCCATGTCTGAACTGGGGTGGTGGAGTGAGCTAAAGAATGATGATGGATTAAACCCAGATCAGTTGACTGGGGGTGAGTGTTTGATTGGCTCAAACATTCCGTCCATCATCCCCTTTTGTATCGCTTTGGTCGCCCTAAGTTGGCGGGGGTATGCCCAGACGTGGGTCCCTTGCTCACTTTGCCACTGGATTCAAGCAAGCCTGGCTGATGACGGCTGAAATGCCAGAAACCGGTCCTAGGATGCTTGTTTCCGGTCCAGGGAAGACATGGCTTGGCAGTTCGGGCTGGACTGTTCCCATGAGGCACAGGGTCAGACTGATTTGCATATGGCCATGTCTGAACTGGGGTGGTGGAGTGAGCTAAAGAATGATGATGGATTAAACCCAGATCAGTTGACTGGGGGTGAGTGTTTGATTGGCTCAAACGTTCCGGTCCATCATCCCCTTTGTATCGCTTTGGTCGCCCTAAGTTGGCAGGGGTATGCCCAGACGTGGGTCCCTTGCTCACTTTGCCACTGGATTCAAGCAAGCCTGGCTGATGACGGCTGAAATGCCAGAAACCGGTCCTAGGATGCTTGTTTCCGGTCCAGGGAAGACATGGCTTGGCAGTTCGGGCTGGACTGTTCCCATGAGGCACAGGGTCAGACTGATTTGCATATGGCCATGTCTGAACTGGGGTGGTGGAGTGAGCTAAAGAATGATGATGGATTAAACCCAGATCAGTTGACTGGGGGTGAGTGTTTGATTGGCTCAAGCGTTCCGTCCATCATCCCCTTTTGTATCGCTTTGGTCGCCCTAAGTTGGCGGGGGTATGCCCAGACGTGGGTCCCTTGCTCACTTTGCCACTGGATTCAAGCAAGCCTGGCTGATGACGGCTGAAATGCCAGAAACCGGTCCTAGGATGCTTGTTTCCGGTCCAGGGAAGACATGGCTTGGCAGTTCGGGCTGGACTGTTTCCATGAGGCACAGGGTCAGACTGATTTGCATATGGCCATGTCTGAACTGGGGTGGTGGAGTGAGCTAAAGAATGATGATGGATTAAACCCAGATCAGTTGACTGGGGGTGAGTGTTTGATTGGCTCAAACGTTCCGTCCATCATCCCCTTTTGTATCGCTTTGGTTGATTTGTCAACATTTGTCACCCCTCACGATTCACTCTTAGATCAAAACACAATCTAGTGCATAACAAGCAGTTCCTGAGATTAGTACAGTGAGAAATCGGGTTACTGGTTGAGGGGGGTAAAACCCTACTCAAGCAACAATCACAATCATTTTCAGGGTGAGGCAAAAGCAAACCCACAAATTAACCTGTCCACAACCGTCTGGTAGCTTGGTACAGAGGAGACAGGTTTAAATTAGAGGCAATGTGTGAAGTATTTATGCAGCACTTCAAACAAGAATAACGTTAAAACACAACACAAGAAAATCCCCACCAGTTTGGGAAAACAGAGAAACATGCAATAAATAAATCAAGACTAAAATGATAAGAATCCAATCAGTAGAACCAGAGATATGCAATTCTAAAGATGTCAGTGAAAATAGCATCAAAAAGTCCAAAGCACCACTCGCAGCTATCTGGTTGTGCAAGCCCAAGAGAAAGTCACACGTTCAGGCCGACCACAGTGGGGCTTGGGTTGGATACAGGGACCAGGTTAGTCCAGCTCAAAAAATTATATTTTCAGTCCAGTACAAAGAGTCCCGCTCATGTTGGAGGGGTCAGCAAGGAGCTGGGAAGCATCGTGGACCGTTACTGATGTAGCGTGAAGATCAGGCCTGGTGTTGCAGGAGGTCATCACTATAGTACAAAGATGCTGTGGTCGTCACAACCATTCAGGCTGGAGCTTCACGGTGGTGCTCCCGATGAGCAATCGATGCTGTAGCGTGAAGGGTTGGGTTAGCGGTACTTCGCATTCGCGGGCAGTGCGAGTGATAAGGGTTTGGAGTCATTGGGCTAGTTCACGGTTGCAAAGAGCCTAAAAACCTCAATTCAGCTCCACGGAGGCTATTGGGGGTGCGGGACTTACTCCAGCTTCATGCGGGTGCTGGATCCGGTGGTGGGGAGCCTGTTATGTCCCTCTGGACAGACTAGCCCTTGGAGTGGCTCTGGGAGTCCTGGATTCACATACAGGTCTAATCCCTCTGACTCAGGCAGAAGGGCAGAAGGACAGCAGGGCAGCAATCCAGCAAGACAGCAGTCCAACAAGGCAGTAGTCCAGCAGGGCAGCTGTCCAGTAGAGTGGCAGTCCTTTCAGCAGCTCATGAGTCCTTCTTCCTGGCAGTCTCCACAGGTCCAGAAGTGTATAGAAGAGTTGATGTCTGAGCTCCAATATTTAAAATAGGTGCCTCTTTTGCAGTGGGAGAAGCTTCTAGAGGTTTCCTTTAGAAGTGCATAGGTGTCCTGCCTCCCCTACCCTCGCTCCAGACTGACTACACAGGGTATGCAGCCCTATGTGGAGGCAGGACACAGCCTACTCAAGTGTAAGTAGGTCTGTGCCCAGCTCCGCCCTCCCATCCTGCCAGTGATGGCCCATCTAGGCACGCTTACACGCTCTATTGTGTGTGGCTGTCTAGGAATGTGTCTCAAAGACAGGCTGCAGGCACTAAATGGCAAAGGCATGAAAATGCCAACTTTCTAAAAGTTGTGTTTTCAAGACTGTAATTTAAAATCCAACTTTATCTCAGCCATACTATCCCTCGTCATATTTTCTCTCTACATGGAACCGTTCATTTCTACAATGAAAACATCAGAACTGATGCCTCCATATGTCATCTGGAAAGCTGTTAAAATCATTGCATATGCAGATTAAATTGCTGTGGTCACTTCTGATTTATATTTGGCTCTTCGGCAATCTGTGATTTAGGAGCACCGTTCAGTATTTATTCATGGTACAAGCTCAACGGTGATGAAATACAGGTGCTTCTTTCCAATGTTACTCCTAGTAATTTACCAACAAAACTAGTTGCTGAGTATTTTAAGCCTTTACTGACTAAGACCAAACGTATTTTAAGATAGTGGCAGAACTTATCCATCTCTCTACTAGGGAGAGTCAATCATGTTAAAATGTTAATTCTCCAAGGTTTTCTACATCTGTTCCAAGCTTTGATCTGCCTGATCAATTCCTTTTTCATTCTTTAATAGCACTATTATAGGAACCCCTTACACATTAATAAAATTTCACTTTAGCAGCGAGCAATAGGAAGAAGGTTCTTTAGGAAAGTTCAAGCACCCACACTTCTTTAAATAAGTAAATTAAATACTACTTTGGCTCCTGTTGTTAGATTCTGGTATGACATAGCAGGACTCAGGATCTACCTACAATCATTCATTGACACCAATCTGGGATAACCTCTATGTAAAGAACACCTTGCCATGGGACTCCACCTGATGGCCGGCAAACCTTGAACTCCACTAACCCTCAGACACCAAGCCCGTAACATCGGGATTATCCTTGGCAGCAAACATGACATAACCGCGCAAGTCAACGCTGTCACTGCATTAAAAACCCGGAAGATGCGAAGAAAGATCTTCAAATGGCTCCCAACCAACACCAGAAAAACCATCACTCACACTCTCATCATCAGCAAGTTGGACTATGGGAACACCCTCTATGCCAGAATCAACAAGAAACTCACTAGAAGACTACAAATCTTCCAGAAATCAGCATCCAGACTCATCCTCAAACTCCTATGCAGAACACCTTTCACACCTCACCGCAGGGAGCTCCACTGGTCCCAATACACAAGGGCGCTCAGTTCAAAAACCCCACTCATATATTCAAGGCACTACACAATATAGGCCCCACCTACTTGAACAGCTGCATCTCTTTCCATAAAACCAACCAGAGACCATTGCTTCACCAGACTCCAACTCGCACGCATCCCAAGCATCCACAGAAACAAGGTAGGAAGCCAAGCTTTCTCGTAAATCAACCCCCAAAGCATGTAAAGACCTCCCACAACACATCAGAACCTCCTCCTCACTCTTTGAGTTCATCAAGAACCTTAAGACCTGGCTTTTCGAATAAGCCCCCCACCCCTCAAGTGAGGCTAGGCACACACGCCAGCTCAATGCCAGGAGACTCTGTGTCTGTGGATTCTTAGAATTTAAGAAACTTTGTTTGTCACCAGATGGAGGGGATGATAAAAGTTTCAACACCACAGGGAGCAAAAAGATACTACACCCCATATTGATATCACACCAGAAACAAATAGGAACATTCTGAAATAGGGCTAGTGATTGTGGATAACAGATGGAGATGCATATTTTTAATACCGAAATATTAACTGTAATAAACATGTACATAATTATATTAAAATATCATATGAATCTTGGGGTTGGATGGATGAGGTACAGCATGCCAGAGCAACACCTGCTTGATTTGTAGGCGGTACCCTAGATGCTTGTGTGATTGTCAAAACTGCAATGGTACTTACTCTATTTTTAACCCTTTCAATTTTTCCGCTTTAAAGGTTTTGAATTTGTTTTACTGGTATGAGAAGACTGAATTCAAATTGATGATATTCTCTGTATATATTTTGCAAATATTTTGTCAGGGGGATTCTACTTGTCATCTAGAACAGTGCTATCACATCTAGTTTAAAAGTGTTTATGCAGACAAGTATTTGTTTTCTATATGCTGGTTATACATGGGTATTATATTTATTGCATGGGTAATAACATGCTACTCAAACAGAAGTTCTCTACCACAATTAATTACCACATCAGAGGTTGTATGGTGTAGAAAGAAACTGTTGCTTGAATGTGAATTTACCTTTAAAAATGAAAGACAAGAGGCGTTTGGTAAAACAAGAACAGTTGGTTTAATTAAACACAGTGGTTGGGAGAGCAGGCAACAAAGCCAGGGTCTGAAGACTGTCTCAAAGTACATTGGTTTTGGTTGTCTTTTTATACATTTCACAAAGTGTAATGAAGTGATTTGTGCATTCTTTTTAGAACAGGATTCTGGGCCTAGTCATGGATAAGAAACGCAGGTAGCTCTCGACCCTGCGTAGACACAATGCGCAGCTAGTGGGTACATGTCCATATGTCCGACATGGGAAGCATGTGATTACTGTGTGTAGTGTGTGTGCTGTGTTCTGATTGGCTGAGTGTTCCTAAATTAGAGTGGCATCTGACTTTATGGTGTTTGGGGAACGCACGCCCCCCTGGCCAAACGTGTTTTATTGGTAGCCATTGTGGTGTCGCTGCCTACCTGTGGGATCGATCCGGGTTTTCCTGTTTGCGCGTTTGTCTAAGTTTTACCACCTGTGATCTGTCAATCAGTTGCTTCGGGCCTAGGTCAGTGGGCCTGCCTGACTACGTATTTCTGACTCTGGTTTGAGGGGGAGGTCATTTTGGGTGAATTCAACAATGGTGATGTGAGTTCGTTAAAATATGTACATATATCATGGTGTATATCGACATCGTATTTATCAATATTAACAAAACAAAGTATATATAGTGCTCCATATCCAGGGCAGACTGCTTGAACATGCAATTCTGAGTGTACACATCATTTAAACATTGAGGGGGAGATTTACGAAAAAGTCACGCAATGCAGCGCAGCCCCCTGCGAGGCTGCGCTGCGTTGCGCAACAGGGAGGGAGCAGGAGAGTGCCATATCTTCAAAGATATGGCTATCTCCTCCACTTTCCCTTGCACCGGCGCTGATTACAGCTGCCGTGCGCCATGCACACACCTTAGTGCCGCAGCGCTAGGGTGTGTGCATGAGTCCAGCATAGGTTTTGTACAGGAAGGATACCCTTTCTGTACAAAATACTATGCTCGACGCAAGGGAAAGCTTTTCCCACTTTGTATGCGTGCTGCACAGTGCAGCACGCATGCAAAGTTGGAAAAGGAAGGAGAAATGGAAGCATTTCTCCTTCCTTGCGACTAGCTGAAAAGGGTGCAGTTTTCTCACGCTAAACCCAATCTACAGTTTTTAGTAAATTAGGTTTAGCGTGAGAAACCTTGGGTGGTTGCATGGGAACACCCATGCAACACCCTTGTTACTCCCCCATGGCGCAAAGTAACGCGAAGCAGCGCATTGCGCTGCTTCGCATTACTTTTACATTATTTCCAGCGCTAAACAAGTTTTGCGCTGGAAAGTAAATTACAAAAAAAAGATTTTGCGTCACTTTTGTGACGCAAACACGGCGCAAAAGCTTAGTAAATCTCCCCCTAAGAGTTCTAGCCTGTTGTGTACCAAGCCTAGGACAGCCCTTTTAAAAAATAGTCAGGAGTATCCTAATCTTGGTACGAGGTCTGTACGCTGCACAAGGGGAGTTGGCGCTGAAAACAGAAAAGGTCTTGTTTAAAGATATTCCCTCACTATTCTGTCATTAAAGGTTTTTTCACTCACTCACTAAAATCTATTAACTTGGTACTGGCTGAGAATGTCTCGCCAATGCACAGTCAGATTTACACTGTTTTGCCACATAATCCCATCCAAGTGTATGTTGTGCGTGTTTGTATATGTGGCCATTGCAGAATGTGCATTGTACGTTTGAGAGAAGCATAGTAACAGAGACCTGTGGGTTCCATTTTGAAAGCGCTGGCCTGTTCTTGTACAGTAGATGGGGGTAATGTTTTTTCCAGACAGTGGAAGTGTAGGGATGCAGGAGGGAGGAGGAGACCTAGACAGTGAGATAAGGACAAAGGAGACAAGACTCCTATAGAAATTCGATTAGGTATTTTTGCCAAGAGTGGCTCCTGATTAGGCTTCTTGTAGCACTGACACTTGGCGGATGATGGGGGTAAAAGGGGATGCAGTCTTTGTTGTCCAGGCAGGAGACTACCCAGCTCCCATTGTGCAGCTATTGTGCATCCTCTATGCTGACAAGCAAAAACTTTGCTTTAGGCCTACATGTGTAGCCCTAATGCTGCAGCTTTATACTTTCAGGCAAACCCGTCAATATAACTCTTATTGACAGAAAGAAATTTAACTACTGCTACTAACACCGAATGATCATCCCTCTCCATGCCACCCAACTAAAACAAGTGCAGTTTTTGAAAACTGCAGCTGGCTCTGACAATCAAATCAGTGCTCAGTGACAAGATATAATGGTAACTAAACCCTTTAAGAGGGTCAAGATTTTTCAAAGTAAGACAAAAAGTGCTGACATAAATGAAGGCTGACTGGCCTTGGGTAACGATAGCTCACAAAATTAAAATGACTTGAAATGAGCTGAGCGGCCAATGTATTCTCAGCTCTAATAACAGGAATTATAAAGGAATTGGAATTCTCAAATACAAAAACAGCAAGGGCCATATGTATCAAAAAAAAGTGCGATCGCAAACGCTGAAATTCGCAGAATTTCAGCGTTTGCGATCGCAATTTGGCTTAGTGGTATGTATGAATGAAAAACTGCCTCGCAAAATAAGGAATCGCAAAATTTGCGATTCCCTATTTTGCGAATGCATTTAAGGAATTGCAAATTGTGATTCCTTAAATGCAATGTAAGAAGCACCAAAAAAGTGCAATTTGGCCTTAGAGAATCGCAAATTACCACCAACTTCAAGTTGGTGGTAATTTGCGATTTCTTTGAAAAATGCACTTTTTTGCATTTTTCAAAGTGCAATGTGGCGCACAAGGGCATGTATGGAATTCCAATAGAAGCCCAGGTTAGATGTGCAGGACATCTAACCTGGGCTTCTATTGGAATTCTATAACGCATATTAGCAAGCCCATTATCGCCGTTTTAGCGGCAGTTTCCTGCCTCTAAAACGGCGATAATTTTATCGCCGGTCTTGCTAATATGCCCCTTGGAGACTAGCGAGAGTCACAAGTGCCACAACTTTCATCTTGACCTTTAACATTATATGAGCTAAAGGGACCTAGTGGGATATGTTCAAGGAAGTAGCGGAGTGAGGCGTTAGCCATCATGGCTTAACACCTCACTCCGCCACTTCAGAAACGCAAGGCTCCACCATATTTACAAGGATATGGTGCAGCCTTGCGTTTCCCCCTGTGGTGGCACTACACTTAGCGCTGAGGGGGGGGGGGTCCGCAGATCTGTTTAGCAGAAGAGCCAGGTCTTGAGGGTCTTCCTGAAGGTGTTCAGGGAGGGGGCGCGTCTGATGTCTGCCGGTAACTCGTTCCAGGTCTTGGCTGCAATGTGAGAGAAGGATCTTCCGCCTGCTCTGGCTTTGTGGATGCGCGGGGTTTCGGCCAGTGCGAGGTTGGAAGATCGGAGGTTTCTTTTGGGTACGTGGAAGTTGATTCTGTCGTTGAGGTATTTGGGTCCGTTGTTGTGTAGGCATTTGTAGGCGTGAGTGAGGATTTTGAAAGTGACTCTTTTCTCCACGGGGAGCCAGTGGAGACTTCGTAGGTGTTGGCTAATGTGTTCGTGTCGGGGTATGCCGAGTAGGAGTCTGGCGGCGGTGTTCTGTATTGTCGGGAGTTTGCGGAGTAGGGACTTGTTGATGCCGGCGTAGAGTGTGTTTCCATAGTCCAGTCTGCTGGTGATGAGTGCGTGGGTGACTGTCTTCCTTGACTCAGGGGGGATCCACTTGAAGGTCTTGCGGAGGATGCGGAGAGTGTTGAAGCAGCTGGAGGTGACGGCGTTGACCTGTCGGTTCATGGTGAGTGATGAGTCGAGTACGATGCCGAGGTTCTTGGCATGGTCTGAGGGGGTAGGTGGGCTTCCAAGGGCGGTCGGCCACCAGGTGCTGTCCCATGCAGAAGGGGTGGTACCGAGAACGAGCACTTCTGTCTTCTCGGCGTTGAACTTCAGGCAGCTGTTGGTCATCCAGACTGCAACATCTTGCATTCCTTTCTGGAAGTTGAGATTGGCAGTGGTGGGGTCTTTGGTGAGGGAGAGGATGAGCTGGGTGTTGTCGGCGTAGGATACAATGTTGAGGCCGTGTTGTCGGATGATGGCTGCGAATGGGGTCATGTAGATGTTGAAGAGGGTGGGGCTCACTGATGAACCCTGTGGGACTCCGCAGGTGATTTTCATGGGGTCGGAGAGGAAGGGTGGGAGTCTGATCCTTTGGCTTCTTCCGGTGAGGAATGATCAGATCCAGTCCAGGGCTGTTCCTTGTATGCCTGCGTCGTGTAGTCTGGCGACTAGTGTGCATTGGGAGACGGTGTCGAAGGCCGCTGATGAGTCGAGTAGGATGAGGGCTGCGGAGTGGCCTTGGTCCAGGAGGGTGCGGATGTCGTCTGTGGCAGCGAGTAGGGAGGTCTCTGTGCTGTGGTTGCTTCAGAATCCGGATTGGGACGGGTCGAGCACTGCGTTCTCTTCAATGAATCGTGTCAGTTTCCTGTTGACTGTTTTCTCTGCAACTTTGGCTGCGAAGGGGAGGAGCGAGATGGGCCGATAGTTCTTGAGGTCTGTGGGGTCAGCTGTGGGCTTCTTGAGCAGGGGTCTGACTTCTGCCCACTTCCAGTTGTCTGGGAAGGTGCCTGTTTGAAGGTGGTGTTGGTGGTAATGGTGCGTTGTAGTTCGGGTGTGATGGCGGCTGTGGCTCTGTGGTAGATGTGAGGGGAGCAGGGGTCGGTGGGGGCACCCGAGTGGATGCTTTTCATGGTCGAGGCGGTGTATTCGGCCGTGATCGGTGTCCAGTTGGAGATGGTGGGCTGGCTGGTGTTTCTGGGGAGCGGAACGTCTGTGGCGTCTGGTGGATGGTCGATGAAGTTGTCGTAGAGGTTTTTGATCTTGAGGTGGATATAGGTTCCAAGCTTGTCGCAGAGGTCTTGGGATGGGGTGATGTCTGTGGCTTCGCTGCGTGGGTTGGTGAATTCTTGAATGACACTGAAAAGTTCCTTGGAGTTGTGGAGTTGGCCAGGATTTTGTTGTGGATGAAGTTCCTCTTGGTGGCTCTGATCTGGTAGTGGTAGTCCGTCATGGCATCCTTGTAGGTGGTGTGGTTTTCGGTTGTCTTGGTGTTTATCTGCGCAGTTGGAGATCCAGGTGTGGAGTTCTCTGGCTGCGTCATTTGCGTCGGTTGCCCAGGTGTGGTTGTCTCGGGTGAGGGTGGAGTTAAATTGCTCGTCGGTAACCTTGCTCCAGTTCCTTCGAGGTGGGCGTGGGGCTGGTTTGGGTGCCTTGGGTTTGCTGATGGCAAAGTGTACGCAGTGGAGAACCTACAAGTTCTTCACTCCTTACTATCCACATACCAATGGGCTTGTTGAAAGGTTCAACAGGACCCTAAAGGGCATGACATACGGAGCCCATGAGGCGGAGGTGGGACATCCTCCTGTCATACCTTTTGTTTGCCTATAGGAAGGTACCCCGGTAGCAGGTTGGCTGCAGCCCATTCGAACTTCTGAGTGGGCAGCCTGTGAAAGGACCGCTCAGTTTGGTGAGAGAGGACTGGGAGCAGGCTCCCAGGAAGGCCCCCCCAGGAAGTGCTCAGCTACATGCTGCACTCCGCAAGTAGTCTATACACTTCCAAAAGCTAGTGCAGGAAAATCTAGAAACCAGCCAGACGAACATGAAACAGCATTATGACCAGAATGGCAATCTGATCGAGTTTCAGCCTAGTCAAATAGTGTGGGTGATGGAGCCCAGGGCCCTACAGAACCGCTGCTCAGGGCATTATGAGGCGAAGGCGCGCAAGAGTGATGTTACCTTTTTGGCGAACCTCAAGACTCCCAGGAACCCTTTAGGGTCCTACATGTCATCACCTCAAGCCCTGCTTTCAGAGGTCTGAGTTACCCATGCTCCTAGTCACTGATGTTGGGATGGAAGAGGAGAGTGAACCTCTCCCCGACCACCTTTCATCTAAGGAGCAGGATGGGTCAGTGGAATGTGTCAGCGTCTCCCCTACACTGACCCTGGAACAACAGAGACTGCTGCCAGTTACTGGGGCAGTTTTCCTCTCTCTTCTCCCTTATCCCAGGACTCACTACATGATGTACCGTTGTACTGATACAGGATACAGCATGCCTGTGAAGAATAAAATTTAAAGGTTGTCTGACAAGGTGAGAGCCAGCATTAGGGAGGAGGTCTCCAAGATGCTGGAGTTAGGAGTTATTGCGCCATCAAACAGCACTTGTTTCAGCCCAAGTGGTGTTGGTATGCAAGAATGCCCCTCCAGGTGTCACACCAGAATGTAGGTTCTATGTGGACTACTGGGGGCTCAATGTGGTCACCAGGACTGACGTGCACCGCATCTCCAGAGTTGATGAGCTCATAGATCGGCTGAGAGCTGCAAGATTGCCTTGACCAAGGAGGCCAATGAGAGGTCTGTGTTCTCTACACCTTTCCAGTTCTGGGTAATGCCCTTCAGGTTGAAGAACGCCCCTGCTACCGTATAGAGGTTGGCCAACCAGTTCCTGGCTGGGTTGGAGAACTTCATTGTTGCCTATCTAGATGACATTTCAGTCTTCACTTCTAGCTGGGAGGACTCAAGGACGTTCTTCAGGCTCTGCAGTGGGCAGGCCTGACTATCATGGCCAGTAAGTACCAGACAGGGCAGGGGTCAGTGGTCTACTTGGGTCACCAGTGGGAGGAGGCAAGGTGCAGCCCCTCTGGGCCAAAATTGAAATCATTCCGGCTTGGGAACCCCCAAGACCCAGACAGAGATGAGAGCCTTCTTAGGCATCACCGGCTGTTATAGGAGATTTGTCAATGGATATGGCACCATTATTGCCCCCTTGACAGATCTGACTTCCAAAAAGCAGCTAGGTCTGGTGATATGGACAGAGGTGTGCCAGAAAGCTCTTGACACCCTGAAGGAGGCCATGTGTACAGCACCCATGCTCAAAGGCCCTAACTTCTCCCAAGAATTCAGTGTGCAGACAGATGCCTCAGTGCATGGCATAGGGGCCATTCTCTCACTGCTAACCGAATAGGGTCTGGATCAACCTGCAGCCTTCATCAGTAGGAGGTTACTTCCCCAAAACAGAGGTGGGGTGCAATAGAGAGTTCGCTGTGGTCTTGGCACTGAAGAAGCTGAGACAATAACTGTTTGGTGCTCACCTATGTTTACAGACAGACCACAGACCCCTCAGATGGTTAATGCAGATGTGGGGTGAGAATCCCAAACTGTTGCTTTAGTCCATCTCCCTACAGGGATTGGACTTTATGATGGAACATCGCTCTAGAACAGATCATGCCAATGCTGATGGTCTCTCCAGGATCTTCTGCTTTAGTGAAGACAACTTCCAAGGCGTTCGGTAACTCTCACAACTTTCAGCTGAAGGGACACATGTTAGACCTGGCATCATTGGCTTGGTTTTCCCAAATTTTTTGCATTCAGACCTCCTGTTTTTGCTGACTTAGTTTTTGCTGACCTTGGGATTCTGCAAACTTTACCACTGCTAACCAGTGCTAAAGTGCTTTTGCTCTTCCCCTAAAACGCGGCAACATTGGCTTATCCCCAATTGCCATATTTAATTTCTTCTAAGTCCCAAGTACAGTGCACTACATGTGCCCAGGGCATGTAAATTAAATGCTACTAGTGGGCCTGCAGCACTGATTGTACAACCCACTTAAGTAGCCCCTTAAACATGTCTCAGGCCTGCCACTGCAGACCCTGTGTGTGCAGTTCAACCTGTTATGTCTACCTGTCAAAAAGATGTTGCCACGTCTAAACCTTTATTTTTTATACATATACATCATCCCTAGAGTAGACCATTGGCAGGGGTGCAATGTATTTAAAAAGTAGGACATATACCTTTACATTTTACATGTCCTGGTAGTGAAAAACTCTCCAATTCATTGTTCACTACTGCAAGGACCATATTTCCCATAGGATAACATTGGGATTGCCTTAGTACAGTTTCATAAGTGTAATTTCCAAATGGAAAGATATAATGTATCCAAGCTTGGAGTCTCTGGAATCACAATTTATAATCCAAACTTATGGTGAAGTCAGATTTTCAATTGAAATTCTGAAAATACCACTTTTAGAAAGTTGGCATATTCTTGCATTAGCCATTTGGTCCCTGTAGGCTGTCTCTGATAACATGACTGGGTGTAGCTGGCAGTTGGGCTTTGTTATTCCTCCTAGACAGGCACATCTAATTGGGGATTAGGTGTGCCTTGATGGGCCATCCTGGCAGGATGGGAGGGAGGAGCTTGGCATACCCTCACTAACACCTGAATAAGCTGTGTCCTGTCCCCGCATAAAAGACTGCATACCCCCTTCTAGTGAGTACGGAGCCAGGGCAGGAAGGGAGAATCTATGCACTTCAAAGCCATGCTTTGTAGTCTTCCCCACTTCAAAGGCATCACTGGGAATAAGTACTGGCCCTCAGGCACCACCACTTCAGTAAACTTCTGGACCTGTGGATACTCTGCCAGAAAGAAGGACCGCAGTGCTGCTGAAAGGACTGCCACCCTTTGAACCCAGAACGACTCCAAGGGCTAGTTGGCTAGCCTCCTGATCTGAAGCCTCAGGGATATAACAGGCTTCCAATAACCTTGCATATGTACCTGGACTTTGCCATCTGTGAGTCTACCCCACCAAGTGGTGCCACCCCAGTCCTGGACCCTTGGAAGTGGGCCTAAGATGCATACCAGTGGATCTGACGCATCTCCTCTGCTGAGCAGGGCATCCCCGAGCTGAACCAACGCATCTTCTCGGCTCAGCGGCACATCCTCGAGCAGAACTGACGCATCGCCCAGTTTTGTAAATTAGTTCCTGCGCAGAAGGCCCGCATAGCCCCCGCTGTCCATGGAAGTGGCGCATTGCCAACGGTGCAGTGCATCTCCGGCCCAGGTCCTCACATTTCTCGTCCACGCCAGGCTTAACGACGATGCAGGACTCCACATCGCAGCCTCACAGCTCTTCTGAAACCGACACAAGGCCAGCTGGGTGATGCATCCATGACGCCAGGACTTTTCATCGCAAGCCCCATCGACAGGATCCATGATGACGATGCAAGAGGACCTCGCATGGCAGCCTCAACGCATCTCAGAACCGTCACATCGCCTCACCTGCGTGGCACCTCTTTGACCCGGATCCACGCAAAGCTCCGCAACCAGGATTTAAGGTACCTTGTTCAGTGGGCCTAACTGGGTCCCTGTAGCCGGTCCATGTTCTATCATGGTTGGCCTGAACTTGTGACTTTGTCCAGGTCAGGCACGACCAGATATCCCTTATAGGCACTTTGTGCTTTATGGCGCTATTTCCACTTAAAACTTTAAAATTCAATATCTCTGGTTTTACTGATTGGATTTTTGTCGTTTTTGGTCTTGTTTTATTTATTAAACCAATATCTATTTTTCTAACCTGGCATGGGATTCTTTTTGTGTGGTGTTTTCACTGTTTTACTGATTGAAGTGTTGCACAAATACTTTACACATTGCCTCTAATTTAAGCCTGACTTCTCTGTGCCAAGTTACCAGAGGGTGAGCACAGGGTAATTTGGGGTTTGCTTGTGCCTTACCCTGACTAGGATTGTGGCTGACCAGGGCCCAAAACCCAGTCAACCCAATTTCTAACAAACACTCATCATTTATTATATGTACTCAATACAATATCAAGAATGTACACTGATCAAAGTGGCTCTCACCATCCACACACACTCCCAGTCAACCAGTAACCCAATTTCTAACAAGCACTCATTATTTATCATATGTACTCAATATAATATCGAGAATGTACACTGGTCAAAGTGGCTCTTACCATCCACACACACGCCCAGCCACATTCATATTCATTTAAAAGCAAGGGCTATGGACATCAGTATGATACTAATCAGTAAACAATCCTGTTGTAGTTCATTCAATGTACACTGTTGTTAGAAGCCCAGTAGCCGAAGTACAACGTACCAATGTATGTTTCGGTGTTGTAGAACTAAACCTAAAGCTCCTTCATCAGAACTACATATATCGTAGCCAGAGAGTAATACACTTGTGGGGCAGCCCAAACTTTTGATTCTGAGATGTGTTCTGTTTCATATGGGTATGAGCAGAGGCTGTATAATTAAGGATATACAGTAAAGAACACTCCGTGGAGAGTGAGCGGCTAGAAAAGAATTTGGGGAATCCACCCAAAAGTCCAGAGTAGGGGGGCTACCTGTGCAGGCTCTTCAGAGTCACAGGCAGCATCACTGAATCAGGCCCCACAGTGCAAACTTCGGTGGCAGAAGTACTTGGGATGAGGTCAGGACTCCAACTGATACTGCAGCAATCTAGGGAAGAAACGAGAGTCAGGTACACAAAGGGGATGATTTGCTAACATATTGAGTCAATTTGCTTACTATTGCACAGCTTCACTTAAGCCCTTGCACAACCCATGATACACCATGATGCCTCATCAGATCCGCCAAAAGGGCCTCACTCAAAGACCGCCTAGACAACAACGCACACAACAGCAAAGAGCTCTTCAACATCGTGAAGGAACTCTCCAACCCCAGCTCCAACACCAACGACATCCAGCCGTCGCGAGACCTGTGCGACTCACTGGCCACCTTCTTCCACCGCAAAATCGCCGACATCCACGACAGCTTCAACACCACGACCGCCCCGGCAACCACCGAGACCACTGCCCCCACAACCACCAACCGCCTGCTCTCCTGGACCAACATCAACGACGAGGACACCAGCGAGATCATGAACACCATCCACTCCGGTTCACCGCTAGACCCGTGCCCTCACCACATCTTCAACAAAGCCAGTACAGCCATCGCGCCCCATCTCCGGAAAATAATCAACATCTCCTTCGAGACAGCAACCTTCCCGGAAAGCTGGAAGCACGCCGAGATCACCGCCTTACTCAAGAAACCCAAGGCAGACCCCAAGGACCTCAAGAACTTCCGACCCATCTCTCTGCTCCCGTTCCCCGCGAAGGTCACCGAGAAAATCGTCAACAAACAACTGACCCGCTACCTCGAGGAGAACAACATCCTGGACCCTTCCCAGTCCGGCTTCCGCAGCAACCACAGCACCGAAACCGCCCTCATCGCCGCCACCGATGACATCAGGACCCTGCTAGACAACGGAGAAACAGCAGCCCTCATCCTCCTGGACCTATCAGCCGCCTTCGACACGGTCTGCCACCACACACTACAAACACGCCTTCACGACGCCGGGATCCAAGAGAAGGCCCTGGACTGGACCACATCCTTCCTTTCCGGCCAGAACACAAAGCGTCCGCCTCGCCCCTTCCGATCCAAGGCCACCAAGATCATCTGCGGCGTACCCCAAGGCTCCTCCCTCAGCCCAACGCTGTTCAACATCTACATGGCACCCCTCGCCCACGTCGCCCGACAGCACAACCTCAACATCATCTCCTACGCCGACGACACCCAGCTGATCCTCTCCCTCACCAAAGACCCTCACACCGCCAAAGCCCACCTCCACGAAGGAATGAAGGCCGTCGCCGAATGGATGAGGACCAGCCGCCTGAAGCTGAACTCGGACAAGACGGAGGTCCTCATCCTTGGTTCCAACCCTTCAGCCTGGGACGACTCCTGGTGGCCAACATCACTGGGAACAGCCCCGCCACCCACCGACCACGTACGCAACCTAGGGGTCATCCTCGACCCCACCCTCTCCATGACTAAGCAGGTCAACGCCGTTTCCTCATCCTGCTTCAACATCCTCCGAATGCTCCACAGGATCTTCAAGTGGATCCCCACCGAAACAAGAAAAACAGTCACCCAGGCCCTCGTCACCAGCAGGCTGGACTACGGAAACGCCCTCTACGCAGGAACGACGGCTAAGCTCCTGAGACGGCTGCAACGCATCCAGAACGCCTCTGCACGTCTTATCCTCGACATCCCCCGACGCAGCCACATCACACCCCACCTGAGAGACCTGCACTGGCTCCCTGTCAACAAGAGGATAACCTTCAAGCTCCTCACCCACGCACACAAAGCACTCCACAACTCCGGACCAGCCTACCTCAACAGATGACTCAGCTTCTACACCCCCACCCGCCAGCTCCGCTCGACCAGCCTCGCCCTCGCCACAGTCCCCCGCATCCGGAAAACGACCGCCGGCGGCAGATCCTTCTCCCACCTCGCCGCCAAGACCTGGAACACCCTCCCCACCAACCTCCGACAGACCCAAGACCTACTGGCCTTCAGAAGACTCCTCAAGACCTGGCTCTTCGATCAGTAGCAGCACCACCCCCTCTTCCCCCAGCGCCTTGAGACCCTCGCGGGTATGTAGTGCGCTTTATAAGTGACATGATTGATTGATTGATTGATCTAGGCCAAAGGTCTTATTAACCCAGCTGCAGTGTCTAGCTCCATTGGGATGTTGATGGAGAACAACCTTGCCACCCACCAGTATTATGTCCAGGATGGTAAACACCCCTTACTCCGCATCCGTCACCCCGCATGTTGTTACAACGCGGTCGTTACAACAACCGCGTTGTAACAACGCATACCATTACCCTGCAAGGGGGGAGAAGATGTTCGATTTAAAATCCAACACCTTCCCTACTGTCCGCACAGACTGGAGTTGGAATAGTAAATTATACTATTCCAACATCCAGCGCCCCCCTCCGCAAGTCGTTGTTACGACTTGCTGGGTAATGGTATGCGTTGTTACAACGCAGTCGTTGACCGCGTTGTAACAACATGCGGGGTGAGGGAAAGCGGAAAAAAGAGGCATATTCGTCCAGGATCCCTTTCCTGCCTTAGGACCCAGATTAAAGGCCTGACAACATACCTGCTGAAGCGCACATCCTGGTACGGTGTGCTGTTTTTGGCACAGATTGAAGGGATCAGATGGGAGCAGCAACAGGCTTTTATTCATTTGCAGAAAGGATGCTCCTCTTCAAATGAGGGAAGGCACACCTCCTTAGAAGCATTCTTCAAGACTATCCCTCTGCTAGAGCTTCATTAGTATCTCATCAAAGACGAATCTGCGCCTAATGACCTTGAACAAACTCTGCCCATGATGCGCAGCCTAGCACTGGAGGGCTTTACCCGAATGCGTGCAGAGCTGCGCGGTCTCTGCCTCCTGGGTATTGTTGCAGTATTTCCAGGAACATGCTGGAAGAACACAATAGAATACATGGAAAACACTTGTGCTTTGTTGTTCAGAGTCATTTGGCGGTCAGCATTTCTCAGTCCAGTTATTTTCATTTCCCTCTTATAAAATACCTAGAATTTAGATCTAAACAGATTCTATTATCTTGCATAAACAATATTGCGGAATAAAGAGAGAACAATACAACAGGTCGAAGCTCGAGAACCTGGGATTATGGTCCTTTTCAGTGCTTAGACCGACAGGGTAAACAAGCTGCAGGCGAAGAATTCAAGCGCTTTTGTAAGCAATGCATAATTTATTTAATAGGACCAACGGTAAAAATGTCAAACTGCCGCAGTCTCACTACAGCGTCAGTTAATAATTATTTTAAAGATTGCAGAAGTACAGTAACTCCATATGGCAAGCAGCGCGATACAAAGCACCTATATAAATACATATTGAGAAAAAGAAACCAAAAGATAAGAATTGTAGAAGAGCGAAGTCTGCCAAGAAGGACGAAGGGGTGAATAGTTAGTGTACCGATGAATAGGGACAGAGTGAATAAATGATGTGGTTGTGCTACCTCACAGAGGAATGCACTTACCAACCCCTTTACGACCTGTAGGTTTCATTTGTCAAACCTTCAGCCCAACCCTGGGAATCTGGGCAGCAAAACTGCACAAAAAAACAAGTGTAAAGCATTTAAACAGCATCAAAACAATTGAAGTAGAAACCGACAAGACACCAAGAAACTCTGACACCAATTTATACAAATAAACTGTATTTATTGTTTTTTTTGACACCACAATGAAAAACCTCCACCAGAGGGTTCCAGAGATATAGAATTTATAAGGTATAGCAAATCAAAGCATTTCACTCAACCACTAACAAGCCTTGGCAAGTTCAACAAATTAGAAGCTTTTTTGCTAAAATGTTGGGCTAGTTGTAATGCTGTCACTTAGAGGTACTTTGTAACTCCTGTAGATAGTCAGTCAGGGAGACCAGCCAGGTCCTCAAACAGTTACTGCAATGGTAGAAGTATCCTCAGTGAGCTCCAGGCACTTTCATTGACTGCAGGGATTTTTTATGGAATGGTCCTGATACAAGGGTTGAAGGATGCTGTGGATGCGATGCAGGGTGAGGCAGTCCTGGCCACAGGGCCAAAGTCCCTCAAAGTCCTCTCAGTGCTGGTAGAAGTCCTGTCACCCCTGGGGTATCCTGGTCACAGCGAAACCCTTTCCTGGACGATAAATCGGCTTCTGGGCAACCAAGATGCACTTCGTCGACTCTCCTGGGTTCCGCAAACTCGGGTGCAACTTTGAGCATCAGGTCCTGGCCTATGGGGCAGCACGCAATGGTTGGCGGCATTCTGAAGATTTTGGACAACGTACTTGTTCCAGCAAGCTTCCCAGCTGTTGTGGCCCTGTGCTTTGAACATGAGGTCAGCCAACTGACCCTTGGAGACTTTTGACTTGGGCTGGGCCCTGGAGATGACTTCTACACAAGCAGGAAACAGCAGGCACAGTCATTCTCCTTTGCTAGCCACCAGGTTGAGCAGGTGCTGTCTACACTGGTGCAGCCTCTCTTTGCCAGTTCCATGTTGCAGCAAGGCAGTCTTTTTTGGTTATTCTTCCAGTCCAAAAGAGATCTGAGATTTAGGTGCAGAGGTGCTCTATTTATGTTCAGAAAATGCCCTCAGGCTAGAATGTGGTTGGTAGCCAATGGGCTACTAGGTTCTCTCCCTCCTGATGAACACTTCCTGGGACTTGTGCCATCTGGCATCCCAAGATGCACCATTCTGCCTGCTCCCAACATGACAGAGCCCCTTTCTCTGTGTCCAGAGCTCCCTAGCCTAACCCAGAGGTGTGGCTATCAAGGGGGCTACACACCACCAAGAAGCCAGTTTGACAACACGTTTTTCCCTCTCCTTCCCGGATGCCAGCTATTTTGCCGAAACAATGGGACTGTCCCTATCCAAAGTGTTCCCCATTTGCTCTTCAAAGGAGGTGTCAGCTCTGAAGTTCACCTTGTGGGCCAACACCAGTGTGACTTCCTGCAGGAGGTAGGTAACACTCCTCTCCAGTGCAGGCCCCTACTGTCTCCTTTCCTGAGAGTCATTTGCACGTCTCCCTAGGAAGGCAGAAAGCTGTCTCCGGTTCAAATTTCATGTGTGACCATAACGGGCACAAGAGTTTGAAGGCAGCAAAGTGGCAACTTTGTAAAAGTTGTACACTAGTACTAGTTACATTAATTTCGATTTGAGAATCAAGTCAGGCTTAATGCAAAGAGCTGTTTGATAACTTGGAGTATCAACTTTTGTTGTACCGATCAGGAGTTAGCACAGCTGAAGGGTCATCGTGTAACCCTGTACTCGCCAATGGGGCAACCAAGTCTTTCCACAGTTAAAAACACAGTTTCACGTTTTTACTGTCAGATCATATAAAATAAATGTCCTGACCATGAATTATGATGCACCCTGCCTTAGGACTCGATAGGCCTGCCATTGGGGTTACTTACACATATTGTAGAGGGACTTTTGATTTTGCCATGGTCTTAAAGGGCAAAGTTGGGCTAGCAGTTCAAATCTGCTCTTCTAGTCTGTAATACGGGACTGGGGGGCTTGTTTTACCTTTGTCACACCCATGGTATTACAACCAGAGCTGCAGTCTCTGGGGTAACTCTCTAACTTACAGGCCCTGGGACCCCAGGCTACCATATACTAGGGACTTACAGGTAAGTTAGCCTATGCCGATTGGGTATAGCCAACGTAACATACACATTTTGGGTTAACAGCACTGGCACTGAGGTCTGGTTAGCAGGCCTCAGTGCACTCTCAGAGTAGAAAAACCAACAGCATCAGTCATAATAACCTGGGGGTGACCATACAAAATGAGGGATTTCCTTAGGAAGTGGGTCAGGAAGGATATGAAGGAAAGTAATAGACTTATCCAGCTCTATTTTACCCCACTGTCTGCTTTCATTCTGTATCCTCTGTCCTATGTGATCAGGAGTACTTACAACTGATTACAGGGCACCAGCAGAAGGGTTGGTTATGCACATTTGTTTCAGGCACAAATTCACCATTTTGTTTTGATCGCCTGTAAACTGAAATCCAGCCCTTGACCTTCCATGCCTATGATTAATTTCAATCCATGACCACCCTGCCTTTAGACAAGGCCTCAACAGAGATCTCAAGACCAAGAATCCAGAGACGTGAGATTTGAGAAAGTTTGAAACAAAATCCCTGGTTCAAGACCCTGGCAAAGTCAGTGGTGCCACTGAGAATGTTTGGGAGTTAAATCTGTGTAGCACTGAGTGCAGAAAGGTCCAGGACACCTTATCAATTGCCTTTTCCTTGTTCAATTCCATGGCATTGCAGAGGTACTTAGTGAATTTGCTTTCTCAAGTACAGGGCTGAAACGTCTAATATTGTCTGATGCAAATATATCTTTGATGGATCCTTTTTTGTGTGGGATGTTTTAGTTGCAGCAGTACTGCTTCTAGTCTGAGCGAGAGGTGAGTATTTCGACATTTTTCTTACAGTCCATATTTAAGAGCGACATTGGTTTGTAATTCGGGGGATCAGTAAGAACTTTCCAACATTTGTCTATAACCTCTACTGTGGCGTCCATGACTGTGCCTTTAACTTCACCTGTAGTGCTGAAGAGTGAATATAGTTCTTGCAGATTGGGTAATAGTGTGGTTTAAAATGTTTTATCAAAGGACGTATAGAAGCTGTCTAGGCCTGGTGCTTTACAGCTTTGTAAGAAGTGGATAGTTCTCAGTATTTTGGATCTATGTATATCTTTATTGAGATTAGTATGTTTTTTATCATCTAGTGATGGAAGTCTTAGTTTATTAAAGTAGGTGTTGCAGTTTTTTGTATAGATTGGCACTATTAGGCTATAGAGTTTGGAGTAATATCTGTAGGAGGTTTCTATAATGTTCATCAAGATAGTGGATCTTTGATGACTAAGACGTGTAATTTGTTCTTGGAATTGAAAACCCCCAAAAATGTCTCATACCATAGTTGATGACCATGGATAAGCCTTATTAAAGGAGTTGATAACACAATACATATCAATAACTTTAACATTTGTTCCTTTAAACATCTATGGAACAAGGTAGACACTGATCTCCTAAAGGTGGAACTACCTTAGAACGGCACACTTCATACCTCAGCATTCCGCCCGATCAGTAAAGTGTCCCGATGAACCAGACTTGAAATTGCCTTTCCTACCCTCAAGATTCTTAGCATCCTGCCAAACCACTTGTAACAAAGCAGGTTCCATCCTCCGTTCCCATGTATTCTTACATCAATGCTGCTCCCTCCACTCCTCTTCTTCCTAACTCTTACTATCCCCTCTGACCTCACTATATTCATATTTCATACTTCTCCTCCTTCTTTCCTTTCTAATCTTTCTCACAATATGGTGCTAAACTTACCTACACACACACAGACTACTGAGCCACACAACGTATGGCAAAACAACAAACACGCTATTCTTAAAACAAAGAAACACAGCTGCTTCTATGGTGTCTATGTACACCACAAATTATATCACCCTGTACAATGAGTTGGACAACCCCTTAACCAATAGGTAACATATCTTCACTTCTGAACATTCCGTGGCAAATGTGTTAAACTGTAAATTCTCCAGAACCATGCATCTTTCTCTCCTTCTAACAAAATCAAGAAAAAGGTTATTGAAATATGAAAATATATATAAACAAAAAATTAAGAGAATGGCTAGGAGTGAGGCTACTCTAAGACTTCAGTCACACCCAATGACAGAGTCTGAACTGCAAGTTGTAGATTTCATGCTAACTAAATTAGTCTTAAAACCAAACTATGAGACATGCCAAATGAGTGACATATTTAATTAGTGTAATTGTGGTCCATGCAGTGAACATTCTTCAAAATGTTTGACTGATACCTGTTAGACCTGGCATCCTTGGCGTGGGTCTCCCTTCCATTTTTTCGTAATGCCTCCACTGTTGCCGATATGTTTTTGCTGGACTAGATGCTCATGGGCACTTTGCCGCTGCTAATCAGTGCCAAAGTGCAAGTGCTCCCTATCGTGAATTGATGTAAGTATTAGTGACTCCATGATTGGATGATTGGTTTACTTGTCAGTCCCTAGTACCATGCACTGAGTGTGCCCAGGGCTTGTAAATCCAATGCTGCTGGTGGGCTTGCAGCACGGGTTGTGCCACCCACAGAAGCAGCTTGTAAAGTGTGTCTCAGGCCTGCCATTGCAGAGCCTGTGTGCAGCCTAGGGCTGCCATGTCGACTTGGTGAGTGCACCCACTTACCAGTCCCTAAACCTTCCCTTTACTGCATGTTGGTCACCCCTAAAGTAGGCCCTAGGGCAGGGTGCATTGTAAGTATAAGGTAGGACATGCCCTGGTGTGTGTGGCGTGTCCTAATAGTGAATTACAGCCATTTTCGTTTTTCACTATTGCAAGGCTACCTGCTCCCCATAGGCCAGAATGGGCAGACTGACTATTACACCTTATAGTCAGAACTGACCCAGGAACATGGTAGAAAAACTAATTTAGTATGCCTGAACTCAGGATGATAAAATACATCTTTTAGTGAAGTTGATTTTAACATTCTGTGTTTGAAAATACCACTTTTAGAAAGTGGGTATTTTCTTGCCTAACTATCCAAGCCTGCCTCTGCTAGATTGTGTATTCCTTGTCTGGAGATTGAGTGACAGGGGCTGGGGGTGGCTACAGGAGACAGGGTGAGTCAGCACCGGGCTGAATAGAAAGATCTGCATCCAGAGTGGAGGGAGGAGTTGCACCTGGGTCTGAATAGGGCTGTGCCTGCCTTCCACAATGCTGGCTCCACCTCCTGCCGGGCGGCTGAGCACTCTGCCCCACATTCTGAAAGGAAAGAAGGAGTCAGAAAAACAAAGTGCTCCAGGACTGACCAGAACTGGTTTTGGGCTAGGCAGAGGCCTCTCTGCCTTCAGAGAACAAAGAGAAACTGTGTATAAAAGGGGACCCAGACCCCTAGGAAATTAGATCACTTTTGGGAACAAGAAGAAACCTTTGCTGAGGAGCGGAACCAAGAAGAAACTGAGGAGAGACTATCCCTAAGCCTGAAGTGCTGCTTGGGGGATTGGCCTGCAGTGGTTTGCCTGACTGCCAAAGAAAGGAGAAAGGAACTTTTGCTTTGCTGTGACTTTCATCAACTTGTGAAGGATCTCCAAGGGCTTGGAAGAGAGCTTGCGCCCTGACCGAAGTCCCAGGACCATTGGACTTCACCCCCTTTGTGAATTGCCGCTGGAAACTCTGTTTCAGTGGCTACAGAGGTAGGGAGCTGTGACCGACTCTCACGACCGACTCGGTGTCATGTAAGCACCGCATCGAAGCACCGTCTCGCCCTGCAATGCACGGCCCTGGTCTCACCGACTCCGTCAACGAGCCGCTGCCTGCACCGTATCGAGGGACAACGCGTCCTGCAACGCTTCGCTACGCCGAATCGAACTGGTCCGACCGACACGGTCACTGCTGCTGAGTTCGAGTCCTGTGACCGCACCGGAGTTGGGCACCGCTCGCACGCTTTGCGACGCACCGCCCGACTCGCACCGCTGTCCGGACTGATGGACGCCAGCTCCTGAATCCGGCTCCGTCGCCGCACCGCAACCTGCCAGCACCGCACCGAAGCCCCGTCTCGCCCTGCAACGCACGGCCCTGGTCTCACCGACTCCGTCTCGACGACGTCAACGAGCCGCTGCCTGCACCGCATCGAGGGACAACGCGTCCTGCAACGCTTCCATTTTTGCATCGCGACCGCGACGAACAGCCATCCGGCTCGCACGCCCGTGCCTGCCGCTTCAAGTCAAAGGTACTGTGACCGAGTCTGTCTACGCTTTGATGGCCCGTCTCGACGCGGTCAGCTGGATTTGTTAGACTCTGTTTGTTCTCGACATCGCCGTAGCCGGAGGAGGCTACCGACTCGCACAGAACCTTGAATTAAGCCTTTTTGATCAGAACTAAGTATTCTTAACAGTATTGTGGATTATTTTTGTCGTTTATGGTCTTGTGATAAATCTATATAAAGTATACCTATTTTTATAAATATATAACCTGTGTGGTGTCCATTTGTAGTGTTGTCACTTGATTACTGTATGTGTTCACAAATGCTTTACACACTGCCTCTGAACTAAGCCTGTCTGCTCGTGCCAAGCTAACAAGAGGGTGAGCAGGGGTTATTTCAGGAGTGTACCTACTTTCCTGACTAGACTCAAGGGTCCCTATTTGGACAAAGGTACCTACCTCTGCCAACTAGAGACCCCCAAATCTAACATTGGTGGTCAGCGGTGAGGATTCTGGACTTGCATTTGTGACTCATGTACAGTGATTGGTGAACACTACTTAGTGAGTGCAGACCAAAACGCAACCACATACTTTTATAGCATTTTTTCCGGGATTTCCCATTTTTGCAAATGCCAAGTTTAATCACTATGGAGAAACCAGCATCAGTAGCCTCTGTTGAGTGTGATTGGGAAGAAGAGAGGCTAGAATGCTACACCCTCAAGCAGCTCAGGCAATTCTGCAAAAAGTTTAAAGTGTCCATGTTAGACCTGGCACCAATGGCGTGGGTCTCCCTTCCATTTTTCGCTGTTGTCTCCTCTGTTTTACTGCTGTTAGATGCTCTGGGCGCTGTGCCACTGCCATTCAGTGTCACAGCGCAAATGCTCCCTGTGTAAATATGTCTATGTGAATTGGTATACCCCTGATTGGCTTATTTGGTTTACCTGTTAGTCCCTAGTAGTGTGGCCTATGTGTGCCCAGGGCTGGTAAACCAAATGCTGCTGGTGGGCCTGCAGCACTGATGTGTGCCACCCACAGAAGCAGCTTGTAAAGTGTGTCTCAGACCTGCCACTGCAGTGTCTGTGTGCAGTCCAGAACTGCCATCTTGGCTGTGAAGTGCACTCACTTCCCAGCCCCTGAACCTTCCCTTGGCATCCTGTAAGTCACCCCTATGGTAGGGTGCCTTGTATGTGTAAGGCAGGACATGCCTTGGTGTGTGTAGCATGTCCTGGTAGTGAATTATGCCCCATTTCGTTTTTCACTACTGTAAGGCTACCTGTTCCTCATAGGCTAGAATGGGCAGTTTGACTATTACATTCTATAGTCCTAACTAACCCCAGGAACATGGTAGAAAAACGAATTTAGTATGCCTGAGCTCAGAATATTAAAATACATCTTTTAGTGAAGTTTATTTTTATATTCTGTGTTTGAAAATACCACTTTTAGAAAGTAGGTATTTTCTTGCCTAAGCCTTCCAGTGTGCTCTGCTGTTATGTGTATTGGCTGTCTGGGTTTAGAGGGACAGGACAGGTTGAGTCAGACCTGGGTTGAATAGAGAGATCTGCATTTAGAGTGTGGGGAGGGGTGGCTCCTTGACCTGAATAGGGCTGTGCCTGGCAAGGTGAATGCTGGCTCCACCTCCCACTGTGTGTCTGCTAGCAGACCCCCTCTTTCTGAAAGGAAGGATGCAGCCTGGTAAACAAAGTGCTCCAGGCCTGAGCAGAACTGGTTCTGGCTAGGTTCAGTGACTGGTAGCTTCAAGGATCAAAGGCTTCTGGGGTATAAATATCTGTGTTCAAGCCCCTACATTTTGTATTGCTTTTGGATCTGGAGAGGAAACTCTGTCCGTGCCACTGGAGGAATCTGCAGGAAGTGACTGTCCCTGTGCTGTGTGTTGTTTCTTGCACTGGCCTGCAGCAGTGACCACTGGACCTTGAAGAAGAGGAAAAGGAACTCTTGAGAGAACTTTTATTTTTGTACAGCAATCACCCAAGGGCTAGGAAAAGAGCTAGCTTCCTGCTGGAGTCTCAGGCACATCAGACTCCACCACCAACCTCCTGCTTCCTCCCTGCGAGGACTGCTATCTGCTGAGGAGGCTCCTGTGAGTTCCAGGGCCTCTAGTCTGCATCAGAGAAAAGAGGGTAAGAAATCGACGCTAACGCATCTTTGCGGGCCGCTGCAGTCGAGAGCGCTGGGAAAATCATTGCGCTACTGCCGCCGAGGGCCCGCAACCCGAAACCATCGCTGACGCCCCTTTGCGAGCCGCTGCAGCCGAGACGCGCTGGAAAGATCACTGCGCTGCTGACGCCGCGCACTCGCAACCCTGAAAGAAATCATCGCTTCGAGACATCGCAGTGCGGACGCCGTGCGTTCGCCACTTTGATCGCATCGCACCGAATTTCGTCGCTCCCTCGCGGAGCGTCTTGTCGTCGCATAGCAACACGATCGCACAGCGCAACAGGATCACCGCATCGACTTCTCCCACGCGGCAAGAAAGTCATCGCATCGGCGGTCCAGCATGCAGAAGTTTGTCGCATCGTCTCCGCACGCATCCGCAGATCGGCGCATCATCCTCCCTTGCGGCAAGGATTTCAACGCATCGCCGGCCTCGCGTGCCGAGAATCATCGCTACAGCTTATTTGCGACACTTTGTTGGTTTTGCTACTAAACCCAGGTACTTTGTGAAAGAAAGGGTCGCAGAGACCACTGCTTTGAACTTGAACCTTATTTTTGCAACCTTTGAACTATTTTTGACAGCCCTTCAACAGCTATCCTATTTTTGACAGTATTGGTCTTGTGATAAATCTGCCTTTATATAAAGATACTTATTTTTTATAATAACTACTTGTGTGGTGTCCCTTTGTAGTGTTCCTCACTGGGTTACTGTGTATGATCATAAATGCTTCACACCCTGCCTCTGAGATAAGCCTACCTGCTCGTGCTACGTTACCACAGGGTTGAGCAGGGGTATTAAAGAGGGTAGCCCTCTCACTCTGACTTAGGAAGAAGGGTCCCTACTTGGACAGTGGCCAGCCATTGCCAACTAAAGACCCCCATTTCTAACATTGGTGGTCAGCGGTGAGGATCTGGAGTTGCATTTATGATCGCATACAATAATTATAGTGTACACTACTAGTGAGTGCAGACCATAACGTACCGCATACATTTTTTTGCTCCTATATTGTGATTGATATTGCCGGTGATTTTTCACCCGCGCACATTTTCTGAGAGTTTTTGGGATCCTATATTGTGATTGATATTGCCGGTGATTCTTCACCCGCGCCCATTTATTGAAAGTTTTTGATCCCCTATTGTAATTGATATTGCCGGTGATTTTTCACCCGCGCACATTTCTGAGAGTTTTGGGATCCTATATTGTGATTGATATTGCCGGTGATTTTTCACCCGCGCCCATTTATTGAAAGTTTTTGATCCCCTATTGTGATTGATATTGCTGGTGATTTTTCACCCACACACATTTCTGAGAGTTTTTAGGATCCTATATTGTGATTGATATTGCCGGTGATTTTTCACCCGCTTACATTTTTGAGAAGTTTTCTTCTGTCCTTTATTGATATTGCCAGTTATTTCTACAATGGGCAAGCCCAGATCCAATGCCTCAGAAGATCTCTCCTGGGAAGAAGAGAAAATAGAAACCTACAATGCCAAGCAGCTCAAATATTTTTGCAAGCAATTCACAGTCCCTATCACAGGTCTCACTAGAAGGGAGGGGTATTACAAGGCGCTGAAGGCCTGGCTAGAAGCCAGGGATGCCCCTAAGGATCTAGGAGAGCTTGTGGAGGGAGGAGAGCAGCAGGGCGATGTAGTAGACTTAGTAGGAGATCCAGCCCTTTCCAACCCGGGCTCTAGTGTGTCCGCTAAGGGTCTGTCCCCAGAAGAGCTGGAGGACAGGGAGAGAGATAGGCGGCATAATATGGAGATGGCTAAGCTTAAAATGGATGGTCACCGGGACCTAGAGAACAAGAAGTTAGAAATTGAGATTATGAGGATGAAGCTTGAGCATGAGAGAGTATTGAGGGAGTTGGAGATTAAAGCTAAGAGCATGGAAATCTCCCCTCTGGTGGCAGCGTACCTGTAGTGCACCCTGAGAGTAGGGTGTATATACCCAAGGAGGTTATTAAAGATTTCCACAAAAGTGAAGATATTGGGCAATGGTTTGCCGCTTATGAATTAGCCATGGTGTCCCACCGGGTCCCTGAGAAGAATTGGGGAGCGGGGTTGTGAGTGAGGGGAGGGATACCTTGTTGGACCTGCCCCCAGAAAGTAGGATGGTTTATGCCCACATGAAGGAAGCGTTGATGACCCGCTATGGTTTGACCCCTGAGATGTATAGACAGAGGTTTAGGGTCTGTAAGAAGCTAGAGGGTACCACGTGGGTTGAATATGTGTCCTTTTTTTGCAGAGCCATGGAACGCTGGGTAAAAGGTAGCAAAGTAGAAACTTTTGCACAGTTTTATGATTTGATTGCATGGGAGCATTTATCTAGTAATTGTTTTCCTGAGCTACGCCAGCACCTAATTGATTGCAAGCTGACTAACCCTAGAAAGCTTGCTGAGGAGGCGGACCGCTGGGTGAGCACCCGGGTCCGCAAGGGTCCAGTGGGAGACGTCGCCAAAGGTGGGCAGGGTCCCCAGCAGAGGAGTGGGGGGACAAGGGTCAACAGAGGGAGTTCCACGGAGGGCCCCAAAGTAATCCCCCAGGGAACCAAGCAGTGGTGTCCCAGCCCCCCAAGAAAGGAGGACCGGGCCCCCAACAGGTAGGCCTGTTCCCAGGGGCCCCCACGTGTTACAACTGTGGTCAAGTGGGCCACAGATATTTTGATCCCCAGTGCCCCCAAAGGGGGGCCAGTGCACCCCCCCGTGCACCACCCCGCCAGATTGCTAGTGTAGCCCTGGGAGAGGAGATGGGTGCCCAAGAGGGGTGGGATCCCGTAGAATTGACCCTTGTCTCATTAGGGGACTTTGAGATGGTCCCCAAGCCTGCACTGCCTGCTAACACTAAAAAATACAGGCAGTGGGTGACCATCAATGGCCATAGGGTGGAGGCTCTAAGAGACACAGGGGCCAGTGTAACTGCTGTCAGCTCCCGGTTGGTGTCCAAAGAGCAGGTTGTCCCCCATGCATTCTACCCAGTAGTGTCCGCAGACAACTCAGAGAGCCAATGTGAGGTGGCTCAGGTTCCCTCTGAGTGGGGGGGGGGGTCTCAGGAACTCTTCAGGTAGCTGTGAGGCCCGCAATGCCTGTGGACTGTCTGCTGGGCAATGATTTAGAGGACTCCCCGTGGGCTACGGTGGAGAGGAAGGCTCACTTAGAGATGTTGGGCCTGCCTGAGTGGGCGTGTGCTACCACTCGGTCCATGGCAGCCAAGGAGGGTGTTGAAAAGGATCTGGAGCCTGAGAGTAGGGCCCAGATCCCTGCCTTAGAGAGAAGGGGCAGGGGCGCGGGAAGCCGGCCCCCTTGGTTCCCACGGCCCAGGAAGGAGCAGACCCTGAGGGGGATGCCCTGGAGCCTACCGGGGAGCAGATCACCGAACTGGGGGACCTGCCTGAGCTGACCCATTGGCAGCAGGAAGGGGGACCCACCAGGGAGGAATTTTGTGAGGGTATGCGGCGACAGGCTGCAGCCCAGGCAGAAGGTGACATGTCTGGTTCACATCTGATTTATTGGGAGAACAGTCTCCTGTATAGTGAGCCTAAGGTTGCTGAGCCAGGGTCAGCCCGTGTGCTGGTGGTACCCGAGTGCTTCAGGACCTTCCTACTGGGGTTGGCTCATGACATTCCATTGGCAGGACATCTGGGGCAGACCAAGACCTTTGAGAGGCTGTCCGCCCACTTTTATTGGCCCCAGATGCACAAGAGTTCAGACTCTCATTGCAGGACCTGTGAGACTTGCCAGGCAAGTGGGAAGAGTGGGTGGAAGATCAAGGCCCCACTCCAGCCCTTTCCAGTTGTGAGTACCCCATTCGAGCGAGTGGGCATTGACATTGTGGGGCCTCTGGACCCCAAGACAGCCTTGGGCAACAGGTTCATCCTGGTCTTGGTGGACCATGCCACCCGGTACCCTGAAGCCATCCCGCTCAGGACAGTGACGGCCCCCGTGGTGGGACGTGCACTGATGGGGATTTTCTCCCGTGTGGGATTCCCCAGAGAGGTGGTGTCTGACAGGGGGACCAACTTCATCTCCCAGTACATGAAGTCTCTGTGCAAGGAGTGTGGGGTAACGTATAAGTTCACCACTCCTTACCCCCCCCCAGGTAATGGTCTGGTTGAAAGGTTCAACCGGACCTTGAAGGGCATGATCATGGGCCTAGAAGAGCCCCTGAGGCGGAAGTGGGACGTCCTCTTGCCATGCCTGTTGTTTGCCTACCGTGAGGTGCCACAGAAGTCCTTAGGGTTCAGTCCCTTTGAACTCCTCTATGGCCACCCGGTTAGAGGACCTCTGAGTCTGGTCAAGGAAGGCTGGGAGCAATCTCCCAGGAAACCTCCCCAAGATGTATTTAGCTACATGTTGGCCTTCAGGAACCAGACTCGGCGTTTCAGAAAAATTGCTGAGGCAAATCTGGAAGCCAGCCAAGAAGAAATGAAACGTTGGCACGACCAGAATGCCACTCTGGTCGAATTTCAACCTGGTCAGAAGGTTTGGGTACTGGCCCCAGTGGAGCCTTGTGCGCTCCAAGATAAGTGGACCGGTCCCTTTGAGGTGGTGGAGCGCAAAAGTCCAGTTACCTACTTGGTGGACTTTCAGTCTCCCAGGAACCCCTTGCGGGTCCTGCATGTGAACCGCATAAAGCCCCACTTTGAGAGGTCTGAAGTGGGCATGCTTCTTGCCACAGATGATGGGGTTGAGGAGGAGAGTGAGCCTCTCCCTGACCTCCTGTGTGCAGAAGAGAAGGATGGGTCAGTGGAGGGTGTGATCCTCTCCACCACACTGACCCCTGAGCAGCAGAGAGATTGTCACCACCTGTTGGGGCAATTTTCTGATTTGTTCTCCCTGGTACCTGGTGTCACTGATTGGTGCGTCCATGAGGTGGATACCGGGGACAGTTCTCCTGTCAAGCACAAGGCTTACAGGGTAACTGACAGGGTCAGGGCTTGCATTAAGGAGGAGGTCTCCAAAATGTTCGCCCTAGGGGTGGTTGAGTCCTCTAGCAGCCCCTGGTCCAGCCCCGTGGTCTTGGTACCAAAAGCTGCGACGCCTGGTGCCACTCCTGAACTTAGGTTCTATGTGGACTACCGAGGTCTCAATTCGGTCACCAAGACCGACGCGCACCCCATCCCCAGAGCTGATGAGCTCATAGACCGGTTAGGGGCTGCCCGGTACCTCAGCACGTTTGATCTGACGTCTGGGTACTGGCAGATCGCCTTAACTGATGGGGCAAAGGAGAGGTCAGCATTCTCCACACCAGATGGGCACTACCAGTTCCGTGTGATGCCCTTTGGGATGAAGAATGCCCCTGCCACCTTCCAGAGATTGGTCAACCAGGTGTTGGTTGGGCTGGAGGCTTTCAGTGCCGCCTACCTGGATGACATTGCAGTGTTTAGTTCCTCCTGGGAGGACCACTTGCGCCACCTCTGGGAAGTGTTGATGGCGCTGCGCAGAGCAGGCCTCACAATCAAGGCCAGTAAGTGCCAGATTGGGCAGGGTTCTGTGGTGTACTTGGGACACCAGGTGGGGAGCGGCCAGGTGGCGCCCCTGCAGCCCAAGATTGAAACCATCCTGGCTTGGGAGCCCCCAAGGACCCAGACCCAGGTGAGGGCCTTCTTAGGACTCACGGGTTATTACAGGAGGTTTGTCAAGGGGTATGGCAACATTGTTGCACCCTTGACTGAGCTGACTTCCAAGAAGCGGCCAAAGATTGTGAACTGGACTGACACCTGTCAGAAAGCCTTTGATGCCCTCAAAACTGCTATGTGTACAGCACCCGTACTCCAGGCGCCCAATTTTGCTAAGGAATTTGTTGTCCAGATAGACGCTTCGGAGCATGGGGTGGGGGCCGTTCTGTCACAGATAAATGAGGAGGGACTAGACCAACCTGTAGCCTTTATCAGTAGGAGGTTACTTCCACGGGAACAGAGGTGGAGTGCAATTGAGCGTGAGGCATTTGCTGTGGTCTGGGCACTGAAGAAGCTGAGACCATACCTGTTTGGGACTCACTTCCGGGTTCAGACAGACCACAGGCCCCTCAGATGGCTGATGCAGATGAGGGGTGAGAATCCCAAGTTGCTGAGGTAGTCCATTTCCCTACAGGGTATGGACTTCACGGTGGAACACCGCCCTGGTACAGAACACGCCAATGCTGATGGTCTGTCCAGATTTTTCCGCCTTAGCGATGAGAACTTCCAAGGGGATGGGTAGTTCTCCCCACATTTCAGCTGGAGGGGACATGTGTTAGACCTGGCACCATTGGCGTGGGTCTCCCTTCCATTTTTCGCTGTTGTCTCCTCTGTTTTACTGGTGTTAGATGCTCTGGGCGCTGTGCCACTGCCATTCAGTGTCACAGCGCGAATGCTCCCTGTGTAAATATGTCTATGTGAATTGGTATACCCCTGATTGGCTTATTTGGTTTACCTGTTAGTCCCTAGTAGTGTGGCCGATGTGTGCCCAGGGCTGGTAAACCAAATGCTGCTGGTGGGCCTGCAGCACTGATGTGTGCCACCCACAGAAGCAGCTTGTAAAGTGTGTCTCAGACCTGCCACTGCAGTGTCTGTGTGCAGTCCAGAACTGCCATCTTGGCTGTGAAGTGCACTCACTTCCCAGCCCCTGAACCTTCCCTTGGCATCCTGTAAGTCACCCCTATGGTAGGGTGCCTTGTATGTGTAAGGCAGGACATGCCTTGGTGTGTGTAGCATGTCCTGGTAGTGAATTATGCCCCATTTCGTTTTTCACTACTGTAAGGCTACCTGTTCCTCATAGGCTAGAATGGGCAGTTTGACTATTACATTCTATAGTCCTAACTGACCCCAGGAACATGGTAGAAAAACGAATTTAGTATGCCTGAGCTCAGAATATTAAAATACATCTTTTAGTGAAGTTTATTTTTATATTCTGTGTTTGAAAATACCACTTTTAGAAAGTAGGTATTTTCTTGCCTAAGCCTTCCAGTGTGCTCTGCCGTTATGTGTATTGGCTGTCTGGGTTTAGAGGGACAGGACAGGCTGAGTCAGACCTGGGTTGAATAGAGAGATCTGCATTTAGAGTGTGGGGAGGGGTGGCTCCTTGACCTGAATAGGGCTGTGCCTGGCAAGGTGAATGCTGGCTCCACCTCCCACTGTGTGTCTGCTAGCAGACCCCTCTTTCTGAAAGGAAGGATGCAGCCTGGTAAACAAAGTGCTCCAGACCTGAGCAGAACTGGTTCTGGCTAGGTTCAGTGACTGGTAGCTTCAAGGATCAAAGGCTTCTGGGGTATAAATATCTGTGCTCAAGCCCCTACATTTTGTATTGCTTTTGGATCTGGAGAGGAAACTCTGTCCGTGCCACTGGAGGAATCTGCAGGAAGTGACTGTCCCTGTGCTGTGTGTTATTTCTTGCACTGGCCTGCAGCAGTGACCACTGGACCTTGAAGAAGAGGAAAAGGAACTCTTGAGAGAACTTTTATTTTTGTACAGCAATCACCCAAGGGCTAGGAAAAGAGCTAGCTTCCTGCTGGAGTCTCAGGCACATCAGACTCCACCACCAACCTCCTGCTTCCTCCCTGCGAGGACTGCTATCTGCTGAGGAGGCTCCTGTGAGTTCCAGGGCCTCTAGTCTGCATCAGAGAAAAGAGGGTAAGAAATCGACGCTAACGCTTCTTTGCGGGCCGCTGCAGTCTAGAGTGCTGGGAAAATCATCGCGCTACTGCCGCCGAGGGCCCGCAACCCGAAACCATCGCTGACGCCCCTTTGCGAGCCGCTGCAGCCGAGACGCGCTGGAAAGATCATCGCGCTGCTGTCGCCGCGCACTCGCAACCCTGAAAGAAATCATCGCTTCGAGACATCGCAGTGCGGACGCCGTGCGTTCGCCACTTTGATCGCATCGCACCGAATTTCGTCGCTCCCTCGTGGAGCGTCTTGTCTTCGCATCGCAACACGATCACCCAGCGCAACAGGATCACCGCATCGACTTCTCCCACGCGGCAAGAAAGTCATCGCATCGGCGGTCCAGCGTGCAGAAGTTTGTCGCATCGTCTCCGCACGCATCCCGCAGATCGGCGCATCATCCTCCCTTGCGGCAAGGATTTCAACGCATCGCCGGCCTCGCGTGCCGAGAATCATCGCTACAGCTTATTTGCGACACTTTGTTGGTTTTGCTACTAAACCCAGGTACTTTGTGAAAGAAAGGGTCGCAGAGACCACTGCTTTGAACTTGAACCTTATTTTTGCAACCTTTGAACTATTTTTGACAGCCCTTCAACAGCTATCCTATTTTTGACAGTATTGTGGCTTTTACAGTTATTGGTCTTGTGATAAATCTGCCTTTATATAAAGATACTTATTTTTTATAATAACTACTTGTGTGGTGTCCCTTTGTAGTGTTCCTCACTGTGTTACTGTGTATGATCATAAATGCTTCACACCCTGCCTCTGAGATAAGCCTACCTGCTCGTGCTACGTTACCACAGGGTTGAGCAGGGGTATTAAAGAGGGTAGCCCTCTCACTCTGACTTAGGAAGAAGGGTCCGTACTTGGACAGTGGCCAGCCATTGCCAACTAGAGACCCCCATTTCTAACAGTCCATGACCGGACTCTCCAGGAAGGAGGACCTCCAAAAGGCGCTGAGGGCCTGGGTCGAATCAAGGAGTGCCCCTGTGGAGGGGGCTGAGAATGCAGAAGGGCAGCTGGAGGGGCTATTGGGTTTAGGGGCTAGAAGACCACCTTCCCCGGTAGGTAGCAGTGTTTCTGCCAGAGGACTGTCTCCAGAGGAGTTGGAGGACAGGAAAGAGAGTAGGATGCACGAAATGGAGCTGACCAAGCTCAAGCTGAATGGGCAGTTAGAATTCGAAATGCAAACTAGGAAATTAGCCCTAGAGGAAAAGAAAATGCAGTTTGAACATGAGAAAGTTTTGAGGGAGTTGGAATTGAAGGCCAAGAGCTTAGAGATTACTCCCTCTGGTGGCAGTGTACCGCCTGTGCCTGTTGAAGCTAGGGTGTATATTCCAAAAGATGTGGTTAAGGAATTTTTTTTAAATGATGACATAGGGCAGTGGTTCAAAGCCTATGAGGTAGCCATGTCTTCCCACCGGGTCCCTGAGAAGGATTGGGGAGCGGGGTTGTGGGGACGGTTCCTCAGTGAAGGGCGGGATACCTTGTTGGATTTGCCCTCTGAAGTCTATAATTCGTACAGCCACATGAAGGATGCCTTAATGACTAGGTATGGTTTGACCCCTGAGCTTTATAGGCAAAGGTTCAGGAACTGAAGTAAGATTGAAAGCAGTACATGGGTTGAATATGTGACCTTCTTTTGCAGAGCCTTGGATGGTTGGGTAAAGGGTAGCAAAGCGACTGATTTTCAGGCGCTCTTTGATTTGATTGCCTGGGAGCACTTGTCCGGTAATTGTTTTCCTGAGCTACGCCAGCACCTGATTGATAGTAAGCTGACTAACCCTAGGCAGCTTGCTGAGGAGCGGACCGCTGGGTGAGTACCCGGGTCCACAAGGGTCACGTGGGAGACTCCGCCAAGGGTAGGCAGGGTCCCCAGCAGAAGAGTGGGGGGACAAGGGTAAACAGAGGGAGTTCCATAAAGGGCGCCAAAGTAAACCCCAAGGGAACCAAGGGAAAGGTTCCCAGCCTCCCCTGAGAAGAAGCCAGTGGCCCTGACAGGCCCCCTGTTCACCAGGGACCACTGGTGTGTTACAAGTGTGGCGCCCCTGGCCACAAGGCAAACGATCCTCGTTGCCCTTTGCATGGAAAACCAGCACCCACTAGTGCAGTCCCCCGGGAGTTGGCTAGTGTAGCCCTGGGGGAGGAGTTGGGTGCCCAAGGTGGGGGGGATCCCACAGTGTTTTCCCTTTGTCTCATTAGGAGACTCTGAGATGGTCCCTAGGACCCCGCTGCCTGAGAACACTAAGAAATACAGGCAGTGGGTGACCATCAATGGCCATAGGGTGGAGGCTATGAGAGACACAGGAGCCAGTGTGACAGCTGTCAAGTGTCACCTGGTGTCTAAAGAGCAGGTTATCCCTGATGCATTCTATCCGGTTGTTGCCGCTGACAACACAGAGAGTCACTGCAAGGTGGCTCAGGTTCCCTTTGAGTGGGGGGGTCTCGGGTACTCTTCAAGTAGCTGTGAGGCCAGCCATGCCTGTTGACTGTTTGTTAGGGAACGATTTGGAGAGCTCACCTTGGGCTAAGGTGGAGCGGAGTGCGCATTTAGAAATGTTGGGCTTGCCTGATTGGGCATGTGTGACCACCCGGTCAATGGCAGCGAAAGGTGTTCAAGAGGACCTGGAGCCTGAGAGGGAGGCCCAGGTGCCTGCTGGAGAGAGAGGAGGCAGGGGGCGCGGGAAACCGGCCCCCGAAGTTCCCACGGTCCAGGAGGAGGCAGACCCTAAGGGGGATGCCCTGGAGCCTACAGGGGAACAGGTAGCTGAACTGGGGGACCTACCTGAGCTGACCCATTGGCAGCAAGAAGGAGGACCCTCCAGGGAAGAGTTCTGCGAGGAGCAGAACGCATGCCCCTCTCTCGTGGGTCTGAGGCAACAGGCCACAGACCAGGCAGCAGGTGATCAGTCTGGATCACATTGGATTTACTGGGAGAATGGTCTCCTGTATTCAGAGCCTAAGGTTGCTGAGCCTGGGTCAGCCCGTGTGCTGGTTGTACCCCCACGCTTCCGAGCCTTCCTACTGGGGTTGGCTCATGATGTACCGTTAGCAGGACATCTGGGGCAGGACAAGACCTTTGACAGGCTTGTTACCCATTTCTATTGGCCCCAGATGCGCAGGAGTGCCGCCACTCACTGCAGGACATGTCATACTTGCCAGGCAAGTGGAAAGAGTGGGAGGAAGCACAAGGCTCCTCTCCAGCCATTCCCTGTGGTCAGCACCCCCTTTGAACGGGTGGGTATTGACATTGTGGGGCCACTGGACTCCAAGACAGCCATGGGCAACAGGTTTATCCTGGTCTTGGTGGACCATGCCACCCGGTACCCAGAAGCCATCCCTCTGAGGACAGTGACAGCCCCCGTGGTGGGACGGGCACTGATGGGAATTTTCTCACGTGTGGGATTCCCTCAAGAGGTGGTGTCTGACAGAGGTACCAACTTCGTGTCCAAGTACATGAAGTCCCTGTGGCAGGAGTGCGGTGTAACTTACAAGTTCACCACTCCTTACCACCCTCAAGGAAATGGGCTGGTTGAGAGATTCAACCGGACCCTCAAGGAGCATGATTAAGGGTCTGGAAGAACCCATGAGGCGTAAATGGGACGTCCTCTTACGATGCCTGTTGTTTGCATACCGGGAGGTGCCACAGAAGTCTCTAGGGTTCAGTCCCTTTGAGCTCCTCTATGGACACCCGGTGCGAGGACCTCTGAGTTTGGTCAAGGAAGGCTGGGAGCAATCTCCCAGGAAACCTCCCCAGGATGTATACAGTTACATGCTGGCCTCCAGGAACCAGACTAGGCGTTTCAGAGAACTTGCTGAGGCAAATCTGGAAGCCAGCCAGGAGGAGATGAAGCGGTGGTACGACCAGAATGCCACTCTGGTAGAGCTTCAGCCTGGTCAGCAAGTGTGGGTCATGGCCCCTGTGGAGCCCTGTGCGCTCCAGGACAGGTGGACCGGCCCTTTTACGGTGGTGGAGCGCAAGAGTCCAGTTACCTATTTGGTGGACTTGCAGTCTCCCAGGAACCCCTTGCGGGTCCTGCATGTGAACCGTCTGAAGCCCCACTTGGAGAGGTCCCAAGTGGGCATGCTCTTAGCTACAGATGATGGAATGGAGGAGGAGACCGAGCCTCTTCCTGACCTCCTGTCAGCCCGAGAGCAAGATGGATCAGTGGAGGGAGTAACCTCTCTACCTCCCTGACACCTGAGCAGCAGGGTGACTGTCGCCAACTGTTGGGACAGTTCCCTGACCTGTTCTCCCTGGTTCCCAGTGTCACTCATTGGTGCGTCCATGATGTGGACACTGGGGACAGTCTTCCTGTGAAGCACAAGGCTTACAGGGTGACTGACAGGGTCAGAGCCTGCATCAAGGAGGAGGTCTCCAAGATGTTTGCGCTAGGGGTGATTGAGTCCTCTAGCAGCCCTTGGGCCAGCCCAGTGGTCTTGGTTCCAAAGGCTGCCGCGCCTGGTGCCACACCAGAACTCCGGTTCTGTGTGGACTACAGGGGACACAATTCCGTCACCAGGACTGACGCCCACCCCATCCCCAGAGCTGATGAGCTCATAGATCGGTTAGGGGCTGCGCGGTACCTCAGCACGTTTGACTTAACGTCTGGGTACTGGCAGATCGCCTTGACTGATGGGGCAAAAGAGAGGTCAGCATTCTCCACACGAGATGGGCACTACCAGTTCCGGGTGATGCCCTTTGGGATGAAGAATGCCCCTGCCACCTTTCAGAGGTTGGTCAACCAGGTGTTGGTTGGACTGGAGGATTTCAGTGCCGCCTACCTGGATGACATCGCAGTGTTCAGTGCCAGTTGGGAAGAACATCTGTGTCACCTCTGGGAAGTGTTGATGGCGCTGCGGAGGGCAGGCCTCACAATCAAGGCGAGTAAGTGCCAGATTGGGCAGGGTTCTGTGGTGTACTTGGGACACCAGGTTGGGAGCAGCCAGGTGGCGCCCCTCCAACCGAAAATTGATACCATTCTGGCTTGGGAGCCCCCCAAGACCCAGACAGAGGTGAGAGCCTTCCTAGGACTCACCGGGTATTACCGGAGATTCGTCAAGGGGTATGGCAGCATTGTTGCCCCCTTGACAGAGCTGACTTCAAGAAGCAGCCCAGGAAAATGATTTGGACTGACGCCTGTCAGAAAGCTTTTGACACCTTGAAGACTGCCATGTGCACGGCGCCTGTGCTCCAGCCACCCAACTTCTCCAATGAGTTCATTGTTCAGACCGACGCTTCAGAGCATGGTGTAGGGGCTGTTCTATCACAGATCAATGAGGAGGGCCTAGACCAACCTGTAGCCTTCATCAGTAGGAGGTTACTCCCCGGGAACAGAGATGGAGTGCTATTGAGCGTGAGGCATTTGCTGTGGTCTGGGCTCTGAAGAAGCTGAGACCATACCTGTTTGGGACTCACTTCCGGGTTCAGACAGACCACAGGCCCCTCAGATGGTTGATGCAGATGAGGGGTGAGAATCCAAAGCTGTTGAGGTGGTCCATTTCCCTACAGGGGATGGACTTTACGGTGGAACACCGCCCTGGTACAGAACACGCCAATGCTGATGGACTGTCCAGATTTTTCCGCCTTAGCGATGAGAACTCCCTAGGGGTAGGATAGTTCTCCACACATTTCAGCTGGAGGGGACACGTGTTAGACCTGGCATCCTTGGCGTGGGTCTCCCTTCCATTTTTTCGTAATGCCTCCACTGTTGCCTATCGTGAATTGATGTAAGTATTAGTGACTCCATGATTGGATGATTGGTTTACTTGTCAGTCCCTAGTACCGTGCACTGAGTGTGCCCAGGGCTTGTAAATCCAATGCTGCTGGTGGGCTTGCAGCACGGGTTGTGCCACCCACAGAAGCAGCTTGTAAAGTGTGTCTCAGGCCTGCCATTGCAGAGCCTGTGTGCAGCCTAGGGCTGCCATGTCGACTTGGTGAGTGCACCCACTTACCAGTCCCTAAACCTTCCCTTTACTGCATGTTGGTCACCCCTAAAGTAGGCCCTAGGGCAGGGTGCATTGTAAGTATAAGGTAGGACATGCCCTGGTGTGTGTGGCGTGTCCTAATAGTGAATTACAGCCATTTTCGTTTTTCACTATTGCAAGGCTACCTGCTCCCCATAGGCCAGAATGGGCACACTGACTATTACACCTTATAGTCAGAACTGACCCAGGGAACATGGTAGAAAAACGAATTTAGTATGCCTGAACTCAGGATGATAAAATACATCTTTTAGTGAAGTTGGTTTTAACATTCTGTGTTTGAAAATACCACTTTTAGAAAGTGGGTATTTTCTTGCCTAACTATCCAAGCCTGCCTCTGCTAGGTTGTGTATTCCTTGTCTGGAGATTGAGTGATAGGGGCTGGGGGTGGCTACAGGAGACAGGGTGAGTCAGCACCGGGCTGAATAGAAAGATCTGCATCCAGAGTGGAGGGAGGAGTTGCACCTGGGTCTGAATAGGGCTGTGCCTGCCTTCCACAATGCTGGCTCCACCTCCTGCCGGGCGGCTGAGCACTCTGCCCCACATTCTGAAAGGAAAGAAGGAGTCAGAAAAACAAAGTGCTCCAGGACTGACCAGAACTGGTTTTGGGCTAGGCAGAGGCCTCTCTGCCTTCAGAGAACAAAGAGAAACTGTGTATAAAAAGGGGACCCAGACCCCTAGGAAATTAGATCACTTTTGGGAACAAGAAGAAACCTTTGCTGAGGAGCGGAACCAAGAAGAAACTGAGGAGAGACTATCCCTAAGCCTGAAGTGCTGCTTGGGGGATTGGCCTGCAGTGGTTTGCCTGACTGCCAAAGAAAGGAGAAAGGAACTTTTGCTTTGCTGTGACTTTCATCAACTTGTGAAGGATCTCCAAGGGCTTGGAAGAGAGCTTGCCCCCTGACCGAAGTCCCAGGACCATTGGACTTCACCCCCTTTGTGAATTGCCGCTGGAAACTCTGTTTCAGTGGCTACAGAGAAGTAGGGAGCTGTGACCGACTCTCACGACCGACTCGGTGTCCTGTAAGCACCGCATCGAAGCACCGTCTCGCCCTGCAACGCACGGCCCTGGTCTCACCGACTCCGTCAACGAGCCGCTGCCTGCACCGCATCGAGGGACAACGCGTCCTGCAACGCTTCGCTACGCCGAATCGAACTGGTCCGACCGACACGGTCACTGCTGCTGAGTTCGAGTCCTGTGACCGCACCGGAGTTGGGCACCGCTCGCACGCTTTGCGACGCACCGCCCGACTCGCACCGCTGTCCGGACTGATCGACGCCAGCTCCTGAATCCGGCTCCGTCGCCGCACCGCAACCTGCCAGCACCGCACCGAAGCCCGTCTCGCCCTGCAACGCACGGCCCTGGTCTCACCGACTCCGTCTCGACGACGTCAACGAGCCGCTGCCTGCACCGCATCGAGGGACAACGCGTCCTGCAACGCTTCCATTTTTTGCATCGCGACCGCGACGAACAGCCATCCGGCTCGCACGCCCGTGCCTGCCGCTTCAAGTCAAAGGTACTGTGACCGAGTCTGTCTACGCTTTGATGGCCCGTCTCGACGCGGTCAGCTGGATTTGTTAGACTCTGTTTGTTCTCGACATCGCCGTAGCCGGAGGAGGCTACCGACTCGCACAGAACCTTGAATTAAGCCTTTTTTGATCAGAACTAAGTATTCTTAACAGTATTGTGGATTATTTTTGTCGTTTATGGTCTTGTGATAAATCTATATAAAGTATACCTATTTTTATAAATATATAACCTGTGTGGTGTCCATTTGTAGTGTTGTCACTTGATTACTGTATGTGTTCACAAATGCTTTACACACTGCCTCTGAACTAAGCCTGTCTGCTCGTGCCAAGCTACCAAGAGAGTGAGCAGGGGTTATTTCAGGAGTGTACCTACTTTCCCTGACTAGACTCAAGGGTCCCTATTTGGACAAAGGTACCTACCTCTGCCAACTAGAGACCCCCAAATCTAACAATACCCAATTATTGAAAAGCATGTCATCCCATCTACTATCTCTCTGTCCCTTAGGTCTCCTACCTGTGTGCTACTTTTCTGTGGATGGCATTTTTATCTCTCATCACTTGATTCTGCTCTGTAGGCTATGCCTGGTAGACTTCTGCTTCTCAACGATGGATTTTAGGACAACAATGTGGGAAACTGGGTCATTTTATTAGTTGATGTGTATGGTAGTCCACCGCAAGTAATAATGCCACTATTCCTGTTGGGTCCAGTAAATGTTTCAGTAATTTAAAACTGAGCTCAACCCATGGTAGTGATGGCAAAGAACAGACAGGCTTTAAGAAAATGTGTAAAGCATTTTAGTTGAAACAAACCAGTTAAAAATCCAATACACAACACAATGAAAATTCTGCTCCAGTTTATAATAATAGTGAACATTGTACTGAACAAAATAATACCAGGTTACAAAAATCCAATAAGGACAACTGGAGATAAGAATTCCTAAAATTTCAAATAAAAATAACCTCAAAAAGCACAAAATGTCACCTGTGGGCATCTGGTCATGCTAGACTGTCAAAAGTTAAGGCTGACCACAGTGGATCACTGGTCTATATAGGGACCAGGTTCATCCCGGTGGAAGGTTTTCCTTCTGATTTAGAAACTTTTATGGAAAAAAGTGGTCGTGGATGAGTCATTGGTGGAGCAATCTGGAAGGATGGATCCGAAATGGGGCTCGATGAAGGCAGGATGTTGAAAAGTGAGGTCCAGGTGCAGTTGTCAATGAAGACAGGAAATCTCCAAATGGGAAAAGTATGTGCCCAGGAAGGCCTCAAAGTTGATTGGGTACTGCTCAGCGTCGATCCTGGTGAAGCCCTCTACGTTCGGACTTTAATAACATTTCTGGAGGTCGGATCCCCTTCAGTGGGGCAAGCTGTCAAGTTGAGGCAGACTGGCGATTCAACAAAGACAGCCGCATCTTCGACAGAGACCCCGATCTTCATCAGTTCTCCAGTCAGAAAGTTGACAAAAAGTCTCTAAGTCCCACTTCTTACAGTCTGGGGAGAGGAAGACAGGGAGAGTTTACTCCAACACCAGCCAAGGGTCCAAGACCTAGGAGGCAACACTTGGGGGTTAGGATTCACTCCAACAGAAGCCACCAGCAGGGTCCAGGTCAGGTCCAGATAAACTAGCCAGCTGGGCTCCTTCAGGAAAGTGGGCTTCCTGCAGCTTTTGTGTCCCTGAAGCTTAACAGAAGATCAGCCAACTGACCCTTGGAGTCCATATATTGTCCTGGGTACAAGTGGGAGCAGGTCCAGTCCTTAGGGTTCTCCTCACAGGTTTCAACTGTAGGTGCGGTCCTTCTTCTGTCTGCCACTGGTCCAGTAGTGTTCTGCAGAACATACCCAGGGGTGTCACATTTATGCCTGAAACTAGCCTTTGGATTGAGTTGACTCCTGGCCCTTCCCTATCCAATGGGGAAAATGTACCCAAGGGTAATCCTAGCAGGAAAGGACATTTACAGGACCTTCGTCCATTGAACAGGCTGACATCCAGACTGAACTGGTGCAATTGCAGATACATGCAGGCCAGGGAAGTCCAGCCCCTTTAGCAGGTTACTGGTGGGAACCAGACATCCAGGGTCATCAAAACCCACTTACGCACTAGAAATTCCCTTCAGTGGGGCACAAACCTCTGCCGTCATATAATGGAAAGACTTTTCTAGTATAGTCCTTGCTAGGGAGGGACACATTGCTGCATGGTCAGTCGCTAGTGACCCGTTCACAAAGGCTGAGAGAGGTAGAGCCCTAACATCCTAGCCTGTTCAATGGACGAAGGTCCTGTAAATGTCCTTTCCTGCTCAGGGCATATGCTCCCTACACTGCACTGGTGAAAACCATGTTGGGCAATCCTAATGGCTGACACCCTCTCTTGCACAATGAATGGATCTCCTGATGTAAATAAAGTTCATGTACTATAGGTACAAAGTGAACATCTTTATTTAACTATGCATGGGTTACATGTAACATATTAATAAGTACCATTAAATAAAATCCCCATTAGCAGCAACCAAGTCTTCCATTCTCAGCCCATTTTATCTCACTCTTCCATCTATCTCTAGAGGAACATTGCATCCATGATACTGTTTAATTAAACTCACACTCTATCTGCACACATTTCAAATATTCGCGATTGACCAGGTAAGCACCTTCAAATACACATGCACACACATACACACACAAACGGTAAAGAACGCACAGTTTGATACTTTCCACATCCATTCACAAGAAGAAAAAAAAGGAACAAAGCAACTAGCGCTAAATTTGTACTCACCATAAATCTGCTTGCCAGAATTCATAAACTACACATAAAACCCTCGTACACAAGAAAAGTTCCCAATGCCACCTACACACCGTTTCCACTAAGAAAACATTGCATTCTTCATCCACCCACCTCCAGACTCACATAAACATGACATATGCTTCTAATCACACAACTTTAGTTAGACCTCCAATTCTTCAGCCACTGCAAGTAGAAGGATCACCCTCTCCTTGAATTAACTTGTCATTTTCAGTTGTCAGGGATCCATAACCGTCCACCAAAACCAGCATCGTGTCTGCTCTCCCCTTTCTGTCATATATTATGAGAAATGAAACACTGGAAGCTGTATAGTCACAGAACTCCCAACCTTGACACCAACCAAGACTTTCGGCATCACCGGCATAGGACCTTCCCATGGCACTTTGCCACACCACATCACTATACACACTTCATTCACAATTACATAAACTCACAGGTTTCTCTTCCATACCTTGCTAACAACACAGACTAAGGGCCTAATTACGAGTTCGGCAGTCCATGGGGGACCGCTGAACCCGTGGGGGTGGTCCCTGGACCACCAGAATGGCGGTCCACCTGCCGTATTACAACTACTGAGGTGGGACCACCATAAGACCACCGCAACCGCAGTGTGAGGCTGTAATATGCTAGTGGTGCTGGTACGAGTTTCCTCACTGTGATCCTTTTCATGGCGGTGAGCCTGCCATGAAAAGGGTGGCAGTGAGGAAACAAAGGGGGCCCTTTGCCTCTCTGCACGGGGGTACATGCAGGGGGCACATTTTGTGCTACCCTGTATTTTTGCCCCCATGTTCCTGCATGGACAGAAATGTAAATCATTGTGCATTTCTATCCGTGCAGGAATGGGCTGCGGCGCTCCTATGACAGTGCCTTTCTAAGGCTCTTCAATGAGTCTTAGAAAGGCACCACCGTGGGACCGCCACTGAAGGACCGCCCACCACGATTACAACTCGTGAGCAATGGCGTGACCCACTCCAAGACCGCCAAACTCGTAATCAGGCCCTTAGATATAACAAACCACAGAAATGCCCAAATAGTTTTTTTAGCCTAAACTTCATCTGCTACTCATTCGTAGATGTTTGTTTTTATGGGTTGTGGGATATACAGGGCATTTGGTGGGTAATATTTTCTTTAAGCAATATAGTTGTTTTTATGGTTTACTTTTTGTGGTTTATAGTTGATGTCTGCTAATTTTTTACTGTTATTGTTGGAGGTCACTTTTCTGAGTGGGCAAAAACTGTCAAATATGTTCACATGAATAGATTTTTATGGGTTTGTTGGGTTGCATTGGGGTCTTAGAGTGGGTAGTGTTTACATATTTGAAAATTGTGTACATTTTTAACTGTGTGGTGCGCTTATCCAGGGGATATATCTAATAGTTTTGGGATACTTCAGTACTATGTTAACTATGTATTTTTTTGGCTGTATTGGGGTTTTGTTCTTTTTGTTTTATCAGGAGTTATGTATTTGTTCTTACAATAGTAAACGACAACCCAAGATATACTTAAGTGTTGTATGTGGGACTGGATTTATATTACTATATTGTATTGTCACGTTGTAAACATTTTCCTCTACGTTTGCGCTCCCTCTACCTCTATTATTACTCATTAATGTTATGCTTGTCTTTGTCCATTTAAAGCTTTCTGCTGCCTTTTGGATACCCTTTAATTTATTTCCTTTCCTCAATGTTTGTGGGTCTTGAGTTAGAATAGTACATCTTCCCCAAATGTATGCATGGTTCCCAGTTGTTGTGGGCTTGGAGTTAACATAATAAAGCTTCCCTCCAAAATGTGCTTACTTTCCCCAATGTTTGTGGGACTGTAATTTGAATAGTAAGCTTACCATCCTGAATGTATGCACTTTCCATAATATTTGTGGGACTAGAGTTGGAATAGGTAAATAAATCTCATTCATGTATATACTCTTCCAAATGTGTGTAAGGCTAGTTTTAAAATAGTAAATGAGCCCCTCTAAATGTATGCACTTTTCCAAATTGATTATGGGACTGGAGTTGGAATAGGAAATTAGCTCCCCTGAATTTATGCACTTACCTCAATGTTCGTGGAATGGGATTTAAAATAGTTAATTACCCCCATCCCCTTCTATGCACTTTCCAAAATGTTTGTGGTACTGGAGTTAGAATGGTAAATATGCCACCTAAATGTATGCTCTTTCTGGAGTTTCTGTGATCCAGAAAATAAAACAGTAAATTTGCCCTCCTAAATGTATGCACTTATCCCATGTTTGTGGAACTGGAGAAAGAAAAGTAAATGAGCCCCATAAAAATGTATGCACTCTTCCTGGTGTTTGATATGCTAGTGTTAGAATAGTAAATTGAAATCGCATTGATTTATGGGCTTTCTCCAATCGTTGTCTTGCTGTAGTTATAACAGTAAATTATCCTCCCAAGGCTGATGTATTTTCCCTAATTTTAGTTGGTTTGAAGAATATTTTGATTCTACCCTTTGATTTCTATTTAGTATGAAGGATTTTAGTTTTTGAATATATGTGATGAACTATTCCCTTCATTTATTTTTTATTAAAGACATTCATATTGCTTTTAGTTTTCTGTTAAGTTAATTACAATAATCAAAAATGTTTTAATAACACATACACAATTTTAAGATAAAATAATTTTTAACATGGGAATTTTAATGTTTTAAAAATATTGTACTACATATTTAGTAAGCATGCTAACTCACAAAAAAAGTAGAATACTTTGTTAGAATAACATGGGGGGAAATTGGAAAGTTTGGAATTCTTTTTCATAATTTTAATTTACTTGTTTTCAAAATGTGCAAACAAACATATTTATGCATATGTAGGTAAGTATTCTTGTTTGCATTGCATGCTACATTGGAATAAACACATACACTTAGGGCCCTATTACGATGTCGGTCGGTGAGCCACTGATCGCTCGTCGGATGCTCACCGACCGACTTCGTAGGTTTAAAGTCTGACCGTCTAATTACAATATAGGCGGTCGGAGTTTAAACCGGCCGATTGGACCAACTGGCTTCCGACTGGCTCCTTGAGCACGTCGGCCAATCGGAGGGCGCACATAATCCCCTATCGGCGGCGTTTTTGTCATGGGGATTATGATGTTGGTTCCAACAGGTTTTTTATGTTGGGCATTCTGACATGAAAAGCCTGTCGGAAAGTAAATTTGGGAGCCCCAACCAGGGCCCCCATGCCTCAGCGGCCTCCGGTTGAGGGTCTGGGGGGCACCCTTGGCGCCCCCCTCTTAATCCCTGCACACTGTGCCTGCCATGCGGTATCAAACAGTATGAATGGTCTTTTATTGTGGGTTAATCTTAGGGTTAGTGGATGTCTATCTGTTATGTATTTTGGGTTCTGCTCTTGGTTGTTGCTGTTTATTTGTTTTCTGTTAAATGTTCTTTTTAGCTTTGCTATGGGGTAGTTGTCCAGATAGACAATGAGATACTTGTGGAAAATGCCTGTTGGTCCTTTAGTAGTAGGTGAATTATATTTCTTTGAAATCTTCAATTTCTGCTATTGATAGGGTGGGTAGGTGTGCTTCCTTATGTTTTTCTATTGAGTAGTTCACTGTAGTTGCTCTTCCGTGGCATGCATTGAAATAGTAATTAGTACACTGCCAGTGCATTCTTTATTTCTGATATCCCCTTGGCAATACATGTAGCCCAGATAGGGTAGGAGTAGTTTCCCTTTTTGATAGGTGATATGTTTAGGTTCATTTGCGACATTCATAATTTGTTAGTGATATAATAAAAATAATAGCTATTTGAATGGTTACATGTATTTTACATGACATAATTAAACAGTTATAAGCTCTATTTTATAAAATAAGAAATCATTCTGATATGTTTGGTTATTTCTTTTCGGGACACATTTTATTGTTGATGTGTATTGTCTACAATATTGCCTTTTCTCTTTCTGAATTGTATTTCACAATTCTAAATGCAGTAAGTGATGTATCTATTGTGGTAACATATAGGGGTATGTTTTGTTAGATATAGTTTGATGATTACATTTAAATTGTTTGGCAAGTATTTATTTTATATTAATTTAATTGAGGTAATGTTTAAAAGTATTAGCTAACATCAGTGTTTTGGGTAGCTGTATTTCCTTCTCTTCCGTAATGCTGTCTACTGTTATGATCTCTCTTCTGACAGTGTTTGCTCCAATATGTTTTCTTTGTTGTCTGTTCCACCTATAACCTTTAATTGTAACATAATGTTTACTGTGTCATTACTTTGAATTGCATTGGTCAGTAAATTCAAATATCTTTGGGGGGTGTTCAATTAGATTGAGGTTCCTTTCAAATTTGTAAATAATTAATGTAGTAATGATGACACACTGGTACGTTGTAATCCAAGTAGGTTTATTCAGGTAAGTTAACAGGCAGTATAAATCTTCAGTAAGTCCTCATCAACAGGTATATAAGTCCTGTAAGGCAGCCGGTAAGCTCATATCAACAGCCCCACCAGGAGCAGCCTGCTAGCTGCTCAGCCCCTCTCACCAACTGTCCTCACTCATCCAGTCACACAGGCATTCCACTCGTGGCCCACACACCAACATTCCACTGAGAACACTCACACAGGCTGAGCAGCTATGGACAAGATAACATAGGAGATAACATAGGAGAAAAACCATAACATCAGAATACTACAATTTTCTTATTTACTTATTATATGTTAATTAAATAAAATGTTAAAATATTACTGTTTGTTATTCCTAGGCCCCTGCAAAACTTTCTTTAAACTGTGGTAATCTTACATAATTTATTGTATTGTGGGTTATTTTAGGTTATGCTTGTTATGCTTGTTTCTTGAAATGTTGTAAATTACACCATTATACAATACGTTTCCCTTCAAGTAAAAATCCTATCGAGAATGCACGGGAATAATTAGAATGAGCAGAACGCGAGCAGCTGTTGTTGGCGACATGTGTGATTTTGTGCTTTTTTAGTGCAAAATGCATCCTCATGTCCAAAAATGAACACAAGGATGTATTTTGCACTAAAATAGTGCAAAAACTTAGGTCACCATTCTGCATTATTTCACAAAAATTCTCAAAAATGTTTGGGAATTACTCCTTATTTCTGCAAAGGACATTGTATGGATTTCTCACAGGACTATTTATTATATATGTGAGCTTTAATTTTTGTGTTTAATAATGCTTTTAAGTGTACTACTGAAATTGATTATGCTCTTATGTATCTTAACTACAGATCCCAGAATGCTGCCCATTTTGAGTTAGACCTTAGGTCTGAAAAATATATTTTGAGGTGATGCATTTATTTTGTGGCTATATTCTATTATTGTCTAATCTATTTTTAAAAATTTGTTCAGCTTGTTTTTTAATTTTTTTAAGATTTATTTTTTGATGATATTATTGTGAATTATATTTTTGTTGTTGAAATTATGGATATTGTTAGTTTATTTTCTGGACTATGATTTGTTATGAAAAATATTGTTCTAAAATGTTTTTTAACAACTTTTTGTATGTCAAAATTTGTGTTGTCAATATTATGATTAATTTCATTGCATTTATTGCACATAGCTAATTTTACTACAATATTTTTCTACCACAATATTCTTGTAACTGATATTCTGACATACAAGACCATAGATCCTAATCATGACAGCTACATTCACATCACACACTGCCTCACCACAACTGAGCTATTCTCTCACTGGTACTCAACCATAATACCATCGCTGACTCAACACAAAAAGGATGTTGAGTTATTTATTATCTTTAGAAAAACAGTAGTAATACATATTATAAAAAAAATGCACAATAGACTCTAACTCTAGAAAACTCTGGAGACTAGTACAAGTGCCAGTATTACCAGCCAAATATAATAAGTACAACACTGCAGTTCTCGAACAGGTGTGAAATTATATGGGTGAACCTGGAAGGCTGTGCAGTTCTCAACACTAAATTGATGAAGGGGGGCTGTTTTCTAGGTTGATAATGTCCTCTCAAAGAAACTAATCATTGAATTTTTTTTTTTTTAATTATGAAACTAACATGCTGACTTTTATTTGAAAACCCATCCAATTGTTAACAACAAATGTTCCACTTTTCTGTATTCCCACATATCTCCCAATAAAATAAGTGCCTCACCAGTATGGGTGGGTCTAGCCCCTGTGACAGGATAGGCTCCAAAACGTAACAAGGTGGCATTAAATAATTATCCTAAAAAACAACCATTTTTGTCGATTTGAGCAGCTGCAGATTTTGGCTGAAGGCTCCGCTGCCACAATTGGAAACCTTCCAAACCCAGACTTTCAGAAAACTAGAAGATCAGGGAGGTCCAGGGTGGTCTGATATGTGTGGATTTCACTACCTTTTTTACCCATAAGACCCTGAAAACCTCAGGTTTTGGCTAAAATCACTGTTTCTTCACAGTTATGTGAGAGACCGTTCCGGTGTCAGCATGGATCCACTAAATTCCTATCACTCTGCATATCAACACTTTTTCAAATGAAAATAGTACCCCGCTTGTGTGGCTAGACTTCACATCATGACATGGACAGATTGAACCAGGAAACATGCAAGAACTATATTGACTTTCCTTGCATACCAACTTTGATTTTAGAAACGAAAATATTTCTGGTATCTTCCATTCGAAATTTTTTTTTTTCAAGTATGGTGGATGGCCCATTGATGATTTCTATATTAGGATGTAGTGTGAAGGCAACAATGGTTGTCCTCCATACTGAAGGGTTACAAGTAGATTGGTGTTGCTCTGTAGTCCTCCATGTGGAATTCTTTTGTATGCATTCCTTTGCAAAGGCAATGTAGACTCAAAGAAACAGAAGAAAGGCTATTGACTGAACTTGCCCTGCATAGATATCACAGATTCCCCAATTCTATTCTTTGTTGGTTAGCAGTTGTAACCAAAATGTCCTAATAAATGTGTAACAGGTATTTGTTGACACCCTTTCCTCTGCAACCCCTGACTCTGATCAAGTGGAAGGTGGGTATGCAATTGCTCGTTCCCAATACAAAGATAAAAGGTGTAGGAGGTGTAGGCAACAGTAGGTACTAGGGATACCATTGGTATAAGGATTCACAAGAAGTCCAGTCTGCCATCTCATTTGTTTGGTCCCTGGAACTGTGAAAGGATGAGTCTGGGTTTGGAGGACTGAGTTTGGGGACTCCACAATGTTGCATTTGGGTTCTGCCCATTCAGTACGCCCAGAATGCTTGCTTTTTGGATCACTTGGTTTTTGGCTTTTCACTGTGGGTGAGTCTAACTACATGTGTCTCACCAACGGTAATCACATGGCAAATGAATTACGCATGTTTACTGCCAGTGTCTGCCTTTTAAGATAAGGTTGCTAAACTGCAGGTAGAGTAAGGGGCACTTGCCTCGATACACATGAACACGTGTGCACACACATGTGCACATGTGTGCAGGCTGCGCATGTGAGACTTCCATCCTGTGCAGCCTGGTAACTGCACACAGGTAGTCTGGCACAGAGGGTACTCTACATGATTAGATATTGCTCTTGGGTAGACCTTATAATGTTAGTGTACACAAATAGGGAAAGTCAGTATGATTAACTGTTCTGTCTGTAGTGACATTTTATTCTATAAAACAGGGAAAACTGACAGATTGCAGTTTTCGCTTCTCTTTGGCCTACAAAGTCCAGTACTTAGGCCCAGCTATCATCTTATCTCTGTCTGGCCTCCTAGACAGCCTTTGTCCAGCTAAATTCCTCCTTATTGACCATTCTGCTGCTATTCCCCACTCTCTCCATCTCTGTGCCTTGTTTTCTCCTTCCTCTCTGCCCACTTTCTGAATCATTCTGCCTCGTTTTTCATACTTCTTCTATCCCTGTGCCTCATGTTCTCCTTCCTCTGTGCCCACTTTTTCATCCTTTCTGCCTTTATTTGCACCCTTCTTCTAGCTCTGTCCCTCGTTTTCTCCTTCCTTTGTGTCCATTTTTGCTGCTTGCTCCCGCCCATTTTTGGGCCTCTGTCATACTCCCTTTTGCTGCTTCTCCTGCCCAGTGTCTTCCCACCTCCCGCAAACCCCACCCATTTCCACCCAGTGCTCCTCCCACCTCCCAGGACCTACTTAATGGTGGCCGTAGCGCGACCCCATTGAGCAGGTGCCCAGGCCCAGCTCTTACCTACCTTTGTCTGGCCTCCTGAACAGCATTGGTCCAGCATCATTTACTCTGTGCCTTAATTTCCTCCCCAACTCCCCCTTATGTGCCCCTTCTGCTGCTGCTCCACGCTCTCTTCCTTTTCCATCTGTGTCTCATTTTTTCCTTCCTCTATGCCTGCTTTTTCCTTTCTGCCTCGTCTTTCACCCTTCTTCAAGCTCTGTGCCTCGTTTTCTTCTTTCCCTATGCCCATCTTTGCTAATGCTCCCAGCCTTTTATCGGCTTCCATAGCGATCCCTTCCCGCAAGCTTTACCCACCACCACCCCTCCCACCTACCAGGACCTACTTATTGATGGCTGAAGCGCAGGCGCATGCAGTAGGCACACCGCTAGTGTGCTGACTGCTGTGCTTGGACGATGCCCAGCGACACGAATGCTGGTCCCCACGCCCCCTACAGCAACACCCCTGCCACCATCCTCACACTAAACCCAGGACGACACCACAAGTGCTGTTACTGCGCCACCCCACACTACACGGTAGGCCCTTTCACCTGCATCACCTGCATCAACATGCTCAACATCATGCCCTGCAACCCCGTGCAGGCCACTGCTTCCGCCACACTGGCACCGAAGGACCAGCTCGCCTACACCCTCCTCAATGCACGCTCACACTGCAAACATGCCATCAGGGTCTGGGACCTCATCAACACCCTGGAGCCAGACATCATTTTCCTCACTGAGGCCTAGCTCAACCCATCTTCCGCCTCCGACTTTGCTGCCACAGTACCAACCGACTACAAAATCACCCACCGCAAACGCATCAACAAGCCAGGCAGAGGAATTGCCATCCTCCACAGGGAGTGCATCTTATGCACCACCACAATGGCTGATGCTTTCCCTGCAATGAAGCACCTGAACTTCAGACTCCAGACGGATGAAAAAAACAACAATCAGGGGTACCCTCGCCTGCACACCACTGGAATAACGAGCCAGCTTTTGGTACTCCATTGCCAAATTCATCTCCATCCTCGCAATTGACTCCAGGGACTACATTTTCATGGGAAACCTCAATTTCCACCTCGATGACCTCACCACCCCCAACTCCACCCTCCTACTGGACAGCCTGGGCACCCTCAGCTTCACCCAACTCATCCCCGACCCCAGGCACATCGCAGGTCACACGCTCTACCCCATTTTCACCTCTAGCAACTGAATCAAATACAGCCATGCCACAGAAATCACATGGTCCGACAACTCAACTGTACACTTCAACATCACCATCCTCCAGCCCAGCACCCACCATGAAAGCTGGTGCAAACTCTCAGAATCCAAATGGTCGGAAACCCTGGATACCATCCAACCCAATCGCTTCAACAACCTGGACAAAAATGTCATAAACTTCAATAACTGTCTCACAGACTGCTTCAACAGCATCGCCCAATTAGCAACACAAGACACAGGAAATCCACAAAACAAGGGAGCTGGTACACCGAGGAACTCAGGAACTCCAAACACCTCTGCAAACAACTCAAGAGGAAATGATGAACCAGCAGGGATACAACCGACTGAAACACCTTGAGAAGCACACACAACCACTACCACCAACAGCTACGAGACACAAAGATGAAGGCATTGGCAACATGTATCGAACCCAGCTCCAATAACAGCAAAGACCTCTTCAGTATCATAAAGGATTTCTCCAACCCCGCAGACGCAATGAACAACATCACCCCCTCACAGGACCCATGTAACAGCCCTGCAAACTTCTTCCACAACAAAATCACCAAAATCTACAGGAATTTCAACACCCAAAGCAGACCCGCTGACTTCTTCAACAACCAGCACAACGACCCCACCACCTACAACAGAACCCTGACATATGGTCTCGAACCACCTCACCACTGGGGAAACCACAACCATCATGGTATCTATACAATCGTGGATCCCCACTGATCCCTGACCGCACCACATCTTCAACCTCGGAACCAAGAAGATCAGCCAAGAGCTTACCACCCTAATCAACGCCTACTTGACCACGGCTACCTTCCCCAAAAACCAGAGGCATGCAGAGGTCAATGCAGTACTAAAAAAAACACTGGCAAACTCATTCACTATAGACCCATCTCCCTTTTACCTTTCCCAGGCACAGTCATCGAAAAGGCCATCAACCATCAGTTGACAACCTACCTGGAACAGAACCACCTCCTGGACAGCTCTAAATCTGGCTTCAGCAGCAACCCCAGCACCGAAACAGCCCTGATCACAGCCACCGACAACATCCAGGCCCTCCTCGATCAGGGAGAGAGAGAGGGGCTAATTCTTCTAGATCACTCTGTGGCATTCAACACCATCTCCTACCACACACTCATCAACAGACTGCACAACACCAGAGTCCAAGGAACCCCCACAGATGGATTGGCTCCGTCCTCCCCACCAGACCACAACAGGTTTGACTTCCCCGTTCTCCTCCTCACCCAAGGAGGTCATCTCTGAAGTTCCTCAAGGCTTATAACTCAACCCCACCCTCTTCAACACCTATAGACACCAATTGCCAGCGTCGTCAGATCCCACAGACTCAACATAATTTCCTATGTGAACAACACTCAGCTCATCCTCTCCGAAGACCCCGCCACCCCAAAGACTAACTTCCTTCATTGCACGACCAGCGTCGCAAACTGGATGAAGGACATCTGCCTCAAACTCAAAACGAAGCAATACCAAAGGGGATGATGGACGGAGCGCCAGAGCAAATCAAACACTTAACCCCAGTCAACTGATCTGGGTCCAATCCATCATCATTCTTTAGCTCACTCCACCATCCCAGTTCAGACATGGCCATATGCAAATCAGTCTGACCCTGTGCCTCATGGGAACAGTCCAGCCCGAACTGCCAAGCCATGTCTTTCCTGGACCGGAAACAAGCATCCTGGGACCGGTTTCGGGTTCAAAACCCTCATCAGCCAGGCTATCTTGAATCTAGTGGCAAAGTGAGCAAGGGACCCACGTCTGGGCATACCCTGCCAACTTAGGGCGAACAAAGCAATACCAAAGGGGATGATGGACGGAGCGCCAGAGCAAATCAAACACTCACCCCCAGTCACCTGATCCGGGTCCAATCCATCATCATTCTTTAGCTCACTCCACCACCCCAGTTCAGACATGGCCATATGCAAATCAGTCTGACCCTGTGCCTCATGGGAACAGTCCAGCCCGAACTGCCAAGCCATGTCTTCCCTGGACCGGAAACAAGCATGCTGGGACCGGTTTCGGGTTCAAAACACTCATCAGCCAGGCTATCTTGAATCCAGTGGCAAAGTGAGCAAGGGACCCACGTCTGGGCATACCCTGCCAACTTAGGGCGAAGAAAGCAATACCAAAGGGGATGATGGACGGAGCGCCAGAGCAAATCAAACACTCACCCCCAGTCAACTGATCCGGGTCCAATCCATCATCATTCTTTAGCTCACTCCACCACCCCAGTTCAGACATGGCCATATGCAAATCAGTCTGACCCTGTGCCTCATGGGAACAGTCCAGCCCGAACTGCCAAGCCATGTCTTCCCTGGACCGGAAACAAGCATCCTGGGACCGGTTTCCGGTTCAAAACCCTCATCAGCCAGGCTATCTTGAATCCAGTGGCAAAGTGAGCAAGGGACCCACGTCTGGGCATACCCTGTCAACTTAGGGCGAACAAAGCAATACCAAAGGGGATGACGGACGGAGCGCCAGAGCAAATCAAACACTCACCCCCAGTCAACTGATCCGGGTCCAATCCATCATCATTCTTTAGCTCACTCCACCACCCCAGTTCAGACATGGCCATATGCAAATCAGTCTGACCCTGTGCCTCATGGGAACAGTCCAGCCCGAACTGCCAAGCCATGTCTTCCCTGGACCGGAAACAAGCATCCTGGGACCGGTTTCCGGTTCAAAACCCTCATCAGCCAGGCTATCTTGAATCCAGTGGCAAAGTGAGCAAGGGACCCACGTCTGGGCATACCCTGCCAACTTAGGGCGAACAAAGCAATACCAAAGGGGATGATGGACGGAGCGCCAGAGCAAATCAAACACTCACCCCCAGTCAACTGATCCGGGTCCAATCCATCATCATTCTTTAGCTCACTCCACCACCCCAGTTCAGACATGGCCATATGCAAATCAGTCTGACCCTGTGCCTCATGGGAACAGTCCAGCCCGAACTGCCAAGCCATGTCTTCCCTGGACCGGAAACAAGCATCCTGGGACCGGTTTCGGGTTCAAAACCCTCATCAGCCAGGCTATCTTGAATCCAGTGGCAAAGTGAGCAAGGGACTTCAAAACGGGCAAGGCTGAAATACTGATATTCTGCAACAAGAATTTCCCCTGGAATACCTCCTGGTGGACGACGGAACACGGCCCCACACTAACCCATACGAACCACACCAGAAACCTAAGCATTATACTGGACAGCAAACTCTCCATGACATCTCAGGTCAATGCCATATCATCCTCATACTTTTTCATCCTGCACATGCTTCACAAGATCTTCAAGTGGCTCCCCAAAACTCCAGATGTACCATTGCCCAGGCCCTGATCACCAGCCGACTGTACTACGGAAATGCCCTCTAACCAGGAATCACAAACCACTTCCTCTAAAGACTCCAAAACATCCAGAACGCTGCAGCCAGACTCATAATTGATCTTCATCAACAATCACACATCACCCCCACACCTCAAAGAGCTCTACTGCCTCCCGAATCAGAAGAGATGCCAATTCAAGCTGCTCATCCATGCACTCAACGCCCTGGACAACTCCAGACCAGCTGACATCAACCACCGCCTAATTTTCCACAAACCTATCAGAAACCTCCGCTCCACCTCCCTTGTGCTCGCTTGTATCTGCCCAAGCAGGGCCAGTGGTTTCCCCTTCTCCTATGTCACAGCCAGGGCATGGAACGACCTCCACCTACACCTCCCGACCTCTGCCAGTCTACCAGGTTTCCGCAAGACTCTCAAGACCTGGCTCTTCGATTGAACCATTGGGCCTCTACAGCACCTAGATACCCTTACGGGTGACAAGCAGCACTCTACAAATCAACTGATTGATTGGAAATGGGGTGGAACTTAAGCAAGAAAATCAAATCTGCGCATTCCAAAAAGATATATGTATAACTTATGGTTCATTGCAGATTGTCATATTTCTCTCCAGTTAAGTACATTTCTCTCCAGCAGCAGAAATAAAGGCCTCCACATGCTTCTGCTCTACAGCTAGGAGTGCAGCGCCCTCTAGGGGCATGATTAATAGTTGCATTTAATGTGGCCTGGCAGTATATAGGGAATATATATGGTGTGCAACCACTATAAAATGAATTTGACCATATTTGTACAGGCTTTGAAATACTTTGCTGGGTCAAGTTAATTATGCTGCTGTCTAGTAGGAAGATCTGAGCAATTCCTCACCAATAGGCCCAATCGGTGGAATTAGTATTTTTTGGCAAACAAAGTGGGTGGAGTAGAAATCACCATAGGCTGAGTAACTGACACTTCATTCACACGCATGGGCATGTCCTTACAAAAAAGATAATAGACCTCTGGCAGCAGTTACACAAAGGAAGCATTTTGAAATCTTGGAGGGAAGTTTGGGGGCAGAGCTAAGATCCAGGGAGACCGCTTTCTGTCAACCACTTACTTTTGTCATCTATAAAATGCCCCAACATGCTGCGCAAGAGGGTGGAGGGGTGATGTGGCTTTTCTGGAATGTCATCTCACCACTTTCACTCTTAAACCCCTGCACAAGGAAAAAAACTTTAACAAGCATTGATAATGCACCGGTTGCGCCTACGTAAGGAAAGAGATGCTTTCATCAATCATCCTCTGGGAGAAGGAAAGAGCTCCCTGACAAATAACAGGGAGTGGAGAGGATGCGGCGCAGTGGGCAGAGCTGCTGGCTTGAGTGCTGGGGATCCCGGTTTGAGTCTCGGCAGCGCTGTGCAACATCCTGTGATTTTTTTTATACAAATCACTTTATCTCTCCGGGTGATAAACTGTAATATAAATATGCTGCAATGCTTTATGAGAAAATAGTTCCCCCAAAACGGATGTTAACAGTATTTCGGCTGCAGGAAACTGATAAGAGAAGCAGCCGAGGAACAAGCATTGGCAAATGCAGGAAAATATGCTACAGCCAATAGAAATGGAGGAAAGATAAGTGGCACGCACAAGAACCATTGAGAAGCCAGGAAAGAGAGGAGGTGGGGTGTAAGTCCCTTTTAAGTTCATATTAAAAACAATAGATTTCTCAAGCACAGCACAAGCACTGGGCAGGCGAAACCTAAAAGGAACGGAAACCACAGAGAAAGAAGAAAGACCGAACCCTTCCAGACAAACTCTTGCCTGAAGAGTCAGCCAGGCTTGTACTTCTTGGGACCCTGTCTCTAGGGCCAGAAGCCCTAACCTACCAACTCCCTTTTGTGGAAAGTAGAGAATATACTTGCAGGGAACTCTGGAGGACGGGGATCCCTTGGACTTCTGGAGACCAGTTCTGGGTGGATGTGCCCTAGGAAGGGATTTCATAGAACCCTGCATTTCAAGTGGCCAGGAGATCATCGGACCTGGGGAGTGCATGCATGAGGTATAGCTTGTGTTTAAGGCCACAATTGATGCAGGTGAGTGAACCACCGCCAGGCTACTATGAGCTGAAGGGGCAGGAGAGCAGGTCCCTGAGCTCTAGCTCAGCGGAGGAAGAGCAACTTGATTTAAAAAAAGGAAAATCTCTATCAATAAAACTGCTATAAACTTAGGGCCAGATGTAGGTAAAATCAATTTTGCGAATCCTTAATAGCGAATTTTACCGATTCGCTATTAAGGACTCGCAAAATTGAATGTAGGTAGGAATCGCTAAAATATTAGCGATTCCTTAAGATTCCTTAATAGCGAATCGCAAATTGAGATTCGCTAATAAGGAATACCTACCCATTCATTCCTATGGGCTAGGAGGCCCATAGGAATGAATGGGAAGACATTCCCAATTTGCGATTCGCTATTAGCGAATCGCAAATTACGGGCGCAATTTCAAGGGTGCCAGGGTGTCAAAAGGACACCCTGTTGCACCCCTGAAATGTGCATGTGTGCACATGTTGCGCACATACATGCCCTAAGGGCATGTATGTGTGCCACATGGCACTTTGTAAAAAGCCAAAAGTGCTTTTTCAATTGAAATCGCAAAATACCACCAACTTGAAGTAGGTGGTATTTTGCGATTCCTAGAGCTAAATCGCAATTTGCGATGCCTACCAGCATAGCATTTAGGGAATCGCAATTTGCGATTCTCTAAATGCTGACACAAAATAAGGAATCGCAATTTTGCGATTCCTTATTTTGCGAGTAGGTTTACACTTACCTACATTGCTCGCAGCCAAACAGCGATCGCAAACGCCTTAGAGGCCAGAAAATTGGACCCCTGGTGCTGGAGAGCACCATCAGATAGCATATCAAAAACAACCCAGCAGGGCTGGAGAAATCTGTTCAGGAGAGGGCTTGCTCGTGGTTTCTTGAAGTTCCTGGCCTGAGCACCTTTTCACCATGCTTGGCAGTTTATTAATATTCCCCAGGGCAGGGCCAATGCCCCAGGCAGCTGGAAAAAACAGAAGTTGGTGCATCAATTTTACGTTAGACCTCCTGGTAGGGTCAGTGCTCTGAGGGCGAGTTCTCCCAGTGCGTCACATATCTAAACATGATTGCCCCCATTGCCCTGTGCCTCTGTGCCCCCCCCCACCCAATGCCTGCATGAGCTGGTTTGGTTCATGGAGGTTGACGGCGGGCAGGAGAAGCAGGCTACTGGGAGATGCGGACCTGTCAGCCTTCCTGCCCCCACTAATGCAGAGCAAAGGGTGTGGAAGAGAGAAAGAAGCCATCGCCCCACTGGCAGAGGAATGTGTGGAGCGGGAGGGGAGCTGGCCAGGCCTTGCGGGCTTGGGCTCCTGCATGGGCCTTGAAACCAGTACTCCGGTGCCACACACAAGAGGATGGGATATGGACCGATGGGAGCTTTGATTATAAATAAAATAAAAAGCGAAACATTTACGAGCTGCATCGGTGGTGGTCGGTTCAAAATGAATTGACTGCTGGTAAAGGAGTCCCCAGAAGCCTTTGGAGTGCTTGAGAAGTGTGCATATTCTCCAAAGTAGTGCCCTTGGAGGAGCAGATGAAGCAGGCAAACCACCATTGCTATTGTTGTCTCTGGGGGGCTGCCAGGAGTAGGGCAGACCCCTGCAGGAGCTCCATTTGAAATCTGCCAAGTCCTCGCCATATGTCTCCCAGGTTACTGGCAAAGTGACTTGGAAACGAGTTTTACCAAGGGAAATTTCCTTACCCTAGTTTAAATGCAGAAAAGAGACTTGACAGCTGTTTTGATGTACATTCAAAAAGATAAAAGCGTAGCATATTCCTTTATGTTAATGAAAGGCAAGGCTATTTACAAATATTTTCTTTTTGGTGAATGTCACTATGATTTGAAGGGATTGTTCTGCATTTGATTAGGATGGTGACACTCTGACAAAGCCAGTGGGCCTTAGGTTGTATTAATCCACTGCTCATGGTGGATGGCCCATTGATGATTTCTATATTAGGATGTAGTGTGAAGGCAACAATGGTTGTCCTCCATACTGAAGGGTTACAAGTAGATTGGTGTTGCTCTGTAGTCCTCCATGTGGAATTCTTTTGTATGCATTCCTTTGCAAAGGCAATGTAGACTCAAAGAAACAGAAGAAAGGCTATTGACTGAACTTGCCCTGCATAGATATCACAGATTCCCCAATTCTATTCTTTGTTGGTTAGCAGTTGTAACCAAATGTCCTAATAAATGTGTAACAGGTATTTGTTGACACCCTTTCCTCTGCAACCCCTGACTCTGATCAAGTGGAAGGTGGGTATGCAATTGCTCGTTCCCAATACAAAGATAAAAGGTGTAGGAGGTGTAGGCAACAGTAGGTACTAGGGATACCATTGGTATAAGGATTCACAAGAAGTCCAGTCTGCCATCTCATTTGTTTGGTCCCTGGAACTGTGAAAGGATGAGTCTGGGTTTGGAGGACTGAGTTTGGGGACTCCACAATGTTGCATTTGGGTTCTGCCCATTCAGTACGCCCAGGATGTTTGCTTTTTGGATCACTTGGTTTTTGGCTTTTCACTGTGGGTGAGTCCAACTACATGTGTCTCACCAACGGTAATCACATGGCAAATGAATTGCGCATGTTTTCTGCCAGTGTCTGCCTTTTAAGATAAGGTTGCTAAACTGCAGGTAGAGTAAGGGGCACTTGCCTCGATACACATGAACACGTGTGCACACACATGTGCACATGTGTGCAGGCTGCGCATGTGAGACTTCCATCCTGTGCAGCCTGGTAACTGCACACAGGTAGTCTGGCACAGAGGGTACTCTACATGATTAGATATTGCTCTTGGGTAGACCTTATAATGTTAGTGTACACAAATAGGGAAAGTCAGTATGATTAACTGTTCTGTCTGTAGTGACATTTTATTCTATAAAACAGGGAAAACTGACAGATTGCAGTTTACGCTTCTCTTTGGCCTACAAAGTCCAGTACTTAGGCCCAGCTATCATCTTATCTCTGTCTGGCCTCCTAGACAGCCTTTGTCCAGCTCACTTCCTCCTTATTGACCATTCTGCTGCTATTCCCCACTCTCTCGATCTCTGTGCCTTGTTTTCTCCTTCCTCTCTGCTCACTTTCTGAGTCATTCTGCCTCGTTTTTCATACTTCTTCTATCCCTGTGCCTCATGTTCTCCTTCCTCTGTGCCCACTTTTTCATCCTTTCTGCCTTTATTTGCACCCTTCTTCTAGCTCTGTCCCTCGTTTTCTCCTTCCTTTGTGTCCATTTTTGCTGCTTGCTCCCGCCCATTTTTTGGCCTCTGTCATACTCCCTTTTGCTGCTTCTCCTGCCCAGTGTCTTCCCACCTCCCGCAAACCCCACCCATTGCCACCCAGCGCTCCTCCCACCTCACAGGACCTACTTAATGGTGGCCGTAGCGCGACCCCATTGAGCAGGTGCCCAGGCCCAGCTCTTACCTACCTTTGTCTGGCCTCCTGAACAGCATTGGTCCAGCATCATTTACTCTGTGGCTTAATTTCCTCCCCAACTCCCCCTTTTGTGCCCCTTCTGCTGCTGCTCCACGCTCTCTTCCTTTTCCATCTGTGTCTCATTTTTTCCTTCCTCTATGCCTGCTTTTTCCTTTCTGCCTCGTCTTTCACCCTTCTTCAAGCTCTGTGCCTCGTTTTCTTCTTTCCCTATGCCCATCTTTGCTAATGCTCCCAGCCTTTTATCGGCTTCCATAGCGATCCCTTCCCGCAAGCTTTACCCACCACCACCCCTCCCACCTACCAGGACCTACTTATTGATGGCTGAAGCACAGGCGCATGCAGTAGGCACACCGCTAGTGTGCTGACTGCTGTGCTTAGACGATGGCCAGCGACACGAATGCTGGTCCCCACGCCCCTACAGCAACACCCCTGCCACCATCCTCACACTAAACCCAGGACGACACCACAAGTGCTGTTACTGCGCCACCCCACACTACACAATAGGCCCTTTCAACTGCATCACCTGCATCAACATGCTCAACATCATGCCCTGCAACCACGTGCAGGCCACTGCTTCCGCCACACTGGCACTGAAGGACCAGCTCGCCTACACCCTCCTCAATGCACGCTCACACTGCAAACATGCCATCAGGGTCTGGGACCTCATCAACACCCTGGAGCCAGACATAATTTTCCTCACTGAGGCCTAGCTCAACCCATCTTCCGCCTCCGACTTTGCTGCCACAGTACCAACCGACTACAAAATCACCCACCGCAAACGCATCAACAAGCCAGGCAGAGGAATTGTCATCCTCCACAGGGAGTCCATCTTATGCACCACCACAATGGCTGATGCTTTCCCTGCAATGAAGCAATGAACTTCAGACTCCAGACGGATGAAAAAAACAACAATTAGGGGTACCCTCGCCTGCACACCACTGGAATAACGTGCCAGCTTTTGGTACTCCATTGCCAAATTCATCTCCATCCTCGCAATTGACTCCAGGGACTACATTTTCATGGGAAACCTCAATTTCCACCTCGATGACCTCACCACCCCCAACTCCACCCTCCTACTGGACAGCCTGGGCACCCTCAGCTTCACCCAACTCATCCCCGACCCCAGGCACATCGCAGGTCACACGCTCTACCCCATTTTCACCTCTAGCAACTGAATCAAATACAGCCATGCCACAGAAATCACATGGTCCGACAACTCAACTGTACACTTCAACATCACCATCCTCCAGCCCAGCACCCACCATGAAAGCTGGTGCAAACTCTCAGAATCCAAATGGTCGGAAACCCTGGATACCATCCAACCCAATCGGTTCAACAACCTGGACCAAAATGTCATAAACTTCAATAACTGGCTCACAGACTGCTTCAACAGCATCGCCCAATTAGCAACACAAGACACAGGAAATCCACAAAACAAGGGAGCTGGTACACCAAGGAACTCAGGAACTCCAAACACCTCTGCAAACAACTCAAGAGGAAATGATGAACCAGCAGGGATACAACCGACTGAAACACCTTGAGAAGCACACACAACCACTACCACCAACAGCTACGAGACACAAAGACGAAGGCATTGGCAACATGCATCGAACCCAGCTCCAATAACAGCAAAGACCTCTTCAGTATCATAAAGGATTTCTCCAACCCCGCAGACGCAATGAACAACATCACTCCCTCACAGGACCCATGTAACAGCCCTGCAAACTTCTTCCACAACAAAATCACCAAAATCTACAGGAACTTCAACACCTAAAGCAGACCCGCTGACTTCTTCAACAACCAGCACAACGACCCCACCACCTACAACAGAACCCTGACATATGGTCTGGAACCACCTCACCACTGGGGAAACCACAACCATCATGGTATCTATACAATCGTGGATCCCCACTGATCCCTGACCGCACCACATCTTCAACCTCGGAACCAAGAAGATCAGCCAAGAACTTACCACCCTAATCAACGCCTACTTGACCACGGCTACCTTCCCCAAAAACCATAGGCATGCAGAGGTTCATGCAGTACTAAAAAAAACACTGGCAAACTCATTCACTATAGACCCATCTCCCTTTTACCTTTCCCAGGCACAGTCATCGAAAAGGCCATCAACCATCAGTTGACAACCTACCTGGAACAGAACCACCTCCTGGACAGCTCTAAATCTGGCTTCAGCAGCAACCCCAGCACCGAAACAGCCCTGATCACAGCCACCGACAACATCCAGGCCCTCCTCGATCAGGGAGAGAGAGGGCTAATTCTTCTAGATCACTCTGTGGCATTCAACACCATCTCCTACCACACACTCATCACAGACTGCACAACACCAGAGTCCAAGGAACCCCCACAGATGGATTGGCTCCGTCCTCCCCACCAGACCACAACAGGTTTGACTTCCCCATTCTCCTCCTCACCCAAGGAGGTCATCTCTGAAGTTCCTCAAGGCTCATAACTCAACCCCACCCTCTTCAACACCTATAGACACCAATTGCCAGCGTCGTCAGATCCCACAGACTCAGCATAATTTCCTATGTGAACAACACTCAGCTCATCCTCTCCGAAGACCCCGCCACCCCAAAGACTAACTTCCTTCATTGCACGACCAGCGTCGCAAACTGGATGAAGGACATCTGCCTCAAACTCAAAACAAAGCAACACCAAAGGGGATGATGGACGGAGCGCCAGAGCAAATCAAACACTCAACCCCAGTCAACTGATCCGGGTCCAATCCATCATCATTCTTTAGCTCACTCCACCACCCCAGTTCAGACATGGCCATATGTAAATCAGTCTGACCCTGTGCCTCATGGGAACAGTCCAGCCCGAACTGCCAAGCCATGTCTTCCCTGGACCGGAAACAAGCATCCTGGGACCGGTTTCGGGTTCAAAACCCTCATCAGCCAGGCTATCTTGAATCCAGTGGCAAAGTGAGCAAGGGACTTCAAAACGGGCAAGGCTGAAGTACTGATATTCTGCAACAAGAATTTCCCCTGGAATACCTCCTGGTGGACGACGGAACACGGCCCCACACTAACCCATACGAACCACACCAGAAACCTAAGCATTATACTGGACAGCAAACTCTCCATGACATCTCAGGTCAATGCCATATCATCCTCATACTTTTTCATCCTGCACATGCTTCACAAGATCTTCAAGTGGCTCCCCAAAACTCCAGATGTACCATTGCCCAGGCCCTGATCACCAGCCGACTGTACTACGGAAATGCCCTCTAACCAGGAATCACAAACCACTTCCTCTAAAGACTCCAAAACATCCAGAACGCTGCAGCCAGACTCATAATTGATCTTCATCAACAATCACACATCACCCCCACACCTCAAAGAGCTCTACTGCCTCCCGAATCAGAAGAGATGCCAATTCAAGCTGCTCATCCATGCACTCAACGCCCTGGACAACTCCAGACCAGCTAACATCAACCACCGCCTAATTTTCCACAAACCTATCAGAAACCTCCGCTCCACCTCCCTTGTGCTCGCTTGTATCTGCCCAAGCAGGGCCAGTGGTTTCCCCTTCTCCTATGTCACAGCCAGGGCATGGAACGACCTCCACCTACACCTCCCGACCTCTGCCAGTCTACCAGGTTTCCGCAAGACTCTCAAGACCTGGCTCTTCGATTGAACCATTGGGCCTCTACAGCACCTAGATACCCTTACGGGTGACAAGCAGCACTCTACAAATCAACTGATTGATTGGAAATGGGGTGGAACTTAAGCAAGAAAATCAAATCTGCGCATTCCAAAAGATATATGTATAACTTATGGTTCATTGCAGATTGTCATATTTCTCTCCAGTTAAGTACATTTCTCTCCAGCAGCAGAAATAAAGGCCTCCACATGCTTCTGCTCTACAGCTAGGAGTGCAGCGCCCTCTAGGGGCATGATTAATAGTTGCATTTAATGTGGCCTGGCAGTATATAGGGAATATATATGGTGTGCAACCACTATAAAATGAATTTGACCATATTTGTACAGGCTTTGAAATACTTTGCTGGGTCAAGTTAAGTATGCTGCTGTCTAGTAGGAAGATCTGAGCAATTCCTCACCAATAGGCCCAATCGGTGGAATTAGTATTTTTTTGGCAAACAAAGTGGGTGGAGTAGAAATCACCATAGGCTGAGTAACTGACACTTCATTCACACGCATGGGCATGTCCTTACAAAAAAGATAATAGACCTCTGGCAGCAGTTACACAAAGGAAGCATTTTGAAATCTTGGAGGGAAGTTTGGGGGCAGAGCTAAGATCCAGGGAGACCGCTTTCTGTCAACCACTTACTTTTGTCATCTATAAAATGCCCCAACATGCTGCGCAAGAGGGTGGAGGGGTGATGTGGCATTTCTGGAATGTCATCTCACCACTTTCACTCTTAAACCCCTGCACAAGGAAAAAAACTTTAACAAGCATTGATAATGCACCGGTTGCGCCTACGTAAGGAAAGAGATGCTTTCATCAATCATCCTCTGGGAGAAGGAAAGAGCTCCCTGACAAATAATAGGGAGTGGAGAGGATGCGGCGCAGTGGGCAGAGCTGCTGGCTTGAGAGCTGGGGATCCCGGTTTGAGTCTCGGCAGCGCTGTGCAACAGCCTGTGATTTTTTTTATACAAATCACTTTATCTCTCCGGGTGATAAACTGTAATATAAATATGCTGCAATGCTTTATGAGAAAATAGTTCCCCCAAAACGGATGTTAACAGTATTTCGGCTGCAGGAAACTGATAAGAGAAGCAGCCGAGGAACAAGCATTGGCAAATGCAGGAAAATAGGCTACAGCCAATAGAAATGGAGGAAAGATAAGTGGCACGCACAAGAACCATTGAGAAGCCAGGAAAGAGAGGAGGTGGGATGTAAGTCCCTTTTAAGTTCATATTAAAAACAATAGATTTCTCAAGCACAGCACAAGCACTGGGCAGGCGAAACCTAAAAAGGAACGGAAACCACAGAGAAAGAAGAAAGACCGAACCCTTCCAGACAAACTCTTGCCTGAAGAGTCAGCCAGGCTTGTACTTCTTGGGACCCTGTCTCTAGGGCCAGAAGCCCTAACCTACCAACTCCCTTTTGTGGAAAGTAGAGAATATACTTGCAGAGAACTCTGGAGGACGGGGATCCCTTGGACTTCTGGAGACCAGTTCTGGGTGGATGTGCCCTAGGAAGGGATTTCATAGAACCCTGCATTTCAAGTGGCCAGGAGATCATCGGACCTGGGGAGTGCATGCATGAGGTATAGCTTGTGTTTAAGGCCACAATTGATGCAGGTGAGTGAACCACCGCCAGGCTACTATGAGCTGAAGGGGCAGGAGAGCAGGTCCCTGAGCTCTAGCTCAGCGGAGGAAGAGCAACTTGATTTAAAAAAAGGAAAATCTCTATCAATAAAACTGCTATAAACTTAGGGCCAGATGTAGGTAAAATCAATTTTGCGAATCCTTAATAGCGAATTTTACCGATTCGCTATTAAGGACTCGCAAAATTGAATGTAGTTAGGAATCGCTAAAATATTAGCGATTCCTTAAGATTCCTTAATAGCGAATCGCAAATTGAGATTCGCTAATAAGGAATACCTACCCATTCATTCCTATGGGCTAGGAGGCCCATAGGAATGAATGGGAAGACATTCCCAATTTGCGATTCGCTATTAGCGAATCGCAAATTACGGGCGCATTTCAAGGGTGCCAGGGTGTCAAAAGGACACCCTGTTGCACCCCTGAAATGTGCATGTGTGCACATGTTGCGCACATACATGCCCTAAGGGCATGTATGTGTGCCACATGGCACTTTGAAAAAAGCCAAAAAGTGCTTTTTGAATTGAAATCGCAAAATACCACCAACTTGAAGTAGGTGGTATTTTGCGATTCCTTAGGGCTAAATCGCAATTTGCGATGCCTACCAGCATAGCATTTAGGGAATCGCAATTTGCGATTCTCTAAATGCTGGCGCAAAATAAGGAATCGCAATTTTGCGATTCCTTATTTTGCGAGTAGGTTTACACTTACCTACATTGCTCGCAGCCAAACAGCGATCGCAAACGCCTTAGAGGCCAGAAAATTGGACCCCCTGGTGCTGGAGAGCACCATCAGATAGCATATCAAAAACAACCCAGCAGGGCTGGAGAAATCTGTTCAGGAGAGGGCTTGCTCGTGGTTTCTTGAAGTTCCTGGCCTGAGCACCTTTTCACCATGCTTGGCAGTTTATTAATATTCCCCCAGGGCAGGGCCAATGCCCCAGGCAGCTGGAAAAAACAGAAGTTGGTGCATCAATTTTACGTTAGACCTCCTGGTAGGGTCAGTGCTCTGAGGGCGAGTTCTCCCAGTGCGTCACATATCTAAACATGATTGCCCCCATTGCCCTGTGCCTCTGTGCCCCCCCACCCAATGCCTGCATGAGCTGGTTTGGGTCATGGAGGTTGACGGCGGGCAGGAGAAGCAGGCTACTGGGAGATGCGGACCTGTCAGCCTTCCTGCCCCCACTAATGCAGAGCAAAGGGTGTGGAAGAGAGAAAGAAGCCATCGCCCCACTGGCAGAGGAATGTGTGGAGCGGAGGGGAGCCGGCCAGGCCTTGCGGGCTTGGGCTCCTGCATGGGCCTTGAAACCAGTACTCCGGTGCCACACACAAGAGGATGGGATATGGACCGATGGGAGCTTTGATTATAAATAAAATAAAAAGCGAAACATTTACCAGCTGCATTGGTGGTGGTCGGTTCAAAATGAATTGACTGCTGGTAAAGGAGTCCCCAGAAGCCTTTGGAGTGCTTGAGAAGTGTGCATATTCTCCAAAGTAGTGCCCTTGGAGGAGCAGATGAAGCAGGCAAACCACCATTGCTATTGTTGTCTCTGGGGGCTGCCAGGAGTAGGGCAGACCCCTGCAGGAGCTCCATTTGAAATCTGCCAAGTCCTCACCATATGTCTCCCAGGTTACTGGCAAAGTGACTTGGAAACGAGTTTTACCAAGGGAAATTTCCTTACCCTAGTTTAAATGCAGAAAAGAGACTTGACAGCTGTTTTGATGTACATTCAAAAAGATAAAAGCGTAGCATATTCCTTTATGTTAATGAAAGGCAAGGCTATTTACAAATATTTTCTTTTTGGTGAATGTCACTATGATTTGAAGGGATTGTTCTGCATTTGATTAGGATGGTGACACTCTGACAAAGCCAGTGGGCCTTAGGTTGTATTAATCCACTGCTCATGGTGGATGGCCCATTGATGATTTCTATATTAGGATGTAGTGTGAAGGCAACAATGGTTGTCCTCCATACTGAAGGGTTACAAGTAGATTGGTGTTGCTCTGTAGTCCTCCATGTGGAATTCTTTTGTATGCATTCCTTTGCAAAGGCAATGTAGACTCAAAGAAACAGAAGAAAGGCTATTGACTGAACTTGCCCTGCATAGATATCACAGATTCCCCAATTCTATTCTTTGTTGGTTAGCAGTTGTAACCAAATGTCCTAATAAATGTGTAACAGGTATTTGTTGACACCCTTTCCTCTGCAACCCCTGACTCTGATCAAGTGGAAGGTGGGTATGCAATTGCTCGTTCCCAATACAAAGATAAAAGGTGTAGGAGGTGTAGGCAACAGTAGGTACTAGGGATACCATTGGTATAAGGATTCACAAGAAGTCCAGTCTGCCATCTCATTTGTTTGGTCCCTGGAACTGTGAAAGGATGAGTCTGGGTTTGGAGGACTGAGTTTGGGGACTCCACAATGTTGCATTTGGGTTCTGCCCATTCAGTACGCCCAGGATGTTTGCTTTTTGGATCACTTGGTTTTTGGCTTTTCACTGTGGGTGAGTCCAACTACATGTGTCTCACCAACGGTAATCACATGGCAAATGAATTGCGCATGTTTTCTGCCAGTGTCTGCCTTTTAAGATAAGGTTGCTAAACTGCAGGTAGAGTAAGGGGCACTTGCCTCGATACACATGAACACGTGTGCACACACATGTGCACATGTGTGCAGGCTGCGCATGTGAGACTTCCATCCTGTGCAGCCTGGTAACTGCACACAGGTAGTCTGGCACAGAGGGTACTCTACATGATTAGATATTGCTCTTGGGTAGACCTTATAATGTTAGTGTACACAAATAGGGAAAGTCAGTATGATTAACTGTTCTGTCTGTAGTGACATTTTATTCTATAAAACAGGGAAAACTGACAGATTGCAGTTTCGCTTCTCTTTGGCCTACAAAGTCCAGTACTTAGGCCCAGCTATCATCTTATCTCTGTCTGGCCTCCTAGACAGCCTTTGTCCAGCTCACTTCCTCCTTATTGACCATTCTGCTGCTATTCCCCACTCTCTCCATCTCTGTGCCTTGTTTTCTCCTTCCTCTCTGCTCACTTTCTGAGTCATTCTGCCTCGTTTTTCATACTTCTTCTATCCCTGTGCCTCATGTTCTCCTTCCTCTGTGCCCACTTTTTCATCCTTTCTGCCTTTATTTGCACCCTTCTTCTAGCTCTGTCCCTCGGTTTCTCCTTCCTTTGTGTCCATTTTTGCTGCTTGCTCCCGCCCATTTTTTGGCCTCTGTCATACTCCCTTTTGCTGCTTCTCCTGCCCAGTGTCTTCCCACCTCCCGCAAACCCCACCCATTGCCACCCAGCGCTCCTCCCACCTCACAGGACCTACTTAATGGTGGCCGTAGCGCGACCCCATTGAGCAGGTGCCCAGGCCCAGCTCTTACCTACCTTTGTCTGGCCTCCTGAACAGCATTGGTCCAGCATCATTTACTCTGTGGCTTAATTTCCTCCCCAACTCCCCTTTTGTGCCCCTTCTGCTGCTGCTCCACGCTCTCTTCCTTTTCCATCTGTGTCTCATTTTTTCCTTCCTCTATGCCTGCTTTTTCCTTTCTGCCTCGTCTTTCACCCTTCTTCAAGCTCTGTGCCTCGTTTTCTTCTTTCCCTATGCCCATCTTTGCTAATGCTCCCAGCCTTTTATCGGCTTCCATAGCGATCCCTTCCCGCAAGCTTTACCCACCACCACCCCTCCCACCTACCAGGACCTACTTATTGATGGCTGAAGTGCAGGCGCATGCAGTAGGCACACCGCTAGTGTGCTGACTGCTGTGCTTAGACGATGGCCAGCGACACGAATGCTGGTCCCCACGCCCCCTACAGCAACACCCCTGCCACCATCCTCACACTAAACCCAGGACGACACCACAAGTGCTGTTACTGCGCCACCCCACACTACACAATAGGCCCTTTCAACTGCATCACCTGCATCAACATGCTCAACATCATGCCCTGCAACCACGTGCAGGCCACTGCTTCCGCCACACTGGCACTGAAGGACCAGCTCGCCTACACCCTCCTCAATGCACGCTCACACTGCAAACATGCCATCAGGGTCTGGGACCTCATCAACACCCTGGAGCCAGACATAATTTTCCTCACTGAGGCCTAGCTCAACCCATCTTCCGCCTCCGACTTTGCTGCCACAGTACCAACCGACTACAAAATCACCCACCGCAAACGCATCAACAAGCCAGGCAGAGGAATTGTCATCCTCCACAGGGAGTCCATCTTATGCACCACCATAATGGCTGATGCTTTCCCTGCAATGAAGCAATGAACTTCAGACTCCAGACGGATGAAAAAAACAACAATTAGGGGTACCCTCGCCTGCACACCACTGGAATAACGTGCCAGCTTTTGGTACTCCATTGCCAAATTCATCTCCATCCTCGCAATTGACTCCAGGGACTACATTTTCATGGGAAACCTCAATTTCCACCTCGATGACCTCACCACCCCCAACTCCACCCTCCTACTGGACAGCCTGGGCACCCTCAGCTTCACCCAACTCATCCCCGACCCCAGGCACATCGCAGGTCACACGCTCTACCCCATTTTCACCTCTAGCAACTGAATCAAATACAGCCATGCCACAGAAATCACATGGTCCGACAACTCAACTGTACACTTCAACATCACCATCCTCCAGCCCAGCACCCACCATGAAAGCTGGTGCAAACTCTCAGAATCCAAATGGTCGGAAACCATGGATACCATCCAACCCAATCGGTTCAACAACCTGGACCAAAATGTCATAAACTTCAATAACTGGCTCACAGACTGCTTCAACAGCATCGCCCAATTAGCAACACAAGACACAGGAAATCCACAAAACAAGGGAGCTGGTACACCAAGGAACTCAGGAACTCCAAACACCTCTGCAAACAACTCAAGAGGAAATGATGAACCAGCAGGGATACAACCGACTGAAACACCTTGAGAAGCACACACAACCACTACCACCAACAGCTACGAGACACAAAGACGAAGGCATTGGCAACATGCATCGAACCCAGCTCCAATAACAGCAAAGACCTCTTCAGTATCATAAAGGATTTCTCCAACCCCGCAGACGCAATGAACAACATCACTCCCTCACAGGACCCATGTAACAGCCCTGCAAACTTCTTCCACAACAAAATCACCAAAATCTACAGGAACTTCAACACCTAAAGCAGACCCGCTGACTTCTTCAACAACCAGCACAACGACCCCACCACCTACAACAGAACCCTGACATATGGTCTGGAACCACCTCACCACTGGGGAAACCACAACCATCATGGTATCTATACAATCGTGGATCCCCACTGATCCCTGACCGCACCACATCTTCAACCTCGGAACCAAGAAGATCAGCCAAGAGCTTACCACCCTAATCAACGCCTACTTGACCACGGCTACCTTCCCCAAAAACCATAGGCATGCAGAGGTTCATGCAGTACTAAAAAAACACTGGCAAACTCATTCACTATAGACCCATCTCCCTTTTACCTTTCCCAGGCACAGTCATCGAAAAGGCCATCAACCATCAGTTGACAACCTACCTGGAACAGAACCACCTCCTGGACAGCTCTAAATCTGGCTTCAGCAGCAACCCCAGCACCGAAACAGCCCTGATCACAGCCACCGACAACATCCAGGCCCTCCTCGATCAGGGAGAGAGAGGGGCTAATTCTTCTAGATCACTCTGTGGCATTCAACACCATCTCCTACCACACACTCATCACAGACTGCACAACACCAGAGTCCAAGGAACCCCCACAGATGGATTGGCTCCGTCCTCCCCACCAGACCACAACAGGTTTGACTTCCCCATTCTCCTCCTCACCCAAGGAGGTCATCTCTGAAGTTCCTCAAGGCTCATAACTCAACCCCACCCTCTTCAACACCTATAGACACCAATTGCCAGCGTCGTCAGATCCCACAGACTCAGCATAATTTCCTATGTGAACAACACTCAGCTCATCCTCTCCGAAGACCCCGCCACCCCAAAGACTAACTTCCTTCATTGCACGACCAGCGTCGCAAACTGGATGAAGGACATCTGCCTCAAACTCAAAACAAAGCAACACCAAAGGGGATGATGGACGGAGCGCCAGAGCAAATCAAACACTCAACCCCAGTCAACTGATCCGGGTCCAATCCATCATCATTCTTTAGCTCACTCCACCACCCCAGTTCAGACATGGCCATATGCAAATCAGTCTGACCCTGTGCCTCATGGGAACAGTCCAGCCCGAACTGCCAAGCCATGTCTTCCCTGGACCGGAAACAAGCATCCTGGGACCGGTTTCGGGTTCAAAACCCTCATCAGCCAGGCTATCTTGAATCCAGTGGCAAAGTGAGCAAGGGACTTCAAAACGAGCAAGGCTGAAGTACTGATATTCTGCAACAAGAATTTCCCCTGGAATACCTCCTGGTGGACGACGGAACACGGCCCCACACTAACCCATACGAACCACACCAGAAACCTAAGCATTATACTGGACAGCAAACTCTCCATGACATCTCAGGTCAATGCCATATCATCCTCATACTTTTTCATCCTGCACATGCTTCACAAGATCTTCAAGTGGCTCCCCCAAAACTCCAGATGTACCATTGCCCAGGCCCTGATCACCAGCCGACTGTACTACGGAAATGCCCTCTAACCAGGAATCACAAACCACTTCCTCTAAAGACTCCAAAACATCCAGAACGCTGCAGCCAGACTCATAATTGATCTTCATCAACAATCACACATCACCCCCACACCTCAAAGAGCTCTACTGCCTCCCGAATCAGAAGAGATGCCAATTCAAGCTGCTCATCCATGCACTCAACGCCCTGGACAACTCCAGACCAGCTGACATCAACCACCGCCTAATTTTCCACAAACCTATCAGAAACCTCCGCTCCACCTCCCTTGTGCTCGCTTGTATCTGCCCAAGCAGGGCCAGTGGTTTCCCCTTCTCCTATGTCACAGCCAGGGCATGGAACGACCTCCACCTACACCTCCCGACCTCTGCCAGTCTACCAGGTTTCCGCAAGACTCTCAAGAACTGGCTCTTCGATTGAACCATTGGGCCTCTACAGCACCTAGATACCCTTACGGGTGACAAGCAGCACTCTACAAATCAACTGATTGATTGGAAATGGGGTGGAACTTAAGCAAGAAAATCAAATCTGCGCATTCCAAAAAGATATATGTATAACTTATGGTTCATTGCAGATTGTCATATTTCTCTCCAGTTAAGTACATTTCTCTCCAGCAGCAGAAATAAAGGCCTCCACATGCTTCTGCTCTACAGCTAGGAGTGCAGCGCCCTCTAGGGGCATGATTAATAGTTGCATTTAATGTGGCCTGGCAGTATATAGGGAATATATATGGTGTGCAACCACTATAAAATGAATTTGACCATATTTGTACAGGCTTTGAAATACTTTGCTGGGTCAAGTTAATTATGCTGCTGTCTAGTAGGAAGATCTGAGCAATTCCTCACCAATAGGCCCAATCGGTGGAATTAGTATTTTTTTGGCAAACAAAGTGGGTGGAGTAGAAATCACCATAGGCTGAGTAACTGACACTTCATTCACACGCATGGGCATGTCCTTACAAAAAAGATAATAGACCTCTGGCAGCAGTTACACAAAGGAAGCATTTTGAAATCTTGGAGGGAAGTTTGGGGGCAGAGCTAAGATCCAGGGAGACCGCTTTCTGTCAACCACTTACTTTTGTCATCTATAAAATGCCCCAACATGCTGCGCAAGAGGGTGGAGGGGTGATGTGGCATTTCTGGAATGTCATCTCACCACTTTCACTCTTAAACCCCTGCACAAGGAAAAAAACTTTAACAAGCATTGATAATGCACCGGTTGCGCCTACGTAAGGAAAGAGATGCTTTCATCAATCATCCTCTGGGAGAAGGAAAGAGCTCCCTGACAAATAACAGGGAGTGGAGAGGATGCGGCGCAGTGGGCAGAGCTGCTGGCTTGAGAGCTGGGGATCCCGGTTTGAGTCTCGGCAGCGCTGTGCAACATCCTGTGATTTTTTTTATACAAATCACTTTATCTCTCCGGGTGATAAACTGTAATATAAATATGCTGCAATGCTTTATGAGAAAATAGTTCCCCCAAAACGGATGTTAACAGTATTTCGGCTGCAGGAAACTGATAAGAGAAGCAGCCGAGGAACAAGCATTGGCAAATGCAGGAAAATATGCTACAGCCAATAGAAATGGAGGAAAGATAAGTGGCACGCACAAGAACCATTGAGAAGCCAGGAAAGAGAGGAGGTGGGATGTAAGTCCCTTTTAAGTTCATATTAAAAACAATAGATTTCTCAAGCACAGCACAAGCACTGGGCAGGCGAAACCTAAAAAGGAACGGAAACCACAGAGAAAGAAGAAAGACCGAACCCTTCCAGACAAACTCTTGCCTGAAGAGTCAGCCAGGCTTGTACTTCTTGGGACCCTGTCTCTAGGGCCAGAAGCCCTAACCTACCAACTCCCTTTTGTGGAAAGTAGAGAATATACTTGCAGAGAACTCTGGAGGACGGGGATCCCTTGGACTTCTGGAGACCAGTTCTGGGTGGATGTGCCCTAGGAAGGGATTTCATAGAACCCTGCATTTCAAGTGGCCAGGAGATCATCGGACCTGGGGAGTGCATGCATGAGGTATAGCTTGTGTTTAAGGCCACAATTGATGCAGGTGAGTGAACCACCGCCAGGCTACTATGAGCTGAAGGGGCAGGAGAGCAGGTCCCTGAGCTCTAGCTCAGCGGAGGAAGAGCAACTTGATTTAAAAAAAGGAAAATCTCTATCAATAAAACTGCTATAAACTTAGGGCCAGATGTAGGTAAAATCAATTTTGCGAATCCTTAATAGCGAATTTTACCGATTCGCTATTAAGGACTCGCAAAATTGAATGTAGGTAGGAATCGCTAAAATATTAGCGATTCCTTAAGATTCCTTAATAGCGAATCGCAAATTGAGATTCGCTAATAAGGAATACCTACCCATTCATTCCTATGGGCTAGGAGGCCCATAGGAATGAATGGGAAGACATTCCCAATTTGCGATTCGCTATTAGCGAATCGCAAATTACGGGCGCATTTCAAGGGTGCCAGGGTGTCAAAAGGACACCCTGTTGCACCCCTGAAATGTGCATGTGTGCACATGTTGCGCACATACATGCCCTAAGGGCATGTATGTGTGCCACATGGCACTTTGAAAAAAGCCAAAAAGTGCTTTTTGAATTGAAATCGCAAAATACCACCAACTTGAAGTAGGTGGTATTTTGCGATTCCTTAGGGCTAAATCGCAATTTGCGATGCCTACCAGCATAGCATTTAGGGAATCGCAATTTGCGATTCTCTAAATGCTGGCGCAAAATAAGGAATCGCAATTTTGCGATTCCTTATTTTGCGAGTAGGTTTACACTTACCTACATTGCTCGCAGCCAAACAGCGATCGCAAACGCCTTAGAGGCCAGAAAATTGGACCCCCTGGTGCTGGAGAGCACCATCAGATAGCATATCAAAAACAACCCAGCAGGGCTGGAGAAATCTGTTCAGGAGAGGGCTTGCTCGTGGTTTCTTGAAGTTCCTGGCCTGAGCACCTTTTCACCATGCTTGGCAGTTTATTAATATTCCCCCAGGGCAGGGCCAATGCCCCAGGCAGCTGGAAAAAACAGAAGTTGGTGCATCAATTTTACGTTAGACCTCCTGGTAGGGTCAGTGCTCTGAGGGCGAGTTCTCCCAGTGCGTCACATATCTAAACATGATTGCCCCCATTGCCCTGTGCCTCTGTGCCCCCCCCCACCCAATGCCTGCATGAGCTGGTTTGGGTCATGGAGGTTGACGGCGGGCAGGAGAAGCAGGCTACTGGGAGATGCGGACCTGTCAGCCTTCCTGCCCCCACTAATGCAGAGCAAAGGGTGTGGAAGAGAGAAAGAAGCCATCGCCCCACTGGCAGAGGAATGTGTGGAGCGGGAGGGGAGCTGGCCAGGCCTTGCGGGCTTGGGCTCCTGCATGGGCCTTGAAACCAGTACTCCGGTGCCACACACAAGAGGATGGGATATGGACCGATGGGAGCTTTGATTATAAATAAAATAAAAAGCGAAACATTTACCAGCTGCATCGGTGGTGGTCGGTTCAAAATGAATTGACTGCTGGTAAAGGAGTCCCCAGAAGCCTTTGGAGTGCTTGAGAAGTGTGCATATTCTCCAAAGTAGTGCCCTTGGAGGAGCAGATGAAGCAGGCAAACCACCATTGCTATTGTTGTCTCTGGGGGCTGCCAGGAGTAGGGCAGACCCCTGCAGGAGCTCCATTTGAAATCTGCCAAGTCCTCACCATATGTCTCCCAGGTTACTGGCAAAGTGACTTGGAAACGAGTTTTACCAAGGGAAATTTCCTTACCCTAGTTTAAATGCAGAAAAGAGACTTGACAGCTGTTTTGATGTACATTCAAAAAGATAAAAGCGTAGCATATTCCTTTATGTTAATAAAAGGCAAGGCTATTTACAAATATTTTCTTTTTGGTGAATGTCACTATGATTTGAAGGGATTGTTCTGCATTTGATTAGGATGGTGACACTCTGACAAAGCCAGTGGGCCTTAGGTTGTATTAATCCACTGCTCATGGTGGATGGCCCATTGATGATTTCTATATTAGGATGTAGTGTGAAGGCAACAATGGTTGTCCTCCATACTGAAGGGTTACAAGTAGATTGGTGTTGCTCTGTAGTCCTCCATGTGGAATTCTTTTGTATGCATTCCTTTGCAAAGGCAATGTAGACTCAAAGAAACAGAAGAAAGGCTATTGACTGAACTTGCCCTGCATAGATATCACAGATTCCCCAATTCTATTCTTTGTTGGTTAGCAGTTGTAACCAAATGTCCTAATAAATGTGTAACAGGTATTTGTTGACACCCTTTCCTCTGCAACCCCTGACTCTGATCAAGTGGAAGGTGGGTATGCAATTGCTCGTTCTCAATACAAAGATAAAAGGTGTAGGAGGTGTAGGCAACAGTAGGTACTAGGGATACCATTGGTATAAGGATTCACAAGAAGTCCAGTCTGCCATCTCATTTGTTTGGTCCCTGGAACTGTGAAAGGATGAGTCTGGGTTTGGAGGACTGAGTTTGGGGACTCCACAATGTTGCATTTGGGTTCTGCCCATTCAGTACGCCCAGGATGTTTGCTTTTTGGATCACTTGGTTTTTGGCTTTTCACTGTGGGTGAGTCCAACTACATGTGTCTCACCAACGGTAATCACATGGCAAATGAATTGCGCATGTTTTCTGCCAGTGTCTGCCTTTTAAGATAAGGTTGCTAAACTGCAGGTAGAGTAAGGGGCACTTGCCTCGATACACATGAACACGTGTGCACACACATGTGCACATGTGTGCAGGCTGCGCATGTGAGACTTCCATCCTGTGCAGCCTGGTAACTGCACACAGGTAGTCTGGCACAGAGGGTACTCTACATGATTAGATATTGCTCTTGGGTAGACCTTATAATGTTAGTGTACACAAATAGGGAAAGTCAGTATGATTAACTGTTCTGTGTGTAGTGACATTTTATTCTATAAAACAGGGAAAACTGACAGATTGCAGTTTCGCTTCTCTTTGGCCTACAAAGTCCAGTACTTAGGCCCAGCTATCATCTTATCTCTGTCTGGCCTCCTAGACAGCCTTTGTCCAGCTCACTTCCTCCTTATTGACCATTCTGCTGCTATTCCCCACTCTCTCCATCTCTGTGCCTTGTTTTCTCCTTCCTCTCTGCTCACTTTCTGAGTCATTCTGCCTCGTTTTTCATACTTCTTCTATCCCTGTGCCTCATGTTCTCCTTCCTCTGTGCCCACTTTTTCATCCTTTCTGCCTTTATTTGCACCCTTCTTCTAGCTCTGTCCCTCGTTTTCTCCTTCCTTTGTGTCCATTTTTGCTGCTTGCTCCCGCCCATTTTTTGGCCTCTGTCATACTCCCTTTTGCTGCTTCTCCTGCCCAGTGTCTTCCCACCTCCCGCAAACCCCACCCATTGCCACCCAGCGCTCCTCCCACCTCACAGGACCTACTTAATGGTGGCCATAGCGCGACCCCATTGAGCAGGTGCCCAGGCCCAGCTCTTACCTACCTTTGTCTGGCCTCCTGAACAGCATTGGTCCAGCATCATTTACTCTGTGGCTTAATTTCCTCCCCAACTCCCCCTTTTGTGCCCCTTCTGCTGCTGCTCCACGCTCTCTTCCTTTTCCATCTGTGTCTCATTTTTTCCTTCCTCTATGCCTGCTTTTTCCTTTCTGCCTCGTCTTTCACCCTTCTTCAAGCTCTGTGCCTCGTTTTCTTCTTTCCCTATGCCCATCTTTGCTAATGCTCCCAGCCTTTTATCGGCTTCCATAGCGATCCCTTCCCGCAAGCTTTACCCACCACCACCCCTCCCACCTACCAGGACCTACTTATTGATGGCTGAAGCGCAGGCGCATGCAGTAGGCACACCGCTAGTGTGCTGACTGCTGTGCTTAGACGATGGCCAGCGACACGAATGCTGGTCCCCACGCCCCCTACAGCAACACCCCTGCCACCATCCTCACACTAAACCCAGGACGACACCACAAGTGCTGTTACTGCGCCACCCCACACTACACAATAGGCCCTTTCAACTGCATCACCTGCATCAACATGCTCAACATCATGCCCTGCAACCACGTGCAGGCCACTGCTTCCGCCACACTGGCACTGAAGGACCAGCTCGCCTACACCCTCCTCAATGCACGCTCACACTGCAAACATGCCATCAGGGTCTGGGACCTCATCAACACCCTGGAGCCAGACATAATTTTCCTCACTGAGGCCTAGCTCAACCCATCTTCCGCCTCCGACTTTGCTGCCACAGTACCAACCGACTACAAAATCACCCACCGCAAACGCATCAACAAGCCAGGCAGAGGAATTGTCATCCTCCACAGGGAGTCCATCTTATGCACCACCACAATGGCTGATGCTTTCCCTGCAATGAAGCAATGAACTTCAGACTCCAGACGGATGAAAAAAACAACAATTAGGGGTACCCTCGCCTGCACACCACTGGAATAACGTGCCAGCTTTTGGTACTCCATTGCCAAATTCATCTCCATCCTCGCAATTGACTCCAGGGACTACATTTTCATGGGAAACCTCAATTTCCACCTCGATGACCTCACCACCCCCAACTCCACCCTCCTACTGGACAGCCTGGGCACCCTCAGCTTCACCCAACTCATCCCCGACCCCAGGCACATCGCAGGTCACACGCTCTACCCCATTTTCACCTCTAGCAACTGAATCAAATACAGCCATGCCACAGAAATCACATGGTCCGACAACTCAACTGTACACTTCAACATCACCATCCTCCAGCCCAGCACCCACCATGAAAGCTGGTGCAAACTCTCAGAATCCAAATGGTCGGAAACCCTGGATACCATCCAACCCAATCGGTTCAACAACCTGGACCAAAATGTCATAAAGTTCAATAACTGGCTCACAGACTGCTTCAACAGCATCGCCCAATTAGCAACACAAGACACAGGAAATCCACAAAACAAGGGAGCTGGTACACCAAGGAACTCAGGAACTCCAAACACCTCTGCAAACAACTCAAGAGGAAATGATGAACCAGCAGGGATACAACCGACTGAAACACCTTGAGAAGCACACACAACCACTACCACCAACAGCTACGAGACACAAAGACGAAGGCATTGGCAACATGCATCGAACCCAGCTCCAATAACAGCAAAGACCTCTTCAGTATCATAAAGGATTTCTCCAACCCCGCAGACGCAATGAACAACATCACTCCCTCACAGGACCCATGTAACAGCCCTGCAAACTTCTTCCACAACAAAATCACCAAAATCTACAGGAACTTCAACACCTAAAGCAGACCCGCTGACTTCTTCAACAACCAGCACAACGACCCCACCACCTACAACAGAACCCTGACATATGGTCTGGAACCACCTCACCACTGGGGAAACCACAACCATCATGGTATCTATACAATCGTGGATCCCCACTGATCCCTGACCGCACCACATCTTCAACCTCGGAACCAAGAAGATCAGCCAAGAGCTTACCACCCTAATCAACGCCTACTTGACCACGGCTACCTTCCCCAAAAACCATAGGCATGCAGAGGTTCATGCAGTACTAAAAAAACACTGGCAAACTCATTCACTATAGACCCATCTCCCTTTTACCTTTCCCAGGCACAGTCATCGAAAAGGCCATCAACCATCAGTTGACAACCTACCTGGAACAGAACCACCTCCTGGACAGCTCTAAATCTGGCTTCAGCAGCAACCCCAGCACCGAAACAGCCCTGATCACAGCCACCGACAACATCCAGGCCCTCCTCGATCAGGGAGAGAGAGGGCTAATTCTTCTAGATCACTCTGTGGCATTCAACACCATCTCCTACCACACACTCATCACAGACTGCACAACACCAGAGTCCAAGGAACCCCCACAGATGGATTGGCTCCGTCCTCCCCACCAGACCACAACAGGTTTGACTTCCCCATTCTCCTCCTCACCCAAGGAGGTCATCTCTGAAGTTCCTCAAGGCTCATAACTCAACCCCACCCTCTTCAACACCTATAGACACCAATTGCCAGCGTCGTCAGATCCCACAGACTCAGCATAATTTCCTATGTGAACAACACTCAGCTCATCCTCTCCGAAGACCCCGCCACCCCAAAGACTAACTTCCTTCATTGCACGACCAGCGTCGCAAACTGGATGAAGGACATCTGCCTCAAACTCAAAACAAAGCAACACCAAAGGGGATGATGGACGGAGCGCCAGAGCAAATCAAACACTCAACCCCAGTCAACTGATCCGGGTCCAATCCATCATCATTCTTTAGCTCACTCCACCACCCCAGTTCAGACATGGCCATATGCAAATCAGTCTGACCCTGTGCCTCATGGGAACAGTCCAGCCCGAACTGCCAAGCCATGTCTTCCCTGGACCGGAAACAAGCATCCTGGGACCGGTTTCGGGTTCAAAACCCTCATCAGCCAGGCTATCTTGAATCCAGTGGCAAAGTGAGCAAGGGACCCACGTCTGGGCATACCCTGCCAACTTAGGGCGAACAAAGCAATACCAAAGGGGATGATGGACGGAGCGCCAGAGCAAATCAAACACTCACCCCCAGTCAACTGATCCGGGTCCAATCCATCATCATTCTTTAGCTCACTCCACCACCCCAGTTCAAACATGGCCATATGCAAATCAGTCTGACCCTGTGCCTCATGGGAACAGTCCAGCCCGAACTGCCAAGCCATGTCTTCCCTGGACCGGAAACAAGCATCCTGGGACCGGTTTCGGGTTTAAAACCCTCATCAGCCAGGCTATCTTGAATCCAGTGGCAAAGTGAGCAAGGGACCCACGTCTGGGCATACCCTGCCAACTTAGGGCGAAAAAAGCAATACCAAAGGGGATGATGGACGGAGCGCCAGAGCAAATCAAACACTCACCCCCAGTCAACTGATCCGGGTCCAATCCATCAACATTCTTTAGCTCACTCCACCACCCCAGTTCAGACATGGCCATATGCAAATCAGTCCGACCCTGTGCCTCATGGGAACAGTCCAGCCCGAACTGCCAAGCCATGTCTTCCCTGGAACGGAAACAAGCATCCTGGGACCGGTTTCGGGTTCAAAACCCTCATCAGCCAGGCTATCTTGAATCCAGTGGCAAAGTGAGCAAGGGACCCACGTCTGGGCATACCCTGCCAACTTAGGGCGAACAAAGCAATACCAAAGGGGATGATGGACGGAGCGCCAGAGCAAATCAAACACTCACCCCCAGTCAACTGATCCAGGTCCAATCCATCATCATTCTTTAGCTCACTCCACCACCCCAGTTCAGACATGGCCATGTGCAAATCAGTCTGACCCTGTGCCTCATGCGAACAGTCCAGCCCAAACTGCCAAGCCATGTCTTCCCTGGACCGGAAACAAGCATCCTGGGACCGGTTTCGGGTTCAAAACCCTCATCAGCCAGGCTATCTTGAATCCAGTGGCAATGTGAGCAAGGGACCGACGTCTGGGCATACCCTGTCAACTTAGGGTGAACAAAGCAATACCAAAGGGGATGATGGACGGAGCGCCAGAGCAAATCAAACACTCACCCCCAGTCAACTGATCCGGGTCCAATCCATCATCATTCTTTAGCTCACTCCACCACCCCAGTTCAGACATGGCCATATGCAAATCAGTCTGACCCTGTGCCTCATGGGAACAGTCCAGCCCGAACTGCCAAGCCATGTCTTCCCTGGACCGGAAACAAGCATCCTGGGACCGGTTTCGGGTTCAAAACCCTCATCAGCCAGGCTATCTTGAATCCAGTGGCAAAGTGAGCAAGGGACCCACGTCTGGGCATACCCTGCCAACTTAGGGCGAACAAAGCAATACCAAAGGGGATGATGGACAGAGCGCCAGAGCAAATCAAACACTCACCCCCAGTCAACTGATCCGAGTCCAATCCATCATCATTCTTTAGCTCACTCCACCACCCCAGTTCAGACATGGCCATATGCAAATCAGTCTGACCCTGTGCCTCATGGGAACAGTCCAGCCCGAACTGCCAAGCCATGTCTTCCCTGGACCGGAAACAAGCATCCTGGGACCGGTTTCGGGTTCAAAACCCTCATCAGCTGGGCTATCTTGAATCCAGTGGCAAAGTGAGCAAGGGACTTCAAAACGGGCAAGGCTGAAGTACTGATATTCTGCAACAAGAATTCCCCCTGGAATACCTCCTGGTGGCCGACGGAACCCGGCCCCACACTAACCCATACGAACCACACCAGAAACCTAAGCATTATACTGGACAGCGAACTCTCCATGACATCTCAGGTCAATGCCATATCATCCTCATACTTTTTCATCCTGCACATGCTTCACAAGATCTTCAAGTGGCTCCCCCAAAACTCCAGATGTACCATTGCCCAGGCCCTGATCACCAGCTGACTGTACTACGGAAATGCCCTCTAACCAGGAATCACAAACCACTTCCTCTAAAGACTCCAAAACATCCAGAACGCTGCAGCCAGACTCATAATTGATCTTCATCAACAATCATACATCACCCCACACCTCAAAGAGCTCTACTGCCTCCCGAATCAGAAGAGATGCCAATTCAAGCTGCTCATCCATGCACTCAACGCCCTGGACAACTCCAGTCCAGCTGACATCAACCACCGCCTAATTTTCCACAAACCTATCAGAAACCTCCGCTCCACCTCCCTTGTGCTCGCTTGTATCTGCCCAAGCAGGGCCAGTGGTTTCCCCTTCTCCTATGTCACAGCCAGGGCATGGAACGACCTCCACCTACACCTCCCGACCTCTGCCAGTCTACCAGGTTTCCGCAAGACTCTCAAGACCTGGCTCTTCGATTGAACCATTGGGCCTCTACAGCACCTAGATACCCTTACGGGTGACAAGCAGCACTCTAGAAATCAACTGATTGATTGGAAATGGGGTGGAACTTAAGCAAGAAAATCAAATCTGCGCATTCCAAAAAGATATATGTATAACTTATGGTTCATTGCGGATTGTCATATTTCTCTCCAGTTAAGTACATTTCTCTCCAGCAGCAGAAATAAAGGCCTCCACATGCTTCTGCTCTACAGCTAGGAGTGCAGCGCCCTTTAGGGGCATGATTAATAGTTGCATTTAATGTGGCCTGGCAGTATATAGGGAATATATATGGTGTGCAACCACTATAAAATGAATTTGACCATATTTGTACAGGCTTTGAAATACTTTGCTGGGTCAAGTTAATTATGCTGCTGTCTAGTAGGAAGATCTGAGCAATTCCTCACCAATAGGCCCAATCGGTGGAATTAGTATTTTTTGGCAAACAAAGTGGGTGGAGTAGAAATCACCATAGGCTGAGTAACTGACACTTCATTCACACGCATGGGCATGTCCTTACAAAAAAGATAATAGACCTCTGGCAGCAGTTACACAAAGGAAGCATTTTGAAATCTTGGAGGGAAGTTTGGGGGCAGAGCTAAGATCCAGGGAGACCGCTTTCTGTCAACCACTTACTTTTGTCATCTATAAAATGCCCCAACATGCTGCGCAAGAGGGTGGAGGGGTGATGTGGCATTTCTGGAATGTCATCTCTCCACTTTCACTCTTAAACCCCTGCACAAGGAAAAAAACTTTAACAAGCATTGATAATGCACCGGTTGCGCCTACGTAAGGAAAGAGATGCTTTCATCAATCATCCTCTGGGAGAAGGAAAGAGCTCCCTGACAAATAACAGGGAGTGGAGAGGATGCGGCGCAGTGGGCAGAGCTGCTGGCTTGAGAGCTGGGGATCCCGGTTTGAGTCTCGGCAGCGCTGTGCAACATCCTGTGATTTGTTTATACAAATCACTTTATCTCTCCGGGTGATAAACTGTAATATAAATATGCTGCAATGCTTTATGAGAAAATAGTTCCCCCAAAACGGATGTTAACAGTATTTCGGCTGCAGGAAACTGATAAGAGAAGCAGCCGAGGAACAAGCATTGGCAAATGCAGGAAAATATGCTACAGCCAATAGAAATGGAGGAAAGATAAGTGGCACGCACAAGAACCATTGAGAAGCCAGGAAAGAGAGGAGGTGGGATGTAAGTCCCTTTTAAGTTCATATTAAAAACAATAGATTTCTCAAGCACAGCACAAGCACTGGGCAGGCGAAACCTAAAAAGGAACGGAAACCACAGAGAAAGAAGAAAGACCGAACCCTTCCAGACAAACTCTTGCCTGAAGAGTCATCCAGGCTTGTACTTCTTGGGACCCTGTCTCTGGGGCCAGAAGCCCTAACCTACCAACTCCCTTTTGTGGACAGTAGAGAATACACTTGCAGAGAACTCTGGAGGACAGGGATCCCTTGGACTTCTGGAGACCGGTTCTGGGTGGATGTGCCCTAGGAAGGGATTTCATAGAACCCTGCATTTCAAGTGGCCAGGAGATCATCGGACCTGGGGAGTGCATGCATGAGGTATAGCTTGTGTTTAAGGCCACAATTGATGCAGGTGAGTGAACCACCGCCAGGCTACTATGAGCTGAAGGGGCAGGAGAGCAGGTCCCTGAGCTCTAGCTCAGCGGAGGAAGAGCAACTTGATTTAAAAAAAGGAAAATCTCTATCAATAAAACTGCTATAAACTTAGGGCCAGATGTAGGTAAAATCAATTTTGCGAATCCTTAATAGCGAATTTTACCGATTCGCTATTAAGGACTCGCAAAATTGAATGTAGGTAGGAATCGCTAAAATACTAGCGATTCCTCAAGATTCCTTAATAGCGAATCGCAAATTGAGATTCGCTAATAAGGAATACCTACCCATTCATTCCTATGGGCTAGGAGGCCCATAGGAATGAATGGGAAGACATTCTCAATTTGCGATTCGCTATTAGAGAATCGCAAATTGCGGGCGCAATTTCAAGGGTGCCAGGGTGTCAAAAGGACACCCTGTTGCACCCCTGAAATGTGCATGTGTGCACATGTTGCGCACATACATGCCCTAAGGGCATGTATGTGTGCCACATGGCACTTTGAAAAAAAGCCAAAAGTGCTTTTTGAATTGAAATCGCAAAATACCACCAACTTGAAGTAGGTGGTATTTTGCGATTCCTTAGGGCTAAATCGCAATTTGCGATGCCTACCAGCATAGCATTTAGGGAATCGCAATTTGCGATTCTCTAAATGCTGGCGCAAAATAAGGAATCGCAATTTTGCGATTCCTTATTTTGCGAGTAGGTTTACACTTACCTACATTGCTCGCAGCCAAACAGCGATCGCAAACGCTGAAATTCTGCGAATTTCAGCGTTTGTGATCGCTTTTTGGCTTCCTACATCTGGCCCTTAGAGGCCAGAAAATTGGACCCCCTGGTGCTGGAGAGCACCATCAGATAGCATATCAAAAACAACCCAGCAGGGCTGGAGAAATCTGTTCAGGAGAGGGCTTGCTCGTGGTTTCTTGAAGTTCCTGGCCTGAGCACCTTTTCACCATGCTTGGCAGTTTATTAATATTCCCCAGGGCAGGGCCAATGCCCCAGGCAGCTGGAAAAAACAGAAGTTGGTGCATCAATTTTACGTTAGACCTCCTGGTAGGGTCAGTGCTCTGAGGGCGAGTTCTCCCAGTGCGTCACATATCTAAACATGATTGCCCCCATTGCCCTGTGCCTCTGTGCCCCCCCACCCAATGCCTGCATGAGCTGGTTTGGGTCATGGAGGTTGACGGCGGGCAGGAGAAGCAGGCTACTGGGAGATGCGGACCTGTCAGCCTTCCTGCCCCCACTAATGCAGAGCAAAGGGTGTGGAAGAGAGAAAGAAGCCATCGCCCCACTGGCAGAGGAATGTGTGGAGCGGGAGGGAGCTGGCCAGGCCTTGCGGGCTTGGGCTCCTGCATGGGCCTTGAAACCAGTACTCCGGTGCCACACACAAGAGGATGGGATATGGACCGATGGGAGCTTTGATTATAAATAAAATAAAAAGCGAAACATTTACCAGCTGCATCGGTGGTGGTCGGTTCAAAATGAATTGACTGCTGGTAAAGGAGTCCCCAGAAGCCTTTGGAGTGCTTGAGAAGTGTGCATATTCTCCAAAGTAGTGCCCTTGGAGGAGCAGATGAAGCAGGCAAACCACCATTGCTATTGTTGTCTCTGGGGGCTGCCAGGAGTAGGGCAGACCCCTGCAGGAGCTCCATTTGAAATCTGCCAAGTCCTCACCATATGTCTCCCAGGTTACTGGCAAAGTGACTTGGAAACGAGTTTTACCAAGGGAAATTTCCTTACCCTAGTTTAAATGCAGAAAAGAGACTTGACAGCTGTTTTGATGTACATTCAAAAAGATAAAAGCGTAGCATATTCCTTTATGTTAATGAAAGGCAAGGCTATTTACAAATATTTTCCTTTTGGTGAATGTCACTATGATTTGAAGGGATTGTTCTGCATTTGATTAGGATGGTGACACTCTGACAAAGCCAGTGGGCCTTAGGTTGTATTAATCCACTGCTCATGTTGTGCTAAGCACATATGGAGCTATTGTGTTTCTGGGGTCAGGGTTTATTGGTGAACAAACAGTTGGATAGGCGTTCAACACAGGAGCCCAGGAAATATTTAGGGGGTTACCTGACATGTGGGGCCTTTCTCCAGGGTGCACACCCTGTTGGTTGTGAGGCCTTAAAGCTGATGTCACTATAGATATCCACCTGTCATTCTGTATAGTTTTGTTAATTTGTTTGTTGTGTTTACTAGTGTGTGTTATAAAGAACTTTTTCTTCTTTAAGGAAATACATTGGCTGGACAGTACTTTATTAAGAGTTGTTTGTTGTGTTATGGAGTTCTGTATTTCTAGCCCACAATTCCTCCCCTTGCTTCCTAGTTTGGGGGTCCGTAGCAGGGGTTCCCAGGACACCAGTGCTGAAATACCCCAGTTTTACCACTGGGTCACCAGGCTGCCATCAGACTCCATGATCCTGATTTCTCATAGTGACCCAGGAATCCAAGATAGAAAGCGGATAATATACATTTCAGCCATTTTACAATTGTCAAATATGTGTCTGTGTTTGAGGCAAAATCTCTTTGTTCTGCTGTTTATTGTTGTTTAATAGCTATCAGAGTGCCACATTTGTTTGCTTTATTTTTTAGGAGATTGGTAAATTCTTTATCACTCACTTTTGTATGGTTTCACACTCTGTTTCTCTATGTTTGCCACTGTTCCAAAATGCTTCTGTGATTTGGAGTGGACCAAGATAAGTTGCTCAATTCTTTCTCACACAAAAATTGTTCACATGGATTAACCGAGGTTTTTGAACACCTAGAAAGTTTCTGTGATTTCGCCCTTTTTCAACCTTGCTTGGAAAATGAGCTTAAAAGTGGAGGAGAATAAGAGTGGAATCTGTCCACTTACACTTCTTACAAGTGGACACCATGTCCTATAGCAGGTGAAGTTCACCCGCTACAAGGTAAGTGCCTTTTTGTGTGTGTGTCAGGGTTAATCCCCAGTAACGTCTACTAATTAAATTGCCTGTGGCACAATAGTAACCATTGTGGCATGGCAGTTGGTGAGTTCAGCTAAGGTAAAAATGAGTGTAAATAACTGTTTCAAAGAGGTTCAAGTGGCACTTATTCGATAGATCATAAAATTAACCAAGCAAAGGTCAGGTCAAATCGAGCGCCTTGAAGCAGCTGCGAGCACTAGAATAGTCCCGCTGGTGGACAGAGGTAAGCAGTCTTCCACCTGCAGGACACAAAACTGTATCTGTTCTCCATTTACAGACTAACAGTCACCAGCGTAGGGGTGTCCTTTAAAAACCCTTTGAGGCCATCATAGGTTGAAATTTAAGATGGTGGTCATCCTGTCTTTCCCATATTTCCTTTGATCTACGTATTCTTGTGCAATGTAATCATGATTTCTAAGAACCCATTTGATTCCCATGGAGCCAGCTCCCTCTACAGCATTGATTTGTCCTTGCAACTAAAGGCTTACATAATCAATCAATTCATCAATCAATCACCATTTGTAAAACACAACACTCTCACCCCTAGGGGTATCTGGACGCTGTGTCTCTGTTGAAGAGCCAGGTCTTGAGTCTCTTTCTGAAGTCTGCCAGCGAGGGGGCTGTACGGAGCTAGAGGGAAAGGTCATTCCAGGTCTTGGCAGTGATGTAGGAGAAGGAGCGGCCTCCGCTGTGGCTGTGACGGATACATGTGTGTGTGCAAGGGCGAGTGAAGATCAGCACAGGTATCTAGAGGGTTGGAGGAAGTTCAGTCGATGGTTGATGTAGGCAGGTACTAGGTTGTGCAGGGCTTTGCAGGCATGTGTGAGGATCTTGAACTGGCATCTCTTCTGGATGGGGAGCCAGTGGAGGTCTCTCAGGTAGGGGCATATGTGGGTTCATTTGGGAAGGTTCAGGATGAGTCTGGCTGCGGAATTCTGGATGGTCTGGAGTATTCTGAGTATTCTGAGGAGCTGGGTGGAGATGCCGGCATATAGGGCATTGCCGTAGTAGCGGCCACTGGTGACAAGGGCCTGAATGACGGTCTTTCCGATGTTGGTTGGGATCAATCTGAAGATTCTGCGAAGTATGCAAAGAGCGTGGAAGCAGGAGGAAAGTTGGCTGTCGAGGATGATGCAGAGGTTACGTGCATGGTCGGTCGGTGTGGGTGTAGGTCCGAGTTCTGCTGGCCACCAGCTGTGGTCCCATACAGTCAATAGAGCCTTGGGACCCATGAAGCATTATTTAGTAATTATCCCTGTATTATTCGCACAGTCAACTATGCTAAAAGTAAAAACATAAGTTTTTAGGAGCATTGGTGTCTGAAAAATTGCAAGTTTTGCCCATATGGGTTTGCTCTATTTTTTTGTTTCTATTGTTATCATGTTGTATTTGCTGTTCTTTTTGATATGCTCCTATGGATTTGCTCTGCCTGTCCCCACTATTGTTTTGACCGTCGCGTCCACAATGTAATTTACTTCTTGAACTGTGAGACGCACCGGCGGTCACCAGAAATGCAAAGTGCTATATAAAACAAGAACATAAATCAATTAATATTTTTCAAAGTAAAAGTGGCGGTTCAACCAAAAAAATGAAGATGGGTTACGAAACAGGGATCATATAGAACTTCCGTTTATGTCATGTAATGTATTTTGTTATGTGTTGGCAGTTCATGTCTTTGCTTCATTGCCGAGAAATAAAAAAAATGAAAACCATTGAAAAGAAAAAAATAGGAGTGAAGAGCAGTTCATCAGGTCAAGTAACACTCTTGGTAGTCGCAAATTGAAGTTCTGCTCTCACCTGCAAGCATGCTTTAGAGCAGAGGTCTTCAAACTGTGGGGCGCGCCCCCCTGGGGGGGCGTGGGTGGGTTCCCAGGGGGGCGCAAAGGCCTCTGCAAGCACATGTAAATGAAGACGCCTGGAAGTGCAGCGATGTTTATTTGCTGTATTTCCAGGCTGTCTTCATTACTCCGAAGCCCTCAGAGTGCCCTGGGGCCGGAGGTCAGTGAGTGTGCTGCTGGGGGCTCCGCTGGGCAGTGTCTGGAGTCTTATTAAGACTCCGGCATGACCCAGTTTTTCAAAGGTCTTTAAGGACAATTTGCATACCTTTGGAAACTGTTTACTGAGGCTTAGTTTTCCTTTCTGTTTCCACTACCCCTTGGGCCCCGACTCTGCCTATTCCTTACATTTGTATTTTAAATTTACTGCTGTAGTGTGAAAATGCATTGCATGAAAAGGAATATAAAAAGGGTTGCCAATAGAAAAATGCCCACCATGTATGTTGAAAGAGCCTGCAAATACCTTGTTTTGACAATAAATAGGGTTTTAAATGAAAAAGTATGTATTCATTTGTTAATCTGACTTTCTGTCTGTTCCCTTTATTTTCAGTCATGAATCATTCAGGCAGCCCTAGAACACATTTAAAAATGCTTTCTATTTATATTTGCTTTTCGAAGTACGCACAGATAAGTGCTGTAAATAGGGCTTTAGGTGACTGTTTATTTTGTACCGTCTGCGACATCAAAATAATGAGCTAGTAACCCTAATCATAAGACTGGAAGTTTGTTGCAGGATCAAAACATTATTTATTTCCTCCACCCTCGATCCCTAATTAATGCAATCATAGCAATTGTTTAATTTATATCTGAAACCCTACGCCCCGTCAATAACATGCTGATTTACTTCAAATGTGTGGGAATGCACCCTGCATTCAGACAACTCACTCCTCATTTTCACCCTTCACTTTCACGCTCACCCTGCACTCACAGCGCATAGTTATGGATTTCCCGCATTTGCCACATAATCCATCATCTGCTGCATAATATGCAGATTAAAAAAAATGCAGCAACACGTTACCTCACAGTGGAAGGCCCTTTCTAAAGGTTGAATGGTCACCTTTCTGCTGCTTATTGCTATATGTGGGTGTTAATGTGATACTTATGAGGGGCAATAAAGGCCAGGACAGTGTTAACAAGTGTAAAAATAGCAAAATAATGCAGTAATGCTATCACAAAATATGCAGCATAATTCTCCTTTGCTTGCCGCAGAATGTAGTCAACCATGCTGCATAATCTGACCTTCTCCGCCGCATAATTCCAATGGCCCTGTTTATGGTGCTATGAGGTCCCAGCCTGTGGCAGAAAGCACTGTGAAAATGTAAGTCATTATTTTAAAACAGTATTTACATACTCTAAGCTAGGCTGCTGCAAAATGATGCAGTGATTGAGATAACAAGTTCTTACAAAATATACTTTTTAGTAATAATTAATCACACTGTATCTAATGCAGACATTTTTGTAAGTGTCTCCACTATTCCAGATCTCAGCTGATAACACCCTTACATCACATCTCAAAAAGAATAGATCTTTGCCACCATGAAGCTTTAAGCAGAGCCACTGGAATTATTCAGCAGAAGAGGACAATATTATGCGGCAGGTTTGACTAAATTATGCAGCAACAAAAGGTAAATTATGCGGCACAATGCGCCACATTTTCTGGTCAGCATTACTTCATTATTTTGTCATTTTAACTCAAGGTAACGCTGTCAGGGGAAATATTTCACCTCATTAGTACCAGTTTAACACCCAAATACAGCAGTAAGCAACTACAAGATTACCAGTCAATCTTTGCAAAGGGCCTTCCACTGCTCGGGAACACTTTGTCACGCTTTAAGTAACTTTTGTTCCGTTTGAGCTAGAATCAAGTTTTTTTTGTTAAAAATCTGCAGATTATGTAGCAAATGCAGTAAACTGATAATTATGTGGAAAACACTGCTGCTGCAGAAACTCATAATTCCAGTGCCCCTGGCTTTAAGTGACTCAATCAATTAATGGCTGGTAAGAAGGCTGGTTTCTTTTTTAACTTTCTGCACTACCACCACACCCTTCAATTTCAGGCAGAGGCATCTCAAAGTCAGTATTAACCATTCAGGGGCATTGTGAAAGCTGAGTCCATGGGGTGGCAGGTGGCAGGCCAGAAGGGTTGCATTCAGATGCAGAGCCCTAATCCTCTCAATCCCTGGGGCCTCACAGTAATGGTCTAGGAGACAGAGGAAAGGAGCGAGATTCATAGATATTGTCAAAGAGTAGGCCCAGAATAGGGAGCACTGTATGTGGACTCATTTTTGTGTGTACAAATGGCCAGAGGCAGTTTTTTAGAGAGATGCCCCAAAGAAGGGGACAATCTGATTTTTTTTTTTAAAGGGACATTCATTAGTGAAGCTGGTATGGCTGCCAAGTGTGTAAGTGGCCACTGCTGGTTATCATTAAGGAGCAGATGCAGCAGGACTGGGGCCCAGGGATTTGAGGGGCCCACTGCATCACAGTTATGACTGTCTACCTTTAAAAAAGGGGCATCAAAGCTTATTTTCCTTTCAAACATTAGGAACGAGGTGAAGATCCGTCATGGTGGGGAAGAGGTAAAAGATGCAGAGGAGATAACTGCAGTCCTGAGTAGCAGGCTATCATTAGTGCAGCAGGTATAGTTGCATTGGGGTCAAAGAGTGTGAGGGGCTCACAGCACCCCAATTATGGGGAGCAGTTTGTTTGGGATATCTGTTTTTGTTTGATGCATTTGCTGTTTTATAAGTCTCATATTTAGTGCGGTTCATAAGCTATAGAAAAAGTATTCCTGAAATCCTCTCATAAGCACCGCTCCCTGCACGTAGCCATGTCCCTCCCACTCCTGCCATAAAGTTTTGGAGGGGGGCCCGACCTCAAAACATTTTGTTTAGGGGGGGCTCAGAGTAAAAAAGTTTGAAGACCTCTGCTTTAGAGGAAGGGTGACCTCCAGGCCTTTCTGGTTCAGCAGGCAATTAACAGGCGCTCTGGGGTAAATGGGAAAGGTGCCGCGTGACAGGCTATTTCTCTGGGAGGTCAGCCCGATCAGCGAGCTGTCTTCAGGGCTTAGAAAAGCTGCCATGTTAGGAAGGGACCCTTGATAGCTCAATAGGAGGCTCCAACCTCGAGTGTTTGCGAGAAATCGCGGTGGGAAAAAAAGAGTTCTGTTAAAATATCTAACCTTGCAGTGACTGAGAGAAGTATGCATGATCCGCACGCACAAAAGGAGAGAAACGAGAGTTCTCCAGAGAGGGGGACAGCTCTTCTTCAATACTTGTCCACACAGCATGTTCTTCTCTTCAAAGAGCAAACCAGACAGGACCGGGCTAAGGATTTTTAGCGCCTCTGCAAAATAACATTTTGCATAGTGACTGCTCCGCATCCATTTAAAATCATTTTTATTTTTAATTTTTTCCATACCTCCAGCAGGGAGTGTCCTAGTGCTGCAGCTTTGCCTCACCTTACCAGAGTGTCGGTCCTACATATAGTTAAAACAGGAATTCTGAGTTACAGCAGACAAGTGCAGGAAAGGAACCGGCGCTAAAACAGCTTATACTGGCCTCGCAAGCTTGCCTAAAAAGCTTGGTCAACCCATTCCAGAGTATATTTGAGTAGGAACATAGATGGGCAAGGTTTTAACTATAATGAACAATTTTGCTTTCACGTTTACTCCCTAAAGTATTTTTCTACACGAGAACACTTTTTTTCCAAGAGAATTATTCTGCTAAGAAGATGTAACCTGAAAACCTTTTTTTGATCCTAATTGTATCACAATATTTGTTTTATATTATTTCACGAGGTTTACAAAGGATAGAGGCAAAAATATGTGTTAAATGCACATACCTCTTAGTAGATTGTTCTCTGCCCAATAAATCATTTTGTTTTAAATGGGGCCTAACATTCATTTTGCACCCCAAACTTCCAGCTATATTGGGTGGTGAAGTATCACAACATTAGAGTCAAATATCGAGCTATAGATTATACCATGACCTAACAATACATCCCAAAGAAGTTTTGGAAAATCCTGATCACATCTTTCCCTCCCCCCGCTTCTTTAACAAGAGATTGGGGCAGAGGTGCCATTACCGTTCACCAGTTGAAGGGCGGGGCTGGGATTGACGAGCGCCGCGGAAGGTGGAGAAGCAGAGCCACAGTGAATCGGAAGCAGCCTGGGCATCGCAGAAGCGGCAGACCCAGAGTAGGCCGCCTACAGGAGCGAGAGGAGAGAGGCCGGAGGTACTCTGAGAATAAATAGGGCTGGGAGAGTGGTGCAGGGCCCGTTCCTGGCAGATGGATGCCCGGCTGCGCATTAGGGAAACCAGTGGCGGCAATTATAGAGACTGGGCAGAAGTGGCCGGAGGGGCAGGCCAGTGACGGGCTTCAGACTCGCAGGCCGAAACGCGCCAGAGCAAACAGGAGGAAGCGGTGGCAATCTGGCAGAACTCAGACCGAAGATAGAAATAAGGATCTGGGCGAGGCAAGCGATTAAGAAATTGGGATCCATCAACGAGACGAAGAGGTCTGAAAGAAAAGTAGGGACACCCTGAGGGCAGTGTGCCGTTAGGGACCGGAGAAATCTAAGGCCTGTCTGGCGATCGAAACCACATATAGCCACCACACAGTCATTACAACTGGGCCTTGATGTTCCTGCTGGGGGAGGTGTGAGAAACCACTAAAGTGTGGGCATCCAGGGGCTGGGACACGACAGCGCCCCAGCTAAGCGAAGCAGAGTGGAGGGCTGAGAATCAACCCTATAAAGAGCTAGCGAAGTCCCTGGACCGGGATAGCCTCACGAGGAGGAGCAGAAACTGCCACATTGTGGGCGTGACCCCTGGTACCTCATCAGGAGCAATCACCCCGGAAATGACGAAACCAAAAGGTCCTTCTACTATACAAACAAATAAAATGGACAAATACGCGGTTACCAAACCCCAAACAGCAGATTCGGAAGCTCCAATGGTAGAAACCGGAGCAGTAGCACCTTCACTAGCAGCAATCATGGCGGCTATCACAGACTTGAAAGGATCTCTTGAACCTAAAATAGATACTGTCACAGTGGAAGTAAACCTCCTGAGGGCGGACTTCCGGAAAATATCAGAAAAAGTAACAAACCCAGAAGGAAATATCACCCAGCTACAGGGCGCTACACAAAATCTAGAGAAACAAGTGCAGCATCTCAAGCGACAACAAAATGTATTGGAGGCAAAACTCGAAGACCAGAAGGGGCGAGCGCGCCGGAAAAACCTACGAGTGGTGGGAGTGCCGGAGGGAATAGAAGGGCCCAGTGTTGAGCTCTTTGTGGAAAACCTTATTCTAAAGCACCTACGACCCAAACGGATGTCAAACTTTTTTGAGTGGGCACACAGAGCCCCCATCCCGAAACCAAGGCCGGGGGATCCCCCACGAACAATTATTGCTAAGATAGAGATGCGGTATTACAAGCGGCAAGATCTCACGGCGACCTCAAATATGAAAACGCAATGATCCGTTTCCCAACTTTACCCTCCAGGTTCAAAAGTTGCGACCAAGTTTCGAGGTAGTAAAGAGAGAGATGCGCTCAAAAAACATCCAGTACATGATGTTCTACCCGGCGAGGCTGCAAGTAATGGCAGAAGGGAAATCCTGGCACTTTTCCATGCCAGAGGAGGCCTGGTAGTGGCTAGAGGGGTGCTGAGTGGTGAAACAGAAGTCCTCAAAGGGATGGACCAGCGGAAAAGCCAGAGTATGGAGGAGCCAGAAAGAGTGGGGAGCACTCATATGGTGGAGGATAGAGACGTACAATGAAGCAGAGAACTGGACCCCAACAGAAGTGATGCCATATACGCAAAACACTGAACTGAGATCAGCAGTGAGCGGACCCTGCTACATTGCTTTGGTCACTGAGGATCTGGTGGGTGGGAGGTGGGAGGGTAAACAGCAGGCTAAGGGGGTGAGCAGATCAAGACTTTAAACCCTGGACACTGTGCAATGGAATAAAATATAGTAAGTTCAGATGAGCTAGAAACATAGTTGAGAGCAAGACCGACGAGAGTCTCCGGCCTACCCTAGCGAGAAGCAAGTATTATGGGCTGACAGGCTCTCTGCAAGTTGGGGGGGCAGGTAGTTATAGACCTGTCTAGCAGGGAAGCAGGGAAGCAGGGAGGAGGGTGCAAATTCAAGGGTTGGGATTCCAACAAGTTAGCGAGTTTTTTGTAGAAGTAGTTAGTTACAGGCTCAGTGAAATTAAACTTGGAAACACACGAGGGCATACCAATAGAGGCACTCATGTATACAAATTGATCCCACGGGTGACACACAATGCGATGAGGAGCTGGAATCACAGATTGGTGAAGCCGGCGGACAGATGGTCCTCCTCTACCAAAATATGACCATCTATCCCAGATGTCTCTCAGGGTATTGACATGCAATGTCAACGGGTTGGGAAGTAAGGTAAAGCGAACAATGGTACTCCAGTACCTTCAGAGACACAGTCTGGATGTGGTGCTTCTCCAGGAAACCCACCTATAGGGTAATTACTGCAAGGCAATGGATAGATATTGGGCCTGGGCGGAAAACTACGATACGCTCTTGGAGTGTTCGTAGTTTGCGCAACTACACGCTACGCGAATCGCACGTAGCACAGTGCAAAAACGCGTAGCGTAGCGGGCATTTTTTGCTCGCGGTCCTCAACATCAAGTTGGCGACCGCGACCGAGCAAAATCAACATCCCGGCGAGACTTTTTCCTCGTTCGCGATCGGCAACATCAAGTTGCCGATCGCGAGCGTGGAAAATAAACCTCCCGGCGAGATCCTCAACGTGGGGAGGTCAGGTTTCTCATTGCGAGTGGTCGCGTATGCTCGCGACCGCTCGCGATGAACTACCAGGCCGCGTTGAGAAAGCTGCCGCTCGAGTACAAATCTACTCGAGCGGCAGAAAACGACCGTTGCACTGTGCATGATGCCGTTCGCAATGATTGCACAGTGCGGACAAGCATCCAGCACTGTGCAATCATTGCGAACAGCATTTCCCTACCGCACTACGCAGTTCGCGTAGCTACGCGTAGCGTGAGTAGTGCAAAGTACACTTCGCGTAGCTACGCATAGCGTGACTACGCGAACTACGCCCAGGGTTATGGATACAAATTACAAGCACATGCGGGTTACACCTCAGGCACTAGGGGTGCGGGGATAGTAATTAAGACCTCTGTTCCACTGACAGTGAGTAGGTGTTGGCATGGTAAAGTAGGAAGGTACGCAGCACTCACTAGCACTTGGGTGGGGAAAACTCTGAACATTTGCTCAGTGTACATTCCACCATGTTTACACAGCGACATCCTGGCAGCGCAAGGAAGCATTATACTCGAGATGCCCTTAGGCACGCTCATCCTTGGGGGCAATATGAACGCGGTCATGGACCCACAGCTAGACAGGATGACAGCATCTACGGGGATACTCTGCAGAGAATCATTAGAGGGGTTTATAGCAGCGATGGGCATGGTCGACTTGTGGCGTGCTCACTAGGGGTGGGCGGAATTTGCGTAGTCGCACTACGCACAGCTCCGCGAAATGGTAAAAAATCTCCGCGAGCACGCAAAAGTTCCGCGAACACGCGGAATTGCTTGTTCCGCCCGTTCGCGATGCTTTTTTCTTGTTCGCAAACGCTGTTTGCGTGCTCGGGGAGAAATATCTCGCAAACACGCATTTTGAAAGCGCAAACAAGTAAAAAATTCCGCGAAGTCGCAGATCGCGGATTTTTTGGCAATTTCGCGTTCTCCGCGGAACGCGAAATTACCCAAATTCCGCAAATTCCGCGAGCGGAACGGAATTTACCGCCCAGGCCTAGTGCTCACAATCCAATGTGTCGACAATACACACATACCTCTGCTGCACACAAAAGCCACTCCAGATTAGATTATATTTTCACATTTTCAAACACAGGCGGGACAATTCAGGGTAGCTGCACATAAAGTGCAAGGTATTTCTGACCATTCACCGGTCAAAGTATTGCTAAAGGGGCCAATAAGACACACCATACTACCCAGAGAAAAGACTCATGGCATTTCAGAAACAAGCAATTTGCGCAAAAAGTACAAGCACGAACGACACAATACTTTCAGGAAAACGAGGGCTCAGTGGAATCGGCTGCCACGCTGTGGGAGGCCTACAAGACCGTAATTAGAGGATATACTCAGGCGCAAATTGGCATTCAGAAAAAGGAGCAGAGTAGAGAATGAGAAGAACTTGAAACAGAGATAAGTAGACTAGAGAGAGAAACATGGGAGAATGCTACGGACGACGAGTCCATGACGCAGAGACTCAGACTCAAACGACAGGAGTTAAAAGACCTTGGGGAACAAAAGGTGAGAACACAGGCTCTAGCCACTCAAAGAAAATTGTATGAAGTGGGGGGCAAAGCCAACAAAATGATTGCCTGGCTGGAGAAAAGGGATAGAGACAGAAGCTGGGTGTTGGAAATACAAACTCAACGGGGAGGAATCAATAGTACAGGCAAAGAAATAGCAGAAGCATTCGCAAAATATTATGAAGAACTTTATACGTCCTCAACGAAGAGAATGGTGGAGCACTGTATTGAATTGCTACAGGAAATGAATCTCCCAGTCCTAGAGGCGGAAGATAGAAAGGCACTAGAGCAGGATATTACGGTGGAGGAGATAGCAAGCGCCAAAGGGGACTTACAATCAGGAAAGGCAGCCGGTCCAAACGGGCTCCCAGTAGAGCTCTACAAGAGTGTAGCAAGTAAGGTTGCTCCCCATCTCCTAAATATGTACATAGAGTCAAGGGAAAATGGGGAACTTCCCCTGGACCAACGTATTGGCACGATAGTGGTGGTCACCAAAAAGGGTAAATCGCCGGTTGAGTGTGGATCGTACAGGTCGATATCTCTGTTAAATGTTGAGGCGAAGGTGCTGGCAAAGGTACTAGCATCCAGATTACGGACAGTCATATCCACACTAGTACACCCGGATCAATCTGGGTTTATGCCACATAGGGGCACACGGCTCAACCTTCAAAGGCTATATGGGGTGCTACACCGCACAAAAACGGTACGAACAGAAGAGGCGGTGCTGCTCTCATTGGATGCCCAAATGGCATTCGATAGCATTGAATGGCAATTCATATTCGCAACACTGGATAGACTGGGCTTTTGACCAAACTTCAGGGCGTGGGTAAAACTCTTATACCAAGATCCTCAGGCAAGGGACAATGGAGAAGTATCTAGTTCATTTGTACTTGGAAAGGGCACGGGACTGGGCTGCCCGCTCTCGCCAATGATATTTGCCCTGGCATTGGAACCATTAGCCACATGGGTCCGCAACGACCCAATAATACAAGGTATAGAGGGAGGGGGCACCTGGGAAGATAGAATATCATTGTATGCAGATGATATACTCCTGTATCTGGTCAAACCATATAGGTCAGTGTACAGGGTGCTCCAGAAACTCCACCTATTCGGTACTTACTCGGGGTATACAATAAACTGGAATAAATCCCTCATCTTCCCATTGACGGGGACAGTCCCCCAGAGACTGGAGGGTTCCACTCAGTTGGTAGTCAAGACAAGGTTCACGTACCTGGGTATCCAGATATCCACAAAAGAAGAGGACTTCCTAACAGATATATATCCCCAATTCAGTGACTGGGGAACAATGTGGAGTTGGAGGAAACTACCGGTGTCCTTGATGGGCAGGGCGGTCGTTTTTAAAATGACGTCACTACCCAGGTTGCTATATGTATTACAGAATACCCCGTACAAAATACCCAAGAAGGTGTTTTAGATATAAATAGTGGACTGCGAAAACTCTTAAGGGATGGAGGTAGCTCTAGAATTACTCTCTGTAAGCTCCAGAGAGGAGTATACGATGGAGGACTTGCAGTCCCTGACCTATACAAGTACTACTGGGCCTCACAGTTGATAGTAGTAAATGACTGGGCATTCACTGACCGTGAGGACCCAGCCTTCAGGGCAGATCACTCGGTGAAAGGGGATACCCGGCCACACTATGCAGCAGATGTAAGGAAAAACAGCTCCAGCCACATACTCAGACGGTGGTGCGAGCTTGGAGAGATGTGTTAAAACACATAGGCTGGGAAGGGAAATTGACGGGGAGACCTCCACTGTGGAACAGTGACCTGTTGGCGGAAGTGGGAGCCCTAAAGGGATTCTTTAAAAAATGGGAAATGCTGGGAATTGAAAGACTGGAAGATATATGGAGGGGACAGAGACAGCTCTCCTTTGAGGACCTAAAATGTGAGTATGAAATGGCAGATACAGAAAGATACCGATATATGCAACTAAGGCATGCCAATCGCCAATATCTCAGAGCGGGGGAAACTCTTCCTGGCTACTCCCCATTAGAAGATGGATTATTGATGGACCCAATGGTTACACAGGCCACTTCATTAACCTACAAGAAAATAATGTATAATTCGCCTATCCCGGTGGACCCCCTGAGGTAAGCGTGGAAGGTAGAGCTGGGACTTCTGGATGAGGACTGGGAAGAGGCAGTGCAGAGCCCACGCGATGTTGCTATAAGGGCCAGATTCCGTCTAGTTCGGCTACGTATACTCCATAGGTCATATGCATCCAGAACACTGCTACACCGAATGGGGCGTGATGTGTCCAGATATTGTGCGAGAGGATGTGGTGAAACTGGTTCCTTCTTTCACATCATATGGGAATGTAAATATATCCAAGTCTTCTGGAGGGAGGTGACGAGAGTTATGACCGAAGTCACTGAATTGGGCATCCCAACAGAACTGAGATGGCTAATACTATGTGTTACGGGAGAAACAAAATTGCCCAAATACACATTAATATGGCAATGGTGGCCAAAAGGAACATAGTCAAAAAATGAAGAGTGAGCCAGATACCGGACCTGCGGAAATGGGAAACTGACTTAGACTGGTGTTCAGGGCCAGAGAAGGTAATATATAAAGCCAGAGGATGTCCACAAAAATAGAGTAAAGTTTGGGGTACTTGGAGTGAGTGCAGGGGATACTGAAGGAGAGGGAGAGGGGGAAAAGAAGAAATAGGATTGCCCAAAATGTAGACCAGGGGGGTCCTGAGCTCTGTGCTCTACTTGAAATGAGGGTATACCTGAGAAGTAAGGAAGTACAGTATTGATATATGTCTGTTCCTTGTATTATTAGTGCAAAAATGTCCTGAGCTATTGTTTAATAAAAAGAGTTTGAAAAAAGAATAATACATCCCAAAATATCATTGCATGGAGTTAAAAAACGTAAATCTACAATTATCTTCAAACGGCCACTCCAAAAGTATTTAAATGAGAAACAGAACCACGAAGACATCTTGTTCTAGTACTAACATTGGCTCAGCAAATCATAATGCATAGAAACCTTGTGCTAGCTCCATCAGTTTGCCCCAGGGACATGGGCATAAACTAGACAGAGAGAATAGGTTTTTAACATTTTAACATTTTGAATTTCATAGTTTTAGAGTGCAAGTGGCACTTTAATGGGGTGGGTTGGGTGCAGGGACAACTGAATGCCGATAGACTCCATTTTCCTCAGCGCCCCAGCTTCACAGGGGCCAGCTCATGAAATGACGACCGGGGCACCGACTCGCTCAGTGGGTGTTCCACTGGGGCATTGCGCACTAAAAGTAAGCCCGTCTGTGCCTGTCTGCACCCGATCAGGGCCAGGGACCCTGGCGCCAAACAAGTAAGCACAATAGTTTACTCTCGCTCGCAGCTCCTAGCCTTACAGGGAACCCCCAAAGATAACTGCCTCCATTCCATGAATCCTATTAAAGCTGATACCACATGTAGTTCCTTTTTGTCATCCATTCCTTGGCTTAATACTTTAGAACTTGAGTCCTATACAAATGCAAGAGCAAGCCTACAGTTATTTATGATTGACTGTAGATCGCTGCCATACCATAAGTTTGAAATCCTCTCCTTCTTAGAGGAGGAAAATCCAGACGCAGTATTTTTGACAGACACCTGGCTCCATTCTGAATCAGGGCCTGATGTGGTACAAGCTCTACGCTCAGGATATTATATCTTTCGTAAAGACTGGGAGCAGAGGAAGGGTGGAGGGATCGCTGTTATTCTTAAAGAGGAACTTAGCTGCCTCATGGAACCTTTAGTAGTCCCAGACTGCGAGAGCACATTCTTCTCTATCTCCTTCTCCCCTACCACTACTTTCTCAGGGATCTTACCATACCGCCCCCCTGCACCCTGTGATAAATTTGTTTAGACTCTCCCTGAAGTAGTAGCATCGTTGACAAACACTAAAGCTAACTTCTCTGTATTAGGAGATTTTAGCATTCATTTGGAGGAGCAGGTTGGTGCTCATGCATCATGTCTCCTTCAAGAACGTCTGGCTAACAAACACACTCAAAAGGTGACTGGCCACACCCATGAGAAAGGTTACCTTTTAGACTCTATTTTATCAAATGATCATTTCTCCAAAGTTGGCAACCCCACTCCCATAATTTAGTCATATCATTTTATGACCTCTTTTACGCTGGAAAAAACCCATTGGTTCCTATGTCCTAAACTAACAACTCCCAAAGTCTGCCCCTGGTCAAAACTCCATATAGAAGTTTGGAAACAGGTTCTTACTGACACTAGACCCACCCTCGGTGCAGACCCATCCACAGCTAATGAAAAGGTCACCCAATGGATCACAATCTCTCTTGACCAGGTCATTCTTAGCTAAATGTGTACAAAAAGGGCTAAAGACAAATCTGCACCTTGGTATACCCCGCAACTTGTAAACTAAAATAAGAATGTAAAAAAACAGAAAGGATCTGGAGAAAAAACTATTGCGATATTAGCAAACATAAATACCAGGAAATTACTAGGCTCTATCAATCCGAAATTAAAAAAGCTCAAACAGTATATTACGAGAAAAGATTTAAGCTGGCCTCAAACTCTTCCTGGGAAATGTTTCATGTTGTGAAAACTCCTTTAGAGCCTCCATCAAAGAGTCTCCCTCCCAAACCTAGCCTCTGCAATGACCTTGCTGGACACTTCCAGAAGAAAATTCAGGACATATATAAAGGGCTCCAACCACCCAAGGAATCCTTTATTGTAGAGGATCAGTTAACGATCACTCCCTATACCCTTACTGAGTTCCCCATCTTAAGGTTAGATAATCTTTTGGATATGACAACAGTTCCTGTGCACACACAAAACAGTAAATACAGCATCAAGGTAAACGTTATTTCAGAAATGATGACAGTATGTTCTTGCTTGGGGTGTCGATTTATTAGGGTACCACTTCACAGGCCAGCCAACACGTGTTTCGTCATTGGGTGTGTAACCCTAGACTTCTTCAGGGCTGGAAATGAACATGGAGAATGACTCGTGTCACAATGTAATAAATACAATCACATAGATGTGTGTCTTACAAAGATGGGACACTGTGAGTACACTCAAAACTTAGTTCGTCACCAGGAAAACACCAAAGGGCCAGGATCTTAATTGAAGTAAAAAGTTTTGTCGTGAAGACCATAATATTCGATCTCATGCATATAAAACCAATTGAGTAGTGACAGTCAAACTAAATTGCCCTGTTCAATATGTGGTGGCAATGTACTATGTCAATAAAAACTGTACCACTCTAATGCCAGTACAGTTGGCGCAAAAGTGCCAAGTCAAGTGAACACAAAGCTCAAATGCCACAGCGAAAGGTAAATCAGAGTAATGTGAGGAAAAGTGGGGTGAGAAAAGGTGTCCTACTCTTAAAATTACTGCACCGAAAACCCGTGTTAGGGCTAGTAAGAAACTAATGTAACTTATTCGCTGCTCGTATTATCTTAAGCACGCCTACCTCAGGTGGAGTAAAGCAGGTCTTCAGACCTACAACACATGAAAGGGCATTATTGTAAACAATGCTCGTGAGGGAAACAGAGCGTCATGACTAGATAAAAACCAGCTGTAGGGTGAGCTCACCTCTCGGCTGGTGATACTTCCGACCCAGTGGGTCCTAATATTCAGTCTGATGCGTGAGTTTTCTTTTTCTCTTTTCCCAAAACTTCGGTAAATCTGTATAATAATAACTATTATGAGTATGTTTCAAAATTAAGTCACACCCATCATAACAGATATACAAACATTCAATATCTGCTTGTTACAAGACCAAATTGCAATATACCCTCCTCTTACCTCATAAGTAAGGTAATAATGTCTACACTTCTGTCGCTGGTTCTGGCTGTGTATGCCAACACTTATCAGTATCAGTATGCCTCTTAGGCAAGACAAGAATAACGCGGCGCCATCCGCCGTGTAAAGAGCTGTAAAAATGAAACAAATAACCTATCACAGCCATGTTGGACACCTTAACACTAAGTCCAATGTAATGGACACTGTTAATAAAGCTAACGTTTTCGGAGCAAGCTCTTACCTATGGCGAGTACGTCCTGAAGCTCCTCACACCGTCACCGTGTTCTGACGGAAATCATTGAGGCGCAACCCGGAAGTATATTTATACACCGAACAAGGCCAAAACACTAGAGCGCTAAATTTGAATCAGAGGAAACACGCATGCGCGTGTGTAGTGAAAAGATCGAGCCATGCAATGAGTATAAGTGCAAAGCCCCCTTTTTTTATGATGCATAGGTCAGATCTCTGATCACATCCCATGAATGTAATGAGGTCAAATTGGGTTTAATAGATACTCCGATAGAGAAGAATTCAAATGAGCAGGATGGGTATGCAAGCTCATGTCTAGTGAAAGTTGAAGGCATGCAAAATTGTGTATACACCACATCTTATAAGTACATTTAGTGTGGTGGACTGACAAGGTTCTCAGTTCAAGCAGATTGGCGAAATCACAGATAAGAAAGCCTTCCAAAAAGCGGGATAATTACACAAACATGTGTAATACATCTTAAATTTCTGTACGCATATAACTATTGGAAGTCCAAGCATGCAGTAAGTGAAGAGATAACACATCCCATGCGTTCCTCTGGATCAATGGGTTGACAAAGCCGCCATCTATTAGGCAAGATGTCATGAAGTCACATAATTTCAAGCCATACGGCATGAAGTCAGAGAAGGTGATCATTCACCAAAAATTATGATGAACACATTTGTGTAGTACTTGATACATTGTAGAACGACAAGAGCAAAATTATGTCTGATGAAGAGACGAAACCGTTACCCGAACACAACAAAAGAACACATATGGGTAACAATTTCTCCAATATGGTAATGTCAATGATCACTTATGCTCGCCTACAAGAGTGGGGTCAAAAGGATCTTGTCATGATGTGTTGCTGACTCACAAATTCAGGTTAAATCAGACAGATTATTAGATCACAGACGGTAATGTAATAGTTCTAAAGCAAAGCCATGTATTGTATAAAATCCCGATTTAGAATATAGTAAACATTAGATAATTAGTTAATCACACATTAGAGTTGTAACACAAACAAGTTAATACCAACAGCATAATCCATAAAATACCAGGCATCAGATAGTACATTTTAAAACGTTATACAGACTAATCATTGGCACACATCTAGTCGCCCAGGAAATAGTGCAATTCCCGGTCGCTGTTAAAACCACGCTCATCGGATTTCAAACGCATAATCCAAAAAGCCTCAGAACGTCTCAACCGTAACTCTCTGTTCCCTCCCCTAGGACTTGGGGTAGTGACATCTATTCCATAAAGAGAAAGTTCTTGTAAGGGCCCTGGGATGCACATTCCCACATATGCAATGCCATGGGATATCTGGGATCCTGTTGTTTCACAGCTCTGACATGTTCCCTTATTCTTTCCCTAAGGGTTCTTATTGTGCTGCCCACATATTTCCCACCACAGGTACATTCCAGTACATAAACCACAAATCTTGTGTTGCAGTTTATGTTATGTCTGATGTCATATGTTCTGTCTGGGCCACTGAACGCTGTTTTTTGTCGGATGCCCATCTGCAAATACCACAGGCCCCACATTTATAGAAACCCAAGGTGCGAGGTGTAAGCCATGTGTCTTTGTTTGTGATTCTCGGGTAACTGGGACTGAGCCTGCTTCTGAGAGTTTTGCCTCTTCTGTAGGTGATTTGCGGATTCCTATTGATATGTTCTGCGAGCGCTGTGTCTTTAGTGAGCAGTTTCCAATGTCTGTTTAGACTCTTGGACAATGTCTGACTGAAATCATTAAAATCAGTAATTAATCTGACGGTCCTTTTTTCTATTTTGTGTGTTCTGTCGCGAATTGTCTCTTCCCGATGCATGTGTCTGATTCTGGTTTCTGCTTTGGTTAGAATCTGGTGTGTGTAGCCCCTATGTTTAAATCTAGCTTTCATTGATGTGAGGCAGTTTTCAAATTCTGGATCAGTGCTGCAATTCCTTCTGGCTCTTGTAAATTCTCCAAAGGGAATTGCATGGATCTGGTGCAAAGGATGTGCGCTCTGAGCATGGAGAATAGAGTTGCACGCAGTATCCTTACGGAAAAGGCGAGTCTGTAAGGTGTTATGACTGATGAATATCTCAATGTCTAAAAAAGTAATTGTCAGATTACTTTTATGGTGTGTGAAACACATGTCATATGTATTAGTGTTCAAATAGGTACAGAAGTCATCAAGTTTAGCCTGTGGTCCTGTCCATATTAAAAGGCAGTCATCGATGTAACGACCCCAAAAAATAATAGAGTCGTTGAACTGGCTGCCTTTGGGACCCCAAATCCAATCCTCTTCCAAACGGCCCATAAAAAGATTCGCAAAACTGGGTGAAAGTTTGGAACCCATAGCTACACCTCTCTTCTGTTTGTACCAATCTGTCTCAAAAAGAAAAAAGTTGTTTTCCAGAATCAATCTCATCATGGCCAACAGCATATTCGTATGCTGCCATTCTGAGGCAGGTCTTTTGGTGAGACAATGTGAAATTGCTTTCATGCCCAGGTCTGGTTTAATGCTCGTATAAAGTGAGACTACATCTAAAGTCACGAGTGTCATGCCTTCATCCCACCTGAAATCAGCCAGCATGCTAAGTACGTGCTTAGTATCTCTTATATATGATGGAAGATTCCGGACCAGAGGACCGAGAAAAAGATCCACATATTCTGCCAAGCGTTCAGTAGGACCACCTATCCCTGAAACAATGGGTCTTCCAGGTGGAAAAGGTAAGTGTTTATGCACTTTAGGGAGCGTGTATATACATGGATAATGTGGTCGAAAAACTCTCATATAGGCATGTTCGTCATCATTGATGAGCCCTGCCTGGTGCCACTCTCTAAGATTTTTATTAATCTCCAGAGTAAGAGGGCCAACAGGATTATATGTAAGTCGTTCATAACATGCTGTATCTTGAAGTTGTGTTAGTATTTCGTTATTATAGTCTACCCTGTCCATCACCACCACGTTGCCCCCTTTGTCAGCCTCTCTGATAATTACATCATTATCACTGGCTAATTTCTTGAGAGCTGTCCGTTCTCCTGGGCGGAGATTATCAATATGTCTGGTTTTGTTTCTCACTCTTTTCTCATTAAATTTGTCTAAGTCCTCTAAGACCAGTTGATAAAATAGGTCTATGTTATTGCCACTGGTTAAAGTTGGTGTCCATTTAGATTTTATCCTAAGGCCACTGTCAATGGTGTAGTCAGGGTGCACATCAAGTTCTTGTAATAGTGTGTCCATGCGGAGTGGTGTGTCTTCAGTGTCAGTCAATGATAAAAGTAAATAGGTATCATGTACATCTTGAATACTTAGAACATCAGAAAATGAGCCAGTTGGAATATTCACATTTCTTTTATTCGAGGTCGGATTTGCACTGAAAAACTTTTTTCATTTCAGATTCCTAATAAATTTAAAGAGGTCAACTTTGGTTTTACAGATATCCCCTTCGTCTTTAGGATTGTAACTCAAACCCTTTTCGAGAAGAGAGACCATGTCCTGGTTGAGTATCGTAGATGAGAGATTGATGACTTCCACCCCTTTGTCAATGCAATTCATCAGTTCCTGTTGTCCCCTGATCTTAATTTCTTCTTGTAGTTTTCCTTTACCTGCTCTCTTTCCTCTACGGGTCTTATGTCTGCATTTGTTTGTCTGGGCTGTACCCTGTTCCCCTTCCGTATCCTCTGTACTTCGCGTAAAAAAGGGGAGGAGGTAACCTGCCTGTTGTCAGCCGACGTACTAGCGTTATCAGCCTCACTATCGCTAGTAAGGGGAGCATTTAAAGAGGTAGAGCTCGATGACACTGAGATAACCTCTTGTCTGTTGGTTTTCCCTGTCTCATTTCCTGTCTGAAACAGAAAATCGTATTTCTTTGCAAAAGTGAAAATTCTTCCCTCTTTATAGTCATATTCGTCCCGCTTGAGCTTCCTGGCCTTCCTATCCTTAATATCATTCTGATGCCTAGCTAAAATCTCCTTCAATATGACATAGTTTTTTTCTGTTGCATCCTTCAGGTCTAGATCCTTTATTTCCTGCTCAAGTAGCGTAATTTCAATCTGAAGTTTGGCGACTTTTCTTTCAGCATTATCTATTAAGATGCCCATAAGTGTTTGCGAATTGCTGGTCAATGTATCTTCCCATTGTTTAAGCAAGTCATCTTCTAGATCATCGTAAGTCGGGAAGATTTGAGACCTCAAACCTCTTGGAACTCTGTTTAAACGTAAATACTGTTTAAGTGTAGCTCCATCCCACCATTTTGCATTTTCACTCTTCTTAAGTCTTTCCAATCTAAGGAATTTCTCCCTAAGACCCTCTTTACGTTGGGGGTTGCTACCTGTCGTATTTATACTGATGGTGTTACCCTTGGTTAGATTCTCAAAAAGTTCTTCCGCTGCTCTTTCTCTATCCATGTCTATGCCGTGTATCACGTGGCTGCAGCCTACCCTGACTCAAAATTGTGATAGAACGAAAAGGGGGTGTTGATTATCACAGGGTATGTTACGGCGCCAACCTAGTGTCGTGAGTATAATGGAGGAAATAAGAATATTGTGGTGCAACAAGTGAGGAAAAAACCCCAAAACCCTCAATTGAGGACAAAAGTCCGTCTTACTATGACAACAGTTCCTGTGCACACACAAAACAGTAAATACAGCATCAAGGTAAACGTTATTTCAGAAATGATGACAGTATGTTCTTGCTTGGGGTGTCGATTTATTAGGGTACCACTTCACAGGCCAGCCAACACGTGTTTCGTCATTGGGTGTGTAACCCTAGACTTCTTCAGGGCTGGAAATGAACATGGAGAATGACTCGTGTCACAATGTAATAAATACAATCACATAGATGTGTGTCTTACAAAGATGGGACACTGTGAGTACACTCAAAACTTAGTTCGTCACCAGGAAAACACCAAGGGGCCAGGATCTTAATTGAAGTAAAAAGTTTTGTCGTGAAGACCATAATATTCGATCTCATGCATATAAAACCAATTGAGTAGTGACAGTCAAACTAAATTGCCCTGTTCAATATGTGGTGGCAATGTACTATGTCAATAAAAACTGTACCACTCTAATGCCAGTACAGTTTGCGCAAAAGTGCCAAGTCAAGTGAACACAAAGCTCAAATGCCACAGTGAAAGGTAAATCAGAGTAATGTGAGGAAAAGTGGGGTGAGAAAAGGTGTCCTACTCTTAAAATTACTGCACCGAAAACCCGTGTTAGGGCTAGTAAGAAACTAATGTAACTTATTCGCTGCTCGTATTATCTTAAGCACGCCTACCTCAGGTGGAGTAAAGCAGGTCTTCAGACCTACAACACATGAAAGGGCATTATTGTAAACAATGCTCGTGAGGGAAACAGAGCGTCATGACTAGATAAAAACCAGCTGTAGGGTGAGCTCACCTCTCGGCTGGTGATACTTCCGACCCAGTGGGTCCTAATATTCAGTCTGATGCGTGAGTTTTCTTTTCTCTTTTCCCAAAACTTCGGTAAATCTGTATAATAATAACTATTATGAGTATGTTTCAAAATTAAGTCACACCCATCATAACAGATATACAAACATTCAATATCTGCTTGTTACAAGACCAAATTGCAATATACCCTCCTCTTACCTCATAAGTAAGGTAATAATGTCTACACTTCTGTCGCTGGTTCTGGCTGTGTATGCCAACACTTATCAGTATCAGTACGCCTCTTAGGCAAGACAAGAGTAACGCGGCGCCATCCGCCGTGAAAAGAGCTGTAAAAATGAAACAAATAACCTATCACAGCCATGTTGGACACCTTAACACTAAGTCCAATGTAATGGACACTGTTAATAAAGCTAACGTTTCGGAGCAAGCTCTTACCTATGGCGAGTACGTCCTGAAGCTCCTCACACCGTCACCGTGTTCTGACGGAAATCATTGAGGCGCAACCCGGAAGTATATTTATACACCGAACAAGGCCAAAACACTAGAGCGCTAAATTTGAATCAGAGGAAACACGCATGCGCGTGTGTAGTGAAAAGATCGAGCCATGCAATGAGTATAAGTGCAAAGCCCCCTTTTTTATGATGCATAGGTCAGATCTCTGATCACATCCCATGAATGTAATGAGGTCAAATTGGGTTTAATAGATACTCCGATAGAGAAGAATTCAAATGAGCAGGATGGGTATGCAAGCTCATGTCTAGTGAAAGTTGAAGGCATGCAAAATTGTGTATACACCACATCTTATAAGTACATTTAGTGTGGTGGACTGACAAGGTTCTCAGTTCAAGCAGATTGGCGAAATCACAGATAAGAAAGCCTTCCAAAAAGCGGGATAATTACACAAACATGTGTAATACATCTTAAATTTCTGTACGCATATAACTATTGCAAGTCCAAGCATGCAGTAAGTGAAGAGATAACACATCCCATGCGTTCCTCTGGATCAATGGGTTGACAAAGCCGCCATCTATTAGGCAAGATGTCATGAAGTCACATAATTTCAAGCCATACGGCATGAAGTCAGAGAAGGTGATCATTCACCAAAAATTATGATGAACACATTTGTGTAGTACTTGATACATTGTAGAACGACAAGAGCAAAATTATGTCTGATGAAGAGACGAAACCGTTACCCGAACACAACAAAAGAACACATATGGGTAACAATTTCTCCAATATGGTAATGTCAATGATCACTTATGCTCGCCTACAAGAGTGGGGTCAAAAGGATCTTGTCATGATGTGTTGCTGACTCACAAATTCAGGTTAAATCAGACAGATTATTAGATCACAGACGGTAATGTAATAGTTCTAAAGCAAAGCCATGTATTGTATAAAATCCCGATTTAGAATATAGTAAACATTAGATAATTAGTTAATCACACATTAGAGTTGTAACACAAACAAGTTAATACCAACAGCATAATCCATAAAATACCAGGCATCAGATAGTACATTTTAAAACGTTATACAGACTAATCATTGGCACACATCTAGTCGCCCAGGAAATAGTGCAATTCCCGGTCGCTGTTAAAACCACGCTCATCGGATTTCAAACGCATAATCCAAAAAGCCTCAGAACGTCTCAACCGTAACTCTCTGTTCCCTCCCCTAGGACTTGGGGTAGTGACATCTATTCCATAAAAGAGAAAGTTCTTGTAAGGGCCCTGGGATGCACATTCCCACATATGCAATGCCATGGGATATCTGGGATCCTGTTGTTTCACAGCTCTGACATGTTCCCTTATTCTTTCCCTAAGGGTTCTTATTGTGCTGCCCACATATTTCCCACCACAGGTACATTCCAGTACATAAACCACAAATCTTGTGTTGCAGTTTATGTTATGTCTGATGTCATATGTTCTGTCTGGGCCACTGAACGCTGTTTTTTTGTCGGATGCCCATCTGCAAATACCACAGGCCCCACATTTATAGAAACCCAAGGTGCGAGGTGTAAGCCATGTGTCTTTGTTTGTGAAGAGGATTGGATTTGGGGTCCCAAAGGCAGCCAGTTCAACGACTCTATTATTTTTTGGGGTCGTTACATCGATGACTGCCTTTTAATATGGACAGGACCACAGGCTAAACTTGATGACTTCTGTACCTATTTGAACACTAATACATATGACATGTGTTTCACACACCATAAAAGTAATCTGACAATTACTTTTTTAGACATTGAGATATTCATCAGTCATAACACCTTACAGACTCGCCTTTTCCGTAAGGATACTGCGTGCAACTCTATTCTCCATGCTCAGAGCGCACATCCTTTGCACCAGATCCATGCAATTCCCTTTGGAGAATTTACAAGAGCCAGAAGGAATTGCAGCACTGATCCAGAATTTGAAAACTGCCTCACATCAATGAAAGCTATATTTAAACATAGGGGCTACACACACCAGATTCTAACCAAAGCAGAAACCAGAATCAGACACATGCATCGGGAAGAGACAATTCGCGACAGAACACACAAAATAGAAAAAAGGACCGTCAGATTAATTACTGATTTTAATGATTTCAGTCAGACATTGTCCAAGAGTCTAAACAGACATTGGAAACTGCTCACTAAAGACACAGCGCTCGCAGAACATATCAATAGGAATCCGCAAATCACCTACAGAAGAGGCAAAACTCTCAGAAGCAGGCTCAGTCCCAGTTACCCGAGAATCACAAACAAAGACACATGGCTTACACCTCGCACCTTGGGTTTCTATAAATGTGGGGCCTGTGGTATTTGCAGATGGGCATCCGACAAAAAACAGCGTTCAGTGGCCCAGACAGAACATATGACATCAGACATAACATAAACTGCAACACAAGATTTGTGGTTTATGTACTGGAATGTACCTGTGGTGGGAAATATGTGGGCAGCACAATAAGAACCCTTAGGGAAAGAATAAGGGAACATGTCAGAGCTGTGAAACAACAGGATCCCAGATATCCCATGGCATTGCATATGTGGGAATGTGCATCCCAGGGCCCTTACAAGAACTTTCTCTTTTATGGAATAGATGTCACTACCCCAAGTCCTAGGGGAGGGAACAGAGAGTTACGGTTGAGACGTTCTGAGGCTTTTTGGATTATGCGTTTGAAATCCGATGAGCGTGGTTTTAACAGCGACCGGGAATTGCACTATTTCCTGGGCGACTAGATGTGTGCCAATGATTAGTCTGTATAACGTTTTAAAATGTACTATTTGATGCCTGGTATTTTATGGATTACGCTGTTGGTATTAACTTGTTTGTGTTACAACTCTAATGTGTGATTAACTAATTATCTAATGTTTACTATATTCTAAATCGGGATTTTATACAATACATGGCTTTGCTTTAGAACTATTACATTACCGTCTGTGATCTAATAATCTGTCTGATTTAACCTGAATTTGTGAGTCAGCAACACATCATGACAAGATCCTTTTGACCCCACTCTTGTAGGCGAGCATAAGTGATCATTGACATTACCATATTGGAGAAATTGTTACCCATATGTGTTCTTTTGTTGTGTTCGGGTAACGGTTTCGTCTCTTCATCAGACATAATTTTGCTCTTGTCGTTCTACAATGTATCAAGTACTACACAAATGTGTTCATCATAATTTTTGGTGAATGATCACCTTCTCTGACTTCATGCCGTATGGCTTGAAATTATGTGACTTCATGACATCTTGCCTAATAGATGGCGGCTTTGTCAACCCATTGATCCAGAGGAACGCATGGGATGTGTTATCTCTTCACTTACTGCATGCTTGGACTTGCAATAGTTATATGCGTACAGAAATTTAAGATGTATTACACATGTTTGTATAATTATCCCGTTTTTGGAAGGCTTTCTTATCTGTGATTTCGCCAATCTGCTTGAACTGAGAACCTTGTCAGTCCACCACACTAAATGTACTTATAAGATGTGGTGTATACACAATTTTGCATGCCTTCAACTTTCACTAGACATGAGCTTGCATACCCATCCTGCTCATTTGAATTCTTCTCTATCGGAGTATCTATTAAACCCAATTTGACCTCATTACATTCATGGGATGTGATCAGAGATCTGACCTATGCATCATAAAAAAAGGGGGCTTTGCACTTATACTCATTGCATGGCTCGATCTTTTCACTACACACGCGCATGCGTGTTTCCTCTGATTCAAATTTAGCGCTCTAGTGTTTTGGCCTTGTTTGGTGTATAAATATACTTCCGGGTTGCGCCTCAATGATTTCCGTCAGAACACGGTGACGGTGTGAGGAGCTTCAGGGCGTACTCGCCATAGGTAAGAGCTTGCTCCGAAAACGTTAGCTTTATTAACAGTGTCCATTACATTGGACTTAGTGTTAAGGTGTCCAACATGGCTGTGATAGGTTATTTGTTTCATTTTTACAGCTCTTTTCACGGCGGATGGCGCCGCGTTATTCTTGTCTTGCCTAAGAGGCGTACTGATACTGATAAGTGTTGGCATACACAGCCAGAACCAGCGACAGAAGTGTAGACATTATTACCTTACTTATGAGGTAAGAGGAGGGTATATTGCAATTTGGTCTTGTAACAAGCAGATATTGAATGTTTGTATATCTGTTATGATGGGTGTGACTTAATTTTGAAACATACTCATAATAGTTATTATTATACAGATTTACCGAAGTTTTGGGAAAAGAGAAAAAGAAAACTCACGCATCAGACTGAATATTAGGACCCACTGGGTCGGAAGTATCACCAGCCGAGAGGTGAGCTCACCCTACAGCTGGTTTTTATCTAGTCATGACGCTCTGTTTCCCTCACGAGCATTGTTTACAATAATGCCCTTTCATGTGTTGTAGGTCTGAAGACCTGCTTTACTCCACCTGAGGTAGGCGTGCTTAAGATAATACGAGCAGCGAATAAGTTACATTAGTTTCTTACTAGCCCTAACACGGGTTTTCGGTGCAGTAATTTTAAGAGTAGGACACCTTTTCTCACCCCACTTTTCCTCACATTACTCTGATTTACCTTTCACTGTGGCATTTGAGCTTTGTGTTCACTTGACTTGGCACTTTTGCGCCAACTGTACTGGCATTAGAGTGGTACAGTTTTTATTGACATAGTACATTGCCACCACATATTGAACAGGGCAATTTAGTTTGACTGTCACTACTCAATTGGTTTTATATGCATGAGATCGAATATTATGGTCTTCACGACAAAACTTTTTACTTCAATTAAGATCCTGGCCCCTTGGTGTTTTCCTGGTGACGAACTAAGTTTTGAGTGTACTCACAGTGTCCCATCTTTGTAAGACACACATCTATGTGATTGTATTTATTACATTGTGACACGAGTCATTCTCCATGTTCATTTCCAGCCCTGAAGAAGTCTAGGGTTACACACCCAATGACGAAACACGTGTTGGCTGGCCTGTGAAGTGGTACCCTAATAAATCGACACCCCAAGCAAGAACATACTGTCATCATTTCTGAAATAACGTTTACCTTGATGCTGTATTTACTGTTTTGTGTGTGCACAGGAACTGTTGTCATAGTAAGACGGACTTTTGTCCTCAATTGAGGGTTTTGGGGTTTTTTCCTCACTTGTTGCACCACAATATTCTTATTTCCTCCATTATACTCACGACACTAGGTTGGCGCCGTAACATACCCTGTGATAATCAACACCCCCTTTTCGTTCTATCACAATCTTTTGGATATCCTAAACAAAGTTAAATCAGGCTCCCCTGCCGATCCAGCCCCTCCCCATATTTTAGGAAAGGCCGCAGACCAGATGCTTCCTACCCTGTTAGAATTATTAAACCTCTCATTGAGTGCAGGGGTTGTCCCATTGACATGGAAACATGCAATGGTCAAAGCACTGTTAAAAAAAGCTAATTCAGATCCCCATGATCTAGAAAATTATAGGCCTATCTCCCTTCTCCCGGATATACGCATGTTTCTAGAGAAGCACATTACTGCTTCTTTAGCTGACTTCCTAGAAATACATGATATACTACATCCCACCCATACCAGATTCCACCCATGCCATGGCATGGAGACTGCCCTCTCAGCAGTGGTAGAAGAAGCTAAAGAGCTGCTTGATCGAGGAGGTATGGCAGCTATTATCCTCCTCGATCTTAGCGCAGCATTTGATACTGTCAACCACGATATCCTTATCAAAAGAATTCATAGTGCTGGAGTACTGGGACTTGCCCTAGCCTGGCTCAAATACTTGATCAACGATAGATCATTCCAGATCTTTGTTGGTGGCTGCACCTCAGACATTTGTCCCCTTCAATGCGGCGTACCACAGAGCTCCTCTCTGAGCACTACAATGTTTAATTTGTATATGAGTCCATGAGCTTATATCATTATTCATTTGGGATCTCAATTGTCTCCTAGGCGGATGATACACAATTGGTCCTCTCACTTACTCAGAACCACTGTCCTCTTTCAGCTTCCTTAGGCCCCAACCTAGAGAAATGAACAATTCATGCTTTAAACTAAACGGAAATAAAACTGAGCTCCCAATCCTTGTTAATAATCCCAACCCTTTAATGGATGTGCATTGGCCAAACTGCCTTGGCCCTCCTCCCATTCCTAAAACTTCCATAAAGAGCTTGGTAGTGTGGTTGGATGATTCTCTCAACGGTGATGCCCAAGCAACAAAACTTGCAGCAACATGCTTGGGCATTTTTAGGATGCTTAGAAAATGTATTTTTTTACTCACCCAACTTTTCAAGAGGCTAGTTACCCAGGCCCTCAAACTTTCCCACTCCACCTGCCAAAGCCTCAAAACCCTTTGTCAGCTCCCTGTGGCAGAGCGAATCAAATTCAGATCACTCTGTATTGCTCACACAGCCTTCTTGAAGACAGGGCCCCTGATCTCCCGATCTCTGATCTTCCTATATCTCCCGGGGCGAACCCTGGGCTCCTCCATTGCTTCTCTGGCTAAGATCCGCTTGATCATAAGATCCGGACGCGGAGGCAGGTACTTTCACTATAATGTGGCTAAACTGTGAAACACCCTCCCCACTTCCTTGAGATTGACTACGAATGAACTATCGTTCCGCAAGTCACTTAAAACTTGGCTGTTTCAGAACAGCCCCTTCTGATCCTTCGGGTAGCCGCTTTTGCACGAGCAGCACTGGGATGCCTACGGGTAGCTATGCGCTATACAAGTACTATACAATAGAATAGAATAAATGTGTCTTTTTGCCTTTTCTGGGTCAGCTTAGTGCAGAGAGTGCTACTACATGTTTGCCCACATACTGTAGGTCATAACCAGCATTCTTTCAATAGATGTATGTCAGAATACCATGCAGAAAAATACCTCCCCTAAAAGATATATTTTGTCATGGTACATTTAGGATAAGTAAATCTATGCTTAGCTGTATAAATATAAACTTGCTGTAAGAAATGAAATAAAGGAAATTATGCATACGTAACAGAGTGCCCGCTTTTTCTCGCCTTGCCGTCACAAGTTTGAATATATATATAGGACTACCTGATGTTGTCATATCCGGCATCGGGCACAGGCCATAGTGATTTGTCTGGACATATCACGAGACATGATTGTGGCTGCAACAGATTCCATCGGGGTGTAAATTTAGTCCTCTGTCTACGACTATTCCGCTCGACCAATGAGAAGACACTGTGCTGGTTTTAAACCGGCGTGCGAGTTCCTGGTTATGTGAACCCACATTGATGAAGGCAGACAAGCCGAAACGCGTCTGTGAGGTCGATTTAATTAAATTATGAGTGGAATCAATTCTATGGCAGGACCGGAGGCGAGGATTATGCTCTCTATATATATATACATATGTATGTATTTCTCCCAAATTTCAGCTGAGTGCTGAAAGAAATTAAACGGGCACTCTAAGGTGTGTGTGGCAAATACGTTCTTTAATTTTACGGATATCACCGCTTCAACGCGTTTTGTCTAAAAAAAAGCATTTGATAAGGCAAGATGAATAAGCCTATATATATATGTGTGTGTGTGTGTGTGTGTGTGTATATGAATATATATATACCAAGCCACAACCAATCCTCCTGCCAATTCATAAATACTGCTTAATCTTGATTTTAATCCATGAAGCCGAACAAACCCAATGCGTTTCGGCATCAAACACACCTTGATCACAGGTAGGGTAGGTTTAGAAACATCACCATTTTAAAGTGAATATACCACATAGAAAGAGGACAGCTTAGAATGTATGAATTTTTTTTTTTATATATATATATTTTTTACATTGCACTTACACATATTCCTATCGATCCTTGTTGGACACTTAGGTGTAGTCTTGGTGTACTGGGAAAGACACAATACATGTAAAATGTTAAGGCTGGATCCCTGAGTTCTATTTTCACACAGCACTTTGCAGAACAGATGTACTACGCACTGACACTCTCAGACCCGACAGGAATGACAGAGAGGGAAAGTATATATATTTCTTCTAATCCATCTGACTAGCAATAAAGCTTACTATAACGGACAATTTTTATCCCTATTCATACTGCGTCAGGCACTATGCCGAGTAGAGACAATATGAGGAAGGGATCACGACTTTCTCGCAGTTGCCATGCTTAGTAAGGATACCGTTGCCCAAAGGTTATATGTTGCACTTTGCATCTTGTATAGAACGGTATATTACTGTACAGCACACTAGGGTACTCCATCCTAGAGCATTAGCATTCACGGTGTTTGTAGTATGTAATGCTGGCACCATGCAGCGAAAGTATATGAATAGATAACACACTGAACTGTCTGGACCTCACAGGAGAATCGTTTAGATATAAAATGGTTGCCATAGAAACTAATGAATGTCATGTGACAAAAGTATATGAGCACATTTTGTATCCAGCCTAACAAGTTAACAGGTTAATACTTGAGTATATCTGTTTATTATCACTAGGGGACCCCTGTATCACTTGGAAACGTAGTATGATGTAATACACCGCTCTGAATTAGGTAACAATACTCCACTTCAAAATGGATGCCATTTTAGCTGCTAGTATGTGCCTATGTTGTGGTCCTCTTTTGATTTTTACACCATCTATGTAATGCAAGTCTTTTCCCATGATTCACTGTGTGACCAAGCTCGCTGTGTGAGCGAAACGCGTAACCTGGAATACAATCTACCACTGGGGTTTGCTAAATCTCTGAGTGATCGCTTTACTTGTGCTTTTGGAAAGATATATATATATATATATATATATATATATATATATATGCAAAAACAGAAGCAGAGAACTCTGGGTAGTTCTCAAGTTTAGGTGGAAAGCAGCTCCAGTAAGAGCACTCTCAACACCAGCGACACTCTAAATAAATGTCTGCTTTTCTATCAAAGTTTTTAAGCATAGGATTAGCGCAGTGCTATCCACGCCGAGATAGAGAGGGACAAAGTCTTTTGCCATTTTTTGTGTCTGGACAAAGCTATACCTCTCTGAAGAGCTCTAACGAGAGCGAAACACGTGTCAGGGGTTGCTTTTATTCATTTCAGGTTGGCTTGGATGGTATTTTACCAATCCAAAGCTGTAATACTGTGCCTGGAGTGGTAAAAGGCTTTGACCATTTTACAGGTCGGCAAGGATAGCACTGTGCTAATCCTATGCTTAAAGACTTTGCTGTAAAAATGGCAAAAGACTTTGTCCATTTCTATCTCGGCGTGGATAGCACTGCGCTAATCCTATGCTTAAAAACTTTGATAGAAAAGCAGACATTTGAGGTGAGCAAATTTAGAGTGTCGCTAGTGTTGAGAGTGCTCTTACTGGAGCTGCTTTCCACCTAAACTTGAGAACTACCCAGAGTTCTCTGCTTCTGTTTTTGCATAATTTATTTGTCACTCTATGCCTGAAAGGGTTTTGTTTTGACTTATACTGGGTGCTCCCTTGTGTCTGGACAAAGCTATACCTCTCTGAAGAGCTCTAACGAGAGCGAAACACGTGTCAGGGGTTGCTTTTATTCATTTCAGGTTGGCTGGGATGGTATTTTACCAATCCAAAGCTGTAATACTGTGCCTGGAGTGGTAAAAGGCTTTGACCATTTTACAGCTCGGCAAGGATAGCACTGTGCTAATCCTATGCTTAAAGACTTTGCTGTAAAAATGGCAAAAGACTTTGGGGCATATTATCAAGGGCCGGCGATAAATATCGCAAAGCGCGCTTAGCGCTTGCATATTTATCGCCGGCTATCTCTGTAATTTATCGCCCGGTTAGCGCGTTATTAACAATGCGCATCGCCGAGGCGATAAAAATTTCAGAGATAGCGTGGATATCGCCGTTTTCCATGTGGAAAACGGCGATATCCTAGATGATAGGGCCTGTGGTCTTAGCCACAGAATCCACCCCCATGTTAAGTATGCCTTAGTCAGGAATTTAACAGACGTTAAATTCCTGCGTTAAGGCATACTTAACGCGATTAAAATAATCGCTTCCCGCATTGTAAATATCGCGAAGCTGCTTTCGCGATATTTACCCATGTTGTTTCCACAGACACGCCTACTTTGCATCTCATTATCGATGCGAAGTCAGGCGTGCTGGAAACGGGAGCAAAATCAGCCAAACACGCGATAGCGTGTCTTTGCTGATAAGGCGATATAATTATCGCCGCTTTTCGGCCGAAAACAGCTGCAAGAGCGGCGATAATTGTTTATCGCCGCCTTGTTAATATGCCCCTATGTCCCTTTCTATCTCGGCGTGGATAGCACTGCGCTAATCCTATGCTTAAAAACTTTGATAGAAAAGCAGACATTTGAGGTGAGCAAATTTAGAGTGTCGCTGGTGTTGAGAGTGCTCTTACTGGAGCTGCTTTCCACCTAAACTTGAGAACTACCCAGAGTTCTCTGCTTCTGTTTTTGCATAATTTATTCGTCACTCTATGCCTGAAAGGGTTTTGTTTTGACTTATACTGGGTGCTCCCTTGTGTCTGGACAAAGCTATACCTCTCTGAAGAGCTCTAACGAGAGCGAAACACGTGTCAGGGGTTGCTTTTATTCATTTCAGGTTGGCTTGGATGGTATTTTACCAATCCAAAGCTGTAATACTGTGCCTGGAGTGGTAAAAGGCTTTGACCATTTTACAGCTCGGCAGGGATAGCACTGTGCTAATCCTATGCTTAAAGACTTTGCTGTAAAAATGGCAAAAGACTTTGGGGCATATTAGCAAGACCCACGTTAAAATTATCGCCGTTTTAGCGGCAGGAAACTGCCGCTAAAACGGCGATAATGGGCTTGCTAATATGCGTTATAGAATTCCAATAGAAGCCCAGGTTAGATGTGCAGGACATCTAACCTGGGCTTCTATTGGATTCTATAACATATTAGCAAGCCCATTTTGCACGTTTAGCGGCAGTTTCCTGCCGCTAAAACGGCGATAATTTTAACGTGGGTCTTGCTAATATGCCCCTTTGTCCCTTTCTATCTCGGCGTGGATAGCACTGCGCTAATCCTATGCTTAAAAACTTTGATAGAAAAGCAGACATTTGAGGTGAGCAAATTTAGAGTGTCGCTGGTGTTGAGAGTGCTCTTACTGGAGCTGCTTTCCACCTAAACTTGAGAACTACCCAGAGTTCTCTGCTTCTGTTTTTGCATAATTTATTCGTCACTCTATGCCTGAAAGGGTTTTGTTTTGTTTTGATATATATATATATATATATATATATATATATATATATATATATATATATATATATATATATATATATCACAAAAGACGTTCCTTCCGACTTCAATGGACCCGTGAGAAGTGGCGTGCTCACCGGCGGAGCAAGCCGGTAATGTCAATATCGAAAACCACAAATATGCACGCTCTCAGAAACAAGGAAATCCGTAGTGATAATCCACAAGTTGTTTATTCACAACGCGTTTCAGGGCAGAACCCCTTGATCACGTGAAACGTGCACACGTAAAGGGTGACTAATAAAGCATTCAATACAGTCATAGACATAATCGTAGGACTACTGCGTATCATGTTCCCTGCAAATAAATGGCAGACATATTGGAACGGATAAAATGCAAACATGAGAACACAATCATCATGTAAAACGTGTAGTTATACCCACGCTGTTCCGGGCTGTGCAGAAATGCAATAAAGCAATGAGTGAACATGTACAAATACTGAATTGCTGGCAGTCTATAACTCAAGGTATTATAAACATAATCTCCAAATAAAGGAATTAAATATGCAATATATTGGTACAGAATAAACATTCCTTGGTTAGGTAAGTGCCCTAGTGAGACAGAATGCACGACAGGGGTAACGTGTCCGCAAAGTCTGACTACAAGATGACGGGCCAGTGCCCAATTTTTACACAAACACTAACAGATTACGGGCAAGTGCCCAGTTGTGCCAATTACCATGAGACAGCACGTACTTTAACACACATCAGGCAGAAGTCCCAAGTCCAGCAAGATATGATTGTATTGCTAAGATGACAAATCAAGTTTGTGTGATGTGGACAACTTGTGATGCTAACATGTGTTCTAATTTTCTTTATTTTCAGGAGCGCGGATCCTGCCGAAAAAAAAAATCGAAGCGCGGTCTCCTGCGCTTCGATGTTAATTGCCCCCGGGCCAAGTCCCGGGGGCATGCTGAGGGGTTTATTTTATGTATGGGGGGCCTCCAAGGGCCCCCAAGCCCCGGGGACCGCCACCCCGGGGCTTTATCATTAATGGTGCGGGAGGGCTCTGAGCCCTCCCGCAGCCTCGGGGACCGCCACCTCCCCGGGGCTTTTTTTTATTTATTTTTAAAACCTGTGTGGGGGCTCCAGCCCCCACACGCCCCGAGGACCACCACCTCCCGGGGCACTAAGAACATTGAAAATGGGGGTCCGTTTTGGACCCCCAAGCCCCGAGGACCACCACCTCCCGGGGCTTTCAAAATGTAGGGAGGGGGCCGCGCGGCCCCTCCTGGAGCCCTTGATGGCCCTGGGGACCGCCACCCCCAGGGCCGGCTCCTGCAGTGTCCCGGGGTGCCTACCCCGGGACACTGTAGTTGCTATGACAGGATGGGAGCCTCGCGGCTCCCGTCCTGTCATAGCAAACTTGGTTTGCATTTTGAAAGAGAGAGCAGGAAACCTGCTCTCTCTTTCAAAATGCAAACCAATTGCTTTTCCACACGGGGAGCAGCATGTTAGCTGCTCCCCATGTGGAAAAGGAATGCCGGCTCCCGTAGGACACGGGGAGCCGGCGGGACTGTGGGGGGTTTGGGGACCCCCCCACAGTCCCCAACCAGAGGCCAGGCCCCGGGGGATGGGGTCCCCGGGGCCATAAGTGGCCCGGGAGGGGGGGCCACGCAGCCCCCCTCCCCAAATAAAATAAAAAAATAAATAAGGGCAAGGCCGGCCCCGGGGATGGGGTCCCCGGGGCCTTAAATGGCCTGAGGAGGGGGCCACGCAGCCCCCCCATATTTTTATTTAAAAAGAGGGCATGCCCCGGGGATGGGGTCCCCGGGGCCAATAGAGGCCCAGGGAAGGGGGGCCACGCGGCCCCCTTCCCGTTTTTTTTTTTTTTTTATAAAAAAAAAAACAATGCCCAGGCCCCGGGGGATGGGGTCCCCGGGGCCAAAAGTGGCCGAGGGAAGGGGGGCTATGCAGCCCCCCTCCCATAAAACTAGCCCACCAGGAACCTCCAGTATGCGCCAGGGGGCTGCCTTGCAGAGAGGTGTACAGAGGCCACGCCCTTTTACACCTCTCTGCAACGCAGCTCTGTGGCGCTTAATGGAGGTAGCTGGTGGGCTAGTAGCACCCCAGGGACCCTCAGGATTCAAGGGGAGTTAATCCCCGACTTAAAACGCGCCACGGGGCGCGTTTGCACAGTGGTGAAGGGAGGGCGGGGCCTGAGGTGACATGTGTGCAAACAGGCCCCATGGCGCGTTTTAAGATGGGGAATTAAATCCCTTCAATCCTGAGGGTCCCTGAGGGCCAACTAGCCCAACAGGTACATCCAGAAAGCGCCACAGAGCTGCGTTGCAGAGAGGTGTAAAAGGGGTGTGGCCTCTCTACACGTCTCTGCAACGCAGCCCCTGGCGCATACTGGAGGTTCCTGGCGGGCTAGTTGGCCCCTAGGGACCCTCATGATTCAAGGGGACTTAATCCCCCAACTTAAAACGCGCCACAGGGCGCGTTTGCACAGATGTCACCTCAGGCCCCGCCCCCTCCCTTCACCATTGTGCAAATATTCCTCTAAAATCTGCCGAACTACGAATTCTGATTTACTCACCTGTTATCAGGAGAGACCTCAGTGCTGCATCTTTCAGCCCAGTACTAATCCTGAAAAGTAATTTTAACCGTACTTACCAGTAACTTGAATTTCCTTCCATAGGATATCATTGCCTGCTTTTTGCTGAAAAAGTTTCTAAGTGTTGATTTTTGAAACATACAAATATTCCTCTAAAATCAGCCGAAATACGAATTCCGATTTACTCACCTGTTATCAGGAGAGACCTCAGTGCTGTATCTTTCAGCCCAGTACTGGTCCTGAAAAGTAATTTTAACCGTACTTACCAGTAACTTGAATTTCCTTCCATAGGCTAACATTGACTGGTTTCACTTGGAAATTCTTCTAAGTGTGGAGTTTTGGAACTTTAAAATATTCCTCTAAAATCAGCCGAAATACGAATTCCGATTTACTCACCTGTTATCAGGAGAGACCTCAGTGCTGCATCTTTCAGCCCAGTACTGATCCTCAAAAGTAATTTTAACCGTACTTACCAGTAACTTGAATTTCCTTCATAGGCTAACATTGACTGGTTTCACTTGGAAATTCTTCTAAGTGTGGAGTTTTGGAACTTTATAATATTCCTCTAAAATCAACCAAAGTCACGAATTCCAATTTACTCACCTGTTATCAGGAGAGAACCCAGTGCTGCATCTTTTAGCCCAGCACTGACCCTGAAAAGTAATTCTAACCGTACTTACCAGTAACTTGTATTTCCTTCCATAGGAATCCATTGTCTGGTTTTCAGCAGAAAAGTTTCAAAGTGTCGATTTTCACAAACTACAAATATTCCTTAAAAATCGCCTGTATGACTTAAACGCATTCTTTCAACTGTTTACAGGAGATGCACCAGTGCTGGATCCAGGATCCAACACTGAGTAAGAAAAAGTAACGATAACAGTTTTTACCTGCTAAGTGAATTTCCTTCCATAGGATAACATTGGTGATTCTATGAGAAAAAGTTTCTAAGTGTCAACTTTTAAAATACAATAATATTCCTTAAAAATCACTACTGTAACCAAAACGCTTTTACTCAACTGTTTACAGGAGATGTCCCAGGACTGAATCTAGGATCCAGTCCTGTGGTTAGAAAAGTAATCCATAAAGTAACTAATTGCATTTAACTAGAAATTCACATTGAGCTGAATGTTGCATTGTGTTTGAAAATGTGTTGCCCATTGCAACAACTGTAACTACTGTACTTAAAAGTCTATTGCCTATGTGCAAAGTATTTAAACTAAAGTAATTCATTCTGAGAAAGTATTTTTGTAATGTATAATGTAATTACAATGTAATTTAAAAAATAAAATATGTAAAAAAATTGTTTCTAAAAATGTAGTAAATCAGTATGAAAAAAATAAATATAACAATTAATACATTTAAAAATTGTCATTTACAAAACCTTTGAAATTCACTGAAAAAACCGTAGGTTTCAGACATGTTATAGTTAGGAATTAGCATTTAAAAAACCTTTGAAAATCACTGAAGAAACCATAGGTTTCAGACACGTTATAGTTAGAAATTAGCATTTAAAAAACCTTTGAAATTCACTGAAAAAACCATAGGTTTCAGGCACGTTATAGTTAGAAATTAGCATTTAAAAAACCTTAGAAATTCACTGAAAAAAACCATAAGGTTTTAGGGACAGTTATAGTTAGTTGGACATTGCACTCGTACAAAACCCGTGAAATTCCCCGTTATAGTTAGTTCAGGTAACTATAACTCGCGCCCCACAATGCACTGCTGATGACGTCACATATTACATCACTCATGACATGGTCAGTGACATCACTGATGACATCACTGATGACATCTCAAATGACATCACTGATGACATCACTGATGACATCATCCATGTGAGAATTTAATGCATCTTCTCACACCCTAATATAAGTTTTGATACACCCACTCTACATTACAGACTGCCATTCTCAAAACCATACACACTCCAATACCAATAAGTACATACCCACTCACTGATTCTTAGGTCTACACACACACATCTACTCACTCACCCGTACAGTCACTCATACTTACAGTCACTCAGTACAGGACTATCATATGCACTCATACACCTATATAAACACTCACACAACGCAACTCATCCATAGAGGTACTCACACACCTAGTCAGTCATGCAAATAATTAATCACACTCCAATTTACTCACCTATACAGTTATACACACCAGCTCACTTACTCATAAAAATACTAGCACATTCTTACGCTCCTATGCAATCACTGATGCAAATACACACTCATCCATATAGCCACTCTCACAATCACACACTCTCACTTATAGCCTTTATATACTCCAACACACATATATACTGCCTTTCACATATGTAGTTACTCACACATGTACCACTGAGATATACATTCAATCACTAACACACCCATACACACACTCACCCACCCATACAGTCCATCACAGACGCACTCTTGAAACCATGCACCCAGTGAATCACCCACTCACACATCTATGCACAGAGTCACACACACCCCACCCACACAAACACTGAGGCACCCATACAGATACTCAGAGAACCAATCCATAACCCATATAGACACTCATTTAGCTAGTCAGAAACCCATGCAGTTGCTTACACAACAACAGACAGACGGATACAGACATTCACACAGTTTAGTGACTCACCCATGCATCCAGTAAGATACGTTTAATCACTCACTTATAGACTCAGTCACGCACCTACTAAATCATCCATTCAGGAGCTTCTACCCCACTCATTCTTCAATACGCCTTTCCCTATATATATTAAACATATTTAAACTTTACAGAAACACACAGTCACTGGATGATGTCATCAGTGATGTCATCAGTGATGTCATTTGAGATGTCATCAGTGATGTCATCAGTGATGTCACTGACCATGTCATGAGTGATGTAATATGTGACGTCATCAGCAGTGCATTGCGGGCGCGAGTTATAGTTACCTGAACTAACTATAACGGGGGAATTTCACGGGTTTTGTACGAGTGCAATGTCCAACTAACTATAACTGTCCCTAAAACCTTATGGTTTTTTTCAGTGAATATATATATATATGTATATATATATATATATATGTATGTATATATATATATATATATATGTATATATATGTATATATATATGTAACCAAAAACGCCCAGAAGCTTGAGGCCGCACACAGCTGCAGGTGAGTTACAAACTCAATTTGAACCAAGCAGGCAGCTTAACATCCCTTTGAAGTCCATGGCCTGACGCGTTTCGATGCCGCTGATTTCCCCAAGAAAATAAGACAGAAACTCATTCTTGTACAGCCATACCCTAACATAATGTTGTTTCATAAAACTGGAATAATCCCCTCATGGTTGTACCAATATAATACAACCCAATGGGTTAAGTCTGTATTAGCATATAACTGTAATCACCTGATCCAGATCAATGTAAATAAAAAATGTATATCATTGAATTTACAACCAAGTTATGGGCTGCCGCTCAATACTATAGGTCAAAAATAAAGAAAATATATAACAAAATTGATTACAAAATATAAAACATGGAATTTATGAGCAATTCAGCACCAGTAGTCAAATATACATTCATATAAGAGACCTAGCTTAGAGCAACAGCATAATAATACTGTTCATGATCAGGTACAATTCAGCCCCAGTGGGCAAATGCGTATAACCACAGGTAACTTCGCATAGAGTAGACTAAACAATTCAAAGGTTGGGTAAATACACAATGTAATCATTGTTAATGTACTGTCCTACTCATAAGCTGAGTGAGCTCACATCCTGCAGCCTTCCAGGACTTGGGGAAGGGAGATTGTCAGCCCCAATCTTTGCATGCAATGCTCTTTATATGTACGCATACTGTCAACCATCTGACGGCAGGTCCTATGTGAAACAAACAAAACACATAAACCTGTTATTACAACATTTACACTTTGAAAAATATATAAACCTTCATGATTTTGTGGTATTCCTACTGTAATAATTTTGTTTTGGGAAGCATTGAAAACAAAATATTCTTGCAGATTACCTTGTAGGTGGCAGTGTTAATACCATGAAGAGAAGGTAGTGATTTGTTCATACAAATTTTATTTTTCCGGTATGATGTGGAAAATAATAGCTTTTGCCAGGAACTGCCATGTCAGGAATGAGCTTGCAATTTCATTGATACTCTGTCCTAAGTATCCATGTCCATGAACAGTCAACCAAAAATCACTTGACTGTCAGCCCCGCGTTGTGTGATTTTTAAAAAATTCAGTCTGATCTAAGTTTTAGACTGGAATTAGAATAATAAATCTGACACTCTCAATGCACACTCTTTCTGCACTTATATTTAGACTGGATTTGGAATATTAAATCTGACCTCCCCCTTCAATGTATGCACTTTCCCCAATGTTTGTTAGACATGAAGTTAGAACAGTAAATCTGACCCTCCGAATAGACTTACAATAGTGAATTTTAACACCCTTACATAAGCATTTTCCAGTGCTTTATTTGTGAAGCGAAAATTGCCGGTGCCAAAGCCCTACTCAGAAGCCGGTGGTCGATAAAATTAAACTCAGGCGCACCAAATACCAAGGCCAGCAGTCTTTTATCCACTACCAGAGTTTCCCTGCTCCTTTTTCTCGCTCTCTCAGGGTCCTGCTTTCTGCTTGTGACTGTTTTGCCATCTTTGTCTTCCTCCATCTTCATGCTCTGTGTGTTTTTCCCTCTCTTGCTCTTGGGAAAGGGCTGAAGAGGAAAATAAGTGATGCCCTCAAAAATAAGTGCTGGTGCTACCCACAAGCAACCACCAACTGAGGCACTGCCCTTCCCCCAGTTCTGTAGGATGTTAGTTGAACTAGGGTATATGAATTGTTTTTCATTTGTTTTTTGTTTCAATTATTTTGGATTGGAGTTAAGTTACTAGACCTTATTTTATCCTGGAGTTTTTAAAGATATTCTTAAAACATTTAAATTAAATGATCTATTTTAAAAATAGTCTGTTTTTTGAAATATTTACTGTGTGTGTTTTTAAATGATTCAATCAATAAATCAATCAGAGCATTTATAAAGCGCACTACATACCCGTGAGGGTCTCAAGGCGCTGGGGGGGGTGTAGGGTGCTGCTACTGCTCGAACAGCCAGGTCTTGAGTAGCCTCCCGAAGGTAAGTAGGTCCTGGGTCTGCCGCAGGTGGGTGGGGAGGGTGTTCCAGGTCTTCGCGGCGAGGTGGGAGAATGATCTGCTGCCGGTGGTTGCTCTTCGGATGCGGGGGATGGTTGCGAGTGCGAGGTCGGCGGAGTTGGAGGTTCGGGGTGTAGAAGGTGAGTCGTCTGTTGAGGTATGTTGGTCCGGTGTTGTGGAGTGCCTTGTGTGCGTGGGTGAGAAGCTTGAAGGTGATCCTCTTGTTGACGGGGAGCCAGTGCAGGTTTCTTAGGTGGGGTGTGATGTGGCTGTGGCAAGGGATGTCGAGGATCAGGCGTGCAGAGGCGTTCTGTATGCGTTGTAGTCGTTTCAGGAGTTTGGCTGAGGCTCCTGCGTAGAGGGCGTTTCCGTAGTCCAGTCTGCTGCTGAGGAGGGCCTGGGTCACCGTTCTTCTTGTTTCGATGGGGATCCATCTGTAGATCTTGCGGAGCATGTTGAAACAGGAGGATGAGACGATGTTGACTTGCTTGGTCATGGAGAGTGTTGAGTCGAGAATGAAACCCAGGTTGCGTGCGTGGTCGGTGGGCGTCGGTGCAGCTCCTAGTGAGGTCGGCCACCAGGAGTCGTCCCAGGCTGAGGGGGTGGAGCTGAGGATGAGGACCTCCATCTTGTCTGAGTTCAGCTTCAGTCGGCTGTTCTTCATCCACTCGGCGACGGCTTTCATTCCTTTGTGGAGGTTGGTTTTGGCAGTGGCGGGGTCCTTGGTGAGGGAGAGGATCAGCTGGGTGTCGTCGGCGTAGGAGATGATGTTGAGGTTGTGCAGTCGGGCTACGTGAGCGAGAGGTGCCATGTAGACTTTGAACAGTGTCGGGCTGAGGGATGATCCTTGGGGTACGCCGCAGATGATCTCGGAGGCTTCGGATCGGAAGGGTGGGAGGCGGACCCTCGGTGTTCTGCTGGAGAGGAAGGAGGTGGTCCATTCCAGAGCCTTGTTTCGGATCCCTGCATTGTGGAGGCAGGTGCGTAGGGTGCGGTGGCAGACTGTGTCGAAGGCGGCTGAGAGGTCTAGAAGGATGAGGGCCACGGTTTCACCGTTGTCCAGTATGGCCCTGATGTCGTCGGTGGCGGCGATGAGGGCGGTCTCGGTACTGTGGTTGCTGTGGAACCCGGACTGGGATGGGTCCAGGATGTTGTTCTCCTCGAGGTGGCGGGTCAGTTGTCCGTTGACGATCTTCTCGATTACCTTCGCCGGAAACGGGAGCAGGGAGATGGGTCGGAAGTTCTTGAGGTCTCTCGGATCCGCCTTGGGTTTCTTGAGTAAGGCGTTGATCTCAGCGTGCTTCCAGCTCTCCGGGAAGGTTGCGGTCTTGAAGGAGATGTTGATGACTTTGCGGAGATGGGGTGCGATGGTGGCGCTGGCTTTGTTGAAGATGTGGTGCGGGCAAGGGTCTGACGGGGAGCTGGAGTGGATGGTGCTCATGATTTTGATGGTGTCGTCGTCGTTCACGTTGGTCCAGGTGAGCAGGGGGTCGATGTGGATGTTGGCCGGAGGGTCTGAGGTGTCAGTGGCTGTCGGGACGGTCTCGTTGTTGAAGCTGTCGTGGATGTCTGCGATCTTGCGATGGAAGAAGGTGGCTAGGGAGTCGCACAGGTCTTGCGATGGTGGGATGTCGTTGGTGTTGGAGCTGGGGTTGGAGAGTTCTTTCACGATGTTGAAGAGCTCTTTGCTGTTGTGTGCGTTGTTGTCGAGGCGATCTTTAAAGGAGGCCCTTTTGGCGGATCGGATGAGGTGATGGTGTCTGCGGATGGCGTTCTTGTGGGCTGCATGGCTGTCCGGTGTCTGTTCGTGGTGCCATTTCTTCTCGAGTTTTCGGCAGTTTTGCTTGGAGGCCTGGAGGTCCGCGGTGAACCAGCTGGCTTTCTTGTCAGGGTGTCCTATATGTGTATTATTTTAAAAATATTATTTTTTATATATATTTGTAATTATTATTTTTAATCGTCAAATACATGTTAAATATTTTAATATCTTTATAGCATCATTAATAAGTATATATCAGTAGTGTTTTATTCTTTAATATAATTAATATTAAATATATATTTTAATTAGGGATTATTTTTACGTGTTTATCAATTTAATTATAATTTATAATGTAATTTTAAAATTTGTTTCCGTTTCTAATTTATTATCAATATCTGTAACCAGTATATAAAAATTACGGTAATAAATGAATGCACAAGAAAACGCAAAGCACCACTTTTAGTTTGCAGGTGATAGAGGGTGAAGGCACTATTTTAGGCCAATGATCATTGAGCTAGGATAAGGTAGGTTAAGCTTTACTCTGGGGATTAACCAAACTTTTGGAGCTCAAGGTCCTCTTTTGGGGTAAGGAAGGAAGCTGAAGCTATCAAGGGTCCCTGTAACCCTGATATGTTGTCATTGGGCTCATCCAGAAGCCAATACATTTTGTTATCAAAAGCTCCAATTGGGAGAAAGCTGGATTCTGTGACCTCCGAGGTTACTTCACATGTGGCGTAGATTTGAGGTTTCCTCCTGTTCAAGCTTTGACTTTTGGACTCCGTAACCTGCGGCACAAGTCAGGAAGCTGTAGCTCCACTGGGAGGGATACCTTTACTGCAAAGTTCAGCAGAATCAGTTTTCAGCATGGCAAAATCCTTTGAACATGAAGGATATCTCTACACCTTGTCCCAATCCCCCAGAGGCAGAACTGACTAAGTCACACTTTACGCCAACTGCTGGAAAAATGTTTCCTTCTGCAGTCCCCAGGTGCTCAAGGGAGACTTCTAGGTACCAGGTCTGTCCCTAGTGAGGGCACCTGCAGGGCCCAGTCCTCTGTGGTCAGCTGGGCCCTCCTGGAGTCAGGAATCCTTCTGCTTTTGTGTCCCTAGTTATGGCAAACAGGGGGCAATGCCTTGACCTATGAAGAGCAGTTCCAGTCCATGGGAGGCCGCAGATGTCCTTGAGTACTCTTCTTCCAGCAGTCATACAGAGATTTTTTCCTTCAGAAGGTTTTGTTCTCACGTCCAGAAATGTTCAGAGAAGGTGATGGTGAGGTGTCAGGCTTTTTTTGTGCATAAAAAAGTGTAGACTTTCATAATCTGATCATGGTTTCTTTCTCACAAACTTCCCGCCTCCTTTTTAAGCACTTCCTTTCTCTTTTATCTATAGACCTTCCAAGAGTCCTCAAACCAAAAGGTCCCCAGTCATCTTTCATCTGGAGGGCATTTCAATTTTCCCTATGAAGGTGAAGTATACTCTCCTCTGTCAGTGTTAGAAATGGGTTTCCTCTCTGGTAATCAGAGAAAACCAAGGGGATTCTGTGAATCAATATTTGTAGTTCCTGGAAGCAATAATTTGCATTTCTAAGTCAAAGGGTGAGCCATGAAAGACGCCATTTGGTCTGCTACCTGGTTCTATATCCAGTCAAGATAGCCAGTCCTTGCTGAATGACCACTTACTGACCTCAACCCTGCCTTTCTGCTGTGAGAGGCCAAGTCGTTGTCTTCCAGGAGTAGAGGCATTAACAAGGGAGCTAAGGATGTCTTATTACTAGAGGGAAATTAGTTCTAAACCAGGTCATTCTCAGTCAGCTCAAAGTATACTTTTTTAAAGGTACTTTTCCACAAGGATTATCAAAACTGTACTTTCAGCAAAAAATTAGCTTTCTAAAACTAAGTGGAAACTAACTTTTAATGATCATTTGTTAGGAAACCCTGATTGGTGAACTTGCAGAGTCATATACATGCAGGTGGCCATTGCGGATGTGGGCGTTGAGGCCAAAGGTAGCTAACAGGGGCTCTTGGCCAGTTTGGAATGGGATGTGCAGGACAGTTCCGGGTGTTTGGAACCTTCCTGGTTACAGGATGTGTTGAAGACTTGACTTCTTCCAACAGGCCTCACCTGCAACCTGCAAGGCCATTTTTGGACTTGTTTTCTCCTGCCCAATCCAAGATGGCCACATTCCTTCATTGGTTAATTGAGTCCTTCCACGTCAAAATGCAGTCTTTAAGTGCTGCTGACTACTTGTACTGTTCACCGCAATGCCTTTCAGTTAGTATGTTTCTGGTGGGTTTCCTCGCTCTTGGGTTTCTTTTTCCCAGTTTTCTCTTTTGCCATTTTTTCACATCTGCCTGCTTTTCCTTTTGTTTGCTCCTGTGACGTGCCTAGCTTTTTTTTGTGGTCTCTGAACTGTATTCCTCCATCTGCCAGTGTGGTATTGTTTTGGGCAATTCCCTAGGAGTTTTTTCTCCTTCCTAGTTTTTTCCTCCATTAGTGTTTTTCTTATAAGGCACTCTCTAGTCTATTGTGTTCTCAGCACAGTATGGTAAAGTGGCTTCTGCAGGAGATCACCCAAGCTTCAAGTCAAGGATCTTCCTGCGCTGGAAAGGAACACTATAAACAACCTTTGAGACCACTGTAGCATTTCCCCATGCTTAAACTGAAAAAGGATTTTAGTCATAACTATTTCTGTTGAAAATCCATAACTATTTCTGTTGCTGGAAAATGCAACTTTACCCCCATTCTCTATGTAATCCTTGCAGGCTTCCAGGGCACATTTTAGGTGTGACCTAGATAATATTTAAGAAGAGGTTTTTCAACATGGCAAAGACACTTTTCCTTGCCATGTCTCACTTGCAGGCTTTTAAACTGCAGCACAGCCAGAGCGCAATAGTATTCTCTGGAGCAATATACGTTTGGCACATATGTGGTTCGCGTAAATAAACATTGCATTCCAAATATGACATTTAGCTTGCACCACACTGGTGCATTTTTTGCACCATCTACCATGGCCGTACTAGAAAGTTAATTAAGCTAAATGGATTAAACCAATGCACAGTATTTTAATTTTAAATTGGAAGATACATTCTGGGCTAAATGGCCTGCCATTATATGTAATATGTTTGTATTGTGAAAAGTTGAGAACAGAAAATGAGTCCAAAATGTTTAGGTAAAAAATTCAGCGGCTGCATTAAATTGTATGATAGTGACAAAGATGTTGCTGTCAAAATGTTTTTTTTTATTTTGTTTATTCACACCCTATTCTGCTTTTCAGTACTCTATTTCATCAAACTCTTTATTTCGGTAAAATACCATAAACGAAACAAGGGTCCGAAAAATGAGTTTCGTACATATCAATATAGAGTCGGACAGTACACATAATTAGTTGAACAATACTATTTAAAAGTGACAAATCATTTAAAAGTTGTAATACCAACAATAAAACTAAGAATTAAAAACTACAGGTACTATGCGGATTGTAGTTTTCATCGCAGGTTCTAGCCAGCAAGGGAGATTAGTGTGCAAACTTTAGCAAGGTCCTGTTTCTAAAGTGCAAATGGATTGGTTGCTAGCGATTACATTCACTAGTCATACGGGTCATGATTTTCTTCACGGGTTTCCTCCCAACAAGGAGAATGAATGTGCAAATATAGCAAAGTCCAGTTTCTAAAGTGCAAACTGCAAGTGCTGTACAGGTCGTGGTTTTCATCGCAGGTTCCAAACCAACATGAAGAAAGATTAGTGTACAAACTTGGCAATGTCCCGTTTCTAAGGTGGAATTGCATTGAATACTTGTGATTACATTCATCAGTCATACGGGTCATCGTTTCCATCGCTGGTTCTAACCAACAAGAGCCCGAAAGGAACTGTGAGCACTAAGGGCACTTTCTGAATCGCACATCGCCACTTTTCTTGACTGCCCGCATTTTTCCTGCCAGACTGGGGCAGCAAGCATCTTTGGGGCCAACGGGGACTACGTATCAACACACGTGCCAGGAGGCGCCAACGCGAACCCTCGGCGCCCGGCGGCGCATAAAGACTAGGCCTGGGCGGTAAATTCCGTTCCGCTCGCGGAATTTGCGGAATTTGGGTAATTTCGCGTTCCGCAGAGAACGCGAAATTGCCAAAAATTCCGCGATCCGCGACTTCGCAGAGTTTTTTGCTTGTTCGCGCTTTCAAAATGCGTGTTCGCGAGATATTTCTCCCCGAGCACGCAAACAGCGTTCGCGAACAGGAAAAAAGCATCGCAAACGGGCGGAACAAGCAATTCCGCGTGTTCGCGGAACTTTTGCGTGCTCGCGGAGATTTTTTACCGTTTCGCGGAGCTTTGCGTAGCGCGACTACGCAAATTCCGCCCACCCCTAATAAAGACGGCCTCGGGCTCCCGCAGCGCGGGCGTGCCCGGGCCGCACCCGGGCAAAGCGCGGGCCAAGGGCGGGCCCGTCTGCTCCCGTCCACGGCCGAAGGAGGCCAGGCTGGGCAGTGGCGTAGCTAGGCACTCTGCCGCCCGTGGCGGTCCCTGCCTTTTGCCGCCGCCGCCGCCGAGCGCCTAAGAGCAGGGGGGGGGGGGTGCTGGCGATAAATTTACCTGCCGCCCCCAAATCTCGTGCCGCCCGGGGTGTACCGCCCCCTCCGCCCCCCCCTTGCTACGCCAGTGAGGCTGGGCCAGGTCCCTTGGCTGGACCTCAGATTTGTCGCTTTGTCCAATCAGATTGCGATATCTGTGTAAGGTAAGGAGATGGGGAAGCGTAAAACTACCATACCTGCAGCTAAGGATCGCTCGTTAAACTCAACAATTACTAGCTTTCTGACGACTGCAATGGGGGCTATCACCAGCGAGATTGAGTCTGTGGAGGAGAGACTAGGGGCCACAAAACAAGCATTACACAATGGCACACTATTGGAGATAGAACCTGAGCCTGACTCTGTACCGGAGTGTACAGGTGGCGGCGACCAACCGAGGAATGCTGACTCAGCTACATGCGTCATGGCACCTAATGCTTCCGATTCATGTAGAAATTCCAATAACACCTGTGTTAACCAACATGGGGGGTTTCTAGATAATGTCTGTCCACCACCGTCAAAAAAGTCTAAAGCATGCAGTAAGCTTAAGAATGACGTATTGCCCCCGGCAACTCGGAAAAAAACTCTGGCACCCCCCTTAAGGAGGACAGCAAGGGCCCCAGATCCGGACTCTGTTGCAGGGCCTGGTGAGAATGAGCCCTCTGGGGACTCACTGCCACCTACATATCTTACTAGCTCATTGGAGGCAGTTTTGAAGTTGCTCCTGGATCCTCTTTTAGGGGTGTTGAATAGTATTGATGTGTCCTTAAAAATATTAATCGGCTCAAGCCTCTCCAAATCAACCTCCGGACTAAGTACTGTCTCTAATTCTAACACTAGCCCTAGTCCCGATGTACCTCACGCAGTACCTCCCTCTTTGGCACCACCTGTGAAAGATTGTTGGGCCAACACCATTGACATTTTAACATGCTTGCCCAAGCCGCAGTCAAATGGAGATCGTGCACTAATTGGGAGTCAGACAGACATAATAGTAGCGCAAAGGGAGAATAGTGGGTTCAAACTTTGATAGACAACGTAATAATTGTCTAGTTGGCACTCGGAAAAATCATGAGAGAACACTCCATCTCCCCCCTGAAGCCACACCACATGTAATTGTCCTTAAGAATGTGCCATCTCTGACATCCATTAAGGAAGAAGATTGGGACATGTTAAAGAATAAAACTGTACATTGGCTAGCGAAAGCAGCGGACTGGCCAAAAACCGATGAGCTGTATCATAACATAAATAATGTGGAACGGGTTTCATGGGTGGGCTCACAGATAAAAACAGAGTCTGGTGTTTGCATCGTCGTGAATTTTAGGAACAGGTCACTTGTTCACTGCCTCATTGATAGGCTTCTTTGGTGTAACAACGCGAGTGGTCCCATTGAACCAGTACCATTGGGGTACTTTTACAAGCCGCAAGGATATATGGGACATGGACCTGCACCTATAGCTTCCAAGAAACTGCATGATTTTGTAATCCCAACCTCTAACCGGTTCTCACCCCTAGATCATGTGGATTGACTACATTCTTTAGACATAAAAATGGCGCTAGACATAATAAGCACGACTCTAAACATACACTGTCCGTTGTGCACGTGTGTGGTAAGGATAGTACAACATTCCCTGATGTGCCCCAGGTAGTTACTTTTAACTCTTTTGCCCTGACAGAGCCCCTTTTATCCTTACCTAACGTCAAGCCACAAGGAGAGTTGGCCCAATCTGTGGCCCTAACTGACATGGTTATGGCACCCCAGGACGGTTGCGAGTCAACTGTCCACTGCACAGAGGGAGTGCCTGGCAGCCACAATAGTACTAAAGTCTTTGGTAGTTTGTTTTGGAATATTGCGGGGCTATCGAATAAGTTAAAATCTGAACAATGGGTTGATTTCATTGGAAAATATAGCATTATATGTTTGCAGGAAACTTGGTTGAGGGAACCTGCTTATATTAATGGTTATGCCTCTATTCATACTCCAGCCAATATATCCCCAGGTGGACATGCCAAGGGAGGATTATTAACCTTGGCTTCAACGACATCGACTGGTAGAATAGGTAAGACTCAGCTTCATTCAGCCCATTTCCAGATTATCAACATCCTTTTTAGAAAAAATTTAACCTTGATTCTTGTTAACATTTATCACAACAATTTTAACATTAATAATACTGATATTGCTCAAGAGCTGGAAAATACACTGTGCAGACATATCCAGGACGTAGATATGGATTTCGTAGTCCTCTGGGGGGGGGGGGATTTTAATTGCAAATTATGTCCCCTATCAAAACAGTCTGCATGCCACTTAGTACAAGGTGGCAGCGAAGGCATTGCCATTTTTATCATAACGCCTGTGGGAACATTTTTAATTCTCTATTGTCGAAATTTTCACTTTCCCTTACTCTCAATTTCACTAATATGGACAACATTGAGTTAGTCTCATATGTTGGGAGAGGCCAAGGCACTTTAATTGATTTTATTGCCCTCTCTGACAATTTCAAGCCCCAAGCCGTGTCCTTCACTATACACAAAGTCTGCTTTAGTGACCATTATCCCCTATCACTGGAGTTAGAAATACAAAGCGACAACCAAAGTATACCTGTCCAATTATGTCCAATAATCCACGATAAAAATAAGGGGTTATTACGCACGTGGTCCACGATAAATCCTGACCTTGTTCTACACCAGATCGTAAGATCTAATCTGAGACAAGTCTTAGACTGTCTGGAAGATAGTATAAATCCCGTAGGCATGTTAACATCTTTTGCGTCAATTACTGAGACCGTTAACATTTTATTAACTTGTAATCACAATATGTGACCTCGGGTGAAAAAAAGTGGTTTAACAGTGACTGTATAAATTCCCATAATAAACTAATTAAAACATTAAAGGTAAAGCCTCGAGACAAACAGAAGGTAAAACAGTCACGCATTGAATACAAACAGGCGTTAGAGATACGTAAGCTAGAGATTAGACAAGAAGCCTGGGAACAACTCCATGTAGCCTGCCAGAGTAGAGATCCCAGACTATTCTGGCACACCATTAACCAGGATTATTTTAACAGCCATAACAACAGTAACATTGATGCCACAATATTGCCTGAAATCTGGGTAGAACATTTTACTGGCCTGTATAAATATAACACTGAGCCCCACTCTAGTGCTAAATTTAAGTATGGGGCATCAACCCTTGCACACCCGACATTAGATGAGGTTGAAAGGGCTCTAATCCAGACCGTGAAGAATAAGGCCTCTGGCCCCGATGGTATCCCCGCGGACTTGTTTCTAGCCAATTTACCTTTGTGGCTTCCGTTGTTAACTAATGTTTTAAGCTGCTTTGCGTCCCAGGGCCCCCCTGCCTCCTGGAGTACCGTGATAATAGTACCTATTTTTAAAAAAGGAGACAGGTCGGACCCTAAATGTTATAGGCCTGTTGGAAAGTGGATTATTGGTAGGGGCAAATGTAGGTCTGCCACTGGCAATAAGGCCACTAACACATGATAGGACTCAGCATAGGTCTTAGAAAATTATTCAGGCTTAACTTCAGAGACAGGTATGTAAAGCATTTAAAAACACCAATTCAGTAAATAATTAAGACACAACACATAAAAAATCCAACACCAATTTATGAAAATAGGAAATATTTTTATCTTTAAAATGACACCAAAACGACAAAAATCCAATGTAGGGAACCGGAGATATGAATTTTCAAAGATTTAGCAAAATATAGCACTTAGAAGATTATAGCACCATATTGGGATACCTGCTCGCGATAGACCGGGTCAAAGTCAAAGTTTCAGGCCGACCGCGATGGAGCCCTGGGCGGCTACAGCTCGCGGCAGGTCCCGGTCTCAGTTTCTACCTTCACACTTAGAAACGTTTCTGGAGCTTTTCTCCCCGAGGTCCCTCGAAGCTCCCAGCCAGTCCGGATTCGGTGAGAGTTCGCCGGATTGCCTTTCGACGAGCTCCCGGTCAACTGGAGCGGACTTAGAAACTTTTTCTTTGGCGCCTCAGCAGGGCAACCCAGGAGCCCAGGCCGACACGCAATGGAAGGCAGGCGGCTTGGCTCTCGCGGTTGCTCCCGGTCACCTTTTCTACGAGCGGACTTAGAAACTTTTCTGGAGCTGTTTCTCACCGGGTCTCTCGATGCTCTTCATTTAGCTGGATCCGGTGAGGGTTCGCCGGCTTCAGATTTCTTCTAGTCCCGGTCAAACTCTGGAAGTTGGACCGACAGAGCTTTTAGCGGGACAAACCTGGGTGGCTTGGCCGGCTCGCGGTTGAAGGCAGGCGGCTTGGCTGACCAGGTTGAGTCGGTCCCTCTATGGAGCTTTTTTCAAAGTTCCTCCAAAGTTCTCCAAACTTCTTGAACTTCTTCCTGAAGTTCCTCAAAGGGTCCCAAAGTGTCTCAAACTCACTCCAAGGGTCTGGAAGCTCCAAGATGGTCCTTGAAAGTTGAGGACTTCAGTTCCCACAATCCACTTGGACGTCACCCTTACAAATCCACTGGTAGTTCTCCAAGGTGCAGATTTAGTTGGTGATGTTCCAGTTGAGCTCTTTTAACCTGCAGCTTTCAGGGAGTCCACTCTTTAGTTCCTTTTCAGCAAGATAATCCACAGGGCTGTAGTTTCAGATGGTGCAGTCTTCAGAGGTCAGGCCTTAGAAATCTTAGCACAGCAAAACTTCTCAGCTTGGCAATGTCTTGCTTCAGTAAGTTTCAAGCAGCAGATCTGGACCCATGTTCTCTGGGTCAGACAGGAGGTCACTCCTGACCAATGGGAGCAGGGTAACTCCTCAAACATATGACCACTTCCTGTAGAGTGTGGCATTATTTTGTCCCAGAGGGCATCAGATCTTCCAAATCCATAATGGCAGATTTTCCAGCAAGGAGGCAAGAGCTGGCTAAACACACCCCTAGGATGGCTAATTTACTTAGACTCTCCCCCCTGCATCTGCTCATACCTTCCTTAATCCTACCATCTGCCTAAGGTGGGAAGTTCAGAGTTGTAAATGACACTGTTCTCTGCTCTCCTCTTTGATGAACATAGTTTACGACTCCTCCCCCTGGCCTGGCATTCCTTTGGAACAGCACACTGCCCTGCCAGCAGAGCTGGTTGACCCCAGGGGCTCTTTATCACCTCTTCAAGGCAGCCTGGCTAATCCACTTAACTCTGACCAATCAGGGCAGACCACTGGAAGGCTGAATCTGGACTTACAAACAAGAAAGTCTTATAACTTCTTGTATGTACACTTTAGGAGAAATTCAACAATATCATATTGTTGAATGTATTAATACCATTCAGGGAAGTCTTTGAAAGGCAGTTCTAGCCCTCTCCTATCAAGAGCTATTAGTTAATAACTTTCTACCATGTTAACCTATGTAACAGGGGATTTGCAATGGGAAAAATGACTTGGGCCATTTTTCCAGCACCAGGACTTACAAAAATATATTTTATAAGTACTTTGCTTATATCTAAAGGACCCCCACCCCATGGGACAACTAGGGGAGACTTTAGGGGTTCTGAATCTGTAAAAATATTGCAGATCCTCACTTCACAGTGCTCCTAGCATCAAAGTCGAATTTGGGCAGCACTTTACCACAATGTGGGGAGTGAAATGTGAAATTTCACTTAACCCAGGGCATATAAAACTCATTTTACAAGGGTGTACCTTATAAATATCTGACCCCCTCCCCTGGGACACCTAGGGGAGAACCTGGGGGTCCCTAATATGCCATAACATTGTAGGTTATCCATTTTTAAGTGCCCCAAACACCAAAGTCGAGTTTGGACACAATTTACTTTTTAAAAGCAGTCCTGGCACCCAGGGCTGCTTTAAACTGACCTCAGACTTCAGCAGTGCACACATGCAAGTGCAAAAAGAGCTGCTGGCCTCTAAACTGCCATGCCCTAGGGTACTAGGGACTTCTAGGTAGTTTCAATCCCCCTGCCCTATTTTATACTAGGGGCTTATAGGGTAGGTCATGCCAATCACAGGGGTACCCCAACCCATAGTGTACCCTGGTGTATGTAGGTGTTTTAACTGTATCTAAGTGTTTTCAGCATAGCACTGGCCCTGGGCCTGGTTATGCAAAGCCCAGGGTCAGTCAGAGTCAGTTACCACCAGTACCATTCAGCAAAAAGTTGGGGGGTGCCCAGGGCACAGGATGACTTTGCAACATAGCCCCCCCCCCAAACGAAAGGTGACGGGTTACTAACCTACACCCTGGTAGTCCTCATCAGCTAAGTGGAAAAACCTGGAAAGTCCATCCGCATTTGCATGGGCAACCCCAGGTCTGTGTTCCACTGTAAAGTCCATTCCATGTAGGGAAATGGACTACCTTAACAGCTTGGGATTCTCCCCTCTTATCTGCATGAGCCATCTGAGAGGCCCGTGGTCAGTTTGAACATGAAAGTGAGTCCCAAACAAATATGGTCTCAACTTTTTCAGGGACCAAACCACAGCAAAAGCCTCTCTCTCAATGGCACTCCACCTCTGCTCTCTGGGAAGAAGCCTCCTGCTAATAAAGGCAACTGGCTGATCAAGGCCCTCTTCATTTAGCTGTGACAACACTGCCCCAATCCCTTGCTCTGAAGCATCTGTCTGAACCACAAATTCTTTTGTGTAGTCAGGGGCCAGAAGCACTGGTGCTGAACACATAGCAGCTTTCAGAGTGTCAAAGGCCTTCTGACACTCTGGGGTCCAAGCCACCTTCTTGGGCCTCTTTTTAGAAGTGAGTTCTGTTAGGGGCCCCACAATGGTCCCATAATTTTGAACAAACCTTCTATAGTACCCTGTCAGTCCAAGGAATGCCCTGACCTGACTCTGGGTAACAGGAGCTGTCCAATCCAAAATAGTTTAGATTTGAGTTTGGAGAGGCTGTGCATGGCCCCCACCTACCAGGTGGCCCAGGTACACCACAGAACTCTGCCCTATTTGGCACTTGCTTGCCTTAATAGTCAGGCCTGCCTGCTGCATGGCCTGAAGCACTTCCCTTAGGTGGCTTAAGTGATCCCCCCAGGTAGAACTGTATACAGCTATATCATCCAGGTAAGCTGCACTGAACTGTTCCAACCCAGACAAGACTCTGTTCACCAACCTTTGGAAGGTGGCAGGTGCATTCTTTAATCCAAAGAGCATTACCTTGAACTGATAATGTCCCTCTGGGGTGGAGAATGCTGACCTCTCCTTTGCTCCATCAGTGAGGGCAATCTGCCAGTAACCTGAAGTCAAATCAAAAGTACTCAGGTATTTAGCAGCCTCTAACCTATCAATGAGCTCATCAGCTCTAGGTATAGGGTGAGCGTCAGTCTTTGTGACTGCATTCAATCCGCTGTAGTCCACACAGAACCTTAACTCCTTGGGTCCCCCCTGAGGATTAGGTTTAGGCACCAGCAGCACTGGACTGGCCCATGGACTCTCAGACGGTTCAATTACCCCCAATTCCAGCATCTTAGCAACCCCAGCTTTAATGCTGGCTCTGACATGGTCAGACAACCTGTACAGTTTATTTTTGACAGGTAGGCTGTCACCAGTGTCAATGTGGTGCACACACCACTCAGTGATGCCTGGGGTCAAAGATAACAGGCCAGCAAACTGCTCCAGCACTTGCTTACAGTCTCTGTACTGCTGGTCTGTCAACTTGGGAGAGAGTATCACCCCCTCCACTCACCCATCTTGCACATTAGTGGAGAGGAGGTCGGGCACAGGCTCAGTTTCCTCCTCCACACCCTCATCAGTGACCAGTAAGAAGGTCATGTCTGCCCTGTCATGGTGGGGTTTCAATCTATTCACATGCAGGACCCTATGAGGGTTCCTGGGGGTGCCAAGGTCAACCAAATAGGTAACCTCACCCTTCTTTTCTAAGATTGGATAGGGCCCACTCCACTTGTCATGGAGGGCCCTGGGAGCCACAGGCTCCAACACCCACACCAATTGTCCTGGAGTATACTCAGGCATAGTAGCCTTTTGATCATACCAGTGCTTCATGAGCTCCTGGCTGGCCTCCAGTTTCCTGTTTGCCTTGTACATGTACTCTGCCATTCTAGATCTCAGGCCTAGCACATAGTCAAGCACATTGTCCTTTGCTTCTTTAAGAGGCTTCTCTAAAGACTCTCTCAGCAGGCTCAATGGCCCCCTCACAGGGTGTCCAAACAACAACTCAAAGGGACTGAAACAACCCCTTTCTGTGGCACCTCCCTGTAGGCAAACAGTATGCATGGGAGGAGAACATCCCATCTCCTCCTGAGTTTCTCTGACAACCCATTTATCATGCCCTTCAGGGTTTTGTTGAATCTCTCAACAAGACCATTTGCTTGTGGGTGATAGGGGGTGGTGAACTTGCAGTTGACACCACACTCATCCCACATAGCAGTCAGATAGCTGGACAGGAAGTTCGTGCCCCTATCTGACACCACCTCTTTTAGAAAACCCACTCTGGTGAAACACACCAAGCAGTGCTCTAGCCACCGCAGGAGCATCAATGGTTCTAAGAGGTATGGCTTCAGGGTACCTAGTGGCATGGTCAACTACCACTAAGATATACCTATTCCCTGATGCAGTAGGTGAGTCCAGGGGACCAACAATGTCCATCCCCACCCTTTCAAAAGGAACCCCAACCACTGGCAGTGTTATTAGGGGAGCCTTTGTCTTGCCCCCTGCCTTGCCACTGGCCTGACAGGTGACACGGGAGCTGCAAAACTCCTTTACCTTTTTGGACATATGGGGCCAGTAGAAATGGTTCACCAACCGGTTCCATGTCTTTGTCTGTCCCAAATGTCCTGCCAAGGGGATATCATGACCCAAAGTCAGTATGAACTCTCTGTACCTCTGGGGAACCACCAACCTCCTGGTGGACCCCTCCTGGAGGTTTCTGGCCTCAGTATAAAGCAGTCCATCTTCCCAGTAGATTCTATGAAACCCACTGTCATCCCCTTCCTCTTGCTTAGAAGCAATCCGCCTCAAGCTCTCAAGGGTGGGACAGTCACGCTGTCCCTTACTGAACTCCTCTCTGGAGGGTCCACCTGCTCCTGTCAGTTCTGACGAATCTGACAGCTCTGGCAGGGATGGAGTCCCTTCCTCGGAGGCCAGATCCTCACCATCAGGGTTAGATTCTTCCTGCACCTCTGGAGTTCCCTGGGCTGGCTCACCAGGCCCAGTGCCCTTGTCCTTGGATGCTTGACATTTTCATATGGAGTCCTCTCTCCACCTCTGACCACACAGAGGCTTCAAGATCATTGCCCAGTAAACACTGGACTGGAAGCACCTTTGACACAGCTACCTTCATAGGGCCTGTCACACCTCCCCATTCCAAATCCATCACAGCCATAGGATGGAGTTTGGTAGTGATGTCTGCATAAGTCACCTGGTGAAACTCACCAGGTAACAACCTCTCTGGAGGCACCAGCTCATCCAGGACCATAGTTACACTAGCCCCAGTGTCTCTGATAGCCTCAACCTCAGTCCCATTCACTTTAGGCCTCTGCCTGTACTTGTCCATGTTTGGAGGTAAGGCAGCAAGGGTTGCAATATTCACCCCACCAAGGGACACTAAGGTTGCTTCCACCACCTGACTACCCCTCTCTGGGACACCACTCTCCACCCCTACACTGACACTGGCAATCCCTGTGGATGGCCCCTTAGGGGGGAGCTTCTTGGCGCAGACAGCATCTCCCTGTTTGTTCCCTGGCTGGTTACAATCAAAGCACTTACCCACTTTTGAGGGATCAAAGAACCTACCATTCTTTCCCTGATTCCACCTCCCTTTGGATTTGGGTTGGCTCGGGGCCCCCCCTCCTTGTGCAGGTTTTTGTGGGTGTTTGGAGGACTCCTTCTGGTTTTGACCTTCTTTCCCTTGGGCTTTCCCTTGGGGAGGGACCTGTCCTCCTTTCTTCTGGTCACCCCCTGGTGCTGAATGGAAACCCGGGTTCTCACCCACTCTTCAGCTGCTTCACCCAGCTCTCTGGAGTCTGTCAGCTTAGAGTCCACTAGATACTGGCGTAACTTCTCTTCTGCATAATGAGTCAAAATATGTTCTTTCAAAAACAAATTATACAATCCCTCATATGTGTCAACTTTGTTACCAACAATCCAGCCTTCCAGTGCCTTCACTGAAACGTCCACAAAGTCTACCTAAGACTTTGAACTCAATATCTGGGTGCCTCTAAACTTCACCCTGTACTGCTCTGGACTCAGTCAGACCAAACCTCTTGACTAAGCATGCCTTCATCTGCTGGTTTGATTCTGCATCCTCTCCCTTCAGGGTCAGGAGCCTATCACTCTCAGCTACTGGAATCAACTCCCACAGGAGTGCACCCCAATACCTAGAGTGGACCCTACTCATTCTAAGGGCCATCTCAAAAGCTGCTAGCCACTTGTCAATGTCATCCCCCTCTGTGTACTAGGTTCAAATGCACCACCCCTGGACATCTCAAAATCTTCAGCATTTTCACTGCCACCATTTCTTCTCAACTCCTCCTTCTCCCATCTCTTCTTAGCCAATTCCAATTTCTCCTGCTCTAAAGCTATCAAAGCTAATTGAGCCTGAAGCTGTCTTTCTGCAAGGGACGGTAGTGGTTCCTGAGTAAGGGACCCTTCCCCACTCCCACTCCCACCTTGATTCACCTGGCTAACACTAGTCACAATGGAAGAGGTCTCATCCTCACCCCCCCTCTTGGGTGAGGTTGGGGGGAACATCCTCCCACCCCCCTGGGTTCTCCTCAGCTGCCCTGCCCAGGCCTGTAGGGACTCAAATAACCCTGCCTTCCTCATCTTCTTGGCAGCAGGCAGCCCCCTAAGCCAACACTGTTTCCTAAGCTCAGCAAGCTTGAACTGGGACAGTTTAGCCAGGTCCAGCTCCATGGTTCCCTAGTTTTGGGTCACAACAACTAGGCACAACAGACTTAGAACAATTTGGAAAAATCAAAACAATGGATTAAAAACAGTTTAGTCCAAATTCCAAAAATCAAACTCAAAAGTTTTGTTCTAAGGCAATTTAGAGGATTTTTATAATCTTAATTCATTCACTGAACGGTGTACTTTTTAAACACAAGTCCTCATCCACACCGCTGAGCACCAAATGTTGGAAAGTGGATTATTGGTAGGGGCAAATGTAGGTCTGCCACTGGCAATAAGGCCACTAACACATGATAGGACTCAGCATAGGTCTTAGAAAATTATTCCCATGGTCAACCCTTGGTAACGTGGCTGCGAGCAGACAGGCATAACTTCTGAAACAGGTATGTAAAGCATTTAAAAACATCAATTCAGTAAATAGTTAAGACACAACACATAAAAAAATCCAACACCAATTTATAAAAATAGGAGATATTTTTATCTTTAAAATGACACCAAAACGACAAAAATCTAATGTAGGGAACCGGAGATATGAATTTTCAAAGATTTATCAAAATATAGCACTTAGAAGATTATAGCACCATATTGGGATACCTGCTCGCGATAGACCGGGTCAAAGTCAAAGTTTCAGGCCGACCGCGATGGAGCCCTGGGCGGCTACAGCTCGCGGCAGGTCCCGGTCTCAGTTTCTACCTTCACACTTAGAAACTTGTCTGGAGCTTTTCTCCCCGAGGTCCCTCGAAGCTCCCAGCCAGTTCGGATTCGGTGAGGGTTCGCCGGATTGCCTTTCGACGAGCTCCCGGTCATCTTCCCTTGAGCGGACTTAGAAACATTTTCTTTAGCGCTTCAGCGGGGCAACCCAGGAGCCCAGGCCGACACGCGATGGAAGGCAGGCGGCTTGGCTCTCGCGGTTGCTCCCGGTCACCTTTTCTACGAGCGGACTTAGAAACTTTTCTGGAGCTTCTTCTCGCCGGGTCTCTTGATGCTCTTCATGTAGTCGGATCCGGTGAGGGTTCGCCAGCTTCAGATTTCTTCTAGTCCCGGTCAAACTCTGGAAGTTGGACCGACGGAGCTTTTAGTGGGACGAACCTGGGTGGCTTGGCCGGCTCGCGGTTGAAGGCAGGCGGCTTGGCTGACCAGGTTGAGTCGGTCCCTCTATGGAGCTTTTTTTCAAAGTTCCTCCAATGTTCTCCAAACTTCTTGAACTTCTTCCTGAAGTTCCTCAAAGGGTCCCAAAGTGTCTCAAACTCACTCCAAGGGTCTGGAAGCTCCAAGATGGTCCTTGAAAGTTGAGGACTTCAGTTCCCACAATCCACTTGGACGTCACCCTTACAAATCCACTGGTAGTTCTCCAAGGTGCAGATTTAGTTGGTGATGTTCCAGATGAGCTCTTTTAACCTGTAGCTTTCAGGAGTCCACTCTTTAGTTCCTTTTCAGCAAGATAATCCACAGGGCTGTAGTTTCAGATGGTGCAGTCTTCAGAGGTCAGGCCTTAGAAATCTTTGCACAGCAAAACTTCTCAGCTTGGCAATGTCTTGCTTCAGTAAGTTTCAAGCAGCAGATCTGGAGGGCTCTGCCCCTCTCAGATACTTATTCCATGTTCTCTGGGTCAGACAGGAGGTCACTCCTGACCAATGGGAGCAGGGTAACTCCTCAAACATATGACCACTTCCTGTAGAGTGTGGCATTATTTTGTCCCAGAGGGCATCAGATCTTCCAAATCCATAATGGCAGATTTTCCAGCAAGGAGGCAAGAGCTGGCTAAACACACCCCTAGGATGGCTAATTTACTTAGACTCTCCCCCCCGCATCTGCTCATACCTTCCTTAATCATACCATCTGCCTAAGGTGGGAAGTTCAGAGTTGTAAATGACACTGTTCTCTGCTCTCCTCTTTGATGAACATAGTTTACGACTCCTCCCCTGGCCTGGCATTCCTTTGGAACAGCACACTGCCCTGCCAGCAGAGCTGGTTGACCCCAGGGGCTCTTTATCACCTCTTCAAGGCAGCCTGGCTAATCCACTTAACTCTGACCAATCAGGGCAGACCACTGGAAGGTTGAATCTGGACTTACAAACAAGAAAGTCTTATAACTTCTTGTATGTACACTTTAGGAGAAATTCAACAATATCATATTGTTGAATGTATTAATACCATTCAGGGAAGTCTTTGAATGGCAGTTCTAGCCCTCTCCTAGCAAGAGTTATTAGTTAATAACTTTCTACCATGTTAACCTATGTAACAGGGGATTTGCAATGGGAAAAATGACTTGGGCCATTTTTCCAGCACCAGGACATACAAAAATATATTTTATAAGTACTTTGCTTATATCTACAGGACCCCCACCCCATGGGACAACTAGGGGAGACTTTAGGGGTTCTGAATCTGTAAAAAAATATTGCAGATCCTCACTTCACAGTGCTCCTAGCATCAAAGTCGAATTTGGGCAGCACTTTACCACAATGTGGGGAGTGAAATGTGAAATTTCACTTAACCCAGGGCATATAAAACTCATTTTACAAGGGTGTACCTTATCAATATCTGACCCCCCACCCCTGGGACACCTAGGGGAGACCCTGGGGGTCCCTAATATGCCATAACATTGTAGGTTATCCATTTTTAAGTGCCCCGAACACCAAAGTCGAGTTTGGGCACAATTTACTTTTTAAAAGCAGTCCTGGCACCTAGGGCTGCTTTTAAACTGACCTCGGGCTTCAGCAGTGCACACATGCAAGTGCAAAAAGAGCTGCTGGCCTCTAAACTGCCATGCCCTAGGGTACTAGGGACTTCTAGGTAGTTTCAATCCCCCTGCCCTATTATGTACTAGGGGCTTATAGGGTAGGTCATGCCAATCACAGGGGTACCCCAACCCATAGTGTACCCTAGTCTATGAAGGTGTTTTAACTGTATCTAAGTGTTTTCAGCATAGCACTGGCCCTGGGTGTGGTTATGCAAAGCCCAGGGTCAGTCAGAGTCAGTTACCACCAGTACCATTCAGCAAAAAGTTGGGGGTGGCCACGGCACAGGATGACTTCGCAACAAGGCCCATCTCTTTCTTAGATTATACTTGTAAGATTATGGGCAGGGTAATACTGGAGCGGTTGGAGGCCTGGGCAACAGATAGTGGGAAGTTCACAGATATTCAATATGGCTTCAGGAGAGGCCTGGGCACGGTTTAACAATGCCTCAATCTGCACCTGGTCATAGGCAAATACACCTTAGCCAAGCCTGGATCCTTTACCTCGGGTTCATGGACCTGACATCTGCTTTTGACTGGGTGCAGAGAGGAAGGCTGTGGGAAAAGATGCTGAACATGGGCATTGACCCCCCCCATTGTGCATTTTTTAGCAGCCATGCGCCAAGATGTGACGGGGAGAGTTCGCTATGGAGCAGGGGGCGATCTCACAGCACCAATAAAAATGAACCGAGGGGTACGCCAGGGTTGCGTTCTCGCACCCTTTTTATTTTGCCTGTACATAAACGATCTAGAAACTTACATCACACAGGGGAAAGTGGATGTTCCCCTGATAGGTCGCAGGCCGTTACCTGCACTGTTATATGTAGATGACTGTGTTTTAATGTCCAGAACTAGGGTGGGGCTGCAGAGGCTTTTAACTAGGTTTAACGATTTTATGAATGACCTTCGCCTGAAGACTAATGTAGGGAAATCTTATACCATGGTGGTGGGTAAATCCCCCACCGTTTTAAAAACGTGTTTTATAAATAATGAAAAATTGACCTATGTCCTGACATTCTCTTACTTGGGAATTCTCTTTGATCAAAAAAGCACATGGCATCACCTAGTAGAATCAAGGACTAGCGGTTTTAACCGAAACCTGGAGGCGATTTTTAGATTCACCCAAAACTTAGGTTCAAAACCTATTAATGCACTTATTAATATCTACAAAGTCCGTTCTTGTGCCGTCACTTTGTATGGTGCTGGAGTTTGGGGATTTTGTGACGTAGAGGGCCTACAAAGAGTAGAGAACATATTTATGAAACGCCTGTTGACAGTCCCCAAAAGTACGGCTGCCACCATTTGTCATAGTGAACTTGGTTTGACTCCTTTGACTTTTCGAATACAATTAGCTATTATTAAGGCATAACATCTGGGCAAAGGAAGAAGCAGTCCTAAATCGTACCGTCATTTTAGACTGTTTAAAACTGGAGTGTGTGAAATAAACACCTTGGCTTAGTCATATAAGAGACCAGCTAGAGTCCATGGGGCTGTCTGACTGCTTTTACAATCCAGGGAATATTGCCAAGTTGTCAAAAGTAAAGTTGAAATGAGATTTCTTAACACACTTATATCAGAGTAGAGGAGTTCGGGAGACGGCTAAAAAGAAGGTTGTGGAACACTCACTGTTAGTCTGTACCCCAGGCCTTGAGCCTTATCTCTCTTTTTACTTTACTTCCGCTAAATTATTTTATCTTATAAGGTTCAGGTTTGGCATTTCACACTTCTTTGTCTCATATCCACGCAATGTATATTGTGATGCCAAATTGGACCCATGCCCATGCGACTCAGAGTCAGCTCAGAGCACCTTACATTTTATGTTTTTTTGTAAACTTTATATTGTTCCAAGGCGTGCCTTTTTAATACCTCTTTTAAATTTTTTAAATATACGCCAGTGTCGTGCCGCATTATATCACCTCCAGCTTTTAAAAGATGAATTTACCTGTCTAATGATCTATAGGTACATTTCTTCGGCCGTGCGGTTACGGGACATTGTTGGGAAATGACTCTATGAATTTATTTACATTTTGTGCCCTGGTTTTTAAGATGTTTCCCTGTGGATCTAATTATTAATGATACTGACATTTAGACAATTGAAACTGCCACTGTCACGGATTATCGTTATCAGATTCTTGTATTTATATTGGTAATCTTTGCTGAAATCTTGTTTTATAAGGTATTCTTTTATGGCCGGTATACAGCCGAATAAAGACTTTTTGAACTGAACTAACCAACAAGAAAAATGGATGTGCAAATTTAGCAAAATACCGTTTCTAAAATACAAATACATTAAATACTAGTGATTGTATTCAACAGTCATCACACTAAAAACACAATATAAGACAATTTGGGTATGCTTGTAAACAGAGTTAGAAAGTATTATTTGTGTTTTGAGAATGCTAGCCTTCATGGCAGGTGTGCTTAATAAGGCAAATGGTCATATCAGCAACTCTCGAGAGTAGGCCGGGGGGCTGACGACGCCCTCCTTCTGATCGCCCATGCAATGCCCAGAAATTTCGCAGTTGCGCACACAAATAATGGTCTTGCATCAGATTTCAGTATGCGCAGGGCCACTCTGTGATCTCGGGTACCAAGTTGCCTACAGACAGGAGACAGCCATTTGCTCCTTGGTTTTGCGTACGCTATGCATGCAAAAAGGAAATGGGCAATGGATTCTTGCGGACAGTGACAACAAGGGCAACCCTTTGGCTGTGATTTATTGACCGACCATAAGTTTGTAAATGCGTTGATCGGCAGGCTGCCAAACCTAAACTGGATATATAACTTCCTATCAGCCGGCACTTTGATAATATCAAGGTAGCTTTCTAGGGTGCGGCTGATCTTGCTATCTCTGAATTCTTCATTCAATCTCCCCTGGCTACCTGCTTTATAGGCATTTTGCTCGACCCCTTCCCAATAGAGTGTTTTAATCTGTCTTCTGGTGTGGGGTGTTGGGCAGACAATATTGTGACCTGCGAGGCCCATGCTGTACATAAGGCTTTTAACTTGTTTGAACCAGCCTATTTTGTGCGTGGTGTCTAAAGCACAGACCTCCTGAAAGGCAGCGGCATAGAACGACAGTTCTGGGGTGGAGACCAACCGCTGCCAGAACAGCAGAGGGCGGAGCTTTGCTAGATCACTAATAGGTTTAATGCCCATATCGAGCATTAATGGACAAGTAGGAGTGCTCTGCGGCAAGGAAGCCACATTTTTAAGAAACTTATTCTCCAGTGTTGTCAGGTCACTTACTCTTGCCGTACCCCACAACTCAGCCCCATATAGTGCACTACTCACGGCCTTGCAACTATATAATTTCAATACTGGTGCAATAGGCTTAGTGTGGTAGAGAGAGTGTTCTTTGCGCAGAGCCCCCGTTACCTGGGAAAATTTGAGGAAGGCCTTACTAAGATGGTTCTTCCAGGCCATGTCCTCGGAAAGTTTAATTCCCAGGTATTCGAAGGAGCTGACTCTCTCCAGGGGGATGTTGTCTAGGAGCAGATTTCCCTTAAAAGACTTGTGGCGATTTAATAGCATAAGCTTGGTTTTGGATGTATTTATTTCAAGCCCCCTCCTCGCAAAAGAGCTTGAAGTGATCTAATAATTTTTGCAAGCCCATTGGGGTCTTTGAGACAAGCAGGGTGTCGTCTGCGAATAGGAGGGTGGCTATTCTTTGCTTAGCTAAGGACGGGGCATCCGCTGGAATGGTAGATAGAAGCTCGGCAACATGATTGATGTACAATGAAAACAAGGTTGGAGCCAAGACACAGCCTTGACAGACTCCCCGCTGTACCTTAATGAGGTCGGTGACCTGTTCCTGGCTACCCCACCTAACCCTGGCAAAGTTCTCTTCGTGGAGCCTGATTAGAAGTGCGAGAATACCTGGAGGCATGCCCATCTCCCTAAGCACCCGCCATAAGTTGTCCCTGGGAACAAGATCAAATGCAGTTTTTAGATCAATGAATGCAATGTACAGGCTCCCTTTACCCAGAAGAACCACCTTCCAGTACAACATAAAGAGGCGAAAGACCTGATTGATTGTGCCAGTCTTCCGACGAAAGCCGCTTGGAGGGGAGAGAGAATGTTGTTCTCTTCCATCCACTCAGTGATTTTGGCTAAAAGCGAGCGGCAGAAGACTTTCTGGACACAATCTATCAGGCTGATTGGTTGATAGTTGGAAGGGATAGACCTATTGCGCTTTTTAAAAATGGGGATCACTTCGGCCCCTTTCCATGATTCAGGGATTCTCCCTCCTTCCGCGATGTCATTGGCGAGGGTCAGTATGTAAGTTGCCCAGTTTTCTCGGTCAAATCGGAAGAGATCACCTGGGATACCATCCGGGCCAGGAGTCTTAGCGGGTGTGATTGCATCCAGAGAGGCCAATATTTCCTCTCTGGTAAATGAGAGGTCGTATGATGGTTGGATTAGGTCAGGGACTGCTGGTTCCATACCATAGCTTGAAAGGGTTGTATACAGAGATCCAAAATGATCTTGCCACGCATGGGCCGAGATGTTATTAGCCAAAGGGGGAGACCTTTCATGATTGCCCTTGTCCACGAGTGACCAGAACAATCTGGCATCTGGACTTGAGATGGACTCCCCGAGTTCTGCCCACCTCCTTTCGTCCCAGTCCCTCTTGGCCTTTTGTTGGGCCAGTTTATATTGCCTCCTCAATTCCCGAATTGACGGGATGTCCCCTTGCCTTAGGGCGATGGACAACCATTTTTTTAGGGATCTGCACTCTTTTGAGAACCATGAGGTTGTTTTGTTTATTTTTGCCTGGCACGACCTAGACTTGTATTGATGGACAATAAAGTTTTTAGCCAAAAGGCTAAAAAACTTAAAATGTAAATCACTGCAGCTTACTCGTGTAGGTGGGTCACTTGACCGGGATAACAGCAGCTCAAGTTGGTTCTCGAGATCACATTTTAGGGTGCTAAGCTTGCATTCGTCCGCCAAAATTGTGGGCCATTTGAGCCGGCGATTATCATTTGAGAGGGTCACCTCCCTTGTGGAGAGGAGATCGTGAGCTGTCCTTAACTTTTCACCCCACGGATGCTCAATTATAAGGCTAAGAGGATTATGGTCGCTTTCGCAGGTCAGGATAATGGACATGTCTACTACTAGTGGCCAAAGGCTAAGGTCCACAAGAATATAGTCAATCCGGCTGGACCCTTTGGGCCCAGCAAAAGTCATTCCCCCTTTTTTATCCGAGGAGGTCCTTCCATTGGTGGCCCATAGCCTATGTGCTAGGGTTATAGAATTTAACTGGATGGCTGCTTGGGACCACATCTTTATTGGTGGCAGCACCAGTGAGGGAACTGACCACATGTTGTCTTCCTCGTTGGCCTCTAGAATGTCTTCCTGATTGAGGGCTCAAAAGTTACATTGAAATCACCTGCCACGATTAAGGGGTGAACTGTCTGCTTTGCATCCAGTATCTCGTCTAGTGACTGCAGGGTTGGTGACCTACCTACTCTAGTACTCCTTGCATAGACGTTAAGAATGTCTATGCACTTTCCTAGAGGGCCTTTAAGTCTAACCCAAAGGATATCGCTGTTATTAGTGGGAATCTCCTCTATTGCACAATTTAGTGCAATTTTAACCAGAATAATTAGCCCTCCGGAAGGGCGGTCATGCTTCGAGGGGATTGCCAGTTTGTGAAATGTTACAGACCCTGGAAAAAAAACGGGGATCAGACTCCAGGTTTCCTGCAAAATTCAGATCTTATGCTGATTAATAAGTTCAAGCCAGTGGGGGAGATCTCATTTTCCCCTTATGCTTGCCACATTCTACGAAGCTATTTTGAGTTTCCTTGTGTCTAGATGATTCGTAGGGGTAGGGAACGACGGTGCTGGAACTAATTCGGCCATGTCAGTGGTCAAGTGAGTGTGTGTAGTTTTGACACCATCCTGGGCGTCACCTCCTGTTTGCGAGGAAGATTCAACATGTAAGAGTGGGTGGGGGCTGGGTGTTTTTTATTTTGTTTATTCACACCCTATTCTGCTTTTAAGTACTCTATTTGTTGGGGGTGGAAGATGTAAACATCACTGCCATGATCCTGTGCAGAGGTTGGGCAATCCCTACATCCTCTCCTTCCTTCCTTTTTTCCCCCTCTTTCATGTACCCACCTTCCCATTCACTTTCTTTCCCCAAAGCTGTATCCATTTGCCCACATCCATATGCGTTCTGTTTCCTGCTAGAAACTTGCTGATTTTAATTCACTGCTCTGGTTCCTTTTTACATGTAAACCCCCTCCTGTATATACTCTTCTAACATGGAGGCCATGTCAGAGTGTTTTTAATTTACCAGTAATGTGTAACGTAGTTGGTTATTTATACAAACGCTTCTTCTTGATAAAGGCACACATTTTCCGAATTTCTACCTCCAGTATCTCAAGTGACTTTTAAATGTGAGATATGTGCTCACAAGATACCGGCAAGTGAATTTAGTGAAATGTCACATCATTTTCTTAAATTTTTGTGAAATAAATTGTGACTTTGAACACCCAGTTACTGATTAGCAGACTAATAATAACTTGAATTGAGTCGCCTTGCATGCTGCATCCAAGTTAATTGCTGTTATCTATACAAGATACGTTTCATACCAATTCAAGGAATTTTGTGGACAAAAAAATTGACCTTTCAAAGTATCATAGAAAAAATATCCACTGTCAGAATCCAGTGAAAGTAATTATGCATTGATAAAGATAGATGTACTGTTTTCAATTCCGCATCTATGTACCTTGAAGACCAATTGTCAAGGTACATACATGCAGAGTTAAGTATAAACCTATTCTTACCTTTAAAGATTCACCTTCATGATAATTTAGTAGTCAATATTGTCACAATATTTTAGCAGGTCAATATTGAAACCTCCACATTTTGGTATTAAACTTTTATGGATTGATGCAGGTAATGTGATAAGTCTTCTCATGGTTGGCACAAGTTGTTTGCATTGGTTAATGCTTTTAGGTATAGGTGAAGGGTTTTCAGGCAGCATGTAGCTGATGCAACAGCAGCCAAGTAAGGGGGTGTTGTCAATCAAGGAGCATGTTGCAAATGTAAACACATTCAGATGTGGTCATACAAGACAAAAAACGGACAACAGTCCTTTTTTGGTTATGAACCCAAGATCAGGAACAACATCCCAATATCCATCAGGACCACCCTAATGCTGCTCCAATCTAATAAAGAGTTGTTAAAGAATCACATCTTTAAAGAACACTATTTTACAGAGCATTAACCATCCACAAGTTAGCATCCTCTCCTATTACTTGCCGACTTTGACCATATAAGTGCTCCGCTGCCTTTTGGCTAGGTTAACACTATAGAAATACAATACACATACATACATACCTGCATTTATATATACATGCTTACCCTGGACTGTCCAATGAACTGCTTGAGTACTGGGGTTCTGGTTTGATTGCTTACTGCTTCACTGACCTTTTTCAATCTCTGTCTATTCCTGGTGGCTGTTTATCTGCATAGGTGGCCACCAATGGAGCAATGAAGGGATGTTGACAGCAGTCCACCATGCCACAAGAAAAGATTGGAGGCATGTAAGAAAGTGGGCTACTGATTGAGGGGCTAAAACCCTACTCAAGCAAGAACCACAATCCTTCCCAAGGTGAAGTCACAAGCAAATCCTAAATTTACCTGCGCTCAAACCTCAGGTAGCTTTGCACAGAGCAGTCAATGGCAATGTTTAAAGTATTTGTGCAACACTTCAAACAGTAACACAGTGGTAACACTCCATAAATGGATCCCACACCAGATTAGAAAAATAAAGTAATTTTTAATAAATAGAGCAATGCCAAAACAGCAAAAATCCAATCAGCATAAGCCGGAGATATGCAATTTTTAAAGATGTCAGTAAAAATAGCAGCAAAAAGTGCAAACTGTGGAGCTCTGGTCGCACCAGACCGGGACAAAGTCACAAGTTAAGGCCAACTGCAGTGGAGCATGGGCTGGTTACAGGGATCCATTTAGGATCGCTGAACAAGAGTTCCTTAAATCCTGGACGGGGAGCGGTGCTAGGTCCTGCGCAGGGGATGAGTTGCACAGCCGGTTCTGAGGTGCTGTGAGGCTGTGATGCGAGATCCTTCATCATTGTCGAGTATCCCGTCAATGCGGGCTTGCGATGCAAACTGTGGTATCAGGGATGCGTCACGCAGTCGAGGTGATGAGTCGGTTCAGAGGAGCTGTGAGGCTGTGATGGGAGAACCTGCATCGTCCTTGAAGCTGCAGTTGAATAGAGATTTGCGATGTGGGGGCCTTTGTCAGGAAAGCTTCGCACAGGCAGCAGTTCCGATGTGGGCTGTGAGGTTGATGCGGAGTCCTTGCACTAAGAGAACCGTCGCAGCTGAGGTGATGCATCTGTTCTGCTCAGGATTGCGCTGCATATCAGAGGAGATGTGTCAGTTCTGCTGGGCCCACAGATGGGCTGGCACAGCATCTTTAGGCCCATAGCCAAGGGCCCAGGACTGGAGTGGCACCACTTGGCAGGGTGGGACTCACAGATGACAGAGTCCAGGGGATGGATTCAACTGCAGCTTCAAGGAAAAGGGACCTCCTCCTCCATAAGTGCTGCACTTGCCCACCCAGCTGTCTGCCCAAAGCAAAGAAGGGGGCTGTACCCTCTGGGGACATTTGGAGACTCCCTTGGAGTGCCCATGTTTGTAACATGCAGTACATTGAGGAACAAATCTCCCTGTCTGTTTGTCAAAAAATCCCTTTATCTTGGGTTCAGACTGGGACTGGTTACCACTGTTCCCTTGGGAATTATTTTGGGGGCCTTTTGAGAACTCCTTACATTTACGTTTTTCTCCCCCCTCTTTCTTCTGGTGGGACCCCTGATCACCCCTTTTGGGAGTCTATCCAGATGCCATTTTGGACACTTTGGTGTCTCCTGATCTAGGTTCCAGGGGTCAGTCAGATTGCTGGTCACTAGGTGCTGGCACAGCTCTGTAAAGCAATTATTGAGTATGTGCTCCCTGAAATCAAGTTGTACAGCCCATTGTAAACATTAATTTTGCTGCCCCTCACCCAGCCATTCAATGCCTTGTTAGAGTAATTCAGGAAATCCACCTAAGACTGATTGGGGAGTTTATGGCTGTCCCTGAACCTCTGGTGATACTCTTCAAGGGGCAGCACAAAATTTAGCTAAAAGGACAGCTTTCATGGGGGTGTACCTGATTTGGTCCTCTACTTCTAGGATCAGAAGAGTGTACCTCCCCACTGGAGGCAAATCCTCCACACAGACCTTCCCCCCAGTGCTCCTCTGGGATCTTGTGTACTCTCAAGGTCAACTCATAAGCTGAAAACCATTTATTAATGTCATCCTCTACCACATAAGTGGGTACCAGGTCTTTGGGGATACAGACCTTCCTGTCTCCTTCAGCCACTGAGGTAATGCTGCCACCAGTGCTGCTGGAATTTGCCTGTTTTGCTTTTAAGGCTCCTTTGATGGGCCATTTTCTTCATCTCGATCTCCATTTTGAATCTGCCATCCGTAGCTTGAACTCTCTCTCTGCCTTCCTGTCAGCCAGCTCCGCTGGGGACAGGCTATGTGAAGAGAAACTGCTTCCTGCTCTGGGAGGGAGTTTTAACTCAGGGGAGGGGTCATCCTCCTCCACCAAAGGCTGCATTTCAGGGCTGATGTCCAGATCCTGATCCTGCTCATCTATCCTGTCCTCATCATCCTGCTCCTCCGTGAATGTTAGTGGCTGGTGAAACTCCCAGCAGGCCCTCAGAGCTTTCTGCAGCTCCAAATTCTTGATACCCTTCTTGGTGGGGAGCCCCCTTTCCTGGAATAATTGCTTGAGCTCAACCCCATTGTAATTTGTCAAGTTGACCAGCTCGAACTCCATCACTGCAGGTATGGCCACAGACAGTCCAGTAGTAGGAAAGAGGGTAGGCTGGAAAAATCACAAAATATCCAATCAGGAAGAATAGAAAAACTCAAATTGGTCTTAGTTTATTTATGTGGGTTAGTAGTGTAACCCAAAATTACTGTATGGCACTGCACAAACACAAGTTGAAATCTTAACCGCTGAACACCAGTGGAAGGAGTTGGGTTGTAGGTTGACTGGGCTGTGAGCTCTGGTCAAGCAGCAACTGCAATTCTTCTCAGGGTGAAGTCACAAGCAAACCCTAAATTAAAATTAGCTCAATTCTCGAGTAGCTTGGCCCTGTGTAAAGTTTTTCTGCAGCACTTCAAACAGTAACACAGTAAAAACACACCACAACAGGATCCCACACCAGTTTAGAAACATAGAGTAATTTGTATTAAATAAAATAAGACCAAAACAACAAAAATCCAATCAGTAGAACTGGGGATATTACATTTTAAAGATTTAAGAAAAAATAGTGCCTGAAAAGCACACAGCACCAACTGTGGATGTCTGGTTGCACCGGACAAGGACAGAGTCACAAGTTCAGGCTGACTGCAATGGAGTGGGGGCCGGCTACAGAGACCCAGTTAGGCCCGCTGAACAGAGTACATCAAATCCTGATTTGCGAAGCTTTGCGAGGATCCATGTCAAAGATTAATTGTGCAGCCGAAGCGATGTGTTTGTTCCAAGGTGTGATGAGGCTGCAGTTTGAGGTCTTGAGTCATCGTTGAAGATTCCGTCGTTGAGGGCTTGCGATGCAAAGTCTGGCATCAAGGATGGAACGCGCAGTCGGGGCGAGCCTACACTTCCAAGGAGCTGCAAGGCTGTGATGCGGAGTCCGGCATCATCATTTAGGCTGCCGGGGAAGAGATAGAAACGGGCAAAGGTGCTTTAGGTGAGGCACAAACTGAAATACAATACAGATTTTTGCTATAGTTCCAACCCTGGCAGCAGCAGCAATGCGTTGGTTCTGCTCCGGGTTGCGCCGCACAGCCGAGGAGATGCATCAGTTCCACCGGATCCACATAGGCTGTCACGCACCCTAGGCCCACTTTCAAGAGTCCAGGAATGGGTTGGCACTACTTGGCAGGTTAGACTCAGAGATGGCAGAGTCCAGGTGCAGAGGAAAGGTTATTGGAAGCTTGTTGTGCCCCTGAGACTTCAGATCAGTAGGCCAGCCAACTGTCTAGGAGGAATACACAAAGTCCAACTGTCAACTACACCCAGTCACATGACCAGAGACAGGCTACAGGCACTAAATGACTAAGGCAGGAAAATGCTAACTTTCTAAAAGTGGCATTTGCATAATTGCAATTTAAAACCCAACTTCACCATAAGTTAGGATTTTTCATTCCAATTTCAAAGACACCAAACTTGAACTGGTTACCTGCTCCCATTTGGAAATTACAATTTATCAAATGTATTAAAGTAACTCTAATGTTATCCTATGGAAGAGGTAGGACTTGCAGTAGTGAATTATGAATTCAAGAGTTTTTCACTACCAGGACATTTAAAACCTAAAAGTATATGTCCAACCTTTTAAATACATTGCACCCTCCCTTAGGCCTGTTTAGGGCTTAATCTAGGGGTGACTAATATATATTAAAAAGAAAGGTTTGGGCCTGGCAAAAGGCTAATTTTGCTAGTTTGAACTGGCATTTTAAAACTGCACACACAGGCTGCACTGGCAGGGCAAAACAGTTTTAAAGGGCTACTTAAGTGGGTGGCACAATCAGTGCTGCAGGCCCACTAGTAGCATTTACTTTACAGGCCCTGTTTACATGCTATATCACTTTACTAAAGACTTTTAAGTAAATTAAATATGCCAATTGAGATAAGCCAATGGTACCATGTTTTAAGGAGTGAGCACATGCACTTTAGCTTGGTAAAGTACTCAGAATCCTAAGGCCAGCAGAAATGAGATCAGCAAAAAAAAATGGAGGATGAAAGCAAAACATTTGGGGGAAGACCACCATAAGGCTGACAGGTCTATCAAGAATCAATCACAATAAAGTAATGAGAAGTGGTAGCATTTTATGTAAAAGGTTTGGGCATAAGAATTCTCTTTTACTTGTCCCAAAATACCTTTGTATGGGTGCACAAGCAGACCAAAGAAGTACTTGTGTTTAAACACCCTAATGCATTTTTTGAAAAAACACCCAGATGTGAAAAGGTTAAAAAAAAAGACACTGCTTTTTAAAAATAAAAGTGAGTCAAAATATGGGTTTTGGCAATATTAAGACAGGATGCCTGTTTGGGCCCGTATTACGATAAGGGCACACTTTCCCTGTTTGCGTCACGGCGCACCTTAAAACAGGTGCACCGGGCGCAAGCGCAAAGAGGGAGAGTGTGCTCTATTATGGTAAATGGACTGCCCTCAGGGCAGCCACAAACTTAGGCTGCCCTGGTGGCAGCGCACTGAAGGGAAATACTGAGCATCTGTTTCATAGCCCACTTTAAAGAGGGATTATAGATGCCCTTGCAGGCAGGTGAAGTGAGTGACTGCACGCGCCTGCAAGGGGATGTCAGGGGGGGTCGATGAGACCCACTTTCTCCCTTCCAGAAGGCTGTCTTTATGATGTGCTCTCAAAGTGTGGCAACTTTTTGAGGTGCACTTTCAGTGCGCCTCCTAAAGGCATGTTTAACTCTGTGCCCGAGTCCATATTAAGGTGAGGACGCAGAGGCTAAGTGATTCCCTCATTTGCATGGGACCATACTCCCATGCAAATGAGGGAAGGCCCTTGTGAGAAAGCACTGGTGCTACATGTGAGCCAGCGCTATCAGTATTACAGAAGGGGCCGCACAAGCGTCTGCAGCCCCTTCTGTAATACAAAAGTTCCCCGGGGGCGCACAAAGCGGGTGCACATGCCTGTGCGCCCCCAGGGCACTTTCTGTAATGCATCCCTTGTTGTTACATTGCTTGGATACTTGGGCCCGATTACAGAATGGGTGCAGTGTCCTGATCTGTGGCAGGCACACTTTTTAAAATGTGCGCCTGGCTCAGACTAGGACAGTGCACCCTATTATCATGAATGCTGTGCCCTCCCGGTCAGGTGCAAACTCACGGCTGCTCTGGGGACAGCGCATTCAGTGAATGGCGGAGTGGCTGCTTACAAGTCGCTTCATGTTTCACAGAGCAGGAGGCAACCACCTGCACTTTAAGAGGGGACAGATATCCTCCTGCTGGTGGGTGTAGTGATTGTCTGCACCCACCTGCAGGGCGATGTCTGGGGGTGCATTGGACCTGCTTTGCTACCTCTATAGAGCTAATGTTAATGTTGATGTAGGAGACTTATAAAGCGCTCTGTTACCAAACGGTGTCCTGGTGCTGACCTGATGATTGGACCGGAAAACAGGAATCTTTACCAAAAGTCTGATATGCTGAAAAGCCAGGTTTTCAGCTCCCGCCTAAAATTGAGGAGGGAGGTGGCAGATCGGATGGATAGCAGGAGTTTATTCCAGATTGTTATAGTTCTCAGATAAAAACTTCTGTCACCCCAATTCATTCTTTTGAATTTTGGTACCACCAAGGTTCTAGAATTAGAAGATCTAAGTGATCTACTAGGCAAGTACCATCTGAATTTTTGGCCTAAGTCTTGAGGTCCTTCCTTGTGCAAGGCTTTGTACGCGAAGCACAAAGCTTTGAATTGGATCCTCTCCTTCACCGGCAGCCAATGTAACTGTTTGATTGTTTTCCTAACTGATACATATTTAGAGGTACGGGTGAGAACTCTAGCAGCTGTGTTCTGCAATACCTGAAGTTTCCTAAGATGCTGGGACTGCAGGTTAAGGTATAGGCCATTACAATAATCTAATCTGGCCAATATCAACGCTGATATGACCAGTTTTTGAGAATTTTCTGGGATGAAAGGCAAGATCTTTCAAATTTTTATTAAAATGAAAAAATTGGAAGATGTCAGAGCATTGATCTGCTTAGCAAAGGTGAGCCTGTTGTCTATAATTATCCAAAGATTTTTAGCCTTTTCTACTGGCACTGGCAAATCACCTAGATTCATTGGCCACCACCCAGGAGACCAGAAAGAGGGATCGTTACCAAAGAGGACCACCTCCATTTTATTAGAGTTCAGTTTCAGACTGTTAGAGCTCATCCATGAACTTACAGCTGACCTGCACTCACTGAATTGCTTATAATGGTATGTGGTTGTTTCATGACTGCTACGACAATTTGCTTGTCGCCAGCATAAGAGGTTAGGGCAAAGCCGAAGAATTTTATGACTGGGGCCAAAGCGGCTATGTAAACATTAAAAAGAGTAGGGATAATTGAGGAGCCCTGTGGCACTCCATAAGGGAGCTGAAAAGGGTTAGACTTGAAAGGGTCCATAGCTACGAATTGCATCCTATCTTCCAGAAAAACTTTAAGCAGATTGAGTGCTGATCCCTGCACCCCTATCGCTGCTAACCTATCCACCAAAATTGTATGGTGGACAGTATCAAAGGCCGCTGACAAATCTAGTAGAATAAGTGCGGTCCTCCCTCCGTTGTCTAGAGCTACCCTGATTTCCTCGACTGATTTGATCAGGGACGACTCAGTGCTGCGATCAGTTCTAAAGCCATGTTGTGTATCGTCCAAGCAGCTATGTAAATTCATGTAATCCATCAGCTGTTTATTCATGGCCCTCTCTAGAAGTTTGGCGGGAAAAGGTAGACGCGATATAGGGCGATAGTTGTTAACGTCCTCTGGATCTAAATTGTTTTTTTTTAGGATAGGCAGAATTGATGCCACTTTCCACAGCTTAGGGTAAACTCCTATCCTAAAGATATGGTTGAACATTTTTGTCAGATTATCCGCAACGATATCTTGCGCCATTTTTACCACCGCCACTGGGCAGGGGTCAATCTGCGAGCCTGATTTTGATTTTGCAATTAGTCCCACCACTAGCGCCTTCCAGGACAGTCAATTTGTCAAAGCTGGGCTCCCCAGTGGATCTATCTGCTGCAGGCTTCATATCAGAGATGGTAAATTTCTCCTTAGCTCTACTGCAGCCTACTTCATTAAAAATGCTTTCCACTTTAAGCACAAAGTGCCTAGCAATCTGATCACACAGGGATTGAGTTGCCACAGTTTCTGGGATGCGTGGCGAGGTAAGTGACAACACAGCGCTAAAAAGTTTCTTAGAGGAATTTTTTGTGTACTCAATTTTTTTGTGAGAAATATATAGGGGCATATTCTCAAGGACTTATCGCCGATTTATCGGCACTTTAGCACCGCAAAAGTGGCCATAGATCGATCTCCCCATTCTCAAGCTGGCGCAAACTGCCGATATCGCCAGTTTTCCAGCAATAGCTGCCGCAAAAAACATCGACACGGATGAGAGCGACAACTAACGCTAATGATATGCAGAGTAGGCGTTCCCGTGCACAAACACACGAAAACACCACTTCGCGATATTCCCAACGACCAGCCAGATCAGCGAAGCGATCCAAAAACAGGCGATAAGGCGCGTTAGCAGCAGGGATCTAACACCTGCCTTTTACTGGTGTTAAGCAGGACGACAACCTGCAGCATGAAAGGGAGCCCAGCGCAGAGCCACAGCTGAAGACCAACAGATGCCATGGAGTCAATGATCATGCAGCTTGCAGACCCAAGAGGGCCACAACACCCACCGCCACCACCCCCAGGATCCCCCCCCGGACCACCCCCTCCAGGACTACCACCTAGGCAGCGCAAAAGAAGACAGCTGACCTTCCGAAAACGGCATGGTCCCTCAGCCACACAATTGTAGAATGTGGGGAGAGGTGGGAACCAAGTATGTGTGAAGGAGGCAAGTCACCCATGAAAAAGAATGTACACAATGCCAAGTGTGGCGGTGATGTGCTGGACAGACTACTGTATGCAGAGCACAGACGTGTCCATGTGGACATATACTGCTGGTGTTTTTAGTGTTGTGGACAGTGGACGCAACCATGTTACCTCAGGCAGCGGGGAAGACCTCGGTCATGTAGCTGTGTCGTCCACCCCTGTAAGCGTAAGCGGAGTGGGCTGGGCCGGCGTACGCCAGTCCAGCGTAGGAGTGTGAATAAATAGGCCGGAGCTCTGGGCGTGGTTCACTTCCGGGATGGCCAACGCGTCTGCCAGGGCGGCGCCCCTCACCCTGCCACGAGTCCGCTGCCATGACCGCCAGCCTCCTCAGCCGATCGCTGGCTCCCGCAACACAGGCGCCCAGCGGCACAGCACTGCGGAGTTATGTGTGTGCTGACTACTGTCTGCGGCCTACACTGCGGTCAGCAGGTCCCCCAATTCAAATTGAGTCTTGATTTATTTATGGCGCAATCCAGTAGGCAACAGACATTGCTTCCAGTGCGGCCCGCCCGGACGATGCATCATCGCTGGCTGCACACCCGCTGAGCGCTTCAGGTGCCACTAACTCAGTGCACCACAAGTCATCGCCACGTGGCTGTGGGCCCTTGCTGACCGCTGCCTCCGGCCTACACTGCGGTCAGCAGGTCCACCAACTCAAATAGAGTCTTCATTTATTGATGGCGCAGTCCAGTAGGCAACAGACATTGCTTCCAGTGCGGCCCGCCCGGACAACGCATCATCGCTGGCTGCACACCCGCTGAGCGCTTCAGGTGCCACTAACTCAGTGCACCACAAGTCATCGCCACGTGGCTGTGGGCCCTTGCTGACCGCTGCCTCCGGCCTACACTGCAGTCAGCAGGGCTCACACAAATCAAATCCAATCCTGACCTGCAAGGACACGCCATCATCGCTGGCTGCACACCCGCCACCACCGCCAGGACCACTGCCAACCAACAACTGCCAGAGTCGGAGGAGTCTTACAGCCAGCCTATCAAAGTGGCTCACACCTGTCTTGGATGCCATCATCAGCTTGATACCCGGCTCAGCTCTACAGGTGCCACTAACTCAGTGCACCAGAAGTCATGGACGCTTTATGATTGAGTCTTCTGTGTGTAATGTCAGGGCTGGTGCCCCTACCTCAGTGCACCACAAGTCATGGACCCTTCCTGATTGAGTCTTGTGAGTGTGAAACGTTGATCACTGTTCTAGTTGTTGCCAGCACCAACCACTCCCTGAGGGCTGGCTTACACTCACCCCACACCCATCCAGCACAGGCGTCACTGGACACGTGACCCTGGTAATAAAAAGGGGCTGGGCGCACATGCCCGTAGCCAGTTCCACTACCTATCTAAGTGTGTCCGTATGGTTATTATGTATGCATGACAGCCCCGGGCCCAACCACATTACATTGTGCTGTGGACAGCGGCTGCAACCATGTCACCTCAGGCAGTGGGTAAGACCTTGGACACGTAGCTTTGTCATCCCCCTGTAAGCGTAAGCGGAGTGGGCTGGGCCGGCGTACGCCATTCCAGCATAGGGGTGTGAAGATTTTGCCCGGGGCTCTGGGTGTGGTTCAGTTCTGACCTGGACAAGGAAGTGACTAATGCGTGTGTCTCTGTTGTAGTGGCGGCGCCACCCGGCCCACAATCGACAATGTTGCAAAGTAGCATGCACCCGGAGGGCGGGCTCGCACGAACGGAGACATGAAGGAACGCAAGACCGCTCGGGGTCTTGGCTCATACATGCCAAGTGTTGTGTGTATCTGTATTGCCGCAGCATGTGCCAAATACCTAGCCTTAATCGCAGTGCGAGTTCAGCCAGGCATGTACTCTACATCTGTGTCCGCCCTATCCTTGCCACAGGCCACACTCATGTGGCTGCCCACCTTCAACGGCCAACATCACAGTGTCGTTGTCAGGCTTGTGGACATGCGCAGACAGGCATGACAATGGTGTGCCATAGGAGTGCAAGTGATGCAACCGCGCAGCGCACACAAGGAAATAGGCTTGGGGGGAGGGAGGAGCAGCTGTGAGGCAGGGTAAAACACAGTGATGCTGCTCATTTGCCACATGCAAGTCATGTCAAACATGAATCCCAAAGTCGCACACATCCCACCCCTCCCCCAACAAGCCACATCAGAAAACCTGAATGCAAGCAGATGACAAACTAACATTAGGGATGAAAGCTCCATTGTCTGAACTATCAGGCGGAAGCACATCTGCACCTCCGACCCCGGAATTGCATGTGCCCGGCACCCCCTGGCAGATACTATAGCAGCTGATGACGACTCCCACACTACGCACAGCCCGACGACAGACCAACGTATACACACCCCACACACAGAAGTCCTTGCTCGAAGTTATCTTGCATGGAATGGCCTTCACACATACTCCCACACAATCCCAGGCGTACAACCGTTACACACTTAAACAACACATTGATCCGAGCTGTGGCATTTCATCCACAGAACTGGCGCAGGTCAGAACAGTGCCGCTTCAACCAGAGCCACTAATGCAATGACAGAACAACCCGGACACATGCACAACCCCTGTCACGTGGAACTGTACCGTGCACGTATGCTGCATTTACTGGGGGCACTGCCATTGGCAGTGCTGCGGATCAGTTACCAGCTAAGCTTCCGCCTTGCCAACGTCACCTGCGTTCAGCCTGTGTTGCATTGTCGATCGTGCATATTCGAGTGGTCCATGGATATCTGCCTATCCAACAGGACGGTGGTTGTACTGGATGTTGACATGTGTGTGCGCCCCCTGGTGGCCCACGACCAGGAATGTCACTGTGATACCCGTTTATGGGATGCCTTGATACTTGGCATACATGCTGGCAGCTGGACCTGGGAGATTGCACAACTCCTCGTGTGCAGTGACCACATTGAACCGCTCCCCTATTGGGCTGAAGTGCTAATTGGTGAAAGGGGGTGGACGCAGCACATCTGTCCGGACCTGCTAATGGATTGCCTTGCAGTCCTGTTTGATGAAGTCGACAACAACCTCATGTTGGAAATGATGGCCTACGAAGCTGCAATTGCTTTCATGGACGAGTGACTACGTACCTGCATCCACAACAGATTGGAACCTATTGTACATGTCCCGACACCTTGTTGCATCTTGATGATCTGGTCACATATCCCACGACAACAGTGGACATAGCTGCATTCGCCTGGACTCCGAATACCTGAGCGGACAACAACGCGGGTTAACACTCACCTGAGAAAGGTGAGGCACTCCCCCGGAGTGGACAGCGGCGCTTGGCAACGTTCCTCATTCCGACATACTGCTGCATTGGTCTGCATGTTGTGGCACTTGTTTTGCCCGTACTGACATGCATATGCTAATAAAGTATACGCACCTTCACTTGTAATCAACTGTGATGAGTGTTGATTTGAATGACAATGTGTGTCTCACTGCCTATCTGGGTCACGGCCATACATGCGCATTGATGGCATTTCCCAGGGAGTACCTTTTTGTGGAATCACTATCCCTACATTCATCCAAACTTTCATACTAGATTGATCATGGCCATGACACATCTGTGTGAATTAGAATATTTTATTCACATTCTGTGGAGTGTCGAAGCTGGAGCAGTACAGGGCCATGCAAACCCCACTTTACATTGTTGCCCCGTGGAGGGCCAGCCAGAGTCCTTTTGGAATTGACAAGTTCATCAGAAGAGGAAGACTTCAGTCCGCAGTGTGATTGCTGTGTCATTGATAACAAAACCAAATATGGCAGTCCATATCGCGGTCCAAGGTGGGTGTCGCTGAGTGTATCAGGGGACAGTGGAAGGTGTTATTCCAGGGCATGATGCAGAGGGCAGAACAAAGCTGATACAGGCCATATGGCAGAGATGTATGCCACCACTTCATTCTTACCACATAGCCAGATTCATCATCATCTACGTCCTCTGATGTGTCAGGTGCCTCACATGTGGGTGGTGGTGTTTAGTCTGCATCACTGTGTGGCACTGACACATCAGGGGCCGGAGGTGGAATGTCTGCATCACTGTGTGGCACTGACACATCAGGGGCCGGAGGTGGAATGTCTGCCGCACTGTGTGGCACTGACACATCAGGGGCCGGAGTTGGAATGTCTGCCGCACTGTATGGCACTGACACCTCAGGAGGCGGAGATGTGGATGGAATAGTAGCAGCAGCATTCATCCGCACCAGGTCTTGTGGCGGCAATGTCATGACGAGGATCTGCAGGGCATGGAAGATCACAGCTACATCTCGCTGGTGTGCAGCCGTGGCAAACATTCTTTCCGCCTGCATCCGCTCCAAGCTCACCATCATTCTCCTTATGTGTCCCAACTCCCGGCTGACATCGCTGGAGCCACTCTGACTAGACTGTTGTTCTTGGCTCAGAGTCATGACTCCACATGGAGCGGACAATAGCTGTCTGTTAGGGACTGTAAAGTCGTCCCTGATGGGACTTAGACACCCACGTTTGGCATCTAGTTTGGCTTCCATGAGGTCGAACCCCACCCGCAGCTGATCAGCCATCTTCTCCTGGCACCCTAACAGATGGCGTTGGAATGCCATGTGTTGGTCGTGGGGGTCCTGGGAGACAGCCGTGGTGGTGGGTGCTTCCTGCTGTGTGGTCTGTGCAGGGGGTGGGGTCTCCTCGATGCAGCTGGGCTGCCCTGCTCCTGGAGGTGGGGTGCCGAAGCTGTCCATGAGCTGTTGGAGGGCGTTGGTGTCGATGTTGGGGAGGTCCTCTTCATCATCAGTGCTGAGTTGTTGGGTCTGCTCTGCAGGAGGTGTTGATTCTCCTTCTGCAATGTGAAGGGGAGATGCAGATTGACATTGTGTTCACATGTATGTTCACGCATTGTACAAGTTTACTAACAGACTGCATGACAATGTACATTGTGACTGTTTGTGAGGAGATGCCTATTTGATGCGGGACAGTTGACATATCTACACCATCAGGGATGTGAGGTTGTACTTGTACATTATCATCTCACAGTTTCCTGCTATGCCAAATGCGAATGGCCATTTTCTACACACAAGCGGCAGCAGTTGTGTCCTCTGTTCTGTTGTGTAAGTGTTGCAGTTTGTGCCACATTGTTGTCAATGTTGAGGTGCTCTGATTCTTATGTGTGTGTGCTACATTGTGGGTGTGTTGCCCCTTCAGCTCTGATTTGGCTGGCCCTTATCACTTTCAGGCGGTGTGCCTTTCACTTCTGTGCTTATACAGTGCTGAGATATTGCAGACTTGGGTAAATTGGGCTCTTGGTCGGAGTTGTGACTCTGGTGCATGGTTTGTCCGCAGATGTGCTATTCTTAATTTTGCATGTGTGCCATTGTGCCCATCCCCCCCGTCCCTCCAGTCCCTGGTCGTTACTCACCCTGTTGCTGTTGGCTCAGGTCATGTTGTGCTGTGTCCGGTCCCCCAACTCCTGCCACCGTCTCCCCAATGATGACTCGGGTCACCATTTCCTCCATCTCATCCAGCTCCTGGTGTGTCGCTGGACTCCCACCTCTGGTCTGCATTGCTGCTTTCAGGTTGGCTGCGAGTTTCAGCTTGGTTTTGCGCTTCACATCAGTCCAGCGCTTCTTGCAGTTGTCCACTTCCCTTCTCTTCACTCCGACTGCATTCACCTTGGCCAAGATGGACTGCCATATTGTATTTATAGTTGCCAATGACACAGTGGAGGTGATGGACAGTTGGTTGGTGGTGTTCTGTCACCTCCGTGATGAGGATATGATTTTCCTGCGTACTGAAACGCGGGTTCCTCTTATTCTTCTCCTTGCCCTTCCCTGTCCCCGAGGTCCCAGGCTGGTCCTCCATGGGGCTTGTGGGGTTCTGGTTGTCCTCTGTACTTGCTCCGGCAACCTCCATGGTGCTTCGCTGCTGTTTGTGTTTTGTTAGTGTTTTTTGTTGCAGGTTTTATAGTGGTTTTTCCTGCCTGACTTGTGGGACTTGCAGGCCTGGCACTGCTTATCGCTGTATTTTTTATCGCAGTTGGGCTCATTGTAACTTTTTTCACGTTAGGGTTTAGATTTTTATCGCCGTCCCGGTAATTTTATCACGGACATTTGACGCGTTATCGGGGAACTATCGCATGTTACCACCGTGTTGAGAATGAGACGTTAACACGGAGTTATTTTCCCGCGATAGACGGCAATGTGTAAAATTGCGTTAACCTATTTTGGCGATGATTATCGCACGTTCTTGAGAATATCCCCCTTAGGTTTTTTGCTCCTCATCATTTCCTTATATTTACTCAGGATTTGTTTATATATTTGCCCTTCTACAGGATCGTAGGCTGATCTCCAAATGTGTGCCTGTTTTTTGCAACCGAATTTAAAGTTCTTCAACCTATTCGAGAACCAGGGAGCCATCGGGCGGCTACGTTTCGAGCAAAAAGAGACCAATGGGGCTGATTGTGAGCCATTTGTATCCAACCAATGGTTGTAGTAGCTAGTGTTTTTATCTACATCATCCCCATATTCTGGTTGAGAACTGGCTAGGTTTATTTGGAAATTCTGTTTGTTAATCATATTCCAAGCTCTCACCGATCTGCTTCTAACTATACCACCAGTTTGGGGGGCGGATTCTAATAGTATAGTAAACAAGATGGCCGAGTGGTCTGACCAAACGAGTGGCAGAATATCCTTTACCAGGATATGTGGATTATTAGAAAGGGCCCTGTCGAGCGTGTGCCCAGCTCAAGATCAAGGAGGCTAGCTGTATCCGCCTCTGTGATGGCTTCTAGATGGAAGTTAAAATCCCCCAACACTGTTAGGGGGAGTCAGTTAATCAATATTCTAAAAGATTGAGGAGATTATCAGTAAAAGTCCCTCTCAGGCCTAGCGGCCGGTTTACTAAGATACCCTTAAAATTTTGTTGGCGTTTAATTGAGAGCTAAAAGATATGGCTTCACAAACCGGCAAGGAAGAAGAGGAGAAGGTACCGGCAAGAGACTCTCGATAAAGAATAGCCAGACCTGCGCCTTTCCTATCTTTCCTGTACAGTGTAAAAATCCCGTAACCTCGCGGTGCAGCTTCCACGAGACTGGGACCAGAGATCGCATCAGTCCATGTCTCTGTAATAAAAATTAGATCACAACCTTGATTTTCTATAAATTCAGCACATTCGCAGCTATGTTTGACTAAGGATCTAGCATTAAGTAAGGCGCAACTTAAGGTTTTAGGATGTATCCTGTTCGTAGCTGCAATAGCTTTAGGTTCTCCCAACTGTCTAATGCCTTGTCCAATAAATGTAGGTAGGATGGTCTTGCATGCCGGGCATAAACAGTGCTGTGCTCTCTCCTCCCACCCCATATTAGGCAAGCCATGGCTAACTTACCGCTTAGTAGAGCTGACCTCAGGTGGCACCCTAAAAATGCATCACCTTTTTGTAGCGCACAGTCAGAATGCCTACTAAGGGCCTGATTGCCTGTACACGCACATCTATGAAAAGTAGGGGTGCAAAGGCAAAGTGATCCCTCCTATGCAAAGGGCCACGCCCCATGCAAATGAGAGCACATCCTCTCAAGATAGCGCTGGCGCTACACATGCACTAGCCCTAACAGTATTACAGAATAGGGCGCGTAAACATCATAGTGCCTGTAATGTTCTGCGGGACACGTTCTAGTGTTCCGCAGGAAGTTGTAACCCCAGCCACTCCCTCGAGGGCTGGACACACTGCACCCCCACACCCATCCATCACGGGTGCCACGGGTGACGTGGCCCCGTCAATAAAAGGGCCCGGGTGCACGTGCTCGTGGCCAGTTACCACTCTACATTCCCCTGGTGTCCGTGTCTATTCATTCTGCAATGTGGGCCTGAGGCACAACATTACACTGCCGATGAGGCGGGTAGTTGACCCCGCGTGCCTGCAGCTCAACACTTCCTCATTCCTCGTGGGAGAAGAAAAGGAACGTGCCGGAGAGCTGACACCCCCACAGCGATGTCCACGGCCACCAGCGACTGCAGTGCTGCTCTGGCGCGACACCAATCCCCGCAGTCCCAGAGCAGCGTCCGAATCTAGCCGTGCCCCCCCCCCTTCCCGGATGTCAGAGGCGGAGGAGGGTGAACAGGCGACCCCAGAGTAAGCGTGGCGTCTACCCAGCAGTGACTAGCCCTCCCGGTCGGCCGGCGAATCTCCCGCCGAAGAAGTGCCAGGGGACAGCACCGACAAGGATCCGAAGGCTGAGGATCCAGCGACGCCGCCCAAATTGAAGGTACCCAAACGGCAAGCCAGAGCCCGAGTCCACTCCCGCAAGTAAACCCCATGTCGGCACAGCAAGCAGCCCGCAGCATAGCAGGCAGCCCACGGCGGTAAGACAGCCTGCAACCTAAAGGCCGTCCCGGCAGACAAACCCCTGTGACCCCCATCGCGACGCAGCACCTGCCGTGCCCCCGCTCGCACCCACCTGTTATGTCTCTACATCCAAGCGCGTCGGCGGCCTCTGCAGATCGGGGCTCAAGCGGCGCTGGACGTCGCCTCGATGGCACCGGGTGAAGGCATGGGGGATGGATGCACCCGCCTGCCGAAAATACAATGTGCCCACAGTGAGGAAAAAAGACTGCCACGGACGGGAGAGAGCCGTCGTTGCAGCGCCACCAGTGGCTTGTCACGACGCCCTGCGAGGCCTACAGTAACAGGACAGCTGCCTGAGACTGCAACCAGCGCTGCACACTGCCTCTGCCAAAGACTGTTGCGGCCTATGGAGAAAGGCTGACAGCGCCACCTGGCGGCCGCGTGGCGACACTGCACCTGCAGCCCCAGCCCGGCCCGGTTGTCACCACAGGAAGACAACTGGCTCGTGAAACGAGCTCTGGCCAACGCCACAAGGTGAGAACCGTCAGCACCGCATCACGGTGAGGAGGCACATGACAAAAACGCCCCGAAGCCTGCAGCAAACTGGCCAAGCGACTGCAACCCTCGAGAGACTGCTGTGGCAGCTAGTCACCTACCTGCACCGCATCACACAGCCCGGTACAGGCACATTCCAGGCAAAAGAGGCCCACGGTTTCCCAGAAGCAGACTGCTGGGGCCCAGCACCTCAGACACGGCGCTGCCATCTAGTGGGTGTGAGAGGCACCACACTCTCCTGCAGCTACACTGAGCAAGCTCAGACAGGAGCTCCCAGCCTAGGGCTCCACACAAAAGGAAGCAACCACATGCACTGGAGCATCAGGTTCTCGTCTCCCACACTGCCACGCACATCCCGGGGCTGCCAGCTGAGAGCATCACCCCTGCACCGGACAGGGATGCACAACACAGGAACGTGCCAAGCAGCAAAAGACAACGACGCCCAGCAAGGTAGCAAGCCCCAAGAGAAGCACATGAAGGCGGGGTGCGTTGCGCGCCACGCCAGCAGGCTGCCCACGCCTACCTGCAACCGAGAAAAAAAAAGAGAACCCCTACCTCGCCACCGGCAGGTCACCACACGAACGGCCGCCACGGCCGCCTCCGTAAACGCCTGGAAGCGGCTCAGCATGCAACAGGAGAAAGGCTGTCTGTGCCCCAGTGAAAAGGATCCGCGCCATTCAGTGGCCACACGCAGCACACCAGGACCTCTACCCCCTACAGTGCCTGCAAGCTGGGCGCCGCATGCCATCTGTGGGAGTCCCAGAAAACGACCACTGCGCCACCTGGTGACTCCCCAGAAGTAACGCGCTGAAGAACGGACGTACTGCCTGGCCAGAGCAGATAGCCAGCTGTGTCCCACGACCGTCGTCCCCAGCAGCAAGGTAGGCCGGAAGAGAGGCCCTGACACCCCACTACCCTGCCGGAAGTGGCAGGATCAGGTAGAGGAGATTGCTAAGTGATCCTAGCAGGAGGTTCCACACCGGTGCATCCGAAGAGCGGTCAAGCACACTGACTGCCCACCGCGACCGACGCCAGCAGACCAGTGACAAGTGTGGCTGCACCGCACTCTACAGACCAGCAGTACCAGAGCCCAGCACAGCGTCCTGCTAACCAGCCGGTAACAGCAGTCAACAGATCCCAGAGTGCGCACCACCACGACGAGGAAGACTGCCTGCTCACACCCAGGTGATGAGAAGGACCGCACCAGGCACGGCAAGACGTGCCCTTAGAGGAGAATGCTCAGAGAGTGGCCCTCTGCACCCTGCAAGTGCGAGCAGCAAGGACACCTTCGAAGACAGCAAAGTCTCCAAGTAGCTGCCACACTCAAGAGCCCCCAAGGTGCCCCAAGCTGCACCAGCGCAAACCAGCGTCCTATAGGCAAGAGCACTGCCTGCCACCCATACAAAGTACGGGGAGAGACTCACAAACCCCGCAAGGAGCTGCGAGAAATCCAGAGATACACACGGACAGCCACCACCCACAAGAGTGGACGACCAGCCAGAACAGCAATGTCTCAAGGTCGCTGTCCCCGCTAACAGCTCAAGAGAAGACTGGTGCAGAACGCGCACCACACGTGGCTGCCCCACGCCACTGCCGGAGCAGAGATCGCGTCAGTTGCTCCTCCCGGTGTACAGACACCACCGCAAACTACACCTCAGGCACACCACGTGCCAGAAGAAAGCGCCCAGGAGATAGAGACATCTCCACAAAGCAACACTGCTGAATGCAGCACAGAGAACGACTACATCTCAACTGCACCAGCGAAACCCCGCAGGAGGCCGAAGATCACACAGAGTGTCCTCCCTCGCACTGCCTCAAGACGGAGTCGGCAGTGACCCACAACAGGCAAGAGAGGAGTTGCACACCCCACGTGGCCGACCGCCACAGCAACAGGCGCTCCAACAACCAGCGACACGAGACCGGACGTCACGTCGCCCAGCAAGCAAGGAGCGCGCCGGAGCGAAGGCAGAAGCCGGCGCCATGACAGCGCCGCCTCGAGGTCCAAGCGCAATGCCCTCGAAGAAAGAAGAAAGTGACAGCCCTGTCACCCAGAAAATCGGAGGAACACAGGTGGGCTGAATAGACCAACAAAGGGAGAAGACCGAGGACTCACAGCAAGTCAAGAGCACACCCAGACACACCAGACAGCCACCAAAGCGGACCGACGTCCCTGGATACAGCCTCACGGGAGAACCGAGCACAAGCTGCAGTAAGCGCAATCCGTGTCTCTCCCCAACGCTTCCCCAGGCGACCGTCCATCCCAGAGTGTCGGCAGTCCAAGTCAACGGCATCCCTGCTCCAGGCCGCAAATGCCATGGGTGAAGATCAGCACTGAGTGCCCGCCCTCACACCGCCTCAAGATGGAGTCGGCAGTGGCCCCAAATCAGGCAAGAGAGTATCCGTACACTCTACGTGTCAAGCCGCCACCGAAGACCAACCTCAACAAGGCGGAGACACCTGGCTGCTAAGTCCCTCCTGACATCCAAACTCTCCCAGCAAGCCACCACCATCTGTCATTCCGACTCACCACATGGCTGGCAACCACCATCACGCCAGCCCTCAGCACATGCGTCAAACACCACTAACAGAGCACAAGTGGACTGGAATCATACACCGTTGCCACGCCAGCCGACTAAAGAAATTAGAAGCCACCTGTGAACCTGGCCTACACCGGAACCGCGGCAGCGAGTGCAAGCCTCAGCCAAGACTCATCCACCCGTGAGGGTTGTGCATGTGACTAAGTAACGGCTCCTCAGCGGTCCTGCAGCTGCCCCCAGACGGCACACAAGCGGCCCCCAGCACAGCCCTCCTACAGTCCCGCAGCAACCCCGACGACGGGCCTTCCCAGGCGGGATAGCGAGAAGAGACGTTGCCCCACCGACAGGTTACCGGTAACAGCCAAGCAGTTCAACAGGGACAGTCGGTCCAGCAACACCTCTGTGAATCCTCACCGTAGGCTCCATCCAGGTTCATGACACAACCCACCAAATGAACTGTTAGAACCCACCACAGACCATCCCGGACGTCAGCAACGTGGAGCCATGCAAGACATGTCATCATCAGAGAACTGACGGTATGCAGCGGACGTCATCAAAGCCAGCGGTCGTGTCCTGAACCCCTCAGGTTAACCCCTTCGCTGCGTTCGTCGGCCAATGGCCGTCGCGAGCACTACCTCGGTAGTGCTGCGCACGTCCGTTGGCCGACGCGGTCCCGCCCACTCCTTTGAAGTGCTGCACCGGCGTGGAATGTTCGCCGCGGTAAAGGGGTTAAACTACGAGTGCCCGCCGAGATGGCCCTGCAGCAGGCGGAATCACCGGCCCACGCCTGACGTCTTCTTGCCACCGGACGCATAAGGCTGATGGACTCTGTGGTGTTTAGTTGACTGTTTATTTCTCTCCACAGGTTGAACTAATTGTTGTTGTCTTTCTTCATTAAAGTTGGGGAGGAATGTAATGTCCTGCGGGACACGTTCTAGTGTTCCGCAGGAAGTTGTAACCCCAGCCACTCCCTCGAGGGCTGGACACACTAGACCCCCACACCCATCCATCACGGGTGCCACGGGTGACGTGGCCCCGTCAATAAAAGGGCCCGGGTGCACGTGCTTGTGGCCAGTTACCACTCTACATTCCCCTGGTGTCCGTGTCTATTCATTCTGCAATGTGGGCCTGAGGCCCAACATTACAGTGCCCAGTGCGCCCCTGGGGCTCGATGCATAATACGGCCCCAGTTTGTTGAAAAACCTGCTATTTCCCTTTTTTCTTACAAAAAATGCACATGAACATTACTCTTTGTGATCGGTTGCTGCTTTAAAAAGCATCGAAAGTATACTGTGCAATTTGTGCAAAGAAACAATATAAATTTATCTTTTCATGTGCAAAATAATGATGGATTTCTGAGAAAACAGAGAAGAAGCATCACTAACACTTAATTGGAGATTAATGGAGCAGAACATTGATTTTAGAGTGTACTAGCTGCAAACAATGGATGCAGCCACTCTGAAGCAATCTGGTGCATGCGGGAATTAGAAGCCTGCTTTTAGGTAATGGAGTCATATGTCCTACCAGTGTTCAGAAATCATCGCTTTCTGCAGAAAAAGAGCCAATGTAATATCAGCCAAGCCCTGTATTAAAATGCTTTCCATAGAATCCAGCTCACTGTTCTTTGACGTACATTGATGCAGATGTCTTCATGCTATCACGAATGCCACAAAGGGAATATTTTCAGGTTGTTGAAAAACTCTCCAAGGGGTGAATGGTTTTAAAGATCTAAGCAAAATGGTATCATTTAACTTAACACCTTTAAATCTGAAGGGTAGGCAGGTGCTTTGCACTGCATTTGGACTGGCTATCAAAAAGGTTCATGTGTTGTTGCTTGGATGACTTTATGTAATGACAAAATACCAGGTCGACATCATATAGATTGTGCTCGTTCTGGTGCTATTTTATCAGTAATTTACCTACAATTACGTTTGCAAAAAGTTGGTGTGTACCAATTGAATGGTGCTAAAATGTCCCTTTTGCACTGTTTACATCTAATGGCACTTGTGCAACCCATGAAACAAGGACCGATTTTGTTTTATGCACCTCCCCTAACTTGAATCCAGTTTACTCAAGGTGTTTCCTAAAGTGTATTGGTGGCTTCAAGAAGCAGGGGAGGAAAGAAATTTACAGAGCACATTTCTGTGCAACATTACTTATTAGATTTTCACAATCATGGCAAAGTATAGTGACACAGTATATATAATCAGTCTGGTAAAGTTCAGTTTTACATCTTCGTGACCAAAAAAAGCCCCAATTATCCTCTGCCAGGTATCTCACCTATATACAAATGGTTGATAGTTTTCTAGTGTATGAACACATAGGGCCTGATTTTGAGTGGGTCGATGTTTTCCTACCCCTACATAAACCCCTGTTTGTGCAGGGGTCAAAATTATGAGTTTGGTTGTATTTAACACGTCCTATAATTATCAGATGCAATAAATACCTCAACCTTCGTTAAATTTCAGCAGGTCAAACCTGCCAAAATTTGACTGTGGAAAAACATACAGCATTTACCGTATCATGTGGGTTTTGGTGTATTAAAAACCAAAACCTGCATGTTATTGCCCAGAAACTTGTAATAGGTGCCACTCATCGTACTTGATAAATAACATACACTGTGGTATTGTTATTCATGAGGTGCGATATATAGCAGCTATACTCATAAGCAGGCCCAAAATATGCAAAAATAAGGGAAAAAGAGCCCTTTAAAGAGGAAACAAGCACCAATCAAATAATAGCCTTTGGGTTCTATCCATTATCCTTGTATGGTGACGATTGTTCACGTAAATCAATGACTTCCACATTTTTGCAGCCTGAAACACATATGGTCAAACGTCCACTCCATCCTCTCTCAGGCTATATATCACAGGGTGCTACATTGCCTTATAAGGAGTTCCCCCCATATCTTCTCAACTCTATCCAGTTGTTCATTCAGCTGCTAGATGATTTTTTCAAAAGAAGCCAATGTGGGCAGGCAAAATGTGTGCAATTTGCTTTCATGTAATCACATACAATTTTTCAAAATTGCACAAAATTACATGCACTTACGTGAAATGCAAATCCGTCAAAGTGAAAAATGCGTGCTCGCATCAATTTTTGGCAAGAGGATGCATTTACACAAAAATACAGCTGGCATTCTGTTGTTCCCATGAGATTGAGGTAAATGTTTACTGCAAATTGTGCATTTGTGGTAAAGTTTTACCACGAATGGTGCATAATTACACAAAGTGCCATAATGGCATAATTTGGGGACTTTTCAAAACGTGCAAATTTTCACCGGCGTAATTACAATTTCACCCATGACAGGCTGCACCCAGAATTCAAAAGTGGGCTGTGTGTTATCTATCATAGCCATAAAAAGTCCTAGTTTTGCAATTGTTAAGGCAGTGGAGACCCAGCTTTTGTGTGTATGTGTGTTTCTGGGAACATGAATAAGTCATGAAATTTTACTGTTTGTCCTACCAATGGGGCCCATATCTCTTATGGGTCTTTACGATGACCTCAAACCTAGGACCAGTAGTGCTGAAGGTGTGGACAATACAATAATTAAAGAACTGTATCACTGTCTGACTGCTGGTATCTCCAACAATCTGCAGATGGAATGAGGATGGCATATTTCAGCCTTTTACGTAACCAGTGCCACCTGTGAAGTTTTTTTTTTATCATAAGAGAGTTTCAATCGGGATTCCAGATGGTATTCCCATGAGTCTGCATCAACTCACCTCTGTCCTCATCAGTAAATTCCACTTCTAGTCCATAAGACCACCATACCTTGAGATAGGGATTCGCCGGATCTTAAAAACTAGGGGTAATATTTACTAGAATGGTGGCACAGGGTAGCTTGCTGCGCTGCCCGGTGTCACAGGGAAAGGGGAGGAATGCACCATATTTATACAATGGTGCAAGGATGCATGGTTTGTAGGCAGGATTGTTTATGTGCAGGAAGGTTTGGCTTCCTGCACAAAAACAATCCATAGAGGCAATTTCCTCTTTCCATATGTGCTGCAAAATGCAGCACACAAAGAAAGAGAAAAAAACGAGGAGAAATTAAGTATTTCTCCTTGTTACGCCTCACCTGGTGAGGCATAAGATTTTGACGCATTCCCAGATTTACAAGTCCTTGTAAATCTTGGAATGCGTCAAAAACAATGTGAGTTACGTGGGAACACTCACCGCAACGCCCATGGAATGGCTCCCTTGCGCAGAGTAAGGCAACGCAGTGATTTGCGCTGTGTTGCATTACTCCATATTTGTGAAGCCATTCGAAGCCACGCATAGTGGCTTTGCGTAGTTTCATAAATATGACTTGGGGCTTTGCGTCATGCATGTACCATGTTGCGTGGTGCAAAAATTATGGAGGGGTCCTCATAAATATGCCCCTAGATGACTATGATAGGTCAGTGGGTAACCGTTTAGGTATATTGCAGAGGCAATGTATCAAATGAAAATATTTCCGGAAGTGGTGATGTGCCAGCCCGGGCTCCTGATTGGCAAAGGGTTTAAAACTCTGATCATGGATTACTTCGTTGATGAAGTCAATTCCTACATTTCTAAAATCCACCCACTCATCTCTCTACCTCCAATATTGATATCTTCTTTACCACATAAAGAAGTCATATGTGTGATCTACTGTGCATGCATAAACATGAGTGCGATTTGTGCCAGGCAAAGGCTAGTGACCTGTACTATCAAAACCTGGTTAATTTTCATATAAAGGGACCGCATGCCATCCACAGAGTTCAACATTGCCTTCTCAATAAATTCCTGCTATCTCAGTGTTGGTGGCTGCTAGCCAAACACGTTCCGGGTTCGCGCTAAACATCCCCACTTCTACTGCCTTTTTCATGGGGCTCTGTCAGTAGGTCAGGTCTCCCTGTCAAGCCATCCACGCCATCTCTCCTAGAGGCTTGCCACTTCCCAAGCCGCTAGCACCACCTCATGAAAGGTGAGTCAGTGAGTCAGTGTCACAGGGGCCACCAGGCTTGTCTTGTCTCTCACCACTCCCCCCAAATGTCCAGGGTGTTCCACATCTCCCCCAGACCCTCAAGTACAATAGACATACTGTTCTGGGGCTCTAATGCATGGACCTCGAAGGAACTTTGAAGGAGTGGTGCCATCAATGACTGGATCTGCCCCTGAGTACATGTTTCTTGCATCAGGGCATCTAAAAATGTACGCTGTGTGCATTCCACCTGATGCAATGTTACAGGGACCTGTGTGTGATTATAAAGGGAGGTGGGGAAATGCAATAAAGTGTTAGAAACTGCAGTGATTTTTGCGTTACACTTTAAAATTTTACATTTTTGCATTACATGTATTTATAATTTTATGCAAGGTGAGATGAAGTATTCTAATCAGAATCCCACTAGTTCTGGTTGTGGCAGAATTTGAATTATAACCTTGATTATGGATTCCAAGATCAGCAACTTAGCTACTAGAACACTTCTCCTAATACACAAAGCACCGCAGTATTCATGATTGTCCCGTTGCTATGTACTATGAATATGTTCCCTTTGCAAAGGAAGCCATCGTTAACTGATGCCCATATTTATGGATAAGCAGCTCTCATAATCGATGGATCAACTTTGAGGGTAGATTTAAGTGCAAGGCAACAATACGGGCACTCACAAAGGTACCTTATTGGAAAATAAAGGGGGTACAGGAGCATCATAGAGCCGTATAGAAAGAATATATACGCTTGTTAAAGATCAAGAAAATATTGTCATTGAGGGCAGCATGGAGTCAAATGGCAGAGGTTATATCAAAGAAGGATTCCCAAAGGGTTTGTAAACTGCACTCTTTGTTGACTGTGAGGAATGCAAGCAACCCCATGTAGCAAATTTCCAATGGGAAATGTATCTGGCATCACCAGGGGCGTAGCTAGGCCTTAGGCTGCCCGTGGCGGCCCCTGCGTTTGCCGCCCTCGGCAAACTGATAGAAGAGCGGGGGGGGTGTAAGCGGGCGATTCTTGCGGCCGCAACGGCCGCAGGTAAGAGCGCGGGGAAGGGGGGCCGGCTGCCGCCCGAAAACTCGTGCCGCCTGGGGCGTTCCACCCCCATCGCCCCCCCCTAGCTACGCCACTGGGCATCACTGTATACACAATCTACCTTCCACTCCAGTTAGTACTAGTGAAGACTTAGGGTACACATTTACCATTGTTTCACGCAACACAACACAGAAAGGCAACTTTCTGCAGTGCGTTAAGTAAGGGAGAGGGCAGAAATGCGCTATATTTACAAAGCTATGGAGCATTTCTGCTCTCTCCTTCCGCTGGCCCACTGAGTGCTGATTAGCGTCAACGCAGGCACCCTATAGTGCAAGGGTGTCTGTGTTATGGGCAGGATTGGTTTTGTGTAGAAAGGGACCCCTTCCTGCACAAAACAACCCTCCCTCAGAGGCATATTCCTCTTTGTAAGTGTGCTGCAGAGTGCTGCACACGTAGAAAAAGGAATAAATGAAGAGAAATAACGATATTTCTCCTCGACCTTTATCAGGTAGACTCACCATTTGGGTGCAAACCCAGGTTAATAAGTCTTTGTAAATCTGGGTTTACGTTAAAATATATGGATGGATATTTGGAACGCCCATGCTCCACCCATGTAATGCCTACGCAACGCAAAGTAGCATTGCGTTTTATTCACTAAACCACACAAATCCCAGTTAACGCTTTTTGTTGCCTCGTAATGACTTGCGTCACGCAGAGACAATGCAAGTCCTTAGTAAATAGTAAATCTGCCACCCAGTGTCTGGGGATTTGGAGTCACCTTGGATAAAAACTAGCAATATCATGGAATTCTAAACAAATAAAAGAAGAGGAGAGCCTCTGGCCCTGATGACATCCCTGATATTAATTACAAGAAAGCCCTGACGAACTTTGTAGATTTCCTCAGTAAAATAAGGGCCCTCAAACATGCCACGCTAACTGGGTCCTGGCCTCAATTTGGCTCTGTGTGAGGTCTGGAAGGCCAGTGGGGCAAGGTCTCACCTCTCTGCTCTAATGGAAGTAGTTTAACTGTCCCTCTTCATTAGAGGAGAAAAAGGTGACAGGTGTGTTTCAACAGACCAGGCCTTTTCTAAAGTCATGAACTGAGATGGATCACGGAGGTTCCTGAGGACCCCTACACACTGAAAACTGATCTATATGGTTTGTCTCAGAAATCTTCCCAAGTAAAAATAGACCCAGACTTCACAATCATGAGTCATCTTCTCATTACTGTCCTTCATTTGGTATGATAAAAAATACAGCATTCTGATTCTAAGAAAACAATTCTGTAAAGAGTTCAGAATTATTTCTAGCTAGCAAAACTGTGAATACCCATAATGACAGCTGATTGCAGGGTAGAGTTGGCTAAAGATAGACGTTGTCACAATGTACTTACAGAAACAATTCTGGAAGAAAGTTGTTTGGTAATATGAAGCATTTCAATTAAATTGCATGGGAATATATATATATATATATATATATTTATTTGCGAGTAAGCAAAATACTTTAGAATAACATTGGTGTGGTTGAATGGTCTGGTGATAGATGCACTGTCAAGCCAGACTTAAAAATCCATGCAAGTTAATGACTGCTTTTCTCCCATCTGTGCTGCTGAAAGAGAAAAACAAAATATATTATCTAGTTATCTAAGCATTGCAATGTCATGTGTGTGATCAGGTAGCTGGATAAATAAACAAAATGATCACAGCTGTGTGGAGGGCAAGCACTTTTTTGTGGAAGTGCACAACTTCTGCCCATTCAAAACATGTACTTCTGGCTCCCAACATCTGGGCTGAGCCAAATCCCCCCTCTTCTCACACAATTGTCCGACAAGAGCTGCGTGGTCAATCCAGACCTAAAAATGATCTTAATCCTCACAAACAAGGGTCCATGGACACCGAAAGAACTGGATATTTACCTATTTTATTAGTCATAACACTTATTAGCCATTTCAAAATGTGTGGAAAGCGGAGAGGCTGCGTGGCCGCAGTTCGTCTCACGCTGAAAGCTGATCACATCCGTGCAAGTCAGGCTGTTTCTTTAGAAGTTTTAGCTGTTTTAAAAAAAGTTTTAGCAGTATTGCAATTTAGAATTCACTTGTTACTGTATGTGAATTTGAATTTGAATTTCACACGCACCTTGCACTTTGCTCAGAATGCTTTGCTCAGAACGCTGCTAGCTACGGAAAGTCGGGCGGGCTTTTGGGAGTTCTGCCTCACGTCTTGGACATAGAGCGCCACCATTTTGGGAGGTGTGTGCTCTAGTCTTTTGATGCATAAAAGCGGAGATGCTGCGCGGCCGCAGTTGGTCTCACGCTGAAAGCTGATCACATCCGTGCGAGTCAGTCTATTTCTTTAGAGGTTTTAGCTGTTTTTAAAGAAGTTTTAGCGTGTTACTTGTCACTTTAGCGCCGGGACACCTCCTCAGAGGTAGCTGTTCGCGCTCAACAAATGCCAGTATTATTATTATTATTATTATTATTATTATTATTATTGCAATTTAGAATTAACTTGTTACTGTATGTGAATTTGAATTTGTATTTCACACGCACCTTGCACTATGCTCAGAGCGCTTTGCTCAGAACGCTGCTAGCTACGGGAAGTCTATCTGCAGACCAAAATTGTGACCACTAATAACAAGGGCAAGGAGATCTTTAGTATCGTAAAGTCCTTTATGGCTCCTAAGGTAACTAGTAAGGAAGCCCCGTTATCAGCAGATTGGACTAGACAGGTGGCCCGCTCCTTTCACGAAAATATAGTGAAGATCCATCAGTCCTTCTCTGCAGAGACGAGGGAGGGTATGCCTTCACCTTGCATCTATGATGAAACAATCAGGCTTTATCCTCCCCCGGTACTCTCACAATGGCCACTATTATTACGCTTCCTGGCCATTGAATCCGAGGATTCACTTGCATACCTGATGAGCCTTAAGTCAGGATCACCAGCAGATGCATGCCCAGCTAAATTATTACCTGCCCTAGCATCCACCAAGAACCAACCAGTCAATAAGGAGCTGAACTCTTCTCTTGCAACAGTCAACGGGTATTGTGCCACCACGCTGGAGGCAGGCAAAAATCCTGCCACTCCTAAAAAAAACGAACGCAGACCTAAACGTTACCACGAATTATAGGCCTATCTCCCTCCTCCCGGCCTTCTCCAAAGTGTTGGAGAAACATGTTAATAAAGTGATCATGGAGTACGCGGAGAATCACAATCTCTTGCACCCCACTCAATCTGGCTTTAGGGCCAATTACAGCACTGAAACAGCTCTGCTGGAAGTGACGGAACATCTCAAAGATAAGCTACATTCAGGGGGCAGAGCGATTCTCATATTGCTTGATTTGTCGGCGGCGTTTGACACAGTGCCACACGCGATGCTCTTTGACAGACTGAGGAACATGGGCATCGGAGGTAGGGCACTAGCCTGGATAACATCCTATCTGGAGGATAGAGAACAGGTAATTTGGACTCCCCCTTTTTCAGGCCCCATGCACAGTATGCAGGTAGGAGTCCCTCAGGGCTCTTCCTTGAGCCCAACTCTTTTTAATTTATATATGTCGCCTCTAGCACCCCTGGCGGAGGCATATGGCGCCAAGATAATTTCATACGCTGACGATACTCAGCTGATTTTCTCTTGCGACAAAGGCACAGATTTCGATGGGGACACGATTAGATCTTGCCTCAAAAAGGTTTTTAAATAGCTGAAGGAGAACCAGCTCAAGTGCAACTCTGATAAATTAGAGATTGTTTTCTTCGGCCTGCCTTTTGTGAGCAATTGGTGTCAATGGTGGCCGGAGGAATTTTCTCCCTCTAGCGTTGCCCAATCCACAGTTAAAAATTTGGGCATCTGCATCGATAACGCCTTCCCTATGCGCTCCCAAGTTCAGGCCCTGGTGGGAACCTGTTTTGGCTTACTCCGTATGCTGAAAAAAGTCCTCCCACTTCTCCCACCGGACTCCAGGAAGACAGTGGTACAGGTGATGGTTACGTCTAGATTAGACTATGCCAATGTCCTTTACCTGGGTCTTCCGGACTACCTCCTTCAACGCCTTCAGGTGGTGCAAAATTCAGTGGCCAGGGCGATTCTCAAATTGAAACCTAGGTCTCATCCCCTAGTGCCTTGAGACCCTCACGGGTGAGTAGCGCGCTTACAATTCCCTGATTGATATGGCCCCTCATCTTAAGGCCTTACACTGGCTTCCGGTGAGGGAGATGATAAAATTCAAGGCCATGGTAATTTTCTTTAGAGCCCTCCATGGTAAGGGTGCCGGCTACCTCAGGAGGCGTGTTTGCCGCTACGCACCTACGAGAGCACTTAGATCATCCTCTGCTGACTTCCCATATGTCCCTAAGGTATGCCTGGCGCGCAGGGGTGGTAACACCTTCCACCACCTGGGTGCTCAAACATGGAACAAACTTCTGGTGGCTCTGAGAGCTTCCACTGATCTGACTAATTTTAAGAAACTGCGGAAAACATGGCTTTTTAAGCGCTAAGTCGTCCTCAGGGCAGTCATGTGTGAACCTTTTAGCACCGGGACACTCCTGTCGGAGTAGCTGTGCACTTTACAAGTACCGGTCATTCATTCATTCACCAGTATATGGCATGTGTGACATTGCATGGCAAATGCATTGCATTCACTTCACTGACCTAACCGCAAGATTACAACTAAGTATAGAGTATGTGGCGGTGAAGTTAAAAACTGTAAATACATACCTTCACAATTTAGTGGTGGGTGATGTAGTGTTTGCAAAAATGTTGTAGGTCAATATGAATGACCTCAATATAATGTCATGCAACCATAAGAGGGGACGCTACTAGGTGCGAGTTATTACACGGAATGAAAATCCATCATTTAGCACTATATTATAGCCCAAAATGCATCCCCGAGTACATTTTTGACCCAAGGATGCATTTCTCGCAAAAAAAAGGGTAAAAAACAAAAGCACCACAAACAACAGAGGCTCGCATTCTGTTTCTCCTGTGTGTTTATGGTTCATTTTTACAGTGAATGGGGCATTATTAGTTGATGTGATGTGATTGCATAATTCTAGGAATTTCACATAACAAGTGTAACACAGAATTCCCAAATTCTGAGAATTATGCTGACCGAATTTTAATATCATCCAGGCCTAGAAGTTATCTATGAACATTTTAACAAGAGATACTGCTCATTGGTAATACTTGACATTGCAGTGAAAATAGTCCAGAACAGGCAGGAATTCAGACATCAGTCTGATTCTTCATATCAGTGGTGAAGGGGAGGGGTGTATAGCGGGTGAAGTCTTGAAAAAAGACCCCATCAGAAACAACTGTTTTATGCTCACACCCAGAAGAGCTTCAGTGTCAGAATACCCTCCTGGGTGAAAGTGTGCTCTACAAATCTACATAACATAACAAATCAGCATAACACAACATTATGTTATGCAGATTAGTAGAACGCACTGAAGGCAATATGAATGGGTATGTTTCTTTACATGGAAACGTTAATGTCACTTTCAAATGTACAGAAGAAGTGAATCAACTATATTTTTTAAAGTCACATCGTTCCATGCACTAGTATAGCACCAGAATATTGAGTACTAAATCTCGTGAAACAAAAATATTGTAGCAAAAATGTCAATAACTAAAATATCAATAGATATATAGGTAAGTATTGGTTTGCTATAATTAAATCAAAAATATATATTGCCTGCAGCTCTTCAGTATGTTTTTGCTATTATGTGTGTAATATGCATTTACAAATAAATATGTAGGCTTGATAGTGCATCATTCTTTCAGACTCATCTACTGGTTGAAGAAAGTTTTAAATTCAGTTGTTTCTCATTATACAACTGTTTTGGCTCCTGAATGAATACTACCATGCTATCATTCTTCAGGCTGGCAAGTCTTTCTAGACTCAATTATAACAATTCATTCTGATTGCACAGGCCAAAAGTCCACATTTGGCAGCATGTTCTACATTAACTTGCAGTGTAAGCAGTCATAGGGCCTCATGTAGAATTGGTGGTAAAGTGTAATCTCCCAAAAATTGTTCAATGCCTTGGCTGCCAACTTCTTGTCTCCCACAACTCATTTAGAGTGGGGGTGGGTCTAGTGGTTCTCCCACTGATGGAGTCATCAATGGCTCTTCCTTCAGGAGAAGCCTCAATTTAAAGAAAAAAATAAAACTCTGTTTGTGGGTTTGTCACATTAGTTTGATTACCTTGTTCTACATCAGACTGGCCTTTCTGGCACATCACACTCAGGTATTGGGTGTTAGGCTATCCCAATGGCTCTGGCAGAGGGTACTCCCACTATGCTCACGTTAGTGTAGGTAGCAGTAGATAGGAGTGTAACTTATCATGGTTGAATTGTTTATCTTTTTAACCATTCACATAATTCTGGTTACAATGCTTTGCATCATGTGGATAATAATTGCAGCTCATACCTTCTATACAAGAATACGATTGTTTCAAAAAGTGTTTGAAAAGTCTTTTTCGCATCTTTCTTGTATTTATCTTGGGCATGCAGAGCAACAACGAAAGGCTAGCTCTGTTTCCACAATTTTCTTGGGAAGAAGAGTAGTCATGTTTGAGGTTGCTGATACCATCTGGTACACTGGTAAGGTTAGGGGTTCAGATGGAGCACTGTGAGCTAGCTAGGAATTGTGTCAACAATTTCTGATGGTATGTATGGACCAAGTCCCTATATTCTGAAGTGCATGTTGACCTGATACACAGTCCTACTTAATTTTTAGAAACTATATAACAAGGGGTGGGACCCATTGCAGCAAATGCAATGGCACCTGATACCCAGGAAATGCCTCCAAGTTGATCGGATACTACTCGAAATAGGTTACGATAAAGCCTTCTATGTTCGATCTTAGAAACGTTTCTGGAAGTCAGATCTCCTTCATCGGAGCAAACTAGTAAGTTGGAGCGGATCGACTGATCAATGTCATTGGCTGCAGCTTCAATTGTGAACCTGGTCTCTGCCACTTCTTCAGGTAAAAGTTGGCAAAAAAGTTCCTACGTCCCACTTCTTGCAGTTTTGAGGACAGGTGTAGTACACTAACACCAGCTAAGGGTCCAGGACCTGGGGGGCACCACTTGGATCTTAGGACTCACTCCTACAGAGGCCAGCAACAAGGTCCAGGATAGGTCCAGTTGGAACTGCTCAGCTGAACAGTTGTAAAGATAGAGGCCTCTGGGAGCTTATTGTGTGCCTGTAGCTCTAAGAGGAGGGCAGCTACCTGGAGACAAGGGTTCAAGGCAAGCAGGTCCAGTCTTCCTTCAGGTTCTTCAGACAGAAGTGCCATCCTTGTACTGATTCTTCACAGGTCCAGGAGTGTTCTAAGGAGAGGTCTGTAGGGTCCACGTTTATGTCAAGTGCCTGCCTATGAGTGGAGGTCAAGCCTATGTCCATTTCCTAAACCATTTCTGTCAGTTTCTTCCCTCCCACTGAGTTTGGTGCCAGCCGGACTTGAGAGACAAAAGGGGGGCATGCCTAGGTGTGTGCTTCATCTGCCAAGCTGAGAAATGGGCTGAGCACTGCCCCCAGGCAATAATGTCAAGGGAGGAGTCCCCCTCCTGAAACCCAGGTGGCTTTTCCCACTTTCTGGGAGTAATACATATCTCATTGCTTGGGAGCCATCAGGGTTCTGGTGAGAGAAGGACACTAGCATGAATGGTTTTAGTCAGGAAAATGACAACTTTCTAAAAGTGTAATTTCCAAAACAGTAATATAAAATCGGACTTGATCATTAAGTTGATTTTAAATTACTATTAAAATGAGTCCTTGAACTATTTTCTTAGCTATTGCCAAACTGAATTTAGCTATTATTAAACGTAACAGTGTAAACCAGTCTTTACCTATGGAAGAGCCAGCCTAGGCACAATGAAAAACAACTTTGGATGTTTCTTACTTCCACGGTAAGAAAAACATTAAATATGCATGAGATGCTTTTTAAATACCATGCACCCTGCCCTTTGGGCCTTTAAGGCCTGCCTTATAAGTATAAAGAAAGAAGGATTATGCCTTACAAAAGTTTTTTTTTGCCTGGTCGAAATGGAAGTTTAAAACTGCCCACACATGCTACAATTGCAGGCCCGGAGATATGTTTTACAGGGCTACTGTAGTGTGTGGCACAAGAAGTGCTGCTGGCCACTAGTATCATTTAATTCGCAGGCCTTGGGCACAGTTGTACCATATGCTAGTGACTTACAAGCAAACTAAATGTGCCAAACTGGGGTATACCAATTCGACCATGTTTTACAGGGAGAGCACAATCACTTTACCATAGGTAACTCGTGAGTAAAGTGCACAGGGTTCTACAACAAACAAAACCATGGTTAAAAAAGGCAAAAAAATCCCAGGTGACCCCGCATGAAGGGCAAATTTCTAACAGATATCATATCATAATGTTCTTGTCTGGCCTACAATCTACTTAAAAAACTCACCTTGCTTTGGAGACCCTTAGACGATAAGAGAATGTCTCAAGCCATCTACAGGACTTTGTTTAACAGCAAAATTGCATAGCATGACATGAAATTGATGAACTCAACTATGTTTCTTTACATGACACCTGCAACCCCAAATCAATACAAAGAGATAACAATGACCCAGTACATTGATCAACAATCCAGATACCTATCTGAGAAGCATACGTGTGTATCCGGAACTGAGAACACACCCGATGCCGATCCAGACTTCAGCGTACTCGCTTTAGGTCGAGGGAGTTACTCTGCGATCACACACACGCTACCCTCGTGAATCGGCACGGTTCCACTTCGGAGCACCTACATATAGGTGTTTCCCCTAACTCTGGAACATACCTTACACTTTGGATTGAGAATACCAGGATTTTACCTACAAATGACCAGCCGGGTCGGAATTAAAACCGGCGGAGCGATCATTGGATAGAAAAACGCAAACCGAATACAGCCCTGAGGAAGTCGAGGGACTTTTCCCACTACGACGAAACACGTGTTGGCTGGATGCTCTTTGTGAATAAACCGAATAAAGGCTGGATGCTCTTTGTGAATAAACCGAATAAAAGACCAGCAACATAACTTTGGACTTTATTGACCTTTGTGTTCTTATCACTTGATGAACTTTTAAAGAAATACCATAACGTGTGCATAGGACTCTAGCTCATACGTGTGTGGCTATGATGGTCCTTATTTGCTATTAGTTTCACTATAACTCTCAATCTGATTTACAAGGCAATTTGCATACCTATCCTGAAGGTAGGTGTGCAAATAGGTGAGCAAATAAACTGCAAATTCTGGCATCTATAGTAAGATATAGTAAGATGGGAAAATGAAGCAGCCCTTCCAGCACAAAAACAATCGTCTTAGGCATTCTGCAGTACATTTAGAAAGGGGAAACAAGGAGAAGTAAAGATATTTCTTTTTGCTGCGCCTCCGCCGGGGAAGGCGTAGAATTTAGATGCACTCCTATGTTTACCATGTTTACTATGTTTGCTCAAGCCATGGAAAGCCTTCACAGGGAAGAGTAAAGCAAGACAGTAACTTGTGCTGCCTTGTGTTACTTCATGTTTACCATGCAACCCAGGGCCATGCACGGTGGCCTTGCGTTGCTTGGTAAATCTGACATTACTATATATATGCAGAAGAAAAGTGTTGAAGCTCAATTCATGAACACACCAACATTCATTGTATCATTGAAATGGCAGCATTCAATCCTGACACGTTTCAGCTATTCCAATTCAGCTTTGCTCACAGGTGAGCCAGTTTACGATACATCATGCCATGCACTTTAAATCCCAGCTAACACGTGACTCTGTGCATAATCCTACAAGTCCCATGATGCACCTGTCATGTAATCACTTTGTTCAGGACTGCAGGTATGTCCCAATAATGCTCAATAACGTCAAGAAGCTGCAGTCTTATTGTATTATATTGTATACAAGTGCATGTTGAAAATAGTTCAGAGCAAATAGCATGTGTCTTGTAAAATAAACTTAGTGTGCACTTCATATTGTTTGTAAAATTCTCGCTCCTCCAATTTGTTATATTGTTAGAAATGGGGGTCTCTAGTTGGCAGTGGTTTGTACCCTGTCCAAGTAGGGACCCTTCCTTCTAGTCAGGGTAAGGGGTGATCACAGCTAAAATAACCCCTGCCCCCACACTAGGGAGCTTGGCACGAGCAGTCAGGCTTATCTCAGAGGCAATGTGTAAAGTATTTGTACATAACACACACAGTAACACAGTGAAAACACTACAAAGGGACACCACACCCATTTAGAAAAATAAAGTATCTTTATCCAAACCGAACAAGACCAAAACAAAAATCCAACATACACAACTCAAAATATGACTTTCAAAAGGTCTCAAGCAATTCTGTCCATCGAACTATATGGATCCACTGATTTTACACAAAGTACCTCAGATGCGTCAAAATCCACAAGACAAAACAGACGCAGAGGAGAGAAGCGTCGGAAAACATAGTGAGGTGTCGGTTCCTGAGTTCACGGGGAGGCTATGCGCACCTAGGGCACCCAGAATAGAGGCGGGGATGGGGACTCCATGGCCAAAATCGGCCCGGGAGGGGCGGTCTCGTGACCCCCTCTCCCCAACCTTATTAAAAAAAAGGCCGGACCCTGCGGGATGGAGTCCCCGGGGCCAAAATCGGCCCAGGAGAGGGGCCGCGCAGTCCCCTCCCCAAATTAAAAAATAATAGATAAAAAAAGAAAAAGGTTGGGCCCCGGGGGATGGGGTCCCCGGGGGCCAAAATTGGCCCGAGATGGGGGTCGTGTGCCCCCCCCCTCCCCTACTTTATAAAAAAAAATTAAATGGCCAGATCCCAGGGGATGGGGTCCCTGGTACCGAAATCAGCCCAGGGAAGGGTGGCCATGCAGCCCCCCTTCCCTAATAACACAAATAAAAAAGTTGTTAAAGCGGCCCAGCAGGTCGACGGAGGCCCGCCCCCTTTTACCACCACTTAGCAAACGTGCTTACTGTCGCACTACTAGTTAGGGGATGAAGTCCTCTTGCATGCTGAGGGTCCTTGGGGGCCAACAAGCCCTCCGGTTACCTCCAGTAAGTCCCACACAGCGAGATAGCTGAAAGGTCATTGGAGGCTCCGCCCCCTTTCACACCACTCTCCAAATGCACCTCCTAGTGCACTACTGGTTGCGGGATGAATTCCCCTTGGCTGCTGAGGGTGCTTGGGGGCCAAGAACACCTCCTGTTACATCCAGCAAGTCCCACATAGAGCGATTGCTGAGAGGTCTTCGGAAGTACGCCCCCTTTCTCCACCACTCTACAAACGCTCCTCCTGGTGCACTACTGGTTTAGGAATGAAGTCCCTCTGCATGTGGGGGCCACCAAGCCCTCCTCGTACCTCCAGTAAGTCCCACACAGTGGGATTGCTGCGAGGTCTTTGGAGTAGGCCTGGGCGGTAAATTCCGTTCCGCTCGCGGAATTTGTGGAATTTGGGTAATTTCGCGTTCCGCGGAGAATGCAAAATTGCCAAAAATTCCGCGGCTTCGCGGAATTTTTTGCTTGTTTGCGCTTTCAAAATGCGTGTTCGCGAGATATTTCTCCCTGAGCACGCAAACAGCGTTCGCGAACAGGAAAAAAGTCTCGCGAACAGGCGGAACAAGCAATTCCGCGTGTTCGCTGAACTTTTGCGTGCTCGCGGAGATTTTTTACCGTTTCGCGGAGCTTTGCGTAGCGCGACTACGCAAATTCCGCCCACCCCTACTTTGGAGGGCATGCCCCCTTTCTCCATCACTCTCAAAATGCACCTCCTGGCACACTACTGGTTGGGGGATGAATGGGAAGAACCCCTCTTGTTACCCCCAGTAAGTCCCACACAGTGGGATTGCTTAGAGGTCTTTAGATGACACACCCCCTTTCCCCACCACTGTGCAAACATGCTTCCTACTGCACAATTGGTTGGGGGATGAAGTCCCCTTGGATGCTGAAGGTATTTGGGAGGCAAGAGCCCCTCCTGTTACTATCAGTAAATTCCACACAGTGTGATTGCTGAGAGCTGGTCAGAGGCCTCACCCCCTTTCTCCACCACTCTGCAAATGTGCGTCCTGGTGCACTACTAGTTGGGGGATGAAGTACTCTTGGATGCTAAGGGTCCGTGGGGGCGAAGAAGCCCTCTTGTTACCTACAGCAAGTCACACACAGCAGGATTTCTGAGAGCTGGTCGATGGCCCCACCCTTTTTTCTCCACCACTCTGCAAACGCGACTACTAGTTAAAAACCATAGCTATTCACTTAAAAAACCAAAGGTTACAGGGATGTTATAGTTAGGAAATAGAATTTTAAAAAACCTTAGAAATTCACTTAAAAAACCAAAGGTTACAGGGACGTTATAGTTAGGCTCAGATTTCACTCACACGAAACCAGTGAAATTCAGCAGTTATAGTTACCGGAGCTAACTATAACTTACGCCCACGCAATGCACTGCTTATGACCTCACATATTACAGCTCTCATGACATGGTCAGTGACATCACTGATGACATCTCAAATTATATTACTTGATGACATCACTGATTACATCATCCACAGGACCACTCACACCCCATACAACCTCTCGTATACCCACTCACACAACCACTCACATACCCATTCACAGACCCATACCAGTATTCACACACCCACTCACTCCTCCATAGAGCCACTCATACAACCACTCACTCACTCGTAAAGGAACTCACACAACCAATCACTCACCCATACAGCTGCTCATACAACCAGTCACTCACACATACAGCCCAATAGCCACACACTCACCGATACAGCTACTCACACACCCACTCATTCACCTACACAGTCACTCACACACCCACTCACTCACCCATATAGCCTCTCAACACAGCCACTCACTCACCCATACAAGCACTCACACTCACTCACTTTTTTCTGCTATGGATGAATTTGGGACTACAGCACGTCATCCCCTCATCATACCTAGGTCTAGAGAAATATATCTATCCTAGTGACAGTAGCCATCCATAAATTTCTGGGCAATAAATGCCCTCAATTTTAGGACTCAATTAAAGATATTTGTGTCGAGTAGACTCTATGCATAGGTGATTCAGATTTTAGGCCAGTGACTATTTAGGTCCTGCAGAAAGCCATGAGACCCTTCTTTGACCCAGCTGAAATATGTAGACCCTTACACATGGTAGGGTACTCAAAACCCCCATCCATCGCTGATAACAACCTGTTGGATGTTATTCCTCTCATTTTATTCTAGTCAAGGAAACCATTAATAAATCATTTAACAGTGTTACTAAAGACTGTTTTAACTTTTTCTCCTCTGGCATCGGGAAACAGCTTCTCCCACAAAGATGGAAAAAAAACCTTGCTCCCTCCAAAGGTGCTTGTAGCCAACTTCTACTCTCACAAGTTCATGTATGGGAATGCCCAATGATGAAGCACACCACATTATGTGGGTGACAGCCTTGCAATTCCCAGTGGCACACCTGTCCTAAGTAGGTGTCATGGAGTAGCCCTAATCCTTTTGTGAGTATATACTGATGTGGACAGGACAACGAGCAGGCAATCTGTGTTTTTGTGCAGTGTAATTGTGATATGGGCTCACCTACTGAGTAAGTAGGAGTTCTGGCATGAGCTCACAGAGCGTAGACAAACTGACGCTTTGTAGGTTTAATATCAGTCCTCTGGAGTAAAATCATTGGGTGTCAGTGAGGATTAGATGGTTGTTCTATTTGTAAACCCCTGGGTTTTAATAAAACTAGCGATGCAAGTAATCATTTATAAGTGATCATTAATGACTTCTTTTAAAGTATTTATTCTCAGGTTTGCAGCCAGAATGGCTACCGGAATGGGCGAGAATATATGCACATGTGATTAGCATTTTAGGAAAACCCCACTATTAGATGTACTGAGTTTAACAGTCTGTGTCCATTAAATCTGTTTCTGCCAGCTGACATGGCTGGGTGACAATGGATGTGAACTTAGCTTTAGTGGCCAGGAGCGCACAAACATGTAAATATCTACATACAATTATCTATGGTGTAATTTCATAAGGAAACATATTTATTACTGGCATCTACGAACGTTTCTTAAAAATGAGTTATATATATGTAGTATTCTCATGTTGTGTTATTATGTACTGTGTTATCTTGTTCCTAGCTGCTCAGCTGTGTGAATGTTCTGTGTGGAATGTTGGTGTGTAGGCCATGAGTGGAATGCTTGAGTGGCTGGGTATGAGTGGTGACAGTTGGTGGAAGGGCTGAGCAGCTAGCAGGCTGCTCCTGGTGGGGCTGCTGTACAGGATCCATGCTACTTGTTGTCTACTTGAATAAACCTACTTGAACATCTTCTACCAGTGTGGACTACGCTATTACATTTATTTTGGAGACGAATTGGAGACATTCCCACGCGTTTAAGTTGGTCTGAGGCTGCCTGGAGATGACAAAGCGTCAAGATGTACAAGGTCAGACAACCCAAGGAAAAATTCAAACAAATTCTGGGTCACATGAGGCAACACCGAAACAAAACAAGACACGAAGAAAAGGAAGGAAACTGGAACAACACGCTTTGCAGCCCCACCAGTGTCCTTTACATCGGACAGCCCCAGCTCAAGCGTGCTGTACTCTGTTCATCTGGCACATATCTATAAGAACTGCGTCTTCAAGGGAAGTAAGCATCATCTATTTAGACTTTCTTCATGTCATCTCTATTATGAACGCTGCGCAGTTTGAGATGCTTAAGTACATTTGGAGTTACACTTTGGGACATGGTGTGTTTTGCCTACAACAAGTATTTGCATCAATTTATTCTTCTGCAAATCAGTTTGTCCCTTTTGATTTGGACTTTGCAGCGTTTTGATTGCAAGTACACGGAGTACACTCTCTGCACAGTCTTTGGTATGGTGCTTGTCCGAGGCCCATTAAAGACATTTTACTTCAAATTCGTGCCAGCAGCCTTAAACACTAAAGGATTACTGGGAAGGGCAGGATGTCTGGCATTTCTGTCACTTTGTTTTATTGCAGGTCTACTTTGTCACCGTGTGAGAGCACCATTGTGGGCCACTTTTCCGTTGTTGCGGTTGCTGTCTGTATCGGCAGCTCATGGGGGCCATGAGAGGTGAGACACTAATTGTGTTTCATTTGTTTCATAAGTTGAGACTTCGTGTCAATGTGAGTTAGTAAACCGCCGTATTGCAGTTTGAAACAAAACGAGGCGCGTGATCTCCATAGCGCGTGCAGCCTTACCTGCACCTTCAGTCTTGTGGTCTCTCCATGGATCTTTGTGACGTCCTCCATGTTCCCTGTGTTCTGCTACCTCTGGACGCCGCATGCACAGACGTACCGTGAGCCATCCGGCAGGACGTCTGCAACGTGCCGCCATCTTGTGTTTGGTGGCGTTCTTCCTTGTTTGCTTGTCTTCTGCCAACCATGCTGCCTTTTGCCTGCCACAATAAAGTTTCATCATAACCAGATGGAGTCTGGGGGACATCGCAGTGTTTCATGGCTGGAAGGGGAGGAATTGTCGATGTCGGATTCCTTTGGTGACGTGGTCCGTTTCAGGCATGTCGGAGGTAATTTTTACAGTGATAATTAAACGTCAAGTTAGACCGGAGACGTCGCTGGATTCTTGTTGACTCCCGCTTTTACAGATTTTTCTTGTATGGCTACATCGTGTGCATGTCCTCAATACTACGTTTGCACGCAGTCGATGAGCAAGTGTGCCAGTCCATTGGACACGTGGTGTATTTACAGGGATTTCTTCCACGGAAGTGTTCAGCATTGATGATTCGGACAGGGAAAGCTTCTTTGACTGTCTGCGGTCTGACTCATGTGGAACTCAGTCGCATCAGCATACATTAACACGTTATAGGCAATATTACATGCTTGTGTGTCGTGCTACATGTAGCTTCTGTTTTCCTCGTGTCTGCAATGGATTCACATGTTGCTTGAGCGGGGTACTTTACCAGTGGGTGCCCAGAGTTTTTTTTTTTTCTCGGGTGAGAGGTCGCTCACCGGCGTTGTTTCTTGTTTTACAAATTTCTACAATAGATGTTTCTGATGTTTTGCTCAGCTACAGAGCCTATTTACTTATGGTTATTCCAATAATGTGGAGAGGTGTGGTGCAGCGGCCAGGGCAGCTGACTTCGGAGCACAGGGTTCACAGTTCGATCCCCGGCTCCGGCCTCAGCTCAGCACCATGTGACTCTGGGCAATAGCTCACTTAATTTCCACTCCGGCCCCCAGCGCCTTGAGACCTGTAAGGATGAGTAGCTGCGCTATATAAAAACGGACTTAAATTTTTTTTTTACAATACATAAAGAGTTTGCATTGTTTATAGTTTATGCTGGAGAAATTTTACATGTATGTGTATTAGTCACATACCTACACTTTTTGACTTAGTGTCCTTACATGAGGGTTGACTTAAGGGTTTTGTTCCCCTTTCGCACATGAATGGGTTTTATTCCCATAACCACACTATTTGACGCTGTACCCTTACGTGAGGGTTGACTCTAAGGGTTTTTTCCCCTTTTGTCTTTTTGCAAGGTGTTGGTTCCTTGTGTGCGTAAGCCACCATGTGCTGCACGTTCAAAACACAAAGAATGGGTTTTCAGTTTCACTTGTTGCAAGGTGTTATTTTCCTTGTGTGAGTAAGCCACCATGTGCCGCATGTTCAATTTTGTTGCAGGGTTCTTGGTTCCTTGTGTGCGTAAGACACCTTGTGCCGCACGTTCGTTTTTGATGTAGTGGGTGTTTTCACTATTGTTCATGGGGGTTTTCGTCCCTTGGGTCCTTTATTTTGGGGCAGGAAATTGAGTTCCAGTCCTTTTTTTCCACACTACTGGTCTCCTTACATTGGGAGTATACACGTTGTCCCTCCCGGGAGGGAGGCAAATTAAGAGCAACTCTGGGATAATAACCCCTTTGGACATTGCAGCAAAGCATATGGTTACAATTAGAGCGTGCCTAGTTAATTGTAGGTCCCTTGCTAAATATGCTGATGATATCTGGCTGGCCCTAGCCGATCTCTCATGGGATGCAATGTTTTTAACAGAAACCTGGCTTAATGCGGACACTGTGGCAGCAATTACTCTTGCCATCCCGCCAGGTTTCAAAATGTGCTATGCAAATAGAGAGGGCAACAAAAGAGGGGGTGGGGTGGCCATTATATTTAAAGACTCATGGGAGTTGGTTTCCTCTGCCCCTCTCAATATACAGGGTATTGAAGGCCTCAATTTTTGCCTCCAAATCAATCCCTCTTCATCCCTTTCAGGTATACTCATCTATAGACCACCTGACTGTGTAGCCAATATATGTCAGGATCTTTGCAACTATATTGCTCAAAAATCGCTAGATTATGCAAATTTTATGGCCCTTGGCGATTTTAATTTACATGTGAATGATCCTCATTGCTCACAGGCAGTTCAGCTGGTCTCCTCGCTGGCAGGCGCCAATTTATTGCAAATGGTAGCCGCTCCTACCCATAAAGCAGGTCATACCCTGGATCTAGTCTTCTCGAATATTTCTTCAATGGTTATGGAGTCCCCCTGCCCTCTGGTATGGTCGGATCATTATCTGATTCCTTTTTCGGTTAGGCTGACTAATACCGGACAGGCCAGAGGCAAGCGTTTTGCCATAAAAAGAAACTGGAAAAATCTGACTGCGGCAGTACTAGGTCCTACCCTTCAGAATAACCTTCCTCTTTTATCTTTAGACCCCAATGTAGATGCTCTTGCAATAAATCAATGGATCTCCACGGCTGTGGAGGCTGTTGCTCCGGCTAGAATGGTGAAGTCTTGTAGACTGTCTCCATCGGCGCCTTGGTTCTCTGATTTACTCAGAGAAGAAAAGAGGAGGTGCAAAAGACTTGAACGCTTGTGGAGAATAAATTATTGCGACTTAGCTAAAGCAATCTACAAAAAGGCTCTGAAAGATTTTCATAAGTCGCAAAAAATAGCCAGAAGAAATTTTATTGTCTCAAGTATCCATAAGGCAGATAATTCCAGCAAAGAGGTGTTTAAGGTAGTACAGACCTTCTTTAAGCCAAAAGCAATAGAGACTGAAGTGCAACCTTCCCTAGCCTTGTGTGAAGATATTTCTAGCTTTTTTGATAATAAAATTTTAAAGGTCTACAACTCCTTTTCAGCACCCATGGTAACAGAGAAACCGGACACACCTTTGGAAGCAGTGGAGGTTCCAATGTTTACAAATTTTCTACCCATTTCACATCAGGATGCACTGGCTGAAATCCAAAAATGCAGATCAGGTGCCCCAGATGATCCTTGCCCTCCTAAACTTTGGAAAATGCTGTCTCAGTCTCTCACTGGTGTGCTAGTTCATATCTGGAACGTATCTCTTGGAACTGGCACTTTTCCCGACAAGTGGAAACACGCTACCCTTCTCCCTTTGAGAAAGAAACCCAATGGTGACCCAGGAGATCTCAACAATCTTAGGCCAATCTCCTTACTGCCTGCTCCGGGTAAAATGCTAGAGAAGCTGGTTCAGCGGCAACTGACCAACTTTGTTGAGAACAATGCCGCCCTGCATGATACACAATCTGGTTTTCGGGCAGGCTATAGCACGGAGACTGCCCTCCTGGAGGTGGCCGAGTCGGTGAGATGGTCGTTAGATTCAGGGGCTTCAGTGGTACTGGTGCTCCTGGATCTGTCTGCAGCTTTCGACACCGTCGACCACACCATGTTGGTGCAGAGATTGCAAGACACAGGTTTTGGGGGAAGGTTTTGACCTGGCTGAAATCATACTTAAGCGGCCGTACCCAAAGAGTTGCTCTACAACCATTTGAATCAAAACCTAAAGCCCTATGGTGCGGCGTCCCTCAAGGCTCCGCGTTGAGTCCTTTACTTTTTAATTTGTACCTAGCCCCTCTTTTCTCTTTGATTGCCAACTGGGGAGTGAAGGCAATCTCCTACGCTGACGACACCCAGCTGGTTTTCCCTTTTCAGGAGCGAACGACAGAGGCTTTTATGAATTTTAAAGGTTGTTTGAGAGACATAGCCATATGGATGAATACAAACAAACTAAAACTCAATGCGGGAAAAACAGAGGTGCTGTTTTTCGGCAATGGCCCTGTGCCTGCTTCAGATCTGTGGTGGCCAGTAGAAATGGGCCCTCCGCCTTCTCCTAGCACGAGTATTAAAAATCTAGGGGTGAGATGGGAGGCGGATCTCTCTTCTCGGCCCAAATCCAACAGGTCACCGCTTCGTGTTTTAGTAAAATGAGAAATCTTCGTAAATTTCTTCATTTTATGCCAGAAGATTGCCGTAAAGCCGTAGTCCATGCCACAGTGACATCTAGGCTGGATTACGCAAACGGCCTATATCTTGGCCTGCCTAAATATTCGATTAGACGTCTGCAGATGGTGCAGAATGCGGCTGCGAGACTAATTAGACGCATCCCTTTTCGACATCATGTCTCTCCGCATTTACAGGAACTACACTGGCTCCCGGTAGCTAAAAGAATTGAATTTAAGGCCCTGACTTTGGCCTATCGGGCTCTTCAGGGAAGATGTCCTAGCTATCTTAAACAAAGACTTGGCCGGTATAAGCAAAATCGCTCTCTGCGGACAAACTCTCAGAATTTGCTCCACGCTCCCCGCTTTGTGAAAGCCCGTCTGGGCGGTAGGGCGCTCACAGTAAGAACGGCTAAATTGTGGAATGCCCTACCTGGGTTTCTCCGCCAAGCTAACACTGAGACCAGTTTTAGAAAAGCGCTGAAGACATGGCTTTTTAGCAACGATTAGGTCTGACTTCAGTGCCTAAACTTATGTGCACGCGCTGCTTGCTGCTAGAGCGCCGGGACACCTCTGTTTTTGAGGTAGCTGTTCGCGCTATATAAATTTCAGTATTATTATTATTATTATTGTTTGGGGGGCAGGAATTTGGGTTTCAGTCCCTTTTTCCACATTTTTACTTTGTCTTTCTCCCTACATAGGAGGGTACACGTTTTTTCTCCTTACATGAGTAATTTACACATTATATTTATTAAAGGAGGAGGATGGGTGTTTTGTATGTATCTTTCCTCCTTGTGTGGTTTTCTCCCTCTCGTGATGCAGTTTCTACTGTTCATCCCTGGGTTATGAACCATTGACTTTTGTTGTACATTGTTGTTTATAGTTTTTAAAGTTTAGTTTAATTATTCTTCTGTTTTATAGGAAAGAGATAATGTAGTATTCTCATGTTGTGTTATTATGTACTGTGTTATCTTGTTCCTAGCTGCTCAGCCAGTGTGAATGTTCTGTGTGGAATGTTGGTGTGTGGGCCATGAGTGAAATGCTTGAGTGACTGGGTATGAGTTGTGACAGTTGGTGGAAGGGCTGAGCAGCTAGCAGGCTGCTCCTGGTGGGGCTGCTGTACAGGATCTAAGCTACATGTTTATCTACTTGAATAAACCAACTTAAATGACATCATACCAGTGTGGACTACGTTATTACAATATATATATATGAACACATTTTAAATAACCGGTATTTGTGCTCCGAAGCACTGTGCTAGTTGAATTCTGCATGTATTTTATTAATTGTTCTCATAAACAAAGGGTCATCATGGCCATAATTGTCTGACATCTACTGCAAGAAATAGGCAAAGGGGAGTCCCACTTAGAGTTTGGAATTTCATTATTTTGTTGCAAGGTGGCACTGCCACACATCAGCATATGGCATGGCACCAGAGTATCACAGATTAAATACAGTCTGAGAAAAATATTGTGTTTAAAATAATTTGCAAAAATATCGAACATTTGAACTAATAACAGAACAATTACACAAATGCATTCATTAATTTGAACCAGTGGTTACAGGTGGAGTCTCCCACCCCCCAACCACCAGCACAAATTGTTTGGGGACTGATACTTATTTTTTCTCGTCAGATTTTTATCCAGAACAAGAGATAGAAAAATACAAAAGGGAAGATGAAGAGAAAGATAGAAAAACAGTGAAGATGGTGAAATCGGGGTTGAAAATGTATGTATAAAAGTGAGATAAAGGGTCTGGGAGTATTTGGTGATAAATTAAGGAGGTGTGAGATGTATACGGCATCCCAATATTCGTAGCGCCAACTGTGGGCTTCTGAGCAAACATTTGGGCCCTAGCACATATTATTTTTGACAAATTAAGCACTACACAAATGGAACTATCTATTTTTTGAAACAATATTTAGGATACAATATTTATTTCTGAAAATAGTTTTGTCAAAGATATTGTGACATACATCCTAACATACATCTATGTATGAAGTGCCCTCTTCGGGAAATCAGTCACTACCATCAAGACAAGGCTGTGTCCCTCATTTCAGTGAAAGAGCTGCGTGCCCCCTTTCCTGTTTACCAATAGCACCATTTCCCATCCTAGTCATACCACCAGGAAGCATGTCACACTGTGTTAGGAAGGAAAGGTTCGGGCTGCAAAATGGTGTTGCCTTGTCCTATACAAAAAGATACAATGGTAGCCTTGAAACCACTGCCATCATGTTAATTATTCTGGAGGTAAGAAGTTTGACACTAATATTCTAGGTACTGTATTGTACTGTAATCTGTGCACTAATTTCTCAATTCTTTGAATAAAGTCAAATAAATGTAGACATTAGTAAGAAAAGATTAAGTCACCACGGTCAGCCAAAAAGATCTATTAATGGTAAGAACGAAAATAAGCAAAGATATTTCCAAGAAACTATTGATGAGCACCGAGAACATGGCCAGCTAATTGGATGGCCTAATGACAAGAAAAGTAGCTCTGTTTGAAGATTGTTAAGTCTTATTTCAAAAGGAACGAATAATGTAACTACTCAGACGGTCATAACACTGTGATCTATGAAGGCCACCAGACGTGATTTCTTTGAAAGTCAGTAAGAGACTCCATTAGAGGCTAATTAAAGTTAGTAGGTATCACCCTCAGAATCTTTCAGTCTGGCATAAGAGAGTGTGTAGGGCCAATAAATGTCCTTCATTCTGGAGAGAAGAAACAAACACACAGAGCATGGTAGACAATCTGCATAGCTGACAAAGGTCTTAAGAGAGCAGGGAACACATTTCCTGTACTTCACGCAAGGGATCGCTGCATGGAAAATTGCATCGCTGTGTTGCAAGAAGGGCAGAAAATAGCACTGCTCCAGATTTAGTAAATATCACCCTCCAAAGACATTACTGGGGGTACCGCGCTAAATTTGACTGTTCGGCGTGAAGCAGATCCATGAGCTGGGACTCAAAGTTAAGTTTGCTTGATCTAGAGTAGGCTTTGAACTGGAGGTACACAATGCAGGACAATGTCCTACCTGTAAACACCAGAACAGGGGTCAGACATGTACTATGTGTGCTTTAGTTGAGAACACATGTTACATGTAGGGTATATCAGGAGAAATACTGCTTTCCTGAGTGCATGCATGTGTTGGATTTGTTCGATTAGCTGGAGGGATGAGCGGCGGGCCGTTGGGGACAACCTATGTATGGAGCACACATGTCAACTGGACTACATGTGCAAGCCTTGAACAATATTTCCCTTTTATTTGGATCTTGACACTCTGGCTCTTTATGGCCTACACCTTTGTATTATGATGCCAATGTAACAATGACAGTGAGCACTCATGTTTGTATTGCAGAAATGTAATAAAACGGTAAATAAAGTAAAAAAAAAAAAAAAAAAATACTGCTTGATCCCTTGCTTAACCTGCACAAAAGTTATCAATCTCATGCACACACAGCTGTGTCTGAGATGTACGCTCCTGCTGCACCACTGTAGAAGGAGGCCCGCACAGGGTGAAACATACCTCCAACTCCTGTTTAGTTTACTGATCTCTTGGAAATATTCTCCTGGGGAAATGTCAATGGTGCTTGTTTCTGCTGCGTCTACTAGCATGAGACTCTGGGCACAGACACGGCAAACTATGAACATCATACATAAAGTTATGCAAAGATACTATGCAGCCATTGTCCTCTCCATCCCCCCAGCCAAGGTTCTAGCCTCATCCAACACCAGGCATGAATGCCATTGTCCTCCATACATCTGACATGCTGCAGTCATTCCTTGTGCCAATAGGGAGATTGAGCGTTCACCATTGTTAGATGGTCTGCACCGCAAACATTAACCGTTTCTCAAGTAGATACCAAGGACCCAGCTATTTCACACCCAATCTAGAAACTTCTTCAAGGTCAGGTAATGTAATGGGGCCACGAAGATACCTCTCTTTGAGTGTGCCGTCTTGTGACTGCAATGTAGAGTATGATTGTCATAAAGAGGCAAACATATTTTGCATGTCTGATAAAGCTGTACCATTCTTATTCTGTTTGATTTCTTCTGGCTTGTCCTGTGTTTTATCACCAGTGGACTTGACAATCCATTAGTCCACTAGATGCTCTTCGTGATTTTCGCTGGCTTTGCAGCCAGCGTCAAGTACTTATAACCGAGGTGGGCTACTGTGCCCTCTTGCCCAGCTAAAACGAGACAAAAGGCTAGTAGCAATTGATCACAGTTCAGGGCAATGGCCCATTTAACACTGTAAGGAAGATTCCCCTGGGAAGTCTGGGGTCCTTAGTTTATCACAGAGGTATGCGTGCTATGGGCATGTGAAATATCACATAATAGAAGTGCTGTTTGACTGGTAGACTATGAAGAGATATTCATCCTCTGGAAGTTATGGTGTGCATCTGCACATGAATGGTTGCTTCCCATAAAGTTTGTCTTTGTATTTCCCTGTGGATCTGACAACACACCCACTGCTGCCTCGGTGCTCTGCCATAGAACACATATGAGTATCTAGTGGTTGGGGTGAATGTACATCTGCTTTCCTTGTGAGCCAGCTTCAGCCTGACTCAACCCTCACACTTCCCTGTTTCTTTGTGGGGGGCTGGGCATGGCAGAGCAACCAGAAGGATCTGGCAAATAGATTTTCCAGCGCTCCGTTGCCTATCCAAAATTCCTTTGAAGATGCAGTCCATTCCAGTTAGTGACTTGCTTGAATTTTGAGGAAAGCATGCTACACACAACAATGTTGCAAAACAAAACATGATACATATTGATCCCATCTAGGCAGCAGTTGTACTTTGTCAGCACATCAAATCGAGGCTTTGTGCACCAACCTAGACAGACATTTGCCAGAATCAAGACTGTGTTTGCTGCTGTAAACCACACCACAGTAGCAGGAATTAGACTAGAGAAGCCAAGCTGCTACAACCTGCATTTAACGTCTGTGGTGAGAAGCACATCCCTACCCAGAAGCCCAAATACCAATGGCTACATGAATGGTTTCCCCCATGGATTTCATCTTGATGAAGTGGACTTCAGAGGAGCCACAGTGGCCTTGTAGCCCAGCTGGCAAGAATCATTTGTATGACTAGATGGTTTAAAGGTAGCAAGGTTTTTATATGCATTTATTATTTTACATACAACACAGGCCTGGTTGTATACTAACATGATCCCTGTGTGTGCATTTAAACAAGTAGCATGTTGGTGCAAGTATAAGGCCAAGAAGGCAGACTAATCAGCTTGAATGGTACAGCTTATGTGCGCTTGAGTGACTTGATGTTTTTACACGTGTGCTATCACAGAGGAGAAAGTATACTTTCCTTTCTCTGCTTCACACGCTGTCTATGAATTCAGCAGCTAAAATGTAGACACAATGAGAGATGACCTTGTGAAAGTATCAGTAAGCTTCTATGTATAACTATATTCTGAAAAAAGAAGCTTTATTCGATGATATAGGAGCCGCGTATGAGTGGACCCCTCCTTACTTCATCACCATGCTTAAGAAAGGTATATAGGGTTCTAATGTAAGTAGGGGTTAGATACATTGACCTATTGTTGGACGAGATGTTGAAATAAGGAATTTTGACTTCACGCTTGATGGCACACTAAAGTCGGTGGAGAGGAGTAGCAATTCCCCAAATTAAATGCCAAGAGAATCTGAATTTCATTAAAGACACAGTGTCTAACGTTAGGCACTATTCCTTTAATGCCACTCTAAGCAGCACTTGAAAGAACTTTACATCATAGAACAGAGTAGAACATTCATAACATATAACAAGTCCATGCTCAGAACAATCTGCCTCTTGAAATGCAAAACTTGCTCCCTCCTTCATAGATGAACAAAAATAAAGAATCCTTAGAGTAATGAAGCTCCTGACAGGAAGCAACCTATTGGGTATTATCTGAAACAAAACTAAAGATTAAAACTCCAGTTTATGCAAGCTTGAAGAACACTAAGTCAACAAGGCAACCATAAATACATTTCCATCTATAACTATACCAATTTTCATTTTTTAAGTATACATTTTAATTTTCTAAAAAAAGGTACATCCAATTAGTCTATAACAGTAGGGTGGGATAATGTTACCCTACATGGCTTTAATGAAATTCAGATTCTCTTGGCATTTAATTTGGAGAATTACTATTTCATTACAAGACCAGAGGCTACCATTATGCATGTTGGTAGCCCTCCAGTACTACATTGGACATGTGCTCAATTGGCTTACAGTAATGCTTAGCAAATGTGGAGGAGTTAGACGAGTCAGCGGCTTTCAAAATATCCTCCAGCCTGCCGCCTTTCCAAAAGGATTGACTAGCCATAGCTCCCCTCATAGAGTGAGCTTGAAACATCTGTAGGTCAAAACCGGCCTGTTGCATAGTCCATTTCACCCACCTTGCAATGGCAAATGCTTTAAGGGTCTTATAAAGGAAATCAAAAGCTGGTCAGTGCCATGAGGGCGAAACTCACTCATTCTAGAATCATATTCCCTCATGCAATTCATAACACACATCTTTCTGTAAGAATCACATTTTGGATAAAATATGGTATCAGACATTGTTTTAGTCCTCCTAGTAATCTCAAAAGATACCTCTAAAAGCATCGTAGACTCATTACTTACTTCCAAAGTTTTAACATGCGACACATGTTGACAAGATATTAGACAGAGAAAGGAAGCCAGCTTCATAGAAAGTCTTTTCAGATCCAAATATCTATTACCAGGCCAAGAGGAAAACATACCAGAACTAAATTTACATCCCAGAGACTGTCATACCTAGGTCTAGGAGGGCCTCCTTAACCCAATGCTCTCAAGCACTCTACAAATCAAAACATTATTTTCCCATGCTCCTGCCATTTACCACATTGTGCCCTGCAGAGATCGCAGAGTGTAGCAGTTAACGGTTCTATAACTAAGGCGCCTATCAAACTGCTCTACCAGAAAATTAACTACTTCAACTATAGGAGCCTCCACAGGATCCAAATACCTTTCCAAGCACCAACGTACCCAAGTCTTCCATATTCTTTTATACCTGTATCGGGTTCCTGGAGCCCAGGATTCCTCAAGGAGTTTCTCAGCTCTTCCCAAAAGGCCTGACATGTCTCTAGATGTCCTGATATTCTCCATGCAAGAAGGCTCAAAGTCCCTGTCTAAACCAGAGCCTGTTTTTCGCCATCTGCATCATTCAAGAGACCCTTCACGGCAGGACGAAAGAAGGTAATGTTGCAAGCTAGCTCCAAGGTCATTGTGAACCATGCCTGTGACACCCAAACTGAGTTATTAGGATAAGTGAGCATCTCTCCTGTCTCACCTTCTGAAGAACGCTCTGAATCATTACAAAGGGCGGGAACGCTTAAGCGTTGGTCCCCTTCCAAGTCTGAAGGAAGGCTTTCAATGCTACAGCACCCGGGTCTGGCATCCAACTGTAGTACCTACTCAGTTGAAAGGTCAGCCTGCTCACTGCTCTCAGGCTAACTTCAGTGGGCCCCACATCTGAGACAGTTTGCTGAAACAAACCATGCTCAATTTCCAACTGCTAAAATCCCATAAAAACCTTGAATTCCAGTCCGCAGTCACATTTGCTTTCCCAGGCAAATATTCTGCCTTCAAGTTGATTTTGTGTTCTAAACAAAATAGCCAAAGTTTCTTGGCTAATTCTAAGGATCTTGTTCCTCCTAAGTGATTTATAAATGCTACCGCAGAAACATTGTCAATTTTTAACAAAACTGCTCTGGCTTGCAAACAATATTTGAAACTCATGAGAGCATAGAGACCTAGTGTCAACTTCAAATAGTTTATGTGATGCAACCTTTCTGCATGTGACCACAAGCCATCAGTATCCTGTACACCCAAGTGTGCACCCCAACCGCTTAGACTCGCATCCGACTCCAGAATGAAGTCTAGAGAGCATCCAAAGATCGCCCTGCCAACCCAGGAGTCCAAATTCTCCAAACCACCATTTCAACTCTGACTTGGGTTCTTGATCTAGAGGCACCTTGTCACAATACCACAATCCTCCCCGAAGGGCCTTTGCTTTATCCCTGGCAAAACATGATAATGTAAGGGACCCGGAAAATTGCCTGAATAGAAGAAGACAAAAGACCTAAAAGCCTGGCTAGTTCCTTCAGAGTTAAAGTTTGAGAATATATACCTTATCTCTTTTCGAATTCGGTAATCTTCTTTAGGGGCAAAGACAGAACCACATTCACATTATCTGGTGTAAAGCCCAATAGACCAAAGGGGAGTGCATAGAATTGGTAAAGTCGACCCCTCCAGGTGAATTGAAGGTAAGGTTGACACTCCTGGCCTTGGGAATGGTAAAGTAGACATCTTTCAGGTCCAACTTCCCTAACCAATCTTTCTTTAGAAACATATCTCTTAAAATATGGATCCCTTCCACCTTGAATTGCCTGTAGACTAGGAATCTGTTCATATTTCTTAGGTTTATCACGGGCCTCCACTTCTTGTCTTTCATTTCTACCAGGATGAGTGTAGTTGCAAAAACTCTGCATTCTAAAGGTACTTCTACAATGGCGCTATTCTCCAACATACATTTTACCTCCTCTTCTACTACTTTCTGCTGAACAGTGGACAAAATTAGCTCTCTTGGAGGAGCAACTTGGAAGAGTTTCTTCAGGAAACCTATTCTGAGTCCTTGGTTGGTTATGAACTAAGGAACCTGCCAGGAAGAAGAACCGGAAAAGCTGAAGGGGGAGATCTGCCCCTGTGCTGTGTGCTGTTGGGGTTGGCCTGCAGCGGTTGCCACTGTCTTGGGCAGGGAAAGGACTGGACTGTGCTTTCATCATCCTGCTGTTAGAGTTTTCTCCAAGGGTTTAAAGTAGAGTTTGCCTCCTGTTGGAAGTCTCAGGGATAGAAAAGACTTCAAAGATCCCTTTTGGGAATCAAATGAAACCTTTGCCAAGGAGAAGAGCTGGAGAAACTGAGGAGGAGTACTGCCCCTTTGCTGTTTGCTGTCTGGGGTTGGCCTGCAGTGGATGTTTCTGCCAAGGGAAGGACAAGGACCTCACTGTGTGCGGTGTCCCCTGCTTGAGCAAGATCTCCAAGGGCTTGAAATATAGCTTGCCTCCAGTTAAAAAGTCTCAGGGACACAAAAGACTTGCTGCAACTGTGCTGGCTCTGCCATCTGTGAGTCCTACCCTTGCCTGAGGTGCCTCCTGCAGTCAAAAGGCCTCAGAAGTGGGTTTTGCAGCTGCTCTCTGCAAGAACCGGCGCGAAGCATCGCGAAACCATGCAAAGCCTCCCAGAGCCGACGCCGGGAATCGCAAAGCTCCTCACCCGCGCACACAAAGCACTCCACAACTCCGGACCAGCCTACCTCAACAGACGACTCAGCTTCTACACCCCCACCCGCCAGCTCCGCTCGACCAGCCTCGCCCTCGCCACAGTCCCCCGCATCCGGAAAACGACCGCCGGCGGCAGATCCTTCTCCCACCTCGCCGCCAAGACCTGGAACACCCTCCCCACCAACCTCCGACAGACCCAAGACCTACTGGCCTTCAGAAGACTCCTCAAGACCTGGCTCTTCGATCAGTAGCAGCACCACCCCCCTCTTCCCCCAGCGCCTTGAGACCCTCACGGGTATGTAGTGCGCTTTATAAGTGACATGATTGATTGATTAATTGAGTCCCGCCGGGCGACGCAAAGCCTTGCCGCGCAGCACCGACGCCGGACGACGTGAAGCCTCGCAAAGCGACACCTCACCACCAGTGCGCAACACATCGCACTTGGGTGCCAAGTCTACAAGAACACCGGGGCCGCAGTAAGAAACCGACGCATCACCTCCCCGCACAGTAAGAAACTGACTCATCACCTCCTCTTCAGTAAGGAACCGATGCATCACCTCCCCTGCGTGGCAGTAAGGAACTGACGCATCACCTCCCCTGGAGTAATGAACCGACGCATCACCTTCCCTGGGCGTACTGAACAGATGCATCACCTTCCCTGTGGCTGTTTTTGTTTGTGACTGTGAGAATCCAAGGTACTTTGTGTTGAAAGTGTTGCATCCATAGTTTGCTATGGACAGAACTGTTTTTGCCTTCGAAGGATTACATTTTGGTTACTGTATTGTGGATTATTGTCGTCTTGGTCTTGTTTGGTTTAGATAAAGATTACTTATTTTTCTAAACTGGTGTGGTGTACATTTGTAGTGTTTTCACTGTATTACTGTATGTGTTCACAAATGTTTTACACACTGCCTCTGAGATAAGCCTGTCTGCTCGTGCCAAGCTACCAAGGGGGTGAACAGGGGTTATTTTAGAAGTGTATCCCCCTTACCCTGACTAGGAAGAAGGGTACCTACTTGGACAAAGGTGCAAACTGTTGCCAACTAGAGACCCCCATTTTCTAACAGTTCATCACTATCGTCATCCTCTGCCAACATGACACAGCAAGGTAGAACCCCTGAGGGTACCTTTTGGGTATATAAGCGCCACATCTTTGCTGGGGCGGGCAGAGGAGAAAGACTTCCATGCTGACACGAGACGCTGAGGTTCCTGCATGCAGACACTCCAGCACGCAGTGGTCTGACATCCCTCGCGGGGTGACCATCTCGAGACCAAGACGGGGTCCTTTGTTCTCTCACATCAGGAAATAGGGTTGGCTTTATCCTAGGGGGATTCTTGGCTATACGCCTACATACATGCTAGGTACATCTAGTTAGGGTTAGCATGTTCGAGGGTAAATGGGTGGTCACACTTGGCTTACAGGCTCACGAGACCCGCACGCACTCTGCTCGTTCACTGAGAAGAAGGAACAACAGTGTGAAATACAGTGGCACTTTATTAAGCAATTCAGTAAAACAAAGAACTGTTCATCGTCAAATGCTACTCATGGACACATGAGCAGGATGAAATAAAAGCATTGACCATTTTATAAATCATATTTTAAGTGAAGCAAAAATATGCAGATATATATCAATTAATATGCAGCAGCCTAAGGGGGCAAGTCTTAAATGAGGGGTCAAGAATAGGCAAGAGCCTAGAAGGCAAATCTTAACTAAGAGAGCAAAAGACCATCCAAGACTATACAATTTAAACTAAGACAAATGCAATGAATTGGGTGTGGATGAGCTAAATTAGAGAGGCTGACAAAGGCAAAAGGCTAATAATCTGAAAAGAGCACTACCACCTGGGAATAGAAGTTCTAGGCCCAAGATCAGGAGAACGGTCGACCGGGAACCCTCACCGTGCAAGGCACTGGAAGAAGAGTTCGGGGCGTGGACATGGGTGCAAACCTTTTATATGGCTTAATGCAGAACTCCCACCCACAGTTGACGTGGGCCCTGACGTGGGTACTTGACCGCACGCTTACAGTAACTTTGGAAAGTTTTGGAGAACACAGAAGTGTGCCTCATGAGAACACAGAAGTGGTACCATGGTGAAACAGGTGCTTTTAGCAGGTGGTCAGTGCTCTTGACCGCAAACATAAAAAAAAGATAACTTTCATCCTAAGATGCTCGGAAATTTATATTTTATACATTATTTCTATGCCAAGCAGCCGCCTTTTGGTTCCGCTTGAGCAAGTTTGGAAAGTTTCTTAACTAAAAATATTGCAAACATTGCTTGTGAAAGACCAAGATGTACCAGCAGAGTTTCGCGTACGTGTGGGCTAACCTTATTCTCGTAACTGTGGAAATCTACAAGGGGGGGGCTGGTGCCTCGCAGCGCTGTGGATGGCACAAGTCCCTGCTGTCAGACCAGTGAGGCCTATGAGATTTGTTTTATTAAAAATGATAGCAAGAGGCAGTGGGCTTTGGGCCTACGTGTATGTATCTAAGGAGGTGTGGTTGGGCTGAAGGAAAACGGCGTACTAAAAGGCTGAAGGAAAACGGACAACTTAGGTCATCTATCAGGGCCTCACTGGTGGGGCCTATGTTTGATGGGCAGAGCAGAATGGTACATAGGATTTGTGTTATATAGTAGAACGGGACCCTACTTCAAGCATCATAGGAGTATGCCTTACTATTGTCATGTATCTATATACCTGCATATATCCATTGTTTTAGCACTATGGTAGAATTCTACCATCTATTTACTCTGTTGGTGCTTATAATGATATATATCTTTTTCTGTCTCATGGTTGTTGCAGGACACATTTTACATTAGAATGACGCTGGTTCAATAAATGCTTATTGAAAACGTCCCTATTGTTTATTCTGTGTATCTCTCTGAGACAAAGTGAGCACGAGTGACTGAGCGACAAGTACTGTACTGTTTCCATGATCCCTGAGGGGTCAGGGTTGTCATGTTTGATAGTTGCCAAAAACTATTTTCTCCTTGGTAAGAAGGGGTCATTGTGGTACTGTGAGCTAGCTAGGATACAGGAGAACAAATCTGGTAGGGGTGTCTGGAATCAGTCTGGTCCCCAATCCCACAGTTTATGTTGTCTAAACAAGCAGATCCTATATGGATTTATAGGAACTACACGACATGGTGCCCAACGTGGGTTTGGTTCTTATTTAATGGTCAAATCTGAGTAGTTCAGTTGTGCTTTCTCAGAGACACCTACTCACATATACCCAGAGATGTCTGGAGTGGGAAGGGAAAAATCCACCGCAGCTGAGTATTTCCTATGTATTGGCTGTAGGTTTATTCAAGCTTGAAGGATAAAGATTCCCTATTGTGCATAAAACCTTATCAAACTTTCCTTGAAATTCTTTCAACAATGTCTGTCGAAGAGAACACTGCATCACATGTGAATGCAGCAGGAGATGGGGAGCAGGAAGGTGCTATAAACATTTCAGAAAATGTTAGAAATGCACTTACTTTAAAACTAGCAGAGTTTGGAGTCCCAGCATTGTGTGGGACTGTAACATTCGTGATTGAGGCACACGCGTCATTCAGGACGGAGGTATTCTATTCGTCGGTCAAATTCTCATCTGCAGACGCACGCACAAAAACATTTAATTCCTATACTCCGGATGAAACACCAGAAAAATACTGTACGACGAGGACATTGAAGTTCCTCTCAGTTACCAGGAGCATATAAACTGGTTTAAAGGTGCCCTCCCACACATCACAGAAAAAGTAAGACTCGGTCCGCTCAGCAGAGACAGAGCAACTTGGCCGGTCCTGACGGCTTACACACCGCATCCTGACGTTTACACATTGCCAATAGCAGCCTTACGTTCACTTCACAAAGAAATAATATAACTTTACAAAAATCTGACACACTAACACTTCAACCTCCAAGGGTTACACCAGCAGGTCAACTACAAGGGACTACAACTTAAATCACCCCACAAACGCTGAACGCGGTTATGGGTAGGATACTCACTAAACGTGAGCAAATGCCATTCTGGATAGCACAGAAAATTACACAGAGACAGTGTTTCCACACACAGGCCCACAAAAAAACACAGAATACTAAAAATGTGCTTGCCAATGGGGATAGCTACACCGATAGAGGACTGTACCTCTTCGGGTACAGTTTTCGCTGCCATCTACACCAGAACTCATGGTATCCCCTCAATAGCTGTGGTACCAGAAGTATTAAGATAAATACAGAATGAGTATGGAGCAGAACCTGCTCTGAACTTGGGGATGAAATTAGTAGGCAATTTTTCCCAGGTATCTACAATTATGCTAGCAAACATAAAAGGTGAGGCAGCAGCGGTGGCTATACACCAGCGCCAAAGGGAATGCACCCCTGCACAACAGGAGCAAGAACAACCTAAAATTATCTAAGACACATACGCCAAATTAGATAGAGATAATTTGGGAGCTAGAGCTACAAAACCACAAGTAATGAGTAGTCCTGAAAAGGATAACTCCAAGCAAGCACCTGATCCTTCTAAAAAGAAATGGGATAATACACAACAGAAAAATAGAAAGAATAGATCACAATATAGTTGTGGGTCTCCTCATCGGGAGCCCTCTGAAAGGGGTATAACCTTAGAAATCATGATAATATTAAAAAACCTGACAGGCATCAGGATACTGATACACAATCCTCTCGCTTCTTTCAGGGTTCATCAAAAAACTCCGAGAGGGAACGACGGTAAGAACACAGATCAGAAGAACGAACAAAGTCCAGAGATACACATCATACTTCGGACTATAATATAAAAAAAAGATAAACCAAAATCAAAACCTCAATTTAAAAAGAAGAAAGTAGCTGGCCTTAAAATAAGAAATGCCCAGGCTGCTAAGGACTCAAATTCTGAACGGGGAATGGGCTCTGACGATGCTAGACAACGCAGAAGAAGTAACAATAGCTCGCCAGAACCTGATGGAATTTCTGGTGACAGCGGCGTTGAATGAACATATCACGAAGGAGACACCTGATACTAGGGTGAGTGTCCCACAGCTGGTATACAAAATAACACTCCAAATGGAGGGGGACATACCTAAGGAGGTTAAAGGTCTCTTTTGGGAGAACCTGAGTTTTGGTCATGACATCCTTTTGGCTGAAAAAGATTGGCCCCCTGAGTTTGTTATGGACTGCCCAAAAGGAGAACAGTTATTTTACCTGCATTCTCTGACCTCATTCCAGAATCTTTAAAATATTCATTCGCGCAGGAGTGGGCAGTAGCACTTACTCCTGCATTATACCGCAATCATGTAGGGTGGGATGCTGAGTCAACTCACCATATAATCCCAGTAAAAACTACTACAACTGCACAGAGACAATATCCAATAAAACAAGATGTGAAAAAACAAGTCAGAGAGATCTTAGATCAACTTGAATACCAAGGTGTAATAGAGAATCACACCTCTTCCATGAATAATCCTTTGTTTCCTTTAATGAAGCCCGATAATTCATATTGTTTAGTTTTAGACTACAGGCTTTTGAACACATGCAAAAAGACATTTGCCGTACAGAATGCACACAGTGCCGCATTAATGAATAACATTGTGCGGGAAAAATACAAAACAACACTAGATATTTCAAATGGATTCTTTTCTCAAAATATAGTGCCTGTGAGCAGATATTTGACAGAATTTTCAGCCCTAGGCTCTCTGCGTGAATTCTGTCGACTGCCCCAAGGGTATAAGAATAGCCCGGGTTGTTCTCAGCAAGAGTAACACAGTTGCTCCAAAATTTGGATGAGGAGGCATTGTCCTATGTAGATGATATTTATCTGACGGATGATGAATTATTGGATCACTTGACCAGGGTAAACCACATAATTTTGGGATTCGCCTCTGAGGGCTATAAATTTAACTTTAAAAAATCTAAAATTGCTAACCTCAATGTCCTATTTTTGGGATATGGGCTTTCAAGTGAAGGGAAAAGCCTGGCAGCTAACTTCTTAGAAAAATGTGTGCTGCTCCAACCTCCAAAGACTATGAAAATCTTACAATCCATTTTAGGATACCCAAATTTTGGCAGAACATACATTTTAAATTGCACTATAAAAGAAAAACCTTTCTACGACTTAATAAGACCTGATTTTTCAGTTCACCATTGGACACAGGAACACACAGAAATCCTACGTTCCTTACAAGCTGACATGATAGCTTCCAAACACTTACACACACGTGTAAACACTACGAATTTGGTGATCCGTGCAGTCGCAGGTCAATCCGGGTACACTTACCTAACCTTCAATGAAGGCGAAACTGTACCCATAGCATATAAATCTCATTTGTACACAAACGCTGAGATGCGCTTTGTGTTCAGATTATAACAGCAGTACAGACTGCTGGAGTAAGAGAAAGAGCACTGGCACAGGGGGAAGGAATAATTGTCATGACTCCAGTACCGGCCTTAGAGGCTGTTACAAAAGCTAGCCTTCCAAACGCAAAAGCACTACATCCACGATGGATACAATGGGCTAATTCTCTCACTGCAACAGATGTAGACTACAAATTTGATTCTACATTAAAAACACAAGCAGTTCTGCAATATAAAGAAGAATATCCTCTCCCTAATGAAATAATGCCTCTAGATCAGTATGATTACATTATTTACACTGATGGATCTGCTCAGACTGCAATAGGAAGTAAACAGCAATACAGCGCAGAGCATCCTTTTGGCTGAAAAAGTTTGGCCACCTGAGTTCGTTATGGACTGCCCATAAGGAGAAACGGTTATTTTACCTGCATTCTCTGACTTCATTCCAGAATCTTTAAATTATTCATACGCGCAGGAGTGGGCGGTAGCACTTGCTCCTGCATTATACCGCAATCATGTAGGGTGGGATGCTGAGTCAACTCACCATATAATCCCAGTAAAAACTACTCCAACTGCACAGAGAATATCCAATAAAACAAGATGCGAAAAAACAAGTCAGGGAGATCTTAGATCAACTTGAATACAAAGGTGTAATAGAGAATCGCACCTCTTCCATGAATAATCCTTTGTTTCCTTTAATGAAGCCCGATAATTCATATTGTTTAGTTTTAGACTACAGGCATTTGAACACATGCAAAAAGACATTTGCAGTACAGAATGCACACAGTGCCGCATTAATGAATAACATTGTGCGGAAAAAATACAAAACACTAGATATCTCAAATGGATTATTTTCTCAAAATATAGCGCCAGTGAGCAGATATTTGACAGAATTTTCAGCCCTAGGCTCTCTGCGTGAATTCTGTTGTCTGCCCCAAGGGTATAAGAATAGCCCCGGGTTGTTCTCAGCAAGAGTAACAGAGTTGCTCCAAAATTTGAATGAGGAGGCATTGTCCTATTTAGATGATAATTTTCTGACGGATGATTAATTATTGGATCACTTGACCAGGGTAAACCACATAATTTTGGGATTCGCCTCTGAGGGCTATAAATTTAACTTTAAAAAATCAAAAATTGCCAACCTCAAACTCCTTTTTTTGAGATATGAGCTTTCAAGTGAAGGGAAAAGCCTGACAGCTAACTTCTTAGAAAAATGTGCGCTGCTCCAACCTCCAAAGACTCTGAAAAGCTTACAATCCATTTTAGGATTACTAAATTTATGCAGAACATACATTTAAAATTGCGCAATAAAAGAAAAACCTTTCTACGACTTAATAAGACCTGCTTTTCAGTTCACCATTGGATACAGGAACACACAGAAATCCTACGTTCCTTACAAGTTGACATGATAGCTTCCAAACACTTACACACATGTGTAAACACTACACATTTGGTGATCCGTGCAGTCGCAGGTCAATCTGGGTAGACTTACCTAACCTTCAATGAAGGCGAAACTTTACCCATAGCATATATATCTCATCGGTACACAAACGCTGAGATGCGCTTTGTGTACAAATTCTAACAGCAGTACAGACTGCTGGAGTAAGAGAAAGAGCACTGGCACAGGGGGAAGGAATAATTGTCATGACTCCAGTACCAGCCTTAGAGGCTGTTACAAAAGCTAGCCTTCCAAACGCAAATGCACTACATCCACGATGGATACAATGGGCTAATTCTCTCACTGCAACAGATGTAGACTACAAATTTGATTCTACCTTAAAAACACAAGCATTTCTGCAATACGAACAAGAATATCCTCTCTTGAATGAAATAATGCCTCTAGATCAATATGATTACATTATTTACACTGATGAATCTGCTCGGCCTGCAATAGGAAGTAAACAGCAATACAGCGCAGCATGTGCGATTGTAAAGGGTCAAATGCGGGATGGCAAGTTCCGTCCTAGCTATATGCAGATTCAATCTCTAGGAGATTGCAAGGCTCAGCTGGCAGAACTAAAAGCCCTAATACTGGCACTAAAAAATACGGATCGAGAATTCCCCACACTTGTGTGCGATTCATTTTATTGTGTCCAGTCATATAATGAATATCTTCACTACTGGGGTCAGAATGGTTTTAAAGATTCAAAAGTTGCACAATAAAGCACAAGTTGCTCTGGATACAAGTGGCAGAGCTGAAAAAAGGCTTGCCACAGGCTCACGTGATTCATACGCTGAGTCATCAATGTGTTGGCCTGCACATTGAAGGAATTAATCGGCTGATGAAGCCACCAAGGCAACAGCTGCTGTAGCTGAAATCACTTGTTCAAAAACGACGGACAGATAATGGTTGCTGCAATCGCTTCATGCAAAAACAGCACAGCCTTGCCAAAGGCTTTCCACTCAAGTACTCCTACAAGTTAGATGCGCAAAATATTCTGTATGCTCAAATTCCAGGAGTGGGGGATAGAGTAATACCAAACATGGATCACAGACTAGGTTTAATTCTAGCTGCACACGAGGGTCTAGGTTCAGCACACGCAGGGATTACTGCAACGGTTTCACTATTGAAACAACGTTATTGTTTGCCAGGTTTTTTTTAAATAATAAACTTTATTGAGTTTTGTGGTACATAACGGGCAATGCCCAATACATATATTCCGGATACAGTATATTATGGAATGGTACCAATTATATCCAAACAACAGTATCGCCTGTGAACATACAGGCCAACAACTAAACTTTGCACAGGTTTTATCATGTTCCACTGTGAGAAATGTTTATATGAACATATGTAGATGACAGAGATGGCTCATCTTACTATTATATGATCTACACTGATTATGTTGCTTGATTATGGAGGGTCTAAGGAGGGCAGGGGAGGCAAGTCTATACCCCGGTATGTTGCCCAACAAGACCAAATTTTCCTGTGTTTTTGCGGACAGCCACGCGCCTGATACATGGCTATCTCTGCCTGAGCTCGGATCTTACTTTCATCTGAAAATCAAGGGACTCTACGACCACTTCAACGACCAGACAACTGACTCCAAAACCACCGCCCTCTCCAGCAACGCCAGCCAGCCTACCATATCCTCATGGACCACAGTCACCACCGAAGACACCACCTCGACCATGAAAGGCATCCACTTAGGGGCCCCCACGGACCCTTGCCCCCCACACATCTACCACAGAGCCGTCACCGCTATCTCTCCTGAACTACGACTCACCATCAACACCACTCTCATGACCGGCACCTTTCCCGACGACTGGAAACACGCAGAAGTCAGACCTCTGCTCAAGAAGCCCTCAGCAGATCCCACGGACCTCAAGAACTACCGACCCATCTCCCTCCTTCCCTTTGCAGCCAAAGATCGTCAATGCCCAGCTAACAAAATTAATCGAAGAAAACGCCATCCTGGACCCCTCCCAATCCAGATTCTGCAGCAACCACAGCACCGAGACCGCTCTTCTCGCCACCACAGACGACATCCTCACCCTCCTCGACCAAGGACACACCGCAGCCCTGATCCTACTCAACCTCCCTGCAGCGTTCAACACCGTCTCCCACTGCACACTCACCGCCAGACTCCACGACGCCGGCATACAGGGAACTGCCCTCGACTGGATCCGATCCTTCCTCACCAGCAGAACCCAAAGGATAAGACTGCCACCCTTCCACTCCGAACGCATGGAAATCAACTGCGGAGTACCCCAAGGATCGTCGCTCAGCCCAACGCTCTTCAACATCTACATGGCCCCCCTCGCCGCCATTGTCAGACAGCACGGACTCAGCATAGTATCCTACGCCGACAACACCCAGCTCATCCTCTCCCTCACCAAAGACCCCGTCACCACCAGACTCAACTTCCAGGAAGGAATGATAAACGTCGCAGCCTGGATTAGCAGCAGCTGCCTGAAGCTCAACTCGGAGAAGACAGAAGTCCTTGTCCTCGGAACCTCCCCCTCTTCATGAGACAACTCCTGGTGGCCCCCCACCCTCGGCAGCCCTCCCACCCCCACAGACCACACTCAGAACCTCGGCATCATACTTGACTCCTCCCTCTCCATGACCTGACAGGTTAACGCCGTCGCCTCCAGCTGCTTCAACACCTTCCGCATCCTCCGAAAGACCTTCAAGTGGATCCCGCCCGAATCACGGAAGACCGTCACCCACGCACTAATAACCAGCAGACTGGACTACGGAAATGCCCTCTATGCCGGAATCAACACATCCCTGCTCCACAAACTCCAGACCATCCAAAACACTGCAGCCAGACTCGTCCTCGGAATCCCACGACTGGAACACATCACCCAGCACCTGCACAACCTCCACTGGCTCCCCGTCAAGAAGAGAGTCACGTTCAAGATACTCACCCACGCCTACAAATGCCTCCACAACACCGGACCCCAATACCTCAACGAGAGAATCTCCTTCCAAGTACCCAAGTGAAACCTCCGATCCGCCGACCTCGCCCTCGCTGAAACCCACGCATCCGAAGAGTTAGAACAGGTGGAAGAGCCTTCTCCTACATCGCGGCCAAATCCTAGAACGAGCTCCCGATCGACATCAGACGCGCCCCCTCCCTGAACATCTTCAGGAAGACGTTCAAGACCTGGCTCTTCGACTGAACGGAGCTGCCTCCCCCTCCCCTGCCAGCGCCTTGGGACCCTCACGGGTGAGTAGCGCGCTTACAATTCCCCTGATTGATTGAAGCATCTGGAGAATTTGTGGGCCTGAGAATCCGGGATCTGTGAAGCAGAATAACACATCATTTGTGTATAACGCGATCCTATTGGACCTGTCCACTGACCAGTCGTATCCTCGTACCAATGGGTCTTGCCTCACCTATGCCGCTAAAGGCTCTATCGCAAGCGCAAATAGTAGTGGAGACAGAGGGCAGCCCTGTCTGGTGCCCGAACGGATTGGTAAGTGCACCGACTGGAATCCAGCCACCCGTACCGAGGCTGAGAGCTCTGTGTATAATAACTGTATATAGGACAAGAAGCGCGAACCAAAGTTGAGAGCTCGGAGGAGCTGAAAAAGGTAGGTCTAGCTTAAGGAGTCGAATGTCTTGCCAACAGGAAGGCCGCTGGGCGGCCCAGTTCCGGGGCTTTTGCAATGACTTTGTGGACTCGTCTAATATTATGCCCGGTAGATCAGTGTGGCATAAAGTCGGCCTGGTCAGGGTGGACGAGCTCGTGAATATATGTGCGGAAGCGGTCGGCAAGAACTGTGCCCAATAATTTAGATTCAAAATTCAAGAGTGAGATTGGGCGGTAGGAAGAGGGTTCTTGCAGAGGGCGCCCCGGTTTAAGGAACACCACTATCTCAGCGTGGCGCCAATCGGGGCAGGATGCGCCGTTCCAGGGCCTCATGGAGTGCATCTAACAGGTGTGGACCGAGCTGGGACATGAGTGATCGTAAAAATTCACTTGGGAATCCGTTAGGACCAGGCGCTCGGCCCGGTTGTATGTGCGACAAGGCAGCACTGAGTTCTTCCACTGCTATGGTCCACTGCTAGCGTCTAATTGGTCCTGTGTGTGATCGGATATCTTTTGGGGTGGTATGTCTTTTAGAAATTCTCCTATCAGCGCACTCAATATGAATTCCTTCTGTATATAGAGGGAGGTGTAGTAGGTTGCAAACACCTGAGCCACTGCTTTGGGGGTAGTTCATAGGATCCCTTCTGCGTTTCGCAGTCCGGGCACTGAGGCGGGGGACAGCGCAGCCTGACATAGGTGGTGAAGCATCTTACTAGATTTGCCACCCCATTGATAGATTCTGTGTTGGGTCGCCAACCATATCTCTTGGGCCTCATTAGTGAGATGTTGACATAGCTGCTGTTGTATTTGGAGGAGGCTACGCTGTGGCATTGGGCCTGTGTCCTCTGTCACCTTGGCTTTGAGAGCCCGCTGGCGATTTTCCAGGACTACTACTTGGGCTAGGCGCTTGCATATTTCGCTCACGCAAAAACTGATGTCTACACCGCAGAGTGTGGGTTTAAGGGCTTCCGACAGTATTGTCCTGGAAGGGGCAGTAACCTTGTTAGACATTAGATAGTCTGGAATCACCTGTCGGAGGACATTCTGATACCCCGATAGCGTAGATGCCAGAGTGACATTCGCCATCTGAAGGGGAGTTTGTTTGGCCCAATACATAATTTGAGTAAGACTGGGGAAAAGGTCTGAGAGACCCCTAGGAAGGATGGAAACTGACAAGGCCCTATGTAAGTAGCTGTGTGGTAGAAAAAGGTAGTCTAGCCTGGATAGAGATCCATGTACGGCTGATACGAAGGTGAAGCCTAGTTCTGCAGGGTGATATGCACGCCATGCATCTGACCATCCTAGAGTAGGGGCTAGCTGGTAGAGTTTGGATTCTCCCATTTGGGGCCTGTGACCTGTCTCACGCCTACGGTCCCTGGGCTCCATGATGTCGTTCCAGTCACCGACCAGCACTGTCAGACCATCTGGGAGTTCCCCCCAAAGTCATGTAATCCTGTCAATAAAAGTGCATCCGGGGGGGAGGCGTAGACGCTACCAATAGTCACTGTCTCCCTGTATAGTGTGCCTGTCACCATAGTGTAGCGCCCCCCTCAGTCTGACCATAATTTGGACATAATGAAGGGGATCCTGCGATGTATAAGAATGGCTGTGCCGTGAGATCCGCGGGCAAACCCTGATTTGTACACTGTGTCAAAGCCGAAACGGGCCAGGCATGGGGCTTTATTACCCAGTAGGTGAGTCTCTTGTAGGAGGGGGATGTCTGCCTCACACCGTTTGGCTTGCCTAAGGACAGCACCTCTTTTTATTTTATCAAGCACCCCTCTGACGTTCCAGGTTATGAGGTTGAGACCTCCAGGCTGGGAGTTGTTCTTATATGTAGTCATCTGCCACTTAGGGAGAATGCCAGCTGAAGTAAGCGCGTGTAAATGCAATGAGTTCACTGTGCCCATGTCTAAACTGAAATAACTTGCCCAAGTGTGCCGAACGTCCCACCCTCCCTCCCCCACCCCAATACTTTCACCAACAGGGAGTATCTGTCACGCTGGAGGGTGCCTAAGGCCCCACTGGGGGCCCCAAGGTGCCTCCACCATTAGCACCCTAACTTCCCAATGAACTTAACCATAATAGTTCAGGGCGTGTAATAGGCCACGAGCCTAGACCCCCAAGCCATTTTTCCTCCCCAGGCGAACCACAGTCTTCAAAGTGGTAGATGTCCATGGTCGGAGCCACAGGCAGGGAAGGCAGGGATGCCCCCACCATGTTCACGACTCATCGCCCTGTGTCTGGGAGCACCAGTTGGACCTCGATCTGTGTCATCTCTTTGAATTGGCCTTCTTTGGGCGGTTCCTGTGGGTACCCTGCGAGGAATCGGACTCCAGAGGTGGTGGGGTATGTGGCTTGAGATGTATTGTCTCCTCAGCCCATGCGTAGATTGCTCCTGGTGTATCAAAGAAGAGGGACTTGGAATTGTATATTACTCTCATACGGGCCGGGTACAGTAGCATATATTGAACGTTTAGCTCTCTGAGTCGACCTTTGGCAGCGGTGAATGATTGGTGTTGCTGCTGAACTAGAGGGATATAGTACGAAAAGAACATTATGGCCTGTGAGTTGTAGAGCAATTTATCCCTGTGATTTCTGGCATATTGGAGGATGGTGTCGCGATCGATGTAGTTCAGAAGTTTAACTATGACTGGCCTGGGGCATTCCCCTTGAGGGAGCTTTCTTGTCAGTGCCCTGTGGGCTCTCTCTACAACAAAGCAGGGGGATTAGGAGTCCTCGGGCAGGAGGGATTTTAGCCATAGAGGAGCCCTTGCACCCCTCCGGAAAGGCATAGGTTGTTTCATCTGCAGCGGCCCTCCGCATCTTCCACCCGGGAAGCCAGCTTTGGCGTTACAGTGGTGAGTTTATTCACTTTTTGCTGTAGGGTTGCCACTGAATCTTCTAACGTTGATACACGGGTTTTCGCCTCTGTAATGGGTCGATGGCCTTTCTGAGATCTTGCCGCAAGAAGGAGACCTCTGAGCCCACAGCGCTGATCTTCGCATCTAGGGTGTCGCTGGCCTGAGTGATCACGGCTAGAAAGGCGACGTTGTCTGGGACAGGGCTCCCATTATCCGCATTACTTGCGCCGCCGGGGGCCGTGGTGACTTGGTCCAGTGTGCTTTGTTTGGAAGTGGGGCCTGCCGGCTTATCCTTGGCCATGATGACAGGAAGGGCCAGGGGGCCCAGCGTGTGATGTCCTCCCCACACCTGCCTGATACCGCCCCGAGTTGTTATCTGTTAGGTGTCTCTATCGGGTGTCGGTGGGGGTATTTGTGTGCACTACTGTGGGCCGGGCCTCACGGAATTCGGCCGCACTGGGCTGCAAGCGGCACCGAGCCTAGCCCGGCCACCTCCGCAGCCCAGTGGCAGCCCGCCAAGTAGACCCCCTAAAGGGACCAGAATCGCTGGAGCCCTGCCCCAGCCAGGCCCCACTGTCCGGCGTGGGCCCAAGCACAAGGCCACCATTCCTTACTCTCCAGTTGAGGTCTCCCCGGTGTCGGATCCGCCGCTACACTGGTTTCGAGGACACTGCTGGGCTCCCGATGTCAGGAGCGTTGTGATTCGGCTCGTCTGGAGGAGATGTCGACTGATTATGCCGGATTTTGGGCTTGGTTGGTCAGAGCTTCACTAAGCTGCATCCGCCATGATGGCTGTGCAAGCCACGCTTCCCATTGGTGGCCAGGTTTAACTAAACAGACAAAAGCATTTGTCCTTAAGTGCAACATCTGTCAGCAGTTGAAGGGTTCCACTGTAGCACGTCCACTGCAAACACCACTACTGATATCAGACAGACCTCTTGCTTGTGTCTATTTGGACCACTGCGGCCCCTTACAATCCGATGGGGCTTACAAGTATATCTTGGTGGCAGTGGATTCATGCTCTAGATTCCTGTGGGTTTGGCCTCAGCGCTCCGCTAACGCCCGAACTGTTATCAAAGATTTGCGAGTCTTTATAGGGACATACGCAATTGGCACATTGCATTCTGACCGTGGCCCCGCGTTTAGCTCTCGGTCTTACAAAGAAGCCATGGGACGATTGGCTGTTGCATTGCGGTACTCATCTCCATATCATACCGAGGGAAATTTGATTGTGGAGAGGAAAAACCGGGACTTAAAACAATCCTTAACAGCAAGAGTATTAGGCTCGGGTGGCAGTTGGGTCAATCATCTATACGGGGTCCAGTAGGCACTTAAAACATGCCAAGAAGTTCTCTCGGAGGCCGGACTCCATATGAAGTCCTATTTGGGACGAGAATGTGGGTACCTGACCTTGATTGTGGCAGCAGTGTCGGATGAAAAAACATTTGGCATCCATAACCGTTTGGCTGTTTTACATGAACTCAATGAATTCCGGGCACTACAAAGCAACGTCCAAGTAAAACGCACTGCCACTGGGGACGTAAAATCAGTAACGGCAAGACCTGCCTGGGTCCTGAAAGTCAGGGATCTGGTCAGAGAAAAGATTGTGGACAAGAAAGAATTTGGGCCATCTTACAGAACACCTGTACCTGTCCTGGCTGTCGAAGGAACAAGAACAGTATTTCTTCCGCCTCTTACCGGTAAAAAAAGGAAAGAGATTTGTCTCTATTGATCTGATCAAACCACACTATGTGGCCGATACTGAATAGCAGGCCACATGGGCTCCTGGGTAGCCGCCGATCTCCTCTCACTACCATACAGGAGGTTCAGATAGAAAGACTGATAACGTTTGAAGATTCTACTGTACGAAGTAACAGAGTAACCAACAATGAAATGGAACTCGTACCTGATGAAATTGAACAGCAACAAAGCAGAGATGAAACACAGATCTCAATTCGGCCTAATACTGACATCTATGTGAATATGCCTCAAAATGAGTCATCCGCCAGTTCAACAAAACCTGCTGAGCTACCAAAGATAGATCAAACTGAATTGGCTATTTCATCGATTTTGACACCTTTTCTCTGGATCCGAGTGAACCTGAGTCACCGCCAGCTCGTTTCCTGCAAAAAACAACTTTATGACTTCTACCTTTGGCTGAAAAAGACTTACCTTGTTTCACCCTGGCTACAGCTTTGGATAGCACTGGGTATACTGTTCCTAGTCCTCTGGATAGGTTTAGTGACTGTCTTTTTCTTGCTTGTGAATGGACATTATCTCTGTGAATGCTCCGCAGCATCACATGTGAACTTGGTCCTGAAACCACATATGTCATCTCACCATGAACAGAGAGACCTGTCCTTTGTGAACATTACAGCAGTTCCAGTTCCTGAAGGAATAGTTTGGGATAGGGTTTCATATGATGTATTTGATCCCACTGAACTTTTGAAAATACCACATGTATTTAAAATGTCCTTAATTGATATCATCACCTCCAGTACATTCTCTGACGATTGGGACTTTGAAACTGTAAATAGTATGCTGTCTGATTTAGAACAATCTGCTGCATTTTTTAAAAATGAAATGTATGATGATACATCTGATTTTGATACCATGTATTGTTACCAACATTATGGTCATCATATTTTGCATAAAGCAAGTACCCCACTTAATGTTTTCACATACCACCAATGGGAACATTGTCCAACGCCAATGAAAGGTAGTTCACAAACGTTTGCACAAAAGTTTGCTTATTTTTCTGGGTTTAATACATCAGATCCACGTTCATATTATTATAAGCTTGCACCTACATCTGCAAAGAAATATATGCTTACTAACACGAAACAGATATACTCTGCATCCTTTATTTCCCAACAGTCTGTACAGGGTTTCGACTTATGGAAAGACTCTATAGACATAAAATCAGTCTGGGGGACAAAAGAATGGCAAGTTCAGGGAACTGAGGTGCTATTTAGGGCATGCCTCATACCACAGCAGATTATTTTTCTGAAAGACACTGTGCAACAGACTTCCTGTCTTGGGTTAGCCAAGATCAAGGACTTGAACACGCCTCATATTCCCTCGCTTTCACACTTTGAGGGATGGCAGAATTATACCAAACAGAGTGAGGGTATCCTAGATGACATCATGCATGACACCTCATACAATTCATCAGACCCCAATTGGAAGGGATGGTTAGTTTGGCCTATCAACACAAATGGGTGTCATTCAAGATTCAAGGGTACCACCGAAGGGTTTAGTATCCATAGGCCTGACCTACACTATGTTTAAAGAGAACATCCAGGGGTGGTGACATCCTACAGTGTTTGGAAGTTATGCCTAGACTGGCTAAGAACCTCAACACTGTCCCAGGTGAAACAACACTTGTCCTGACTTTCTGAAGACATGGATTTGAGGGATTTTTTGTTAGGTCCCCGGAAACCACGTCGTAAACGCTTCTTATATGCTATTTACAACAAAGTTTTGAAAATCTCTCAACAGGAAGCTGCGGAGAGATTGCGCAAAATTGACAGAGTTCACTTAGAAAAGGCTTTGGATGTGGTTGTCAATGGTATTACCACACTAACATCCAGGATTTATTCACTGGGCAACATTGTGTCTTCTGCTATAGATATAATGGAACAGGATCTGCCCATCCTACAATATGGGCAATCGCAGTTGCGATCCATTCTATTATTAGGTTGGACGCTACAATCATTGCGCTCTGGTTATGTTACCTGGCAATATATTAACAGCACGTCTCTATTCTCCACATATAATCTATCAGAAAGGCAGATGAGGATGGCACAAAGAGATGCAAAATATACAATGCTGCACATTGAAAAATTAAACCATATTACCTTTCACCGTGGCGAGTCACCGTCCACAGAATAGTTAATTCATGGCCATATAACATTGCCGGTAACAACATTTCAATTTCAATATTGCCTAGAATACCACCAGGTCGGCAGAAATGAAGCAATGGGTAAGGACTTCATCTGTGAATCTTGGGAATTACCGTATAGATTTAGATGCAGGAATGGGTACACTGACGTGCTTCTCAGTGTTACAGACTGCAAGACTTCATTAAGTGGGTCTCTAATTTGCCAGGATATTATGCTTCATGGGGCCTGAAATGGTTAAGTTGCAAACTTATCCTGTCATTTGAAGGGATCCCCAGCTGCTGTAGTTAATCCAGTGTTCAGGCTGCTCTTGAATGGGAGTTACTTAATGCTGAATGATCAAGGTTGTTGTGGGATGCTTCCAGGCATCGCATATCTAGTCCATGTAAGTTCCAGGGTTACTTGTTTTATGCAAGTATTGTTTCCACCGACCCACACAGTCAGGGAGGCGCCTTTATGGTCTTCGTTGAATATTTCCTTTATACGGTTTGATTCTCTGAGCTGCCTGAAAGCCATGCTCTTATAGAAGGACGTGGCCTTAACCTCAGCACGACAGACCTTTGATCTTCAGGTTGCAAGGTCCTAAGCTGAATTACAGGCACTAGTACAAACTAATTTCCCTTTCCATTTCAGAGAAATGGTACAACGTATCGTTAACATGTCTGATACGAAGGGTATAGTACACCTATTCAAGACCATAGGTTCTGGACTGTTAAGCACCTTTCAGACATTCTTCGGAGTGATTCCAGCTTTTATACACTCCGTATTGGGAAACATTTTTGGAGGGCTTCTGCTAATCCTGCTACTGGTAGTGGGTATCCTGATTTAAACTTTTCTGCTATGCAATGGACATCCCAATCACCAAAGAGATGGAAAAAAAGCTCTTGTAGTGATGTTGCCGTGACCGCATGGTAGTCCATCTGGGCACACCTCGACTTCAGGAGTTAAGCGAGTCTTGGTTCCTATCCTTCCGACCAGTCTGGATTGACTGTGTTTTGCCTGTTCTCCGCTGCCTATTCTGCGGACAAGAATGCGTGTTGGACCTCTGTCTGACACTTCCATCGGTTGCCCCTCCGGACGTGGATGTATTGCTGGACCCGTTAACAGCCCATGTAGTGCAGTGTCCTCAGCATATTCCCATGTTGATGTCGGCATTCTTAGAGCGACCACAGGATGCTTCAGCTCCTGTTGGATTGGACACCGGCTCTACTACAGGCACACCGGCTTTGGATGTTTCAAATGCTTCCTCAGCATCGGGTGTGGCAGCTGAAGAAGATCAACTTTGCTCGATTGACCTGATCTGCGAGGTGTTACAGGGACCGTCGTCTGCGAAGGCAAGCAGCAGTGATGTTGCATCTCCCACACAGGACACATACATATTTGGCTCTCTGTGTGCTGGGAAGAATTCGGCCTTTTTCCAAAACAATCAAATTGGAATTTTTAAAACAAAATGTTTTTCTTTTCATTTTTATGAGCACCATGGCTTTCAGATGTACTAAGTTGCTCAAACTATATATGAACATATTCTAAAGGACTTATATAGCTTTTTTAAACTTTTTTTTAGAACAGTTTTTAACATTGTTTTATGTTTTTAAGGACATTTCATTTTAATTTGGTAGTATATCGTCCAGTCGGATGAGGAGTGGGTGTTATGATTTGCAATGTACCCCAATATAGGCCTGGGTAGTCACCTAACCTTTCACCTACATTTACCCTGCCATTGTACTACATAACGGTTTTGGTGCTGACCTTTTACCTAGTTAGGTGCTTCACAAATGTCGTGTGGTTTTCCCCGAAATCTAGCTTCATTTATTATGCATGAGGATTCTCAGAATCACAGCAGGATTACCATCTTCTGCATAACAAGTGTGTTTAAGGTTCATCACTATCGTCATCCTTGGCCAACATGACACAGCAAGGTTGAACCCCTGAGGGTACCTTTTGGGTATATAAGCACCATATCATTGCTGGGGAGGGCAGAGGAGAAAGACTTCCAGGCTGGCATGAGACGCTGAGGTTCCTGCATGCAGACACCCCAGCACGCAGTGGTCTGACATCCCTCGTGGGGTGTCCATCTCGAGACCAAGACGGGGTCATTCGTTCTCTCACATCAGGTAAAGGGGTTGGCTTTATCGTAGGGGGATTCTTGGCTGTACACCTACATACATGCTAGGTACATTCAGGTACATCTAAGTACGGTTAGCATCGTAGGAGTACGCCTTACTATTGTCATGTATCTATATACCTGCATATATCCATTGTTTAAGCACTATGGTAGAATTCTACCATCTATTTACTCTGTTGGTGCTTATAACGATATACATCTGTATCTGTATCATGGTTATTGCAGCACACGTATTATACACTAGAATGCCGCTGGTTCAATAAATGCTGATTGAAAACGTCCCTATCGTTTATTCTGTGTATCTCTCTCAGACAAAGTGCGCATGAGTGACTGAGCGAAAAGTACTGTACTGTTTCCACAATCCCTAAGGGGTCAGGGTTGTCATGTTCTATAGTTGCCAGAAACTATTTTCTCCTTGGTAAGAAGGGGTTATAGTGGTACTGTGAGCTAGCTAGGATACAGGCGAACATATACGGTGGGGGTGTCTGGAATCAGTCTGGACTCCAATCCCACAGTTTATGTTGTCTAAACGTGCAAATCCTATATGGATTTATAGGAACTACACAACAGATGTGTGATGAAATATGGTTGGGGCTTACTAATTCTTTGCCTTAATTTCTGTAACTATTGCTGAACTATTTCAAATACTAACAGTCATTCTAATATAATTGACTTGTAGACAAATAGAACATCATTAATATTATGAAGAGTGAACTACCAATTATGGTGTGTGCGTACTAATTTTGGGATAGAGGGTAGAGCTCAGTATATACCAGCAGCAGATGAGAGATTCTCTGACAGGTTTCTCTGACTCCTAACACTCTCCTCTGTAAAAGCATACCTCAATAGGCATGGGGTGAGAGGCACCTGCCAATTCTCCTTATTTCTGAAAAGGACATGGTTGCATTTTGGGTTAGGGGATCTGCTGGGTGAAATCCCAATAATTTGGGGGTAACATAAAGCCAGGAATGCAAGCTTGGAGACAATTCATAATCTCTTACCCACCCGGTATTGCCCGTAACCTATAGCCTTTGATGTGCTCAGAATATTTTTCTTTCCACCCTTGGTCTTGATGTAGTGTCTCTGTCACTGCAGCTAGTTACCCTAATTTGACAACCCTCTGAATTATCAATATAGCCCTTACTTTTCCAGAAATCCAAACAATTATAATTGTGGTTGTACCATAACCATATATTCCAGTTCTCAAATTTCTACTCGTGGGCACGTATAGTCAATAGGTTCCTGTGGTTTGACTTGTGCCTTTATTAATCAAAACTTTTGATCACAACCAGTTTTGTGCTTCGTGTCTAAAGTGTGGGTACCACCTAAGTAACTCCTTGTCTAACTGTAGAACTGATAGTCCACCTGTGTTGAAATGTTACAGTGAGACCATTTTAGACCTCAGCTGATCTCCCCATGAACTTTGCGCAGAAAAATATAGCTTAGTAATGAGCCCTTTATGCGTGGTGCTATTCAGCAGTGCATGTGGGACACGGAGAGTGGGGGGTTCTTCTGGGAATTGAGGGAATAGTTCACGCACTGCAGCACAGAGGGAGAAATATATAAAGGTCAGCAATGGGGTATGATTCTGCCTGGGAGATATGTCAGCTAGCACAAAAAATGACCCTCCGGGATACATGTCCCCCATAGTCTTCAAACCGGCCCTACCCTGTATCTCCAGGGCTTTTGGCTCATGTGTAGCTGATATGGCTGGGTGAAATAGTAGATGAAGTGTGGGTGAGTACAAGGGCTCTTTATGGGCACGTAACTTAAGCAGGTGTCAAGTTCTCATCGTGCAGGAAATGTGTTAAATTCATTCTGGGCAATAGGAACCTGCTGCTGCAGCAGGATGGCATTCAAAGGCATCAGTCTGGAGTTGTCATGTTGTATACTAGTGGGGTGCAAGATGGTCCTGCTCACATAAATAATAAAGTTCCAAGTCATGGGTGTGAAAACCTCACTGTGTATATGGTAAAGTGAGCGTCTCCCACCATATTCTGGGCTGCTTTGCCGCCCAAGCAAGGATGATCAAATACGTTCTGAGCATTTTAAAGAAGTGCTGCAATAGGAATGTTGATAAAAAAGAAAAAGAAATTTGGGTACCATCCCCATTTTCATGACAGCCACCCCATCTGCTAGTGATAGAGGGAACCTAGACAATCTACGCACCTGATCTTCTAACTGTGACATAGCCCTGCCGTAATTATATTGTAGCACCAGATCGGGATCGTTATGGATCCAGATTTCTAAGTATTTCACAGGGTTAGTGCTCCATTGTAAAGGGAAGTCCAATGTGTAAGGCTCAGAGTTTGGGGTCAAAGGGAAGATGATTGACTTCAGCCAATTTATTCTCAATCCCGAAAAGTGGCCAAATCGTATATATTCATGGATTATAGTTGTCAGGTGTATGTTGAGGTCTTTCACATTCAACACCATACAATCCACATAAAGCGCGATGCGTAAAGGTCTCAGTGTAAACTGCAGCGTGGTAGTGGCATGCCTTTGGCGGAGAACACGCCCCAGGGGCTCCAGAGTGAGGCGAAAAAATAATGGGGATAGGGGCCATCCCTGTCGAGTACCTCTGTGAATGTGCAGCTCTGCAAAATTGGACCCATTAATTCAGACTCGAGCAGTTGGGTTAGTGTACAATAGTTTAATCCATTGCAGAAAGCTTGTGGGGAGGCCCATTCACCCCAAAATGGTAAACATACATTCCCACTCAATAGAATCAAAGTTCTTGGCGGTGTCCAGTAGGACTGCCGCCGCCTTCAGGTGAATAGGTTATGTGCTGTAGATCAAAATGGTATAAATCCAGACTGATCTGGCAGCACTAAGTTAGGGAGAAGAAGCTGTAGTTGTGTTTCAATGATTTTGGCCAGGATTTTAACATCTGTATTAATTAGAGAAAGGGATTGATAAGAGTCACAGTACGCCGGTGCCTTATCAGGCTTGAGTAGGGTGATAATAAGTGCTTCCCTAAGGGAAGGTGGTAGTATGTGTTTATTGTATGCTTCCTCATATAGCGCGTGGAGATGGGCTGCAAGGATGGAGGTGAATTCTTTGTAGAATTCACTAGTGAGGCCATCTAGGCCTGGTACTTCGCCATTGGGAAGTGCAGATGTAGACCCCTTAAGCTCGTTCACAGAAATACATTGTGACAAATATTCCCTTTGGCATGCCGACAGCCACGCCAGGGCAACATCATCCAGATAATCTGTGACGTCACCTGCTGACGCAATAGTGCGTGCGCTAAAGAGGTATGTGTAAAAGTTAGTAAAGCATGCCAAGATGCCAGTGGTGTCATAATAATCTACGCCGCTAGGGGATGTTGATTTAGCAATGTACTGGGCGCAAGGTGTCTTCAATTTAGTAGCCGGACAGCGTCCCCCCCCATACAATCTGGCCACAAATCGCCTGGACATGTGGAGTATTTCTCGAGTAGCTAAATGATCGAAATTAATGATCTGATCTCGTATAGTGGCTAAAGTGAGAGGGTCTGGGTTGGAGTCATAGTTACGCTTCAGTGTGTGCAGCATGCACTCTATAGATTGCAGTTGTGTGTGCAGCGTCTTCAGTATGCCAGCCTGCTCTCCAATGCAGCCCCCGATAGCGACCTTAAAGGCCTCCCAGAGTGTACTTACAGTGTCTACAGAGCCTGTATTGTTAGTAAAATACGCAGTAATCGCGGACCTAACTTCCTCTCGGAATGATGGGTCTAGGAGGGCTGCTGCCCGAAAACGCCACATAAATTGGGTAAGGGTATGCATAGAGACATTCCGCATAAGGTACACCGGTGCACGATCTGACAAGGTTTTAGGTAAGTGTGTGACGTGATATACCCAAGAGCAAACATCCCAGAACTCTCCTGAGTTTTAGGACTCTCTGTTTGTGGGCTTACCACTTTGACTTTAGTTCCATTTGATTACAATGCAATTGTGCCTTGTACTTTGATTAATTCTCAAGTAAATATTTAAACTTGAAATCTTAATGTCTGTCCTCATTGGAGTCCATTGTGCTTGCATGACAAGGCATTACAAATTATTCCCAATAAGAGAGACAGGTCCATCGGGGAGCACCAAAGTCTGTGTCGGGACTCCCAGCCTGAGATAGACAGCGCACACAGGGGTAAAGAAATCAAGTGTGGGTTTGTGCGCCGTCAGATCTGCTAGCAGAGCTGATGGTTCCAATGGGATCCGTCATGTACTGATTGGACCAGCAGAGGTAATTTGGCTTTAGAGACTGAGAACTGTGCATTCACAGTACAATAGGCAAAACACAACACAAGCTGAGATGCGGGAATAGATATATGTACTGCTATTTCATCAAAATATATATATATTTTTTTTAACTTTATTTTTCAATTTTTATTACATGCAATTTCACAGTAACCATTACAGTGATTACAATGGTCAACAGCATATCCAGGCAGTGGTTAACAATTATCACATGATCTGTGCGGCCATACATGGCTTCAAGTGCAGTGGCTCATAGACATACACTACTACATGTACATTCTCATTTACTAAACAGGGAGAACACACCACTCATGCAGAGTCTCTTACATCATCTTATGTGTGTAGGTGGTGCAGTTTACGGTAATACGCCTCTGACCGCCCACTCCTTCCCTATACCAAAGGGTGAACCGGATCAACCAATCCCGGATCTGTCATGCCCCTCCACATCCTCCACTTTGGCTGCCTGACATGCAAGGTATGCTTGGTATAGGCCCCACATGTTTTTGGGTCTACAGCGTGTCGGTATCAGGGCGTTAAAATTGTCTGACTGGGTATTGCAATAGGACAAATCTGTACGCCATTCTGTAACTGTGGGCAACGGACCGGACATCTATCTCATGGCTATTCTGAGTTTGGCTATCAATATACCCAGTGCTAGTAGCTTGCGTGTTCCCTTAGGCAGATCTTTGAGATCTACCAAGGGGGTAGCGGGGACTATCACCTCAGCCATTTCTTGTAACGCTGCGAACACCACCACCCAGAATCTGTGAACCCCCGGGCAGTCCCAAGCAAGGTGTGTGAAGTTTGCCCCAGCTGTACTGCATCTTGCACATATGTTGTCTTATCTTAGCCGTATATATGTGAATGGCCCGGGGTGTGGTACACTCTTTGCAGAAACTCATAATGTATGAGTTGGTGTCTGCCGTTTTGTGATATAGTTTTAGTGCCTACGCAGCAGTATACCCACTGCTACTCCGATATATATCTATAATCAGTTCAGCGTGCCATTACTGCAGTGGCTTCATATTTAGTGTGCTAGTGTCCGACTTTGAGAGTGTGTATAGTATTGAGATTGCGCGCTGCTGGGTTGGAGCTCACAATAAATACATTAAGGGAGTGTATTTGCGGGGCTCTCGCATGTCTTCCCTGAGTGACGTGCACAGCGCCTGCCTAGCTCGGTGATAGTGGAACTTTGTGAGCATTGCAGCTTCCGCTGATTGTGTTTGGAGCTGATCCCACTGCTTGACCACCCCTTCTACAAAGTAATTGCCCAAAGTTCTGATGTCCAGAGCATGCATGGCGAGAATGAATGCCTTCTCCTTGCCCAATGGTAGCCATTCGCACCATTCCAATGGTAATTTAGGGGAGTAGAGTAGGGTGATTCCCTGCGCAGCAGCAGCTCTCCAGAGTGAGTACTTTGTATTACCTACCGGATCTATCACTTGATAACGCCTCTGTGACTTACTAAAGAAATACTGCAGCAATGACAATGGGAGCACCGCCTCTCTCTCGATATGCAGGTGCGGAATGTCCTGAGGACCATGTAGCCAATAATATGCGTGCATCAGTTGTGCAGTGCAGTAGTACAACTCGAAGTCAGGGGCGTTCAGGCCCCCTGAGGAGTATGTTCTGGTCAGGGTTTCCCACTGCACGCGCGGTTGCTTTCTAACCCAGGCAAGCCTTATCAAGTGAGATCTCAGAATGCGAAAGAATGATCTCAGCAATGATATGGGTATATTGAAAAAGAGAAAAAGAAAGCGTGGGAGCACTATCATCTTCATGAGCGAGATACGCCCAACAATGACAGTGGCAATTGGATCCATCTCTCGATAGACTCCCACTGCTTCTGCATAGCCCTACCATAGTTTTCGCGGATAACCACCTCAGGGTCAGTATGTATTTGAATACCCAAATACCATGTTGGCTCCGATGTCCACGTAATGGGGAAATCTGTCTGAGTAGCGGCAGTACCGGCAGTCAAGGGGAACGCCAGCGATTTACTCCAATTTATGTGCAGGCCTGAGTGTTGCCCAAACCGTTCCACCTCCTTTAGTATTGGTGAGATTTTCTGCGCTGGATTGCGTGCATACAGTGTTGTCTGCGCACACCGTGATTATCAGGTTATAATGGGGAAAACTTATACCACGGTGGCCGTGGTATTTGCGCTGCGCACATGCCAGGGACTCGGCCGTGAGAGCGTACAACAGGGGGGAAAGCGGGCCTCCCTGCCTTGTACCTCTCGTGATCGCAATCGGGGCTGATAGCAATCCATTCACGCGCACGCGAGCGGTAGGCCTCGCATACAATACATCCACAAGCTGGGTAAACACTTCACCCACCCCCACTCGTCTCAACACTGCCCTCAGGAAACGCCACTCCACGGAGTCGAAAGCCTTTTCGGCATCTCCGGGTCTATGTGGGTAATGGTGCTGAACAGCGTACGCAAGGTGCTAACAAGTGATTGTGTGGGTACAAACCCAGATTGCTCCGGGGCCACTACTATCGGCAGAAGAGGGGCTAGCTGATTTGCCAGAATTTTGGCAAAGATCTTTGTATCAGTATTGAGCAGAGATAGCGGCCTATATGAGGAGCAGTGCTCTGGGGGTTTATCCTTTTTGAGTAACGTGATCAGGGTGGCCTGATTCAGTCGGTCGCCATCTCTTCAAACAGGTTAACCAGATGGGGACCAGCTGATCCTGATAGGCCTTGTAAAATGCCACTGTTAACCAATTTGGCCTGGGAGCCCTATGGTTGGGCATAGTTTTCAATGCTGTGGTTATCTCAGTTGGGCGTAATGGCGCCATCAAGCGCTGCTTATGAGAGTTGGACAGCCACTTCATTGCTATGTATGCTAGGTAGTCTTCGTCCGTTTCTTCAGTGCTAGAAGGGTGTGAGGTATATAGGTCTGTATAATACTTGCGAAACCTATCAGCAATCTGCGCTGCACCATTAATTAGTGCACCGCCTTTATCACGCAGCTCCAAAACCTCATTTGTACTTACGGTCGGCCGGGTTAGTGCTGCTGTCGTGTAGTTCCTATAGTACCCCTGCAGGACCTGCGCGTTTGGATAACATAAACCGTGGGCTTGGTGACTGACTGGCTCTGTGCACCCCCACCGCGTATGTTAGCCGGATTTGCTTTAGCTAGCTCACAGTGCCACTAGAATCTCCTCTTATCGGGGAGAGATTAGTTTCTGGCAACCTTAGATCATGACAACCCTGATCCCTCAGAATCGTGGAAACAATGTACTACTTTTCGCTCAGTCATTCGTGCTTACTTATTCGGTTTGTCTCAGAGAGTTACACTGAATAAACAGTCTGGGCGTTTCAATGAGTATTTATTGAACAGTTGTTATTCTAGTGTAAAATATATGTGCTGCAGTAACAAGCAGACAATAGCAGAGATATATTATCAGCAGTACGATAAAAGTGAAAGGATAGTACAGTTCTACCATATTGCAATAATCATGGATACATACATGAATATAAAATGCACATAGAATGTCACCCAAAAGTGCGCATACTCCTACGATGCCTAACTAGATGTACCTAAGTGTACCTAGCATGTGTGTAGGTCTAAAAGCCTGAGGGCCAAGAATCCTTCTAGGATTTAGTCGAACCCCCATACCTGAAGAGAGAGAGTGGGACCCCGTCCTGGTCTCGAGTTGGACACCCTGCAAGGGCTGTGTCAGACCGCTGTCAGCTGGAGCGACTGCAAGCAGGAGCCTCAGCGTCTCTGGTCAGTGTTTCAGCATGGAAGTCTCGGTTCCCTCTCTCTCACCGTGGCAAAATGTGGTGTATTTATACCCTAAAGTGCCTCGGCCCTTAGTATGGTTTGTATTGGTCTTTGTTGGACATGAGGAAGACGTCAGGGGTGAACTTTGTACATACATATTATGCGGGAGATGTAGCTGGTGAATGCTCATGCATAATTTATGAGTACATTGTAGGCCTGTGCTCGGGAAAAACCCTGCAGTGTTCTAACCACAGACTAGATAACGTTCAACCCTCAGAGCTCGTTGTGTACTGTAGGGAACTGATGTAGGTGAAAGATCATGCCTATATTAGGGCATAGAAGATCATGTTCATAATAGGGCATAGACGATTATGACAATATAGGGCATATACGATCATGACCATAATAGGGCATATGCGAATATGACCATATACGGCATATATGAACGCGTCTATATTAGGGCCTCTATATGAAACATAACACTGCCAACATTGCACTGGGTCTTTCCCCCTCCCCATACACCTTCGCAGAAGCATATTTCCCTAAGTGCACCACTTCAGTTTGGGCCAGCTCATTATATTCGCTAATTCTAACCCTTATCTGCGCAAGCACTTCAGGGGAAGATTCAATGATAGTTTGCTGCTCCAATTCTGCTAACTCTGTCTCTAACGTTTGTAGCCGTCCTCTGATAGAGCGAAGCACCCCTGCGTGCTTCGATATGACCACACCCCGGATATAGACCTTGAACGCTTCCCATATGGTTGCCTTTTTGGGGACACTGCCAAGATTAGTGCTAAAATAATGGTCTATTTCTTTCGATACCTCTTCTCTGAATACCTCGTCGAGTAGGGAGTATTGGGGAAACCGCCAAAACCGAACCCTGGGCTGTAGGTCGTTCATCTTCAGTGTCAGTTTAATTGGGTAATGATCTGAATAGGTATGCAGCAGGTGCACACATTCCACTATGTGGGGTATTAAGTCTTGGGAGGCAAACCAGTAATCTATACGTGTATGAATGTCACGTACGGACGAGTAATGTGTATATTCCCTGCCTGATGGTGTGTGATAGCCTCATACATCTACTAGCCCGTTAGTTTCCGCAATTGCCGCCATAGCTTTGGTGGCAGACGAGGGGTTGCGCGCAGGACCTTTTGAGCAGTCAAGTGTTGGGGATTGTACACAATTGAAGTCACCCCCCATAGAGTGGGCATTTTTGAGAATGTATTTAGCTTGTTATGCAAAGAGCGGTAGAATTGTGGACTGTCGTAGTTTGGGCCGTATATACCCACCACCTGTATATCTAAATTGGCCTTACGGCAGCTCACTACCACATACCTCCCCTCAGGGTTCAAATCCACGGCTTGTATTTTTATATTGCCACCTTGTCGGACCCACACCAACACTCCTCTTGCATGTGTAGTGAACCCAGCAGCAATACAAGTGCCTTTCATTCTCCTCTGTGACAACAACACAGAGTTAGGTGCTAGATGGGTTTCCTGTAGCACTGCCACGTCTATATGAAGCCTGCATAAGTACAGCACCACCTTACGAATCTTCCGCTGGTCATTTAGACCCCTAATATTCTAGGTAAGAAAATGTATTGTGTGGTCCCTCGGTGTAGACGTCCAGCCACTCTCACTGCCCACGCTCATAGTGTATGAGAAGTGTACCTACGATCATGTGACTGTACTGGTTAAAGCCTTTACGGTTATCAGGGCTACTGCTGCAAAACAATGACAAATCTATCATCCCTCCCTCCCCCTCCCACGTCACGTCCCCCAACTTTTGACATGACTGCATGAATTCATCCCTCTGGTCCCACAATCCCACCCAATAACAGTGTGTAGTACACGCGAGGGCGGTGGCTGCCAGACTACTTGTCAAAAAAACCCAACCCTGCCGCAATAACTATATCAATTTCTGTATTCGGCCATGGCCGTCATCAATTAAACATCCCCAGAACAGAACACCTTCACAAGATTATAAAGCGAAAACATCAGGTTATACGACCAATATTCCAGATCTCCACCTGAAGCGTCAATGGCCACCCGCCACCGCCCCATGAGGGTGCCAGCTCACAACCTCAAACTGCAGCAAATATCTACACATCAAACGTCGCAACTAAAGATGGTCTGTTATGAAATACCCCGCTGTCCTACCAGTTTCGTTGCTGCTATTCCTAAGCCATGCTAACCCAGCGGCTAGGTTCTCAAGTCTATTTATCAGGTAGTCCCACTGCGTTATTGTCCCCTGCAAATTCTTCCTGTACTTGCTTGTTGGGCTGTACCTTGGTGAAGCTCTTGAGCGCTTGCTGTGCGTTACTGGGGTCCGCATAGATCTTTGTTTTACCTTCAAAAGTGACTTTTAGACGAGCCGGAGAAAGCATGGCATAGTCAATGTTGAGTTCGCTCAGCTTGCGCTTGATGGGGGCAAAGCATCTGCGCGCCTCCTGAACCTGATGGGTAAAGTCAGGGTATAGAGACAGGACCGACCCCTCATGATTAAGGGTATGCAATTCTCGTGCTCTCCGCAGTGCAGCATCTCTATTTCTATAAATTAATATGCGAGCTATAATAGGACGTGCAGGGGCACCCGGTGGGCCAGGGCGCCAGCGAAAGATGAGCACGTTCGACCACAAATATTGAAGAGAAAGTGTCTCGGCCTAATAGCGTGACGAGCAGGTTCTCCACGTACAGCTCCATATTACCCGTTGAGGTTGACTCAGGTAGTCCCACCAAATGCAAATTATTGCATCTGGAGCGCGCTTCGAGGTCTTCAGCCTTGGTCTGTAGCACCTCCAACACTTTCCCCATGTTTTTCTGGGCCCGTGAGACCTCCACGTCGTAGTCTTCGATTTCCGAGACCCTCCTCTCAACCATATCGATTCTCTCAGCGTGCTTATCCAACCGCTCGGACATACGATCCATGCAGTAAGGCAACAAGTCTATTTTTCCATCGATCGTGGAGAGGCTCTGTTGCAGGGTTTCAAGTATATGGCGTAGATCTCCACCTAGTTCCGTGCCGGAGTTCCCATGTGCCCCAGCTCCGCATCTGCATCTTCCTCCCTGAGCCTGGAGGATTGGCGCTGATCAAACTGCAGCTTTGAATGCGTCTTGTCTGGCTTCCCGCTGCTAGCGCCACAGGGGCACCACAGCAGTCACTACAATGCCTGGGGCGCGTGGTACGCAAAGTTATGTCTAAATCCTGAATCCCCACCCCACAGGCACAAGAGTACCTGGGGAACAGCGAACCCTTGGAAATGCAGATATTGGTGCCACACACGTGTCACTCTCCGAGCAGCCAACCTTAAGGCGGTTATATATGGCACACACTACTCAGCGTGCACCTGCACCGGTGACCCCCGCCGTATCGTGCCACGTTGTCTTCACAGCTGATGCATGCAAATAGTACTGGGCCAGCTGCACTTTAGCATCCCCGCAGCCACTGTTTGACTGCCTCGAAAGACCGGGCATTCTGGAGGACCTTTGGGCGTCTGCAGCAAGGCATGCAATCGCCTCAGGCTCGCGATGGTCTCAGACTGACTGTTCAGGGAAGCCCCAGGCCACAGCAATCACTTATCATTCGGCGAGGAAACCACATCATATCATCTCTTATCCTTGGCTTACAGTCTAAATGTTGGGGAACCCCCGACAGGCAGGCAGCGTCCCTTGCGCCCATTCAGTGCGCACCAACCTTGTGTGTAGGCTGCAGGCCCAATGCGGTTAGGCCCCGGAGTCACGACGCCGTCACTACAGGCTCGCCGGCCCACGCGCACCAGGTCACCGCTTCAACACGGGGGCCTCCCGCAAATCAAGTCGGGCAGCCCGCAGCCCGGCACCTCGGAGCTCCCAGGACCCCAGTCGGCGTCTGCGACCTTCGGATGCCACGTCCACTAGGTGATGCAAGCCGGAGCCAAGGAGGCACACCAGCGGCCCACCAGGCTGCGCGGCCGCTCCCATGCCAGAGCGAAGATGTCTGCCTTCCGTGTGCCCACCGCGGGCTGTGAGGTATCAACGTGTAGCGCTTGTCTGGAGCTCTTCGTTACGGCAGGATGGTCCTACCTATGGCCATGGACTCAGCGGATATCTGCAGGATTGCGGCGACGTTATCGGGAGCCCGGTTACAGTCCGGCCATCTTGAGGCCAGGCAAGCTCCGCCCCATTCCATCAAAATGATTACCTCAATTAATCATTGATTGAAATAAACATTTCATACATATTTATTTTAACATGTCAGGTTGTATTCATCAACTCTTTTGTACAAAAGTATGTTACTGCACAGTGTCACATAATAAAACATTCAAATCAAACAATAAACAAAGACTGTACAACAAACCACAAAAAAATCACTTTAAAGTTGACAGAAAAAAACCTCCTCTTCTTTCAATAAGTATAAAGTGTTGGCTGTGTTCTAAATTTTGCGCACAATCACAGTAACAGATAGTCTCCTGTGTCCGTACACATACAGGAAGTATAGTTACTTTCTTCTGTTTTTTAATAATAATGTGTACATGGTACTCAATACACAGATGTTACACTTCGGGAGACTTCTTAAGAAGTAAAAAGTGGAGTGGCGTGTGACTCCAGGCGAAGGAGTCACAAGCCGCTCCACTTTTTCCGGCCGTATTGGTGAGAAAGCTACGCCCCTGCTCGGTGAGGTGCTACCACGGAGCATGCCGATGCGTGTACGATAGTGTTTTCCTGGAATTTGGTCTAACCCAAAGTTTTGACAGCATTAAAGGGACATACACATTGGTCCTAGGATTTCTGGATTGGCAGCCATCTGTTGGCTGGGTTGTATGGTCTTCTTTCTCGCCCCTATGTGCTCCTTCTTTCATTGGTCCTGAAGAGGCCTAAAGTCTATGGCCGAAATGCGTCGACATCCTTCTTGGATTGAGCTGCAGACATTTTCGAAAAGGGACATTGAGGAAGCAAACAAGCTGCTAATATGGGTTCACAGCACTGTCTGTTACAATCAGTGGTCCCCAGGATGAGGGATGCAGCAGCTTTTCCATAAATGTAGGCTAATTAGCACGGTAGACTCCCTAAGAAGACAAACTCCACCCACAAAACGATAAAGGAGGATTATTACCGTCTCACTATACAGTGTTCGGATTTCAGAAGAGTTACCACTAATTCATGTAAGCATTCTGACACTTATAGTTGCAGCCTTGCTATTATATGAAGTGTTTCCAATAGGAACACTTTGACTTCAAATAAACACTCTGCCAATTTTACAAAGACAGAGTACCTGCTTCTCACTTGCACCTGTGGGTGAGGTAGTGATTAGATATCTGTAAAGCGCGATATAGCCCTGCAGTCATCTTGGCACCGGGACTGACTCAAATGGCAAAGGGAGTTAGGAAAACTCACTAGAACAGGTGAGTTTTTTAAGACTTTCTAACACAAGGTGCACTTACATTTTACGCAGAATGTGTGTTACTAATAGAGCAGGCAATGACAGAAAAAGAACCTCCCCACACCAAGGGGCATATTATCAAGGGCTGGCAATAACATTATCGCCGCTTTAGCGTCCGTTTTCGGGCGAAAAGCGGCGATAATTTTATTGCTTTATTAACAAGGACACGCTAGCGCGTGTTTCCTGCCTTAGCGCCCGGTTTCCTATCGCCTGGCCTCGCATCACTAATGAGATGCAAGGTAGGCGTGCCTTACAACTACATTAGAAAATATCGCTAACGGTGCTTCGCTGTATTTACAACGAAGCCCCGTCCGGTTCAGCGCTGACTTTTCGCGCTAACTGTGCCTTAACGCTGGAATTTAACGTCTGTTAAATTCCAGACTAAGGCATACCTAACATGGGGGGTGGATTATGTGGCTAAGACCACAGGCCCTATCATCAAGGATATCTCCGTTTTCCATGGAACATCGCTGGAAAACCAGCGATGTTCCATGGAAAACACCGCTATCGCTGGAAAATTATCGCCATTGCTCTAAGCGTTGTTAATACAGCGCTAGCATGGTGATAATTTCCAGCGATAGCCGGCGATAATAAATCTCACGCTAAGCGCGGCCAGCGATAATTATCGCTGCCGCTTGATAATATGCCCCCTAGATATTCTAAAACGAGGAGCTTAGGGGCATATTATCAAGCGGCAGCGATAATTATCGCTGGCCGCGCTTAGCGTGAGATTTTTATCGCCGGCTATCGCTGGAAATTATCGCCATGCTAGCGCTGTATTAACAACGCTTAGCGCAATGGCGATAATTTTCCAGCGATAGCGGTGTTTTCCATGGAACATCGCTGGTTTTCCAGCGATGTTCCATGGAAAACGGCGATATCCTTGATGATAGGGCCTGTGGTCTTAGCCACACAATCCACCCCCCATGTTAGGGATGCCTTAGTCTGGAATTTAACAGATGTTAAATTCCAGCGTTAAGGCACAGTTAGCGCGAAAAAAGTCAGCGCTAAACCGGACGGGGCTTTGTTGTAAATACAGCGAAGCACCGTTAGCGATATTTTCTAATGTAGTTGTAAGGGGCACGCCTACCTTGCATGTCATTAGCGATGCGAGGCCAGGCAATAGGAAACCGGGCGCTAGGGCAGGGAAACACGCGCTAGCGTGTCCTTGTTAATAAAGCGATAAAATTATCGCCGCTTTTCGCCCGAAAACGAACGCTAAAGCGGCGATAATGTTATCGCCAGCCCTTGATAATATGCCCCTTAGAGAGGAAGGGAAGACATGGAATGAAGAGAGTGCTCTCAGAAATGTGCTGATTGCAGAAATTTCAGCAACCTAGGCCCGGTTTTAGAGAAGACTTTTTGGGCCAAATATAATGTCTTATACTGAATCTTTTTGGTAACTGGCAGCCATTGCTGCCTACTACGAGCACTGGAAACTATCACATTTTCTAAAGTTCAACACACTAAAATGCCCTGTTCTGCACACCTTGCAACGTGCAAACAACAGCATCTTGTAGATCCAAGTAGTAGGCATTTGCACAGTGTAGCTTGGAGGTGATGATTGCATTGCCAACGGATGCTTTATTTGAAAGGTTTTATATAGCGCTAGCTAGACCCGGAGGTATCAGAGCGCTTTACATAAACAGAAGCAATCAAGAAAAGAAGTACTTCAGGGTAAAAAAAACAGGCGATTACATCTCACAATAAGTTAAAAGGGGGGACAAATAAATAAGGCAATTTTTCCGGGTAACAAAACACGCAGGTACATCTAAAATTTAGAAAAAAAGGGGGGGCAAAAAATCCGGGTAGTTAGCAGGGAAAAAAAACATAACAATAATATACAGGGGGTAACAATTTAGAGCAGTGAAGAGAGGAAGATATGTAGGGAGGGAGATTGAAGTGAGGGTTTAGGAAAAGATAACCAATGCAGGGGAAACAGAAAGCAAGGACGAAGGAGAAGATTAAGGACCCCAGTATATGTTGAGAAGGTGATATTTAAGGTCTTTTTTAAAGCTGAGGTAGGAGGGGTTACAACGCAGGTCCTTCGGGAGGGCATTCCAGATGCTCGGGGCATTACCGGAGAAGGAGCAAGATTGGGTGGAATTCTTTTTTTAAAAGATGCGGGACGAGAAGGAGCGCATTGGTGCTTCTCATCATTCTGGTGCTGCCCGCCATATTGAATTTGTTAGTTAGGTACAATGGGCTTTGTTGGTGAAGAGCTTTGTGCGTGATGCATGCAGTCTTATAAAAGCATCTTACTTCAACGGGTAGCCATTTGAGGGCTTTAAGGGCCGGGGAGATGTGGTCAAATCGTTTACAGTCAGTGATGAGCCTGGCCGCCAGGTTGAGCACAGCTTTAAGGGGGGCTAGGTGTACTTTGGGGGTTCCGGTGAGAATCGCGTTGCCATAGTCAAGTTTAGATAGGACTAGTGATTGGACAACACATTTGAAGTCATCTGAGGGAATGAAGGGTTTGATTTTCTTAAGGTGTCAGAGAGTGAAAAGTGCTCCTTTGGCACAGTTTTTTATGTGGTCCTTAAGAGTCAGGTTTTTGTCAAGAGTGAGACCTAGGGATTTCATCGAGTCAGGTAAGGAGAGCGAACAATTGAGGGCATTGAGTTCTGTGATCCAGCCTTGGATGGGAAGCCGATTGTTTTTTGGAGAGAAGAGAATAATTTCATTTTTTTTAGGGTTCAGTTTAAGGTGGTTGGAGTAGAACTAGGATTGGATCTTACTCAGGGTATTGTTTAAATGAAGTATATCAGAGTGGGATTTAATCTTATAGTAGAGTTGGGTTTCATCAGCATAGAGGTGATAATTGATTCCAGTTTGTTTCACAATGAGGGTGAGGGGTTCCATGAAGAGGTTAAAGAGAGAGGGGGAGAGAATAGAGCACTGGGGGATGCCCAGGGAGACAGGTGTAGGATTAGAGAGGCAGGCATTGATTTTGATTTGTTGTGTTCTGTGTTGGAGGAAAGAAGAGAACCATTTGAGGACAACCCCATTGAGGCCAAAGCGAGCTTTAAGCAAATTAAGTAAGGATGAATGGTTAACTGTATCAAACGCTGCAGAGAGGTCAAGGAGTATAAGAAGGCAAGCCTCACCATTATCTAGGGCACTGTGGATGTCGTCCACAATGTTCAACATGGCAGTTTCTGTACTGCAGCCTTTCCTGAATCCGGATTGAAAGGAGTCGAGTAAGTTGAAATTGCCTATGTGTTTGTCTAGTTGAAGTAATGCACATTTTTCAAGGGCTTTAGCAAGAAGTGGGAGGTTAGAGATAGGGCGGAGATTGTTAGTATTGTTAGGGTCAGCAGTGAGGTTTTTAAGAATGTGAGTGATTTGTCCGAGTTGGAGGGAGTCAGGGACACATCAATCAATCAATCAATCAATCATGTCACTTATAAAGCGCACTACATACCCGCGAGGGTCTCAAGGCGCTGGGGGAAGAGGGGGGTGGTGCTGCTACTGATCGAAGAGCCAGGTCTTGAGGAGTCTTCTGAAGGCCAGTAGGTCTTGGGTCTGTCGGAGGTTGGTGGGGAGGGTGTTCCAGGTCTTGGCGGCGAGGTGGGAGAAGGATGTCAACGGGCGAAGTTGAGGAGGGTAGGCGGGTGGAAGGATTAGGTGATAGGTGTGGTGCCAACCAGGGAGGTATGTCTAAGGCAACAAAAATGGTATATTGGAGGTAGGGTGGGTCATGGATTGGAGGGAAGGATTGGTCAATTTTGGCAATTTTATCCGGGAGGAAGTTGGCAATTTCCTCACATCTCGCAATTGATGCTGTCAGCTCTGGGGGGGCAGTTGATGTTTGTTTTCTAACAATGTTAAACAGTTTTCTGGGCCTATTTTTGGCACAATCAAGTTGAGCTCGGAAGAAGGAAGCCTTTTCATTAAAAATGTGCTTCTTATAAGTTGATCTAGCAGATCTGAGGAGGGCAAGATGTGAGGGTGAAGGGTGATGTCTCCAAGTTCTTTCTGCCAATCTAAGTTGTCGTCTTTCGTTATTGAGTTCAGGATTGAACCAAGATGTGGATAGAATTTTTCTTTGTTGTTTGAGTTTAAGAGGGGCAACTTGGTCCAGGACGTCAGTAATGGTCTTATTGAAATGTTCAGTTAGCTCGTTAGCATTTTGGGAGCGAGGGGGGAGATGAAGTTGAGCTTGGAGTTTGGACTCCAGTTCACCAGGGGGGATTTGTTTGAGGTTTCTGGTCCACTTCAAGGTTTATTATTTGTTGTAGGAGGGGGTAGGGCGCTGGTTGCGATCTTAAACAAAATGAGGTGATGGTCAGACCAGTCAACGGGGATGATGTTGGAAAGGGAGGCCAAGTCGGTGTTGGAGATGATTGCGTCAAGTGTGGCCCCTTTGATATGGGTTGGATTGTGGCATAGTTGCTTAAGGTTGTTCATCTCTAGAAGGTTGATGAGGCGCTTGACAGTGGGATCCACTACATTGTTCCAGTGGATGTTAAAATCTCCTAAAAAGAGATTTTTCGAGTCAGGAAGGGAGGAGTATGTGAGAAGATCAGATAGTTCCTCGGCGAAGAGCAGAGGTTCACCCGGAGGGTGGTAGATGTTATGTAATCTAATCGGAGAGGAGCCCTCAACAGTGAGTTCAACGCCGAGGTATTCAAATGTTAAGTGATCCGTGTTCTTTAAAAGGGAGAGTTGAAGTTCCTTTTTATGGATTATAGCTAGTCCACCCCCTTTTCTGTCGGGTCTAGCCTGCCTAATGATGGCGTAGCCAGGGGGAGTGAGTAAGTCAAGAATAGCCGTCGAGTGGTCATTTAGCCAGGTTTCGGTGAGGAAGGCGATGTCAATAGCATCGCTGAAGATGGTTTCAGATATTTCGGTCGCATGTCGGACTGCCGATCCGCTGTTAAAAAGCATGCAAGAAAGGGGTGTAGGGTTATCTTTGACAGGTTTAAGAGACTGGATGGTGGTAAGTTGAGTTGGAGGTCTAGGTGAGGTGGGTGAGGAAGGGATTCTGTTAATGCCCAAAATAAATGGGATGTTGGAGTAAGGGAGGGGGGGATCAGTTATCAGAGGCTTAGGTAGGTAGGAGTTACATAGGTTAATTAGGTCAGAAGTGGAGAGGTAGTTAACAGTACGGATTAGTCTATGTGTTCGACTGCAAAGGGGAGTAGTCTGTCATCGGGTGTGTTAGGAAAAGTTATGGGGACAAGAGCAAAAGGTATCAGTGTGATTGGGGAAGGTTTTGGAGTTGAGGGAGTTAATATCCCCTCTAAGTCGTGTTAGTTCAATAGACATAGCTGATAGTTTGGATTCTATGTTGATAAGTGTCTGAGTTAAAAGATTGTGGGGGAGACAAGTTGAAAAGGGGGATGGGGTAGGGTTGGTGCTAACAGGGGAAAGCAATCCAACGAGCGGAGTTCCAGGAGGAGGTGAGTGAGTATGGGTGAAATTTGTGGAAGATTCTGGGAATATGGAAAGGTCAGGGGGGAGTCGGACGAAGGTGAGAGGAGAGGTCGGAGAATAGGACTTAGCGGAGAGTGCCGAGGATGTCCTTAGAGGGGGCAAGACAGTAGGTAGAGAGTTAGGGGGAGAGTCAAGGTAGGTGGAAAGGGTAGGAGGGGAATGTTCGATGATAGGAGTAGGAGGGGGAGACGAAGGGTTTGATAAAGAGGAGAGTACCGGAAGGGTCCCGGGAAGGGGCAAGTGAGTCGGGGAAGAGTTAGGGGGAGAGTCGGGAAAGAAGGAAGGGTCAGGAGGGTAGCAATCGATAGTGTGAGTGGGGGAGAGATCCAGAGTTCTTGGAGGGGTAGGGGGGGAGGGCCCGCGTGAGGGATTGGGGCCTCGTCAGAGATGGTGAGAGAGGTTGCAATGGGTGGTGGACGGAGGGCCTGATCCAGGGTGGCGGGGGACGACCTATGGGCGTCAGGTAGTTGGGTTGATGAAGGGTTAGGAACTAGTTGGGAGAGTTGATAGGATAGGGAGCTGAAATGGTTATCGAAAATGTTGAGGTGGTATTCAGATGCTTGAATAAGAATGTTGCCAGTTTTGAATATGGAAATGTCAACTTCACCAAGGAAGGCTGGGGATGGTGTTGTTGACAGTTTGAATCCATACGGAATTTTACTTGATTTAGTGATTGAAAGGTGGAGTAGGAAAGTGTTTTTTCCATTTTGAGGGGCGTTTGGAGAAGAAAATAAAGTTTGTTTTCATACGAGAGGACAGGCTGTGGTAGGTATCAACTATTAGTGTTTCAGGGTGACCTATCAATAATTTATGTTTGAACTTTTTCTTGGCGTTTTTGGGAAGATTAGACGGGAATAAGATGTTGCAATCGAAAGAGAGGGTTTTGAGTCAGTAGGAAGTAGTGGCGCTCAGCTATATTAGCGTAAGTGATAAGAAAAAACTCAAGTGAATACGGTGCTAACCAGGTAGGGGAGACCCCTATAACCCCTATAAGCGTGTAGGAGAACTCCTACACCACAGTAGTACATCCAAATCCTGGGCACACGTGCATTAATGTAAACATATAAGGTCACAATGGCGTTAGTTCATTAGAGAATTTATCTCATTAAAGTTCGCAGAAGAGTTATTTCTTGTTTCTTTTATTCGTATTCCGTAGAAAAGCAACCAGCAAAAAATACCAACAACCAGCCGACACGTGTTTCGTCTAGGAGGATACTCCCACGACTTCTTCAGGGCTGGGAATGATACAAATCATGGTGTAAACATAACATAATGTGGTGACTAATACTGGAGAATAAACTCAATAGGTGAAAAAACACCCACTAGCAGTGGAAACCCTATACAACACATACAATGACATTGTGATGTCGTGTTATTGCTATGGTGCAGTGAACGAGAAGAAAACATCGACGATATGCAAAGTGACTTGAAATAGAAACAAAAAAGCATCTAATGTGATTTATAAATTCATAGTATAATTAAGTGACACTTAGGACCAAACAAAAGGATAAGGATTGAAACTGTAATGTGCAAATGGCAAGGTTATTCGACATAAAATTTATGGGAGAGGGTTGAATTAAGGGGAAATACATTGTGATCAAAAAGTGAATTCATAATTCGAATAATATAATAGAAAGAAACCTAAGTGTTAATTTACAAATAAACTCGACCAAATGAAAAAATACTGCAATTATACCTTAGCTCAAAGGTACAGGGAATAAGATGTTCCATGAGTTGGGGCCATGTCTGGAGAAAGCAGGATCAGGGGGAGTGAGGAGGGCATTGGGGGGGACATGGTCGGATGCACGACGGGATAAGGAGGGGGAAAGAAAGAAGAAGAAGGAAATATAGCAATAAGATAAAGGAGGGTGAGTTTTGAGAGTAAAGTAATTAATTTGAGAGAGAGGAGAGTCCAAAGTAGGGAGATAAGAGGGGGTAATTTGTCAGAATAATAAACAATAGACAATTAAAAATATCTAAAATGAGAGAACATCATTATTGCGAACCTGGACATCATAATTTGAGGAATGGAGATTAAGGAGGGGGGAGTGTACAAGGAGACACAAGCACAGGAACAGGACTAGTACTCACCGCAAGGCAAAAAAACAGTTACATCAAAATAGGGATATAAAAAATAACCTGGACATCATAATTTGAGGGATGGAGATTAAGGAGGGGGAGTGTACGAGGAGACACAAGCACAGGAACAGGACTAGTACTCACGGCAAGGCATAAAAACAGTTACATCAAAATAGGAATATAAAAAATAAATAAGCATAAGCAAAAAAGCAAAAAAATTGTTTTCTTTTTTTTTTCTAGATCTAGTAGTGGCAGTCCTTAATCCAGTAAAAAATACAGGCAGACGTACCTCTGTTTCACCAGAGTTCAGTGAAAAGAGAGTACTTTATATATTTTCAAGTCAATATAAAGGATGGCAGAAGTCGTTATAAATAGTTAGAAGTACTAGCTTTAAGACAGAGAATCTTCGAGGTCAGCATTTATGAGCCCTGCATAGTTGTAGAGTGGGTAGGGGGTGTGGGGAGGGAGAAGGGGTATAGAACCTCTGGAGACCAATCTATACAAAGTGTATCAGTCCAAGACACTGGCGTAGCATGGGGGGGCGGAGGGGGCGGTGCGCCCCGGGCGGCACGAGTTTCGGGGGCGGCGGCGGCTGCAAAAATCATCGCCAGCACCCCCCCCCCCCTCTGCGTGGCGGCAAAAGGCAGGAAGGCAGGGACCGCCACGGGCGGCAGAGTGCCTAGCTACGCCACTGGTCCAAGATGGCCGAACCATTTACTGTGGATGACAGATCATATGAGCAAGTCCTATCGCACTTTCCATTAGAGGGACGACAAGGGGAGGAGTCAAATTTCTGATTCGGATTGTGATGATTAGCCCATTCTATCAAGTCTCTTTGGTGAGTCCTATGTCTCTGTCTAATTAGTATCCTTCTCTGAGTCGACTTTACTCCCTGGATGAAAATTATGCAGCCATTTTGTATTAGATGAGTGGAGGAAGGTTTGTTTTCGCCTCCACAGCAAAAGGGAAAAAAAAACAATGATCTAAAATGGGAACCCTCCTGTGTGCAAAAACGCAATGGTAAAGAGTAGGAACATAAATAGCAGTGACAGTACAGGTGGGAATAGCATCAGGGACACTGTCCAGCTCACCTCGTGTGGTCGGTGGGTAAAAAAGGTGGCAAACGCAGGTCACAGGTGGTCAAAGAGAAGGCAAACACAGGTCATGGAACACGAGCGCGTCAAACACGCGTGCGGCTCATCACCTGTAAAGGCTACACGTTCGGGTCGGACCCGTCCCCAGCTGGACCCCTATCAGTAGTGCAGCCGCTGGGGGTCTATTGACTCCCGTGCATCATCTTTGGCAGCACGGGAGAATCAAGTGCGAGGGAGGGGGGGCAGCACTCACCAGACTCGGGTGAAAAACCACCCCTCAGTCCCAACAGGCCGCGAGGGAGATTTCCGGTGATAAACCACCCCTCAGTCCCAACAGGCCGCAAGGGAGATGTCCGGTGATAAACCACCCCTCAGTCCCAACAGGCCGCGAGGGAGAAGTCCGGGGGCTCGAGCTCCCTGCAGCATCGGTGGTCGGCAGCCAGCATCGGTAGAGAATAAGCGCAAGTGACCCAAGTGCGGAAACTCAAGCGCAAGGGAGGGGGGCGGCACTCACCGGAATCCGGCGAGAAAACCACCCCTCAGCTCAGCAGTTCCAACATGCTGCAAGGGAGACGTTCCAGGGGTCAATCTCGCTCCAGGCATCAGCGACCAGCAGCCTGCAGTGGAACAGGAAGCGAGGCGGGCAGTGGTCGCGGCCGTTACAGGCGGCAAGCCCACTCCGGAGTCGGCGGCAAGCCAAGCAGCCAGCAGCAGAGCCAAGAAGAAGCGTGGCGGGCAGTGGCCACGGTCGTCACAGGTGTCAAGCCCACTCCAGAAACGGCGGCAGGCCCGGCAGCCAGCAGTGGAACGAAGACGCGAGGCGGGCAGTGGCTACGGCCACCATAGGCGGTAAGCCCGCTCTGGAATCGGTGGCAAGCAGATCAGGTGGGGCGGTCACCGAGAGCAGCGCACCCCCAAGCAATCTGCGAGTGGAGCAACCCCAAGAATCTCCTGGCCAGAAAATCCCGACTCACGGATCGCCCCAAAAAGCAGCGAGATAGACTGTACCTTCAAGGAACAGCTCTTCCTGTAGTCTTAACAAGTACGTTTCTTTTCTTTTCTTTTAGAAATGTATAGCATCCATTTCGCTTTCGCTGGTTTGGTTCGTTTCAAGGGTGGATGGCCAGGGTAAAACTGGGATTTTCAAAGATAATGATCCCTACCCTCGGGGAGCTCCGGGAGTACCCTCTGTTCCGTCGGCCATCTTTCAGATGACACAGAATGAAAGAATGAAGGAAAGGATTTTTCTCAAGCTTTACATTGGGCAATGGCTCGATGTCACTACGGCATTTACATGTTTGGTCATCCTAAATTCTTAGTCAAACCAAAAGGCTTAGGGACAGATTTACAAGAAAGTGACTCAGTGATTGCCGCAAGCCATTTGGCTGCGCCGCACTGAGTCACTTTCAAAGCACAGGGATGCGACATATTTACAACAATATGTCGCATCCCTGTGCTTTCCCCTGGGCTGGCGCACAATCGGCTGCCATGCGCCATGGTGCAAGGGTGCCTGTATCACGGGGATGATTGTCCCTTACTGCACAAAAACAATCTGAAATGCCGTTTTTCAACTTCTATGTGTGCTGCAATAGCATACATAGAACTTGCAAAACGTCATTGTTTCAATGATTATTTATGTGCAGAAAGGGACACCTTCTTGTACATAAACAATCATTAGAGGTCATTTCCTCGTTCTATGTCTGCTGCAGAATGCAGCACGCATAGAAAGAGGAAAAAAAAAAGAGGAGAAATGAATACATTTCTCCTCGTTGCGCCTCCCTACGCCTCCCCTGGGGAGGCGTAGCATTCAGACGCATTTCCAGATTTACGACTCCTTGTAAATCTGGAAATGTGTCTGGTTCCATGGGTGTTGCGTGGGAACACCCACAGCAACACCCATGGAACACCCCTTTCACGCAAAGTGCTGCGTGCAAAGAGACCATATTTACAAGGACAGGAAAAGTCACGCAGGGTGGCTTTTCCTGTCCTTGTAAATATAGGGCAGTAAAATGCGCCACTGGTGCATCACAAAAAGTGACGCACCTGTGGCGCAAGGGGCTTGTATATCTGCCCCTTAATTTTTTGCCTTACTAACTGGAGTGGGTGGAGGGCCCATTCAAGAAGGGCCACTATTAGATAAACATGGATGATCCTTGCCCAAGAGCATGACTTCAGTTTTAGAGGCATGAGGCTTAAGAAAGCTCCAGTACATCAAGGGTAGAAACAGACTTAAACATCTGCTCCTGGATCTCCAAAGGTAGGCTATCTAGTTCAATATTCAACTGGGTGTTATTGGCATAAGAGAACACTTTAAACCAAAAAGACCTGATTAGAATTAACCTGTGCTTAACCCTCTGGTAGCTTGGTACAAAAGTAGTCAGGCTTAACTTAGAGGCAATGTATTTATGGAGCACACAAACAGTAATAAAGTGAAAACACAACAAAAGAAAAATACCACACCAATGTAGCAAAATAGAGTACAATCTAATAAATAAAATGAGATCAAAATGACAAAAAAATCCAATCATTAGAACCGGAGATGTGCAATTTTAAAGATTTACGTAAGTATTGCACCCACATCACAAACCGCCACTTGTGGTTATATGGTCGTGCTAGACCGAGGGAACATCACAAATTTAAGCCGACTGCGGTGGAGCATGGGCCAGCGAGGAGCAGAAAGAGTGTCATGGATGGTCGTCGCTGTATAGCAAGGAGCAGGCCGGGCGTCATTGTTGGTCATTGCTGTAGCATGAAGATCCTGTCCAGCATCACCGACGGTCGTTGCTGGAGGTGTGGATTGGCAGGCTGTCGATGCTGTAGCACAATGTTCTAATCTCGCATTGCCGTTTGTCACTGGCAGTCATTGTAGGTCAAAGAGTTGGGTTAATCGTAGCTTCCACTTGGTGGTCATTGAGGCTAGCAAGATCTTGGCCAAACGGGCTCATTTAAGGTTGCAAAAAGCCCAAACTTGAGGATTGGTCATTTTTCTTTGGAATAGTGCCCTCTGATGCAGTCAATGGTCCAGGAACTGGGAAGGCACCTCTGGGGATAAGGGGCTCACTCTAGCAGAGGCCAGAAGGACTCAGGCAGTTGATGGTCTAGGCAAGTCATTGCAGCAGATCATCTGGGCCATTGCAGGGAGGCCTCTGGAGTTTGATGTATTCAGTAGCTCAGAATAGGAGTTCAGCTAGCTGACCCTTGCAGTCACTCATGTAGGATGAAGGGAACAGGTCCAGTCTTCCTGTTTAGAGAGCAGGGCAGGCCTTAAATGGCAGGGAGTCTTCTGGCAGTAGGACTGCCCTTCTTCTGTAGTGTCCACAGGTCCAGGAGTGTACTGAAGAGTTAGTTTGAGGATCCAATATTTTTATCTGGTGGCATCTTTTAAGTGGGAGAAACTTCTAGACTTCTCCCCATATTTGGTTCTGGAATATCCTTCCTCCCCTGCCTAGGCTCCAAGGGGTCTAGGGTGACAATAGCCTGGTATCAAGTTCTTTGTGAGTGTGCTGATGCAGCTCCATTGAAATGTAAGTGGGGCAGGCAACGGCTCTGCCTCCCTCCCATCCTGGAAGAATGGCTCATTGTGCCAACCACTAGTTCCCCTTTTCTCATTGTCTTGGAGGAATACACAAAGGCTAACTGCCAACTAAACCAGGATACAGGCAGCTGGCACTAGATTGTTACGACAAAAAAATCTTTCTAAAAGTGTCATTTTCAGAATTGTGACTTAATATCTGACTTGACCATTTATGAGGGTTTTAAATTACAATTCATTTGAGTGTAAACATTACATTCCTACCTGTTCCCATTGAAAAGTTATCACTTATTAAATGTAGTAAGGTAACCCAGTGTTATCTTATGGAAGAGGTATGCCTTGCAGTACTGAAGAACGCATATAGGAGTTTTCACTACCAGGACATGTAAAAACTTCAAAGTATGTGTCAAACTTTTTTTTAAAGACACTGCACCCTGCCCTATGTCTGTTTAGGGACTACCCTAAGGGTGACATACATGTATTAAAAAGGAAGGTTTAGGCCTAGTAAGTTTATTTTGCCTGGTCGAAATACCAGTTTAAAAATACACACAGACTGCAATGGCAGGCCTGGGACATATTTTAAAAGGCTACTGTAGTGGGTAGCACAATGAGTGTTTTAGGTCCACTAGTAGCATTTAATTTCCAGGCCCAGGGTATATGTAGCACCACTTTACTAGGGACTTATAACTAAATTAGTTGTACAAATTGGGTGTAAATCAATTTTACCATGTTTAAAGGAAAGAGCACAAAACTTTAGCAGTGGTAAATTGTACAGGGTGCTAAGATTAACTAAACTAATTTCAGCAAACAGCAGGATAGAAGGTAAAAGGTTTGGGGGAAAACCACACGAAAGGCTATCAGGTCTAACAGTAGATCTCGGTAGGGATTCTTATAATGTGAAGTTTTCTCTGAAACTGCACAATTCTTGCCTGGTTAAGGAATACAGAGCAGCAAATACCTCTATTTTATCATGTTTGTACTTGCAGTGTACTGCTGTAGTACCTTAAAGAAGTGCACCCAGCTCTTTGAATCACTGATTGATCGTTAAGTCAGCCATTTCTACACGGAAAAATATGGACGCTTCATCAACTAAATGAAGACCGCCGCTGCCGGTGCCCGGTAACCATAACATTCACACATTTAATTCAACATAGCAACCTGTAGTAAAATCATTTGTAGCCAGGAGATGGCGGTTTTCATGTAAACGTCTCATGAAAACTGCTTTTTACTTGCATCTGTACCTCAAGGGTCCCTGTGATATGTTCTTGTTTGGTAAATTACGTTTTTCCCCTGAAATGGAAGGCTGATGTGCACTTGATACTGGACATTTAGCTAAACCTAAATATATCTAGTATCTCTGGAGAGGACACATCTTGAAGAACAAGTTACTTACCTTCGGTAACGATATATCTGTAAGAAACATTAGTTAGTTATAGATTCCTTACCTTAGAATTACCCCCAGGCGTCAGACTGAATCCGGAAAGTTTTTTCGTCAGCAGTACCTCTGCGCGTCGGAAGGTGGCGTCAGTCGGCTCCGCGTCCCTCTCCGTGGTTGCCGGGATGACGTTGCGGCAGCTACTTAGACGCCGCCCTCGTGCGCTGACGTCAGTTCTGTACACGACTTTCCGCGCCAGAAACGCAGAGCCATGCAAGACACTGACCATTGGTGCACAAAACTAGGGCCCTGAAAGGATGTCCTTAACCCTAGAAATCAGTTCACAGAACGTGGAGGATGGGTGGGGCGGTAAGGAATCTATAACTAACTAATGTTTCTTACAGATATATCGTTACCGAAGGTAAGTAACTTGTTCATCTGAAAGAAACACGTTAGTTATAGATTCCTTACCTTAGAATAGATACCCCAGCAATACCAACCCCGGTGGTGGGTCTGCAAACCAAGATCACACCAGAAAATCCTGGAAAACAGAACGGCCAAAGAAGCCGACTCTCCGGACTTGGCTGTCCAGGCAGTAGTGTTTGGTGAACGTGTGCAGCGATGCCCACGTGGCTGCCTGACAGATGTCATCCAGAGGCACTCCCCTTCCCAAGGCAGTAGTGGCTGCCGTCGCCCGACCGGAGGCTCCTTTTTAGCCAGAGAGTAACAAGCCTTAATACACAACACGACCCATCGAGAAATGGTGCATTTGTGTACGGCCCAACCCTTCTTTGTGCCCACGTAACCAACAAAAAGTTGATCATCCACCCGGAACTGTTTTGTGCGATCCAGATAGAAGGAGAGCACACGTTTTGGGTCCAGACGGTGGAACCTCTCTTCCTCCTTTGAATGATGTGGAGGCAGAAAGAAGGTGGGCAAAGTAATGGTCTGCCCAATGTGGAAGGCAGTGACCACCTTAGGAAGGAATGATGGACGGGTTTGGAGAACCACCTTGTCCGGATGAACAGACAGGAAAGGAGGTTTTGAAGAAAGGGCCCGGAGCTCACTCACCCTTCTAGCAGAAGTGATGGCTACCAGGAAAGCAGTCTTAAGAGTTAAGAGCCGTAAGGGACAGCTATGAAGCGGCTCAAAGGGAGCGCACATTAAATAAGTTAGAACAAGATTCAAGTCCCACTTCGGCATAACAAAGGGAATTGGAGGAAAAAACAGTGAACTACCGGGGACTTGGAAAGAGAAGGCTGATCTGGCAGGTGAAGGAAAGCATAGATGGCTGACAGATAGCCCTTAACAGCGCCCAGAGCAGAGCCCTGCTGGGCTAAAGAGAGAAGGAACAAGAGTACTTCAGAAAGAGGGGCAGAAAGGGGATCCACAGCCTTTGCTGTGCACCATGCCACAAATTTGTTCCACCGGCAGGCGTATACTGTCTTAGTGGAGGGACGCCTGGCTGCCAAGATTACGTCACAGACTTCGGGAGGCGGGTCGAAAGACGTCAACTGCCGCCGCTCAACCTCCACACAAGGAGGTGGAGACTGGACAGGTTCGGGTGGAGGACCGTCCCCTGCTGCTGCGACAGAAGATCCTCCCAAAGAGGCAGACGGGTCGGAGGATCGATGGCCATGTTGAGCAGCTCGGGATACCAGACTCTTCGTGCCCAATCCGGAGCCACAAGAATAACTTGGGCCCGGTCGCGCCTGATCTTCTTCAGCACTCTGGGCAGAAGTGGTGTAGGCGGAAAGGCGTACAACAGACCGTAACTCCACTCGCGACGAAAGGCGTCGCCTAGCGAGTGCCGCCTTGGAAATTCCAATGCGCAGAATTGCTGACATTGCGCGTTCTCTTCGGTGGCGAATAGATCTAACCAAGGCTCTCCCCATTGTTGAAAGAGACCTTGAACCACCTCCGAGTGAAGACCCCATTCGTGATCCATCATGCACCTGCGGCTAAATTCGTCCGCCCTGGCGTTCAGAGAACGTGCCAGTTGTTGAACCACCAGGGATATGCCCTGATGTTCCAGCCATGTCCAGAGGCGGAGGGCCTCTTGACATAGGGTCCACGACCCCACCCAGCCCTGTTTGTTGCAATACCACATGGCGGTGGTGTTGTCCGCGAACACCTGCACTACCCTTCCCTGGACAGAGGGAAGGAATGCCTTGAGTGCAAGACGAATCGCCCGGAGCTCCAGAAGGTTGATGTGGAGCCCAGACTCCGCCGGAGACCAGAGGCCTCTGATCTCCGCCTCTCCCATGTGGCCACCCCATCCCAGAAGAGACGCGTCCGTCACCACAGTGTTGTCTGGTTGGGGAAGGGAGAGGGATCTGCCATTGACCCAATCCTGGTTCGTGAGCCACCACTGCAGTTGACGTACAGTGCCCTCCAAGATCTTGACGCAATCGGACAGATTCCCCTGATGCTGCGCCCACTGGAACTTCAGGTCCCACAGCAGAGCCCGCATATGCCACCTGGCATGATCGACCAGCAGGATGCAGGAGGCCATGAGGCCCAGCAGCCTCAGAGTCATTCTGACCGAAACCCGGGATAGAGGCTGAAAGATTGGAATCATAGCCTGAATATCCCGGACTCGCTGCTCGGGAGGATAGACCCGAACCCGCGTTGTGTCCAGAACCGCTCCGATGAAGAGGAGCTTCTGGGAGGGGATCATGTGTGACTTCGGCACATTGATGGACAACCCCAGCGAATGCAGGAGGTCGGCCGTAGGTGGGAGACGACTGCCTGGGGTGAGCCCGCCTTCAACAGCCAGTCGTCGAGATAGGGGAAGACTGAAACCCCTGATCTGCGCAGATGAGCTGCGACCACCGCCATCACTTTCGTGAACACCCGAGGGGCGCTGGTAAGGCCAAAGGGGAGCATGGTAAATTGAAAAAGCTCGTGGCCTACCGTGAACCGTAGGTAACGCCGGTGGGCCGGCAGGACGGGGATGTGAAAATAGGAGTCCTGCAAGTCTAACACTACCATCCAGTCTTGCGGGTCGAGGGCAGACAAGACCTGAGCAAGCATCAACATCTTGAACTTCTCCTTCTGGAGGAAGCAGTTGACATCCCTGAGATCCAAGAAAAGACGCAGGCCCTTGTCCTTCTTGGGGACCAGAAAGTAGTGGGAGTAACAACCACGACCTACTTCTGGGACAGGAACGCGCTCGATGGCTCCCTTGGCCAAGAGAGCCGTAACTTCCTGCTGGAGAAGGGCCAGGTGATCCCCCGACATGTGGTGGTATCTCGGTGGCATGGCTGGAGGGATATTGTTGAAGGGGAGGGAGTAGCCCCTTCAGACTATTTGCAAAACCCACCTGTCCGACGTGATGGTGCGCCAGTGGGGGAGGTGATGGCGAATCCTGCCACCCACTGGCGTTTGATGGGCCTGAAAGGTCAGACTAGGAGGGTTTGGAGGCTGCTGCGGAGGGGGGGTTGGTGGACTGGCCCGGCCGCTGGCCCCCGGAATCACGACGGTTGTTCCCATGTCCCCGGCCACGCGAAGGTTGGGTAACTTTCTGCGGCCTGTGGCTCTGGGCGGGACATAGCGGGGCACCCCTTCCGTAGCCACGAAAGGGGCGAAAAGCAGACTGCGCAGGGCAGGCAGAGAGGCCCAAGGACTTGGCTGTAGCCTGTGAGTCCTTGAAATGCTCTAGAGCATTGTCTGCTTTGTCACCAAAAAGGCGACGGCCATCAAAGGGCATGTCCAACAAGGTGTTCTGGACATCCCCTGAAAAGCCAGTCGACCTCATCCAGGCATAGCGACGAAGTGCTACCGACGTTGAAATGGTCCTGCCCAGAGAGTTGGCGGTGTCCAGCCCACAATGTATGGCAAAATTTGCTGCATCCCTCCCGGCGGCCATAGCCTGGGAGAGCACTGCCTGGGCCTCCTACGGACACTGAGGCAGCACCTGCGCCACCGTATCCCACACGGAGTGGGAATAATGGCCCAAGAGACATGCGGTGTTTACCGACCGCAGTCCTAAGCTGGCGGAAGAGAAAATCTTCTTCCCAAGGTGGTCCAGCTTCATGGATTCCCTTTTCCGGGGAGCGGTAGGGAATGCGCTTTTGGAAGTGGAGGCTTGGACAACCAAGCTCTCCGGGGTGGGGTGTTGGGAGAGGAAAGTGGGGTCGCCCGGAGCCGGGCGGTGGTGTCGGGCAATCATCCTGTCCACAGGAGCCCCCGTGTTGGGCCTGGACCAGGTGCCCAAAAGCACGTCGGTGAGGGCCTCATTGAACGGCAGCAAGGGCTCCGAAGAGCTCGCAGCCGGTTGAAGCACCTCCGTCAGGAGATTAGTCCTGACCACCACCGTAGGAAGCTCGAGGTTGAGAGCCTCGGCCGCCCTACGCAACACCACTGTGTATGATGCTCCCTCCTCCGTAGCCACGGTAGGAGGAGATAACATGCCAAGGTCAGGGAAGGTGTCAAAACCACTGGCATCCCCCAGTTCCTCTCTCCAGTCCTGCTCACTGTCCAACTGGTCAGTTAAAGGGTCACCTGACCCCTCCCAGTCCTCCTCATCATCCTCTGGGTACCACTGTGGTTGAAAAGGGACCCCAGGAGTGAACAGGGGCATGAAAATCCCACCCGGCGCCAGATCCGGCATCGGGCGACGCCGGTTCGGGTCCGTGTCCACGTCGGGATGGAGGCCGGGGTCGACACCGGCCGGGGAGCCCGACCGGCATCGGACGCGGTAGTGGTGCCGTCAGAAGCGGCGCCAGTGGAGGCGTAACGAGATCAACCGGCGTTGATCCGGATCCAGGCCTGGATCCAAGGGGGGCCGGAGCCGCCGGGGCCGGAGCCGCCGGCAGCAAAGACCTAGGCCTCCCAACCGAGTCCGCGAGGCCCGAAGGTGCGCCGGCGGGGTCGGTCCGCCCAAAGATGGCATGCATCGCCTCGTAGAACGTACGAAGCTGGGCAGGAGTCGCTCCGGGTCCCGGAAAGGGAGGGAAACTCGGAGTCAACTCGTCGGACTCCGCACGCGAAGCCGCGGGAGGGGCACCACCCGCGTGCCTCGTCGGATCGGCCGACTGGCGAGGAGAAGTCGAAGAGCGATGATGCTTCTTCGACTTCTTCTTGTGCTTTGACTTACCCGACCCCGAGTGCGAAGACTTTGATGATTTCGAACCGGAATGGTGGTGGCTCCGCGACCGGTCCCTCAACCTCCCTCTCGACCGGGACCTCGAACGGCGCGGAGCAGACTGCCAATGTTCAAGCAGCTTTCGGTACCGCTCCCGCAAAGCCTTCAGCGCCATCGACCGGCAGTCGGAGCACGACTTGGGGTTGTGGTCACGCTCCAGGCAAAAAAGACACACGCGGTGCAGATCCGTCACCGACATGCGATGACAGGAACCGCAGGCCTTGAAACCAGGCATCCCTCGTGCACCTTTTCGGAGTCGGAGACTCGAAGAAAGACTTCGACAAAAGTCGAGAAAAAGTTAGTCAAAAAATGACTGAGGTACCGCTCTTCCCGGATCTGCGCTGGCTGGCGTGGAAAAAGAAAGAACTGACGTCAGCGCATGAGGGCGGCGTCTAAGTAGCTGCTGCAACGTCATCCCGGCGACAACTACGCCGACGACGGACGCGGAGCCGACCGACGCCACCTTCCGACCCGTAGAGGTACTGCTGATGAAAAAACGTTCCGGATCCAGTCTGACGCCTGGGGGTAATTCTAAGGTAAGGAATCTATAACTAACGTGTTTCTTTCAGATTATATTTTCTTTTTGATCTTGCAATCTGTTGTCTGTTTATAAATCTTTCCTATGCTATCTTTCCTATCAGGACCGGACACAACGCTTTTCACCATATCCCTGCAAACAGAGTACAAATGCATCTCTCTTGGGTATGAAACTCAAGTGACTGCCCAAGCTGCAACCAAACATCTCAGCAGGAGGAATGACAAAGAGAGAGCATGTGAGTGCCACTTATTTCTATAAACAGTGCACATCGCTTCCTCCAGATGATGTGCTTACCAATGCGTTGGCGAAGCTACTCTATTGCATTGATATGCTCTTCAGATGGGATGTGACAGGATGCAATGATGCTCACATCAGAGCCCCAAGTAGACAAGCAAGGAGGATGTGCATGTTGACAACAAAACTTCAGACACAGTGGGCAGCAGTTGCAATATTAATGTTCTGCTGCCTCCATCTGCGCAAATTGCCATTAATTCAGCCTAGTGGTGGCTGGCTCAGCCATGCTGCATACCGATGTGTGTAAATATATATATATAAAAAGGGGGTCATAACTCCAATGTAATTATAGTTAGGTCGTAGGCATGTTTTGGTTTGCTATTAATTTTGACACCGTTTGATAAATGTGCATTAAACTTTCCAACTTGATTCATCAGTGGGGGCCAAAAATGGGGTCCCCAAAAGATACACTTGCCATTTTAACTCCCCTAGTATTTTTTGCTCCTCAACACAGAACATAATGCTGAATGGAATTGTACTAAACTTTGCATGATTGTAGAACTTTATACCAGGAAATTCCTTTGCTTGGGTTGGTATAAATCCATTCAGCAGTTTTAAAGAAATTAGCATTTAAAAATTGTTCCAGTCTGGGCATGATAAAGCTAAATTAAAAGGCTATTTGGACTACTAATTGGTGGATCTGTGAACAAGTCGCACTAGGAAGCTTTTCCTCCCATCATCCATAGTGAATTCTCAAAACTGGATGCAGATTCTAGATTCCACCATGCTCAGATTGGCTGGCCATCACAGGAAAAATTATGTTGCAGATGCCATTACCTAATATGGCGCACTAGGCACAGTGTTGGTAAAAATTAAAATAAAAGGAGCGCATTCTGACTCCAAGAGACTCCTGGCGGACACTAAATGGGCCCTTAATGGCATGAAAATTAATATTTGAAAAATTACTTTTTTCTCAAGTTTTGCAAATCCAATGGCAAACTTGTGAACTCAAGACTGCAGACTTCCTAGAATGTCAGGCTTTGCAAAACCAGCACAGAATTGGAAATCCTGGAAAATATTTAAAACGAAATTGGTGCAGTACAGCTGCAGCTAGACAACCCCTGTTGTGCACTATATTTGCCTGTGGGTAGCAGGGGTTGGCCACCAGTGTTAGGTTGGGAGTAGGGCAATGCCAAAGGCTAGGCCATTTGGCCAAGTCTTCCGCACATGAACGAAGGCTATGGGCAGTGGCTATTGGCCAAAGAAAGTGGGTATATGAAAAATAAAATCATGTTTAAAACCAAAGGATAAAGTGAAGTTAAGAGTTGCTTTGGTTATAACACCTCAAAGTATATCTAAAAATATTCCCATTCATTTTAAAACATATTTGAGGCCTATTCACAAAGGTTAATTTAGACTGAATAAATCAACATGTTTAAATTTACTCTTACACTTTGTCGTAAATTTACTACTTTGGTCTATTCACCATTTCCAAGTGTAAATTTAATACAAAGTGTATCCCTATATGTCTCCACACTCTGAAACAGGGCTGGATCCAAATTGATGAGTATAAACTTACTACAGCCAAATAAGGCCCAGAACACTACAAAATACACTCCAGCTCAGACCTGGAGTAAGTCCAGCACCGGGACCACACGTCACACCACTTCAACACCCTCCTGTAGAAAATAATGGAGGCAGGTAATTAAAATAGAGCCCCCATGTCAAATACTGTTCAATAAAATGAATTTATTTTACTTTAGGTGGGTGTTTGTAAATAAAACACACAAAAGGTGATGGGAGGAATGCTTGCAATAAGTCAAACAAGTACAATAGCTCGGCGTAGAACCCCAACACATCATTCTTTTGCTACCATGCCACCTCAGTTTGCAACCAGCCGTATGCAAATCAGTCTTGACACTGTTCTTCATGGGAACAATCCAGTCCGAACTGCCACGCCATGTCTTCCCTGAACTGGAACACAAGCAACCCAGGACCAGTTTCACGATAGGATATGGGCTCATCAGCTGTGTACACCGTGGTGCCAGTTACTCAGTGAGCATGGGATTCATGTCTGAGCATACCCATACAACTTAGGGTGGTGCTTGAAACACACAAAAGGTGATGGGAGGCTGCTTGCAATAAGTTTAACCACTGACAATAGCTTGGGGTTGCAATCCAGGGAACCGATTGTTCTTTTACTCACCACGCCACCTCAGTTTGGACCCAGCCAAATGCAAATCAGTCTTGACCCTGTTCCTAACGGGAACAGTCCAGGGATATTGTAAAAAAAACTTTAAACAATCATTTTAATTGAATGTATTTATCATTTTTACATTAATGAGATATTTAATACATTAAGTTAATAGTGTACCACTAGTAGGTTTTCATATGTAGATCTTGTTCTCTGCCAAAGGGGCAGACATCTCCCTATGGTAAGTATAGGAAAAAATAAGTTTATTAAAGTATAAAAAAAGTAACGATATTTTTGTGTTAAATATTAATCTTAATTAATTTATTTTAAATGTAGAATAAAATAGATCAAATCCTACAGCACTATTAAATTACTTTTGAATTTAATATTTAATTATTTAAAATACAATAAATTAAATAAAAAATATTTTTAAAAGATTTATTAAAAGAATTCCACCCCAATCTCAATGTTTTTTTTACCGAATAATGTACATATTTGTTCAAAAAAATGATGTATAGTTAGATATATTATATAGTATTGATGGGTATAACGTCATTGTGCATTTAATGGTTTTGTCTGTCTATAAGAGAAAGGATGGTGCAGGCATGTGTGTGAGAGACATATCTGTAATAAAACAAGCATTGCCAAAGCAAATAGGACTTATTATGTGATAAACTGATGCAGATATTACTTCTGCCTGTCTGTATTTGCATATGTCACACACAGTCGCGGCCCGTGCAGGTAAGAGCGGTGGGGCTGGGTTGGAGGGGATTCGACAGATGACCACGAGGGAAAATTAAACAATTAATTAATTTTCCCTCATGGTTGTCTGTCGAATCCCCCCCCAACCCGGCCCCATCTCCCTCACCGCTGTTACCTGCACGGGTCATAGATGGTCACACATAAAATCCTTTGTCAATGCTTGTTGAGGTTGTAAGTGCCCATTTGAAACTATCAGGGTGGGGATTCCTCTTTCCCTGCTACGTGCCATTCAGAGCCTGTTTACAGACACTATTTATGTCTAATCAGGGCCTCTGTCACAGGTGAGCACTCATGTCCCACTTGTTTAATCCAGACAGAGCTGACATAGCCTGTGCCTTTAGCAAGGGACGATTACATTGCGCTAAACTTGCTGTGTGCCATCCGCTGATTCGCCGGTCCTCAGTTGTCCCAGTATTGGTCAATCAATCTCCTATTGGTTTACAGCGCTTGCTATCAGCCCACGATAAGTAGAATGCACCCAACAAGTTACTTCTCAATCCATGGATATCAACATTGGTAATAACTGGTCAAAAGGCACTTGTCAAGAATAGCCTTTGGGAAAAACAGTCCTATGGACCGTGCTATAAACTATCTGTGGGTTTTGCCGGAGGAAAGGTTGGTTCCAAGCTGCACCATACACATCTTAAAAGGAAAGAAATTGGCATAGCATATGAGCAGAAGAGACTTCATGGTGAACAGCCATCACATCGCGGCTGTTACATCGCATGCCGCTACGTCGCATGCGTTACAACGCATGCGACGTTGCGACGCGTACACAATACGACGCGTCCCATTACATCATATGCGCTTTTAAAACGCATGCGCTTTTAAAACGCATGTGATGTAATGGACGGCCGCCGGGACGGACGTGCGCCGGGACAGAGACGAGGAAGAGACGACGCTGGAACCGGGAGAGAGGAATCACGAGGAAAGAGAGGTAAGGGACAGTGTTTAGGGCTTAGGGTTTAGGGTAGTGTCAGGGGGTCGAAGTGTAGGGTACTGTTTTACGGTTTAGGGCTTAGGGCTTAGGGCTTAGGGTCGTGTCAGGGGGTCGTAGTGTAAGGTAGTGATTCAGTGTAGGGGACAGACTGGGCGTAGGGGTAGGTTCGTGGTGGGAGTACTGTTTTAGGCTTTAGCGTAGTGTATTGTTTTGTACTGTAGGGCACTGTTGTGTAGGGTACTGTATTAGTGTAGGGGGGTTATTTCGAAAGACAAATTGCGATGTAAAAGCATGCGGGGGATTTGGGTGCGTTGTAAAGGGATTTTGTATGCATTTCAAAGGAAATGCGGAGTAATGGTTTGCGTTGTTGAAACTTGCGTTGTGACGGTACATGTGAACTAAAAACAGCGATGTAAAGGCATGCGTTGTTTTAGTTTGCGATGTATCGTCATACATCCGACTTCATAAGAAAAATTCATATCAGCCCATTTGTTCTGTTTTCTACCCTCTCCTGGGAAAACATTAGGTTGGTTCAGCCAAGGCTAGCGATTAGCGGACCATGCCCTGTTCCTTCTGTCATTTATAAGGCGTTCAGCCTTCAAAACCATCATTTTCAAGGATGTCTCAGCATCTAATTGTTTACTTGAGACTCAAGCTGGCAGAGGGAATCAATAAAGTGTCAAATGTGAGAAGAAATTGACGTCAAAGGAGCCCTTGTATACAACTCTTGGTCAATTTCTTTTGGCTCAGACTCTCAGAGTATTAAATTCAGCAGGTGAACGAGAGAAGGTTTCCAGCATACTGATATTTAAGTTTCTCATGAAACAAGCTTTGGCAAAGCCAATATATCTCATGTTGACTGGTAGACTTTTGCCTTTGTCGGTACTTATTTTGTTTTTCATGGTTTTTACAAAGCTTTCTTGTTGGTGGAGCTGCTGAGTCATCACTAATATAAAATAAATGGCTAAAAGCAAAAATATTCTATGATCTCAAAAAGCACACATTGCTACAGTTGTCCTGGCACTGAAGGGAAGTGCTTTGGCCATGAATCATAGTTTGTCAGAATCCAGGTGAATAACAAGCAGATGTTGATGTTTAACGCACCAAAATCTTTATCAAACAGTAAATAACATACAATTTTCCCCAGTTACATTTCAGCTAGTTTGACCTGTCAAGATTTACGGAGGAGTGAGATATTTAACTCACCTGGTAATTACCAGATGCAGTAAATACCACCCAACTTGGAATTTAGACACTTTGCATGTTCTCCATTGGCTGTATTGCACAGCTTGGGTGGAGAACATGCACAAGCTCACAGTCCCCACCTGAGCACCGAACCACGATGCTCAGACCAATCACGACACTGCTGACAGTAGTGTCGGGATTGACTAAGAGCACCTGTGTGCTTCCTGTGTGTCGACACCGAAGAGGACCGGGAGGTGGTGACTGGCCTGCAGGTAAGTGGATTTTTTTTTAATTCCCCTTCCCCCTCCCCTGTTAAGAAGCAGCCCCCACTGGCCAATGGCTGAAGTAGGCTGGAGAAAAATGTGGATGACACTAAAATAGAATAATGAATAAAAAGGTTGTCTGAAAGCCCCTATTAGTAGGTATATTATATACAGAATTATAGTAAAATCAAAAGATCTTGACTTACCCTAGACTTAAAAATAGAGGGGCATATTACCAAGGATTTGCGTTAATTATCGCAAAGCGCGCTTAGCGGTGTTTTTATTTATCGCCGGCTATCGCTGGATTTCATCGCGGAGATAACGCGTTATTATCAACGCTTATCTCCAAGGCGAAAAAATATCCAGCGATAGCGGCGAAACCCAGCAATAGCGCGAGAAATCCAGCGATAAATTCACTACGCTAATGAAAAGCTTGCTAATAGGCAGGTGAGGACTTAACCTTACAATCCACCTCCCATTGACAAGATGGTTAAGTCAAGTTTTTATCAGGTGTTAAATTCCAGCAATAATCGCGGTTAGCGCAACTTTTTTTATCGCTTCGCGGGCATACATAATAGGGGAAGTTGTGTTTGCGACTGTTTGCAGTTGCTTTTAGTTGGGAACGCCTACTTTGCATGTCATTAGCGATAATTATCGCTGACATGCAAGGCGACAACAAAACAGCCGCTATCGCCATTAAGCTGTCGCTAACAGCTGTTAGCGACAGCTTGCTAATAGGGCGATAAAAATATTGTTGCTTTATTGGCAAAAAGTGCCGCTAAAGTGGCGATACTGCCCTTGATAATATGCCCCAGAGTTCGTAGCTTATCCTTCAAACTGGATATGGCATTTATCAACAGGGAAAACTGCTCTTCTACGTGATAGGCCCCATGCGTTAGGCTTACATTTCTGCAGCCTCATGCATTAATCATCCGGATATTTGAATGAAAAGGCTTCTGGGTGCATTGTATCCTCTCTGGCGAACCTCATTCACATTGCTTGAGTTGACCTTGCTGCTGCCAGAACGCAAGTTCCGGTTGAGCACGGTTTTGCTCTGGAGAAACAATTGCAGAGAAGCATTGATACACTTTCTCAGTGGCCAGTACCTCAGACCGTCTGTATGTTTTGCAAACCTGGCAGAGTTAGTTAAAATTCGAGTTGCTGTCGCCTCCAGGAGAATCCTGCCTGTGATACATAGATATATACACTTTTAGCGCTGTATTAAATGTATCCATACCCAATGGACTAGCTACTGCTTAATTTGCATATAGAACGAACAACTTGGTAAGAAAAGGTTAGCTTAAGCGTCATCATGTATATTTTAGCAAGGAAATATATTGCGTTTAGATTTTTAATCTCTAATATTGAACCATGAAATTGTGGCTGGGAAGAATTCTGATGTTTGTGGAATCAATATTTTACATTTCTGCCTGCTTTTAGGTTTGCAGCCTACACAAAGGGTGTTTTAGGCCTTTTAACTGATTTCATAATGGAATTTTGAAATTGAATACTGTACGCTATTGTGTAATTTTGTAATGTTTTTAAATAGAAAACTGTGAATGAAATGAATTGATCCTTTAATGATAGCTACTAAGCTAGCATGAGTGCATCTCTTATCAGAAGGAATATTGCTAAAGTCCACATCAGCAGAGCTGGGAGTAGCAGCACATTAACTACACCACTGCCTTCACTTCCCACACATTATTCTTTACGGTATCATCCTTGGCTTTGCAAAAGCGCCGCTTACACACTTGGGAGCTTCAAGGAGCTAGTTGGCCACAGATGTCATAACCACCATCAAGCTCTTGGCAGCTACTGTATTTCTAGCATTAGCAGCAACCATCCACAGCCACCAGTGGTTCCACCCACACCATGCCCATCAAGAGCCTTTTGGCAAGCAGTAATGGCCTGGGACACTCCACTGCATTTCTAATATTTCCGCTGTCAACGTTGTCCTTGTCAACACTGAGGATTTTCTGCCAGATGCCCAGGCGGAGAAGGATGCAATGGTGAACATGATCTGCTTCAATCGAAAATGTAGGTACTAAAAGGTACACAAGAAATCACTATTTCCTGAGTGTAAATCACTTCAAGTTGCCCAGTTGAGGGACAGTGTCCAGATGTCAAATGGTGTTAAATAGAAGGAAAATCTTGAACCCATAATGCTGAGCATCAGTTACCTCACTATAGGCCTGTGCGGCCATTTATGACAGGATTAGAAAATATGTGTAGTGTCAAAAAACCCACACTTGCAAACCAACTAAGCTACGCAAAACACATGATACTTTGATCGTGAAATAAATATAAACACACAGATGATGCTTCAGTCACAGAACAATATGTACCAGACTAATGTTGTCAAGGCAAACTACAAAAAACATTGAGATACAACCATCAGTTTAAAAAACAAAGATATTTAGGAAATATTTTGTGAATCATAATGCTTCAAATATCTATAAACAATAATGAAACCATCAAAACAGCAGATAAACTACAGTAAATTGAAGCCAAAAACCCTAAATAAGAAGGAAACCAAAAAGGAAACTAAAATACCAAGAAACGCAAATAACACAAACAGAAACAAAAATGGAAATGTGGCTTTAACAAATTGTGTGATCAATGGTAAACTAGGTTGAATTTCGACATTAGTTGATTGGAATTCTACAACCTATAGATGTAGCAAAGGAGACTATGCCATGAACACTAAAACTATATGCCTCAAAACCGGTTGCCCATCCCTCAAATTCTACTCCACTTTTGAGGAGTAGGAAGCCAAGTACTTTTAGATGGCCATGACCACCCACAAGAATGATACTTGACTCTGAACCCATGGTAGGGGCTATTTAAGACAACATCATCATGACGCATACATGGCCGCTTCCCGGTGGAGCTGCACCGACAGCTATAGGGGAGATTGGCCCTGGCACACCTCTATGGCCGTCACCTACCCAGCCGGATCACGGACATTTGTCTCGTTTTCTTCCCCGCTGCTGTCTCCTTCCTGTGGATTACCTGCTGTCCCTGGTCTTTCCTATCCTGACTTTCGTGTTCGCTAATTTACTCCTGTATTGTTTATTTATCCATTATGTAGCTACTGTGAAACCTTTGTAACTTGTAACTCGCTGTGTCCTTATGTAAAGCACTCTGATACCTCCGGGTCTAGCCAGCGCTATATAAAACTCAAGTAAATAAATAAAATGACCAATGGTACAAAAATATCTATATCCCAGATGCTGAGGTGCACCTACTATAATTGTCACTTGAGGTGAAACAGGAGACCTTTAGATCCAGAATAACCTGCCTTGGGACCACTGTAAGGTCACACCACGTCATCACCTTCAACCAATAGGTATCTATTGGTCTTGGCCCTCTCTGCAGGCTCCCCCCCCCCAATTTGTTGCCTTGACCCCTCCAATTTTTGCTGAGTTCGTTTTTGTTGGCCTTAGTACTCTGTACACTTTACCACGGCTAGCCTGTGGTAAAGTGCTTGTGCTCTCTCCTTAAAACATGGTACAATTGGCTTATACACAATGGCATATTTAATTTACTTATAAGTCCCTAGTAAACTGGCACTACATGTGCCCAGGGTCTTTAAATTAAAAGTTGCCTAGTGGGCCTCAGCACTGGTTGTGCCACCCACTTGAGTAGCCCTTTAAACATTTTAAACCTGCCATTGAAGAGACTGTGTGCAGTTTAAAGTGCCATTTTGACCTGTCACAATAAATCTTTTGGCAAGCCCAAACCTTCCTTTTTAGTACATATAAGTCACCCCTAGGGTAGACACTGGACAGGCCAGAGGGCAGGTTGCAATATATTTAAAAAGTAGGACATGTACTTTTAAGTTTTTCATGTCCTGGTAGTGAAAAACAAGACCTATCTCTCCCATAGGATAACATTGGAGTTGCCTTATTACATTTTATAAATGTAATTTCCAAATGGGAAGGAATACCAGTTCATGTGTGGTGTATCTGGAATCCTAATTTAAAATCCTAACTTATGGGGAAGTCAGATTTTAAATTACAATTCTGAAAATGCCACTTTTAGAAAGTTGACATTTTCTTGCTTTAGTCATTTGGTGCCTGCAGCCTGTTTCTGGGTCACATGACTGGGTGTAGCTGACAGTTGGGCTATGCGTATTCCTAACAGATAGCCACACACAATGGGAGCTTAGGTGTGAATGGGTGGGCCATCACTGGCAAGAGGAGAGGGAGGAGCTGGGCACAGCCCCACTTACACTTCAAAATGCTAGGTCCTGCCTCCACACAAAGGGCTGCATACCCCCAGTTGTTAGTCTGGAGCCAGGTCCAGGAAAGCAGGGCATCTATGCACTTCAAATGCATGCCTCTAGATGCTTCTCCCCACTTCAAAAGCTTAAACAAAATGAAAAAGGTATGGAGGGATCAATCACTCATTTATTTTCGTACAAGGTACTATCAATTACCCTGACGTGTTCAGTATTTTAGGAATATAAATATCAATAATTATGTTAGCTACACATATCATTTGGCGTGACTCTGGTACAAACAATTAATTACACAATAAACATCAAACAAATTATATATAAAACATACAAAATACATAAAAAGTTAGACATAAATCATTATCACAACAATACATATATACAATATATACAACATATACAAAACACCCTAATTATAACATGTATTAATGTACACTCCTCAATCTGAGTGATACATTCTGAGGTAATCCTATTAGCACAAGAGGTATCACTCCTCTCTCTCATTTATTTATGTGCTCTTTAAAGTCTAAAGCCTAATTCACATATAATTGGACTCCTCATATATCTGTCGACGCGGACGCGGTCGCGTTTCAGCCCTCAATTTCTTTCGGCTTCCTCAGGACAAGGGTATACAGTATCTGGAGTCTATTCAACACTATCAGGCTCCAGGCAATTCCTTATCTTCGGGGTAACATGCCTCCCATATAACATGGTTCCATACTCATCAGGTCACCTTCAATTTTTTGCCACTTTAAGTAATCAATATAACCTTCCGGTCAATGGCCATTCCTTCGCCACGAATCCTGCCGTTAGGGTCCACCAACAAAAGGTGCACTCCTCGCTATTCACGCCACTTCAAAGGCACAACTGTGCATAAATACTGGACCTCAGACACCACCTCTTCTGTACATCTCTGGACCTGTGGATACTCTACCAAGAAGAAGGACTGCTGTGCTGCTACAAGGATTGCCACTGTACTGGTCTGCTTCTCTAAAGGAATGGCTGCCCTGCTGTACTGACCTGCTGCCTACTGATCTCCTGCCTGGGAAAGAAAAACTGGTCCTGCAACTTTATCTTGAACCCATGACCCCTGTGTGTCTCTAAGGGCTAGTCTTCTGGCCTCCTGATCTGAGCCTCAGACACATACAATGCTCCCCAAACAGCTCCTGGACCCACCCAGCTGCAGTGAGTTCCTGACCCCCAAGTGGTGCCCCTCTGGTCCTGGACTCTTGGCGTGGCTCAGCGCTCTTTAAATCAAGCTTTTGGGCTCTTCGTGATTGCAAACAGGTCTGTTTGCACTGAGACCGAGCCACTAGCACTGAGATCCAGCCCGTCTCTTTGCACAGCAGCATTGACAGCCCGCGGGGGACCGCCAATACAAAGCAGCAGCCCACCTGTCCGTGATGCCTGACCTGCTCTTCATTCCATGCCGACAACCACCCACGATGCTCTCCTTGATCCCCACGACCCTCTCCAGCACAAATGGGACTCTTCACACAAAACTTGCAAAGGTAAAACTTCAGCTGGACTAATCTGGGACTGTATCCAACCCCTCTCCATCGCGGACGGCCTCAACTTTTGACCTTGACCCAGTCCAGCGTGACCAGATAGCTTCAGTTGGCGATTTCTGCTGTTAGGTGCTATTGTACAGTTTATTCTTTAAAAATTCATGACTCCGATTCTACTGATTAGATTTTTGTCATTTTGGTTTCGTTTTATTATTAAATTGTACTCTATGTTTCTAACCTGCTATGATCTTTTTGTGTGGTGTTTTCACAGTTTTACTGTTTGAAGTGTTGCACAAATACTTTACACATTGCCTCTCAGTTAATCCTGACTGCTCTGTGCCAAACTATTAGGGCGTTGAGCACAGGGCAATTTGGGGTTTGCTTGTCCTTACCCTGACAAGGATTGTGGATGCTGTTTGACCTAGACTCTCACCAATTCAGCCAGTTACCCAATTTCTAACAGTTGCTTTATTAATGTTAATAAATGCACTGGAGTCAAGCTATCCTGCCTGATGCTTGTTACCAGTCCAGGGAGGACCTGGCCTGGCAGTTCGGGCTGGACTGTTTCCATTGGGCGCAGGTTCAAGACTGATTTGCATATGGCTAGGTTCAAACTGGAATGGCATGGGGAGCAAAAAAAACGATGGATTTAGGCCCGATCTCTGTGGGGTGAATGTATGACATTGTTCTGCATTCTGTCCATCAATTGTTTTTTTTGCATTTGTCACCCCGAGTGGGAGGGGTATGCCCAGATGTGGGTCCCGTGCTCTCCATGCCACTGGAATCAAGCTATCCTGGCTGATGATGGGCGAAACCCCGAAACGGTCCTAGGATGCTTGTTACCAGTCCAGGGAGGATCTAGCCTGGCAGTTCGGGCTGGACTGTTCCCATTGGGCGAAGGGTCGAGACTTATTTGCATATGGCTGGGTTCAAACTGGAATGGCATGGGGAGCAAAAAACGATGGATTTAGGCCCAGATCTCTATACTGGGGTGAATGCATTCTGTCCATCAATTGTTCCTTTTGAACTTATGATTGGGAGAAGGTAAACATTTCATGTTTGTTGTCTGAGAAATTGTAATTTAACACCCTCTTTAATGACAAAGTTAGATTTTTAGTTACTATTTAGAAAATTCCACTTTTAGAAAGTCAGCATTTTTCCTGCCCTAACTATTGGGTGTTTGCAGCCTGTTTCTGGGTCACATGACTTTCAGTTTGAATACTTTCTTTTGGTAGACGGCCATAGAAGCAGCACAAATTAAGAAACACATTGATTATTAAACAAATGAATGCAAGTTAAAAGCTCAAATTCCCAAGAGAGGGAGCCACAGTGATTTTATTTTTATTTTTAAATTGAATAAAATCTATACAAAAAAGTCAGTTTCACGGTTTAAAACACAATTTTAAAAGCTGAACTGCATACAATCAATATTTTGACTTGGTGTAGTTGTCAGTTGGACTTTGTTTATTCCTCTTAGACTGCCATACAATAGAGGGATTAGGTGTGCCTGGATGGGTCATCACTGGCATGATGGGGGGGGAGGGGAGCTGGGGACAGCCCCACTTGCAAATCAATAGGCTGTGCTCTGCGTTTATGCAAAAGACTTGTCACCCTTGCATTGTTCATGCAGCAGGCTGCAGCCATGGCAGGGGAAGCAGGAAACTTCAAGCAATTTAAAGGGAATTCTTTAGAAACTTCTCCTACTCCAAAGAAGCAGTGGCGGCTCCTCTACTAAGGCGGAGGAGCGTCGCCCCACTGCTTCTTAGCAGTGTAAAGGAAACATAAAATGATAACAACTCGTTGTTATTATAATTATTATGTTTCCCTGCTGCTGCAGCTCTGAGCGTGGGGGGGGGCTGCCCTACTATCGGAGCAGGGTAGGGGAGGAGTGGTTTGTCCACTACAAGTGCGCATGAGTCTTTGGCCGGCCGTCTTGTTGCGATTGGCTACGGGAAACCTGGGAGCCAGGTGCTTCCTGCTTCCCTATTTCGGCCTGAAGAGACAACAGAGGAGAGACGAGGAGGTATGCGGCAATCAAGTAAGTTGTTTTATTTTTTTTAAACCATCATGCCTCCTGGTTCCCCCCCCCCCACCCCACCCCGGATCCGTGCCGGACACCACTGCAAAGAAGGCACGTGGTATAAAAACTAAGACCCTCAGTCCCAATCTTCTGTTTACTTTCTGGACCTGCAGATGGACTCTCAGATGACTGCCTGCCGCCTGGCCTGCTGTGTACTTCAGAGGCTTCCTTTGCTACACCTGGAAGGACTGCTCTGCTGCCTGAAGCCTGCCTTGAGGCCACAGAGGACTGTCCTGCTGCTTGAGCCCTGTTCCACTGTGTAAACCCAGGACAACCAGAGTGACTTCAAGGGCTAGTTGGCTGGCCTCCTGATCAGAGCCTTACAGACAGGAAAGGCTCCAACCATCTTAAACCCACACCTGGACCCAGCCTGAATGAGTCTCAACCCTGCAAGTAGTGCCTTACCAGTCATGGACACTTGTGAGTGATGCTAAATGTGCCCAGATAGCCAAAATCCAAAACTGCTGGAGATTTTCGACTTCCAAAAAAAGAGACTAAGTCCGAGAGTGGATATCTTCACCACGACTTCGTCCAGTTCCTCCCCGACTATGGCTCCTCCCTGGACAATGCCTACAGTCTTGCCTCACTGAACTTCTACCTTCTCAGGGCATTTCTCTTCAAATTTGTTCTAAATCAAAATATAAGAACCAACTAGGCCCAATCCACTTTTGCTCATACTTCATTGCGGTCGGCCATATTTTTCGACTTTAACCCGGTCTCGCGAACTAGATGTCTATGGTGGACACTTTGATCTTTTAAGCGCAAGTTTTTACCTTAAACTTTAAGAAAATCATAACTCCGTTTCTACTGATTGGATTTTTGTCATTTTTTTGTGAAATAATTATTAAAATGTACTCTATTTTTCCAAATTAGTGTAGGATTTTTCTTGTGTTGTTTTTTCATTTTATTAATGATTGTGTGCTGCATAAATCCTTTACACATTGCTCTAAGTTATGCTTGGCTGCTCTGTGCAATAGCTACCAGAGGTTTATTCACAGGTTAGTTTAGTGACTTTAGTGATTCACCCTAACAGGGATTGTGGCTGTTGCTTGAGTAGAGTTAACACCCCACTGAACAATAACCCAATTTCTTACAGTATCTCTCCACTCATTGTCGCTTATGACTCAGAGCAGTGCATCTTCTGCACAGCTGAAGTGCCTCCAGCACCACAACAGATGGTCACAGGATGCTTACTTCTTCAAATTTTGGAATGCCTTTTCCTACAACTACAGCTTCACTCTGGTTGTTTATGTCATCACTCAGTTCCCTTCAGAGGAAAACACTCCAAGTGTTAACTATCAATGTCTATTTTTTTAAACCTTGTCTATTGGCCTCAAATCGAGCAATTGTTGAGAAAATAAAAGTCTGTTGTTCTTTATGCGCTGATTTAACATCGAAGTAGTTAACAACATGTAGATCTAAAGTGCATGTTCTTACCTTGGGGCATCTTGGCGCTCACTTATAGGTGTTTATTGTTATGCAATTCAATGGTACTCATTTTATTGACCTCAGAAGGATGAAAGGCTCAGTGGGCCTGCTGGATTTGTACCTGCAGCCATGCGATCAACACAGGTTTCTAGAGTGGCGGCAATAATCCACTGAGCCACCATATTTGGCTCAATACATCTCTTGAAAACGTAGTTGAGTTCCCTTACATGTTACTACTTCCATGTGAAATACCTCACTCTTAAATATACAGTACAGAACCTCTATAACTTGTTCTAAAGACTCGGCCTGCAAGTTTCACTTCTGATTATCTTGAATGATAATTAATTAATACTGCCACTTATCACCTTCCTTCCAGAAATATCTGGAAAGGATCCATAGTGCAGTTAGAGCTACGGATGCTCAAGAAACTTCAGAGGTCCACAGAGGCATATGCTCAATTGGTTGTACACCTATGTTGAGGAAGTTGAATTTGGGAAGGGGGTCGGGAATATGACAGGACCTGAGGCATGGGAAATGATGGAGTGACAGGTCAATAGCTATGTCATAAGGTATTTATAATGTGTGGTGGTAGAGAGAAGGCATGTTTTTCATGGTTGCTTCATGACTCCTCTCTCCTCCCTCTTTCCAGGTGACCCATAAGGGCTTAACACGTCAATTGGAGTGAGGGCGGGAACCCGGAGCAGCATGCCAACGTAAAATTGTGGGCAGATATTCACAAAGAGATCTTTTCTCCCTCAAGTTCCGTGGAGCTACTCTTGCCATCTACAATGTCACTTTGCTGCCAATGTTGTCAAACATTCTCATCCTTCAAACCTATCCAACTCAGGCTGATCTCGAGATTTCTCAGCAGTGTTTCTGTGCTCCAGGATGGAAGGCAATTAAGAGGAAAAAATCTGCCACATTATGAATGCTCCACAATGGGGACAAAGGTCCTACCCAATGGTTGTCAGAGCAAAGGACAGGATTTGATGGGATTCTTTTGGAGGAAAAGCCTCTAGTGGAAATTCTTCTAAACTTCTACTATAGGCGTGGGCACATTAAGTACCCAACTTCTAATCTCCATAACATATCGGGGTCCTAGCTTGTTCGCGACACCATATTTACCTTTTATTTAAATTATATAAAAATTTCCATTTTGATCAAATAAGCCACAATTTCCATGGTGACCGGGCCATACATGGTGTCAGGCCAGCCATCAAACATTGGTGCTTCAAAATCATTTCTGCTGCTGTAGCCACTGCACCTTGAGAGACCCCATGGCAGGAATGCATGTGTCAAAGCCAGTAGGACGTCTGCTATCAAGGCATCTCCAAGTTGCGCAGCGTGATAACTAGAAGGATGGAGTAAGATTTCTTTGTTTTTTGGTCGCTCACTCGTACTACCCTCTTTTAAATCAGACCCTATATATGTTGTTATCCCCACAGTGTAGCATTAATCTAATAAGCCCCAGCCATACAAATGCAAAGTAAGAGGCCAACTGAAAATTCAGTAATATTCAAATTATGTATTAATTTTGATTGCAGTAACCAGAAGAACATTGTACATAGCAAGTAGAAATTTGCAATAAAGGCTATAAGGATGGTTACTTGTTAATAGTTAGAAGTTTAAGTACTTCTTTCAAAGCTGGAAATTGTGCAGTTAATTTATGAACATGAGGAGAAGGCAATATGTTTTTCTTTATTAAATTGAATTCTCCGACAACGTTTTCTAGCACCACGACCTCTTTCACTTGGGAATTGTTTTTTTATTGTTGTGCTTCTATAAATATGTTACCCAATGTCAAAACATTCATTTTGAAAAGTATTTTAGAAAGCACTGCCTTCACGTGCACAAAGGCCTTCTGTCTGTCAAGGTACATAGTTTCCATCCTCTGAAGGGTAGGAATGAGTCACTCTATTCATTTATAATTGCAGAAGGAGGATGGAGAGATACTAACAAAGCAAATATGGTTAGTCACAAGGAAAAAATAACGAGAGGTAAACCAAAGAAAACTTGTGAGAAATAACCTGTGTAGGATAATTAACTGTACAATGAAACATGCTTTAAGTGCCACTGACCGAAAACCTTGCACGTGGACAATGAGTGTACTGCAGTTAACCTTGAAATTACATAGCACAGGGGTCTCCAGCCTTCTTTGTAGTGAGAGCTGCTTCTGATCAGTGAAAATCATAGTGAGCTACTGAAGGCTAGGGCTCTTGTGCATTCTTACCAGACATCTTCACTACCAGCTTCATTGACTTCAAGCCTAATGTCCAGAGAGCTGGATAGTATTCTTTGAACAAAATACTTTGGCTAGGGGCATATGACAGGGCTGCCATGTGTGTCAGTGAGAGCGTGATCTTTGGGGATGTATGAACATGTGTGCGTATGAATGGTATTTATATGTATGGGTGACTGAGAGCATGTGTTGTATAAACTTGTGGCACAGGACATTTGTTTCACCATAAGTGGCACCATTACATGTATAACACAAATATACAACTATTTTTTTAAATGGGAAAATCTTAAAGTACAGAAAAATGTTCTGCAAAAATGTTCATAATATGGAACATTTTTCTGCCGTTCTATATGTTTTCCACTTAAAATAATGGCTGTATTTTTCAGTTATAAATATGGCTCCATGTCTACCAGCCACTGGGAGCAGGATGCCTGCTGTGTGGGAAAGCGACACTTTGATTTGGGAGAAAATTAAACTGAAGAGTTAACTTTATGTTTGTATGGATTCCATAAAACTCATCATTTATATCTTACCCAATTTCCAAGTGCCACATTCACAAACAATAGGCATCTTGCTCCCAGTGGCATGTAGACACAGGGCCATACTTAAAACACAAAAATACAGCTATATGTTTAAATGGAAGGAATGTAAAGTTAAGAAACATGCCTAATAAAGCATTAAAATTTAATTGGCTTAATTGAACATGGAGAAAATGTTTCATAGAAATATTTTTCTTGATTTTTAATTTCTCCCAAAAACTTACTGTATTTTTCAGTTATAAATATGGCACAGTGTGGACTGGCCACTGGGAGTAAGAAGCCTGCTGTTTGTAATGCAACACATTGAAATGGGAGAAAATTAAAATTAAGAGTTACCTTAATCATTAGGGTAACTTTTCGTTTTCATTATCTCCCATTTGAAAGCATTCAGAAACATCATTCTGCTCCCAGGCTCCAATATCGAGTTGACAAGGACTTGTATTTAAGAGTGAAATACCTCAGTTCTTCACCTCTGTGCCCTAACATCGGTCATAAATCTGACTGAGCCCTGCTCATTATCAAGCCCTGTTGTCTGCAGTCTGATTATAATAATGTAAAATAATGCATCCTTCCCTCAACTTATCTCAACTTAAAAAGGAAAATGTGATCCTGTGCTTATTTAAAAATTAACTCAAGGCTGCAAGCTACTCTAAAGGTGTCTGTGACATCCTGTTCAACACATGGACTGGTTCTTTAATGCATACCCAATCACCAACTGTCACTTTAAAATCTTTGACCTCATACTTTTCATCAAAACTCTGTTTCATCTTAAATTGATAATCTTCCATCTTGGATCGAACCCACACTTGTCCATTGACCGTTCATGTTCTGTATGAAACTGCTATTAAACCAGACTGGACACATTTTAAAAGCAGGGATACCACCTCTCATAACTTCAAATGGTAATGTACCAATAACACTGTTGGGACTTATTCGATAAGACCATAACATACTCCCTGCCCTTAATCACCCACTGTAAACACTGAATCAACATGCTATGAATTTTCTCAACCCAACCATTACTTTGTGGGTGATAAAATTCAGGGCATATTAGCAAGACCGGCGATAAAATTATCGCCGCTTTAGCGGCAGGAAACTGCCGCTAAAACGGCGATAATGGGCTTGCTAATATGCGTTATAGAATTCAATAGAAGCCCAGGTTAGATGTCCTGCACATCTAACCTGGGCTTCTATTGGAATTCCATAACGCATATTAGCAAGCCCATTATCGCCGCTTTAGCGGCAGTTTCCTGCCGCTAAAACGGCGATAATTTTATCGCCGGTCTTGCTAATATGCCCTCAATCCTTTGGTGAGTGATACTGGATTTGCTTTAAAAATCCTTCATTTCCTTGGCTACAAACTGAACACCATTGTCAGATGCCAACTCCCTAAAAAAAATCTTCTTCCAATCGACATACTAAAACAGTGTGCATGTCACTGAAAACTCTTCCCAATGAAATATAGGGCCTCATGTTGAATACGATGACGCGTAAATGTCAACCCACATAATGATGTGTATTCTTCGTCAGGACCATGGAAACACTTCCCAATATAATATGGCACCTTTTTACGCTATACACAATGATGCGTAAACGATCACAACGTGATAATGCTCACAGCCTGTTATGCCTCACCTTCACAGAGACCAACTGGGAACATGCGGAAGCTCAGCACTACAGGAGCCAACAATGAAACTACAAGTCAATGGTGTAAAAGGAAAACCATAAGAGCATAAATTGCTTCCAACTATGGTAAATGTAAAAAAGTTAAGTGGTATTTTACCAAACTCCTACTGGAGACAAAAGTTCAACAACAACAATTACTCTGTGCCAGGTGAGGAGGCAGTGTAATCGATTTGGTGCATTCTTGTTGGAGTCAGGAACATGGGCTGTATCACTTCTTCAATTATGCACACATAGTTTGAAAAAGGGGCTGGAGTGAATGTTCTTAGCTTGTAGACAAATTGTGGAAGTTATTCACTTCAATTAATGCAAGGAAATCAGTAGAAGATGTGAAAATCTTTATTCACCACAAGCCCCCAACAGCACCAGGAACCACTGCCACAAACACCTCATAACATTCTATCAATACAGAATGTAGAATGTTGATCATCAGAAGGATTTTGTTAGAAATTAGGTTCCTGGTTGGCTAGGGCAGGCAACTAAGCCAGGCAGAACCCACCACTCTAGTTAGGGCAAGTAAGTTACACAGCAAAGATAAACTGTGCTCACCCTCTAGTAGCTTGGTGCAGAGCAGTTAGGCTTATCATCAGAGGCAATGTGTAAACCTTTTGCACAACACGCTCACACAGAAACACAATGAACACACCACAAAAGAGACTCCACACAGGATTATATAAAAATATAATATATATTGTACATAAATCATAGACCATAACAACATGAATCATAAAAAATGCGTACTATACAAAACCTGTAGTAGTACTCATTATCCTGACAATACAAGCCTCACGACGGCATACAGTATAACAGGGCATGAAATGCAGCAGTTTGGTTAGAGGGAAAACACATAAATGACCAGGTATCACCCTTAGTACATAGACCACTGAATATCACCCTAAACATATAGATGAAATCATCTACAAGTGCAGGAATCATACAGACACAGCGCACCTGTGCTTCTATTATATGTATGTGATGTTTAGGGTAGCCGATGAGCCCCTTTTGGATAATTGCAGATATAAACTGTAGGCCGCAGGAACACCTGCGGGCTTACTACACAGGTTACGGTAATTTCACTGAATTCCCTATTCAACAAAGAGGGGCCTCCGTTGAGGTCTTACCCCATATTGCCACAGTCAACAAGTGCAGGTGCCCCAGGTATTGGCCCAATGATGGTTTGGGGGGGCACCAGCACTGCAGAGGGGTGCACTTGGTCCCCTGCATACAGGACTGAAAAGACAGCTGTCTGCGATCATGCAGTGCATCTGCGGCAACACCGGACTATCAACATTACTTGCTGTGATGAGAGCAGTCCTCACGTCCCCGAGGACCCACTCTCTCTTGTTCCCAGGTGGCCGTCGAAGGTGGGGATGCCTGTAGGGATACAGGTGGCCTTGGGACCGGGGCCGCCTCTCCTAATCTCAGCCTCGCCGGTCTGGTCCCGTACGACGCTGCTCCGGGACCGGGGCTGCACTCACTTTGCTTCTGGCAGCCCGCACTTGGCCTTGAGCAGTACAGAGAGCGGGGCCAAGGGAGAGCTCTATGCTAATTAGCCACGCCTCAAGGCAAACCCTGAAGAAATAGACAGTGCTCACCATGCGCTGGTCTCAAGATCTTGAAAACACATGCTGCCCTCTCTTGGAAAGTGGGGGAGCACAAAGCGCTCAGCATATGCTTTTTGATGGCCCCGGATCAGCACTCACCACGCACTGGTGTTTGGGTCAAAGAGGAGAAATGAAGCGCTCACCACGCACTCGTTTTTGGTAGAAGATGAATGGACAATGAATCGCTCACCACGCGCTAGTTTTCAGAAACCATGAGCAATTAACATCGCTACCCTCATGCTATTCGAATCCAGAAACAACGCTCTCCATGTGCTGAATTGTTCAAAAGCGAGGCCGACGGCTGGTTTCATGCTGTTTTGGGTGGAATCCTTTTGCTCCCTGCGATTACAAAGAATAGGGAGGGGGCTGCACGCAATAAGCCCCTTGAGAGCACTGGGGCACAAAACGGAGCAGGCAAAGCCAGCACAAGAGTCTAAATGCAGGATGGCAGTCTCTCCAGCAACCCAACAGGCAGCAGGCCAGCACAACAAAGCAAATAGTCCAAATAGTGGTTCATTCTGACAGCACAGCAGTCCTTTGGCAATGTGCAGCATGTAGAGCCAGCAGCATCTGGCTATAAGTCCACATAGTGTCCAAAAATATGGGGTCAGAGCCCCTGTAATTATACTCAAAAATGTTTTTGTTCAAAGAGGGACTTCAAAAGAAACCTTAGAAGTGCACTACCCAGCCCTGGTTCCAGACATCAGTGGGGGTAAATCAGCTCTTTGTGTGAGGGCAGGACACAGCTTATACAATTGTAAATGGTAAACACCCTCTCCCAGCTCAGGAAGACCATCAGTATACAGGTTAATGCAGATGTCACCCTGTCACACCCAATCCTTCATTTTGGCCAGCTCATGTACAGTACCATCAACTTCTGGAACTTACAGTAGTTTTTCTTAGGTTAGTACCAGGGCTGGGGGAGGCAAGAGAGCCTAGCCCAATCTGCTATTCCAGGGCCTGGTTTGGAGGATTTCAGGAGACTTTAAAATGTATCTGGCCATTTCATTGCCCATACATTGTTAGTCATCTGGAATTCTTGGGCTTCATCAACTGTGGCTAATTATTGATGTGCCTGATCTGAGTTAGCTTGTGTGGCACAGCATGCGGATCCTATTTTTGATCTTCCAGTTGAAGTTGTGAATTTTTTACGTTCACAGTTTCATAGGATTATTAATGCTTTTAGATCAGTCATTTCATGGCCTTGTAGATATGGAGTGAGGCAATGCAGTGCAAGTCGCTGCATTGCCTCACACTACGATGGGGAGGCGTATCATGGGTGTTATGGTGGGTGGTCCCATTTAACACCCATGGCATTTTAAACATTCCCAGATTTGCAACTAGCTGAATGCAGCACACATAGAAAGAGGAAATCACCTCCACTGATTATTTTTGTGCAGGAAGGTGCCCCTTTCTGCACAAAAACAACCATCTCTACAACATGGACACCCATGCACCATGATGCAGGGGTGCCTAAGTTGGTGCAAGGCAGCCATATGAGTGCTAGTGCTGTAAAAGAGGATAGGAATGCGCTGTATTTCCTAGATACTGTGCATTCCTGCCCTTTTCTTTTGACGTAGGGCAGTGCAGCAGGAAGGCTTGTGGTGCTGCCCTATGCCAAAAGTTTGTAAATGAGGCCCTTAATCTTTAAGATTATGAGGAAGATATATTATATGAAGGCTGCAGACTGAAGTTTATCCAAATTTAGAAATTTTCACTATAGTGTCTCAATTTCATGTAAATGACTGACAAGTTTAAATTTGTCATACTTGATACTTTCTCTTGTAATTGTATGAAGTCAACAGGCTTGGATTTTATTGAAAATACATAGAGGATGATTATTGCCCCCAGTCACACATTCTACCGCTTGGTTAAATAATTATTTGATCCTTGAAGGATATCCCCTCCTTCCTCGCTTACACAATTTCAATGTGAAGAATTGGGCTTTTTAAAAAAAATAAAAATGTGGCAGACATTCTGGTCTTCCTTCTGTCCATTTCTCACACTTTTCAGCCTCAGTCAGAATGGGGGTTGGATGGCACCATGGCTGTTATCGCCTCAAAGGTGTTAAGCAGTTATGGTCAATTTGGTCATGATACTAAATGTCTAATCAAGTCTTCCCCACCTCTGGATGTCCCTGCCCTCCTTACTCTGCTCAATTCTATAAAGTCTGGCTCACCGTTAGACCCTCTTACTTTGTCCTTTCTGAGCAAATTTTACTCTGAACATCTGCAAAAGCTGACTGTCCTTCTCAACTCTTCACTTTAGAGGGTTGAGTCCCTAAAGCATGGAAACATGCAATAATCTTGCCCCTTCTAAAAAAAAACCAACCATGATTCTCTTAATTGGTCTAATTATAGACCTATATCACTCTACCCTTATTCTCCAAAATTCTTGAAAAATGTGAATCTTCTTGTTTCAACATTTGTTGAAGCAAATGATCTTCTTCGTCCATCTCAATCTGGTTTCAGGGCTGGCTACAGCACTGAATCCACTCTGCTGGGAGTTACTGAGCAACTCAGATCTCATCTTGACAGTGGTGGTATCGCTGCAATGATACTACTTGATATCAGTACGGTTTTCGACACTGTATCTCACAAACTGCTCCTCAAAAGATTGGAGAATATGGGTTTTTGTGATCTTGCTGTGTCCTGGTTAGCTTATTTCTATAAGATCGGACCATTCATGTCTTTGCTTCTAACCATACTTCCAGTCTCCAACCTCCCACCTCAGTAGTCCACCAGAGGTCGGCTTTGAGTCCATACTGCTTCTATGTGCACCCCCTGGCTGATATTGTGGAGGGCTGTGGTCTCTCTCTGTTATATTATGCAGATGACACTCAGATAATTTTCTCTCTTTCATCTAAGAAAGTTTGCAGCTCTGACTCCTTGAACATCTGTCTCCTGAAGGTAGCTACCTGGATGAACAATGATTCCTTGAAACTAAATGTAGATAAGACGGAGCGGCTGATTCTGTGAAATAACCCTCTACTTTGGGGACCCTATCACTGGCCAGATCTCCTTGGCATTCCTCCAGCTGCGGTTCAAGTGCTTAAGAATATGGGTTTTTGGCTCAATGGCGAGCTTTTAATGAAATCTCAGATTTCCAAGCTAGCCTCCACTTGTTTTGCTATCCTAAAGTGGATAAGAAAAATGATTTGGCTATTATCATTCTCGGCACAGCGAACAGTTATTCAGTCCTTGATCCTGTCCAGATTAGACTATTGCAATATCCTTTACCTTGGGGCCCCTAAAACGTCACTTAAACGTCTGCAATTGGTTCAGAACGCTGCAGCTAAAATGTTATTCCATCTTCCTAAACAGGCTTCCACGTCCAACCTTTTGCGAGACCTTAATTGGTTGCTTGTGGATAAATGTATTCAGTTTAAAGCCGTTTGCTACATGCACAAGGCTGTGTCAAATGCTGGTCATCCTTATTTGAGATCATTGATGACTTCCTATCATCCCAGTTGCTCTTTTCACTCTAGCAATCGCAATGTGAGCGCAGTCCCCAGAATTAAAAGATTGCGTCAGGGCGGTCGTTCTTTTGCTTACTTGGCCGCTAAACTTTGGCATTCTCTCCCCGATTTGTTAAGAATATGCCCATCCCTTAGTGTTTTCCATAAATCTCTCAAACCTGGCTTTTATAAGCTCTTTCTTTGGTTCCTGCCTTGCTCCTCACATAGCGGCAGGCAGCACAGGTAAGCACGGTGGGGCGGTGTGGGAGAGGTGGGAAGTTGACAGACGGCGGAATAGGTATAATCAAATAATACCTATTCTGTCATCTGTCAACTTCCCCCGCCGCGCCCTACCGCTCCCCACGCTTACCTGAGCCGGCCGCCGCTTGTTCACTTCTACTTTGAACGTGGACACTGAAAGTCTTGTTTGATTTAGAGTTTTTAGTGGCTTTAGATTTGGGCCTTTCCCTCAGCATTAAGTAGGAACCACAAAGTGTGGATTTAGCCTGTCTGTATCCAAGAACATTCTGACTTTAGGGGCACCTCCCTGACGCCCGGAACACCAGTCTGTGCTTTACTGATTGGCCCTCAAGCTTCTAAGCATACCTGAGCCCTCCCCTTAAACCTGCACAGGCCTTTAGGTTTGTGGAGGGGAACCCCAAGATAGACACCTCCATTTTGTAGCCCCAGCTACTCTGAGCCCTAAATAGCCCAGTGAGCAAAGGCAAAGAAGGTGGTAAGATCACAGACTTTGTGCTGTGTATTTTGAAACTTTAAAACTTCTCTTTTCCTCTACTCGTGCCCTTTTAAATGTATCTCTTGGATCCTGTGCAATTAGTACTTTTAAAGCTGTTGTTTTCTTCTACCCGTGACTGCTTACATTTCTCTCCTGGTTTTTCCCTATAATGTGGTAAGGCCTTTAGAAGCAAATCCACCACACCCCCTTTACAAGCTATAAAAGGCAAAATACACCCCAGAGCCTAACCAGGGGGTGTTTAGAAGAGGAGACTGCGTAATCTCCTTTGTGGTTTAAATTGTGTTTGGAACATGTATGTAGCACTAGTTTTTGGCTATATTATATGAAGGCTGCAGACTGAATTTGAATCCACATTTAGAAATTCTAGAAAAAGTGGTTTGTTCAAGTAGACCAAAAGCAGTATTTTTAGCGGCTGTAGATTGGGACTTTATCTGCAGCTTTGAACAGGAAGTAAAAGTGCGTATTGAGCTGGTCTGTATCCAAGAAGATTCTGAATTCAGGAGCACCTCCCTGCCACTTGCACACCAGTCTGTGCTTAAGGTCACATGCCCCTTATATAACTTATTACTGGTTGTTGCATCTGTGCTGACTGGCTCCTAGGATTAGGGTTTCAATTGGACTTAGGGCTTAGGCTTGGAGTTCTGATCGGCTGATAGAGCTAGAGTTCTCATTGGTTTCAAGGGCTAGAGTTGTTATTGGACTTAGGGCTTCAGGTTTGAGATCTGATTGGCTGATAGGGCTAAGGTTTTGATTTGTTTCTAGGGCTAGAGTTTCTATTGGACCTAGGGATAAGAGTTTGGATTTTGATTGGTTGCTAGGGCTAGGGCTGTGATTGGTTGATAGAGCCAGGACTCTTATTCATCCTAGGGTTTAGGGCTAGGCTTCTGATTGGTTAGGACTAGGGTACCCATTGGCCAAAGGTCACCTGACTGTAGGGCTCAGGTCATCTCAGCCTGGGCATCAAGACTAAGGGTGGAGAGGGCAAGGGTAGTTACCTGTTTGGGCCTGTTCAGGCCGGGTCAAGCCTAGGGCCAGAAATGCTGCAATTTTTGCCATTTTTATCATTTATCAGCCACCACCTCAACCCATCAACATCCTCAAACATAATAGCACACTCTCAGCAAATGCACTCTAGTCATTTACTACAAACAAACCCTATCCACATTTCATCTGCTCAGCAACTACAACAAAACCCCACAATTCACACCAATACACCCTTCTACTTCAACTGCCACACAATGGCACTTTCACTCTGATTCTGATGCAAAGCACCACTCTGTCCTATACCACTATCAAATCCAAACATCACCAACACAACACAAACTTACATTATACATAACCTTAATCCCTTCAAACACACACGTCCTGGTCATACAAAACACCAGCTCTACCCTCTACATACTCCTAACAAATCCTTTCTAACACCAGCAAGCCTATACTCAAAACCCTATCTTATCATCCATCAACAACACCCACCTCCTCTTTCTACCAAAAACACACAACCAAACAATCCTTACACTCTACTCTACCACACATATTACCACTTCCTGCTACCAAATCTAACACAAACACTCATAACCCCTGTCCATCCCCTCACACACATAACATACGCTCTCCTCCAACGCGCACCACACCCTTTACCACTCAACTTCCACTCACCAACAGTACTTTACATTCAAATTCTTCACAGAAGCTCACTACATCAATATTTCATCTCACTACTAAAAAAAAAAGCATAACACACACAAGCACATCACAATATTACACATACACAACTTCATACTATTTTCCATCACAAAATAGAAACAAACACCCATTTCCACCCTCATTACTACATAATTAATATAGATCCTAAACTGTCTTTACTCCCAAATCTTCTATCTTCACCAACACCTACCACATACACCCCAACACAACAACACTCACACTCATTCACCGACCTCTCAACCATTGCACAATTTAGAGCCTTAAAACATGGCCCATGTGCTCCATCACCATCCCTAACCCATACACATTCCACCCTAAACAGACGCACACAAAATAAACAACATGCCACTCCTCACAACTCTGCATCCCCATGTATATTAGACAACAAGGCTACTCTACAAAAACAACACAGCTCTCCAACTCACTCTCAACCATCATCTCCACCACCTACACATGCAGACCCAACAAAATGCCTTCAAAATATGCTGGTCAAGAATTACGATATAAACAAACAACATTATGGCTATCTTCATACAGTTAATACCAACACTAATAATGCACCTGCTAAAAGTTCAAAGAGTACTACTCACTTCTCTAGCAAACAAAGGCACACCACCACCAAAACACAATCTCTAGACTGCCTACTTATAGATGCTCGATCACTCTCTAAAAACATGCACCACATCTACGACCTACTCACTGACACACAAACTGACATATTCTTCATAATTGAATCATGGTTAGGAGATGACATGGCTCCAGTGTTGCATTAAGCCATTCCTCCAGGCTATCAAACTGTCAAGCAAAATTGCATAGGCAAAAGAGGAGGTGGACTAGATGTTATACTCAAGGAAAAAAAAAAAATAATACCAAAGCTGACGACTTTTCCATACAAGTTTGTGAGGCCCTTTTGACCAGATGCAACCCTACACCAACTTCCTCCTGTAACTTTTTCCTTCTATACACACCACCACCTAGCAATTCAACATTCCCAGACACGTTTCAAGACACTGTTTCAAACCTTTTGACACTACACTCCAACCTATGTATCCTTGGTGACCTAAACATATGGTTTGACAAATCCAATATGCCGCATCAAAGAACTATCATCACTAGCCTATACTCACTGAACCTAATCAGATCATCCACAAACCCACACACATCGCTGGACACATTCTAGATATCATTTATGAAAATCCAGAACTAGTTACCTTTCAAAGGATTACTCCAGTCAGTGGTCAGATTACCATTTGGTGGCTGTCTACCTCAAAACAACACCACAAATCAACATAACTAAGGTCACCATACATACATCCACCTATCAACTGTGGAAAAAACTCAATTTTTAATGCTTATAACCACAACTGACTTCCAACACAGATCTAGACACAATAAATTCCATTCAAAAACAAACTTTTTGAGTGGCTACAGGAACCGTTTGCTATCCTAATGCCACTAAGAACTACAAAATAGGACAAAAGAAAACAAGCGTCTTGGAGGAATGCAGAACTAAAAAAGCTAAAGTAGCAAATTGCAAGGCTGCTATCCACCTGGTGCAAAACAAATAGTAAGCAAGAGAAACTTTGCCTACACAAACCTAACAGTATATACAAGTCAACAATCAAAAAAGATACGACTCAGAAAGAATTCAGAATGCTAAATGTGCAAAATAAGAATTTTATAAAATTCGCACAGAATTGTGTGAACTTAACTGCACAGAAAAACTCATTCTATGACTCAAGAATTTACTAACAAACTGGCAAATCATTACATAACCAAAGCAGACATGTTGTACTTCTATACCCAATTTGCAACAATACCCTCCAAAGGTAGGCTATCCCAGCCTCTGCATTCCTTCAAACTATCACAAAGTAAATTTATGGATCTGGTCAAAGCAAGCAGACCAGGCGGCTGCACTTCTCACCCTTGCCCATCACAAATCTTCAAGAGCATTCTTTTACCTACCTCTACTGCCACACCAGTAAGAAAAATCATGAATAATTCTTTAACTACAGGAATCTTTCCAAGAAACTTAAAAAAGTCCTACATATGACCATTATTAAAAAAGACAAACCTAGACCCGCATGACCCAAGGAACTACAGACAAATTACAAATGGGCGTTTCCTGGGCAAACTGACAGAAAGAGCAATATTCACCAAGATGTCGCAATTTATTGAAGATAACTCCATACTCTTCGAATTCCCAACAGGATTCCATCTAGGAAGAGGTACAGAATCTGCCCTCATCGCCATCTAGGATGACCTTAAAAACACAGTACACAGGAACAGGGTTGCTGCGCTACTTCTCTTGGACCTCTCAGCTAGCGCTGAGGTTAATGGAGCAAGCAGCAGCACAACTTACAAGGTAAACTCCCAGGATGTGCAGGTATCAAACTTGTGCCTTCTTCCACCTGAAAAAGAAGTTCAAGCACAACTAAACCTACTGGCCCCTAACTTTGTAAGCTTTATGCTTCAGTCGGAAAGCAGTTCTACTTCACATGAAGTTTTGGCAGTAAGCTCTAACTATGGGTTATCCTCGACAGAGCCAATATCAAATCTTTATTGAGTCCTCGAGATATCAGACCTTTCCGCAAATGAGAAAGATCCTCTAAATAGACAAAGAATCTTAAGGCTATTGCATAATCTCCAGCAACTCCAGTTCCTCTCTTCTTCCAAAATAAAGCTGGTATCCTTTCCCAATAGTCAAAATCTTCCCATATCACATACAGAATTCTGGTCTAAAGCGAGCCCGTCAATAGTGCTTCAGGAAATTGAAAGGCTTCATATAAATGGCTTTGACATAGTGGGAATTCATTGTAAGTTTCCTGCCCCACTGTTCCAAACACCGATATCTGACAGGGGAACGAAACACCTGATTACTCCACCGAACCGAAATGGCCACAAGTGCGATAATGGATTACAGACACATTTACAGTACATATTGATAAAGGAGGCAGACATATATGGAACCAAAGCCAGCCAAAAGTGGATAATACAAAAATTGATGCCTCCTGATCTTGGATCGAGGAACTTAAATGAAAATAAATTAAACAGTAACTCTAAACTTCAATTTTAGTGATAACTTGGTGATTATCTCTTGGAACCTGGCTGTTCTGGAAACATTTAAGTTGCATAGCTTGATGAGACTCTGCCCCACAATCATCTGTCTCCAAGAGACTTGGGGCCATATGTATGAAAGTTTGGTTTTGCGATTCTCAAATAGCGAATTTTAGAGAATCGCTATTTGAGAATCGCAAAACGAGATGTATGTAGGATTTGCAATAAATTTTGCGAATCCTTCATATTCCTTAATTGCGAATCGCAAATTGCGATTCGCAATTAAGGAATACCTCCCCATTCATTCCTATGGGCCTAGAGGCCCATAGGAATGAATGGGAAGACATTCTCAATTTGCGATTAGCAATTAGAGAATCGCAAATTGAGAATGCAATTTCAAGGGTGCCAGGGTGTCAAAAGGACACCCTGTTGCACCCTGAAATGTGCATGTGTGCACATGTGGCACACATACATGCCCTAAGGGCATGTATGTCGCCACATGGCACTTTAAAAAATGCAAAAAAGTGCATTTTTAAGTGAAATCGCAAGTTACCACCAACTTGAAGTTGGTGGTAATTTGCGATTCCTTAAGCCCAAATTGCACTTTTTTTGTGCTTCTTACATTGCATTTAAGGAATCGCAATTAGTGATTCCTTAAATGCAATCGCAAAATAGGGAATCGCAAAATTTGCGATTCCTTATTTTGTGAGGGGGTTTCAGTGTAATACATTGCACACTGCTAATTTGCGATCGCAAACGCCGAAATTCTGCGAATTTCGGCGTTTGCGATCGCAAATTGGCTTCATACATATGGCCCTTGGTCTGTTGCTTAATTTGAATGGGACAATTAGTTCATTATAGATGTTCCTGCAATAAGGGTTAGGGAAGGCCATGCTAAGGGTGGCCTCGCTATTCTCTTTACAGTTGAGATACAGTGGGACTTTGAAATAATACAACTTTTGTGCAACAAAATACAATGCATCAAAATAAAAATTCCCAAAGTAAGTGCCTATTCTGCAGACACTTTATTCTTATTCAACAGCTGCGTGGAACTCGACCCACTAATGAATGAGTTATTTGATATAATAGAGAACATCCTTGAGTCCGGAGGAAATTCCCAAATGATAATAAAGGGTGGCCTTAATGCAAAAATCTTGAATGCCTCGATAAACGTTCACAAAAACAAGGAACTCGAAGAAGCTTGGTCCATTCCTGAACCAGACTTTACGCCAAAGATAAAGGCTAATAAACGCTGAAGAATGTTATTGGAATCATTGCACGGAATAAACGGTGTGATTCTAAATGGAAGAACTGACGTGGCTGTTCCGACTGCCTTCACCAGAAAGGGGGTCGCTGGTTCCTCTATTATTGATTACGCCATAAGCAGTCATGACCTATATCAGTAATATTCGCTCATTAAAACTGAGTTTGTTCTAGGCAGTGACCACGCAATATTATATTCTGATCTTGAACTACAAGTACATCTAACGTCGTCTTGGTCCCTAACAGAAGGAAACGGTGATGCTACAATAGCCTCTAAGCAGGGTTGTATTATTTGGAACTCCAGTAACATAACTAAGATGAATGCAGTAGTCATGTCACAACGTCTACACCATCCATTTCAAGAAAGTAATCCCATTCTGTTATACGAAGAGATAATCTCAGATGCTGTCTACGAGATTCAAAGGAGGAATGTAACTCAAGGAATTGGTATTTCCCAAAAAAAAGATAAATGAAGCAGAACTCTCTCCGATGAGGTCCTTCGTCACCAATTTATTTTTTTCTCATTCACAAGGGGTGTAAAATTCAAGCCCTGCGAAGGAAAAAGAGAAACATTTTCTCTGTAAATAGTAAATATATCATGGATAAGAACTTGGTAGATTTGCAGCAAGCAGTCCTACAAAAATATACTAAAATCTTTTGGCAGCAAATTTCTAAGTTTATGAGCAGGAGGAAAAAATGACTGCAATCCTCATCCCCTAGAAGGAATGGATCTATTACTTTCCTGACCTGTATGCGATTAACTCTGCCTCGATAAGCTGTGAAGAGTTCTCCATGCCTACTCCAAAGCCAGATTGACATATAACATCTTCTAAGGAGAAGCAGATAGAGATATATATAAGAAGAGCAAGATCCTGTGCAGCGGCGGATCCAGATAAAATTCCCATAAAAGTCGCACATGGTGACCCAGAAGGCTGGAGTAGGATCCTCACGCCCCTGTTCTCTCACTGTTATGCAACGGGGCTAACTCAAAGCTCATGGACAGGAAGTGCAGTAGTCCCCCTTTTAGAGGAAAAGTTCTCGCCTTTCTCCCTGTAACTACCGTCAAATTGCATTACTTGATGCAACAGGGAAGATCTTTGCCTCAGTTGTTTTGCATCTCCTCAAAGACTGGGCATACTCGAAGGGCGTGATACCGACTGTCCAAGCGGGCTTTAGACTCAAACACTCTGTGACAGATAACATCGCAATTGTGCAAACTGTTATTGATAAGTATGTGGTGACTAAATCGCAGTTGTTTACTGTGTTTGTCGACTTCTCTATTGCTTTTGATAGGGCTGGCTGATAGACCCACCCTTTGGAAGAAACTAGTAAGATTGGGGATCCCCAGTGACTTATTAAGACTTATTATTGCACTTCAAGACATCCACTTGGTGCAGATTCTTAATGGGGGGAGATAACGGATTGACTCCAAAAATGTTAACTCAAAATGGCCTGAAGCAGCAATGTATTTTATTTTAGCCCCACCGTTGTTTGTTTTGCCTATTTCTTAGTGATTTCCTGCCTGTTTTATTAGCATTAATACCTTTCCCCCAGAAATTGCACTTCAAAACATACACTTTTTAATGTACACTGGCGATGTGGTCATCTTTGACCTCACACTCATTGGTCTCCAGCAAAATGTGGATGTGCTTTTTGAATATGCATAGGTAAATTTCTTGAAAATAAATTTCACTAAAACCAAGGTGGTACCTTTCAGAGGAAAGAGACGGTAACAACCTTTTAATTGGAAATTGGGTGGAAGGCCCATGGAGGGAGTAACTATACATAATTAGGAAAAGTCTTCTTCCAGATCTTAGAAAGCACCTTGCACTTTACTCACATAGGGCTCAAGGCAGTATCTCACACAGGCGCCTTAAAAAGATTTTACTGCTAGATATTTTTCAGGCAAAGATGCCCCCTATCCGTTCTTATGCACTTAAAAATATCCCAACAGGTAAGTGGTCTATTTTAAACGTATTCGAAGGGAGACTCCTTCGGAAAATAGTATTGCTGAGTCAAGCTATTCCCGTCCAAGCATTCCGCTTAGATTTTTCCCTCCTAAGTGCCTATTCTAGATCCTTGGCAAATGTGATCAGATGGGCATATAATCTACTTCATGCACCAGAAAATACTCTGAGAGCACTCCTGAAGAAAGAAACCTTCAAGGAAGAAGTAGGATTTTATACTTTAATAAAAATCTTGAGATCTTGCTAGTGAATTTCCAATGTTCTATCCCCCATTTGCAATTATGGACACCAGCACAACTAAAGTTTCTTTCAAAAAATACTATGGCCAGACTAAGCTACACACATGATATTGTATACTGCTCCCAGTTAGAAATTTACAAGCCCAACTCCGACAGCCTATCCTTCAAGACAAATCAAGAATTTTACAAAGCAATGGTCAGAAAATAGAGACAAGTCTGGAACATGTGAACTTTGCAAGGGTGGAATTCAAGATATTTAGGATGTACTGTGTGCCAGTGCTGGAAGCAAGGAAGCATTTTAAAAAAAAGCTTTTAGGTCTCAAATATAATGCATGGTCTGATTGCCTTAGGAAAGTAACCCCCAGATGAATTTGTGTACTACAATTTGTATACATTTTTTAAATTGTTTTTATCAATGTATTAGCAGTACGTTATATGAAGCCTGCCTTGTCTTTTATATGGCTTTTAAACAATTATTTGTGACTGTATATATTGTTGATCTGTGATGAGATCTAAATCAATAACACTGATTGATTTAGGGTAAAGCTAGTGGCAGGATGGATTGTAGAGTCACAATCTTGAATGGAATATGCAATAGGAAATGATTTACTCTTCTGAGGTCAAGAATAAGACAGTAATATGGATCTTGAAAGGAAAGGAAAGATTCATTCTGTGGTATTGCAGTACGTTGTTTAGTTCAGATCTCTGGATAAAGCAACCTTTTTGCCCCATTCTACTTTAGTATCAATGTCTTAATCTGTAGTTGCAGGATCTCTTGAAACATTAGAGGGAGGAGGGCCTTCAAATGCCTTCAGAGCAGGATCAGCTGCTAGTTCTATGAACTGCTGAAGCATATCCTTTTCAGAAGAGCCTGACAGTCCTCAGAAGCACTGTCCATAGCCTTCTCAGAGGCTGAAGATTCAAGTGCCTTTTAGAAGGCATCCACTTAAAATGGATATGCGTACTAACCTGCAGTAGTGTAGCAGACATCAGATCAGGCCTGTTACAAGATTTGCACTTTGGAGGCTACTGAACAAGGTTAACAGGAAATGTTCTCTCAGTAGCTGGAGTCAACTCACATACTTCTCTTTTGTATATCCTTCAAGAAGTTCCTAGCCATATGCGACACTACATCTGTTGGCTGTACCATTGAAAATAAGAAAAACATCTGTATTGCAAACTATTTAACCATGCACACTTAGTTGCAAAGTTAATATGAATAACTATTATGTGTGTGTGATCCTTTCAGGATATCATGTTTTACATTTAGATTAAAGTGACTGGGCACAAACTTAATCTTTATCATGTCAAGAGTCTTTTGATGTCTGTCCTTTGGTGAGCTACATGGATTCATTCTTTCTGGAGGTCTTTTTAAACATAAAACAGAGAATGAGGAAAAGGACACAATGATTTATCTATGAATTATAGGCTAATGTCTCCTCCATTTTGCTGGAATATTTTGCTCTGGCAGCTCCTAAAATATTGAGCAAGAGTTCTTTGTTCACTCTATGGAGTATTGACTTTCCTCTTCAACTGCGATGGCAAGAATCTTGATAGTGCTATAAATAACATTCGAGACTATGATAACAGACTAGGGTATATTGGATCAGAGGGCCAGATGTATGACTGTTTTTTGCGGTCGCGAACGGGAAATCGGTCTGCCCTATTTACAAACCCTATTTTGCGAGTGGGTTACCTATTACCGACTCGTAAAATAGGGTTTGCGACTCGCTATTAGGAAGGTGCGTGCCAAGGGCGTCCATTCCTAATAGTAACTCGCACTTCAATGTAAGATTGTTTTGCGGCCGAAATTGCGGCTCAAAAACACTCGCAGCTTACCACCCATTTCAAATGGGTGGTAAGCCACTCGCAAACCAGAAGGGGTCCCCATTGAGACTGACATGGACCACTGCCTACTCTTAAAAAATGAAACAGAAACGGTTTGTTTTTCTGTTTTAAATGCATCCTGTTTTCCTTTAAGGAAAACGGTCTGCATTTAAAAAAGCAAAAACCTGATTTATTTAAAAACGGTCCTAGGATGCTTGTTTCCAGTCCAGGGAGGACCTGGCTTGGCAGTTCGGGCTGGACTTTTCCCATGAGGAACAGGGTCAAGACTGATTTGCATACGGCCAGGTCTAAACTGGGGTGGCATGGTGAGCAAAAGAATGATGGATATAACCCAGATCTCTTGACTGGGGGTAAATGTTTAGATTTGTTCTGCACTCCGTCCATCAATTGTGTGTCTTTTGCTTTCTCTGCCTAAGTGCGCCGGGTATGCCCAGACGTGGGTCCCCGGCTCACTGTGCCACTGGATTCAAGCTATCCTGGCTGATGAGGGGTGAAACGCTGAATCCGGTCCTAGGATGCTTGTTTACGGCCCAGGGAGGACCTGGCTTGGCAGTTCGGGCTGGACTGTTCCCATGAGGAACAGGGTCAAGACGGATTTGCACATGACCAGGTCTAAACTGGGGTGGCATGGTGAGCAAAAGAATGATGGATTTAACTCAGATCTCTTGACTGGTGGTGAATGGTTTGATTTGTTCTGCATTCCGTCCATCAATTGTGTTTCTTTTGCTTTCTCACCCTAAGTGCTCCGGGTATGCCCAGACGTGGGTCCAGGGCTCACTGTGTAACTGGATTCAAGCTATCCTGGCTGATGAGGGGTGAAACCCCGAAACCGGTCCTAGGATGTTTTTGTCTGGTCCAGGGAGGACCTGGCTTGGCAGTTCGGGCTGGACTGTTCCCATGAGGCACAGGGTCAAGATTGATTTGCATATGGCCAAGACTAAACTGGGGTAGCATGGTGAGCAAAAGAATGATGGAGTTAACCCAGATCTCTTGACTGGGGGTGAATATTTTGATTTGTTCTGCATTCCGTCCATCAATTGTGTGTCTTTTGCTTTCTCGCACTAAGTGCGCCGGGTATGCCCAGACGTGGGTCCCGGGCTTACTGTGCCACTGGATTCAAGCTATCCTGGCTGATGAGGGGTGAAACCTCGAAACCAGTCCTAGGATGCTTGTTTCCTTCCAGGGAGGACCTGGCTTGGAGTTCGGGCTGGACTGTTCCCATGCGGCACAGGGTCAAGACTAATTTGCATATGGCCAGGTCTAAACTGGGGTGGCATGGTGAGCAAAAGAATGATGGATTTAACCCAGATCTCTTGACTGGGGGTGAATATTTTGATTTGTTCTGCATTCCATCCATCAATTGTGTGTCTTTTGCTTTCTCACTCTAAGTGTGCCGGGTATGCCCAGACGTAGGTCCCAGGCTCACTGTGCCACTGGATTCAAGCTATCCTGGCTGATGAGGGGTGAAACCCCGAAACTGGTCCTAGGATGCTTGTTTCCGGTCCAGGGAGGACCTTGCTTGGCAGTTCGGGCTGGACTGTTCCCATGAGGCACAGGGTCAAGACTGATTTGCATATGGCCAGGTCTAAACTGGGGTGGCATGGTGAGCAAAAGAATGATGGATTTAACCCGGATTTCTTGACTGGGGGTGAATGTTTTGATTTGTTCTGCATTCCGTCCATCAATTGTGTGTCTTTTGCTTTTTATTTAAAAAGCAGTCACAGACATGGTGGTCTGCTGACCACAGCTGGCCACCATCCCTGGGAGTGCTAGCCATTCCCAATGGGGTGGCAAATTGCACCTGCCTCATGAATATTAATGAAGCAAGCAATTTCAATCTCAATTTCAATCTGCAAGTCGCAAAACGACGCAATTTGTAACTTGCAAATTGGAAGGGTCGTACATCTGGCCCAGTGTTTTTCCGAGATCAACTAGTCATTAGTGGTCTTGGTGGTTTTCCGAAACTTGTGATAAAGAGGACGAAGCATGTGGGTACATAGTTTTTAAAAAAAATGATCTTAATTGAATTTTAATAATAGCAATACAACAGTATAAAGTGTAGCAGCAAAATAAAATCACGGTCCTCGTGTCAAATGATAGCATCATACACAGCATTCAAGTTTCACAAAGGTATTGTATGAAAGTATCTGCAAAACACCCAACCAAACATGAGCTTTGAACCCACATGGATGACCCAACAATGTAAACCTATACAGTCCTGTATGGGAACTACCCACAGAAGTAGTGGGTGGGGGGTCAGAGGGAGATGAAGAATGAATAAGGGTCATGTTAGATGGTGGGAAGGTTAGGGTGGGATGTGCCACCACAAGGGTTCCCATGGCATGGAGGTGCCTGCTGTATTTAATCAATGATGCCCCTTGTCATCTTTAGGGGGGTTCTGAAGGGAAGTAAGCAATGCATCCAACTCTGCCGCTATGGGGAGCCTACGTAAGACACATATTTCTTAGTGGTGCAGCGCAGCTGCCTTCGCCGTGGCCCACTGAATGGCCACACTTCTCCAGTACGTCACACCACGTAACAATGAGACCTTCCAGTGCATGACAATCGCCCACTCAACGAGCAACAGTGCCAGGTCTATGAAGAGATTAGTGGCTCCGTCCGATTGACAATTTTGGAAAAGGCCTGCCTTCTGATGAGTACCCTTTCTTTTTCTTGCTGGAGATCAGGAAGCCAATGTTTCAAGAAGAGGTTCATCTTGCTCAGTAGGAAACTCAATCTGCTGTTTTGCTCCTACTTCAGAAAGATCTATTGCTGGCTGCGACTCCTGTTGTCCACTCTGCTCATTTTCCTGCAACAAATGAGTACTAGTTTGCGGCTGAAACTTAGACTCACTGATGGTCGTCGCCATGATTGTAGTGGCTACCTCACTCAGAGACAAGGTCTTGGGCTTAGGTTGGCGTGGTGCTGTCGTTGATGCGGAAGTGCTGCTCCCAGCTTTCTGCCCGGAGTATGGTGCGGCAGGCGCACAATGTTTCCTGGAGGTGGTGGAGGGTGGCAAGTCAGTGGTGGCAATCTGCTTATTCTTCTCCTCCACACTGGCCACTTTCTTGGCAGCACCTTTCCTTGGAGCCATCTTCAAGCTCTGCCACTTAGCTGCACAAGTGGAAGAGAGGAGGACTGACGTGTTGTGGTCACGTCACTTTGTACAGGCCTTCTGTCTGGCAGTACTGTGGGTGATGTCTTTTGTGCACCTAAAAGCAAACAAGCAAGAAAAACTTTTAGTGAAACATGCCATTTTCAGAATTATTCATAGTACAGACAATATAATTTAGTGAGGTTATCCCAAATAATTAACAACAATAGTGAATCCATTCCAAAGTCAAACCATGCCACCATAACATGATATTTCAATCAGGATAACAATATACACCTGTGGCATGCAGGGGGGTGCAGGGGAAAATGGAATAATCCTTAAAAAATTAATACTGGTGTGCACCTAGGGCAGGCAGGTGGTGGTCCGGGGAAAATTGAATAATCCTCAAAAAATGAATGCTGGTGTGTGCCTATGTCATGGCAGGGGGTCCAGGGGAAAATGAGTAATGACAATCCTTAAAAAATGAAGACTGGTGTGCGCCAGGCACCTATGGCAGGCAGAGAGTGGAGAGAAAAATGTAAAAATAAATAAATAAAATAATAATAATAATAACTGCTGGTGTACTAGGGACTATAGGAAATCAATTGCGAGGCAAGGAGGTGCAGGGTCAACATTTAAAAAAATCCATATAATACTAAACAATGTTCATATATACATAAACAACAATGATGCTCAAGCACATTAAACTGATATCAGGGAAACAAGTAAAAAGAAATTAACAAAAAGGCATAGCCCTACTCAATCAATCTCCCAAGAAAATGGCTTTGAAACTTGGAAAAGCACACTGGCTGGCTGTACAAAATTGCCGCAGGCCACATGGTCAAGCAAAAACAAGCAAGGAAGCATGGATACAACAAAGAACACATGCAGGCCTATGGCAAAAGCACACTTGCTGGCTACACAAAATGGCCACCGGCCACAAGGCTAAACAACAACAAGCAAGGAGGCATGGACAACAAACAACACATGGAGGCCCATGACAAAAGCACATTGGCAGGCTACACAAAATGGCTGCCGGCCACATGGTCAAACAACAACAAGCAAGGAGGCATGAACAACAAAGAACACATGCAGGTTAATGTCAAAAGCAGACCTGCAGGCTACACAAAATGGCCGCTGGCCACATGGTCTGACAACAAGCACGGAGGCATGGCCAACAAAGAGCACATGCAGGCCTATGGACACTGACTACACAAAATGGACGCCAGTCACATGGCATGGAGAACAAAGACAAATGGTGGCCTATGGCAATCACACACACACTAGCCAGACAAAGTAGGTATGGTAAACAATGAAGAAAACACTACAATTAATTCAGCAATGCCAAAAACGAAAATTAAGTGAGCTGTAAAAATTTTACAACAGACATCCTACCATAGCATCAAATATTACCCCCCAAAATACACTTTTTGCAGGAAAAAACGTAGGATACAAAAAAAAGAAAACCCACATTTTTTATTTAATCCAATGCCATCCCTGGCATAAATTATGTTTTAACCCCTTCGGTGCCTCGGACGGTTTGGGGGCCGTCCGACGCACCAGTGCTCATGTGCGTAGGAGGGCCCCCGGCCGTCCTTGCACATGGCATTTGAAATCCCTCTGGTGCGGGCACCAGAGGGATTTCTTCCCCCCCCCCAACAGCTTCCCCAGCTCCTGAGGCTGTTTGTTTGGTTTTCCTGAAATGACGATCAGCGCGCGCGTCATGCTGACGTCATTTCAGTGAAACTGAAATGAGCCGATAGGCTCATTTCAGTTTCGCTTTCTACGTGCTCAGGGGCTATCTCAGCCCCCTGAACACGTAGAAAGTCAGGAGAGGTATCGTTGATAAGGGGAGAATCTCCCCTTTTCAATGGTACCCCTCCCTAGTGGATCCCTGCCTGGTGATCACCCAAAATGGGCATGCAAATGCCCCCCCAAAATCCCACAGTCTTTCTGCCCCCCCGGAGGCAGATTGGGCAGTAGCCCCCAATCTGCCCCGCCAGGGGGGCAGAAAGCCCACCAGACACCAGGGTTTATTTTCCCCCGTTCAATTTAGGGGTGGGGGCTGCCCAAGATGGGCATGCCAATGCACCCACCCCTCCCCCCACAAAATTACAGTCTTTCTGCCCCCCGGGGGGGCAGATGGGGGCAGTAGCCCCTAATCTGCCTCCCTGCGGGTGTAGAAAGCCAGGGATATTTTCATTAAATTTAGGGGTGGGGGCTGCCAAAATGGGCATGCCAATGCCACCCCCAAAAAACCCCACAGTCTTTCTGCCCCCCGGAGGCAAATTGGGCACTAGCTCCTGATCTGCCCCCCAGGGGTACAGAAATCCCACTAGGCCCCAGGGATTGTTTTTTTTATACGTAGAGGTGGGGGCTATACAAAATGGGCATGCCAATGCCTCCAACCCCCCAAAACATTTGCCACAGCCTTTGGGCAATAGTCCCTAATCTGCCCCCCAAGGGGGCAGAAATCCCACTAGGAGCCAGGGAGTTTGTTGTTTTATTTATATGTAGGGGCGCTTGGCTGGAGGTGTGTGTGGATGGTGCTTGGCTGGCAGTGTGAGTGGATGGTGCTTTGATGGTGGTGTGTGTGGATCGTTGGGTGCGTGTACTGACTCTTGGCTGGTGGTGCAGCTTGCATGGATCCCCCTATGTTTTCTTACCCAGAATACCCCGCAAATTCAAATTTACTTGCAAAGTCAAATTTTCCTCACATTTCTGTGTGGTAAGTTGTAGGATCAATGTGCAGGCACAAATTTCCTACTACCCAGCATTCCCCTTGGTCTCCCGAGAAAAATGATACCTCACTTGTGTGGATACCCAAAGTAGCGTCAGCCGAAAAACGTATAAACCAACTGCCCTTTAAGACCCGCTTTGGACCCCCCTCAATTTCTACATGTTTTTGGCCCTTCCATGATATTGGCACTTGGCCCATTCACACAAGTAAGGTATAATTTTTATTGGGAGACTGAGGGGAATTCTGGGTAGTAATAAATTTGTGCTGTGCGGTGATCTCACAACTTTCCCACACAGATATTAGTGGAAAATGGGACTTTTCAGATAAATTTGAGGTTTGCAGCGCATTTTTGGAAGGCAAATGTTGGGGGATCAACGCAAGCCACACCTCCCTGGACTCCCACGGGTGTCTAGCTTTCAGAAATGTCTGGGTTTTTTAGGTTCTCCTAGATGTCTGCAAACCCAGGACCAAAAACACAGGTGCCCACCTATCTATAACAAAACGACCTGGTTTTTCAAGGGGGTCACCTGCGTTTTTGGTCCCGGGCTCAGCGGCCATCTAAGGAAACCTACCAAACCCACACATTTCGGAAAACTAGACACCCGGGGGAGTTCAGGGAGGTATGGCATGCGTGGACCCAGAATCCCCTGCAAACCTCATATTCTAGCTGAAAAAATCAAATTTTTCTCAAATTCCTGTGTGGGAAAGTTGTGGGATCACAGGGCTGACACAAATTTCCTACCACTCAGCATTTCCCCTGTCTCCCGGTAAAAATGGTACCTCACTCTTGTGGGTGGGCCAAGTACCCGGGACAGGCAAGGGCCCAAAACGTATTGAGGAGACATCAAAATTACCTATCACAAAACGACCTGGTTTTGCAAGGGGAGTCACCTAGGTTTTTGGCCCCGGTCTTGGCGGCCATCTAGGGAAACCTACCAAACCCACACATTTCTGAAAACTAGACACCAAGGGGAGTCCAGGGATGTATGGCTTGTGTGGACCCACCAAGGTTTTTCTACCCAGAATCCCCTTCAAACCTCAAATTGCCGCCAAATGGGTGGGGGTGCTCCCAGTCTCCATCAGACAATGTCATCAGCTGTTTGTGGTGCAACTTTAATAAGGGAGCCTGAGGTGACATTGGACCGCAATGAGTTGGATTTGCACTCCGACAGGACCCCTCCTTAGGCATTAGTGACAGGAGACTCATCCTAAGTGCACAAACATCAGCCGTGGCCTCCAATGCCTGCAGCCAATCCTTCCAAGCCTGTGTCGGGGCTCCGGCAGTTGGCAGGATACATCTCTGTAGTTTGGGGTCCTTATGTTTCACCCAGACAGGCAGCGAGGGCCGATCACCAGCAACGGGCTCTCACCACGACAGCTCATACCGCCTCTGCTCAACCCAATCCCAGGCATCATCTGCCTCCGTCAAAAAGTACGTTTTTTAGTGGACAATCATTTTGAGTTTGTTGGGGAAGAGCAATTTATGCTCCACCTCCAAAAATGAAGCACGCTGGCACTAAACCGACAATGTGTAGCCCGGGAACAGAAAAATCCTCACATTTTCATAGACAAGTTGGCCAGATTGTCTGGCAGCTTGGAGTGTCTATTCCTTGTCCCCAAAGTTTATGAGTTGAGCCACCACCAGCCAAGGGGTCACCACTGGCAGAGGATGCTGTGCAGGCACCCGATGAGCTCTCCCCACTTCAAAATAGGGAGATAACTCTACGGGGCAACAGCACCAGAGAGCCATGACTCAAAGAAAGTAGTGGGGTCGGGTCCCTCGACCCCTTCTGGGAAGCCAACAATGCCCAGGTTGTTACACCTCGATCTCCGCTTCGCATCCTCCACTCTGCCCTCCAAGAAGCGGATCGTGCAAGTGAGCTGCGCCCCTTTGCCAGCAATGTCCTCAGTAGCAGGCTGGTGGGTTCTATGGATGGCTCGGTCTGGGAGGTTCTGTCAGTGAGTTTGCTTTGGTCTTCCCTCAAGAGGCCCAGCTCCACCGCCACTGCATCCACTCTGCCCCCGAAGTTGCTCCTGGTGTCGGAGATGGCAGCAAGGATCTTGTCCAGCTTTGCTTTCATCAAGTCAGGTGGTTCAGGAGCCAATCGCACAGCTGCCTTCCGTAAAGGTGAGGGCTCGTGGCCAACAGGGCGATGATCTCCCGGAGGCACCATTGACAGGGAGCCCCACCTGCCCCATCCCTCCCCATTCGGCAAGCACACTGTCACCACTTGGCGCAAATGGATGTTATAGCAGAAAATATCTTTAGGAAACAGCTTAAAACTTGGCTATTTAGGAAAAACCTTTTCCTTTAGTTTCCTCTGCTTCCTTCCTTATAAGTATGTGTTTCTGCCATGATTGGAATTCAAGGTGGGGACACTCCGTAATGGAGTAGCCATTGCGCTTTATAAGCTGCAATAATAAAAATAAATAAATAATAGCCTCGGCAGCCCAGGAAGCCAAGGACACAGTAGGCGGGGGCAAGAAAAGTCATGACTCGCCGTTCCCACCAGTCAGCAGGCCAGAGAAGCATGAGCAGTCCTAACAAGTAGGTGGCTACTCCACACGAAATTATGGCGTAAGCCCGAAGCTGCACCACAGTAAACTACTGAGTGGTGGGGAGCCAGCAATTTCCTGCGTGTCAGGCCCCAGGCTCCACCATCTAGGAAAGTCCACCCTGCCCGGAAGAGGGAAGAGGGGTCCCCAGCCAGACCATATCCAGGAGGCGAGGGGGATAGTGGTTAAAAGGCTGTGATAGCCAGGCGGGCCTGATGTACCCTCAGAGAACCCAAACATAGGACAGTGGCCTCAGGGAGGCACGAGTAGCCCCCGGGTCGTAAATACTCCAACCATAGGATGTCTCACCTCTCGGCTGACAATCTCTTCCAAGTGGCACAGCCTGGTCAACAATCTGTGGGCCTATACTCTGGCCCCCTTTATCGGTCGCTCCATCGTCACAGGTCCCGGGTGGGGGCACAGAGCTCAAGAAGTTCCTACAATGCAGTTCAAATCCACTAAACCAAGGTGGTACCTTTCAGAGGAAAGAGACGGTAACAACCTTTTAATTGGAAATTGGGTGGAAGGCCCATGGAGGGAGTAACTATACATAATTAGGAAAAGTCTTCTTCCAGATCTTAGAAAGCACCTTGCACTTTACTCACATAGGGCTCAAGGCAGTAGCTCACACAGGCGCCTTAAAAAGATTTTACTGTTAGATATTTTTCAGGCAAAGATGCCCCCTATCCGTTCTTATGCACTTAAAAATATCCCAACAGGTAAGTGGTCTATTTTAAACGTATTCGAAGGGAGACTCCTTCGGAAAATAGTATTGCTGGGTCAAGCTATTCCCGTCCAAGCATTACGCTTAGATTTTTCCCTCCTAAGTGCCTATTCTAGATCCTTGGCAAATGTGATCAGATGGGCATATAATCTACTTCATTCACCAGAAAATACTCTGAGAGCACTCCTGAAGAAAGAAACCTTCAAGGAAGAAGTAGGATTTTATACTTTAATAAAAATCTTGAGATCTTGCTAGTGAATTTCCAATGTTCTATCCCCCATTTGCAATTATGGACACCAGCACAACTAAAGTTTCTTTCAAAAAATACTATGGCCAGACTAAGCTACACACAGGATATTGTATACTGCTCCCAGTTAAAAATGTACAAGCCCAACTCCGACAGCCTATCCTTCAAGACAAATCAAGAATTTTACAAAGCATTGGTCAGAAAATAGAGACAAGTCTGGAACATGTGAACTTTGCAAGGGTGGAATTCAAGATATTTAGGATGTACTGTGTGCCAGTGCTGGAAGCGAGGAAGCATTTTTTAAAAAAGCTTTTAGGTCTCAAATATAATGCATGGTCTGATTGCCTTAGGAAAGTAACCCCCAGATGAATTTGTGTACTACAATTTGTATGCATTTTTTAAATTGTTTTTATCAATGTATTAGCAGTACGTTATATGAAGCCTGCCTTGTCTTTTATATGGCTTTTAAACAATTATTTGTGACTGTATATATTGTTGATCTGTGATGAGATCTAAATCAATAAAACTGATTGATTTAGGGTAAAGCTAGTGGCAGGATGGATTGTAGAGTCACAATCTTGAATGGAATATGCAATAGGAAATGATTTACTCTTCTGAGGTCAAGAATAAGACAGTAATATGGATCTTGAAAGGAAAGGAAAGATTCATTCTGTGGTATTGCAGTATGTTGTTTAGTTCAGATCTCTGGATAAAGCAACCTTTTTGCCCCATTCTACTTTAGTATCAATGTCTTAATCTGTAGTTGCAGGATCTCTTGAAACATTAGAGATAGGAGGGCCTTCAAATGCCTTCAGAGCAGGATCAACTGCTAGTTCTATGAACTGCTGAAGCATATCCTTTTCAGAAGAGCCTGACAGTCCTCAGAAGCACTGTCCATAGCCTTCTCAGAGGCTGAAGATTCAAGTGCCTTTTAGAAGGCATCCACTTAAAATGGATATGCGTACTAGCCTGCAGTAGTGTAGCAGACATCAGATCAGGCCTGTTACAAGATTTGCACTTTGGAGACTACTGAACAAGGTTAACAGGAAATGTTCTCTCAGTAGCTGGAGTCAACTCACATACTTCTCTTTTGTATATCCTTCAAGAAGTTCCTAGCCATATGTGACACTACATCTGTTGGCTGTACCATTGAAAATAAGAAAAACATCTGTATTGCAAAATATTTAACCATGCACACTTAGTTGCAAAGTTAATATGAATAACTATTATGTGTGTGTGATCCTTTCAAGATATCATGTTATACATTTAGATTAAAGTGACTGGGCACAAACTTAATCTTTATCATGTCAAGAGTCTTTTGATGTCTGTCCTTTTGTGAGCTACATGGATTCATTCTTTCTGGAGGTCTTTTCAAACCTAAAACAGAGAATGAGGAAAAGGACACAATGATTTATCTACGAATTATAGGCTAATGTCTCCTCCATTTTGCTGGAACATTTTGCTCTGGCAGCTCCTAAAATATTGAGCAAGAGGAAATCTGTTCTTTGTTCACTCTATGGAGTATTGACTTTCCTCTTCAACTGCGATGGCAAGAATCTTGATAGTGCTATAAATAACATTCGAGACTATGATAACAGGCTAGGGTATATTGGATCAGAGGGCCAGATATACGACCGTTTTTTGCGGTCGCGAACGGGAAATCGGTCTGCCCTATTTACAAACCCTATTTTGCGAGTGGGTTACCTATTACCGACTCGTAAAATAGGGTTTGCGACTCGCTATTAGGAAGGGGCGTGCCAAGGGCGTCCCTTCCTAATAGTGACTCGCACTTCAATGTAAGATTGTTTTGCGGCCGCAATTGCGGCTGAAAAACACTCGCAGTTTACCACCGATTTCAAATGGGTGGTAAGCCCTCGCAAACCAGAAGGGGTCCCCATTGAGACTGACACGGACCACTGCCTACTCTTAAAAAATGAAACAGAAACGTTTTGTTCTTTTTTAAATGCATCCTGTTTTCCTTTAAGGAAAACGGTCTGCATTTAAAAAAGCAAAAACCTGATTTATTTAAAAACGGTCCTAGGATGCTTGTTTCCAGTCCAGGGAGGACCTGGCTTGGTTCCCCATGAGGCACAGGGTCAAGACTGATTTGCATCTGGCCAGGTCCAAACAGGGGTGGCATGGTGAGCAAAAGAATGATGGATTTAACCCAGATCTCTTGACTGGGGGTGAATGTTTTGATTTGTTCTGCATTCCGTCCATCAATTGTGTGTCTTTTGCTTTCTCGCCCTAAGTGCACCGGGTATGCCCAGACGTCGGTCCCGGGCTCACTGTGCGACTGGATTCAAGCTTTCCTGGCTGATGAGGGGTAAAACCCCGAAACCAGTCCTAGGATGCTTGTTTGCGGTCCAGGGAGGACCTGGCTTGGCAGTTCGGGCAGGACTGTTCCCATGAGGCACAGGGTCAAGACTGATTTGCATATGGCCAGGTCTAAACTGGGGTGGCATGGTGAGCAAAAGAATGATGGATTTAACCCAGATCTCTTAACTGGGGGTGAATGTTTTGATTTGTTCTGCATTCCGTCCATCAATTGTGTGTCTTTTGCTTTCTACCCTAAGTGCGCCGGGTATGCCCAGACGTGGGTCCCCGGCTCACTGTGCCACTGGATTCAAGCTATCCTGGCTGATGAGGGGTGAAACGCTGAATCCGGTCCTAGGATGCTTGTTTACGGCCCAGGGAGGACCTGGCTTGGCAGTTCGGGCTGGACTGTTCCCATGAGGAACAGGGTCAAGACGGATTTGCACATGACCAGGTCTAAACTGGGGTGGCATGGTGAGCAAAAAAATGATGGATTTAACTCAGATCTCTTGACTGGGGGTGAATGGTTTGATTTGTTCTGCATTCCGTCCATCAATTGTGTTTCTTTTGCTTTCTCGCCCTAAGTGCTCCGGGTATGCCCAGACGTGGGTCCAGGGCTTACTGTGTAACTGGATTCAAGCTATCCTGGCTGATGAGTGGTGAAACCCCGAAACTGGTCCTAGGATGCTTGTTTCCGGTCCAGGGAGGACCTTGCTTGGCAGTTCGGGCTGGACTGTTCCCATGAGGCACAGGGTCAAGACTGATTTGCATATGGCCAGGTCTAAACTGGGGTGGCATGGTGAGCAAAAGAATGATGGATTTAACCCGGATCTCTTGACTGGGGGTGAATGTTTTGATTTGTTCTGCATTCCGTCCATCAATTGTGTGTCTTTTGCTTTTTATTTAAAAAGCAGTCACAGACATGGTGGTCTGCTGACCACAGCTGGCCACCATCCCTGGGAGTGCTAGCCATTCCCAATGGGGTGGCAAATTGCACCTGCCTTATGAATATTAATGAAGCAAGCAATTTCAATCTCAATTTCAATCTGCAAGTCGCAAAACGACGCAATTTGCGACTTGCTACTTGGAAGGGTCGTACATCTGGCCCAGTGTTTTTCCGAGATCAACTAGTCATTAGTGGTCTTGGTGGTTTTCCGGAAATTGTGATAAAGAGGACAAAGCATGTGGGTACATAGTTTTTAAAAAAAATGATCTTAATTGAATTTTAATAATAGCAATACAACAGTATAAAGTGTAGCAGCAAAATAAAATCACGGTCCTCGTGTCAAATGATAGCATCATACACAGCATTCAAGTTTCACAAAGGTATTGTATGAAAGTATCTGCAAATCACCCAACCAAACATGAGCTTTGAACCCACATGGATGACCCAAGAAAGTAAACCTATACAGTCCTGTATGGGAACTACCCACAGGAGTAGTGGGTGGGGGGTCAGAGGGAGATGAAGAATGAATAAGGGTCATGTTAGATGGTGGGAAGGTTAGGGTGGGATGTGCCACCACAAGGGTTCCCATGGCATGGAGGTGCCTGCCGTATTTAATCAATGATGCCCCTTGTCATCTTTAGGGGGGTTCTGAAGGGAAGTAAGCAATGCATCCAACTCTGCCGCTATGGGGAGCCTACGTAAGACACATATTTCTTGGTGGTGCAGCGCAACTGCCTTCGCTGTGGCCCACTGAATGGCCACACTACTCCAGTACGTCACACCACGTAAGAATGAGACCTTCCAGTGCATGACAATCGCCCACTCAACGAGCAACAGTGCCAGGTCTATGAAGAGATTAGTGGCTCCGTCCGATTGACAATTTTTTAAAAGGCCTGCCTTCTGATGAGTACCCTTTCTTTTTCTTGCTGGAGATCAGGAAGCCAATGTTTCAAGAAGAGGTGCATCTTGCTCAGTAGAAAGCTCAATCTCCTGTTTTGCTCCTACTTCAGAAAGATCTATTGCTGGCTGCGACTCCTGTTGTCCACTTTGCTCATTATCCTGCAACAAATGAGTACTAGTTTGCGGCTGAAACTTAGACTCACTGATGGTCGTCGCCATGATTGTAGTGGCTGCCTCACTCAGAGACAAGGTCTTGGGCTTAGGTTGGCGTGGTGCCGTCGTTGATGCGGAAGTGCTGCTCCCAGCTTTCTGCCCGGAGTATGGTGCGGCAGGCACACAAAGTTTCCTGGAGGTGGAGGAGGGCGGCAAGTCAGTGGTGGCAATCTGCTTATTCTTCTCCTCCACACGGTCCACTTTCTTGGCAGCACCTTTCCTTGGAGCCATCTTCAAGCTCTGCCACTTAGCTGCACAAGTGGAAGAGAGGAGGACTGACGTGTTGTGGTCACGTCACTTTGTACAGGCCTTCTGTCTGGCAGTACTGTGGGTGATGTCTTTTGTGCACCTAAAAGCAAACAAGCAAGAAAAACTTTTAGTGAAAAATGCCATTTTCAGAATTATTCATAGTACAGACAATATAATTTAGTGAGGTTATCCCAAATAATTAACAACAATAGTGAATCCATTCCAAAGTCAAACCATGCCACTATAACATGATATTTCAATCAGGATAACAACATACACCTGTGGCATGCAGGGGGGTGCAGGGGAAAATGGAATAATCCTTAAAAAATTAATACTGGTGTGCACCTAGGGCAGGCAGGTGGTGGTCCGGGGGAAAATTGAATAATCCTCAAAAAATGAATGCTGGTGTGTGCCTATGTCATGGCAGGGGGTCCAGGGGAAAATGAGTAATGACAATCCTTAAAAAATGAAGACTGGTGTGCGCCAGGCACCTATGGCAGGCAGAGAGTGGAGAGAAAAATGTAAAAATAAATAAATAAAATAATAATAATAATAACTGCTGGTGTACTAGGGACTATAGAAAATCAATTGCGAGGCAAGGAGGTGCAGGGTAAAAATTTGAAAAAATCCATATAATACTAAACAATGTTCATATATACATGAAAATGAAATGAAATGAAATTCGTACTTGTAAAGCGCACTGCTACCCCAACTGGGGCGTCGAGGCGCTGTACGCATACCGCTGTGGAACCCTTCCTGGCTTTTCCCTGTGAAATGTCCACTCCTGGGCACCCCCAAGGTGAAGCCAGGCATCCCAGCGCTGGTGGGGCCGTTGTGGAGATTAAGCAAGCTATTGCCCAGAGTTGCAGAGTGGGACCATGATTAGAATAGGCACCGAGGCGAGAATTATCAGGTCCAAGGAAATTGAGCCCAAGACCCGCCGAGGCGGGAATTGAACCGTGGTCCCGGGCCAGATCTCTGCATCAGGGTCTGCCGCTCTAACCATTGAGCCACACTTCTCCACAAACATAAACAACAATGATGCTCAAGCACATTAAACTGATATCAGGGAAACAAGTAAAAAGAAATTAACAAAAGGCATAGCCCTACTCAATCAATCTCCCAAGAAAATGGCTTTGAAACTTGGAAAAGCACACTGGCTGGCTGTACAAAATTGCCGCAAGCCACATGGTCAAGCAAAAGGAAGCATGGATACAACAAAGAACACATGCAGGCCTATGGCAAAAGCACACTTGCTGGCTACACAAAATGGCCACCGGCCACATGGCTAAACAACAACAAGCAAGGAGGCATGGACAACAAACAACACATGGAGGCCCATGACAAAAGCACATTGGCAGGCTACACAAAATGGCTGCCGGCCACATGGTCAAACAACAACAAGCAAGGAGGCATGAACAACAAAGAACACATGCAGGTTAATGTCAAAAGCAGACCTGCTGGCTACACAAAATGGCCGCTGGCCACATGGTCTGACAACAAGCACAGAGGCATGGACAACAAAGAGCACATGCAGGCCTATGGACACCAGTCACATGGCCTGCAAAGGACGCCAGTCACATGGCATGGAGAACAAAGACAAATGGTGGCCTATGGCAATCACACACACACTAGCCAGACAAAGTAGGTATGGTAAACAATGAAGAAAACACTACAATTAATTCAGCAATGCCAAAAACGAAAATTAAGTGAGCTGTAAAAATTTTACAACAGACATCCTACCATAGCATCAAATATTACCCACCAAAATACACTTTTTGCGGGAAAAACGTAGGATACAAAAAAAAAGAAAACCCACATTTTTTATTTAATCCAATGCCATCCCTGGCCTAAATTATGTTTTAACCCTTTCAGTTTCTCGGACGGTTCGGGGGCCATCCGACGCACCAGTGCTCATGTGCGTAGGAGGGCCCCCGGCCGTCCTTGCACATGGCATTTGAAATCCCTCTGGTGCGTGCATCAGAGGGATTTCTTCCACCCCCCAACAGCCTCGGGAGCTGGGGAAGAGCTTCCCCAGCTCCTGAGGCTGTTTGTTTGGTTTCCCTGAAATGACGATCAGCGCGCGCGTCGTGCTGACGTCATTTCAGTGAAACCGAAACTGAAATGAGCTGAGAGGCTCATTTCAGTTTCGCTTTCTACGTGCTCAGGGGCTATCTCAGCCCCCTGAACACGTAGAAAGTCAGGAGGGTTATCGTTGAAAAGGGGAGAATCTCCCCTTTTCAATGGTACCCCTCCCTAGTGGATCCCTGCCTGGTGTTCACCCAAAATGGGCATGCAAATGCCCCCCCCCCCAAAATCCCACAGTCTTTCTGCCCCCCCGGAGGCAGATTGGGCAGTAGCCCCCAATCTGCCCTGCCAGGGGGGCAGAAATCCCACCAGACACCAGGGTTTATTTTCCCCCGTTCAATTTAGGGGTGGGGGCTGCCCAAGATGGGCATGCCAATGCACCCACCCCTCCCCCCCACTAGATACAAGGGATGTTATTTTCATTGAATTTAGAGGTGGGGGCTGCCAAAATGGGCCAATGCCCCCCCCCAAAAAAAACCACAGTCTTTCTGCCCCCCGGAGGCAAATTGGGCAATAGCTCCTGATCTGCCCCCCAGGGATACAGAAATCCCACTAGGCCCCAGGGATTGTTTTTTTTATACGTAGAGGCGGGGGCTATACAAAATGGGCATGCCAATGCCTCCAACCCCCCAAAACAATTGCCACAGCCTTTGGGCAATAGTCCCTAATCTGCCCCCTAAGGGGGCAGAAAGCCCACTAGGAGCCAGGGAGTTTGTTGTTTTATTTATATGTAGGGGCGCTTGGCTGGCGGTGTGTGTGGATGGTGCTTGGCTGGCAGTGTGAGTGGATGGTGCTTTGCTGGTGGTGTGTATGGATCGTTGGATGCGTGTACTGACTCTTGGCTGGTGGTGTAGCTTGCATGAATCACCCTGTGTTTTCTTACCCAGAATCCCCCACTAACTTCAAATTTACTTGCAAAGTCAAATTTTCCTCACATTTCTGTGTGGTAAGTTGTAGGATCAATGTGCAGGCACAAATTTCCTACTACCCAGCATTCCCCTTGGTCTCATGAGAAAAATGATACCTCACTTGTGTGGATACCCAAAGTAGCGTCAGCCGAAAAACGTATAAACCAATTGCCCTTTAAGACCCGCTTTGGAGCCCCCTCAATTTCTACATGTTTTTGGCCCTTCCATGATATAGGCACTTGGCCCATACACACAAGTAAGGTATCATTTTTATTGGGAGACTGAGGGGAATTCTGGGTAGTAGTAAATTTGTGCTGTGCGGTGATCTCACAACTTTCCCACACAGATATTAGTGGAAAATGGGACTTTTCAGCTAAATTTGAGGTTTGCAGCGCATTTTTGGAAGGAAAATGTTGGGGGATCAACGCATGCCACACCTCCCTGGATTCCCACAGGTGTCTAGCTTTCAGAAATTTCTGGGTTTTTTAGGTTCTCCTAAATGTCTGCAAACCCAGGACCAAAAACACAGGTGCCCACCTATCTATAACAAAACGACCTGGTTTTTCAAGGGGGTCACCTCCGTTTTTGGTCCCGGGCTCAGCGGCCATCTAAGGAAACCTACCAAACCCACACATTTCTGAAAACTAGACACCCGGGGGAGTTCAGGGAGGTATGGCATGCGTGGACCCACCAATGTTTTCCTATCCAGAATCTCCTGCAAACCTCATATTCTAGCTGAAAAAATCAAATTTTTCTCAAATTCCTGTGTGGGAAAGTTGTGGGATCACAGGGCTGACACAAATTTCCTACCACTCAGCAATTTCCCCTGTCTCCCGGTAAAAATGCTACCTCACTCATGTGGGTGGGCCAAGTACCCGCGACAGGCAAGGGCCCAAAACGTATTGAGGAGACATCAAAATTACCTATCACAAAACGACCTGGTTTTGCAAGGGGAGTCACCTAGATTTTTGGCCCCGGTCTTGGCGGCCATCTAGGGAAACCTACCAAACCCACACATTTCTGAAAACCAGACACCAAGGGGAGTCCAGGGATGTATGGTTTGCGTGGACCCACCAAGGTTTTCCTACCCAGAATCCCCTTCAAACCTCAAATTGCCGCCAAATGGGTGGGGGTGCTCCCAGTTTCCATCAGACAATGTCATCAGCTGTTTGTGGTGCAACTTTAATAAGGGAGCCTGAGGTGACATTGGACCGCAATGAGTTGGATTTGCACTCCGACAGGACCCCTCCTTAGGCATTAGTGACAGGAGACTCATCCTAAGTGAACAAACATCAGCCGTGGCCTCCAATGCCTGCAGCCAATCCTTCCGAGCCTGCGACGGGGCTCCAGCAGTTGGCAGGATACATCTCTGTAGTTTGGGGTCCTTATGTTTCACCCAGACAGGCAGCTAGGGCCGATCACCAGCAACGGGCTCCCACCACGACAGCTCATACTGCCTCTGCTCAACCCAATCCCAGGCGTCATCTGCCTCCGTCTAAAAGTACGTTTTTTGGTGGACAATCATTTTGAGTTTGTTGGGGAAGAGCAATTTACGCTCCACCTCCAAAAATGAAGCACGCTGGCACTAAACCGACAATGTGTAGCCCGGTTACAGAAAAATCCTCACATTTTCATAGACAAGTTGGCCAGATTGTCTGGCAGCTTGGAGTGTCTCTTCCTTGTCCCAAAAGTTTATGAGTTGAGCCACCACCAGCCAAGGGGTCACCACCGGCAGAGGATGCTGTGCAGGCACCCGATGAGCTCTCCCCACTTCAAAATAGGGAGATAACTCTAAGGGGCCCACAGCACCAGAGAGCCATGACTCAAAGAAAGTAGTGGGGTCGGGTCCCTCGACCCCTTCTGGGAAGCCAACAATGCCCAGGTTGTTACACCTCGATCTCCGCTTCGCATCCTCCACTCTGCCCTCCAAGAAGCGGATCATGCAATTGAGCTGCGCATCTTTGCCAGCAATGTCCTCAGTAGCAGGCTGGTGGGTCCTATGGATGGCTCGGTCTGGGAGATTCTGTCAGTGAGTTTGCTTTGGTCTTCCCTCAAGAGGCCCAGCTCCACCGCCACCGCATCCACTCTGCCCCCGAAGTTGCTCCTTGTGTCGGAGATGGCAGCAAGGATCTTGTCCAGCTTTGCTTTCATCAAGTCAGGTGGTTCAGGAGCCAATGGCACAGCTGCCTTCCGTAAAGGTGAGGGCTTGTGGCCAACAGGGCGATGATCTCCCGGAGGCACCATTGACAGGGAGCCCCACCGGCCCCATCCCTCCCCATTCGGCAAGCACACTGTCACCACTTGGCGCAAATGGATGTTATAGCAGAAAATATCTTTAGGAAACAGCTTAAACCTTGGCTATTTAGGAAAAACCTTTTCCTTTAGTTTCCTCTGCTTCCTTCCTTATAAGTATGTGTTTCTGCCATGATTGGAATTCAAGGTGGGGACACTCCGTAATGGAGTAGCCATTGTGCTTTATAAGCTGCAATAATAAAAAATAAATAAATAATAGCCTCGGCAGCCCAGGAGGCCAAGGACACAGTAGGCAGGGGCAAGAAAAGTCATGACTCGCCGTTCCCACCAGTCAGCAGGCCAGAGAAGCATGAGCAGTCCTAACAAGTAGGTGGCTACTCCGCACGAAATTATGGCGTAAGCCCGAAGCTGCACCACAGTAAACTACTGAGTGGTGGGGAGCCAGCAATTTCCTGCGTGTCAGGCCACAGGCTCCACCATCTAGGAAAGTCCACCCTGCCCGGAAGAGGGAAGAGGGGTCCCCAGCCAGACCGTATCCAGGAGGCGAGGGGGATAGTGGTTGAAAGGCTGTGATAGCCAGGCGGGCCTGATGTACCCTCAGAGAACCCAAACATAGGACAGTGGCCTCGGGGAGGCACGAGTAGCCCCTGGGTCATAAATACTCCAACCATAGGATGTCTCACCTCTCGGCTGACAATCTCTTCCAAGTGGCACAGCCTGGTCAACAATCTGTGGGCCTAGACTCTGGCCCCTTTATCAGTCGCTCCATCGTCACAGGTCCAGGGTGGGGGCACAGAGCTCAAGAAGTTCCTACAATGCAGTTCAAATCCACAAGCCGCTGGGGAAGGGGGCGTGCCCCCGCTCCAACAGCACCCCCCTGCACTCCACCCCTCCGAGCGCCAGCTCACCTCTCAAGCAGTGGGGGGGCATGACCCCGCAGTGATCCCGAGCCCTTGTCCCCCCGCCGATGTGGCCCATGCAGATTTACATGCAGTCCTCAGCGGGGGCCTGCACTCAGCTATGAAAAGTGTCAGCATACCTCGCCATCCAGAGGGGGTCCAGCACCACCATCCACACAGGTCCAGGGCCCCTTGCAATGGCAGTCTGCCACTTCAGTCGTGGCATCTGCAGTCCTCCGAATCATCTCAAGCACTGCCAGCCATGGCCCAGCAGGCCAACGCCGCCGGCCGTGCTCCTCTGGGGCCCCATGCAGCCTTGGATCTACAACCTCCATGCCCATTGCTGGTCCGTTTTAACAAGGGCCCCTTCACTGAGCCCCACCATCCCTGCCAGTGGCGGTCGACCACCAGCCACTCATGACAAAAGAGATGCTGGATCTCCCTCCGGAGCAAGGGAATTATGCATCCACCTTCTTGTTGCTCCAAAACATGCCCCCTAACATGTGGGTACATTGTGATGATTCTGGTATGGATTATCTGTAGAGCATAGAGAAGGCGAACCGAGGTATGTTTTAGTGCAACTGTCCTCTAGTAAGGATTTCCCTGGTTACTTTTTAAAAATCAACTAGTAATCTGAATTGTGTATTTTCTTAATATAGGGCAAAGACTGTTGAATAATCTATTGCTTAAGATGTTTATATGACTTCATCTTACTTCTTTCACCTGTAGGCTTGTCAATTTGTTTAAGAACAATTTAACCAAGTAAATTTATATTCTTTCCATCAATGATTTAGGTGATATTCAGTTGTACCAGATGTAGTCTCTCCCAATTAAGCGGCAGATATAAAATGATATACCTTTAAATGAATATTCATGTAGAACAGAAATGTTTCCTACTGTATGACTTATGGAGTATTTGATCACTTTTGTTCTCGTTACTGATTAACCTTCCCAAAACTCTAGTCGTACTCTTCAGAAAATAGCCATGTTGGTAATTTAGTGAAGGATTTCAGCTATGCAAGGATTGCAGGTATGTATGTATGTATGTAGTATTATGTATGTATGCGGAATTTATATAGTGCAAACCTAGCCAAAAGGACCGGAGGTGATTGAGGACGCATCTTGCACAACTAGCTTCAGCCTATTACTTTCTTTTAAAAATATACCTATTATTAACCTTGTTCTTCTCAGTCAAATTACATCCTGACTGGCTTTTTAGATATTAATAATGCATGAATTACATGCATAAAAACATAGGCAACACAATATTAAACAATAATTTTAAGAGAATGGTGAGATGTGGCTGGTGTATGGGCTGTTTCTTGGCAAGTACTGTCTCAGACTGTCAAATAAGATCAAGGCGCCTTAATTCCTTTCTCTCAACAATTTGCATTAATATCTTTACACAAGGGAAGCAAATCTTCCTCCATAAGTATTGGCGACAAACCCCAGCCCTTCTGATGCTCCACATGGATTAAAACATTTTCACCCGAACCTCAGAAATGGTCTGAATCTCTAGAAATGCAGAATACAGCTAACACCCTGGATGTTCAGACGTCTCGATGGACAAGAATTAGTATGTTCAACAGCATGAGATCATGGGTGGATAGCCAAGGCCGGCTCTAGGGCGGTGCGATCGATGCCACCTCACCGGGCGCTGACTTGGGGTGGGGAGGGGTCATTTTTGCAAGTATAGTAACATTTTAAAAGCACCTGCTGCCGCGTTCCTGGCCTCCAGCAATTTTCAAGCATCAATTGAAACGTCAAGATAACTCCGGTGATTAATCGTGTTCCTGGAAAGAGACAGGAGGTTTGTCTAGTGGAAGTTTTGACTCAATCTAAGGTAGCACAGAGGGTTAAAATGCCTGCTGCTAAGAACGTGTACCATGCAGATCACAAAGTGCATATAATGTAAATAGGTCAGTGGGTTACTGCTTCTGTAAAAGAGCTCTTTTTGTTATTTGCAGTTTATAAGTCAAAATCCTAATATTGAACATTGAGCTATTAACTGTCATCAAAGAGCTGCATGCAAACTGCAAGGTATATGTTAGAGCTATATGTTTTTTTGCACAGTCTTTCATTATCCCAATCTTCCCAAAGGGTTCATTTGGGTAGAAAACAATTCTTATTATTAAAGAGAACTCCTAACCAATGGTGTTACGTTTTAAATTCTTTATTTGTGCTTTTCCAGAATAAGGCTCTTAAACTATATTGCCTACCAGTACTGATGACATATCACTCCTACACCACACCTTGCACTTCTGTCTGATGTAACATTTCCTATACACTGATTTACACACATATGATTGTCTCTGTGCAATGTGTGTGTGGTGTAAAGTGCTCTGACACCTTACACTGGTATGAGTGGTGCTATAGAACTAAATTTATCTGAGAGACAGTGGTTATGGAGACTTGAGGGGCACTGTTAAAGGGTGCTAGTGAGGGAATCCGTGGCAGAAGTGGCCATTGGGGGGGTGCCAACAAACATTGTCGCACAGGGCGCCACCAGTGTTAAAGCCGGCCCTGCTACTGATTCCCCCACATGTGTGTGCAGGATTGTCATAAAAAAAAGGAAAGAGTATTTTTAGAGAAGTGGTCACTTTGTGGTACTACGGACCATGAAAAACCTGCAAAATGAAGGACTGTAAGATATTTACAGCAATTGTTGATCTATAGACATTGTATTATTTTCCAGCAGAAAAAGCATCATGTTTCCATGGTGGCAGACTGGTCAATTGCAAACATTTTGTTCTTGCATCTCACGACAATGATGAGTCACAGTCACACACACACAATGTCCTTCCTCTGCAAGAGAAAAACTAAAGCTGAGAGCTTCCCGCAGATGTTTTTTCCCTTTCTGGAGGGAGATGGCCTTGGCATCGCCTGAAACATTTAAAAACCCGACACCGCTTTATAAACCTCAAGCGTCGTCCATTCTTTAAAATGAGCCCAGAGGAGGGGCGTGGCTTGAGCCGCCACAAGATGGCCGTGACTCCGTGAGGCTCCGCACATCGGCTGGGACCTTTTCCGTTGCGGAGCGGCAGTGTCTCGTCTCTGAACCCATGGACTGGTTTAAAAAATAGCACTGAAGCGGGAGAGCAGGTAGCTGTGATTTTTTTCCTCTTTTGTGCAGTTTTTCGCTCCTGTTTCTCCTGCGACGTGCTTCCCTCAGGGGAAATAGTTGTGGCCGCCATTTTGTCTGCTGCGGGCCGCGGTGGTGGCTGGCTGCCGGTTTTAGTGTCCTGCTATTGTTTTTGTCAGGAACAATAGATAGATGGCTTCTGTTCACTTGGAAGTGGGGCACTGGCTAATAAGTCCCTCAAATTGCTGTTATTGAGGTTTTCTTTCTGCTTTGAGGGTTACCAGTGGCTTTTCTCTGCAGACTTTCTCTGTTCTTCTCTGCTGTACACTGGCTGTCAATAAAGGAGGGGGACAAGAGAATATGTAAGGAACTGTGTATGTTTCTTTCCAAGCTGGGCTCTTTGCTGCACATTACAAGCTCTGGTAATTTATCATCATTGGCGGTATTTCTTCCTCCATATATATATGGAACCTCCTCCCTCCTCCAGTCAAAAGGTTGCCTCTGCCACTATGTCTTCCATACGCAAAGACTCCACTGCGGCTGCATCAAAACGCCAAAAGAAAGAGCCGGGCTCTCACTCAAAGTCCCCAATACCTATCACACTGGATGATCTCATGGAGGAGATAAAGCATTTAAAACCATTTGTAATTGATACCAACGCCACCCTTCAGAGACTAGAGGAGAAATGGTCCAATTTAGAGTCAAGGGTTACGGTGGTGGAGCAGAAGATTAGTGACACTCAAGACGTGATCCCTAAAGTGGAGGTTATGTTCAGAGAAATAGCCCTTCTCAAACAACAAATGGAAGACTTGGAAAATCGCAATAGGCTCAACAATCTTAGACTTCATGGTATTCCTGAGGGAGAGGAGGGATCTGACATGATCGCCTTTCTTAAAATCCATATTCCTAAGTTAGTTGGCCTTAAGGAAGGTACTACTCTCAACTTGCAACGTGTGCATCGTATTGGACCTAAACTTGGTGGCTGCCCCTCCACATCGTCTGGTAGTCATCCCAGAGGGATAATTGTTCTTTTCCTTGAATACACTGAACTGTTAACGGTTGTGTCTGCAGCAAAACAAAGGAAGCAGATCTTATGGTCTGATCACAGAGTCTTTCTCTCACAGGATCCGCTTGGGCCACTGCCGCTCGTCGTAAGGAGTTTCTTTCCTTCCGTCCTGCGCTCCGTTCCATGAATGCCAGATATGGCCTTGTCCATCCTTGTTTTTTTAAAGTCACCTATAAGGAACGGACTCACTCTTTTGACCGCCCTGAGGATCTAAGACAATTCATTTCTCGTCACAAAGGAGAAGAAATGGACCTTGAGAAAACATGAATACTGACTTTTCTAACATGTTTTGTTTCTCATTTGGTTAATTATTCTCAATTTACAGGTCCAGAGGTACTTTATCTTTATTTATTTGTTTAGTCCGTGATTGTTATATGTCTAGTATGGACACCCCTCCCTGATGTTCTCTCCTCATTGTGCCTCCCCTCCCACTCCTATTGTTTACAATTCTTCATGTATTGGTAAGTGTTCCTCCCTCCTTAAAGTATGCACGCTTCCTATATTTGTTCTTATTATATTTCTCTCTTTGAGTTCTTCTGGTATACCACGTTTCTTTGACTGCTGCTCCCTATTATATTCTTTCTCTTTACTTATTTATTAGTCTTTGTCGTTTCTCCTTGACTTCGCTGACTCTCGTCTGTCTTCCCTTTGCAGTGCCCCGCCTCCCTATGTTGCTCTCTTCATTCTGGCAATGTGCTCTGGTTATTTTGACTGAAGTCTCTTGGCTTCTTGTCAATTCTTCTCTCTTTACCATTTATATCTTCTGTTTTCTTTCTTTCTCTCTCCTTCTTTTTTTCTTTCATCTGTCTTCTTCTATACTCTTTGAATTTCTCCAATGTATCATCTCTGATTAATTTCATCTCTTTCTCTTTTCTTGCTCATTACTTTTTTACCATCCCTTTTCCCTATTGGTTTTTATTGCTCACTTTCCTGCCTGTTGGTTCACAAATTTCCGCACGTTCAACTCTCAGTTTTATCAATTTTAAAATGCTCATGGTGTTGCTTAATGTTTCTCTCCTCTCATTATGACTGATAATGTTCACATAGTATCCTGGAATGTGAAGGGATTGCGTAATCCCGTCAATAAACAGAGGGCACTTATCCATTTATCTAGATTACATTGTAAAATTGCGATGCTTCAAGAGACTCATCTTAATGATAATGATATTAGTTCTCTTAAAAAGCAATGGGTGGGTCATGTGTATTGTTCCCCGGCTAAAGACAGGAAAGATGGAGTGGTGATATTATTTCATAAGTACCTTTCTCTTGTTATAGAGAAGGAGGAGAAAGATGCTGATGGTAGATGGCTCCTTTTGCATCTCATTATAAATGGTTCCCCTATCTCTCTTCTTAACATTTATGGACCCACTGGTGTTGATTCACAGTTTTGGCAGTCCATGTCACATATTCTTCACTCCTGTCCTGATTCTAACCTCCTGGTGGGTGGAGACTGCAATCAGGTCATGGATCCCTTCACTGATAGGAAATCCACTGCTAGATATGTTCCTAATAGAATGCAAAAAACCTTTACAAATACAATTCGTTTGAGAGGTTTGGTGGACGCTTGGAGGATATATAATCCGGACAGCTTGGAATTCACTTTTTATTCTCCCACTCATAATTCTACATCTAGAATTGACTACATCGTTTAGAGTCCCCACCTCCTCCCTAATCTAATTCATGCTGAAATTGGGTCCATACTTATTTCCGATCATGCTCCTGTTTTTATTAATTTAGATCTTCCTTCTGAGCCCTCCAAGCCCCATACATGGCACTTTAATAACTACTTACTTAAAGATCACACTTTTATAGGGCGCTCCAAGGATTTTTTGTCAGAATTTTTTCTTATTAATGCTAGTCCTGACATTCCCTTTCACACTATCTGGGACGCTTTTAAGGCGACAGCCAGAGGATTTATCATTGATTATGTTGCGGTTAAAAAGAAACAACTTCTCAAGGAATCAGCTTCCTTATTAGCCTCCATTAAGCAACTTGAACATACCTACTTCTCTTCTAATAATGACGATACTCTTATGAAATTAATCCAGGCAAAATTGAATTTTAATAAGAAATCAATGGAGGAAGCCTCTGGGGTGTTACTTAAAATTAATTCTAAATTTTATGGTGGTCGTAATAAAGCCGGCAAATTGCTTGCGAACTACTTGAAGGTTAAATCCCAAAGATCCAAATTAGTTAATATTATTGATGATAAAGGTGTTAATCACTTCAAGGACGAGGAGATATTAAACTGTTTTACGGATTTCTATAAGACATTATACACGCCCGAATCTTCTCCTTCTGATACTGCTTTGGAGTCATTTTTTGAATCATTGCCTCCTCGCTCCTCTTCCTCTCCTCATTGCTCTTTATTAGAGAAGGATCTATCCCTTTCTGAACTTAAGTCAGCCCTAACTCAGTTACCTAAAGAGAAGACCCCTGGCCCAGACGGTTTTACTGCCGAGTTTTATTCCTGCTTCTCACAGACCCTTCTCCCTCATCTTCTATCTCTCTTTCAACACTTTATTTCTCATAAAGAGGCTTGTGGCTCCTTTCTTGAATCCATGATCTGTTTAATTCCGAAGAAGGATAAAGATCCCTCATCTTGTGCCAATTACCGCCCTATCTCTTTAATCAACTTAGATTGCAAAAATTTTCCTGAGGTGCTGGCTCTTCGTATTAATAAGGTTATTCCTGATTTGATTGGCTACGAACAGACAGGGTTTGTCAAAGGTAGAATGCTGGCGGATAATTCCAGAACTTTTTTGAATATCATCCATCTTGCATCTAAGAGTTCCACACCTGTTGCAGCGATCACCCTGGATGCGGAGAAAGCTTTTGACTGCATTCACTGGCTTTTTATGATGCGTGCACTCAAATGGCATGGTTTTGGCCCTGTTATTTTATCTCTTACAAGTTTGTTATATTCCTCCCCTACTACTTTGGTTTTTGTTAATGGATTTCAATCTCCTTACTCTACTCTTCAGCGAGGCACTCGTCAAGGTTGTCCTCTGTCACCTCTGCTCTTTATCTTATCTCTTGAACCTTTTCTTCATTCTCTACGACATTCTTCCACTTTTCCGGGTTTTACTCATAAGTCAATTGAAATCAAGTTCACTACTTATGCAGATGATATTCTGTTATATCTCTCCGATCCTTCTATTTCTTTACCCGCTTTCACGGATCTTTTATCTTCTTATGCCGCCCTGTCCGGATCTAAATTAAATGTTTCTAAATCCAAAGTCCTTCCATCAAACAAGTATTGTTTAAGAAGTATGTTTGAAGGGACGGATTTCAAATGGAACACTAATTACATTACATGTTTGGGAATAAAATATTCCTCTTCAATTGCTAGAACGGTTCAGCTTAATTTGGAGGATGTTCTATTAAAGGTATCTGGCATGGCAGAGAAATGGTCTCCTTTATTTCTGTCATGGTGGGGCAGGTTGGACACTTCCAAAATGATGATGCTTCCTGTTATTAATTTTTACTTGTCCATGCTACCAGTGAGGCTTTCTTTAAAAAAATGTAAAACTCTTAATGGTGTTTTGAGTAAATTTCTCTGGAACAACCGGAAAGCTCGTATATCTTTATCTTCCTTGTCTGCTCCTAAAGATAGGGGACGTGTTAATTTTCCCAATTTTTTCTGAATACCATTCTTCCTTTTTAATCTGTCAGGAAGAACCCCCCGTATCGGTATGGTACAGATTGGAGGAATCTGTGATTCATTCGTTTCCCTTCTCCTCGTTAGCTAGTTTTACTCACTCCCCTCGCTCATTTAAGTCCCCAACCATTTCACAATTTATATTGATCTTTAACCCGGTCCTTAAAAATCCCTTTCATCTCTACAAATATTCCTGGATTTCTCTATATGGCATATTAAGTCCATTAAACTTTCCAATCGTACCATTTTTTGGAAAGATTGGGTTGCCAAAGGGATTATCCAGGTTAAACACTTAATACAGGATATGCAATTTTTATCTTCTCAGGAAATACAATCTAAGTTCTGTCTACCTGTTACTTCCCTCTTTAAGTATGACTCCTTAAGATTGCTCTTAACTCAACAGCTTTCTTTTATCTCTGGAACATCCTCCTCTCTGTCTGACCCCCCCCATTAGAACCACTACCTACTTCCCTTTCCGTTCGGGCCTCCCACATATATAAGTATCTACATTTCTCTGTTCCCACTCCCCCCAAGAGCAAAACTGAAATTTTATGGGAATCTGATTTTCAACGTACTCTCCCTATTCACACATGGAATTCTATTTGGGCACGATTACACCACACTTCTTGCAATGCTAGCATCACTCAAACTCTTTATTACTAGGTTATTTCTAACCCCATTATCTATCTCTAAATTCAGTTCCGACCTATCCCCCAATTGCTGGCCCTGTAAAAACACTCCTGGCACATACATACACTCCTTCTTCCTTTGCCCTAACTTTTCCTCTTTTTGGACAAAGGTATGTAAATTAATTGCCTCCATTTGCTCCACCAATTTTCCTTTTGATATCTACTCCATATTTATGGGTAGTAATTCCATACATTGGCTGGGTGCTCGTAAATTGGATTGGTTACTTGCTATTGCTTTTCCGGTCATCACTTCCAATTGGAAGGATGCCTCTAAAGTCACTTTTTCTGCTTGGTGGAATCTTCTCTGCTATCACCATAGGCTAGATAGAGCCTCCGCTACTACCTCTCAGCAACTCCTTCGAAAAGAAGCCTTCTGGTCTCCACTCACTAACTATTTATCCTCTTCTGCATTACGTAACAAAGACAATAATTTTGTATTTCAGCCGCCGTGAGTATTGTGTTAAATCTTTCTCACACTGTTCATATATTATTGTTACCATTTTGATCTCTGAGATTTTATAATGTTCATTATTGGAAATTCATGTTAATATATTTGATAAGGATGTTGATTTTCTGTGGTTTTCTTTTTCCTTTTTCTCTTTATCTTTTCTTCCATTTCCTATAAATACCTAAAAAATGCTAATATGTTATGGTACATAACTGTTTAAGATTGTTCTTAACTTTGGTTTTAGTTCTTGATAAAGTTCGATATATCAAGTTTTCACCTTTCCTTTTACATATATATTTTATGATATCTTCTGTACTCCTTTTATGATTGTTGATATAATTCTGTACCTTGGCCTTTACTTGTTTCAATAAAGCTCTTTAAACTAAAATGAGCTCAGAGTTTATTGTTGACATGGCAACTCCCAGCTGAGTGTGTTGAAGAATGGAAATATCCTGCAAGCTATTTTGTCACTCACATTTTCCATTTTAATTGGATACAGAAGTGTCAAGCGGTAATATGAGATAGACTCCACAGAGTGCAGGGGCCTTGTGGATGCGACTGGCTGCTGCTAGGAAAGTTTAGCTATTTTGGCGCTCTTTGAAACTTACTGTGACTCAGTCTCATGACCCCTTTGTTGATGATAACAGGCCTGGGAAAGGTAAACAACACAACATGCAAAGCACAGTCCTTGTGGCCGATGCTTGTAATGGAAAAATAGAAGTGGAGGAACTCTGTACCAGAGTACCTGTTTGCTTCTGAGAAGTGCCGGAACTCTCCAATTAAAAGTATTACGTCTCTCTTGAGAAGTGCAGGTACTCTCCCTCTCAAAATAAAAAAGTGTCGGCACTCCGTACCTGGCAGTACCGGCTCATTTAAAGCACTGCTTGTGGCACCAACCGGCGATAAAAACGTAATGGAAACACTGATGCTGTCGTCGACAGAATGACAGCGCCTGACTGTAAAACATGATATACATCCAATCCAATGTTATCCCTTTTGCTATAAAGATAAATGTCTGTTTCGTTCTTCAGCGTTTATTTGACTTAATTCCCGCAGCAGTCCAAACAAAACATGTCGCTGGGGAGCGGGAAGAATGACGTAAAGTGCACGAGAGACTGGCAGGACCCGCCTTCTACACTGACCCGGAGATAATAACCACGCGCACAAGCTTTTCCTTCACAGCATAGGCAGAAGTTCAGCCCGGGGCTGCATTAAACAACATGGCCCTAAGTTACCTCTCTCTTTTCTGATGCATGAACGAGAGCCAGCCTGCAGGCTAATGATGGCCTTTGAGAGGCCAGACAGCAGCTAGGCTCCAGACATCAGGCCAGTGTTTCACGTTTATTTCAAAGTCTCCCTCGCAAATTACCAGTTCTATTCCTGTTGCTAGCTGGCATTGCACTCTGATTGTTAAGTGGGATGTTGGTTCTGTAAGGTAATTATATTTCTTTCATCTTGCGTGGTCTCAGATGGAAAATAATTTTAAAGTATATCGGTAACACTAGGGAAAGGGCCATAAAAGGAAGGCCCGCCTCTCAGCAGAGACGGAGAAGAAGGCTCTATGGTTATGTTATGTATTTCAGCAATCTGTCTTCACTATACAGACATGCAAAGGCATCACTGTCACATCACAGCAAGCTATTGTCCTGCGTTTAAACAACTGTGTCAACTCTTGCTTGTATCTAGGCAGTGTTAATTTGTAAAATATTAGGTGACAGGGCCCTTGTCAGGAAGCCACTGCAGATTGCATCACCCATTACCCCTGCCAGCACTGCCAATGACAAGAGCAACACAGCTACTAACCATGACACACAGTCATAAGTGCCGGTGCTGACAATTAAGTGCCAGTGCCGAGCACCAGAAACGACCGGCTCATATTAAGCACTGCATCTAGGCTCAGCTAGGGCTCCAATTATAACAGCATACAGAAGACTTTGAATGGGCTCAGGGGGACAGTCTTCCTAAAATAGAATGCATATGCTTGTTGGAGAGTAAATAAACAACTAATCATCTTATAGCCAGCTTAGAATGAAAGCCACAACATAATATAGGTAGCTGCTTACTTATTTTAGCACAATCGTATTCCTAACCAACAATAAAAATCTTTAACCGAGGGAACTGAATCCAGTTAGAACATGTGCTCATGAGGATACGTAGCTATGATCTGTGATACGTAGCTGGCAACTGTTCCGGTATTCCACCCTGTGGTTTATAAATGTCACCAGAACCCTGGGATGGCATTATTGATAATGGATGATATTGTATATGTTATCTGAAGTGCTTGAATGTATCCGATGGTTGCAGGTGGGGTCCACCAGCACTCATTTCTAGGAACCATCACTTATTTGTTCTCATCAGAGTTTTGAGCCAGAGCAAGAGAGAAAAAAACCTAAAAGCAGGAAAGAATGAGGAAGAGAAAGACGGAAAAACAGTGACAAATGGAGAAAGCAGCAGCAAAAAAGATCCTGCGAAAGTGAGATAAAATGTCAGGGAGTGCCTGGTGGTGGATGAAAGTGGCGTGAGGTGGAATCAAGACAACCCAGTCTTGGTATTTGACACCCTTGACACCCTTTACCTTCAGCAAAATCAGCCGTGGGCTTCTAAGCTAACCTTTGGGTCCGAACCCTTCTTCTCTTACAAATTAAACACTGGTTACTCATTATTTATATTTGTGTTTATTTTTGTGTAATTAGCTTTAATACGCTATATATTTTCAAAGTGCAGCTAACAATGAACACAGAATGGAATAAGAATGTTTAAGTTTACCTCCCAGGAATACATATTTAATAAAACAATGGACAATGGAGAGGACAAGTAGATTTATGTTATTCTGTTGATGCAAGTCTTTACCACATAATTATGGATTTCCTATATTTGCCACCTATATCGCCACATAATTTGCAGATTTCACAAAAATGTTGTTTCTAGCTTTAAATGATGAAAATAATACTGCCAGAGAATGTGCTGTATATCCCAATGGCCTTGTGTTGGGCTTGGCCCTTTTTGCAGGGTTATCCCCAAACTTTTTGCTTCTTCGTCCTATTTTTTCCTGACCTCGTGTTGTTAGTTTTAGAACTCTGGGCACTTTACCACTACTGATCAGTGCTAAAGTGCATATGCTCTCTGTGTAAATTGTGAACATGTTTGGTTATCCATGATTGTCATATTTGATTTACTGATAAGCCCCTAGTAAAGTGTACTGAGTGTGCCAGGGCCTGTAAATCAAATGCTACTCGCGGGCCTGCAGCACTGATTGTGCCACCCACATGAGTAGCCCTGAAGAGGTATCTCAGACCTGCCACTGCAGTGTCTGTGCGCAGTTTGTTAACTGCCATGTCGACCTAGCAAGTGCACCCACTTGCCAGGCCCTAACCTTCACTTTTCTTACATGAAAGGCACTTCTATGGTAGGCCCAAGGTACCCCCTGGGCAGGGTGCAGTGTATGTGAAAGGTAGGACATGTACTGATGTGTGTGACATGCCGTGATAGTGAAATACTGCCAATTTCGTTTTTCACTATTGAAAGGCTATCTTGCCCCATGGGATAGGATGGGAAATGCTTTGTAACATCTTACAAGTATAACTTCCCATTGGGACAAGATAGAGAAATAGCGTTTAAACTCTCTGAACTCAGAATTTATTAGCACATCTTTTAGTAAAAATAGGGGGATATTCTCAAGAACGTGTGTTAACTATCGCAAAATTAGCTTAACGCAACTTTGCACATCGCAGTCTATCGCGGGAAAATAACACTGTGTTAACGTTGTATTCTCAACCCGGCGGCACCATGCGATAGTCTCACAACAAAGCGCCAAATGACCGCGATAAAATTAACACAACGCCGAAAAAACGCGAAACACGAACGCGAAAAAAGTTGCGATGTGGCCGACCGTGAAGAAAAAACCAGCGATAACCAGCGACAGGCCTGCAATTCCCACGCGTCATGCGGGAAAATGCACTATAAAAGCACATAAAAACACAAACAAATCAATTAAAACTGCGTAGCACCATGGAGGAAGCCGGAGCAAGTACAGAGAATGACCAGAACCCCACAAGCCCCCAGGAGGACCAGCCTGGAACCTCGGGGTCACGGAAGGGCAAGGAGAAGAAGACGAGGAAGACGAGGTTCAGTCCGCATGAAAACAGGATCATCATCACGGAGGTGATAGAACACCACCAACAACTGTTCGTCGCCTCCAACTTGTCATTGGCAAACAAAAATGCAATATGGCAGTCCATCCTGGACAAGGTGAATGCAGTCGGAGTGAGGAGGAGGACAATTGGAGAGGTCAAGAGGCGCTGGAATGATGCGAAGCGCAAAACCAAGAAGAAACTCGCTGACAACCATCAGGCAGCAATGCAGACTGGAGGTGGCAGTCCAGCGGAACACCAGGAGCTGGACGAGATGGAGGAAATGGTGGCCACAGTCATCAGTGGGGAGACGGTGGCAGGAGTTGGGGGTCCGGACACTGCTTGACATGACCGGACACAACAGCACCGGGGTGAGTACCGAACAGGGACTGGGAGGACGGGGGGAGATGGGCACAATGGCACACATGCACAATTATGTAGAGCACACTGCACACCCACAATGACTCTGGATCATGTCCCTGATCCCCTTGGCACTCTGCAGCACACATACAAACAGCAAGTAGGCCCCTGTCCACGATGGGCAGAAAGGGGTCCCTCCCCACACAGCATCAATCTCACAACCAACCCATGCACACGTGTCGAAACCAGCAAAGTTGCGTGTCTGTAAGCCACACTGACAATGCAAGTGACACTGCATGACGAACAGCATGGCTGCAGTCCAATTATCATGACATGGTGCACGCCACGACACTGAGGTGGCTGAGTGTGGAACACATCCGTAAAAGGAGCAGGTCACACTCTGACACATCCACCTGCACAAACAACCCCTGACGCCAACAACACATCTGCGGATAAACCATGATCAGGAGTCCAAAATCCGAACTAGAGCCAAAATTAGCCAGCACTGTAGAAGCACAGAAGTCAAAGGCACACCGCCTCAAAGGGATAATGGGCAGCAAAATCACAGCTGCAGGGGCGACTCTCCCACAATGCAGCACACACACATAGCAATAACAGCACATCATCATTGACGACAATGTGGTACAAAGTGCAACACTCTCACTACAGAACAGAGGACACAACTGGTTCCGCTTGTGCGTAGAAACTGGACAATAACATCTGGCATAGCAGGAAACTGTGAGATGATGATGTACGTGTACAACCTCACATCCGTGATGTAGTTCAAATGTCCACTGTCCCACATCAAAAAGTCAGCTCCTCCCAAACAGTCACAATGTACATTGCCATGCAGTCTGTATGTAAACTTGAACAATGCGTCAACATACATGTCAACGCAATGTCAAAATGCATCTCCCCTTCACATTGCAACGGGACAATCAACACCTCCTGCAGAGCAGGCCAGACAACTCATCAGTGATGATGAAGAGGACCTCCACACCTTCGACACCGACGCCCTACAACAGCTCAGGGACAGCTACGGCAACCCACCTCCAGGAGCAGGGCAGCCCAGCTGCATCGAGGAGACCCCACCCCCTGCTCAGACCACGCAGCAGGAAGCACCCACCACCACGCCTGGCTCCCAGCACCTCACCGAAGAACACATCGCATTCCAAGGCCATGTGTCAAACTGCCAGAAGGAGGTGGCTGAACAGGTGCGGTGGGGTTCGACCTCATGGCAGCCAAACTAGATGACATATGTGGGTGTCTAAGTCCCATCAGGGACCACTTACACTCCCTAACGGCCACCCACAGTTCACTCCATGATGTCCAACAATCCATGCCCGACATCGCTGGAGTCATGACTCTGAGTGGAGAACAACTGTCTAGTCAGAGTGGCCTCAGCGATGTCAGCCGAGAGATGGCACAGATGCTGAGGATAATGGAGAACATGGAGCGGATGCATGCGGAAAGAATGGCTGCCACTGATTCATACCAGCGAAAAGTTTTTGGGATCTTCCATGCCCTGCAGATCCTCATCATCGCATTGCTGCACTAAGGCAGTTGCTGATGAATGCTGCTGGTACTTCTACACACACATCTCCGGCCCCTGATGTGTCAGTGGCACACAGTGCTGCAGACCAAACATCAGCACACACATGTCAGACAGATGACATAGAGGATGAAGATGCGGGTGATTCTACCTTTGTAGTAAGAAGGAGCCAGTAGCATTCTTCTCCGCCATATGCCCTGTTTCAGCTTGGTTCTGCCCTCTGCATCATGCCCTGTAACAACACCTCCCACTGTCCCCCGAAACACTCAGCGACACTCACCTTGGACCTCGACATGGACTGCCATATCTTGGTTGCTTACCAATGACACAGCAATCAGACTGCGGACTGTACTCTCCCTCCTCCTATGTACTTGTCAATCCCTAAATGACTCTGGCTGGCCCTCCACTGGGCTACAATGTAATGTGGGGTTTGCATGGCCATGAACTGCTCCAGCTCCGACACTCCACCGAATGTGATAAAATCATTCAAATTCACACAGATGTGTCATGTCCATAATCGATCAAGTATGAAAGTATGGATGAATGTAAGTACATTGATTGCCCAAAAAGGTACACCCTGGGAAATGAAAGCAATGCGCATGTGTGACCATGACACACATAGGAAGTGAGATGACTGGGAATGTGTGCACTAGCTGTGGCCTCATTGCTCTGAAACAACAATTGCGCAATTTCTCAGCTTTGCCCCACGCAATGTTAGAAATAGGGCTGGGTATGAGATGTCAAAGTCGTTGGCAGGCCTAAAGTAGTGTCCACCATCACATTTGACAACAGAACATCTCTTCGCATACCTACTCACACTCAACTGGGTGGACACAGCCTGTAGTGATGGATCACATTGATCCACATGGCAAGAATATGGACACCATTCTCACATTGCTGAAGACACGTAAGAGCACAGGTCTATCAGCAACTATCCCAACCACTATGTCTGGCTCACAGAGGTGGAGCTGGCAATAGGGACTCACCCCTAAGTGAAATCCGTCAGTCAGTCCCTCCCTGTGTACGGACAATGCTCATTGAGGCACACGATTTGTCATTCTAATCAACACACATCACAGTTGAACACTAGTGGAGTTGCGTAGACTTTATTAGCATGTGCGTGTCAGTACGGGCAAGACAAGGGCCACAACATGCAGAACAATGCATCAGACAGGCAGCATTCGGTCACGGTACAGTTCCACGTGACAGACGTTGTGCATGCGCCCGGGATGTTCTGCCATTGCGTTGGTGGCTCTCGTAGAACCGGCACTCTTCTGACCTGCGGCAGTTATGTGGATGATATGCCACAGCTTGGAGCAATGAGTCGTATGTGTGTGCAACATTTGGACGTATGGGTTGTTGTGTACATAAGTGTCAAGGGCATTCCATGCACGAGTACCTCGAGCAAGAACGTCTGTGTGTGGGGTGTGGATATGTTGGTCTTTCATCAGCGCTGTGCGTAGTGTGGAAGACGTCATCATCTGCCATGGTATCTCTCTCAGGGGGTGCCTGCTTCATGCAAGACCAAGGTAGGAGGAGCAGATGTCCTTCCACCTTATGTATTGAGACAAAGGAGCTTTCATCTCTAATGTTAGTCTGACTACTGCTTGCATTCTTGAAATGTGATGTGGCTTTTGCGCTGCAATTGAGGCAATGCCTTAGGCTTATGGTGCACCAATGGCGATACACACACAACAGTTGGCATACATGAGCCAAGAGCCAGAGCGGGCTTGTGCTCCTTGTACAATCCCTTCGTGCACGGCCGCCCTCCGGGTGCATGCAACATTGCAACATTGTCGATTGCGGGCCGTGTGGCGCAGACACTGCAACAGAGACACCCGCATCAGTTGGTTTCCTGTCCAGCCCAGAAATGAACCACGCCCAGGGATAATAATTCACACCCCTACACTGTCCTTGCATACGCCGGCCCAGTCCACCCCTCTTACATATTAAGGGGGGGACAACAAAGCTACATTTCTGTGATCTTCCCCACTGCCTGGGTTGACATGGTTGCGTCCATTGTCCACTACACTCCAAACACCAGCAGTATATGTCGACATGGACATGTCTGTGGTCTGCTGACTGCAGTCTGGCCAGCACATCCGTGCTACACTTGGCATTGTGTACAATCTCATTCATGGGACACTTGCCTCCTTCGCACATGCCTGGTTCCCACCTCTCCCCACATTCTGCTATTGTGTGGCTGAGGTGCCATGCCGTTGATGGCTTGTGTACATGGCTGGCCCAGGTTACCACAGTAAGTTGTGCTGTCGTGTGTGGTACATGGGCATGTTGTTTGGCATGTTGTATGTGGGTTTGTATCGTGTGCATTCCCAGAGTCGTGAGTTGCATGACTGTGGAGTTGAGGTGTGTGGTGTGTTCATTTGGTACTTACCAACGAGCAATGCATTCCCATGGGTGCCATCCTGAAAGCGCTGGTTGATGATGGACTGTTGGAAGATGAAGAAATCATGCACACTGCCTGGGTAGTTGGCGACGACATTGGTGAAGAGTCCCAGGTAGTCCACTATTGCCTGCACATTGATGGAAATGCGTGTGCTTCCTGTTGCGGTAATTGTGTGCAGTGGCGGCAGGGGGCACGAGGAGTACATGTGTGAAGTCGATTGCCCCCAACACATGCGGGAATCCAGCTATGGCGTGGAAGCCTTGCTTGGTCTCCAGATGTTCCTGCGCAGTGTGTGGGAAGTGAAGGTGCTGGGGTACCAAGCTGATGATGGCATCCAAGACAGGTGTGAGGAACTTGGATAGGGCTGGCTGTGAGACTCCTCCGACTCTGGCAGTTGTTGGTTGGAAGGTACCAGAGGCCAACAGGTGCAGCACAGCTAGCAGCTTTGTCTGCGGAGGGATGTTGTTTGTCTGCTGGGTTGGTACCGTCAGCCTGTGGGCAATGATGGTCAGGATGCGGAGGATGGTTGTCCTTTTGAGCCTGTAGTGGGCAATTACATCCTCTGGTGTTAAGTCTGTGAGGCTGGTGCGTTTTCTGAAGGTCCGCTGTCTTTGTCTGCGCTGCCTCTGTGGTAGTCCGGGGGGGGGGCGGAAGGAGTCCGGGGAGGGTGGGTGGCCTGGGTGTGGTGGCGGTGTGTGTTGTGGCCCTCTTGGGGCTCCGAGCTGCATGATCAGTAGCTCCATGGCATCTGTTGTTCTTCAGGTGTGGCTCTGGTCTGGTCTCCATTTGTGGTGCAGGTCGTCGTCCGTCTTAACACCAGGTAGGAGCAGGTGTTAAATCCCTGCTGCTAACGCGCCTTATCGCCTGTTTTGGGATCTTATCGCCAATCTGGCTGGTCGTAGAGAATATTGCAAAGTGGTGTTTTCGCTGCTTTTTGCACGGGAACGCCTACTCTGCATCTCATTAACGTTAGTTGCCGGTGTCATCCGTGGCGATGTTTTTTGCGGCTGCTATCGCAGGAAAACTGGTGATATCGGCTGTTAGCGCCAGCTTGTGAATAGTGCGATGAATTTATCACCACTTTGGCTGCGATAAAGTGCCGCTAACTCGGCAATAAGTCCTTGAGAATATGCCCCATAGTTTTTAAATTGTGTGTTTGAAAATGCAACTTTTAAAAAAAAGGCATTTTCTTGTTTAACCATTCCGTGTGCCTCTGCCTGTTTGTGTATTGACTGGCTGGTTTTGGAGTGACAGGGGCTGTGGATGTGCCTTCACTGCAGACAGCCACTGGGGGGGCTGAGGTGTGCCTGGCCCTTCCTGGATGACTTGGAGCTGAGCTGAATAGACCTTGGCTGAATTCAGAGTAGTGGGCGGAGATTTCCTTGCACCTGAATAGGGCCTGTCTCCCTTGCACAATGCTGTCTCCACCCCCTGTGGTCATACTGCACCAGTGAGGACAGAACTGGTTTGAACTGGGCTCAGAGACCCTTGCTCAAAGAGAACAAAGACATTTTGGCATAGAAGTATTAGACCTAAAACCCCAGATAGTTAGAATACTTCTGGACTCAAGAGGAACCTTTGCCAAGGAGAAGAGCTGAAGACCTGTGAGGAGGAGTACTGCCCATTTGCTGTGTGCTGTGTCGGGCTGGCCTGCAGTTTTTGTGGTTCTGCCAAGGAAAGGACAAAGACTGGAACTTTGCTTTGAACCTGCTTGAATAAGATCTCCAAGGGCCTGTGTGTGCTGGCCTCCTGTTCTGAAGTCTCAGGGACACAACGACTTCACCCCCAACTCCCCTGAACTCTGCTGCTGAAAGTTCTGACCTGCCAGGAGGTGCCTGTTCCAGTTCTGGGCCTCTGGAGGTTGTGCTTGCTGCTGGGAGCTGGAAGAAACCAAAAGAACTGAAGAAATTGACACATCGCTCTTCTTTTGGTTGTTTTTTTGACGCAGCACCGCTGTGCGAGAAGAATCTCCATGCATCGTCGCACCACTGCCGAAACCAACGCAGCGCCTGTCGCCGCTGCAAGAACTAACGCATCAAGGGATCGCGGCTGAAAAAACCAACGCAGCGCTGTTTGACGCCACCGAGTCGATCACCGGCGCATCCCAGATTTCCACGCATCGTACCTGGACGAGTAGTTTTCCCGACGCATCACCCAAGGACCAGAACCGTCTCGGAATCGATGTATCACTTCCCTCTACAGACCAGATTCGACGCATCACTTCTCCTGCGTGCAGCAGAACTGTCGCATCGCCTCCCCATGGTCTCAGGAACTGACGCATCTCTTTGTTTTTTGACGCTTCTCTCTTTGCGGCTGTTTGGCCTTGTGAATTTTGATGCATCTACAGGTACTTTGTGATAGATCACGCATCCATAGTTTTCTATGGACCAAGTTGTTTGAAATCTTTCTAAAGTCATATTCTTATTACATGTATGTTGGATTTTTGTTGTTTTGGTCTTGTTGAGTATAGATAAAAATACTTTATTTTTCTAAACTGGGTTGGTGTCCATTTGTGGTGTTGTCACTGTCTTACTGTGTGTTTTGAGTACAAATACTTTACACATTGTCTTTGGGATAAGTCTGTCTTCTCGTGCCAAGCTACCCAGGGGGTGAGCAGGGGTTATCTAAAGTGTGTATCCCCCTTACACTGACTAGAAGCAAGGGTCTCTATTTGGACAAAGGTACCTACCTCTGCCAACTAGAGACCCCCATTTCTAACACTGGTAGTCAGCGGTGAGGATTTGAACTTGTATTTATACTTGACCCACAGTGATTGGTGTACATCACTAGTTTAGTGCAGACCACTACGCAACCACATACTGTGCTTTATTTTTGGTTCTATTTTTGATCTGACCCTTGAAGTATCCACGCACCATATCTCTGAGTTGTAAACCAGCAAGTGAGGCTGCAGAATTGTCGTTTGACATTGAAATGTTACGTAGTTACAAAGTAGAGCAACTCAAGCAGTTCTGCAAGAGCTTTGGATGTCCCATGAGGAGCAACTCTAGGAAAGAGGAGCTACAGAAGGCCGTAGGGGGCCTGGTGGGAGGCCAGAGAAGCTGGGGAGGCAGATGATGCAGAAGTGAATGGGGGGTGTGCCAGAATGCCATTTCAGATCCCAGATTGCCTGTTGGGAGAGCAGCCTCTAGGGCTGGCAGCAATCATTCTTCTAGGAATTTTTCTCCAGAGGATTTGGAGGAAAGGCAAAGGGTCAGAGATCATGAGTTGGAGGCCATGAGGCTCCAGGCAAAGGCAGAGGAGAGCAAGAATGATTATGCCGTGGAAGAGAAGAAATTGATCTCGGCACATGAGCTGAGAATGAGAGCGCTTGATGAGGAGCTCAAAAGGATTGAGGCCATAAGTGTCTTTTTTTTTTTTTTTTTTTTTAGATCCTCATCTTACCAATAGACTTCTGCAGACTGAAAAGCCATCATATCTTCTAACTGGGGAGCCCACGGCTAACTGCACCCGCCTAGGTCAACCAGATCGGCCCCAATTAGTAAGGGCTTGGTATAATCATAGGACCCAGTATGTAGGAAGAAGAAGAAAAAAAAAAAAAAGAAGAGGAGAACAACAATGATATACTATCAGATGCATTCAGATAGGAGGAATTAGCCTCAGTTCTCTGCCCCATTTTAATAGAGGCTGCCAGATGTTAAACGGGGTTTCCCCATTCCCTTCTCGCTCTAGTCTCGCCATGGCAAACGAGGCTTTTAGCCAATCTTCCCTATTTGGGGGAATAGGATCTTTCCATTTTATGCAAAGCTCTCTTCGTGCTAGAAGAATCAAATATAGCAACAGCCCCTTGTCTGACTGTGATAGAAAAGAGTCGGATACATCGTTACAGCCAAAAAACACAAGCTGAAGATTAACCTCAATACTAGTCCCAAAAATAGCTGACAAAGAGTCTCCCACCTCCTTCCAGTAAGATCTTAATTCCGATCACTCAAAGAAGACATGTATATCATCCGCTAGAGGCGATCTACACCTAGGACATTTTGGGGGGGGGGTAACGGGGCAAACTTAGCTATTTTAGCCGGGGTGTAATACAACCTATTTATTACAAAGAAATGATTCTTCTTTAAACTAGCTGATTTTATGGTCTTATACATCATTTTTAATGAGAGCTCAAAGGCAGCTTCAGCATCGGACTCAAGAGGGGTATGTTTCCAAACCGATGATTGAGGTGGGATATCCAAGTCCTCTGCTTTGAGAAGACTCGAATACCACATAGATATTTCTCTCTTTTTTGGTTGGACATTTTGTAATGCCCTCTCTAGTTCCCATTCCCCCCTGGATTCACTTCTTTCTGCCTCATACCATGAACTAAGTTGTATAAACTTAAATTTTGAGAAGGCAGGACCTATCTTTGTTCTTAGTACTTCCCAAGGGAGAATCCCGTCTGCGTCCTTTAAATCGAGCCAAACAACCACACCTGCTTGCTTAATTGTAATTGCTAAACTATCTTGAAGACAGGGTGGGGTACCAGGGAATTCCCAGATAGGGGCAAAATCAGAAAAATATCCCAGCCCCCATCGGCGTCTAACCTTATACCAGGTTTCCAAGGCTGATTTTAAAACCTTAAGGCGTACCCATTTGAAGTACTTTGGAGCACCAAACCTATATAGAAAACCACCTCCGCCACTCCCTCCTTCAACCAAAACCATCTCCCCTAAAAGCCTGCCCCAAGATTTCTCATCCGGGTTCAGAAGCAACATCCTAATACCTTTAAACTGAAAAGCAATTAAATAACAACTAATATCTGGGAGGGCCAACCCTCCTTTGTTCAACCTCCTCCTCAACTTCTTCCATGACATTCTGGCCCCTTTATTACCCCAGATGAAACTCCCAATTTTCCCCTGAATTTTACTAATGTTCTTATTAGGAAAGGCCAAAGGAATGGCGTTAAACAAATAGGTTATTTTAGGGAGAACAATCATCTTCACCAAATTGACCCTCCCATAGATCGTCAGAGGGAGGTTCCCCCACCTAGCAAAAAGTTGGTCAATTTCCTTTGTAACTTTTTCCAGATTAAGTACCGGGATTTTAGCTATATCATTAACAATTTTAATACCCAAATATTTAAATTCCTTGCTAATGGGACCTCCCAAGTAGTCGGTATTCCAGCAGATTACTTCTGTTTTGGAAGAGTTGGCTAGATACCCAGATATTAAGCCAAATTCTACATAGAGGGCTTCAAGCCGTGGGATAGACGCCTCAGGGTCACTAGTGTAAATGATGATATCATCTGCATATAATGCAACCTTACACTGGTATGTTTGTGAGCTAAATGGATATATTAGATCATCCAATCTAATAGCTTGCGCCAAGGGCTCTATATATATATTGAATAACAAGGGTGAAAGAGGACACCCTTGCCTGGTCCCCCTCTCAATGTTAAAACTTCTAGTCAGCATACCATTCAGCAGAATCTTTGCTGACGCTCCTTGATAGCATTTCTTCAATATTTGAACAAAGAAAGGGCCAAAACTCATTCTCTCTAATACCTCCCAAAGGTAATTCCAACATACTCTATCAAAAGCCTTGGCCGCGTCCAAGGCTACTACTGCCAAAGGATCAGATCTCACCACGGCCAGGTCGATATTCCCAATTAATAATTGAGTTTGTTCCTGGATATACCTCCCAGCTATAAAGCCCTTCTGGTCAATGTTGACCAGGCTTGAAATTAACTTGGCGAGCCTCCCTGCCAAAATGCCCATAAAAAACTTGTAATCAGCATTCAGCAGGGAGATCGGGCGATAAAAATCAGCTACTTGTGGGTCCTTCCCTGGCTTCAATATCAAAACAATAGTGGCTTCCTTCCAGGAGCTCTTGATCTCACCCCTAATCTGTAGACTGAGTTAAATAAAGTTTCCATTACCGGTACCACTTCATCCAGCAGAAGTTTAAACACTTCATTTGGGAGGGCATCCAACCCAGAAGCTTTATTTTTCTTTGATTTCTGAATTATATCCCTAATCTCTTCTACAGAGATCGGTGCATCCAGTATGGTCCGACTGTCTTCATTTAACGTTGGCAAATGTTTACTCGCTAGCCAGGATTGTATTTTGTCATTGGTGGGGACCAGACTTTCCTTATATAGACCCAAGAAAAGATTTAGAAGACAATTTTGTATTTCTTCTACATTACTGGACCTATCTCCATTTTTATTAATTATTAATTCGTTAATGTTATTTCTCGATCTATCCACCCTGGCCTTCCATGCCAACAAGGCCCCGGCCTTTTCCCCATATTCAAAATTCTGCATATTTTGAATATGCCATTGTGCCCTACACTTCTGATCTAATAGAGTTCTGACTTCCTGTCTAACCCCATCCAAGGCCGTCTGAATTTGTGCCACTCTTTCTCCACCCATCTGACCCATCTGACCCAGACCGTTCCTTTCTGCTTCTAATTCTAAAATCTTCTTCTCTTTAACAGACAACTCCTGTGCTCTATCCCTGTTTTTTGAGGAAATCAGACCGTGTAGCCACCCTCTCAGACTTGCTTTAAACGCATCCCATACGTATTCCATGGGTGCTGAGCCAATATTCAAGATAAAATATTCTTTTGACAATGATTTAATAGATTGAATTATTTCAGAATCTGACAACATCACTCTGCTCAGTGTCCATCTGGTTTGTAAGGTGCTACCTATCTTGAGGTATGTAAATAATACTGGAGCATGATCTGAGAGATGACTAGGTAATACCTTTATCTCGGGCAAATTGCCGACTACATCTCTGTTAACCAGGATATAATCAATTCTGGAGGCATGATGATACTTTTTGCTAAAAAAAGTGTATCCTTGCAGATCGCCTTTCTTAGCTCTCCATAAGTCGACCAGGGCTAAATCATGCAGCAAATTTTTCAAGGCCCGCCGTGTTTTTGATGCTCCTATTACCCGGCCCAAGTTAGACCTATCTTTAACAGGGTCAAGCAGAACATTAGAAATCGCCCCCTATCAGTAGGGGAGGGGATGCTAATATCAATCTATCTTGCATAAAGGAAGGGTCATCCACATTGGGACCATAATATGAGGAACAAGTTAACTCTGACCCCCCGAAGTCCATCTGGGCCAGTATCCAGCGCCCTGTTTGGTCCGTCTGAACATTTTTGATCATACAGGGAGTCCCTCTCTTGATTACTATTGCTACCCCTCTACTAGCGATTAATTGCTGTGAGGAACAGAAACTATCTATCCATGATATTTTAGAGAAAATTGAATGAAATTCTATATGGGTCAAATGGTTCTCTTGTAGCAAAAAGACCTGAGCTGGTGAAAGTTCTAAGTATTTAAGTATCATCCTTTGTCTACGGGGGCATCTTAAGCCATTCACATTCCATGAGATAAAACAAAGTTTGCTGTTTCTGTTAGAATTCCCTGCCATCAGCTAAGATGCCCCCTCTCCCCCACCTTACGGCTTTCTACAGAAACAGAAAAGATGAGGATTACTATTTTTTTATATTTTCTCCCAACTGCTCCCCACCCAGTGACCCTCTCCACCCACCCATCCTCCCCCCCGTGCCCCACTACTCCCTGAGGAACCCTCCCTTCCAATAGGCGAAGCCTATTCGGTCATCTCTCCCTCGGGTAACATTTAACAATAGCTTAATAAGAACACACTGGGGACCAAATGCTGAAAACACATTTAGCCTCTTGGCCTTTCAAACTCTATTTCCCTCCTAAACTCCCCTCCTGATCTTTTTTGATTTTAATTAATAGGGCATCCACTTCTTCCGTTGTTCGAATCATGTGCATATGATTATTCCACATCACACGTAATGTGGCAGGAAATCTCAATTGGGCCTTAGCACCAAGAACATTCATTTCATCTATCCTCTTCCCAAGTTCCCATTGCCTCGTTGCGGTTATATGGGAAATATCAGACCTGATGGAAAAGGAGAAAGGGTTAGAGTCCAACAACGAAGAAGTAATCAAACCTTCTTTAAGGGCAGTAGTAAGGATCAGTTCTTTCACGGTATAGGACAAAAAGTTCACCAAAACTTTCCGAGGCTTTTGTCTTCCTAAGTTTCTCCTGAAGGGGTCCCGATGTACTCTTTGGATCTCATGAGCTAAATCGATATCGGGAGAGTTCCTTAATATTGACCCTTTTAGTAGGGAGACCACAAACCCCTTTGTCCGTCCCCTCGAGGCCTTCCGGGATATTCAAGAGCTTCAGATTATTTTTCCTTGAATGATTTTCCAGCCTCTCTAGATCGTCCTTTAAATCCTTATTTTGAGCCGCTAACTTCATCAAATCAGCTGAGTTTGTTTGAATTGCCTCTTATTTTAGGGATCTCAGCCTCAACTGCATCAGTTCTTATAGTAAATTCCTCCAATTTCTGTGCTAAGATCTCACATGACAATTTTATAGCAGACTGATTCGCCTCTGAAACAGCGAACCTGCTAGCCAGCTCAGCTTGATTGGTCTCTGATATTTTAAACCTATTGATCATCTCTTCTTTCATAATCGTTAATATGTCAACTAGTGAATGATTTGGAGGGGGCAATATCTCATCTTCCCCAATTGTAGGGGGGGAAATGTTATTGCTAGCCCTGAATTGAAAGTCCTGATCTGGCTCCTGCTCTTGTCCTGAGGCCTGCTCATTCCCCTGGTCCCGACCTTCTTGTACATCCAAGATAGAACATCTATTAGAGATGCTCACCAATGGGTGTACTTCATTCGCCGCTCCAGTCGTAGCTCCGAAAGGTATAGGGAAGCGCATAGTGTCATTAGCCTTCTCTTTAGGGGCAGTTACCAAAACCTCTATCCTCTTATCTTGATGTGGCGATGCAGATACTACTGCTGCCTGAGTTTTAGAGTTATCCCGATTTTTTAGCTTAACTTTAAGCTTTGGTGGGATCGTTTTCTGAACCCCAATGTCCACACTGCTTTCCCTACCTACACTACAATCCTGGAGCTGTATTTCCTCTCTTACTGGGCAGTCCTGAATGGAAACCACAGGACTCCCACTGTTAGACATAACCACTGATTTTCTATTGTCAGAAATATTAAATGTGGAGGTAGACAAAGAAATAACCCGGTAGTAGGTTTTCAAAGAAGGAGTAATTTTCGGTTTTTGTGGAAGTTTCCTACTACCCCCTCTGCCCTTATTAACCCCTCTCCCCTTACTGGCAAGCCCACTATTCGATGTAGCCCCTATCTGTTTAGACTGTTTTTTTATTAATTTTGTTTCAGAGATTGGGGGGAGATCCGAGAAGGAAGAATGGGCTGTGTGATGGTCGTATTTGCGGAAAAATGAGCCGCTCTAGCACGCAAGGTATATCTGGACAGCTTTGGGGGAGAGGAGCCCTTATTAAGTTCACCTGTCTCCATACGGCAAGGGGGCGCCCCCTCCTCCCTAACCGAAGACCAAGAGATCAAGAAAGCTCTGCCCTGACAGAGTGAGGAACTTTCAGACCTAAGATTCACAAAAGACTTTTCTATTCTTAAATTTCCACCGGAGCGCTGTTTTTCCTCTTGAGTACTATCACCATAAAAGGGTCCACAATATAGTCTTAAGCTCACCTTACCTTCAGGAAGGCAGCGAGGGGGAAAGCAGATACGGCTAACTATAGCCAAGGATTGATTAAAAAACACTCGCCGCTCAGTCCACCATTCCACCTCAGCTTCTACCGCCTCTACCGCACAGAGCTTCCTTCCCACAGAGGCCTCGCACACGCTGAGACAGGTACTAGCTCTGCCCCCTGTGAACCGGAACAACAGAAAGGCCGCGTCTCGCCGCCTCCTTCCACACGCCGCCTCTCTCCACTTCCAGCGCTGCGCCTCCAACCCGTCACCGTAGGAGACCGCGTCCTCAGACCCGCGGACGCCGCTGGAACCAGGGAACAAACTCGGCCACATAGGAGCCCACACAGGAGGGTGAGTAGAGGGAAATTCAGCACTAAATCACATCAGCATAGATCCCGACAAAGAGACCCGAGGGAGCGTGGCCGCGACCGTTAGCTAACGGCCGCCATGTTCCTCTCCATGCTGCACTGCTCTTCGAGGCCATGAGTGTCTTAGCTAAAAAGAAAATTGTGCAGCTCATGAGGTGAGCTTGGCTGGGTTGGAGTTGGGTTCCAGCTTAGATGGTGGCAGCAAAAATGTAGTGTCTAGTGCTGAGGGAGGAGTACACACACCCAGAGATGTGGCGCCTGACTTGAAGGAGGGGATTGACATACACCAAGGGGTTCATGGTTATGAGGTATCTCCAGTGGTGCGCAGTGTCCCTGAGGTGGATTGGGGAACTGGCACAGGGGATCATATTCCTAGTGGTGGGAGGGACACTCTACTGACTCTAGATGAGAGGTGCAGGGAGAGGGGTTCCCCCATGGTGAAGCCTTGGTATGTGAGTATCTAGACCGCCCACAAGAGTGTGGGTTGAGGGACAGAAAAAGTCAGACACTGTCTTGCCAGTCTCAGGAGGTTGATTTGAGGTACTTGTGTGAGGCACTGGATGGTGAAGCATAGAGTAGCTTGGTTAACACTTGTGTGGGGCTGTGTGATTCAATTGTTGGAGAGCATATTTTAAGTCCCTGTTTTCCAGAGCTATGCCAACAGCCGATGGAGTGTGAGTTCTCTGACCCCATGGAGCTTGCACTTGAGGCAGACCTTTTGGAGTATTCCAGAGGGTCTGAAGAAGCTTTTGGGAGTGATCCTGAAAGGGGTGGCTCAGGTTTTCCCAAACCAAGTGAGGTAGGGGAGGTTTGTGGTAGCCCAGATAGGTCCCAATGTAGTGGGAGGGGTGTAGGGTCCCACGCCCTGTCTCAGAGGAGAAGGAGGGGGAGTGGGCTGTGGGCTGTGTCCCAAGGTGCCCAAAACCCAGTCCCAGGGCCTGGTTGATTCCATGAGTGAACACCAGGAGGGGGCCTAGTCTGTACTGGGAAGCCATCCCCTGAGGGGGATCTCAAGGTGTCAGGTGAGCTGGTGACAACTCCTGTAATGAGGGTTCCACCAGTTCTGGCGTCTGGCAGCACCGCTCCAGTTGGGAGGGTGCATGAGTCCGGAGAAAAGGGTGAGGGGGGACGCCGTCCCCAGTGGAAGGACCAGTGGGTCAGGGGTTGCCAGCTCTGAGGTCAGAGCGCCCGAGGACCGACCCTGGCGAGGCCTCTTCTGGCCTGGAGGATCTTCATCCTCTGTCAGGTGGACAGGAGGCTGGAGACGTGCGCCAGGCAGGCTCTCGCACAACTCATGAGAAGTGTGTTTCCCTTGGGGGGGTTGGTGTACTCCCCCCGGAAGTCCTGGGTTGCCAGGCACAGGTCCAGCCTAAGGGTACAGACCCTGGGTTGGAGGACCTGGTTCAGGGTGTCCCCCCTGACCTAGAGGTAGGGGCGACTGCTAGCAGTACCCCTCCCGGTTTGTCTTCTGGAAGTACCACTCCAGGTGAGAGGGTGCAGAGCCCCAGGAGGGGGGGGCAGGGAGAGGGCAGCCTCACCCCTGACCCCTGTCCAGCCTAAGGGTATAGACCCTAAGCATGTGTACCAGTTGCAGGATAACACCCCTGAACTGGTGGGAGAATTGTGTGGGACACCTGCCACAGGTGCCCTGATAATTCTAGAGTCTGGGGTACTGCTCCAGGTGGGAGGGTGCAGAGCCCCAGGAAGAAGGACAAGGTGTGGGAGAGCCCACCCCAGTCCCATGTGCAGCCTCAGGGTACAGACCGTGGGCTGGTGTACCAGTTGCAGGATAGCACCCCTGAACTGGTGGGAGAATTGCACAGAATACCTGCCACAGGTGCCCTGACAATTCTGTAATAGAGGGGTACTGCTCCCGGTGTGGGGGGGCTGGGGTGCAGAGCCCCGGGGAGGGGGACAGGGTGTTGGAGAGCCCACCCCAGTCTCCTGTCCAGCCGCAGGGTACAGACCCTGCGCTGGTGGGTCAGTGTCAGGATGCCTCCTTGACCTGACAGGAGGGAGAGTAGACAAAGGGTGCCAGGCACCTGGGGCTCCCACCTCCCACTCTCTGACGTCACAGAGGTTAGAGAGCCCTGAGCGGCCTGGCTCCCACCACTGACAGCTGTCAGTGACCACTGTGGCTTGCTGTCCTGGTGGACAGAGTTGCCCCTGGGAGGGGAACAGGAGTCACACCCCCGGGGGTGGACTGGGCCACACCACTGTGTTGGCAATATTGGTACTGTCTGCCTGTTGGGACACATTTGTGAGCAAAGTAAGTTTAGGCGCTGCACAGATGGGGTCCACAGGTGAGGAGAAGGGTTCTCCATGGGTCAGCTTATTGGGCCCTGAGAATATGGATAGAGAGATCAAACTGGGTTCAGGAAGGCGTAGAACGGGAATAGACCCCTGCTGTTGCGGGCCAGGTTCCATGTTCTATCGCCCCAAGCAGGGAAGCCCATTGAGGTATGGATTGGTCTACCCTGGCTTTAGGCTGAAAGGGGGTTGTGTTGGACTTGGCCTTTTTTGCAGGGTTATCCCCAAACGTTTTGCTTCTTCCTCCTATTTTTTCCTGACCTGCTGTTGTTGGTTTTAGGACTCTGGGAACTTTACCACTGCTTATCAGTGCTAAAGTGCATATGGTCTCTGTGTAAATTTTGAACATGATTGGTTATCCATGATTGGCATATTTGATTTACTCATAAGCCCCTAATAAAGTGCACTGAGTGTGCCAGGACCTGTGAATCAAATTATACTAGTGCGCCTGCAACACTGTCTGTGCAACCAACATGAGTAGCCCTGAAAAGGTATCTCAGATCTGCCACTGCAGTGTCTGTGCGCAGTTTGTTAACTGCAATGCCGACCTGGTAAGTGCACCCACTTCCCAGGCCCTAACCTTCCCTTTTCTTACATGTAAGGCATCCCTATGGTAGGCCCAAGGTACCCCCTGGGGAGGGTGCAGTGTATGTGCAAGGTAGGACATGTACAGGTGTGTGTGGCATGTCCTGATAGTGAAATACTGCCAATTTCGTTTTTCACTATTAAAAGGCTATCTTGCCCAATAGGATAGAATTGGAAATGCTTTGTAACATCTTACAAGTATAACTTCCCATTGGGACAAGATAGAAAAATAAAGTTTAGGCTCTCTGAACTCAGAATTTTATAACACATCTTTTAGTAAAGATGTTTTTTAAATAGTGTGTTTGAAAAGGCCACTTTTAGAAAGTAGACATTTTCTTGTTTAACCATTCTGTGTGCCTCTGCCTGTTTGTGTATTGACTGGCTGGTTTTGGAGTGACAGGGGCTGGGGATGTGCATTCACTGTAGACAGCAACTGGGGGTGGGGTGGTTGAGGTGTGCATTTCCCTTTCTGGATGACTTGGAGCTGAGCTGAATAGACCTTGGCTGAATTTAGAGTAGTGGGAGGAGATTTGCTTGCACCTGAATAGGGCCTGTATCCCTTGCAGAATGTTGTCTCCACCCCTGTGGCCATACCTCACAAGTGGGGCCAGAACTGGTTTGGAATGGGCTCAGAGACCCTTGTACAAAGAGAACAAAGACATTTTGGGAAATAAGTATTAGACCTAAAACCCCAGAGAGTTAGATTACTTCTGGACTCAAGAGGAACCTTTGCCAAGAAGAGCTGAAGAGCTGTGAGAAGGAGTACTGCCCCTTTGCTGTGTGGGGTTGGCCTGCAGTTGCTGTTCATGCCAAGGAAAGGACAAAGACTGGAACTTTGTTTTGAACCTGCTTGAAGAAGATCTCCAAGGGCAGGTGTGTGCTGGCCTCCTGTTCTGAAGTCTCAGGGACACAAAGACTTCACCCCCAGCTCCCCTGAACTCTGCTGCTGAGAGTTCTGACCTGCCAGGAGGTGCCTGTTCCAGTTCTGGGCCTCTGGAGGTTGTGCTTGCTGCTGAGAGCTGGAAGAAACCCAAAGAACTGAAGAAATCGAAGCACTGTTCTTGCAGCTGTTTTTCCGACACAGCACTGCTGTGCGAGAAGGAACTCCACGCATCGCCGTGCCGCTGCCAAAACCGACACAGCACCTGTCCCCGCTGCAAGAACTGATGCATCGAGCAAATCTCTATAACATAACATCGAGGGATCGTGGCTGAAGAAACCGACGCAGCACCGCTCGACGCCGCTGCATCGATCGCCGCCGCATTCCGGATTTCCACGCATTGTACCTGTGCGGCAAGTTTTCGTGACGCATCACCCGCGGACCAGAACCCTCTCCGAATCGGCGCATCACTTCCCCCTACAGACCGGATTCGGCACATCACTTCTGCGTGCAGCAGAGCTGTCGCGTCGTCTCCCCATGGTCTCAGGAACTGTTCCATCTCTTTGTTTTTCGACGCTTCCCATCTCTGCGGCTGTTTGGCCTTGTGAATTTTGACGCATCTACAGGTACTTTGTGATAAATCATACATCCCTAGTTTTCTATGGACCAAGTTGTTTGAAACCTTTCTAAAGTCATAATCTTATTACATGTATGTTGGAGTTTTTTCTTTTTGGTCTTGCTGAGTTTAGATAAAGATACTTTATTTTTCTAAATTGGTGTGGTGTTCATTTGTGGTGTTATCACTGTCTTACTGTGTATTTTGAGTACAAATACTTTACACATTGCCTTTGGGATAAGTCTGTCTGCTCGTGCCAAGCTACCCATGGGGTAGAGCAGGGGTTTTCTAAAGTGTGTATCCACTTTACCCTGACTAGAAGCAAGGGTCCCAATTTGGACAAAGGTACCTACCTATGCCAACTAGAAACCCCCATTTCTAACTCCTTGTCAATAATGAAGCTCTGCAGAGTGGTTTGGGAGCTGCCATTATAATGATGAAACATGTATTTCACTGGCACCATTTCTCAGTTTCCTGTCAAATAGGGTTTTTACATGGAACTGACATTTGTGCAATAAAAGCACCCAAACATGACTTTTCATGGCTGTCAGTGGGTTAAAGGAAGCGTTGATATTAGCATTGCTTCTTTTGGATCCAGCTTACCAGGTTAGTGCAAAACTGGCACAAAGTTAGAGGGGTAAGGTAAAACAAAAATTGATAAGTTCATATCTTTGATAATACATCACATATCAGAATGAAATTTGGCAGAATCTTGGAATGTTTGACTTACTCTTAATTTAGTATACAGAGTTTCCTGTAAATCCATGAGGAGGGAGTACATTTATAGGGAGGGATGCAAAAGTGTTCATTTCCCAATAAATTTGGTGCTGGTTAATGAATCTGCATGGTATTTGACCGTCTGTTAACAAGTTAAGCAGAGCACAGGGATCTCAGGTTTCAACAGGATTTAACAATGCAAGGATTCAGTTTCAACAAGACATGAACTGCAAGGTGATCTAGCAGGAAGAGGACCAATTTTGTAGAAAATTATTGGGCCTGGGAATAAATAGTGCATCCTTTTTCATTCATGAAGAATTGGGATTGGAGTATGTGGAGGATCAAGTTAAACTGGCCCCATTGTTACTTTGAATCTCAGTATGGTGTGACGAGAGATTGAATTTTAATAAGAGTGTGATTGAGGATTGTCTCGGATGTATGTATGGTCACAAGATACCGTGGTTAAATTACATCAAAACTGTCGCCCACTCCTTGGATTGTATGGACCTTTTAGGCCACAGTTTGATTGGAGCCTCCTCAAGGAACGTTTTTTAAACCACTTGAAGGGTGAGAGGGAAGCCAGGGCATTGGAGAAATACACCAATAGATCCTTTTTGCTCCTGAAATCCGTAACAGGTACTGAACCGTACCTCCCAGCTGTTAGACATCCTTGTGACAGATCCTTGCTTACAAAATTTCATTTGGGCTCTATCTGTACAATGATCTGTTTCCCCCTGGATCAGTATGATCCCCATGCACTCTTTACTTGTCCTTGTGACGGCTGCTCCCCCAAACCTTGACACATTTGGTTTTATTTTGTAAATTTTATGAATTTCTACGTAAAAAGTATTAAATACTGCTTTTAAAATCTAGAGGTTTCGTCCAATTTTGACCTGCCGTTTTATATTTACAGCTATTACCTGATCATGTGGTGATACTGGCGGTTACGGCCTATCTAAAAGGAGCCCTAAATTGGAATAAAATGATGTGCGCCTAACTTACAATGATGTGACATATAGGTTGGCTTCCTTTCCCCTAAATTGTACTTAATGTTTATAGATTGTGCAATCTGAGCGTATATGGTGGAATGCATATTTTAATGTTTTTAATGTATTTATGTGGATCTAATGTTTTTTATCTTTTATGACCATGATACATAATCGAATAATGATTTATTACTACTACTACTAAGACATGAAAAGGGGCACAAAGGTAAATTGGTGGGCAAAGGTAAAGGTATACTGTGCAGTAGGGTTTAGCCAGGCCCTTTGGTGCTGAAGGCCGTGTACAGCAGAGAGTGGCCACAAGATCTGGCCTTTGGCTCCAACCCATTGATGTCAGCCATCCCTCCCTGAACACATTTTCGGCCATGTGCAGCAGCGGATAGCCAAATGGTCTTATCTTTGCCCAAAAACCAGGCACTTCACCCCACCATCTGTGGTTATCCAGCCCCTGCTGCACACTGGTTTGGAGCTCAGGCATTCTCTTTTATAATGAAACTCCACCTCTATGGTTTGTAACATCTCGCCTGACACAACATACATTAATTCAAAGAGATTTTTGTAAAAAGCCTACAGAATTTGGAGACATGGACCACCTCACCTCTTAAAGAAATCTGAATAAAATAGAGCATGAAGCTTTCACTCAAACAATTATTTGTACACCTTCTCCTCAGCTGGAAGCAAATGCTTATATCTGACCAAACTAGGAATTGAAAGTAAACATTGCTCTTGAGTTTCTGTCCGAGACACTACAATCAATGTAAATGCTCGTCTGACCCGACTGCCTATCAGCTGCACAACAGCGGCCACAAATCAGCACGTCAGCACATACATGTGGGACACCAGAGGTCAATTTGGTGATTGTGAATGAGACTGAACCTAGTTTGACCTGATGGATGCAGATAACTAAGAAGGGCTTTAACCATTAAAGCAAGACAGCTATTAGCCATAAGGATGACTCTACATGTGAAAGGAGAATTGACTGATTTGGCAATATCGAAGGAGGAGGGCAAATCTAAAAGGATCAGAACACAACTTATTCCTACTGGGGAAGAGTTATTTTCTCAAGTTCAGTACTAATGATTAGATCCCTTCCCTCTATAATTGGCAAGCACCTTAGGGTATGCAGATAGCTTCTTGAGTGGAGGTGCAACAATGGTATGTTTGAGTTTGTTAGGAATGTTGCTGGTCAAAAGAGGTACATTGACAAATCTGCTGATAATAGGTACAAGTGCAGGCTGTGGATTGAATTTCTTAATGGAGTTGTGGACGTGTTCCTCTGTCCTGAGTCCCAGAAAGGAGCTTGGGTGTGACAATTTTGAAGTTTTCCATGGTGGAAAAGGAAGGGGACATTATGCCTCCAAATTAGGTGGTTTTATCATTGAAAAAAAGTCATGAGATAATCACAGAGATGTCGTGATAGTGACAATTGGGAGGTAAGATATGCATGACAACTCAATCCTAGACTTGGGAGAGTTCCTTTGATACGTTGTCTGCTTGGCAATACAAGTTTGGACGTATACCTTTTTGTACCAAATATTAAAGTATTGTGGCCTGTGTCATGGATGAAGCAAACAGTTTTGACCTAAAAAAGATGGAATACTATCCAATGTTTGTCTAATTTTCTTCCTTTTTGTTTGAGGAGGAGAAGTTCTTGGATGTACTATTTGTTGATTTAGGCTTTAGTGGATTTAGATTTCTTTTTGGTGCGAGGAACAAGGCCTTTGGAGTAATACTGTTCTGAATTGTATCCGTCTTGCCAATGAAGAAGCAAATCTTGGAAATGGATGGGGAGAAAATACTGATGGCTATCAAAAGAATAATATTCCAAGCCAAAAGAACAAGCATTGAAAATGCAATAGGTCTCGCATTTGGTTGAGTTAGAGCTCTTGACGTTGTAAATATAGTAGAAGGTGGTCCTGACACTCTGGGCCGCCCGGATTTTTCGCTTTTTGAGCACCTATTTGTTGAGCTTTTACTGGGGGAGAGCCTCATAAGTTGAGACTCACCCACAGTGAACTCCTGGTGAAAGAGACTGCATGTGGATTTTACTGGTGTCCCCCTAGCTTGACTAGGCCGCTGCGCAGCAGCTGGAGTAAGGGGCACCGGGCTGGTTACATGCAGACACCTGTGTACATGCGTTTGCACACGTGTAGGGGCTGCGCAGGGGAGATTCCTGGCGTGCGCAGTCCAGGAGCAGCTACAAAGTGAATGGTGTGGCAGGACTTATGCAGAATTGGGTGGTGACATGGAATAGGCTTTATACAGTGGGAAGAAACATGCCAGGGAAAGTCAGTGTGTTTTACTGTGTTTTTCACTTCATTATTCCCCTATGGGGAAGTGGAGCCCATGGGCTAGTGTCACTTTCCTAAGGCCTAAAAATTCCAGACACGCACTAAAGTCCACTGTAACGGGTGTGAGAAGAAGTATTCTGCAGAGTCCAAAGTCATATTTGTACTGCTTTTGGGTCATCCAGAAAGGTTATATTTCTCTAAGTCAGCCATAACCAGGGCCTGGCTGGGGGCTGACCCCAGCAGCCTGGATTAATGACCTTTCTTCCCAGAGCGAAGACCTTCCCTCCAAGGAGAGAAGAGGGGTGGAGCTACAAGCTAGTCCATCAGCAGCTGTCACTGGGTGCCAGGCACCAAGCTGCACCAGGGCGAAGGCAGCCCTTGGGGGACGGGGCTCTCAGAGACCATGTGGCAGGAGACCCTGGACGACGCCATTTTGAACAAACCCAGAGGCCTGGGCAGGAAGGAGGGAGCAGGGGCAGTGAAGTGATGTGTCGCTGTTTGATAGGACAAACAGAGACTTCCTATCAGCCCCCTCCCCATTCTCTTAAAAAGTGTTTGCACAGGAAGAGAAGCTCTCTCTGGGGTGTGGTCTGCTGAAGCAGAGGGTGCTGGAGCCTGGCGCAATGGGCAGTTGGAAGGAGGAACCCCCTGACTGTTCCAGGATCCTAAACAGCGCCAGGAGAAGAGACCTGGACCAGTGCGCAGAAGCAGGGGCCTCTGCGCAGGGAGAAGAGAGGCCCAGAAGGAGAGCCAGGCGAAAGGCTGGCGCAGGGAGCCAGTGAAGACAGCTCCCTGCTGAATCCACCCTCTGTGTGACCAGGAGGGCAAAGGAAAGTGCTCCCAGTGGCTGGGGTGCGCCACCAGGAGCAAGAAGAGGCCAAGATCACCAAAATCGGCTGCCTGGAGGCCGAGATACGCCCCCCCCAGAAGGTAGGCGACCTTTGACCTCTGGAAGGACCGACGACGTAGCGCGAGGGGCTCCGCCGCCGGTCCATGATATGCCCCCGGGGTGGGTCAGGTCCCGGGGGCTGCCACCAAGAGAAGTAAAGTCGGGGTGAGCCTTCGCGCACCCCGTGAAGGTTCCCCCGTGGGGTGCCAGGAGCCCACCCTGGCCCCCGCTGAACATGAGGCCGGGGAGCGCCGTCGCGCTCCCCGAGAAGATGCGCCGAGGGAGGGGCCCGGGTTCCCAACTCCGGGCCCCGTGTGTGGAGGAGGAAGCGGGGGAGCGCTGTATGTCCCCGTGAAGATGAAGTCGGGGGAGCGCCGTCGCGCCCCCCGGTGAAAATGTGCCCAAGGGGCCCGGGACCCCATCCCCGGGCCCCGAAGCAAAACTGGGGAGCGCCGTCGCGCTCCCCGTGAAGATGTCCCGCTGCGGGGTGCCAGGAGCCCACCCTGGCCCCCGCCAAAGAAAAAAAGCAAAGACGGGGAGCACCGCCGCGCTCCCCGCAAAGGTGAGAGGAGGGGCCTGGGACCCCATCTCCGGGCCCGAAGTGCGGGAAGTAGGAGGGGGAGTGCTGTCGCACTCCCTCCAAGGTCCGGCGAGGCTGAGGAGGTCTCCGCGTCTGCCCGCCGGAGCGGGCAGACCAGAATGGATGCGCCGGCTCCCGTGGCCGCACACGGAGGTGCGGGCCGAGTGGGGAGCCGGCAGGAGCAGCCGGGGGTGGGCTCCCCGGGCTGCCCTTAAGCCTGGTGATGCGGGAGGGCCCGGGTGGGACTGGGCCTCCCTGAAACGAGAAGCGGCCGGGGGTGGGCTCCCCGAGTCGCCAACCCTTACCTGGGGGTCCAAGTGGGACCGGGCCCCCCAACGGGCCACAGATTTCCCCACCAGGGGGTTCGGGTGGGACCGGGCCCCCCAACAGCTGAAGAGGGGGCAAAGCTGCCGGCGGCCTAATCGCGGCTCTCCCCTACGCAGCAGGGGAGCCACTAATAGAATATTCACGGCAAGGAACACGGAGCGCCCCATAATGCCTTGCAAGGCATGGGGAAACCTACGGTTTTGGGTGTTTTGGTGGCCACCCCCATTTGCTGAAGAGGTGCAGGGGGAGCTGCAGGAGCAACGCAGTCTCCCCCAGCACGAAGAAGAGAAGTCCCACCCTAAGTCTCATGGGGACTTGAAAAGAATAACCCTTCAAGGGCTCAGCCAGCATTTTAACTTCTCTTGGGCTGGAAATTTTATTCTGCAGCTGGAGGAGGATTGAGAAGTGCGCCAAGGGATGAAGGGCTGAGTTGGGGATGTCTGGAGAAGGGCATCCCCTGGAGGTGAAGAGGTGTAATTGCACCCGTAGTGCATTTACTAATGTTATTTCTTTTAGAGGGACTGAAGGTCACATGTGTAAGGTGAGGTACCTGTGTAAGGTGATGTCATAAGCAAAGTGGGGTTATGTTGCCAGACATTCCTGCTAGGGTGTCTGGCTGTATGTACTTAATCCTGTGATTTCATCTGTGATGCCTTTTAGGGGCTTTAATTGCAATGCATTATAATGATCAACTAAGGTGATGAGTACTGTCATTCTAAAGTGCTGCTTAACCAGGTATTCTTGCTGTTAGCCCTGAAGATGTAAGGGTGCATACTGTATGGTCAATATGAGATGCTCAGTCCAGGTTATGTGTCCCTGGGGCAGGTGAACCTATTTTTAATGCTTGTGGAGATGATGGGGTGGGGATGCACCAGGGATGGTGCCAGTTGGCTAGGCTCTCGCTCCAAGTTGTGTCAACCCACTGCATTAGGGGGCAAGATGACGTGCAGGCATAGGAGTGGTGGTACTAGACCCCACCCCCCTGCGGGAGGGGTGGAGATGTTATGCAATGTCACAAAGTAATTCCAACAGCTTATGTATATTTGTAAATTGGTGCATAGTATTGAGTGGTGTGTGTGTTTAATAAATGTACTCTTACTTTTATAAAGCAAAGTACAGACTGGACAATCAATTATTGAGTGTTATTGCTGCGCACCTGTAATAGCGATTACTAGCCCACACCACCTCCCTTGAGTAAGCCTCAGACTGCTCTGCAACGCTACCCTCTGAGAGTCAGGCGCTACAATTGGGTGTTTCGTTCCCAGTGAAGGACAAATGTAGTCATGTTATTTGTGCAGGCCTCACAAATACTGCCTCGTTTTCCAACAAAATGACAATGTATTTTACCTATGTGTTATGGGGTGTATGTATGTGGTGTTTAGTGGAATTATGTGGGTTGTATTGGAAGTGTTAGTTGTGGAATTGTGTGGCGTAGAATTCTGTGGATTTGTGTAGTTGAATTATGTGGCATGGTGTGCAGTGGACATATGTGTATAGTAATTATGTGGTATTGAGTACTGGAATTATGTGGAGTGGGATTGTGTGTTATGGAGTGTAATACTGTGGAATGTTTTTTTTGTTGTGGAGTTTAATTATGGGGATGTGCTGTTGAATTGTGTGGCGTGAAACTGTGTAGATAGTTTTGCTTTTTGGTGAGGAAAGAAAACAAATAGGTAGGAGCAAAGCTCCAGATCTGTGTTTTTAGGTGTTAAAAAGAAGACGAGTGCAACAAACATTTAACTCTTTTCTGTATAGTAGTTCTTTTAGTACTTCTCGCTCTAGCCAACTCCTGCATTTTCCAAGTGTCCACTGTCCCCCTAATGAAAACAGCAAAGTTGCTTTTAATAAAAATTGTGTTATTTTTTATTTCTGCATAGCTGCATGAAAGGGTGGGAAGGTAAGTGAGTGAAAGGATGTCTGAATGGATGAGTGAAATGGTGGATGGGTGGGTGAGTGAAGGGGTGGATGAATACATGCATGGATGAATAAGTGAAATGATGAATGAAGGGATGGCTGAATGGATGTGTGAAAGGGTGGATGAATGATGAGGGAAAAATGGATTGATTAATGAGTGAAAGGATGGATGATGAGTGAAAGAGTAACTGGAAGGATGAATGAAAGGCTGGAGGGATGGACGGGTTGAATGAGTGGATGGATGGATGGGTGAGTGGAAGGATGATGTAATGGCGGATGAGTGAAAGAATAAATGAATGAGTGAAACAGAGGACAGATGGATGGATGGATGAAAGGGATGACGGATGGATGAGTGAAATTGTGAATGAATGGAAGGATGTGTGAGTGAAATGGGGATTGCAGGTGAGAGAAAAGATGGATGGATACTTGCATGGATGAATGAGCAAAATGACTGATGCAAGGTTGAATGAATGAAAGAGGAAGAAAGGGTGGATGAGTGAAAGAATGTATGGATGGGTGGATGAATGGAAGGATGAGGGAAAGGATGAATGAGTGAGTAAAAGGATGGATCAATGGGTGAAAGGGTAAATGAAGGATCAATTAGCAAATGGATGGATGACTGAGTGGAATGGTGGATGGATGAGTGAACGGATGGATGGATGGCTGGATGAGCGAAAAAATGGCTGTAAGGATGGATGAGTGAAGGAATGGATGGATGAGTGAAAGGGAGAGTAGATGGATGGCTGAGTGAACGTGTGGATGAATGGATGAGTGCAAGGGCAAATGGATGGATGGATGAATAAGTGAAAGGGTGGATGGATGAGTTAGTGAAAGGATGTATGAGTAAAAAGGTAAATGGATGGGTCAAAGGGTGATGGCTGAGTGAAAGGATGGATGAGTGAAAGGCTGGATGGATGAAGTGGATAATTGGATAAGTGAAAGGATGGATGAGTGAAAGGATGGATAGATTGATGAATGGATGAAAGGGTGGATGGATGAGTTAAAGGATGGATGACTGAGTGAAAGGAAGGGTTTATGTTATGGATAGGTTTAAAAGATAGATGAAGAGGTTTGGATATGGATGGGCGGAAGGTGACAGACAATTTGGATGAAAGACTGAATGGATGACAGAATGTAAGGATGAAATGGTGGATATCGGCAGGTGGATGAATGATGAAAAGATGAATGGATAGATGCTTGGGTGTAATAGACAAACATGCTCTTCTGGGGAGGGTCACAATGACTTGCTTCGCCTGCTTTGGTGCCATAAGACCTTTGATTGAAAGTGGGGTGTATTTTAATTTTCTGGCAACTCTCTTGATCTTAGGAACACCGGCTCACCTTGCTTGTTAAATGTATGCAAGATTGAATAGCAGTCTTCAGAGTCTCTGATCAATTCAAGTACTTCAATGAAATCAGGTCTTTGGTTTTGAATTGCCATAGGTTGGAAACGTGAGAATTGAATTTTTGGGGAATTTTTACAGTCTCCTTTGAAAAGTCATGTCAGTCAGAGTCAACTGTAAATTTATTTATATAGCACTTACAACTGACAGGGTTGACTGACTTGCTCTGTCTGCCCTCAGTCATTCAAGCAACAAATGTTCTTCGTTGAAACTTGACAATACTGGGTGAGTGAGAGGCAATGTGATCTTTCATTGGTCTGGAAGAAATACAATAACAATTTTCGTTTTTCTGTGCAGTACTAGCAGAACAATACACAAATGTAGCATAACATTTGTAGGTGGTATTAACTCAAAATTAGAATGAATTTCTACGACATCTCATTATTTTTGTAATGTTGGGGATGGGGGGTCAAACGTAAATTCAGATCCCTGCCCAGAATTTCTGTGCACTAAAGTAATGTGCTGAGCACAAACTTCAAAAAGGTATCGCCCATCAAGCTTCAGACTGAGGGAGGCTTTGCAGAAGGAAAAGCTAGAATTGAATTTGTCTGTTCACGCAACTTTGTTAAAATGTATATTGGGATCCATGAAAACACCATTTCCACAAACAGTATTTGTGAAAACAAAAAAAGTCCCTCGACGTTATTGAGCGCCACTGTTTCTTATTAAAAACTTACAGATATTGACCGTGAGGATTGAAATGAAGCGCAGTGAGTGCTCGGCGGGTGATTCAAGAGCTGTTCATTTGTAGGAATGTTCTGGCACTGGTGCGCTTGCTTGAGTTGTTGGTGAGCAGCTGCATTTAGTGGCTTGAAGAAGTGCTGCAACTATATAATTGTGGAGCACTATTTGAGTCTGCAAGGCAAACATCACAGCTAATAAGGTTTCCAAATAATATATTGATCTTTGCGCTGTTGGCTTCATCACGGTGCTGGGTGCTTTCACTTCTACACGTTTAGCTCGTAATTAGGAATGGATTCGTGTTCGTTGTTTGCACTGTTACATTGCGTGCCCTAGTGGATGTTTTATATGTGCATATGTGGGCACATGACCACGTTCGCCAAGGCATTTTTGTACATAATGTATGTAATTTAAACAAGGGAGCAAGCACATTAAGAACGTTATTAAAATAATAGATTACGGAAACAAATGCCAGTCTGCTTGCACAGCAGCGGTGTGCGACATTATTTTGGTTTGATTGTGAACATCCCAATGATTTTGAGAAATTCTTCATATAATGCACCATATTTAAATAATTATTTCCATGCAAACGCCCTAATTTCTTCAACAAGCATGGGCATGCTTCGACATTCACTGATACTTAGGGCTCTGCATGTGAGGACAGCGCTAATTGTAAGAAGCCTCTTATTGTGCTTTTTCAAAAACATTTATGGGAAGGATGCCTTCGGTTTGTGTTTTTGATATGACTGGTGATTGGAGGGATGGCGGAAGGAAACAGAGAGGGCATGTATTGTATTGTATTGTAATTACATTTATATAGCGCTTACTACCCCTGACGAGGCGTCAAAGCGGTTTTTCGGCGAGTAGCACGCTACTCCGGAACCCATAAAGGATTAGTGGTGAATCAGTATAGTGAAATATGAAAGTCATTTGAGTGGTGGATATGTTAGTCAGTTATTTGGATTGAGATGGATACTGGAGGGATAGGAGAGGGAACAAGCATTGGCATAGCCAATAGGTCTCGCCTTTGGGACCTTATAAGTGTTCAGCCATGCAGCACATTGTCCTGGGGCTGTTCCACCAGGGATTGAAGAGCTATATTATTACTATTTTTGCCGTTCACAAAGCCATCTTCATCCAAAAAAGATAATGTGCAATTGCTTAGCATGGCTGCTATTCCCCTTTTGGGAAATGGTAGCACAAATTAATAATCTATATCACAGTATATGTCTATAGAACTCATAAAACGTACAAAATGTCTGAAAAGCTGATCCACTTGCATCAATTCAGTTGCACCACGGAGAGAGTCATGTAATTTTAAAAAAAACTCTACTACTTTCTGAATGAGGAATTTTGCGCAGTCTCCAATGTTGTGAAACTAAGGTGTGATGGGAAGAAGGGTAGACATGTGGCACAACCTGTTTTTACTTATTTACGTTACACGAATTAACAATTAGAGGGAAATGATATAAAAGTGATTTGCCACATATTCATACAATTTGCAAGTGAACAATTGCATTCAGTGTAAAAGTTTAGCTCTTCAAGCTCCAGTATATCCAATGTAGACCACACCACCTTCCTAGTTACAATGGGGTAAAAACTACAAGTCCCAGCATGCAAAAGCCAGTTAGCTGAATTTTTGAACTGGGTAAACGAGCTTCTGATGAAATGGAACCTGGTGGGGTGTTATGTTATGTTGTGATAATTCATACTGGTAAATCAGCAATCTACACACAGTTCTCTGTAGAGAGTACATTAACCCACTAAGCTACCCTACAATGTGGTCTGTCTCTGCAAAAACTTATACCAAAGCAGCATTACTACCACATTCCCCTAATTGCAATTTTTTGGGGGGGGCAATTCGGAAAAACAAGTATGCTTCCTGCTAGCAGAATATTGGCTGACTGTCGTGCCATTTCTCATTTCTGCTGTCATCATTAATTTCTGGGTTTCTGAACAAAACATTCCACTTCAGAGTAAGGCAGAGAAAATGCTCAAACCTCATAGTGGTCACACTCGTCAAGATTAAACTTTTCTTAGTTGAAGAATCCATGCTGCAATGCTGAACACGTTATGCAAGCATGAGATAAATCGTCTCAAAACAACCGTGGAAGAGCTTGCGAGCAAAGTGAGACCAAGAGGTACACTACGTCAGGGCGTAGTGAAGATAGTGCCTGGAGAAATTAAAAAGTAAAGCATAGAGGGGCATATTATCAAGAGATATATCACTGCTTTTTCGGCACATAGCGCCAAAAAAGCGACGATTTGTTTATCTCAATATTATCAAGGCATCGCTAACATGCATTAGCGCATGTTACCAGTCGATTTTGTAACACATCTCATGACAGCGATAGATATCGCTAATGAGATGCAAAGTAGGCGTTCCCTCCTTAGACAACATGAAAAATGATCGCAAAACCAACATCGCGGTATTAACAACGCGGCCCCTGAACAGCGAAGCGATAACAAAAGGCGCGCTAAGCCCCCATTATCGCATGATTCTAACGCCTGCAAAAAACCTGACTTAGCCTTATTGCCTATGGGAGGTGGATTGTATGGTTAAGTGCACACTATCGTATCAGCGAGCTTTTCTATTATCACTGCTCAGTTATCTCTGGATTCCTCGCGATAATGGGTGTTTTCACCGCTATCGTTGGATTTCTTATCGCCTTTGAGATGAGCGTTGATAATACCGCGCTATAAAGGCGATGAAATCCAGCGATAGCCGGCGATAAGAAAAACAGCGCTAAGCGCGCTTTGCGATAATTATTGCTACTCGTTGGTAATATGCCCCATAGTGTTTTACATGCCGACCCTACAGAAGCTCCAGTTTTACTTTGCATCTTCACTACTATCGCCCCTACCAGTTCATCCTGAGTATTCTTCATCTACTGACTGCCTTTGTTGCCATCAGGAAGTGACTCACACTGGAACAAACCGGCTGTGAAGGAGGGGCGCACCTGAATGAATGGGTCAATGGCTTTTCATATGCTACGGCTTGCGTCCTCCTATTGGCTGAGTGATCTAGTGGGAGCTCCGAGGCAGTGAGAACTGAAATCAAACCAGTACGGCAGTCATATTCGGATGCAGCCTGTGGTAATTAAATAAATAATTATTAAGTAAATGAATTAAAACACAAAACAGCCACCGATTTCTATTGTAAATAAAGCGCTTCTCGTTTAGTGCAAACCTTTATTGTTCTAGTAATGGCATGCCAAACAATAACACGACAAGGACAACAAGTGGGCGCTGTGCTAATAAAAGAAAGGCACGCGGCTGCCTTGCTGAAAGATAAAGCACCCTGCCCTTTCTTTTATCAACACGGCGCCCGTTCCACGGCTGTGAAGTGCTATGGGTGTGCTGGAGGAGGCTTAATGTGGAGCAAGAGAGAGATGGCAATATTGGAGTCTGATTCACCGATTTGAAGAAGGAGCAGGTTACCGCCATGTCGATGCCTAGGGGCGGGGCTAGCTGCAGGCTCGGGTGAACAAATGGCGTTGAGACCAATTCAGAGAAAATAAGACAAGCATTTGCAATGGTCGGCAAGCAAGAATCTACTAATAGTTTCGAGGTTTAAGAAGGCTAGATGGGGAGGAAGGTCTTTTTCCACTGCTGCTGCTAGGCTGTGGAACTCCCTCCCTGACGATCTTTCTGGTCAGGTGTCACACTCTCTCTTCCGCAAGGCCTTGAAGACCTGGCTTTTTACACAGACATCAGTCTGAGCATGTTATTTTATGTCTGTATAATAGTCCCGTTGTAGCGCCTTGACGCCCATGGGCAAAGTTAGCGCTTTATAAATTTAATATTCATTCATTCATTCAATGCAACAGGACTCGCATTTACGCAAGACCTATTGCATTGCATCACGGACAAGGGGAGGGGGGGGAAGCACGGACAACTGGAGTGCGGGTGGGGGAGAGAAGGCACGGAGAAAGTAGTGCTCACAGTCTAATTAACACGTACCCCACCGTGTAACACTCGAAGTAAAGGGGCCAGTAGCCAGCCATGGGAGGATACAAATGACGGCATGGCCATAATAAGGAGGGACTAACAAGCCTCATAATCAATCAGAAGGCAGCATTTACGAAAGACAATGACACAAGCCAATTAAAAACATGGGCAGAGAGTGAGCGGAGCTTCCACTCCATACTCCATTACTGCATGCCTCGCAGAGCGAGCAGCGCATGTGCGCTGCCGCTATAGGCTCGACCTAAAAAGGTTTGTATTTATATAGCGCTTACTACCCCTGATGGGTTACTGAAGCGCTTTTTCGGTGAGTAGCACTCTATTCCGGAACCCATAAAGGATTAGTGGTAAATTAGTGTAGTGAAATATGAAATTAAATTGAGTGGTGGACGTTAGTCTGTTATTTGGATTGAGAAGGTTAGTGGAGGGATAGGGGAGGGAAGGATTTCGATTTTTTTTGTTTGGGACGTCATAGCAGTAGGAGGAGGCTTGGGATGCGTAAAAGGGAGGTGGAGGGAGAAGAGTCAGAGGGGAGGGTTTAGAAAGGCTTGTTTTGGTGGATTGAATAGTAAAAGAGTTATGAGATGATGCAAGGAGGGATAGAGTAGGGAAGAGTCTAGAAAGGGTTGTTTTAGGGATCATAGTAGTGGTTTGAGATGAATGAGAGAGTGGAGGTAGAGGATATATTGATAGAGGTATAGGGTGAGAATAGGGTAGTGCATTGGAAACAGTAGTAGAAAGAGGTTTGAGATGAGTCAGAGTTGAGGTAGAGGTCATACTGAGAGCAGCATAGGGTGAGAAACAGGGTAGTGTATTTGATATGCTGAACTAAAAAGAAAAGCAATAAACATACAGATCCATAAGTACATGGAAGGTGTATAGATGCATAAAGGAAGGTAGTACATGTAGATTAAAGATGCATTAAACAAACTCCGGCTTTTAAGTGTTGTTGTACTTAAAATTAATTATATTATATCGTTTTATCCCTGGACGGAGGGGTGATTTCTTGCTATATATATATATATATATATATATATATATATATATATATATATATATATATATATATATATATATATATATATACATGAGGTTTTCACAACCCTGGAATGCCTCCGTCTCAGCAAAAGTCAGGTACGGACCACAACGTGCTTGATTGCTTTAAAGTGCATTTATTGCAGAATAATCAGCATGAGTTGAATAAGGCAAGTGCCCATATATATTTATTTATATATATATATTTATATATATATATATACACACACACACACACATATATATATATATATATATATATATATATATATATATTCACTGAAAAAACCATAGGTTTTACAGACGTTATAGTTAGAAATTAGCATATAAAAACCTTTGAAATTCACTGAAAAAACCATAGGTTTCAGGGGCGTTATAGTTAGCTGGACATTTCACTCGTACAAAACCATAGAAATTCCACTGTTATAGTTAGTTCAGCTAACTATAACTCGCGCCCCGCAATGCACTGCTCATGACGTCGCATATTACATCATTCATGGCATGGTCAGTGACATCACTGATGACATCACTGATGACATCTCAAATGACATCACTGATGACATCATCCAGTGACTGTGTGTTTCTGTCATTTTTAAATATGTTTTACATATATTCTTAGGTGTATTGAAGAATGAGTGGGTGTATAAGTGTCTGGATGGGGGATTTTACAGGTGTGTGACTGATTGTATAAGTGAGTGATTAAACGGGTCTTACTGAATGCATGGGTTAGTGACTAAACTGTGTGAATGTGTGTATCAGTCTGTCTGTTGTTGTGTAAGCTGCTACATGGGTTGGTCAGTAGCTACATGAGTGTTTATATGGGTTATTGATTGTTTGCCTGAGTATTTGTATGGGAGACTGAGTGTGTGTGTGGGTGGGTTGGAGGTGTGTGATTCTGTGCATTTAATGTGTGAGTGCTTGATTCACTGGGTGTATGGGTTCAAGAGTGCATGTGGAAACAGCTGTATGGGTGGGTGAGTGTGTGTATGGGTGTGTTGGTGAGTGAATGGATGTCTGAGTGGTACATGTGTGAGTAACTACATATGTAAAAGGCAGTATATGTGAGTGATGCTGTATATAAATGAGTATATGTGAGAGTGAGTGATTGTGAGAGTGGCTGTATGGATGAATGTGTACTTGTATCAGTGATTATATAAGAGAGTAATTATGCATTAGTATCTGTATGAGTTAGTGAGGTGGTGTGTGTATAACTGTATAGGTGAGTAAATGGGAGTGTGATTGATTCTTTGCATGACTGACTAGGTGTGTGAGTAACTCCATGGATGAGTGGCGGTGTGTGAGTGTCTGAATAGGTGTATGAGTGCATATCATAGTGTTGTATTGATGAGTGACTGCATGTATAAGTGAATGTATGGGTGAATGAGTGGATGTGTGTGTAGACCTAGGAATCAAAGAATGCGTATGTAGTAACTGGTATTGGTGTCTCGATGGTTTCGAAAATGGTAGTCTGTATTTTACAGTGGGTGTATTAAAGGTTATATTAGACTGTGAGGAGGTGCATCAGATTTTCACGTGGATGATGTCATCAGTGATGTCATCAGTGATGTCATCAGTGATGTCACTGACCATGCCATGAATGATGTAATATGTGACGTCATGAGCAGTGCATTGCGGGGGCGCGAGTTATAGTTAGCTGAACTAACTATAACAGTGGAATTTCTATGGTTTTGTACGAGTGAAATGTCCAGCTAACTATAACGCCCCTGAAACCTACGTTTTTTTCAGTGAATTTAAAAGGTTTTTTAAATGCTAATTTCTAACTATAACGTCTGTAAAACCTGTGGTTTTTTCAGTGAATTTGAAAGGTTTTATAAATGCTAATTTCTAACTACAATGTCCCTGAAACCTATATTGTTTTTAACTAAATTTAAAAAGACGTGCATACTTTTTGTAGTGAAAAACTAACTGTAACAGTACTCTGTTATAAGTTATAATTTAACAATGTTTAAATCTTAATTAGCACTAATTAACATATAAGTGTGGAAAAAGTGTGACGGAGCAGCTATGACACCAGACTTCGAACAACAGCGTTCACAGTTCGATTCCCGGCTCCAGCGGCACGTTAGCCCACCACTATGTCACTGTGGGCAACACTTTGCTTAATCTTTCCGACCCCCCCGAGCGCCGGCACACCTTTCCAGGGGTAGCTGTACGCTTTACAAATGCTCGCATTTTTTAATTTAAAACCATAGTGATGAGAAATATTATCACGTTTTTTTTTCTTCTATTCTGATAGATCTTTTTTTTTATGTCTTCTATTTAGAATTACGGCAATTAATAAATGTATTTACTCATGAGAATGGAAATGACACGGTTTTCCGGGTAACAGTTTTTAAGCTCTCCAACGTATGTACATATTAAGGACCTTATACGTGTTAGGTTCGAAATCAAAAACTTTTTCCGCTTCACATTTTGTAACTTTTCCCAACACGTGCACAAGTTAAACAGTTAAAACGTGAGCACGTGTCAACTGTAAAACGTGACATCTAAATGGGCGGAGCCGCATCTTCCTTCCATAGACTACTCAATAACCAAAAAGTATATAAACCACACCCGTTGATTGATTAGTTTCATTTTTGCTAGTTATTTACGCGTCTCCATTCAGTGATGCAGGTGCTCTTTTCTACAGTCGGATTCTTCTTTTGCGGCCACAAAACATAATCCTGAGTTGTAAGTTGTTTGATTATGGCATACTAGATATTTATCATACGTAGCTATTTGTCAATATTTAAACACTTGTATTTAGAAAAAAGTGTTATTGGTTGTTTTTGCCATTTATATGTAACGTCAGCAGCTTGTTTTCAGATACAGACAGAATACAGCAAACATTGTTCCTGTTCTGGCTCCTTTGAGCTCATATAGTGTGACTTTGTATATTATAATTTTGACACTGTACTTGACCTCAGAAGTGTTGGTGACCCGTCGGCGCGAAGACTAAAGATTTATATGTAACGTCAGCAGCTTCTAGTTTGTAGTCTATTTCCCCCTTGAGATCATATAGTGTGAGTATGTATATTATAATAACCACACATTATGATCTCAGAGGAGTTTGTGACCCGTTGGCGCGAAGACTAAAGATTTATATGTAACGTCAGCAGCTTCTGGTTTTTAGTCTATTTCTCCCTTGAGATCATATAGTGTGAGTATGTATATTGTAATATTAACATTTATACTGCCCTCAGTGGAGTTTATGAACCCGTCGATGCGAAGACTAAAGATTTATATTTAACGTCAGCACCTTCTCGTTCTTACTCTGTTTGTTCCTTGGGATCATATACTGTGAATATGTGTATTATAATATTAACAGTCATTGTGATCTCAGAGCACTTTATGACCCGTTGGCGCGAAGATGAAAGATTTCGAAGTCCCGGAGAAAAGAAGCTCTCAACATACTCATCGCTGGAAAGTATTTCGTTATTGATTTTGTTTTGTATTGATGACTTCATTTTCATTTTCCTTTTTCTGTGCCATCAGTGACACTGTGTATATTGTAAGAGTGTGATATTTCCACACAACAGGAATTGGAGATTTGTCGCCGCCAGGAGTAAACCATCTGAAAAACAGTTTACTGACCTTTATAACTTACTTGTTCAGATATTTTTACAGTGACAATATTTTGGGAAATTGCAGTTTGAAAAAAAATAGTTTCCATAGATACTTTCTTAGTGAATACCTTTGATAAACCCAACATTTCTGAATGTTTTTTTACTATTTCTATTTTTGTCTGTTGCGGTTCCTATTCACCTTCTCCCTATAGAATATATACGACCAGTAGTGTATATTATTATACTACTATCCTATATATTCTTAAAGGAGTACGTGATTTGTTAGCGGAGCAGTGAGCGACCTCTAAGCACTACGACCGAACTTTCTCGAATTCTACAGAATAGAAATTATAAAAAATGATAAAGCGTACATTTCTATGTAATATAAAGTGATTTGTGTTTAACTGTTTTTTACTTGTTATTGTTCTTGTGACCTGAGATGATGTAGTGCGGGAGTGTTTCTTGTAGCACTTCTTTTCTACTCTATCTAAAAGTAACTCATGCCCTCTTATATTATCAACAATATGGGGCAACACTTTTACAAACTCTAGCAGAAAAAAAAAGGGAGGGTGTGCCAACGCTTAAGTGATATTTTATGAATTGCATTTTTATTTGTCACCCCTTTGATATATACAGCTTCAGTTTCCGAAGAAAGTATATTTGTAATTGCTTAATAAAAGCTATTTCAAACCTAGACTGAAATTTTTGCTGCGCAACCACAGCTCCCCGTCATAAAAGTAAACACCACATTATAACTAAACAGTGCTCCTGGGAAGTATCCCACCCGCAAACTTAATAAAAAGAAGACCGCAACACACTTTGTTATTTTCCCGCCGTTATTAGTACACCCCACGCCAATTATATAAATGGCCCTTAAAATATATAAAAAACTATTTTTACCTTCACAATCCCTCTCCACCACCTTGTGACCACTGTACAGAGTTAATAGTGTTCCTACCCTCCCCGCTACTACTTTCTTTTCCCGTACTCCATTGAAGTGCGTCACAAAATGGTTCACAGTGAACCGTTCCCAGCCAATAATGAGCAAACTTGTACTAGGAACACTTTAGCCAATAAAATGTCCATGGTGTTCCGCAGAGGGGAAGGGAATCGCTGCCAACACTTCTACTTTCAATGGTTTACAGCCAATGAACATTAAGCTTGGGAAGATCCTGCTTGGAACACGTTACCCAATCAGATGTCCCTGATGCTCCGCGGAGGGGGAGGGAATGGCTGGCAACACTTCTACTTTCAATGGTTTACAGCCAATGAACATTAAGCTTGGGAAGGTCCTGCTTGGAACACGTCAGCCAATCAGATGTCCCTGCTACTCCGCGGACAGGGAGGAAATGGCTGGCAACACTTCTACTTTCAATGGTTCGCAGCCAATGAACATTGAGCTCGTTGTTGGAACACCTCAGCCAATTAAACGTTAATTTTGTTCCAGACACACGGACAGAACACGCCCTCCCACATAATATTAAATTTCGTCTAAGAAAGTGACACTGTCCGTGATAAAAGTGAACACCGCATTATAAGTAAACATTACTGCACATTATATTAAAGGAAGGCTGCAATACGGCGCATTGTTATTTTCCCGATATGATTTACACAGCCATTGCCGCAATACCGCACATTCACACTACCTGTGTGTGCACCCTACACACTGCTTGCCGCAATACGGCGCATTGTTTTCCCGACGGGATTTCCAGAGCCTACGCAACCTTGCCGCAATACCGTGCACCGCTGTTCTGCGGATGTTATTTCCACGGCCTACGCAACATTCAAACTCCCTGCCTCTGCACCGTACAGACTGCTTAAACTAAGACCACAGTGTTCCTACTATACCCTCTTATACAATTTTTCTCTTTTGTTTCGCCCTACGCCTTTCAACTCAGTCACAAAATGGCTGCCAACACTTCCTAGTTTCAACAGTTCGCAACCAATGAGCCGCACGCTCGTGCTCGTAACGCCTCAGCCAATCAGATGTCAGAATTCTCAAATATCGATATCTGTAAATTTTGATATTTCTCTAAAACTACTGAATGAACTTACCCCATTTAAACAAAAGCGTGCTTTCTGGACCAAGACCTTTCTCCCTGCCAAATTTGGCGTAATTCCGTTCAGCAGTTTGACCTGTAGCCTTGTCTAAAGTTTCCTATGGAAATTGCATGGAGAAAACACGTTTTGGGACCCCTTTTTCTCAGCCCCCTTCATGAATCACCCCCAAACTTTCAGGATAGGAGCTCACCTGAAAAGAGGAACTTTTTGAAAATTTCGTAAAGATTCGGCAAACGACGCCAAAGTTATAAGCACATCAAAAAATGCTTTTCCTATGGAAACGTGGTCCTAACTATAACTACCTACTGGCGACCGCCAGTAGGTAATATATATATATATTTATATATATATATATATATAGTCCACCTTAATTCATGCTCCGAGTGAAACACATGCAGCAATGCAGAAGTCCATACAAAGTCATCACCCTCAAAAGCCTCCTCGACCCAGATGCCACCCAAAGCTCTCCACACAAATGCACAAACTCTACAACCAGCGAACAAGTACCCCGCGAGCCCCTGGCTTCCCCAGGGCTGCCCCACAAAAACAGAAATGACACTCTCTCAACATCAACACACCAAAAAAACACTCAAAATATTGCAACCAAAAACACAACACAGCCCCCTTCAACTAGCCCAAAACACAAACATACAAAACCACACATATATGCACCATCTCTCCACAGCACAAAGAACATGCCATAATCTAGTTCTACACCATCGAGTCAGAATAAAATATTGTGTTTCTGTTACGTTTCTTGAAATTTACAAGATAGTATTAAGTACATTAGTGTAGCCACAGAAGGGTGTAACCTGTCAAGCTACACAATACCACTCGCCCACTATATTTCAGTTACAAAAACAAAGAGAATCAGATTAACCAACCAATGATAATGAAAAGTTAAATACATAATGCATGGCTATTCGTCAATGAAAATTCTGCTAGGCAATAAATAAAATATAACTATACAACACAAATTAACTTTGGCATGAAACCAGAAATCAAAAATACTGACCCATGGGAGAGAATGATATGCTTCCTTAGGAGCCAGAGGTGGTGGTGCTGGAGTCGTAACAACCACTGCTTCCACATTTCCATGTTTTCTTTTATCATGAGATTTTATTTTGATTCATCTGTAAGAGTAACTGACTTTTCTTCAGGTGAAGTTGAGGACACTGGCTTTCTTAGAAATGCCATCTGTGCCAGACTACTTGGACAATGTGCTGCTACTGCTTTGCTTCTGGCTGCTGCTAAAGCAGCCTCTTTGATGAAGCACGGTCAGCATCAGCTGAAGATTTTCTAGGAGAAGTGCGGTCACTGCTAGGATATCTGGCTGCAAATCCAGGCCTTCTTGTAGATGTGCTTTTGGACCCAGGCTTCCTAAAACCTGTAGATTCAGGTTTAGTTGCTATTCTTTTACCAGCTGCAGCATGGATGACAGCGGTGTGGGCTGATAAAAAGCAGTTGCGCTGGGCATGCCAGACTACTTAATTTATTTTGAGGGGTGGGAGACAGCATGGAGGGTATTTAACACAGACAATGGCAGGCGGTCATTCGTGGGGTCTGTTTATCGAGTACAGCGGAGGAGCTGGAGCATGCGCAGAAGCAGCATTTATCAATTAGGAACCGATTATGGTGTCCGGGGACAGACTATCCAAGTCATCAAATGGGGCAACATTAGTAGGCTGATGGATCGTTCTAAAATTTTGCACCTATCAAACAATGCTCTGCGAGCAGCGAGCGGTCGTGACGTCCGCAAATGTGGGCATGGGAGAGGTGGGGATCGTGTGCAGCGCTGCACTGCACATTCAATTTAAACATAAATAAACAGTACATATACATATTTTAAAAGCCTAAGTGCAACGAAAATAAAAAGAAACCTATTACAATCTAGCGGAGAGAAAAGTAATTCGGAAACAATTAACCAACATGGCTCAGTTTAAAAAATAAAGAAACAGTTTTGAAGCGAAAAAAAATACATAAATTACAAATGCACGCTGTGAAGGCAGACTTTCATTGCGTACAAATTCACAAATTGAAACACGTTGCTGTCGGACACTGCCTGCAAACGAACTCCCATTGTGTGAATGCGTAGGGCAAAAACACGTACATAAGAACACAAGACGAGGCAGGAAACAAAGCAGAGGCAGGAAACAATAAAAAAAAAAGAGTCCTCTCAAACAACTGATAACGAATGCTAGCGTAAGTAAATTGTAATTGGCCGGTGCGCCTTCGCTTTGAACTGAAGTGAGCTATCCGCTGCCAGAACCATCAGGATGCAGCAATTAAGAGGGGCACTGGAGTGAACCTATGGCAAGCAGCAGACAGGAATAATGCCGGGTAAGTGATTACAGCAGGTTTTGCAGACAGCGCATGCGCTCTGTAGCTCAACCTAAAAAGGGCTAGATGACATGCATTGCAGTTTCTGCAAACCTCCTTGAAACTGCTTCTTGTGCATGGTGAACGGTATTCAATTCTCTTTAAAAAATAAAATCCACTCAGAAAAGAGATGCAGGAAAGCGTACCACAAGCTAGTGATGGTAAAGACTTAAGTGTATATTTTAAAAGAGGGATTTTTTTCTCTGCCTAATGTAAAGCAGTACTTCTGTGACAAAGGTACTGTTTCTTGCCTCCCAGCTGTCCAGCCCCCACCGCAGCACTACTTAATGGTGGCCACTGTGCAGCGGGCCTGCTGTCTGTGCCCGTCCACGCCTGGACCGCGCATTGCCACGGACCCTGGTTATTGGACCCTCCACCGATACAATGCAAGTACCCTCTTCGCTCTCAACACAGGATGCCACACCGACTGCCACCTTGCAGCTTCGAAGGACACCCAAGAGCCCTCTCATGCCAGTACTGCAGCCACACCTTCACTCACACCAACACGCCAGCTCCTCCTGCTGCTTAGCCGACCAATAGCGCACCCAACTGGCTCAACTGCATCCTCCTCATACCGTGCTCCCTCCACAAACACGCCACAGAAATCTGGGATCTCCTCGACTCAGTCAGGCCAGACATCGCATTCCTTATGAAAACTTGGAGCAACCCCAGCTCAGACCCAGACATTGCGATACATGATTAAACCCAGATCAGTTGACTGGGGGTGAGTGTTTGATTGGCTCAAACGTTCCGTCCATCATCCCCTTTTGTATCGCTTTGTTCGCCCTAAGTTGGCGGGGGTATGCCCAGACGTGGGTCCCTTGCTCACTTTGCCACTGGATTCAAGCAAGCCTGGCTGATGACGGCTGGAATGCCAGAAACCAGTCCTAGGATGCTTGTTTCCGGTCCAGGGAAGACATGGCTTGGCAGTTCGGGCTGGACTGTTCCCATGAGGCACAGGGTCAGACTGATTTGCATATGGCCATGTCTGAACTGGGGTGGTGGAGTGAGCTAAAGAATGATGATGGATTAAACCCAGATCAGTTGACTGGGGGTGAGTGTTTGATTGGCTCAAACGTTCCGTCCATCATCCCCTTTTGTATCGCTTTGTTCGCCCTAAGTTGGCGGGGGTATGCCCAGACGTGGGTCCCTTGCTCACTTTGCCACTGGATTCAAGCAAGCCTGGCTGATGACGGCTGGAATGCCAGAAACCGGTCCTAGGATGCTTGTTTCCGGTCCAGGGAAGACATGGCTTGGCAGTTCGGGCTGGACTGTTCCCATGAGGTACAGGGTCAGACTGATTTGCATATGGCCATGTCTGAACTGGGGTGGTGGAGTGAGCTAAAGAATGATGATGGATTAAACCCAGATCAGTTGACTGGGGGTGAGTGTTTGATTGGCTCAAACGTTCCGTCCATCATCCCCTTTGTATCGCTTTGTTCGCCCTAAGTTGGCGGGGGTATGCCCAGACGTGGGTCCCTTGCTCACTTTGCCACTGGATTCAAGCAAGCCTGGCTGATGACGGCTGGAATTCCAGAAACCGGTCCTAGGATGCTTGTTTCCGGTCCAGGGAAGACATGGCTTGGCAGTTCGGGCTGGACTGTTCCCATGAGGCACAGGGTCAGACTGATTTGCATATGGCCATGTCTGAACTGGGGTGGTGGAGTGAGCTAAAGAATGATGATGGATTAAACCCAGATCAGTTGACTGGGGGTGAGTGTTTGATTGGCTCAAACGTTCCGTCCATCATCCCCTTTTGTATCGCTTTGTTCGCCCTAAGTTGGCGGGGGTATGCCCAGACGTGGGTCCCTTGCTCACTTTGCCACTGGATTCAAGCAAGCCTGGCTGATGACGGCTGGAATGCCAGAAACCGGTCCTAGGATGCTTGTTTCCGGTCCAGGGAAGACATGGCTTGGCAGTTCGGGCTGGACTGTTCCCATGAGGCACAGGGTCAGACTGATTTGCATATGGCTGACCCTGGGGTGGTGGAGTGAGCTAAAGAATGATGATGGATTAAACCCAGATCAGTTGACTGGGGGTGAGTGTTTGATTGGCTCAAACGTTCCGTCCATCATCCCCTTTTGTATCGCAGACCCAGACATCGCCACCGCCATCCACGACTGCTAAAAAATCAACTGCAAGGACCCCGCTGACCGACCAGGAGGAGGCATCGCCATCATCCAAAAGGACTCCCTCCTCCTGACCTCCCACTCAGATGACCCGATGAACACCAGGGAACATCTCCACTTCCAGGTCCAGACCAACCCCAACATCACCCTTCACGGAACCCTCATCTACAGGCTCCCTGGTCCCTGCCCGCCTTTCACTGACGTCGATGCCTTCGCACCCCAGGCCCTCGCATCCACTGACTACATCCTACTTGGCGACCTCAACTTCCACCTGGCCAACCCCTACAACCATAACACTGCTTCCCTTCTGAAGAACCTCACCAACATTGGACTGAAGCAGCTAGTCACTGCACCAACCCACGCAGCGGGGCACACACTTGACCCTGTCTTCTCCCTCAGCAGGAACATCACCTAAGACCACACCACCGAACTCCTCTGGACCGACCACCACTGCGTGCACTTTACCTTCAACTATCCCACCGTATACCACCGCACCCACAGTCCCCCATTTGCAGCTGGAACAAGATCACAGAGGAACATCTCACCGCCTCTCTTAGCACTACCACACGCCACAGCAGACGTCAGCACCTCAGCTTGTAACCTTTACCATTGATTGGATCACCAACTGCACCCACACCCTGGCCCCCCTCAAGAAGTCCCCCCGCAAACTACACACCACGAAAGCCAGCTGGTTCACTCCTGACCTCCGCGAGTCCAGACGCAACTGCAGATTACTCGAGAAAATATGGAGGAACAACAAAACCCCGTTAACCCACGCAGCCTTCAAAACTGCCGCCACCGCCCACCACCTCCTCCTCAGAACCACAAAGAAAACAGCCCTTCAAGACAGAATCCACGGCAACACTCACAACAGTAAAGAACTCTTCGCCATCATCAATGAGTTCGCTAGGCACAGCAGCAAGACCACGGATGTCCCACCCTCCCAAGAACTCTGCGACAAACTCGGCACCTACTTCCACCACAAGGTCAGACTGATTTACGGCAGTTTCGATGCTCAATACCCTGCCACCGAGCCCAACACCACCACCCCCAACCACACCGCACCTCAAACCTACCCTGCTCAACTGGACCCCGCTCACTGCGGATGACACACTCAAGACCTGAAGAGCATCCACTCCGGAGCCCATCAGACCCTGCCGGCACCACATATTTCACAGAGCAGCCACTTCCATCGCCCCTGAACTCCAGCACACCATCAACTGCTCCATTGAGACCGCCACATTCCCCGACAACAGGAAACATGCTGAGACCAACCCCCTGTTAAAAAAGACGTCTGCCGACCCGACAGTCCTCAAGAACTTTCATTCCCATCTCCTTGCTCCCCTTCGCAGCAAAGGTCGCCAAGAAGACCATCAACGCCCAACTCTCCGTAATAATCGAAGTGAACCACATCCTGGACATCTCCCAGTCCGGCTTCCAAAGCAATCACAGCACTGAGACCGCACTCCTCACCGCCACCAACAACATCTGCACCCTCCTCGAACGGGGCAAAACGGCAGCCTTTGCTCCTGCTAGACCACTCGGCCACCTTTGATACAGTCTCACCCGCACTCTAATCATGAGAATTCACGACAACCACATCAACGGCAAGGCCTTGCACTGGATCCACTCCTTCCTCTCCGGCTGAACTCAACGAGTCAGACTACCTCCGTTCTGCTCCGAATATACAGAGATGATCTGCGGAGTGCCCCAGGGCTCCTCCCTGAGCCCCACCCTCTTCAACGTCTGCATGGCCCCTCTCACCGCCTTCGTAGAAACCACAGACTCAACATTGTCTCCAATATAGACGATACCCAGCTGATGCTCTCCTTCACCAATAAACCCTCACCCGCCAGAATCAACTTCCACAGTGGGATGAAGGCCGTTGCCTCCTGCATTAAGGGCAGCTGCCTCAAACTCAACTCGGACAGGATAGAAGTACTCATCCTGAGACCCACCTCCTCTGCCTGGGATGACTCCCGGTGGCCTGCTGCATTGGTAACCCCCCCCCACGGACCACGCATGCAACCTTGGCATCGTACTACACTCCTCACTCACAATAAACCACCAGATGAACGCCAGATCCTCCTCATGCTTCCACACGCTACAACTGCTCCAAAAGACCTTCAGATGGATCCCCACAGAAGCAAGAAAGACGGTCACCCACGCACTCATCACCAGCTGGCTCGACTACAGCAATGCACTCTATGCCAGAAACTCCGCAGGAAACTACAGAACATTCAAAACGCCGCAGCAAGACTGGTCCTTAACATACCCCGCCGAAGCCATATCACCGAACACCTTTGTGAACTTCACTGGCTCTCAGTCAACAAAAGAATCACCTTCAAGCTCCTCATTCATGCCTACAAAGCCCTCCATGATGCTGGACAAGCATATCTGAACCAAAGCCTCGCATTTCACGCTCACGCCAGACACCTCCGCTCTACCAGACTAGCCCTTGCCTCCATTCCTCGGATCTACAAGACAAGAACCGGAGGAAGATCCTTCTCCTATCTCGTTTCCAAGACCTGGAACACCCTGCCCCTCAGGTAATCAGGGTCTCCAAATGATCCTTGCCCCCCTTCAGTGCTTAAACAAATCCCTGAACTAATAGCAAAGGTTCTGGCAAACATCTTTAGCTCCATGTTTCGCTCAGGCATTGTCCACTCTTCGTGGAAGAAAGCATCTATTCTTCCCCTCCTAAAAAAAGCTAACCTTGATTCAGATGCCCCCTGTAATTACTGACCCTTCTTCAAACTTCCTTTGCCAGCTAAAATCATAGAAAAAAATCATGAACATTCAATTAACACAGTTCATTAAAGATAATAATCTGTTGGACCCAACTCAGTTCTGTTTCAGATCAGAATGCAGCACCAAGACGGCACTTATTAAAGCTACGGATGAACCCAAAACCATCCTTAATGGAGGAGGCACCGCGGCTCTGATCCTACTTGACCTATCTGTGTGCTTCGACACCATAGATCATTTGATATTATGCTGTCACCTGGAGACCATAGGCATAAAAGGTACAGCACTGGAGCTACTTAAATCGTTTCTAAAAGATAGGGAAAACACTGTGATTTCAGATAGTTTCAGCTCCAACACCTACTCGCTCCCTTGCTGGGTAGCCTCACCCTTTTTAACTTATATGTAACAGAACTCGCCCCGCTGATTCGATCCTTTGGTTTTTCACTCACCTCTTACGCAGATGACACACAAATTGTGTTATCTGCTGCTAATGAGGTTAGGTACACTAGCTCTCAGCTTTATAACTGCATGAGAGGAATCTGCACCTGGATGGACAAGCACTGCCTCAAGTTAAACTCGGATAAGACCGAGGTTATCCTTTTCGGAAACAATCCTGAATTCTGGACTTCTGCTAGCTGGCCATCAGAAATGGGCTCGCTCCCATTGCCGACTTCCAAAGTCAAGAGTCTGGGAGTGATTCTTGATAACAAAACTAATATCATAACCTCCTCCTGTAATACTCTAAGACCCATCAAAAAAGATTCTCCAATATATATACCTATTAATTCTAGGGAAACAGTCATATCCTCCCTCAATCTATCTAAATGAATTACTGTATTGGCCTATATATCAGTCTGCAGGAACAATACATTAATAAATTGCAGGTCTTACAAAACTCTCCCGCTAGATTACTTCTTAGCCTCCCCAAACACCAATGAGTCCCCCAAGCCATCAAGGATCTGCACTGGCTGACTGTCAGGAATCAGATTAAATTTAAAGCCCTCTATCTCACTTTCAAGGCCTTGCATGACACGGTTCGAGAATTTCTGAAACAAGCCATTTCCTGGTATGTACCTAGCAGGAAACTCAGATCTTTGGAACCCATAAAGTCATGACCTCTAGGTTCAAGAAAACTAAATGGGGTGGTAGCAGCTTCCTTTCGGGAGTAACTAAACAATGGAATCTATTACCTCTGCACATTAGATCCACCTCATCGCTACAGGCTCTCAGAAAACTTCTCAAAATATGGTTCTTCAACCTACAATTCTCCACAGTCTTCCTCTCATGTACTCTGCTAAGTTCAGCGCTAAGACACCCTCGGGTATACGTTGCGCTTTATAAATTCTTTAACATAACGTAACTCCCGGACAGGATCTGTGATTGAGTGTGTGAGTGACTGTATGGGTGTGTGAGTGGATATATGAGTATCTGAGTGGATCTGTGAATGTGGGTATGAGTGTCTCACTGGGTTTGCAGTGCGTGCATGAGTGTCTCTGTGGGTCTGTGAGTACATACATGAGTGTGTGAGTGGGTCTATAAGTGGGTGCGTAAATCTCTGACTGGGTCTGTACATGGGAGCTGGACATTCCGAGTGAGTCTGTAAGTGGGTGTATGAGTATCTGAGTGGTTCTGTGAGTGGGTGCATGAGTGCCCATGTGTGTCTCTGAGTGGGTGTAAGAGTCTCTAACTAGGTATGAGACTTTGCGCATAAGTCTATGAGTGGGTCTCTAAGTAGATGCATGTGTCTCTGAGTGGATCTGTACATGGGTGCATCACTCTCCGAGCTAATCTGTAAGAGGGTGCATGAGTATCTGAGTGGGTTTGTGAATTGGTGTATAAGTGTCTGAGTGAGTTTGTGAATATGTACAGTGACCGGTGAGTGTGTACAAATATATATATATTTTTGTTTTATATTTACACCAATTTTTGCGATGTCGCCGCAATTGTGGCGACTTCCCCGCGACAGTGCAAAAGGGCCGTGCTGTCACTTGCGGTGTCATTGCGAATATCGTGCGTGATCAAAAAATTCAATTTTGGACACATAACTTGTGTCACTAATATCCCTAGTTCTCAAACATGGGGTCAGAGTATCTCCACCCTGACCCCTTATCTTAGCTTTCACAGAAATTTTCAGCCTCTGGAACCATTCCCGATCGATAAAATGGCTGCTGCAACTTTCTGTTCAGGTTGTGTCCAGCCAATCACAGCAATTCCACTGGTGCGTTTTTGCAGTTTACCTCAAACAAGTCGCGATTTAACCGCGATCACCGCGAAACTGCCACAACTTTCTGCTCAGGTTGCGTCCAACCAATCAGAGCATTCCCGTTGGGGGGGGAATTTCACGATTTACATCAAAAACAGCACAATTTAACCGCGATGTGTGTATGCGAGAATGCCGGGCCTGGACTCAAGGAGTGCCAGAAGCGAAGCCTGCAGGAAGTGTAGCACACGATTCACCCGGGCTCAGCCCTTCAGACCATTCGGCAGCACCTCCTAGTCTCTACGTTTCCCTGTAGGCCAGTGAGCCTTGTCACGTTGGGCCGTTCTTCGGAGTGAGTTGAATGCTTTTCTCACTGAACTCTTTTTCACCTTCCTGGCTATCACCCGGGCTCTCATTTTACCATGTACACGTTGTTGCCTCTTCTGTACTGACGGCTTCCCTCCACTTCAGCGGCTTAGCACAACTGGCTGCCCTTTCCATTTACCGCTGCATTTCTGATCCTTTGAGCCCCTGCTGCTGTCTGTAACCTGACCCCTGTCACTACCTCTTGGCGTGCATGCCAGAAGCCCCGTTGCCACGCATTTATCTTTCAATCAATTAATCATATCATTTGTAAAGCGCACTACTCACCCGTGAGGGTCTCAAGGCGCTGGGGTTTCTTTTTGTCTGCCTCCCCTGAACGTCTCGCCATTTTGGGGGAAAGGGCCTTCATGTTGATTGTGTGTCATAGATAGGGGACCCTCTGTTCCAGACACAGTGTGCTCTCTTACACGCATTCTGTATTTTTGGCACATTTAAAAATGTCCTGCAATTCCTTCTGCTTCTTTGGGTTTGGGAAATGTCTAGTTTTGTGTGAGAGCGAAAAGTGGGACAAGAGTATAAATAAACAGCGTGCATGTCAAAATAACATAACATAATGGTATTGAATGTATTTATATTGTGTATATCGCCAACTGGTGACGTAATTGTACTGCCCGATATTATGGAGGAACAAATTCAGCAAGTATCTATCTATGCAGTTACAGTGTTGATTGTAGGGCCGGTCCTGGCATTCTGCAACTCCAGTATTTTACCAGTGGGCTGTATTGTCGCTAATATCGCAGCATGCCAGCCCTGTTTTTAGCGGGTATCACTTTACCGGAGCCATTATGGGCCCAACCTCAAACACTAAAGCTCATTCTCGTAGTGTGCTTTGATACCTCCTGGTCTCATTTGATAGCCTGCCTGTAGCCGGGCCAAGTTGGCTATGTCACCCCTTGCCGATTGGAGGCGCTGACATTTTTGCTGACTGGAGTCATGCTATGTTTGCCAGCTCGCTGGAATAGACAGAGACGGCGATTGGGTCATGCTGAAAACATTCTTGGCCGGTGAAGCAAGTCTGTTTGTATTTTTGGTTTGCCAGGACTAATGAATTAAAAAGCTCTAGGTTGACCCTACTTTGTAGTTTGTGACAGCCTGCCACGGGCGCCGGCACCCCTCCCCACCAGGAGGAACCCAACTCGATAAATGCTCTTTGTTGGCAAGGAAGGCGCGTGGATTTGTGGAGGGAAGCGGAAAAGACCGGTCCTGCGGACAGAGGACACTTTGGGAAGTGCAGGTACCAGCAGCAGCTGGCCCGGGCCCTCACGCGCTGTTAGCGTGCGGCCATGTAGCAGGTGTATTGACGCTGTGCTGCATAAAGGCAAAAACAAGCCAAAGCGGTGGCTGGGCCGGGATTACACAAGCGCGGACACGCTCGGCTGAGTGAGGTAAGATAACAGATGGACGAAGCGAACTAAAGCGAAACGGCTGGAGCAACGACTACCGCCGATTTTATGTCGAAAGAAGCGCGCTTTCACAGCCAGGCAGATTAGCAGAGGGACTAGTTTTTGGGAGGACTTCTCTGACCGCCGCTCACCACCTGCGAGGACTGGGCAGCCGTCAGGCATAGATGCTCTTTTGTGTTTTGGGGAGGGGGGAAAGCATGGGGACTTTGACACCTCACACATCTTAAAATACCTCTTCCTGGTTAGCAAGTCCACCTATTATGAGCAACTAGACGTGGCAAAAGCATTCCAAGGGCAGGTGTGAGACGGGAAATAAGAGGCAGAGAAAGGGGGTACACTAATCAAGAGGAGAGGCAGGAGTCAGGAGCGAGATGGAAGGGGGAGGAGGCTGAGTGTCTGACTATTTGTCTGCATTATAATTCCTATTATAAGATCCGTTTGGGTGTCTCTGCTTTACAGTTTCAATACTGAGATGTGTCTGCTTGTTAGTTGTGTATTTGTCTGTCTACTTGGCAATCCTCAGTAGAGAGGTGTGTGTACACCTGTGAGTGAGCATGGGTCTCTGTGGAGCTGGGTGAGGGTACAAGAGCAAAGCTGTGTGAAGTGAGGGGAGGGGAGGTGCAGTGACCGATCTATGTTTATTAGGCCCAGCACTAATTGCTTTATTAACCTTCCTGCTTCCTCAAATTTGGTTGAAAATGCACCGTTTGTCCACTATTTTTTCAAAATTTTCTTGGTGGGAGAACCCCCCCCAACCCCCGGTACGCTCGCTCGCCGCAGTGCAGTACGACAATAATGTTACGCCGCACCACTTTCAAATGTCACCAGCCGCCACTGGCGCCTAGCCCTCGGTTTCGCAAACCTAGGAGCATATTTACAAACCCCTTTTGCCAACGAAGCATCACTTTTCTTGACGCTCCTGTGGCGTTGCGCAATTTCCCATATTTACAAAGTGGCACCATGCCACTTAACTTGGCTTAACGCCACCTTGTAAATATGCCCCTTCCCACCGCAGTCCGCTTGGTGAAGGGGCATGCAATGTGTGTTGCCGTGGGCGTTCCACCGCAACACCCATTGCTTTTTGATGCTGCCCCAGATTTACAAGGCTGGGGCAGCGCCAAAAACTAAGGCCAGAGAATGCATTGTCTTAGAATGGCGATACAAGGAGAAATTATTAATTTCTCCTTGTTTTTTGCTCTTTCAATGTGTGCTGCTTTCTGCAGCACACATAGAAAGAGCCAATGGCCATTATTGATTGTTTAGGTGCAGGAAGGTGTCCCTTCCTGCACATAAACAACCACCCCTGCAGCGCAGGGGAAATGCAGGGATATGCCATATTCTTGTGAATACGGCACATTCCTGCGTTTTAAAAATGGCGGAGTGTGGCATTGCCAAATTTGGCGAAACACCGTGCTCCGACATTTTTTTGGTAAATATGCCCCTTCATCCCAGTAGCATCTGGCAGGATGGCTTATTTGCTTCAGTTTTCCCTGCTGACAAATTTCTTCTTTTGGAGGTCATAAATTCGGGTGTAGCATCTAGATTTTACAGCGTCCCCAGACGCTGCATAAAAAGGCAAGTTGAAAGAAAGGAATCGGATTATTACATTAAGCATTCATATTTTCCTGCAGACGTTCGTGTCCATTAAATGTGTTAATGAAAAAACTGCCCTCGGCCAGTTCATTAATTCATCTAGTTATACCTCTAGATTTGCTTAACTTTAAGGCGTTTAAAGGTATACTACAAATAATCCAGTTCGCAACATAACTCATTCAGGTATAGTGTCGTTCTCACCAGAGCGGTGTTCATGCACTGCAATATCCCACCCCTCGCTTTTAACCATTCAGGTGCCGGGTGGCATGCTTTCATGTTTGCAGAGAATGCACTCAACCTTGTTCACCTCCCGTATTCTGTGGTTGATCCATGTAGGCGACAAGAATACTTTCCATCATAAATAGGATTTCTATTTGGGAGTACTCACAAAAATATGGTTGTATGTTCGAGATTGAGAGGTAAATTGGAATTTGAACGTTTCTTTTATTGTACTGCACAATTATTTTATTTGGACGTCTGAATACATTATACAGTAGCACAATAGATCGTCACTACCATTATAATAATAACTTGTTTTTCTACAAATTGCAGTATACAGCATTCCTACAGTTTCTATGCACAATAATTAACAGGTGTTACTGTTAGCTCTCATATGGAACTCAGTTGACCCACCTCGGAAGAATGGAAAATTTAGGGGCATATCTACAAGGAAATGACCCAGCGCGGCGGCAAATTTAGCAGCGCCACGCTGCATCATTTAAAAAATGCAGGGATGTGCCATATTTACAACAATATGGAGCACCCCTGTGTTTTCCCTTGCGCTGGTGCTAAAATTAGCACCAACACAGACGCCCTTGCGCCATAGTGCAAGGGTGCCTGTGTTGCAGGGAATGATCATTTATGTGCAGGAAGGTGTCCCTTCCTGCACATAAACAATCAATAATGGCGATTTGCTACTTCTATATGTGCTACAGAATGCTGCACACATAGAAGTAGCAAATTGCCATTATTTAATGATTGTTTATGTGCAGGAAGCGACACTTTCTTGCACATAAACAATCATGAAAGGAGTTTTGCTTTTTCTATGCGTGCTGAAGAATGCAGCACACATAGAAAAAGCAAAAACGAGGAGAAATAAAAGTATTTCTCCTTGTTGCGCCAATCTATCGCCTGCTTTTGCATTGCGTTAGTTTTTGGTGCTGACTCAGATATACAGATCCATGTAAATCTGGGGCAGCATCAAAAAGCAATGGGTGTTGCGTTGGAATGCCCACAGCAACACCCATTGCACGCCCCTTTCATGCAGAAAACTGCATGAAAGGGTACCGTATATACAAAGCGGCGTTGAGCCACGCAAAATGGCCTACCGCCAAATCATAATTATGGTGCAGGGCATTGCGCCACCGGAAAGCTGTAAAAAGTGACTTCCCAGAGCGCAATCCCTTTGTAAATATGCAACTTAGTTAGTCTGTCTTGCTAGAATTCACATTCATAGGGCTCAATTCACAATTGTAAATAAGTATGTGTATATTTACTCCAATTTATATTTATTATTACACCTAGGTATAACTCTATACTTTTTTGCTGTTCATCATATCTGAGTGTGGATTTGAGTTAAATGCCTCCACCTCCTAAACCAGGGGACTGGGGCCCCTACAATGGGATTACAAACTGTAAAATTACTGCTAGCAAATTTTCCACATGTAGTTGGGGATCACTGCCATCGTGGCGTAGATGTCCCTATAGAGAAGTTGTTAGAAATGGAGGTCTCTAGTTAGCAGAGGTAGGTACCTTTGACCAAATAGGGACCCTTGCTTCTAGTCAGGGTAAGGGGGAAACACACTGTAGATAACCCCTGCTCACCCCCTTGGTAGCTTGGCACGAGCAGACAGGCTTATCCCCAAGGCAATGTGTAAAGTATTTGTACCAACAATCACAGTAACACAGTGAAACACAACACAGGTTTAGAAAAATAAAGTTATCTTTATCTAACTTGGCAGGACCAAAACGACAAAAATCTAACATACACAATTAGCTATTCTTTGAAATGTTCTTGGTAAGGTTCTTGGTAAAAATAAACTTACAGTTTTTGTATTTCTTCTAGGCAATAAAACAAAATGTCATAAGCACCGTTCTCTTCGGCACCGATACTCGGTGCGTTTGTGGTTGTGGGCGTTTCAACAAGACTGCTGACTCTGCGGTCAGCGCTTGCAAAGGTTATGCCACCAAAGGTTTTGAACTCAAGATTCTAGCACGACATGGGCCCCGGTACTGCCGCTCCTCTTGGGCAAGTACGGGCCACTGGAATTACTCAAATGGAGGCTATGCTGCGAAGGGGAGCGGAGGGCAGTCTCTCTCAGACACCCAACACGTCCCAGGTGGCGACACACGCAGCGGCTCTGGACTTCGGTCCAAGCCTTACCTGGGAGTTGCTTTCTCTCTCTCCTCCTCGCGGATCGACGTCCCGCTGGCAGCTCTGACGGCAACAGCTGTTCGTCGCTGGGTAATCCCGGCTCTTTAGGCGATGCTTCACAGATGATCGGGTTACGGCGTTTCCCCTCCTCGGTTGCTTGTAAATTCTTGGGCAATTGACTCGGGCCGGCAGCGGTGACGGCACGCAGTCCATCTTTGCAAGTCACGGCTCGGGCAGGCGACGGTGACACACACGCAGCTCATTAAAGATAACAGCCCGGGCAGATGGCGGTGATGATCGCAGCGCTTCGTTGGTCACACTGCAGGTCACAGTGCGGTTACGGTTGTGCTCAGACACACGGGCACAATGCCGGCCTCACAACGGTCTCAGTCGCAGATGGGGCACACGCACACAGCGTGGCTGAGACGATCACAGTGCAGACTTCATGATAGGTATACGCTGTGCCCAGACACACGCACACCACGTTTGCAGAGATCTTTGGAACCTTTGTTGTCCCTGAGTTTCCACAACAGGAGGCCAGCTCTCCTCAGGCCCTTGGAGATTTTCCTTTCACGCAGGAACACAGCACACAGCAAAAGTCCTCTTCCTTCCTTTGGCAGAACAGCAACTGCAAGTCAGCCCCAGAACACACAGCAAGGGCAGTCCTTCTTCTTAGTCTCTTCCACTCTTCTCCTCAGCAAAGGTTCCTCTTGATTCCAGGATGATCTTGGAAACTTTGGTGTCCCTGAGTTTCCACAACAGGAGGCCAGCTCTTCTCAGGCCCTTGGAGACTTCTCTTCAGGTTACAGATGGACACAGCACACAGCAAAGTCCTTCTTCAAGCAGGGGGGACACAGCACACAGCAACGTCCCTTTGTCCTCTCCTTAGCAGGAACAGCAAACTGCAGGCCAACCCCAGACACACAGCAAGGGCAGTACTTCTCCTCTGTCTCTTCAGCTGTCCTCTTTGGCAAAAGGTTCCTCTTGATCACGAAGTAGTCTAAAGTTCAGGGGTTTCAGCTCTAATATTTATTCCCCAAAAGTCTTTGTTCTCTAGGTGTAAGGGGTCCTGGACCCAGTCCAAACCAGTTCTGGGTGCATTCTGCCAGTGCACAACTTCTTCCTTTGTCAGTGTGGGCCAGGGTCTTCAGACACACCGCAGGAGGTGGAGCCAGTCTTTTGTGGAAGGCAGGCACAGCCCTATTCAGGTACAGGTGCTACTCCTCCCACTACTCCAAATGCAGGTCGGCCTATTCAGCCTAGGGCTGACTCACCCAGACTCCTGGAGCCACCCCAGCCCCTGTCACTCCAAAGCCAGACAGTCAATCCACAAACAGGCAGAGGCACACAGGAACTTCCACCTGGAGAACAACAACGACAGCAACTCCACCACCCTGATCGACAACCTCGCCAACCTCAGACTGAGACAGCTCGTCACAACACCGACACATTCCGCCGGCCACACGCTTGACCCCGTCTTCTCCTCAAGCTCCCACATCTCCTTCACCCACACCACGGAACTCCTCTGGACCGACCACCGCTGCATCCACTTCACCTTCCAGAAACTCACCACACACCACCGCACCCAACAGATCCCACGCCGCTGTTGGAGCAAAGTCACCGAAGACCAACTACGGGCAAACCTCGCTCTCAGCCCTCCCTCCGACCCATCCAACACCGACGACGCTGCCTGCAACCTCAGATGATGGATAGACGACTGTGCCAACACCCTCGCTCCGCTGAAAAACTCACCTACAGCGACACCACCAAAAGAGCCAGCTGGTTCACCCCGGAACTCCTAGCTTCCAAGCGTACCTGCCGGAAACTTGAGAAGAAATGGCACAGTGATAAGACACCGGACAGCCACGCAGCCCATAAAGACGCCATCCGTAACCACCACCACCTCATCAGGTCCGCCAAGAGAATCTCCTTCAAAGACCGCCTCGACAACAACGCACACAACAGCAAGGAGCTCTTCAACATCGTGAAGGAACTCTCCAACCCCAGCTCCAACACCAACGACATCCCGCCGTCGCAAGCCCTGTGCGATTCCCTCGCCACCTTCTTCCACTGCAAGATCGCCGACATCCACGACAGCTTCAACACCCAGACAGCCCCCACCAAGATAGATACTCCAGACCCGCCGCACACCATCGACCATGACCCCTTGCCAGCCTGGGCCAGCGTGAACATCGATGACACCATCAAGACCATGGGCACAATACACTCCGGTTCCCCGTCAGACCCTTTTCCGCACCACATCTTCAACAAAGCCAGCAGCTCCATCGCACCCCACCTGTGCAACGTTATCAATCTCTCCTTCGAGACCGCGACCTTCCCAGAGAGCTGGAAACACGCAGAGATCAACGCCCTACTCAAAAAACCCAAGGCGGACCCAAGAGACCTCAAGAACTTCCGGCCCATCTCCCTGCTTCCGTTCCCAGCCAAGGTCATCGAGAAGATCGTCAACAAACAGCTAACCCGATACCTAGAAGAAAACAGCATCCTGGACCCATCCCAATCGGGGTTCCGCAGCAACCACAGCACTGAGACTGCCCTCATCGCCGCCACCGACGACATCAGGACCCTGCTGGACAACGGTGAGACCGCAGCCCTCATCCTGCTGGACCTCTCCGCCGCCTTCGACACTGTCTGCCACCGCACTCTACGCGCACGCCTCCACGACGCAGGGATCCGAGACAAGGCCCTGGAATGGACCACCTCCTTCCTCGACGGCAGAACCCAGAGAGTCCGCCTCCCACCTTTCCGATCCGAAGCCTCCGAGATCATCTGCGGCGTACCCCAGGGATCTTCCCTCAGCCCAACACTGTTCAACATCTACATGGCCCCGCTCACACGCATCGCCAGACAGCACGACCTCAACATTATCTCCCTACGCCGACGACACTCAACTGATCCTCTCCCTCACCAAGGACCCCCTCGCCGCCAAAGCCAATCTCCATGAAGGAATGAAGACCGTCGCCGATTGGATGAAGATCAGCCGACTAAAGCTGAACACGGACAAGACGGAGGTCCTCATCCTCGGCTCCAACCCCTCAGCCTGGGACGACTCCTGGTGGCCAACGACGCTGGGGGCAGCCCCGACACCCACCGACCACGCACGCAACCTGGGAGTCATCCTCGACTCAATGCTCTCCATGGCCAAGCAAGTCAACGCAGTCTCCTCCTCCTGCTTCAACACCCTCCGCATGCTTCGCAAGATCTACAGGTGGATCCCGACAGACACAAGAAGAACAGTCACCCAGGCCCTCGTCAGTAGCAGACTTGACTATGGGAACGCCCTCTACGCGGGAGCCCCGGCCAAGCTCATCAAGCGACTGCAACGCATACAAAACGCCTCCGCACGCCTGATCCTCGACGTACCACGCCACAGCCACATCACCCCCCACCTGAGGAACCTGCACTGGCTCCCCGTCGAGAGGAGGATCACCTTCAAACTCCTCATCCACGCACACAAGGCACTCCACAAAACTGGCCCAGCCTACCTCAACAGACGACTCTTCTTCTACGTCCCCAACCGCCAGCTCCGCTCCGCCGACCTCTCCCTCGCCACCGTCCCTCGCATTCGAAGAACAACCACCGGCGGCAGATCCTTCTCACACCTCGCCGCCAAGACCCGGAACACCCTTCCACTAAGCCTACGACAGACCCAAGACCTGCTGACCTTCAGGAGGCTACTCAAGACCTGGCTGTTCGACCAGTAGCAGCACCCCCCCCTTCCCTCTCCCCAGCGCCTTGAGACCCTCGCGGGTAAGTAGTGCGCTCTACAAATTCTGTGATTGATTGATTGAAGGTTGGACAAGAAAACAGCCCCTTTCTAAAAGTGCTATTTTCAAACACAGAATTTAAAAACCATCCTTACTAAAAGATGTGTTATCAAATTCTGAGTTCAGGGATACCAGACTCCAATTTGCTATCTTACTCCTATGGGAAGATATGCTTGTAAAAATGTTACAGAGCATTCCCCATTCTGTCCTATGGGCAAGATATCCTTTCAATAGTGAAAAACGAAATTGGCAGTATTTCGCTATCAGGACATGTTACACACACCAGTCCATGTCCTACCTTTCCCATACACTGCACACTGCCCAGGGGGGTACCTTGGGCCTACCATAGAGGTGTCCTATGTGTAAGAAAAAGGAAGGGTAATGCCTGGCAAGTGGGTACACTGGCCAGGTCAAAATGGCAGTTAGCAAACTGCGCGCAGGCACTGCGGTGTCAGGCCTGAGACATCTCTTTGGGGCTACTCATGTGGGTGGCACAATCAGTGCTGCAGGCCCACTAGCAGCATTTGACTTACCAGCCCTGGCACATGTAGTGCACTTTACTAGGGACCTACTGGTAAACAAATATGCCAATCATGGATAACCAATCACAATAACAATTTACACAGAGAGCATATGCACTTTAGCACTGTTCAGCAGTGGTAAAGTGCCCAGAGTCCTAACGCCAACAACCACAGGTCAGGAAAAAGTAGGAGGAAGAAGCACAAAGTTTGGGGATAACTCTGCAAAAAGGGCCATTTCCAACACAACCCCCTTCCAGCCTAAAGCCAGGGTAGACCAATCGGTACCTCAATGGGAATCCCGGCTTGGGGCGATAGAACACGGAACCTGGCCCGAACAGCAGGGGTCTATTCCTGTTCTACGCCTTCCTGAACCCAGTTGGATCTCTCTCTCTACACTCTCAGGGCCCATTAGGCTAACCCATGGGGGACCCTTCTCCTCACCTGGGGACCCCATCTGTGCAGCGCCTAAGCTTACTTTGCTCACAGACGTGTCCGCACTGGTAGACAGTACCCACCTGGCCAACACAGCGGTGTGGCCCAGTTCACCCCCAGGGTGTGACTCCAGCCCCCCTCCCAGGGGCAACTCTCTCCACCAGGACAACCAGCCACCGTGGCCACTGACAGCTGTCAGTGATGAGAGCCAGGCCTCATGCCCTTCAGGCCTCTCTAACCTCTGTGGCGTCAGAAAGTGGGGGGCAGTAGCCCCAGGTGCCTGGCACCTTTTCTCCACTCTCTCTCCTGCCAAGTCAGGTATGGCATCCTGACACTGGCCCACCAGCCCAGGGTCTGCACCCTCAGGCTGACCAGAGGTCATGGGCGAGGCTCTCCTCCCACTACCTCTACTTCTGAGGTCCCGTACTCTCCTCCCAGGAGACGCGCCCTCAGAACACAACTCTCCCACCAGTTCAGGACCTCTCTCCTGCAACTGGTCTCCCAACCTAGGATCTGAACCCTCAGGTTGAACCGGGGTCAGAGGTGAGGACTCCCTCCCTTCTAGAGTTCTGTACCCTCCCACCTGGAGGGGTACCCCTAGAAGACAAAACAGTAGGGACACTGATTACAGATGTCCTTCCCTCCAGGTCAGGCAGAACCTGAACCTGGCCTCCCAACCCAGGGACTAAACCCTGCGGTTAAACACCTGCCTGGCACACCAGGACTTCCGGGGGCGCACAAAGCTTCCCCCTGAGGGTAACACATACCTCATGCGTTGCGTGACAGTCTGCCTGGTGCTGATCTCCTGACCCCTGTCCATCTGACAGTGCGTGAAGACACCCCACGACAGAAGTGGTGTCACCATGGTCACTCCTAGGAGACTCAGCCCTTCTGGCTGGCCCCTTGACCCACTGGTTCTTCCACTGGGGACTTACTCCCCCTCTCACCCCTCCATCTGGACTTCTGCACCCTCCACTTAGGAGCGGCACCGCCAGACACCAGAACCGCTGGAGCTCCGTTTACAGACGCTCCAGGTTCTCCTGACACTTTGGGATCGTCCTCAGGAAATGGCCTCCCGGTACAGACTAGGCCCCCCTCCTGCCGTTCCCTTATGGAACCAAGCAGGTCCTGAGACTGGGTTTCGGGCACCTTGGTACACAGCCCACTCCCACTCCTTCTCCTCTGAGACAGGACGTCCCCTCCCACTACACTGGGACCAATCTGGGCTACCACAAACCTCCCCTACCTCACTTGGTTGGGGACAACCTGAGCCACCCCCTTCAGGATCACTCCCAAAAGCTTCTTCAGACCCTCTGGAATCCACCAAAAGGTCTGCCTCCAGCGCAAGCTCTCTGGAATCAGAGAACTCACACTCCACCGGCTGTTGGCGTAGCTCTGGAAAACAGGGACTTAAAATATGCTCTCCAACAATTGAATCACACAGCCCCCCACAGTTGTTAACTAAGCCACCTTTTGCCCCACCATCCAGTGCCTCACACCAGTATCCCACACCACTCTCCTGAGATTGGCAAGACAGTGTCTGACTGTCTCTGTCACTCAACCCACACTCTTCTGGGCGGTCTCCACACTCACACACCAGGACTCCTACCATGGGGGAACCCCTCTCCCTGCACCTCTCATCTAGAGTCAGTAGAGTGTCCCTCCCACCACTAGGAATATGATCCCCTGTGTCAGTTCCCCAATCTACTTCAGGGACACTGCACACCACTGGAGCTACCTCATAAACCTGAAACCCCTGGTGTATGTTAACCCCCTCCCTCGAGTCAGGAGCCACATCCCTGGGTGTGTGTACTTCTCCCTCAGCACTAGATAACACCATTTTGCTGCCACCATCTGAGCTGGACTCCACCTCCAACTCAGCAAAGCTCACTTCCTGAGCTACACACATCTCTTTTTGCTGGGCTGAGACACTCATTGCCTCAAGCCTCTCGAGCTCCTTATCGAGCTCTCTCATTCTTAGCTCATATGCCAAGATCAATTTCTTTTCTTCCAAGGCAAAGAATCTCCTGCGCTCCTCTGCCTTCCTTTCGCTCTCAATAAGCAACTTCTTTTCCTCTGCCTGAGCCTTGAGTTTTAAAACTTCTAGCTCATGCTCTCTGACCCTTTGATTCTCCTGCAGCTCCTCTGGGGAAAAGCTTCTACCGGAATGGTCGCTGCCAGCCCTGGGGGCTGGTCTGCTCACAGGCAGATCCTGTGATATGAAACCATCCCCTTGCGCATCCTCATCCACATTTGCATCACCTGTCTCCTCAGCCTATTTGGCTTCCCACCAGGCCCTTAAGGCCTTCTGCAGCTCCTCCTTCTTGGAGCTGCTCCTCATGGGACATCCAAAATGTTTGCAAAATTTCAGTTGATCTACTTTGTAGGTAAGCAATGCCTCAATATCAAATTCCAATTCTGCAACCTCACTTGCTGGTTTACTCTTCTGAGACATGATGCGTGGATGCTTTAAGGGTCACTCAAAAATAGAACCAAAAAACAAAACACAGTATGTGGCTGCGTAGTGGTCTGCGCTAATACTAGTGATGTACACCAATCACTGTGGGTCAAGTACAAATACATGTTCAAATCTTCACCGCTGACCACCAATGTTAGAAATGGGGGTCTCTAGTTGGCAGAGGTAGGTACCTTTGACCAAATAGGGACCCTTGCTTCTAGTCAGGGTAAGGGAGAAACACACTGTAGATAACCCCTGCTCACCCCCTTGGTAGCTTGGCACGAGCAGACAGGCTTATCCCCAAGGCAATGTGTAAAGTATTTGTACCAACACTCACAGTAACACAGTGAAACACCACACAGGTTTAGAAAAATAAAGTTATCTTTATCTAACTTGGCAGGACCAAAACGACAAAAATCCAACATACACAATTAGCTATTCTTTGAAATGTTCTTGGTAAGGTTCTTGGTCAAAATAAACTTGCAGTTTTTGTATTTCTTCTAGGCAATAAAACAAAATGTCATAAGCACCGTTCTCTTCGGCACCGATACGCGGTGCGTTTGTGGTTGTGGGCGTTTCACCACGACTGCTGACTCCGCGGTCAGCGCTTGCAAAGGTTATGCAACCAAAGGCTTTGAACTCAAGATTCTAGCACCACACGGGCCCCGGTACTGCCGCTCCTCTTGGGCAAGTACGGGCCACTGGAATTACTCAAACGGAGGCTATGCTGCAAAGGGGAGCGGAGAGCAGTCTCTCTCAGACACGCAACCCGCCCCAGGCGGCGACACACGCAGCGGCTCTGGACTTCGGTCCGAGCCTTACCTGGGAGTTGCTTTCTCTCTCTCCTCCTCGCGGCTCGACGTCCCGCTAGCAGCTCCGATGGCAACAGCTGTTCCTCGCTGGGGAATCCCAGCTCTTTAGGCGACGCTTCACAGATGATCGGGTTACGGCATTTCCCCTCCTCGGGTGCTTGTAGATTCTTGGGCAATTGACTCGGGCCGGCGGCGGTGACGGCACGCAGTCCCTCTTTGCAAGTCACTGCTCGGGCAGGTGGCGGTGACACACACGCAGCTCCTTAAAGATATCAGCCCGGGCCGATGGCGGTGATGATCGCATCGCTTCGTTGGTCACGCTGCAGGTCACAGTGCGGTCACGGTTGTGCTCAGACACACGGGCACAATGCCGGCGTCACAACGGTCTCAGTCGCAGATGGGGCACACGCACACAGCGTGGCTGAGACGATCACAGTGCAGACTTCACGATAGGTATATGCTGTGCCCAGACACACGCACACCGGGTTTGCAGAGATCTTTGGAAACTTTGTTGTCCCTGAGTTTCCACAACAGGAGACCAGCTCTTCTCAGGCCCTTGGAGACTTCTCTTCAGGTTACAGATGGACAAAGCACACAGCAAAGTCCTTCATCTAGCAGGGGGGACACAGCCCACAGCAACGTCCCTTTGTCCTCTCCTTAGCAGGAACAGCAAACTGCAGGCCAACCCCAGACACACAGCAAGGCAGTACTCCGACTCAGTCTCTTCAGCTAACAGAAGTATAGGGAAATTTATAAGTCTTTAGAAAATATATTTTGTACTGTATAATATGATGGCAAGTTCATTTAAAATGTTTATTGTTATCCTAGAACTAATAAAATAAAATGTTGCAGCGCATATTTCATCAAATTAAAAGTATTTTAAGTAATTAGTTAAATTAAATGTAAGAATTTAATTTATGAATACATTTTAAACTGCTAAATACTTCACATATTACATCACATTGATGATAACTATCCATGGCGGGGGTGCGAGTTATAATTACTGTAGGGCATGAGCTTTAGTTAAATGAGATAACTATAACTGGTTAATTTCAGTGGTTTTGTTTGTTTAGAACAGTTTGTTTTAACTGACATTTCACCTACATATAATGTCCCTTTAACCTTTGTAATATATAGCCCTTATTAAATTAATGATAAGCTTTACTAATCCTGGCTTTTTCAAAACAATAAACGTCCCATCCATTATGGATATCATACACACTATATAAAGATAAACAGTGGCAGTATAAAAATACTCTATATAAATCCATTAATAATCTGTCTTCTGTGTCCTAAGTACAGTAATTTTCAATAATCATAAAACTTGCAGCATTTTTTTTTTTTACAACAAATTTTATTCATTTTGAAAGGTACAAAGTGGGCAAAGCGCTGCAGAGACAGTACATATATTGCATACGACATATAGTACCTAGTTGTAATACACAAAAACCACATGGCCTGCGGAACATCAGACCAAAAATTTAACAAACTACACCGAGCACACCCACGGAATCGTAATTGCGTATTAGTAACAAAAACCTGTCTAAAAAGAGTAAATGTCATCAGACTATACAAGTGGATTTCTAACCACCAATTGTTCAATAGGATCGTGAGAGTCTGGATGTGGTAATGCGGGTAAGTCAATGCCTCTGTATGTTGCCCAGCGGGCTCAGATTTTCCTGTGCTCCTGTGATCATCCCCTCGCCTGAAAAACCACAATTTCTGCCGCCTTACACCTGTCCATTGCCTTCTTCCACCCCGCAATATTGGGAGGGGATGTAGCTAACCAATTCTGTGCAATATCTCTCTTGGCGAGGGTGAGGCCCAAGAACAAGAGGTGCTGCTTGTAGCGATTATCCCCAATCTCATCCGTGCTATGGAGGAGCAGCAATCCGGGGTCGAGCGGAATGGTCCAGGCCAGAACCTGGCCTAGGCAAGACGTCACCCGAGTCCAGAATGGTTGAATCCCTGTACAGCTCCACACAGTATGGAGGAAGGAGCCCTCATCATTGTTGCAGCGAAGGCATTGAGGGGACTGGATAACACCCATCCTCCACAACCGATATTGGGTGTAATATACCCGGTGGAGGTACGTGAACTGAATGAGATGGTAGCGTGAAGACACCGCCGCATACCGAGGACTAGCCAGGGCATCTGTCCAGTCATCATCCGTCAAGGCCGGCAAATCGGCCTCCCATGCCGCTCTAGTTTTATAGATAGTGTTCTGAGTGTGAGTATTAAGCGTCTGATAGATTTGTTTAATTTTGTGAGCCCCAATGTCCCCCATCAGCAGGCGGCCCTCTAGAGGGTGGAATTCAGGCATAGCCTCCAAATGGCGAATATGGGGGTCTAAGGCATGCCGTAATTGCAAGTATCGATGGAACTGAGATTTATGTAGGTTATAGTCGGTTTGCAACCGTTGAAAGGATTTAAGTGTGGTGCCTTGCATAATGTCCCCGAGTGTAGAGATTCCAATGAGGTCCCACTTACAAAATCCGACCAAAGCGGACACGGACCGTAGGTATGTGCCCTGCCAGAGGGGAGTGGAGCGTGTCAATCTTCCCCACCAACCCTTGGATTTTACTGTGCGTCTCAAGGTTTTTATAACTGTCCTGCAAGCTGGAGGTAGGGTTTCAAGGGACTCGCGGCTGTACAGGAGATGCAGCAAGGGGCTGCCAGCCAGAGCCATCTGTTCTACTGCGTATGCTGGGTCTGACTGAGACCCGTACCACCATTCATTAATCACCAGAAGGTGAGAGGCAGCATAATATGCGTAGACGTCTGCCGCTGCAATTCCGACTCAGTATGTGGATTGCGTGCATGTATGGAGTGCAACCCGGATCGCCGCTCCCTGCCATAGGAACCTATTCAGAATCGCGTTAAGTTGTGTAAACCACGAAGGAGGAATATTGTATGGGAAATTCTGTAGCCGATATAGCAGACGTGGTAGGGATACCATCTTAAAGATAGCGGATCGTCCATATAACGATAGGGGCAACTGGGACCATACCGTGGTCTCGTTGCGGGCCGCGGGGAGTAGCGGGGCGATGTTTTGTATCCAAGAGATCATAGGGCACGGCGATATGAAGACCTCTAGATATTTAAAGCCCTATATAGCGATGGATAGTTGTGATGCCCAGACCTGGCACCTCTGATCCCCGCATATGGGAAAGAGTGTGGATTTGGATGGGTTAGAGCTCAACCCGGTGGTTTCTCCGAAGTATCTGAAGACACGGGGTCCCGAGGACCACGGGTCTGTCATAAAGAAGAGAACATCATCGGCGTAAAGCGCAATTCTGTCTGAATATTCCTGCGCCCACTCAAACCCCCGGATCAGTGGATCCTGGCGCACCCACGCCGCCAGAGGTTCTATGGCTAGGGCAACAGCAGTGGAGACAAGGGACAGCCTTGTCTTGTGCCGCGGCGAATAGGAAAGGGGGCCGACCAATATCCTGCAACTCGGACAGATGCTGAGAGATCAGTATATAACAGCTGGGTATACGCTATGAACCGTGGTCCAAGATTTATGGCGCAAAGGAGTTTGAAGAGGTAAGTCCAACTCAAGGAGTCGAATGCCTTATCTATGTTGGCCAGCAGAATGACTGCTGGGCGACCGAGTCTGTTGGGTCCCGCAATTGCATTATGGACTCTCCTAATATTATGTCTGGTGGAGCGTTGTAGCATGAAGCCTGACTGATCGGGGTGAATGAGACCTTGGATGCACGATGGAAGGCGGTCCGCTAGGACCTTCCCCAGAAGCTTAGGCTCACAATTAAGCAGCGAAATAGGACGGTACGAAGCCGGGTCCTCAGGAGGTCGGCCAGGCTTGAGAAACACCACAATTTCGGCATGACGCCAGTCTGTGGGTAGGATACGCTGTTCAAGGGCATCGTGCAGTGCTGTAGTGTAGTTCCTATTTCCCTAATAGGCTCTGCGCATTGGAATAATATACCCTATAGATTTGACATAGGACTGAGGTCAGTATGTCCCTATCGAGTATATTAAACTTAATTACTTTGTGCCAGCTAACTCAGAGGCCACTAGAAACTCCTTGTAAACAAGAAGGGAGTAGTTTCTGGCAACCGCATAAACATGACAACTTTGTTTCCCTTTAGAATCGGAACACTCTCAGAATCGTGGAAACAATAGATAACAGTTTCACTCAGCTAATCGTGCATGCTTAGTTTCTTCAGAGTTACACAGAAAGAATAGACGGGCGTTTCAATAAAAGGATTTATTGAACAGTCTTGTTTCTCGTGTAAGAGATATGAGCTGTTATGATCACAAGACAGTATGCGAGATATATAATGTACAGCGTAAGCAGTAGAAAGAAATAATACTGCGCTAGCATTATCTTTTAGCTATGACACATATATTCATATACATAAATAACATAAGCTAAAATGCGAGTACTCATAAGATGCTTCTCTAAGCTAGTTCTACCCCAGTGTACCTAACCTATCCTAGATGTAGGGCAAGGTAAGAAGTAGGTGAAATATTCTAAAGTATGGTATGCTAAAGTCTAGTATGCCAAGTCTAGTATGCCAAGAGTCCCTCTAGGTTCTAGTCAGCTCCATACCTTGAGAATGAGAGAGGTGGGAATCTCCTTCCGAGTCTCGAACTCTAACACCCTGCAAAGGGAGTCAGAACACTGGGAGCTGGATTCTCTTTGAGCAGGGATGACAGCGTTTCTTGTCAGTGCGTCAGGCCGGGACACGGGCTCCTCTAAAGTCGAGGTCTCCTCCTACTTGTTTGGGCAAGGGAAGGTATATTTATACCTGGTAGGTGCCTTGGAATGTTAGCATTGACGTAAAGTCGGGCAGAGGAAGACGTCAGGAATGAACCCTTAAGGTATAGCGGTTCATGCATAATAAATGAGTTCTTGGAGAAATCAATAATCCTGTGCTAGGGGAACTCCAAAGAGCTTAAGGGTCTGGTTTCTAAGAACTCGTTGTGACGTTAGGGTGGACGGATGTAAGTGACCATGCCTGTATTTAGATAGCATGGCTAATGCCTAAATAAGGACTGGGATCTTATGCCTATATAAGGGCAATGCAAATTGTACCTATATAAGGACATGTTTCAGGAAAACCTATATACGGACACCTAAAGCGGAATACAACACCCACTCCACTTTCGAATGAACGATAGTACTAAATGCTAAACATTAAATGCTAAACATTAAACTGAGTACCACATGTTGCTAAAAACATTTCTAAAAGCATATTAAAAGAAGTTTAAAATAAACTGTTGAATGCAATAGGTACTGTACATTTTAAAGCATTTTTTCATTCTAAGCATATATTGGAAATAAATGCAACATGAATGAATAAACAGAAATATATACATATGACGAAATGGTTGACAAGTTTTAAAAAATCAAAAGCCATTGCGTATCATGGTACTAAATGAAATTGTAATTAAATAAGGTGACAATGTGTCCCTGGAAGTATTCAAAGAAGTCCGTTTTATATGAATAGTTCTACTGTAAGCAGAATGAGTTGCCATGTATTTTCAAAAAATAGAGAAAAAGAAAAAGTTCAATGTTTAGGAAGAGTTCCAAGTTTTGTTCTGTTTTGAAAATATGGAGGCCAAATTTCATTGCTTCCCTGGTACACTGTGAGCCGAAACAAAGTCAATGTATGGGTCTGGTGTAAACATAAAATCATCTATTTCTGTAGACAAAAGATCGTCTACCGATGTCGGTGACAGTTGGAATACCTCATTTAGAAGGTTAACTGCACAGAGATGTGAAGCATCGCCTTCAGCATAGGATGCCGCAGCAATGTTCGCGTCCGTTGTTACCTGTGTGCCTGTTGATCCATCTCGTACCTCAGCAGCAGCAGGAAGCGTCTGTGAGATCTCAAGGAATGCCGTAATCAGAATTGGTAGCCTTTGGGGACAACACAGAGGATGGGCCGTTATCGGGTCCAGCAGAGTATTGATATCCGTTGGCATGACTGATGGGAGTGTTAGACAGGTGTCTAGCACGCATTCTTCACGGCAAAGCAGGCAGCGTAGAACAGGTAAGATGCAATCTTGCCAGATTGGTCTAAATGACAGAAACCATGCTGTATTAAGTTCCCGTAGACGAGGTATGCCCAAAAGTTGCACTATGCGCTCACGGCACTTCCGTTTAGGGGTGGGCGGAATTTGCGTAGTCGCGCTACGCAAAGCTCCGCGAAACGGTAAAAATCTCCGCGAGCACGCAAAAGTTCCGCGAACACGCGGAATTGCTTGTTCCGCCCGTTCGCGATGCTTTTTCCTGTTCGCGAACGCTGTTTGCGTGCTCGGGGAGAAATATCTCGCGAACACGCATTTTGAAAGCGCGAACAAGCAAAAAACTCCGCGAAATCGCGGATCGCAGAATTTTCGGCAATTTCGCGTTCTCCGCGGAACGCGAAATTACCCAAATTCCGCAAATTCCGCGAGCGGAACGGAATTTACCGCACAGGCCTACTTCCGTTCTAGGAGAGCTTTCTCCAAATTGCTGGGAGTGACGCTGGTGGATAGGCTTGCCATAGCGTAGCAGTAGGAATAAAAACAGGATTCCCGCAACCAGTGCTAGAATTAATGGCACACCACCAAACACCGAATGTGCGAAGTTTGGAATGATTCCGAGGACTGCCTGAAAAGGTGTTAACAGTCCTGAACAGATGGTCTTAAATACATGTACAATTCCGCTCGTATCAGACATGTTTAAGATACGTCCCATCATTTCTACTAAATGTATAGTGCAGTTTGTACGAATTAAAGCCTGTATCTCAGCCGAAGTCCTTGCAATTTGTAAATTATAGATTTCTTTGGCCGAGGTCAAAGGCACGGTCTGTTGCAAAAGCATGGCTTTCATTCTGCTTAAAGTATCAAAACGTATAAAATAAACATTCAATGAAGGCCATAGAGGCGACTCCCTGACTGTGTCTATTGGGGGGAACAATACTTGCATACAACAAATAACCCTGGAGCCAACCGTTAGCAGATATGAGATGCCTGACAACATGCCACAGCAACTCTGATCATTCAACATGAGGTAACTCCCATTAGAAAGTTGGCCAAACGTTGGATTAATCACAGTAGCTGGTGTACCCTGCTGGTGGCAGGACAAGTTTGCCACAGAACCATTACAAGCCCCATGTAAAGAAATGTCCTGACATATGAGTGAACTGCTTAGTGCATTTTCATAGTGTGTACCGCTTAGAAACACTTCACGATCCCCACTCCAACATCTGTATTCATAAGGTAAATCCCAGGATGTCTTAATGTACTCCTTACCCAACCTTTCATATTTGCCTGCTTGCATTTGTTTGAGGCAATACTGAAAATGAAAAGTAGTGACAGGCAGAGTTATTTTGCCATGAATAAGCCATTCTGTAGCTGGTTTTTGTGCTACCGTAAATGGTAATTTTTCCAGTTTTTCAATGCTCAGCACTGTATACTTTGCTCCCCTTTGTGCCAGTTCGATCTGTTTATCCATTCGATTGTATTCTGAAAACAGAGACGACGTGTTGATAAAACGCCAAGGCACATAGCCTGCACGCAAAGATTGCAGTGTCCAGTCTAATAACATAATAGAACGTAACTGAGATTGGCCTTGTTGTAACATGGCTAAATCTTGTTCCAGTATGTCAATAGCTGAGGATACAATGTTGTCCAATGAATAAATTCTGGATGACAAAGTTGTTAACCCATTGTCGACCACAGTGAGAGATTTCTCTAAGTTAATACGATCAAGTTCACGTATTCTTTCTGCGGCCTCTGCCTGTGAAACCTTCCATATTTCATTATAAGCAGCATAAATGCCGGCATATATGAAACGTTTTTGACGCGGTTTTCTTGGTCCTAGCAAGAATTCCCTAAGGTCTTCGTCTTCTTTAAGTAAAGATAAGTGTTGTTTCACATCCTCAAGTGTAGATTTTTGTAACCAGTCAAGGCACAATTTTCCTACACTGTATGTTGTTACTACCCCTGGATGTTGTCGTTGAACATATCCTGGGTCTGGCCTATGGATAGTAAAGCCCTGTATTCTATTCAGGAATCTTTCTTGACAGATGTTTGTGTCTGTGGGCCAGAGTAACCATTTTTTCCAATCAGGATCTGATCTGTTGTTTTGTAGTATAGTGTCTACTGTGACCGCTCCCTTTGCTCCCTATTACTTGCAGGTGTTGGTACAGAAGGTGTGTTCATGTCTTTGATCTTGGCTAAACCAAGGCAAGACGTTTGTTGCACAGTGTCATTCAAAAACATTATTTGATGTGGGATGATACAGGCTCTAAACAAAGCTTCTATCCCCTGCACTTGCCACTCTTTAGAACCCCAGACAGATTTTGTGTCGATTGTGTCTTTCCAAAAGTCAAATCCTTGTCTAGACAGTTGGGTAATAAAGGCTGCAGAATAAATCTGTTTTGTATTAGTTAACATAATTTTCTGTCCTGTTTTGTTTACATTTTTATAGAAAAATGTTTCTGGATCAGATGTATTGTACTCCAAAAAATATGGAAACTTATTAGCAAACGTTTTTGAACTACCCTTTGGTGGTGTAGGACAATGTTCCCATTGGTTAAACATAAACACATTTCTAGGTGTTGCAGATTTATGCAAAAAATGATGACCATAGTGGTTGTAACAATAAAGCTGTTCATAGCCTGATGAACCCTCTAAGTATTCATTGTTAGAGAATGCAGCAGACCTTTCTAGATCAGACATCATATCATTTACAGTCTCAAAGTCCCAGGTACTGGTGGTAATAAAATCACTTAATGAAATTTTAAATAAATGTGGAATGTTCAAAAGTTCAGTCGGGCCGAATATGTCGAAATCGGTTTTGTCCCACACTATACCATCCTGTATAGGAACGGCTATGATGTTCACTGCTGACAAGTCTTGTTTCACGATGGGAAGATTTGTGTGGTTTTAAAAGTAAGTTCACATTTTTACTTTCAGTGTCCATATGGATGTATCTGCCATTTATAAGCACGCTAAGAGTCATAACCAAAGCTAGCCAAAGCAGAAAGAAAAATATTCCAGATATAATCCATAGTTCAATCCATGGTGAAACCAGATAAGTCTCTTTCAGGAAATGAAAAAGGTGTTGTACTTGTTGCTTGAAAGTTTTTGATGCTGGCGTCGTTTCAGGCTCACTCGGATCCTCAGAAAACGTATCAAAGTTAATGAAATAGCCAGAATAAGTTCGGTCAATTGTTGAAATTGCATCAGGATTCATTGAAATCGCTGGAACCAGTTGATCACGTGTTACGTTGGTGTAGACAGGTGTATCTGGACGGACTGTTACTTGAGTTTCAAGAGGGATGAGTTCCATAGCATTGTTGCTTAGTCCTTCATCTGTTACTGCTGAATTCTCGATGGTTATGAGTCTTTCAGTCTGAACCTCTTGGATAGTAGCGAGAGGAGTGCGTCTGCTACTAGGTCGGAGTCCACGAGGCCTACTATTTAGTATTGGCCACATACTGTGGTTTGATGAGGTCGATTGACACAAATCTTTTCTCCTTTTTTTCAAGCAAGGGGCGGCAGAAGTACTGTTCTTGTTCCGTGGACGGCTAGGACAGGTACTGGTTGTCTGTAAGAAGGTCCAAATTCCTTCTTGTCCGCAATCTTCTCTCTGACTAGATCCCCAACTTTTGGGATCCAGACAGGCCTTGCTGGGACTGCCGGTGTTTCCCCAGTGGTGGTTGGCTTCAGGAACACGTTGCTTTGTTTCGATCTTAGTTCATTTAGATCCTGTAAAACAGGCAAACGATCTTTGACATCAAAGGGTTTATTTTCCACCACTGTGCCTTTACATTCGAGATCAGGAACCCACATTCTTGTCCCAAATAGGACCTCATATGGAGTGACCCCCCCTAGAGAACTTCTTGGCAAATTATTTAATGAGCGTTGGACCCCATAAAGATGTTTGACTCACCCATCACCCGAACCTAATACTCTAGCTGTTATAGACTGCTTTATGTCCCGGTTTTTCCTTTCCACAACAGAATTTTCCTCAGGATCAAACGGAGAGGAGTACCGCAATGCAACGCCCAAACTGGCCATGGCTTCTTTGTAAGCCCGAGAGCTAAACGCAGGGCCCTGGTCAGAATGTAGTGTGCCTATTGCGTATGTGCCGATAAAGACTCGCAGATCTTTTATAACAGTTCGAGCGTCAGCCGAGCGTTGAGGCCATATCCATAGGAGGCTTGACTTAGTATTTGTGGGATTGCATTTGTACAAAAGGACGCCTGCGCATAGATAGTCTAATGCTGTCTAATAATGGTGTCTGTACTGGGCAGGCTACTTCGTAGTCTGGTGTCTGATGGCGTTCTGCACCACACTGTCTATTCCAGTCTCTGCAGTCATCGATGAAGATGTGAATCTGTGTATTCATTCCAGGCCACCAGTACATCTCTTTTAATGTTAATATTGTTTTAGAGATCCCTTGATGTGACAGACCCTCCCCCAGATGTGCTTCATAAATCAAAGCTGCTCTACGTTCCATGTTTGGAATTACCCTATCCCCCACTCCATGGATTCGAGCAAAAGGAACGTTGTTCGCATCAATTACATAAGAGTACTTGAGTGGAAATTTCTTTGGTAACGCTGCACCACTGCCTTTGCTTGAAGCATTGACAGCCAACAATATCTCACTGTCTATTCTCGTTTTTGAACGAGTGATCGCAGCTATGGAAGCCGTCTGAACAGCCCCCTTTGCGGCTTCATCAGCCAATGAATTCCCTGCAACGTGAACGCCATCACGTTGATGACTCAGCGTGTGTATCACGTGAGCTTTTGGTAGTTCATCTTTTAACTGAACTACTTGTTCCCAAAGCGTTTTATGCTTTATTGTGCCACCTTTTGCATCTTTGAACCCGTTTTCAAGCCAATTCTGTATATATTCATTATACGACTGAACACAGTAAAAAGAATCGCACACTATGAGTGTGGGGAATTCGCGATCTGTATTTTCAAGTGCCAGTTTGAATGCTTGTAGTTCAGCTCGCTGAGCTGTACAATCTCCTAGAGATTGAGTTTTAGTGACCATTGGTCTGAAGTTACCAACTTGCATGCGACCTTTAACGATTGCGCATGCTGCACTGTAAGCTTGCTTACTCCCTGTAGCGGGTTGTGCTGATCAGTCAGTATAAATTATAAATTCGTACTGATCTAGAGGCAAAATTTCAGTGGGCAGAGGACATTCATGTTCATATTGCAGGAATACTTGTGTTTTTAGATCAGGATCAAAAACATATTCAACATCTGTTGCAGCAAGAGAATTAACCCATTGTATCCATCTAGGATGTAAAGCTTTTGCATTTGGAATGCTCGCTTTTGTGACCGCCTCCAAGGCTGGTACTGGAGTTACGACAATAATGCGTTTCCCTTGGGCTAGAGCTCTTTCTTTTGCTACAGCGGTTTGAACTGCTGTCAGTATTTTGTCTGTTGAAGTGAAGCGCATTTCTGCTTGTGTATACAAATGTGATTTGTATGCTATTGGTACTTTTTCACCCTCATTAAATGTTAAATAGGTGAATCCGCATTGTGCCGAAATTATTCGGATCACTAAATTGCGTGTATTTACGCGTGTTTGTAAGTGATTTGTTGCTAACATGCTAGCTTGTACTGAACGCAGGATTTCTGTGTGTCCCTGTGTCCAATGTTTTGTTGAAAAATCATGTTTGATTAATTCGTAGAGAGGTTTAACCCTTTCTGCGTAATTTAGAATGTAAGTTCTTCCAAAATTTAGGAAACCCAAGATAGATTGTAAATTTTCCAGCGTTTTTGGAGGTTGGAGCAGCGCACACTTTTCTAAAAGTTAGCTGCCAGGCTCTTGCCTTCACTTGAAAGCTCATATCCTAGGAAAAGGACATTGAGATGGGCAATTCTGGATTTTTTAAAGTTGAATTTATAGCCTTCAGAGGCGAAGCCCAATATAATGGTACTCACCCTGTTCAAGTGCCTATCTAGGTCATCGTCTGTCAGATAGATATCATCGACATATGACAATGCCTCATTATCATAATATTTGTAGTAACTCTGTTACCCTTGCTGAGAATACCCCCGGGCTATTCTTGAACCCTTGTGGGAGTCTACAAAATTGACGCTGGGTCCCCATTATTGAGAAAGCTGTTAAGTACCTGCTTTCAGGTGCTATGTTTTGACAAAAGAAACCATTTGAAATATCCAATGTGGTTTTATATTTTTTACGCACAATGTTATTCATTAATGCTGTACTATGTGCATTTTGCACTGCAAATGTTTTAGAACAAGTGTTCAAGTGTCTGTAATCCAAAACTAGACGATATGTATTGTCTGGTTTGGATACAGGAAACAAAGGATTGTTCATTGAAGAGGTGCATGTTTCAATCACCCCTTGGTATTCAAGTTGATCTAAGATCTCCCTGACCTGTTTTTTAGCTTCTTGCTTTATTGGGTACTGCCTTTGTGCAGTAGGTTGATTTTTTAGTTGTATTTTATGGTGAGGTGAGTCCTCATCCCATCCTACATGATTTTTATATAATGCTGGGGCCTGGGCAACTGCCCATTTCCTGGCATAAGTATATTTTAGGTGAATTGGAATATGGTTGGAGAAGGCAGGCATAATGATGTCCTCACCATGTGGACACTCCCTGACAAAGTGTGGTGGCCAGTCTTTTTCTGCTAGAAGTATATCATAACCCCTTGAAAGTTTTTCCCAAAAGAGTGTTTTCACTTTTCTTGGTATGTCTCCCTCCATTCGGAGCGTTATTTCATATAACTTTTGTGGAGTACTAACCCTGGTGTCTACAGTTTCTACTGTGATGTACTCATTCAAGTCCACTATCTCCAGAAGTTCCTTCAGGTTCTGGTGAGCTATTGTGACTTCTGCTGCACTGTCCAGCATTGTCTGAGCCCATTCTCCGTTCTTGAGCTGTGTTCTCAGTATTCTCGGCATGTCTGATCTTCAGACCTGCTACCTTCTTTTTTGTGAATTGAGGTTTTGATTTATTTTTCTGAACGTGTTTGTCGTCTTTGGATTTCACGCGTTCTTCTCTATGTTCTGACCGTCCTCTTCTTTCCGATGTCTGGGACGATATGTGAAAGGTACGAGAGGAACGTGTATCAGTATCTTGATACCTGTCAGGTTTTCTTAAATTATCCCTATTCCTGAGGTTATACCTCCTTTCAGAGGGCTCCTTTTGAGGAGACCTACCTCGGGACTGAGAACGTTTCTCGTTTGAATTTTGTTTATTAGTTTCCCACTTCTTTTTAAAAGATGTAGGAGTTTGTTTAATAGAGTCCTTCTCAGGAATTTCAGATAGTTTTGACTTCAAAGGTTTTCCTCCCAAACTATCTCTGCCTAATTCTACATAAGATTGTTCTATTATTCTGGGTAGTTCATGTTGATGTTCTGTTACATCAAATTCCCTTAAGCGTTGGCGGATCGCCACTGATGCTGCCTCCCCTTTAATATTAGATAATATTATTGTTGAGACCTGGTCGAAGTTTTTCAGTAATTTCATACCTAAATTCAGAGCAGGCTCTGCCCCGTATTCGTTTTGAATTTGTTTCAGGACATCTGGTATTACTGCAATTGACGGAACACCATGTGTTTTAGTATAGATGGCAGCAAAGACTGCGCCTCAAGTGGTGCAATCTTCCAGTTGTGGTGTGATCCCCATTGGTAAACAGATTGTTAGGATTCTGTGTTTCTCATAAGGGCTAGTATTAGGAAATACTGCTTCGATTTGAGTAATTTTTTGAGGTATCCAGAATGGAATTTGCTCACGTTTTGTGGGCATTTTACCCATGACTGCGTGTAAAGTCTGTGGAGTAATTTTTTGTGTATTCCCCTGTTGAGGGGTTTGATTTGGAATGGTCATTGGTGGTTGGACTGTGAAAGTCCGCATGACATATTGGACTAATTGTCTGTAAATTTTTATTAACTCCTGTAGTTGAGTAAGTATTTCCTCATCTGACATTACATCGATGTCAGGATGAGGTGTGTAGCCGGCTAGAATCGGCCATGTTGCTCCTGGTCTACCTAGTGGACCGAGCCTGGTAATGTTCTTGTGATGTTTTAGGGCGCCTTTAAACCAGAGATTATGCTCCTGGTATGTGAGTGGAATTTCAATATCCTCGTAAGGAATATATTCCTCTGGTGGTTCATCTTCTTTAAAGAAGTGAAACAGTTTTGTTATTGGATTTGATTCTGGGAATACTATCCATGAATAGAATACCTCTGTCTGAAAGGATTCGTGTGCCTCTATCACGAAAACTGCTCTACCACCTCTTGGTGGTAGGCCGTGTTTTATAAGTTTTAGAGTGATGGCTCTCCTTAAGTTTGGATGGATGTTTATAACACCCTCATCGGCTTCATTTAAACCTGTAAAATTAAAAGCTGTTACGACTGGGTCAGCCGCAGCTACACAGTTCTCGGTGCCATTGTCCCCGTGTATGGACATTTGTTTTTGAAAAATGTAGAACAAGTTTCAAGGAAACAAAAGATAAGGTGCACAATATTTTGGAACACTGTATCCTTCAACGTTGAAGAAACCAAACAGCTAATATATAGGTTTTTTGTCCTATTTAGCTTTGGCGGATATTTAACCCTACCCACTCCAGACGTCTTCTGGAGTATGTGGGTAGGGGTCTCTGAGAAAAGCACGACTGAGTTACTCAGTATCTAGCGTTAAATTAGTGCCTTACCAAACCGTTGGGCGCCATGTAGTGTAGTTCCTATTTCCCTAATAGACTCTGCGCATTGGAATAATATACCCTATAGATTTGACTTAGGACTGAGGTCAGTATGTCCCTATCGAGTATATTAAACTTAATTACTTTGTGCCAGCTAACTCAGAGGCCACTAGAAACTCCTTGTAAACAAGAAGGGAGTAGTTTCTGGCAACCGCATAAACATGACAACTTTGTTTCCCTTTAGAATCGGAACACTCTCAGAATCGTGGAAACAATAGATAACAGTTTCACTCAGCTAATCGTGCATGCTTAGTTTCTTCAGAGTTACACAGAAAGAATAGACGGGCGTTTCAATAAAAGGATTTATTGAACAGTCTTGTTTCTCGTGTAAGAGATATGAGCTGTTATGATCACAAGACAGTATGCGAGATATATAATGTACAGCGTAAGCAGTAGAATTATCTTTTAGCTATGACACATATATTCATATACATAAATAACATAAGCTAAAAATGCGAGTACTCATAAGATGCTTCTCTAAGCTAGTTCTACCCCAGTGTACCTAACCTATCCTAGGTGTAGGGCAAGGTAAGAAGTAGGTGAAATATTCTATAGTATGGTATGCTATAGTCTAGTATGCCAAGTCTAGTATGCCAAGAGTACCTCTAGATTCTAGTCAGCTCCATACCTTGAGAATGAGAGAGGTGGGAATCTCCTTCCGAGTCTCGAACTCTAACACCCCGCGAAGGGAGTCAGAACACTGGGAGCTGAATTCTCTGCGAGCAGGGATGACAGCGTCTCTTGTCAGTGCGTCAGGCTGGGACACGGGCTCCTCTAAAGTCGAGGTCTCCTCCTGCTTGTTTGGGCAAGGGAAGGTATATTTATACCTGGTAGGTGCCTTGGAATGTTAGCATTGACGTAAAGTCGGGCAGAGGAAGACGTCAGGAATGAACCCTTAAGGTATAGCGGTTCATGCATAATAAATGAGTTCTGTGCTAGTGGAAATCCCAAGAGCTTAAGGGTCTAGTTTCTAAGAACTCGTTGTGACGTTAGGGTGGACGGATGTAAGTGACCATGCCTGTATTTGGATAGCATGGCTAATGCCTAAATAAGGACTGGGATCTTATGCCTATATAAGGGCAATGCGAATTGTGCCTATATAAGGACATGTTTCAGGAAAACCTATATACGGACACCTAAAGCGGAATACAACAGTGCCTCAAGCAAATGTGGGCCCAACATCGTCATGTGCGGTCGCATAAAATCGCTGGGGAATCCGTTCGGTCCTGGCGCTTTGCCAGGGTGAATGCTAGTCAGCGCTGCCCTTAATTCGTCTACAGTTATGGGGCCATCCAGTGTGTCTCTAACTTGATCAGAGAGCTTAGAGGGGGGAATATCTGACAGAAACTAATCTATAAGGTTCTCCGATATGAGCTCCCGCTGTTGATAGAGTGTGGTGTAAAAGGGTGCAAAAGCCTGGACCACCGTCTCCGGGGAGGTACAAGGCTCGTAGAAGGGGTACCTGAACAGGGGCTGTCTTGGCCTGGCATAGCCGATGAAGCATTTTGCTGGACTTATCGCCCCATTGGTAAATCCTGTGCTGTGTTGCCAACCACGCTTCTTTGGCCTCATCTGTAAGGAGTTGATGAATTTTTTGCTGGGTAAGTAGGAGATTACGCCGAGAACTTGGGTCTGACCCTACTAATACTTCGGCCTCTAACTGGCGTTGACGATCTTGTAGTTCTAGTATCTGAGACAAAAACTTGCAGCATTTTTAATGAGTTATTCTTTCTGCATAATTTTAAAAATTAGTTCACTTAATCGGCAATTTCATAAACATAGTGAAAAGACTGATGCATTCATAAGCATTATATTGTTGGTATGCTAAAACATATATTTCCATGAGAGGCTGAAAAAAATCACTAGATTCATATTGTGATGTAGAGTTATATTTTTAAATGTGACTTCACACACTATCAATAAAAAATAAAAAAAACTACTCAAATCTAGTTTTTTTTAGGCATATTCTTTGTACGTTCACTTCCTACAACACCATTAATCATTTATACATGTGTACCCATTTTCAAATCAGTCAGGCCCAAGTGGGCTTTTATCCAAGATTTCCTGGTAGTAATCATGAGTTCGGGATAGTTTGGAAATGTGCCCTATATAACCGTTTGCCTGGAGGAGAGTCTGAAAAATGGGTATCTATTAGGTAAGTGTAAAAAATACTTAACTTGAAATATTAATTGAAATTTTGTGAACACAATCTAATAATATAACTGTTTTTGAAGGGGCCAAAGCATATGCAATCAGACCGTATATCATGAGCCAATGTTTGAATCCCAGTATACTAAGAGAAAGGAGATATGACAAGGCTCATAAAAACTTGCTCTGTGTCGGCTACTAAATAGGAGATTTAGGTGTCTGTATATAAGTGGTGCTGAATTACATTATACCCGAGACATTTTTCTAAACCATTGCATGTTGAGCTACATTGCACAACATAGCTACAAGAACACGATGTCTTATGGTGTCGTGTAGTTCCTATATACCCTATACAGGATCTGCGTGTTTGGATAACATAAACTGTGGGATTGGTGGCAGACTGATTCCTTGCACCCCCACCGGATACGTGGCCTATCAGTATCAGCTAGCTCACAGTGCCACTAGAATCTCCTCTTATCGGGGAGAGAATAGTTCTTGGCAACCCCACCCACCCCCAAAAATCAGATCAAAAGTCTAGGCATGTGGCTAGATCAGTCACTCACTTTTGTTCATCAGGCAACTAAACTGGCAGCATCCTGCTATGGCATCCTGCGTATGCTCCGTAAAGTTCTTCCGCTCCTCCCTTTTTCAGCAAGAAGACTCATGGTCCAGGCTTTAATCCTCTCTCGCCTCGACTATGGAAATGCTCTGTATTTAGGAGCTCCTAGGGCTACCACAAATAAACTGCAAGTCATCCAGAATTGTGCAGCACGGATGCTTTTTATGATTCCCAACAGCCACTCCGCAAGGCCTGCTCTGAAAACCCTGCACTGGCTCCCGGTTGCGGACAGAATAAAATTCAAGTCTGTATGTATGGCCCCCCCATCCTCCAAGCCATCGTCTCCTCTTACCACCCTAATAGACTCCTTCGTTCATCCAGTCTCTACCTAGCTGCGGTCCCTAAAATAAACAGGATGAGAAGTGGTGGTCGTTCCTTACGCTTTACCTCCGCCAAGCTCTGGAACACGCTCCCCCTCCACCTCCGATCGGAACCAAATCTCCTTCCCTTCCGTAAACTTCTGAAAACTTGGTTTTTTCAAAACCCCTCCTATTAAGCTGTAGTGACCTGCCTCTCTCTCGGCTAGCGCTGGGACGCCTTCGGGTAGCAATGCGCTCTACAAATATCCATAACATAACATAACCTCAGAACATGACAACCCTGATCCCTCAGAATCGTGGAAACAATATACTACCTTTCGCTCAGTCACTCGTGCTCTCTTAGTCTGTCTCAGAGAGATACACAGAATAAACAGGCTGGGCGTTTTCAATAAGAATTTATTGAGCAGTTGTTATTCTAGTGTAGAATATATGAGCCGCAACAACCATTAGACAGTAGCAGAGATACATGGTTAGCAGTACTATGAAAGTAAAGGGATGGTAGAGTTCTACCATCTTGCAGAAATCATGAATACATACAAGTACATAAAACACATGATAAGAAGTGCGTACTCCTACGATGTCTCCCTAACTAGATGTACCTAAATGTACCTAGCATCTGTGTAGGTGATATGCCAAGAATCCCTCTAGGATCTAGTCAACCCCATTACCTTAGAATGAGAGAATATGGGACCCTGTCCTGGTCTCAAGTTGGACACCCCGCGAGGGATGTTAGACCACTGCGAGCTGTAGCGTCTGCATGCAGGAACCTCAGCGTCTCTGGTCAGTGTGTCAGCCGGGAAGTCACGGTCTCCTCTATCTTCCTAAGCAAGATGTGCTGTATATATACCCATAGGTCTCCCAAGGGGTCCTACCTTGCTGTGTTACTGTGTCGGCCTAAAGGATGACGTTGGGCCTGAACTTTATACAGATATATTATACAGGAGATGGTAATCCTACTGTTAGTCCTGCTGTGCTTCCAAGAAACCTCATGCATAATGTATGAGAATCGAACCAGGGAAAAACCTGCGTTCTGAATGCAGTGTCATATCTGGGTAAAAGGTCAGTGCCTAAAAAACGTTATGTATGTAAGGTAGGGAAGAATATAGGTGAAAGGTTGCAATGTTACCTGCGCCTATATAGGGTACCTATATGGAATATAACACCGACTCCTCTTCCGACTGGACGACATATGTAACCTATTACTGTGATGGAGCAAGGTTTCATAAATGAAACTTGCTTGTATTCAATCCTCCTCACAGTATTAATTTATTAAACTTGTATTGTTAATACTAACCTTTGCATTCACGACACAAAAGAAAGGGATGCTTGCCTATGTGTTTTACTAATGAATAACGCTTGTTTGTAATTCAAAATGGCCGCTATGCGCGGGGAAAACTCAATGCGCATGTCGCAACCATATCACATGGTGTGACGTCTTTCTTTGCTTGGTGGGAAACTTCTGCTTCTGCGCAGTGTGCATTAAAATGGCTGCTTGATGTTTTCACATGCTTCAGCTTGCTCTCATGTCATTACTAAATTGTCGTTTCCTAACGCTACTAACGCGGGTTAGAATATATAATTAAATGGGAATAGAATAGAAAAAGTGGGTATACAGTGAAACATTTTATTTGTGATTCTAATATTTTCTTCTTGCAATTTTATTAGTTCGTAAACTTGGGCCTGGGTTGGTGTTCTGAAACTCGAGAGGCAAATGGTTCTGCGCATGTGTCCTGTGTGTCTGTCAAATGAAGTCAACCTGGACGAAGTCCAAGGCCGCGACCTGATGGCCGAAGATGTTGTACTATTGCTTTTCCTGTCGCACATTGATACAATGTCTGTGAAAAATTGGTTTACATTTGTCATGAGACGGGTGGGAAATAAAGCGAATGTATTAATTTGAGGGGGTGGGAACGTAAAGACAATAGGCTTTACAATTTAAGCCAAATTGATATGGTGCGAGAATCCACCCCCTGTCCCTGTCCAATCAGAAGTAGTGGTCCCATATTTTAGTAACATTAAGGGGAGGTACATGGGCGTAGAAGGGTATAATAGAATATAGCATTAGTTAATTAGTCAGAGCAAGATTCCATGAGAGCATGCGTTCATGAAGAACAGGCGTCCATGCTGCCAGAGCGCGCTTAGCTCCAGACCGCTAAGCTGATCGATTGCAGACTGAATCCCTGTCCAGAAGAGGTCCTGAGGAGGGGGCGGCAGAGTCCATTAGAAGGAAGGCACGGGAGAATCGAGGAGAAGCTGAGTATCAGAGAGGGGAACGACGCAGGCGTCATTGTAGAGAGGTCACCGGTCCTGTCCTGATCCTGGAGGAGGTCTTTGCTCTTCATCCTTCCTGGGTCTTATTCTTTCAACTCCTTGGCTAAGGGGTTTTGGTTCTCGCACTTAGGTAAATATAATGCAACCTTTAGTTGCGCTGCTGTCTCTATCTTCTCCTTTTCTTTAAACACCGTCATTGATTAGCAATAATCATTTCTATGCTTAATCTTGGGTATTGCGATTAAGTACCATGTGGCTCTGTATTTTACTCTGCTAAATCTTTAGATAAACATTTTAAAACTTCCTGACTCAGTGGTTATTTCATGATTATGTATTATAATGAATGTCACTCATTTTAAACTTCCAAATTAGCAAAGGATTCATTGGTAAGTCATTACTCTTCAATGAGAAGGTAATTGGTAGCAGGGATTTTGATAGAGAGTAACAACTGATAAAACCCAGCGTAAGTATTAGCGTAGTATGAATGTATGTGCCCAAGTGAGTATCTAGTGTATGAATGCGGTTTGCTAATATCGCGCTGGATCAACTGTACTACTAGCATAACTAGATAGTGGTTCGCACAAAGTTCATAAAAACATCTCTTTAGCTAAAATGTTTAAAAACTTTTTTTAAAAATTCTAAAAAACTTAAAAACGTCTTTAAAATAATTTTGCAAGCCCTAGCTCTAGAATGTCTGTTGTTATAGTCCAAACCACTATAAGCATTATAAAGCCATGCATGCCCAAAAAATGAAAGGAATGTTAATTTAGTTTCATAGTTCCAAATTTGGTCTTGTTTTAAAAAAGGGCGAATTTCTTCCCAGCACACGACGAGCCAAATCAGTCAAATGTTTATGTGTCCTGGCTGGTAGACGCAACATTTCCATTGCTTGCTCCCGCAGTAGACGGCCCCTGTAACACCTTGCACAAAATGTCAATTGAGCACAGATGATGTTCCACGCTGTCCGCAGTCGGTGCTGTGGCAGCCTGTGCGCCGTCCAAAGCCTGAATGTCAGTGGAGGAGCCGGTGTTCATACCAACAGGTGCAGTTACTACCTGCGGTGGCTCAAGGAATGCCGCCATCAACATTTGAATACGCTGGGGACACTGCGGAACATGGACCGTTATCGGGACCAGTAGAGCATTCACGTCCGGTTGCACACATGATGGGAGTGTCAAACAAAGGTCTAACATGCATTCTTCTCCGCAAAACAGGCATCGGAGGACAGGTAAGATACAGTCGAACCAGACTGGTCAAAATGACAAGAACCAAGATGCACTTAGTTCTGTTAGGCGAGGCGTGCCCAGATGTTGTACCATGCGATCACGGTACTTACACTCCAGGAGTGCTTTTTCCATCTCCTTGGTGACTGGGGCGTCCATTGCGTAGCAGAAAAATAACAATCAGGATTCCTGCTATTAGAAACAGGATCAGCGGAAGTCCTCCAAAGATGCTTCCGAATACGGAATGAATGAAGTTTGGTATAACTCCAAGAACCGTCTGAAAGGTGCTCAGAAGTCCAGAACCTATGGTCTTAAATAGGTGGACAATGCCTGTCGTATCAGACATGTTAAAGATACGATTTACCATTTCTGTGAAATGGAAAGGGCAGTTTGTATGAATGAGTGCCTGTATCTCTGCCAAAGACCTTGCGATCTGGAGATCAAAAGTCTCTCGAGCGGAGGTTAAGGGCACAGACTTCTGTAGAAGCATGGCTTTCATTCTGCTTAGAGTATCAAACCGTAATAAAGAAATATTCAGTGAAGGCCATAAAGGTGCCTCCCTGACTGTATGTGTCGGTGGAAACAATACTTGCATACAACAAGTAACCCTGGAGCTCACGGTTACCAGATATGCGATGCCCGGGAGCATTCCACAGCAGCCTTGACTGTTCAGCATCAAGTAACTCCCATTCGAAAGTAGCCTTAATGCTGGAGTAATCACTGCAGCTGGGGCACCCCTCAAATGGCAGGATAGGTTCGCTACAGAACCATTACAAGCCCCGTGCAGCATTATATCCTGGCATATGAGCGATCCACTTAAAGCGTTCTCACAGTTGGTACCGCTCAGAAACACTTCTTGATCCCCACTCCGGCATCAAAATCTGTATGGTAATACCCATGATTCCTTACTGTATTCCTTACCCATTTCGTCATATCTGCCTACTTGCTTTTGTTCAAGGCAATACTGAAACTGAAAAGTAGTGACTGGTAGAGTTATGTGGCCATGCATTAGCCATTCTGTGGATGGTGATTCTGCCACTGTGAATGCTAATCTATCCAGTTTTTCAATACGCAGCATTGTATATTTTGCTCCCCTTTGTGCCATTTCTATCTGTTACATTGTATTCAGAAAACAGAGACGTACTGTTGATATAACGCCAACGCACGTAGCCTGCACACAAAGATTGCAGCGTCCAGCTCAATAACATAATAGAACATAACTGTGATTGCCCGTGTTGTAATATGGCCAAATCTTGTTCTAGTATGTATATCGCAGAAGATACAATGTTGCCTAAGGAATATATCCTGGAGGTCAATGTATTTAACCTATTGTCTACCACTGCTAGAGATTTTTCTAGATTTATTCGGTCTATTTCACGTAACCTCTCTGCGGCCTCTTGTTGTGATATTTTCCATATTTCATTGTAGACAGCATAATAGAAACGTTTCTGACGTGGTTGCCTGGGACCCAAAAAAAAATCCCTGAGATCCACATCCTGTGATAGTAAGGATAAGTGTTGTTTCACCTTTGTGAGTGTTGAGGTTTTTAGTCAATCAAGGCACAACTTCCCAACACTGTAGGATGTCACTACCCCTGGATGTTGTCTCTGTACATAACGTGGATCTGGCCTGTGGATACTAAACCGTTCGGCTTTACCCATGAATCTTGCCTGACAACTATTAGTGTCTGTGGGCCAAAACAACCATTTTTTCCACTCGGGGTCTGATCTGTTGTATTGTATGATGTCATCTACTGTAATCTCTTCCTGTGATGTTATGTTACCCTCGGTGTCTGATGGAGTCGGCATCTGAGGTGTGTTCAAGTCTTTGTTCTTGGCTAGTCCAAGGCAAGACGTCTGTTGCACTGTCTTGTCCAAAAACATGATTTGTTGAGGGATAAGGCATGCTCTAAACAAAGCTTCTGTTCCCTGAACCTGCCATTCTCTAGTACCCCAGACTGATTTTAAGTCTATGGTGCCTTTCCATAAGTCGAAACCTTGTTCAGACAACTGGGCAATAAAGGAAGCAGAGTAAATCTGTTTGGTATTTGTCAACATATTTTTCTGTGCTGATGTTGGTGCAACCTTATAATAATATGAGGCTGGGTCAGACATATTAAACCCTGAAAAATATGGAAACTTTTGTGTAAATGTTTTTGAACTGCCTTTCGGCAGTGTTGGACAATGTTCCCACTGGTGGTATGTGAACACAGGTCTAGGATTTGCAGATTTATGCAGAAAGTGATGACCATAATGTTGATAACAATACATACTCTCGAAATCTGATGTGCTTTCCAATGTTTTACTATTAGAAAATGCAGCAGATTTTTCCAAATCAGACAACATGTTATTAACAGTTTCAAAATCCCAATCATCGGAAAATGTACTTGATTTAATGATATCACTCAACGATATTTTAAATAAAAATGAGGAATTCTTAAAATTTCGGTCGGACCAAATATATCGAAATCAACCTTGTCCCAAACTATACCATCAGATATAGGAACTGCTGTAATGTTCACTGATGACAAGTCTCTTTGTTCTCGATGAGATGATAGGTGTGGTTTTAAAAGTAAGTTCAGCTTTTGGGCTGCAGAGCTTTGTCGAAGGTATCTTCCATTAACAAGCATACTAAAAACTATTACCAAGCCTACCCGGAAAAGAAAGAAAAGTATCCCGGTGATTAGCCATAGTTCTACCCAAGGTGACACCAGGTAAATCTTTTTAAGAAAGTTCAGAAAGTCTTTTATTTGCTGCTTGCGTGATTTTTTGGCTGGCGTAGTTTCCGGTTCGCTTGGATCCAAAGAAAACGTATCAAAGTTCATGAAGTAGCCAGAAGCAGTTTGATCAATTGTTGGTATTGCATCAGGATTTGTAGAAATCGTAGTTTGCTCTCGTTGAGGCATGTTGATGTAAACATCTGTATTTGGTCAAATAGCTAGTTGTCTTTCATTTTGAGTTTGATTTTGAAATTGAACTTCAGGTTCAAGAGGAATGAGTTCCATTGCATTGTTGCATAGTCCTTCATTCCGTGCAAGGGACTCTTCGAACGTGATGAGTCTTTCCGTTTGAACTTCTTGGATTGTAGCGAGAGGAGGGCGTCTGCTACTTTGGAGTCCACGTGGCCTACTACTCAGTATCGGCCACAGAATGTGGTTTGATTAGGTAGATTGAGACAAATCTTTTCTCCTTTTTTCCGGCAAGAGGCGGTAGAAGTACAGTTCTTGTTCCTTCAATTGCTAGGACCAATACAGGCTTTCTGTATGATGGCCTAAATTCTTTCTTGTCCGCTATCTTTTCTCTGACCAGATCCCCGACTTTTGGGATCCAGACAGGTCTTGCCGTGACTGATTTGACTTCCCCAGTGGCGGTCTGCTTCAGGTGAACATTACTTTGTTGTGTCCTGGATTCATTTAGATCATGTAAAACAGCCAAACGATCATGGATGTCGAAAGGTTTTTCATCCGCCACTGTACCTTCACAATCAAGATCAGGTACCCACATTCTTGTCCCAAATAGGACCTCATATGGAGTGACCCCCCCTAGAGAACTTCTTGGCATGTTGTTCAAAGCTCGCTGGACTCCATACAGATGTTTTACCCAACTTCCACCCGTGCCTAATACTCTAGCTGTTAAAGATTGCTTTAAGTCCCGGTTTTTTCTCTCCACAACCGAATTTCCCTCTGGATGGTACGGAGATGAGTACCACAATGCTACACCCAATCCTCGCATGGCCTCCTTGTAAGCCCGAGAGCTAAACGCAGGGCCCAGGCCAGAATGTAATGTGGCAATTGCGTATGTCCCTATAAAGACTCGCAAATCTTTTATAACACTTCGATCGCCAGCCGAGCGTTGTGGCCCCACCCATAGGAATCTCGAGCAAGAATCCACTGCAACCATGATATACCTGTAAGCCCCATCTCTTTGTGAGGGGCCCCAGTGGTCCAAATAAACACACGCTAGTGGTTTGTCAGATATTAACAATGGTGTCTGTGCTGGACGTGTTACAGTGGAACCTTTCATCTGCTGGCAGATGTCGCATTTCAAGACATAGTCTTTAGTCTGCTTTGTTAACCCAGGCCACCAATAGCGTTGTTTCAACAATGAAACAGTCGCCGTAACTCCTGCATGTGCAGAACCTATCCCTTCGTGTGCTGCTAGAATCAAACCTAGCCTACGATCCATATTTGAAATTACTCTATCCCCCACTCCAGGAATCTGAGCAAATGGAATGTTATTGGCATCTAACTTGTAGGAGTAATTGAGTGGAAACTTCTTTGTTAGTGCTTTGCTCTTTTTGAGTGAAGCAATGACAGCTACCATAATCTCACCGTCTATTCTCATTTTAGAATGAGTGATTGCAGCTACGGAAGCCGTGCGTACAGCCCCCTTTGCGGCTTCATCAGCAAATGAATTCCCTTCAACGTCAATGCCATCACGCTTATGACTCAGTGTATGTATCACGTGAGCCCTTGGTACTCCGGTTTTCAACTCAACTACCTGTTCCCATAGCATGTCATGCTTAATTGTGCCACCTTTTGCATCTTTGAACCCATTTTGAACCCAGTGCTGCAAATATTCATTGTAAGACTGCACACAGTAAAAGGAATTGCACACAATTAGTGTGGGGAATTCTCGATCCGTATTCACCGGTGCCAATATTAGGGCTTTTAATTCTGCCAGCTGTGCCGTGCAGTCTCCTAGAGATTGCGTTTTCGTGCAACTTGGATGGAACTTTCCATCCCGCATGCGACCTTTAACGATTGCGCATGCTGCGCTATATTGTTGCTTACTTCCTATGGCCGGTTTAGCAGATCCGTCAGTGTGAATAATATATTCATACTGATCTAGAGGCATTATTTCATTCGGTAGAGGATATTCTTGTTTGTATTGCAGGAATGCTTGTGTCTTTAAATTTGGGTCGTACCTGTATTCTACATCTGTTGCAGTGAGTGAATTAGCCCATTGTATCCATCTCAGATGTAAAGCTTTAGCATTAGGAACGTTTGCCTTTGTTGCAGCCTCTAAGGCTGGAACCGGAGTCACTACTATTATTCGTTTCCCCTGAGCCAGTGATCTTTCTCTCACTACAGCAGTCTGTACTGCTGTCAGAATCTTTTCTGTAGATGCGAAGCGCATCTCAGCATTTGTGTACAAATGTGATTTGTACGCAATTGGTACTGTCTCACCTTCATTATATGTTAGATAGGTGTCCCCAGATTGACCCGCGACAATACGGATCACCAGGTTGCGTACGTTTACGCATGTCTGTAAGTGTTTGGAAGCTATCATGTCAGCTTGTAAGGAACGAAGTGTATCTGTGTGTACCTGTGTCCATTGTCTTACTTAAAAATCAGGTTTTATTAAATCGTAGAAAGGTTTTACTCTTTCTGCGTAATCTAAAATGTATGTTCTACCAAAATATAGGAATCCCAGAATTGACTGTAAATTTTTCAATGATTTTGGAGGTTGGAGCAGCACGCATTTTTCTAAAAAATTGGCTGACAGGCTTTTTCCTTCACTTGAAAGCTCATATCCTAAAAACAGGACACTGAGGTGGGCAATTTTTGATTTTTTTAAAGTTGAATTTGTAGCCCTCAGATGCAAATCCCAAAATTATGGTATTCACTCTGTTCAAGTGTTCTTCTAGGTCATCGTCCGTCAGATAAATATCATCCACATAGGACAATGCCTCTTCATCCAAATTTTGAAGTAACTCTGTTACCCTGGCCGAAAACAACCCCGGGGAGTTAACAAAATTGCCGATGGGTTCCTAGCGCTGAGAAGGCTGTTAGATACCTGCTTTCAGGTGCTATATTTTGGCAGAAAAATCCATTTGAGATATCAAGTGTTGTTTTATATTTTTTCCGCACAATGTTATTCATTAATGCGGCACTGTGTGCATTTTGGACTGCAAATGTCTTAGTGCAAGTGTTTAAATGTCTATAATCTAAAACTAGACAATATGAGTTGTCAGGCTTCATGACAGGAAACAAAGGATTGTTCATTGGTGAGGTGCAAGTTTCAATCACCCCTTGGTATTCAAGTTGATCTAAGATCTCCCTGACCTGTTTTTTAGCTACTTGTTTTATTGGATACTGCCTTTGTGCAGTCGGAGTATTTTTTAAAGGAATTATGTGGTGGGTTGAATCCTCATCCCATCCAACATTGTTTTTGTATAATGCCGGAGCCTGGGCTACCGCCCACTCCTGCGCATATGTGTGTTGTAAATGCCTGGGAATATGATCTGAGAATGCCGGAAGAATTACTGTTTCTCCTTTAGGGCAATCCATGACGAATGCTGGCGGCCAATCTTGCTCAGCTAATAAAATATCATAGCCAAACGTCAGGTTCTCCCAAAAGAGACCTCTCACTGTTCTGCATTTGTCCCCCTCCATTTGGAGCGTTATTTCATATACTTTATGTGGGACACTTACCCTAGTATCGGGTGTTTCTACTGTGATATAATCATTCAAGTCCGCTGTCACCAGAAATTCCTTCAGGTTCTGGCGAGCTATTGTTATTTCTGCCGCACTGTCTAGCATCGTCAGAGCCCATTCCCCGTTCAGTAGTCGAGTCCTCAGAATTCTGGGCATGTCTGATCTTTAGACCTGCAACCTTCTTCTTTTTGAACTGTGGCTTTTGCTTTGGTTTTTCTTCTTTTTTAGAAGTGTAATCTTGAGAGTGCTGCTTGTCTCTGGACTTTGTACGCTCTTCTTGTCTTTCTGACCGTCCTTCCCTCTCTGAGTTTTTCGATGAACCCTGAAAGGAATGAGAGGAACATGTATCGGTATCCTGATACCTGTCAGGTTTCCTAATATGTTCCCTATTCCTAAGGTTGTACCTCTTTTCAGAGGGCTCCTGTGGAGGAGATCTACCTCGGGATTGAGATCTATTTCCTTTAAAAAAATTTAAAAAAATGATTGTCCCACTTCTTAGTTGAAGCAGGTGTCTGCTTAGAAGTGTCCTTTTCAGGACTGCCCATCAGTTGTGGTTTCAAAGCTTTCCCACCCAAACTGTCTGTGCCTAATTCTGCATACACAGTTTCAATTATTTTGGGTAGTTCATGTTCCTGTTCTAAAGGACTGAACTCCCTTAAGCGTTGGCGGATAGCCACTGAAGCTGCTTCCCCTTTAATATTAGCTAATATTATGGCTGTCCTAAACTTCATCCCTAAGTTTAGAACAGGCTCTGCTCCGTACTCATTTTGTATTTGTCTCAATACATCAGGTACTACTGCTAATGATGGGATACCATGAGTTCTGGTATAAATGTCAGCAAAGACTGTACCCCAAGTGGTACAATCCTCTAACTGTGGTGTTATCCCATGGGCAAGGAGATTGTTAACATTATGTGTTTTTCAAATGGGGTAGTATTCGGGAATACTGCCTCTAGCTGTGTTATTTTCTGAGCTACCCAGAATGGTATTTGTTCACGTTTTGTGGGCATTTTACCCATCACCGCGTGTAATGTTTGTGGTGTGATTTTAGTTGCTGTACCCTGAATTTGAGTCCCATTAGTTGCAACTATTGCTGGTTGGACTGTAAGTGTCCTCATGACGAATTGCGTCAAGTTTCTGTATATTTTAATTAAGTCTTTGTGTTGTATGAGTAAGTCTCCCACTGGCATTTTTTCAATGTCAGGATGTGGTGTGTAGGCTGCTAATATCGGCCATGTTGCCCCTTCTCTTCCGAGCGGGCCGGGTCTTACTCTTCTTCTTATGTGGGGTAGGGTGCCTTTAAACCAGTATAAGTGTTCCTGATACGTGAGCGGAACCTCTATGTCCTCAAACGGACAATATTCCGCTGGTGCATCTCCTTCTGTGTAAGTTTGAAATATTTTTGTTCTTGCATTTGCTGCTGGGAATGTAACCCACGAATAAAATACCTCTGTTCGGTTTGATTTGTGTGCCTTAATCACGAAAACTACTATGCCACCCCTAGATGATAAACCATTCTCTAGCAGTCTCAGGGTGACTGTATTCCTAAAGTTTGGTGCAATTTGTATTGCACCCTCATCTACCTCCTCGTCTGAGAGGGGCAGTACTTGTTGCAGCGGGTCTAATTCTTGGTTAGTCATTGTTCTTAGAACACTAAATACCTTTTCAAGGGAACCAAGATACGGTGCTTATGCACAATTTTAGGAACACTGTGTCCTTCAAGCTTGAATAACCAACAGCCAATAAATAGTATTTTTCGGCTACTCAGCTGTGGCGGAGTTTTGTGCCTACCCACTCCAGATGTCTCTGGTGTTTTGTGAGTAGGGGTCTCTGAAAATAGCACAACTGAACTACTCAGATTCTACTGTTAAATAAGTACCCAACCAACGTTGGCGGCGCCATGTCGTGTAGTTCCTATAAACCCTATACAGGATCTGCACGTTTGGATAACATAAACTGTGGGATTAGTGGCAGACTGATTCCGTGCACCCCCACCAGATACGTTAGCCTATCTGTATCAGCTAGCTCACAGTGCCACTAGAATCTCCTCTTATCGGGGAGAGAATAGTTCTTGGCAACCTCAGAACATGACAACCCGGATCCCTCAGAATCGTGGAAACAATATACTACCTTTCGCTCAGTCACTCGTGCTCACTTAGTTTGTCTCAGAGAGATACACAGAATAAACAGGCTGGGCGTTTTCAATAAGAATTTATTGAACAGTTGTTATTCTAGTGTAGAATATATGAGCTGCAACAACCATTAGACAGTAGCAGAGATTAGCAGTACTATGAAAGTAAAGGGATGGTAGAGTTCTACCATCTTGCAGAAATCATGAATACATACAAGTACATAAAACACATGATAAGAAGTGCGTACTCCTACGATGTCTCCCTAACTAGATGTGCCTAAATGTACCTAGCATCTGTGTAGGTGATATGCCAAGAATCCCTCTAGGATCTAGTCAACCCCATTACCTTAGAATGAGAGAATATGGGACCCCATCCTGGTCTCGAGTTGGACACCCCGCGAGGGATGTTAGACCACTGCGAGCTGTAGCATCTGCATGCAGGAACCGCAGCATCTCTGTTCAGTGTGTCAGTCTCCTCTATCTTCCTAAGCAAGATGTGCTGTATATATACCCATAGGTCTCCCCAGGGGTCCTACCTTGCTGTTTTACTGTGTCGGCCTAAAGGATGACGTTGGGCCTGAACTTTATACAGAGATATTATACAGGAGATGGTAATCCTACTATTAGTCCTGCTGTGCTTCCAAGAAGCCTCATGCATAATGTATGAGAATCGAACCAGGGAAAAATCCGCGTTCTGAATGCAGTGTCATATCTGGGTAAAAGGTCAGTGCCCTCACAAGACCTCTGCGACAAACTCAGCACCTTTTTCCACCACAAAATCAAGAGCATCTACGACAACTTCGACGAAGACAACCAACACACTGAACCCTCACCAACCACCCCCGACACCCGGAAACCAGCGATTGACGACTGGACAGCCCTCACCACCGAAGACACACTGAAGACAATGAAGTCAATCCACTCAGGGGCCCCCACGGACCCCTGCCCTCACCACATCTTCAACAGAGCCGCCGACACCATCGCACCCATGCTCGGCCACACCATCAACTGCTCCCTGGTGACCGCCTCATTCCCCGATGACTGGAAACACGCCGAGGTCAACCCCCTCCTAAAGAAACCCTCAGCGGACCCCACCGACCTCAAAAACTACAGACCCATCTCCCTGCTCCCGTTCCCAGCGAAAGTCATCGAGAAAGCCATCAACAGCCAACTCGCCACATTCATTGAAGAACACAACATCCTCGACTCCTCCCAATCCGGCTTCAGAAAAAACCACAGTACAGAAACCGCCCTCCTCGCCGCACCCTACTGGACAAAGGAGAAACAGTAGCCCTCATCCTCCTCGACCTATCAGTGGTGTTCGACACAGTCTCCCACCGCACCCTAATACGCAGACTCTACGACGCAGGAATCCAGGAGAAGGCCCTCAACTGGATCCGCTCCTTCCTCTCCGGCAGGTCGCAGCGGGTCAGACTCCCCCCTTTCCTCTCGGATCCCACACCTACCACCTGCGGAGTTCCCCAGGGCTCCTCCCTCAGCCCGACACTCTTCAACGTCTACATGGCTCCACTCGCCCCCATCGTCAGAACCTACGGACTCAACATCGTGTCATACGCAGACGACACCCAACTCATCCTCTCCCTATCCAACAAGCCCAACACCGCCAGACGCAACTTTCGAGAAGGCATGGAAGCCGTCGCCAAATGGATGAAAAACAGCTGCCTACAACTAAACACCAACAAAACAGAAGTACTCATCATGGGCCCAAACCCCGATGCCTGGAGTGACACCTGGTGGCCCCCGCCCTCGGAAACCCGCCAACCCTCACGGACCACGCACGCAACCTGGGAATCATCCTGGACTCCGAGCTCAAAATGGACCACCAGATCAACTCTGTCTCGTCTTCCTGCTTCCACACCCTCCGCCTCCTTCGTAAAACCTTCAAATGGATCCCCCTCGAACACCGAAAGACCGTCACTCACGCCCTGGTCACCAGCAGACTCGACTACGGCAACGCACTCTACGCAGGAATAAACAAAAACCTCACCCGCAAGCTACAGAACATCCAGAACGCCGCCGCAAGACTGGTCCTCAACCTGCCAAAACACAGCCACATCTCCCAGCACCTGTGCACACACCACTGGCTCCCCGTCGAGGCGAGAATCACCTACAAGATGCTCATCCACGCACACAAGGCCCTCCACGGCACCGGACCAGCATACCTGAACAGCCGACTCAAATTCCACGCACCCCAAAGGACCCTACGATCAGCCCAGCTCTCCTATGCCGTGGTCCCCCGCACCAGAAAGACCAGATCGGGAGGGCGCTCCTTCTCCTTCCTCACGGCCAAAGCATGGAATGCCCTTCCGCTCCACCTCAGACAGACAACATCGCTCCCCATCTTCGCAAGAAACCTCAAAACCTGGCTCTTCGACAGACCCCCTCCTTGATGGAATGGAACCTGCACCCACCCCTAGCGCCTTGAGACCCTTACGGGTGAGTAGTCGCGCTTTAACAAACCCCTTATTGATTGATTGCCTAAGAACCATTATGTATGTAATGTAGGGAAGAATATAGGTGAAAGGTTGCAATGTTACCTGCGCCTATATAGGGTACCTATATGGAATATAACAATGGAGCCAGACAATGATGACTTACTGCTACTTCCAGAAACCATATGGTCAGGGGCAGCTGGCATGTACATGGATCGGTGAGGCGGGCAACTGAGTGGTGTCTGGGTGCATGTATGCAGGCAAGGCGAGTGGCAAATAATTTTTTTAAAAGTCACTTACCTTGCTTGCTGCATGTCGGATGTCCTTCTCGCTCTGGTCCCTGTTCTGTCAGTTCCGTGGACTCCAGCCTCCAGGCTATTCCCCTAACCAATCCTGCCACTACTCTCAAGCTGGTAACCAGCATGAGAGAAGCACCAGGATTGGATGGAGCGGGCTGGCTGGCTGCTCCTTCAGGCCTTGTAGACCTGTGCTTGGTCTCACCCAGCTTTCTAAGACAGTTTGGTGGAGAGCTTCAAAGTGCGCATGTCAGTTTGGCCGGTGCAAGAGAGCTGGCCAAACTGACAAGCGTACTTTGAAGCGTACCGCTAGTCAATCGGCAGCAGAGGAGGACACTCCCCCATTTCTCCCGGCTGGGGGCAAGCTGGCAGTTGTGGCGCGCTAAACGTGAAAAATAAAATGGCAAGCTGCAGCGGGTGGGGGCAAGGCTCACCCGCACTCGTGAAGAAACCTCCGCTGCATATGGTGCATGACGCTACAAGAGCAGCAGAAGAAAGTGCTTGTTGAGCAAATATGACAAATAATCACTTCTAAAGTACATTATCCAATTTTCTTTATTTTTAACACTAATAAAATATTTTTAATCCAATATAGTAATATACATTTTATTTATTCATACTCACAGGTCATCAACTTGACTAAACAAACCAAGAAAAAGCATACTTGGCTAGTGCTCTATGATGATCTTTTGATTGATAGTGCACATTAAAGACTAGCAAACTTGTATAAATATATAAACTAAACATATGTAAATTTGAACTGGTGTTTGCATTTTCCTCTTTCAACTTGGGTACTTTCAGATTAATTGGTAGACTTATCACCTTGTCCCTCAATTGTGCCAGAGCATTTTATAAATGTGCGCAAATTTTCTTGCATAGAAATACTACTAAAGCTTTAACCCTCTTTACTGTCAGTAAGCTCGTTATGCACCTGTGAGCTGTCTGGAGTAACTCTAAGCTATTAGTTACCTTTTCTAAACCCCTGCTTACATCTCCCATAAATGACCCATCTCAATTCGAAGCTGGACAGTCCTCCCAGTGGCAGTTGCTAATCGATCGACTTATTTGCCAGATCCTTGCAACCTGCCCATCATATTTCTTTGCTGATATCAATGGACAACTTATCAGCGGTAGCTCCTCCATTATGGTGGAGGCGTGTGGCAACCCTGCCAGCAGAGGCAAACGAAAAATAGAATGCTAATAATAGTTTAATTATCATTTTAATTTTCATGAGGATTTGAGTCTTGGGGGTGGGGCAATGTGAAGAATGGTGGAAGAGTGGTGAGACTGCTGTCACTGCGCATGTCGGCTTGGCCGGCTGTCTTAGGACCAACATGCACACTGACATCTCTCCAACCCAGCTGCATTGCTGGGTGGAGAACAACAGCGGGCACCTGAACCAGATGCTGCTCTAATGGGTATTATCAGCTTGAGAGCAGGGTCTGCATTGGCTGTAGGGGAGTCTGAGAGCCTCAGCCTGAGCCCAGCAGAAGATCGGTGAACGGCAGGCAAGTTCTTTTTTTGTTGATTGATTTTTTTGTTTTATGATTGCCCCCCCACGCTGCCCACTACTTTTCCCTGACACCAGCCGCTACTGCAACTTATATCTCTTTAATTGAGCCACACAAATCATTTATTGCCACGGGTAAATCATGGTTTTAGTGAAGCCCTCCAATTTTTCTTTTCTTAGCCCTTCCTTTTTAATTTCCACTGTATTTACTGCTTTTAATGGACCGTTGTGGACTGCAAGCAATATTCTGTGCATTGCTGTTGATACTGCCTCTTGGACATGTTGCACACTTATTGTCCTTGCTCTAATGTTAGCCCAGTTCCTTCTACATTGCCTGATCTGCTGTAGTCTTTCCCTTAAGTTTCCAGAACATCTTGCAAATGGTGAACGTTGGTGACTTGAAAATAGCCTTTGTCTGCGAGGAACAGGATTGGTAAGGAGTAGAGATAAGTATTTGAAGTTGTTATTAGTGCTACAGTGGTGCTGCTTTTTCCATTTCAAATTCCTCCTCCTCCTCAAATGCCACCCTCCATTTCCTCTGGCTGAACTATGTCATCTATAGCAAATTGTAAATAATTGTATTAATTTATTACATTAAATAATTATCTGTTAAATGTTTTACAAAGCTATTTTCAGTATTACATTTTTAAACTTTGTTTACAATTTTGATTGAAAATGAAAAATAAGGGGGCAGAGTTAAGCCTTGACTGCGATGGCGGCTCTCTAGGTTCGCTCTGCTGCACCTGGCTAGCTGATTTCAGCTGCACCAGCGGCTTTCTTGGGAGCCCTCTAGCCCCCGCCATCACTTACCACAGGGGGGCAATCCTGCAACCTGCTGCTAGTTCCCATGCTGAATTTACACTTCTGCTGATCGGAGTTACTTTTGCTGGGCCATACTGGGCTGCTGTGCAATGCAACTGCTCCCCCTAATTCACCCCATCGAAACGGGCATTCGTCTACAGGAGCCTCCATTTGTGGGTGCTACTGTCTGCATGCTGCCATGGTAAGCCACCTGCTTGCCCCTAGTGTTGCTGATCTTCTCACTGGAGGGCCACCTAATGGTTGTCCTCACTTCTCTTGATGGCTGTTCTCCAGGCAGGGTTGGCTGCCTTCACATCTCGCTCCACCTGCACCCTGATATGACTCTTGGGTGTGGGTACTGGTGGTGCTGTAGTGTAAGTTTACCTCCGGGCAAGACACCTGACTATCCCTGCCCCACCTGCTTTCTACCTGATGGTAACTACTTTCTCATTGTGGTGGCTAGCTTATATTGGGATGAGTGGCCCAGACTTCTGCTTCCATTCCTCCAGCCCAACAACCCTTGGCTTAAGACCTACTGCGAAGTATCCAATTATTTGACAAGCCTCCCCCCTGGTACAACCACCTACCCACTCCTGCTTCACCTGCTCTCTATTTCAGGGGGGACTTTCACTGTATTAGCAGCCATTTTGGATTGGGACAGGAATCCCTACTTCCTACCCATCGCCACATGACCCATTTCCTGCACTGCTCATGATACAATGCATGCAACTAGGATATACGACTAGGACCCCCCTTCTAAACCCCATGAAACAAGCAGCATGGGCACCTTGTCACTCCTTATGGCCTCACAGGACTCTATCGTTTGCCTGGGGATCTCTACCTCCAACGCACCAACTCCTCTAATCCTGCAGGTGCAGTGGCCATTCTCCTGGTGACATGGATAAATCCTGATCTCTGCTAAAACCCAACAGGGACACCCTCTGCACCACTTCTTGACTGCTCCCATGCACCCCGGTGACTCATCTCTTACTCCTTCAGGTCGGGTGTACCTACTACTCCCTGACTAAAGTTCACTGACTGCATTCTCTGCCACGATCCTACGTTTTTGTTTTTCCTTCTCCTTCCTCCCTCTATGGCTCCTGACCAGCCACACAAAATAACTACATGTTGTGAACTCATCTACTCAGGCCATCCTCACGTCTGGCCACCTCTGACCAGCCACGTTGCTCCCCAGCTTGACAGTGCTTTTCCTCAATAATCAGGGACTTAACAATTACATTAAACGTCAGAATTTACTATCATTCCTGGCTGATCATAACCCTGACATAGCGTTGCTTCAGAAAACACTCCTGCCGGAAGCTGAGTCCCTAAACCTCAAAGGAACTGGGTAGGGACTGTGCTCTATGCATATGGCACACTGTCCAAGAAAGGGGGTACTGCCTTATTGTTACATAAATGACTGGCCCCCAGAGCTACATTGACTTGGTCGGACAAGGAAGGCCTATGTGTGGTTGCCTAACCCGCCATACAATCATCTTATCTTATTGTGGGGAGCATGTATGCACCTAATAGTCCCAAGCTCATCTTATTTCTCATCATCTGTGGAACAGACAGCAGTTCTGCCGATTGGAAACTGGAACATCACCGAAGACCCCATCCTCGACTCCGCAACTTGAGCTTAGATCCAGCAAAGACCAAATGGCATTGCTGGACCTGCTCAGCGATCACTCCCTATTGCATTCCTGGAGATGTCTACACTTTTTACTCTCATCCGCATGCCTCAGAAACAAGGACCGACTTCTTCCTTCTTACTGGCACACTGGGCCCAAAGCTCCAGGCCTGCGACATTATCTCTGACACTGTTTCGGAACATGCAGCCACCCGAGTGCTCCTTGTTATCGTTTGCCTGCATTGCGACCTCTGGAAGATGCCTAGTAGGAAGTTCAGAGACCCATAGACTAAACAAATCCAACATGCCCGTGTAGAAGATTACTTGGAATCAAATGATGGCTCTGTGGAATCCCTCAGATGCTTTGGGCAGCGTGCAGAGCATTCATTCGAGGACAAATCCTGAGGGAAACAGCTTGCAAACTTGCAGGCTAACCGCCACAAAACAACAACTGGAACAATCAATCCTTTGCAGACGTCTCTCCATGCACATCTGACATGTGAAAACTTCCAGTGCCTAACACGTGGGAAGATGGTCTGAAACTCAATATATACCTCCCTGGTAGAGAAAGCACTGGCTCAAATTAAACATTGTCACTTCGAATTTGGCATCAAAATTAAAGACTGTTGGCACAACGCAAACAGGCACATCCCAGCCATTAAGACAGCCTCATGCTTACTTATACACCCCCAACATATCACAGAGGAATTCCTTGCCTTTCACAAGGAACTCTACATGCCCAAATAGGGGAGGTCCTTTTTCTTAATGGCTTCGCCCTACCCCACCTCACGAAGGAGCTGCCAGTGCGCTGGAAGTGGATGATTCACCAGGAGAAATCTTGTAGGCTATAAAGCAAATGCCCACCTGTACAGTGACATGGGATGACAGCTTCCCTATTGAGTTTTGCAAGATGAATGCCGTGCTTCTAGCAACTGTTTTGGTGAAGGTGTTTACCCATGAAAGGGAAACTCTTCTCTTCACCCTAAATTTAATGCAGCAACCATAATTTTACTTCCCAAACCGAATAAAGACCCCCAGTTGTGTGGCAGCTACAGACCCATCTCTGTGATCAACACAGTTATGAAGAACCTAGCGAAAGCTCTCACCACAGGACTCCGGAAATTCATGCCTCTTCCGATTAACAAATCACAAGTAGGTTATGTGCCTCAGAGATCTTCCACTAACCATATGTGGCTCCTCGCTCATATCATCTTGCAGGTTAACAGAAGCGGAGATCAGCAAGTGGTGTTCTCCCTTGATGCCAGAAAGGCTTTTGACCATATCAAATAGCCTTATCTCTTCCACACACTGGAGAAGGCCGTCTTCTGAGACCACATCATTCAACTGGTCAAACTTCTCTACACCATTCCATCTGTCCGGATCAACCGCAATGGCTTTTTATTGGATCGTTTTGCCATATTGATGGAAACAAGGCAAGGTTGCCCAGTTTCACCTCTCCTACACCTCATGGCTCTTGAGTCCTTGGCAATCAAGATCTGAATGACTGCACAGATCTCTGGCATCCCAACACTGGCAGAAGAACTCAAGCTTTTGCTCTATGCCAATGACATCTTCATGCTCTAGTCGAAGGTGAGACCTCTTTTCCAGAACTTATGGCACTAATTGCTGACTTTGGTCACTTTATAGAGTACAAGATTAACCGGGGGAAATGTGAGTTGTTCCCACTGAACCACCATATCCCTCGTCTTTGCTAGTCTACTCTCAATGTCACAGGATGACTGGAACAATAACCTACCCAGGGGTTTGGATTGAAAATTATTTTCTTGCCTCAGCATATGAAAATATGGAACTTTTGCTGAGCTCCCATGATCTGCACTTCAAGAAATGGTCACAAGTCTGCCTGTCTTTTTTGGGGCGCATTCAAATAATCAAAATGGTATGGCTCCCCGTTTCAATTATTTGCTTAGCATGATGCCTGTGGACATTCCAAAACACCTGCTACTGCAATAAACTAGGATGGTCAAAGACTGTTCCTTGGATGGACGGAGACCCAGCCTCCAACTCCCCACACTGAAAGCTGATACAGCATTACGGGGCCGCCGACTCCTGGACATGAAGCACTGCTATAAACCACACCAGCTGGCCCATCTAGCCTATTTCTTCTCAAAGGACCTGGAAAGATTGGACTGGATCACTATCAAACAGGGACTCTGGGAGGGCCTGGCTACCCCCAGCCTCCTATATAAGTCCCCTATCCCCCAGACGACTGTGCTGTAAACCCACTGCTGCAGACGATAGGGAAAATCTGGGACCTAGCACATAAGCATCTTAATGTCCATGTTTACTTACACGACGAGGCTCCTATTTGAGACAATAAAGCATTACAAATAGGTGGAGAATCAGTCGGCTGAATGCCCTGGTCTTACAAAGGCATTCTCAAAGTGAACCAACTGCTTCAAAATGGAGCCTTCAAATAATTTCCGGGAGGAATTTCATCTTGATGCTGGATAATACTGGCGATACCTGCAACTGTCCCACTGTGTATCTGGAGCCCTCTGGCCGGCACCGTTCCCAGATCAGTTATTTATAACTGCTTGCATCATTGGAGCTCCTACACAGTAGTGCCTTTAGAACTGTATAAAACGTTGCTTGAGGAACATCACTCACTGTCACTCCGGTCACTTCTGAAAGAAATATGGTACAACAGGCTAACCAAGAACTACCCAGATCTGGACAGCCATTAATGGGGGCTTTGGGAGGCCAGACTGAAACTGTGCTCTTGCTTTTTCAAAGTCTTACAAGACTGGTATTGATTCTCCCACAAACTACATCAAATTACCTGGCCCCAACTCAGCATGTTGGTGCTATGTGCACCCCTAGGGGGACATCGTGCACCTAGCCTATTTCTGTGACTCTCTGCAGGGATACTGGACGCAAGTCATAAACAGCATGAATACTTCCTACTCTCTCTTCCTCTATGACTATCCTGGAACTGATCTTCCTTCATGATAAGCTGGATATACCTCAGATCACCAGACACACCAAACGCTGGATAGATACAGCTTGATTTGATTTGTATATTTATAAAGCGCGCAAATGCCCGAGGGCATCTTGGCGCTAGAGTCAGAAGGGCAAAAGATTGCTGATATGGTGAGTACGCTGATTTAACAAGCAAAGAGCCAAGTTTTTAAGGCTTTTCTAAAAGACAATAGCGAAGTGCTGCTTTTTATCGTGATCGGGAGAAGGTTCCAGGTTTTAGCTGTCCGAAACAGAAAGCTTCTTCCCCCCCACCGAACCTGCTTGAACTTAGGTACTTGTAAAAGTTTTGTGTGAGCTGATCTCGAGCTTCTTGCTGGCACATACCATTTCAGGTGTGTTCTCAAAAACTGAGGTCCTCTCTTGGTGCCCGTGATACCCACCCTGGGGCAGTGGAAGCAGTGACGCACATAGACTGGATGTGCGACATGGTAGTTGACACCTCTCACAAACAGATTATCTACCACCTATAGGACCAACTGGATGTTTTTGAGGATGCATGGCCCTTTTCTCCAGGACCCACCCTGACACTTGTCTATCATTGCTTTTTCCATGCCCCTGTCCTCCTTAATGGAAGTGCTCTTTGGGCTCGCTGTAGCACCACTCCTGAATCCCATGGCAGTGAGCCTTGCCTTCCAGGTCAGCTTGTTTGATGAGACAGACAGACAGACAGACAGACAGACAGACAGACAGACAGACAGACAGACAGATAGATAGATAGATAGATAGATAGATAGATAGATAGATAGATAGATAGACAGATAGATAGATAGATAGATGGATAGATAGATAGATACTAATAATCCCCTTTGGTATTTATTTGTTAAACGGTGCACATGTAACTGGCTTAGGGCTGATTGCATTAGATTCCTGGTGTGCTGTTGTGTGTCCCTCCCACTTTCTTGGACCCTATATAGTCAATGGTCAACCTTGACTGTTTTATTTTTGTATCACATTTTTTTTTTTCATGTAGTCAGATTTGATTTCTTAATGCTTACACCATCTTCTGATTGTATCTCTTGCTTAACTTGAAAAAGCAATAAAGAATCATTTCAAGAAAAGAAGATGGTAAGTAAAATTAAATGGCAAACTAGAACTCTCATAATGCACCTAACTAAACACTTCAAATGCAGGAATGGGAAAATTAAAGGACATTTATTGTCAAGTGTGTTAATTAGTTTTTTTTTAAAAAACATGTCAATATCCTGTAATATATATTGTTATTATTTGAATATATTTACCACTTTGTGGTTTATGTGGGGAAGAAGTATCAATATCTGTGATCCCAGACACGACTTCAGGTATTAAGGTAGATTTCACCAATTCTTCCAGGGGAGTAGGATGACTTACAGTAGATGATCCTCCTCCTGTTGCAGCTGCTTCTTTAAACCTGGTAAGTTGGTTTTAATAGGCAGTGCATGCGCTGTCTCTTCGAGACATGCTGTATCCTAAATATGGCCTTCAAGCTCCTCCCATCTTATTAATTGGCTCTTTTAACTGTTCTTCGTAAATGCTTTTTTTTCTTTGGTTAATTTGTTTAGTAGTCCCTCCTTTTGTACTGTTCTAACATCCCATGAGGACTGCCCCTGTTACATGTAATCTTACCCTGTATGTCATTTTTACACTTTGTGAGCACTCTTTTTTAACTGACTTTTTTGTAGCTCTTGTTGGAGCCACGACAGCAACGTACTTCCCCAACCATAATGGATTTTTTTTCTTTTGTGTCTTGTCGCTGCTATTGTTTTAGCCCATTCAATATTGTGCTTCTGTTGTTCTTATATGCATGTTGTTGTTGCTTTTTTGCAGTTGAGAAATGAAAAAAGAACAATTGATGGACAGAATGTTGAACAATGCAGACATTCACCCAAGTACAGAGATCTGGGCCTAAATCCTTCGTCTTTCTGCTCCCCATGCCATTCCAGTTTAACCAAGCCATATGCAAATCAGTCTTGACCCTGCTCCCCATGGGAACAGTCCAGCCCGAACTGCCAGGCCAGGTCCTCCCTGGACCGGAATCTAGTATCCTGGGACCGGTATCGGGCTTTCAGCCCTCATCAGCCAGGCTAGCTTGACTCCAGTGGCATGGAGAGCACAGGACCCACGTCTGGGCATACCCATCCCACTTGCAGCACTTTTCGCCCTAAGTGGAATGGCATGCCCAGACGTGGGTCCCTTGCTCGCTGTGTCACTGGATTCAAGATAGCCTGGCTGATGAGGGGTATTACCCTGAAAACAGTCGCTTGAATCCTGTTTCTGGTCCAGGAAGGACCCGACTTGGCAGTTCGGGCTGGACTGTTCCCATGAGGAACAGAGTCAAGACTGATTTGCATATGGCTGGGTCCAAACTGGGGTGGTGTAGTGAGGAAAAGAATGATCGATTTAACCCAGATCTCTTTACTGCATTTGAATGTTTGATTCATTCAGCATTCCGTCCATCATTTGTTGCTGTAGCACTGTTTGCAGTTGAGAGCGCTCCAGTTCCCACGCTAGTTGTTGCTTGTTGTAAGTTGGGAGTGCTCCAGTAGCTTTAACTGTAGTGCCTCTGCAATGACGAGCATGGAGGGATCCCACACTCCTTATTGTAACTGCTGCACTGAGAGTGCAGTCCCTGAGGCAGCAGGAGTCGAACTGCTGTAACTTTTCTCCCGCCCCCGGGTCTGTTTTTTTTCCACATCATCCCTCCCTGACTCTTCCTCCCCCCCAGACTCGTCAGGTCCTGCTGTGTCCTCCCGGGGCTCTGGCTTGAGCTCAGGCTCTGCAGGACGCTCTCAGGAGGCTTCTTCACCGTCATCTCAGACTCTGCTTTGTTATGGGCCGCTTCCTCTGTCTCTTCCCATAGCTCCTCCACCGCACCTGGAATCTCCTCGGTAGCAATTTTTACAAATATTCAGCTTTCAGAATGCGCAACACCCAGCAGAAGACTAAAAAGAACCCTACCAACCTCGGCTGCAGGGATATTAAACATCTTCCAAGTCATGTTGTAGCTTTGGGTCCAACTTACAATGTGAGCAAAATCGATATCACGCAATCTTCTTTTATTAATAGTTTCATTTAATCTACAGGCTTGTTGTTTTTTATGTGGCGTTAAGTGAGCGAATGTGCAGCGTGGAAAGTGCTTTTGTGTTTTGGTTCCGAAGGAAAATGCACATTAACCCCTTCTGTGCGTCGGACGGCCGGGGGCCGTCTGACGCACCAGTGCTCATGTGCGTAGGACGGCCCCCGGCCGTCCTCGCACATGGCACAGGGAATCCCTCTGGTGCGGGCACCAGAGGGATTCCCTTTACCCCCCAACAGCCTCGGGAGCTGAGGAAGACTATTCCCCAGCTCCTGAGGCTGCCTGCATGGTTTCCCTGAAATGACGATCAGCGTGCACGTCGCGCTGACGTCATTTCAGTGAAACCGAAACTGAAATGAGGCAAGAGGCTCATTTCAGTTTCGCTTTCTACGTGCTCAGGGGGCTATCTCAGCCCCCTGGGCACGTAGAAAGTCAGGAGAGGTGTCGTTGGAAACTAATGGTACCCCTTCCTAGTGGATCCATGCTTGGGAATCGCTCCAGGAGAGTGATCCCCAAGCAGGGATCCACCCACTAGGCACCAGGGAGGGGGGAGCAGCCCCTTGGGCAAGGGCCTTTGCTCCCCCCATTTCTTTGCACCATATTCAGTCTTTCTGCCCCCCCGGGGGGCAGAAGCCCACTAGATACCAGGGATTTTTTTTTACTGTGTAATAGGGGTGGGGGCTGCCCAATATGGGCATGTCAATGCCCCCACCCCCCGCAGCAAAATGACAGTCTTTCTGCCCCCCCGGGATGGCAGAAAGCCCACTAGATACCAGGGATTTTGTATTGTTGATTATAATTAGGGGTGGGGGCTGCCCAATATGGGCATGCCAATGCCCCCATGCCGCAAAATGACAGTCTTTCTGCCCCCCCTGGGGGACAGATGGGGGCAGTAGCCCCCAATCTGCTCCCCCGGGGGGGCAGAAAGCCCACTAGAAACCAGGGATTTTGTTTTAAATGCAAATTAGGGGTGGGGGCTGCCAAATATGGGCATGCCAATGCCCCCACCCTTCTCCCCCCACAAAATTCCAGTCTTTCTGCCCCCCAGGGAGGACAGGAAGCACCCTAGATGCCAGGGAGTATTTTGTTTATAGGCCTGGGTGGGGGCTGCCCAGAATGGGCATGCAAATGCCCCCACCCTACCCCCAAAGAAAACAAAAGACTTTCTGCCCCCCCCCAGGAGGCAGATGGGGGCAATAGCCCCTGATATGCCCCCGGGGGGGCAGAAAGCCCACTAACCGCCAGGGATTTTTATTTTATATAGGTAGGGGTGGGGGCTGCCCAGAATGGGCATGTCAATGCCCCTACCCCCAAAGAACATGCTACAGTCTTTCTGCCCCCCCTGGGAGGAAGATGGGGCAATAGCACCTTATCTTCACCCCCCCGGGGGAGGCAGAAAACCCACTAGCCACCAGGGATTTTTTTTCTTCCAAAGTTTGGGGTGGGGGCTGCCAAGAATGGCCATGCCAATGCCCCCACCCACCGAAAAAAAGATGCCACAGTCTTTCTGCCCCTCCCAGGAGGCAGTAGCCCCTGACCTGCCCCCCAGGGGGCAGAAAGCCCACTATGTGCCAGCGATTATGCTGGCTTTCTTATACGCAGGGGTGGGGGCTGACCAGAATGGGCATCCCAATGCCCCCGACCCCCCAAAAGAATAGCCACAGTCTTCCTGCCCCCCTCGGGGGCATATCAGGGCAATAGCCCCCTATTTCCCCACTCCGCAGGGCGGCAGAAAGCCCACTAGGCACTGACTTTTTTTCAGAATGTGCCTAGCTGTAGATTTATAGGTAATTTTGAAGTCTCCACAGTACGATTTTGGCCATTTCCTATTGCAGCCATTATGCCTACCCACACAAGTGAGATACCATTTTTATCGGGAGACCTGGGGGAACGCTGGGTGGTAGGAAATTTGTGTCAGCCCGGTGATCCTACAACTTTCTAACACAGAAATGTGAGAAAAAATAGATTTTTTCAATAAAATTTGAGGTTTGCAGGGGATTCTGGGTAGAGAAATATTGGGGGACCCATGCAAGCCATACCTCGCTGGACTCCCCCGGGTGTCTAGTTTTCATAAATGTGTGAGTTTGGTAGGTTTCCCAAGATGGCCGCCGAGCCTGGGGCCAAAAACTCCTGGGACCCCCCTTGCAAAACCAGGTTGTTTTATGATAGGTAATTTTGATGTCGCCTCAATAGGTTTTGGGCCCTTGCCTATCACGGGTACTTGACCCACCCACGCAAGTGAGGTACCATTTTTATCGAGAGACATGGGGGAACGCTGGGTGGTTGGAAATTTGTGGATCCACGTAGATTCCAGAACTTTCCCACACAGAAATTTGAGAAAAAAGTGTTTTTTCAACTAAATGTGAGGTTTGCAGGGGATTTTGGGTAGGAAAACGTTGGAGACCCATGCAAGCCATACCTCGCTGGACTCCGCCGGGTGTCTAGTTTTCAGAAATGTATGAGTTTGGTAGGTTTCCCTAGATGGCCGTCGAGCCCAGGGCCAAAACTTCATGGGAACCCCCCTTGAAAAACCAGGTTGTTTTGTGATAGGTAATTTTGATGTCGCCTCAATAGGTTTTGGGCCCTTGGCTGTCGCGGGTACTTGACCCACCCACACAAGTGAGGTACCATTTTTCTCGGGAGACTTTGGGGAATGCGGGGTGGGTGGAATTTTGTGGATCCACACAGATTCCAGAACTTTCCACCACAGAAATGTGAGGAAAATGTGTTTTATTTTACAAATATTGAGGTTTGCAAGGGATTCTGGGTAACAGAACCTGGTGAAAGCCAGACAAGTCACCCCATCCTGGATACCCCTGGGTGTCTAGTTTTCAAAAATGTATAGGTTTGCTAGGTTGCCCTAGGTGCCAGCAGAGCTAGGGTTCAAAATCTACAGCTAGGCACTTTGCAAAAAAAGGGTCCGTTTTCACTGTGAAAATGTGGTGTGTCTACGTTGCGTTTTGGGCCGTTTCCTGTCACGGGCACTAGGCCCACCTACACAAGTGAGGTACCATTTTTCTCGGAAGACTTTGGGGAATGTGGGGTGTGTGGAATTTTGTGAATCCTCACAGATTCCAGAACTTTCCACCACAGAAATGTGAGGAAAATGTGTTTTTCTTTTACAAATTTTGAGGTTTGCAGGGGATTCTGGGTAACAGAACCTGGTGAGATCCAGACAAGTCACCCCATCCTGGATTCCCCTGGGTGTCTAGTTTTCAAAAATGTATAGGTTTGCTAGGTTTCCCTAGGTGCCGGCAGAGCTAGGGTTCAAAATCTACAGCTAGGCACTTTGCAAAAAAAGGATCCTTTTCACTGTGAAAATGTGGTGTGTCCACGTTGCGTTTTGGGCCGTTTCCTGTCGCGGGCACTAGGCCTACCCAACAAGTGAGGTACCATTTTTCTCGGACGACTTTGGGAAATGCGGGGTGGGTTGAATTTTGTGCATTTACACAGATTCCAGAACTTTCCACCACAGAAATGTGAGGAAAATGTGTTTTTTTGACACATTTTGAGGTTTGCAAGGGATTCTGGGTAACAGAACCTGGTGAGAGCCAGACAAGTCACCCCATCCTGGATTCCCATGGGTGTCTAGTTTTCAAAAATGTATAGGTTTTCTAGGTTTCCCTAGGTGCCGGCAGAGCTAGGGTTCAAAATCTACAGCTAGGCACTTTGCAAAAAAAGGGTCCGTTTTCACTGTGAAAATGTGGTGTGTCCACGTTGCGTTTTGGGCCGTTTCCTGTCGCGGGCACTAGGCCTACCCACACAAGTGAGGTACCATTTTTCTCTGAAGACTTTGGGGAATGCGGGATGGGTGGAATTTTGTGGATCCACACAGATTCCAGAATTTTCCACCACAGAAATGTGAGAAAAATTTGTTTGTTTTTTTACAAATTTTGAGGTTTGCAACGGATTCTGGGTAACAGAACCTGATGAGAGCCAGACAAGTCACCCCATCCTAAATTCCCCTCGGTGTCTAGTTTTCAAAAATATATAGGTTTGGTAGGTTGCCCTAGGTGCCAGCAGAGCTAGGGTTCAAAATCTACAGCTAGGCACTTTGCAAAAAAAGGGTCCGTTTTCACTGTGAAAATGTGGTGTGTCCACGCTGCGTTTTGGGCCGTTTCCTGTCGCGGGCACTAGGCCTACCCACACAAGTGAGGTACCATTTTTCTCTGAAGACTTTGGGGAATGCGGGCTGGGTGGAATTTTGTGGATCCACACAGATTCCAGAACTTTCCACCACAAAAATGTGAGAAAAATGTGTTTTTTTTTTAAACAAATTTTGAGGTTTGCAACAGACTCTGGGTAACAGAACCTGGTGAGAGCCAGACAAGTCACCCCATCCTAAATTCCCCTGGGTGTCTAGTTTTCAAAAATATATAGGTTTGCTAGGTTGCCCTAGGTGCCAGCAGAGTTAGGGTTCAAAATCTACAGCTAGGCACTTTGCAAAAAAAAGGGTCCGTTTTCACTGTGAAAATGTGGTGTGTCCACGTTGCGTTTTGGGCCGTTTCCTGTCGCGGGCACTAGGCCTACCCACACAAGTGAGGTACCATTTTTCTCTGAAGACTTTGGGGAATGTGGGCTGGGTGGAATTTTGTGGATCCACACAGATTCCAGAACTTTCCACCACAGAAATGTGAGACAAATGTGTTTTTTTTAACAAATTTTGAGGTTTGCAACGGATTCTGGGTAACAGAACCTGGTGAGAGCCAGACAAGTCACCCCATCCTAAATTCCCCTGGGTGTCTAGTGTTCAAAAATATATAGGCTTGCTAGCTTTCCCTAGGTGCCGGCAGAGCTAGGGTTCAAAATCTACAGCTAGGCACTTTGCAAAAAAAGGGTCTGTTTTCACTGTGAAAATAAAGTGTGTCCACATTGCGTTTTGAGCCATTTCCTGTCGCGGGCACTAGGCCTACCCACACAAGTGAGGTACCATTTGTATCGGGAGACTTAGGGTACCGCAGAATTGTAGAGCAACTGTTATTACCTATTGACTTTTGATGCATTTCTGCCTTCCAAATGAAAGACAATGATTAAAAAAGAAGTCACTTTGAAAAATGTCCTATATTCTCATGCTAGTATGGGTACTCACAATTTCGGAAATGTGCAAATATCTACTGTTTCTAATTTTGTTCCAATTTCAGAAATGCATAGGTGTCTTTCATACCGATTTTTCCATGTATATATTTTCCCAAATTAATTGATATATACCCGGTACATAATAAAAAACCATTGCAAGACGCTGCTCAGTTATTGGCTCTGGGTTCGTCGGATTCTTGGTGAACCTACAAGTCCTATATATCCCCACAACCAGAAAGGTCCAGCGGATGTAACGGTATATTGCTTTTAAACAACTGTCATAATTAGAAGAAGTTACAGGAGAAAACGTTGGTACAAATGGCTGTTTTTTTCAACTAATTATCAATTTTTCCTATATTCAACTGTTAGTTTCTATAAAGAAACCTTAAAGGATCTACACAAATGACCCCTTGCTGAATTCAAAATGTTGTCTACTTTTCTAAAATGTATAGCTTTCCAAGATCCATTATTGCTTTCATACCCATTTCTACCATTAACTGGAAGAAGGTTGAAAGCACATAAAATAGCAAAAATAGGCTACGTCCCAGTAAAATGCCAAAACTGTGTAAAAAATGTTGGTTTTCTGACAAAAGTCTGTCAGTCCCTAAAAGCTGGGAAAATGGTGATTTCAGCCCCACAAACCCTTTGTTGATACCATTTGCAGGGCAAAAAAACAGACGCTTTCATATGCAGCACTTTTTTCCCATTGCTCCAAAAAAAAAAAAGAATTAGCTATATTTTGGCTAATTTCTGGGTCCCCTCCGGGGGAATCCACAAACCCTGGGTCTCTTTAGAATCCCCATGATGTTGGAAGAAGAGGACGCAAATTTGGTGTGGATACCTTATGTGGTCAAAAAGTTACAGGGGCCTAAGCGCGAACTACTCCAAATAGCCAAAAAAAGGCTTAGCACAGGGGGGGAAAGGCCTAGTAGCGAAGGGGTTAAGATTCATTGTAATCTAATGCAGTATGCTTTGACATTTTCTTAAAAATTCTACAATCTGTGCATTTGTTTTTGCTTTCAGTGATGTTTGGTTTGCACTACTGATAGAGCTAGATTTCTCAAATTAAGCATTGCTTTATTTTTATGTTTCAGACAGACTGCATTTAAAATGGCACACAAATTTTGGTGCAAGTGAAGACACATGGCACATGCCTAGTCCAAAGTTGTTTTTTTGTAAAAGTGGCACTTTTGGTGCATGCAGTGAAAAATATAAAATGAGGTTTGGTCATAAATGCTTTCAGTCTGAAATGCTTGTGCTGAATTAACATGTGTTTTTGCAGTGTAGAGAAAACTTGTGCTTTCAGTGGCCTCTTTAGCTTTGAATCATGGAATGTGTTCTCTCTTCCCAGTTTCCTTTCCCTTATAATTAGGGCTCCCGGTTTTCTGTTTAAACGGATTTTTACATATAAATACAGACGGAAAACAAGTTTTCCTTTATCTGTATTTATATATAAAAACGGGAAAATACTAGTACATTTTGTCATTGACATCAATAGAATCACACCCCCAACCATCTGGTGTCTCCCCCTCCTTAGAGGGTTAAGAGGTGTCAGCCCGGGCTGAGACAGCGTCCCGGGCACACACAGCCACCCGAGTACTTCACAGGTCTTTGAAAGACCATTTACTTGTTAATGAGGCTTTGTTGTTCTTTCACCCCTTAGCCCCTGCCTCTTCACTCTGCCGATTGCACCAGCACCCGTCTTTTCCTTGCAGACTGGGTTTTACAAGGGCAGCTTGCGATGCGCGCACATACAGGTGGTAGGTTAAAAAGGGCTGATGCAGTATATTAAACCAGCCAGTTTACAGTCCACACCCACGCTGCGAACTGCTTCAGTTACAGCCAGAGCAACAGCAGTAAGCAAATCACACCGGCACTCAGGGAGACGGGTCTCAGGGGCTGCCTGTGTGCTGGAGGCGAAGCCGTGAATAAACAAACGCTCAGTGTAGTCCAACCAGGAATGCGGGGGATTAAGAGAAGTTTTCGAGATAAGATTTTTTTTTAAATGGAAACAAACAAAGAGCTTTATTGTGCGTGGGCTGAGAAAGGAGACAAGAGGCGAGTCGATTTAAGCACCACAATTAAATGGATCCAAAAAAAGAAGAAACTTTTGCTGCAAATGTCTTTGTCTGACATTTTTCTACTCCAAAATGCAGCCTCAGGAGGAGAGAAAAAAGTTTTACAATACAAACAATAAATACATAACTAAATAAAGCAAGACAGAGTAGTCACAAAGTGGCCAGATTGGTTTTATTTACACTGAAACACATTAGCGCCACCTTACAGATTTTGACAGTGAAGCGCTACTTTTCTTTTCGTTCGCTTTTCAAGCAAAAACACTTCTTGATTTCTGAATAATGAGTGTAAAAGCTTTAAGTTGTATTCCCTATGAGTGTTTGCTTTTTTCCAGTATGTTGTTACTTTTTTTCAGGCAGCATATTACTGTAGTCTAGTGCATAATTTGAATTGAATTGCTTCCAGGTGTTTAGAGCAGGGCACAATTGGGTTGCAGCTGAAGGCAGTGTGAGTTTCTCTTAGTGGGGCAGTATGGTGTTCAGTGGGGGAGAGGATGTGGCACTCTGCCGATGACAGAAACTGGGAGGCTCTGAGACAAATGGCTTGTGATTGCCATTTGCAGAATGTCCCAAATATGCTTAAAAGTGCTAAGTTTTCAGATGAATGTATAGTGTTGACCAATAACAACTGAGCGCATGTGTGCATTGTCAATTTAAATAAATGTGGAAAAATACTAGCTGTAGCGTCATCTTTTGCTTGTGGCAAAAATAAATGTGGATAAATACAGAAAAAATACCCAAAAAATAAATATGGATAAATACAGACGGAAATGGCAAAAAAATAAATACCATAAAACCGGGAGCCCTACTTATAATCTACACTCCCTGTTCCTGTCTCAAGAGACTTTGGCTTTGTTGCATATTTAGGCAATGCATATTCAGTTCATAACAAATCTTTTTATAATGTGTATTAATTAATCAATCATGCACCAACACTACACATGGGGCAAACGCATTTTGCATGAAAAGCTATCTAAAACATTAGAGCATGTTGCTATGAGTATGTATTAACTGTGTGCGCTTTCAAAATTTACACTAGTGCATGTTTTATGCTATGTTGTACATTGCACATTTTTGCATTTTTTGCACAAATAATAAGAAAAGCTGCTTTACATTAATAGCTTTTGCAAGGTATCATTTATACAGGGTATTAGTATAGGGAGGTAAAACATAATGGGTTTCATTTGAAAATTAATACTCTTTTTGTGTTTATTTTGTTTTTGGGCCTAAGATAAAATGGCTGCCTGTGAATCCAGCAAGGCTGTGTATTGAATGAGAGACGCATGCGCAGATTATACCAGCTACATACTGCCAAGTGCCTCAAGTGAAGACCTGGTTCAAGGCCACCATGAACTGTACATTCTTGTTACCCTGCCAATGTATCAGTGTTTGTGGAATGTGTCCTTCCTGCGTGCGATATGACAGGAAGGAGGAAATAGACTGAAACATTTTTCCTAGTAAATGTTGCTAAAACATATAATTGTATTAATCATTAACGCTTTTTTATTAAAACTGGTGTGGGTTGGATTTGCCAATGAGAACAGGATGGTGAGACCCTCGTCATCTAAGCTATCCAATCAGGGTTTAAGCTTTACTGAAAATTGCAACCTTATTAATATAGTCAGCCAAGAATTAGAGTATAAATATGACCTCTTTAGGGGGCTTTGTGGGTTTTTTTAGTTTTTTTTTTTAGAGGCTTTAGAAGCTTTAGCGGGTGCAGTCTGAGAGCAGATTGCGTCCGAGGAGAGATAGAGGGAGGTGGGGGGCATAGGCTAGCCTTGCACGTCATATTTTTGGCAAGGTAGATCACATTCCTCTGTGGTCTGTGAAGGAGGGGCCTTTTCAGGAGCAGCGTCTCTCTGTGAACACAGAGAGGACAGATGAACAGACCAGGGCAGAGAGTGGAGCTGGATAGAACAGGATTAGATTTAGATGCTAACATTTTTTAAGTTCATGCTTTGACTAATTATTTTTGAAAAGATTTATTTGTCTTATGCATTTATTTCTCTTTATGGGAGATTTTTGCCAATTATTAATTATTGATTAGCCTTGCATAATTCACTCTTGAATTATATTTCCTGAACATTCTTTGGAGAATTCTGATTGACATTTGATTGCCTCATTCCCTTCCTTTATGGAATGTTTTGTATGCAACCTATAATATGTTCTGTATTAATTCTATTTTTCCTGTTTTCCAAATTCTGTAACTTGATTGATATTTGACTAATGAATAAAGGGTCAGAGAACTTTAACTTTTAACTAGAAAATAAAACCCTTTAAAATACTCACAACTCTCTTTATTGGCTTAAATATTAATTGCATTTTTTATTTTTCATGTTTATGTAAATCTCCTGATGGTAATATACAGTGGCAAGGGTCCAGTACCTTTGCAGCGGTAAATTAGAAGGTAAATGAGGTTTTGCATTGAGAAATTACCGTGAAATTACCGCTGCATCAGTTTCTGGTAGCAGAGGATGGTTATTATCAATTAGTTTGGTGATTAAGGATTATTAATATCACCATCAACTATTTGACTAATGGTCCATTGACCTTAGGAAGAGAGTTGATCTGTGAAAATTAGTTCTAGAAAATAATTGCCCAAGTTAGATAAATGTCCAAGTCCTGATTCCTGACTCCAATGCTCAGAACCTGAAGACTGGCAAAGCAGTACTGAAAGGTGATGCAAGAAGGCGATTGCTGGAGTGGTGTGAGTATCAATAGGGTTGTGAAATGTTGTTAATGTGCTAGGATGTATTTTTGAAGTGTTGAAAATAGTAAGGGTTTTGACTGTTGGTGAAAGTTTGCTCATTTTTGACTTGATGGTTTTATTGATTATATTGGTAATTTCATAGGACAGGATTTATTGGTTATTGATTACATGTTTTAACTCTTCATGTTAAGTAAGTTAGTGTCTTGTTCTATGTTGTCTGGAAAAACAGGTATGTACACCTGTGGAAATTCCCGGGAAAGGAATAGCGGGTGGTAAATGGAAGCCACACTGCAGGAGGTTACTTGTCTGTTGGAAGTAATACTGAGAAGCTACGTAGGGCTGGCAGTGTTACAATAGGGACTATTTTCTGTGTAAAAGTGAGTGTGAATGGTAGCATAAGGATTTTACCTGCGAAGTCACTGGCTCTACTTCCCAAAAGGGGTATCCAAGTAACAGGTCTTATCTGGAGCTTGAGTGAAGGGTAAGCGGAAGGGATTTACTCGCAGTGTTTGAAGAGTAAACAGAAGTTCTTACTTTGTGAAGAGTAAGCGGAATGTGTTACTTGCAGTGAAAAGAAATCTATCCTTTGTTTAGTGGAGCAGACAGAGTAGCGAATGTTTTTATGTTGTTATTAACAGAATTTTGATTAAGAAAACTCAGAAAAATATTGCAGTAAGATTTTGTGGAGGGTCAGTAGTAGGAGTTAAACTGACTGAAATTGAAACTGACAGCATTGGAGAAAAGAAATTGCATTGAAATATTTCAGAAATGAAAATATTTGAAGGTTTAAAGAAGCTGTTAGGAGGTAAAGTGAAAAATTCATTTTTAATTGGTGATGCTCCTGAAGGAACACCCTTGCATTTTATGTCTACCAATTTGGGACAAAATTCATGTATGTGGGTTCACCAATGGTGCAAGATTACTGAAAAAGAAGGTCCTTTGAGGTTTCCAAAAGATGGTACTTTTGAATTGCAAACTATTGACAAATTAAGGGAAGTGTTATGTGAAATAAAGACACCATCTAGAGCTGCACAATTTGAGGCCTTAAGCATGTGGGAAAAGACAGCAAGATACAAAGCAAATGAGGATAAAAAGGTGAAGCACCAGATGCAGGAGAAGGGAATTAATGATGATAAAAAGCTTCAAATAAATAATGATTCAGGGGATGAAATAATGGATGCATTGTTAACTGAGTGTCCGCCACTTTATGTGGTTCCCATTAAAAATACTGAAAATAGTGTACCAGTAAGTACTACAGTGGCTACTGCTTCTGTTAAACAGAGAGAAACACAGATTGAGAGAACTGTGCAGACATTTCAGATTGACCCACTACCTGTTGATTCCGCACTGTCAGTGATGCCTCCAGGTGTTACTGCTTTAAATGTGACTGATTCAGTCCAGATATCACAAACTACAGATGCACAGGCAATGCTTAGAAAAATTGTGACTGTCCCAATTAATATGGTCCCTACTCAAAAGGTTCAAAGAGCTGCAGAAGGAGTGATTATGGCAGGGTTTATTTCAGAAACTCAGAATTCACAGATTATTGAACAGAAATTACCCCAGACAGTCCAAGCACTGAAAGGTGGGGGAGAAATAGTCTTTACAACACCAATAGCCCATGGAAAAATGAATATATTTGAAGATGGGATTTTTCAAATCCTGCTGTGAGGAAGCAGCAGTGCTTCAAAAGATAGAGAGCATGGGGGACCAAATTAACCCAGACCATGGAAAAGAGAAACAGTTTAGTGTTTTAAAATCAACATTTGAACATGAAGAAATTAACAGTCCCTGCTGTTTAAATCATGAAAATGTGAACCAGTGTCAGGAAAAAGAATTAATTTCCCTGAGTAAGGAAACAGCTACATGTGTACTAACTACACATGGAGACCGACTGATTTGGCTCAAAAATATGAAATTGATGTTTCAGGAAGTTTTCCATTTCAGAAAAGCTTCAGGGTACATATGAATAATGAAGCAAATGAGACAATGTGTTCTTCAGGAATGCAGTTGCACCTTGCAGAAATAATAAAATATAATTTCAAATGCAATGGGTTTGAGAAATTAGGAGACAAGTGGGCAAGAAAACATGAGAAGAAAAAGAAACCACCAGACCTTGTTAGGGAAAATAATAAACAGGATGAGGGAGAAGCTTTTGCTTACTCATTGAGAGAAAAGGTGGGAGAAGTGCATGTTCATGTGCCACGGAACAAAAGTGAACTTGCAGCATTTCTGAACACATTCCCACAATTGAGAGACAAACTTATGCTGTGGTACCCACAAGTTGATGGATTTGTTGAAATTTTAAAGGAGTTATGCATTAATTTGGAAATGTTCTTTGACATTGCCATGCAGACTGAATTGTGGTTAGAATCTAAAGTTGTTGTGCAAAGGCCAGGTGAGGAGACAATGAAAAGGGTTTGCATGAATGCACCATCATTTTCTGTTGTTATGGAGAAAAACGTAGCAGTGATTACTTTCCTGAAGGGCAGAGTGCCAGCAAAGGATGTTGATTGGGTACAGATTAAAAGAACACAGGATGGAAGTAAAGGTGTTTTGGTCTGTGCAAATTCAGGTATGGATGTTGTACTGCTGGAAAAGGTGTCCTTTTGCCATCTTTATAACAGATTTGAGCATTGGAAGAAGACATTTAAATTTAAACATGATGCAGCAGTTGGAAATGTGCAAAAACAGAGAGAAATGCAGGTGCAAGATGTGTCAGCCAAGCAAATGCAAATATCAGTTCAGAAACAGGTACCAATGGCAGGAATTTTTCAAGCACAGATGGTCCTACTAAATATGGAAAATGCTAAAATTAATTTAAATAAGTTGTCCAGAGCAAATGTGAATTCTTTCCAGAAACAAAATCAGAACCCAGTTCAACAGGTTGCTGTATTTGAAAATGAGAGTTTTAACCCTAACAATTCTGAATTTACCAAGTCCATTGTGAAAGCAGTGGAAGGTCCAGACTTGGTTGCAGGAATTTTAAAAGGAGAAATACAACCCAGTTTTAGAAGAATTTGCACCAAAAATAGGCCCATTTGAGGAAAATTACCAATTTGTTGTTTGTGACTCAGGCTTGGCAGGAAAACAATTGTTTTGCAAATTAAACAGCACAGGTTACTGTACACCAGATAATGTTAATTTTCAGATTCCTGATGAGGATGTACATTTTAAAATGGCCCAACAAGAGACAGCTGTAGCATTGTTTTCAGAAAAGACAGTTGAAAAATTACCTTCTGATTTGAAAGAAATAATAAACACAGAAATAAGAGAGTTCACAGAGAAGGATGTCAGATTAATAAAATGTGCAGACCATGTCTTATTCAAATTAGAACCAGATGACATGTATTCAAGAACACCATCAGTTGCAGAAATTTTACCCATAATTGGAGATAAACTGAGTAAAAGATTTTTCATGGAATTGATTGGAAGTTTATGTAACTTTCTGATCACAGGTTCACAGAAACTAAATGAAAAGAACAGATTAGTGCAGGAGATTAATAGCATAATTTTTCCATGTTGTCCTGTGGTACCGAATCCAGCCAATATATTTTTTCACATTCCATGTGCTGAAGAATGGCTTACTGTTATTGATTTTTGTTATGTTCATGTAACAGTGCCATTGCATGAGAATAGTCAGGAGTACTGTCAAAAAGAAAATGAATGTCTGGGACACATAATTGGAAAGGGAGGTAGAAAGGTGTCACCAAAGAGAGTGGAAATAATTCACCAGATAAATCCACCTCAAATTCAGAAAGAAGTCAAGACGTTTTTGGGAATGGTTAGCTGCTGTAGAGAGTGGTTACCAAACCTTTCTCTAGTGGCTAAGCCTTTACTGAGGCTTACACACAAGGATGTGTCTGATCCGCTTCCATTGGACAACAATTGCACCAAAGCATTCCTAGAGTTGAAAGAGAAAAAGTGTCGCGCCCCGGCACTAGGAATGCAAGTTTATTTAAAAGAAAATACACCAATTTGCAGTGAGAGGGAGGGCTGCGCTCTCTCAGTGCCTGTTCAAAAACATGAATGTGTTCAAGGGTCTGTGATGTATTTCCCAATGACCTTTGATCCCAACATCAATGAAACTGAATATGAGTGTCTAGATGTCATGAAAATATGCATAAAGCCAAGATCAGACTTTAAGGATGAACGTCTGATTCAGCCCAACAATGTCCATTCTGTAGATGGCCCATATTTGAAAGGTAATAATGACACATTAAGAGCAGCACATGCTGTGCTCCTTATACATTATGTTGTCAAAGCTTCATGGCTTTCAGTAGTTACCTCAGCCCAAAATTCGAAATTGATTGCCCTTACCATAACATGCAGTATATCTGCTCAAATGGGAGTCACTGTTGTCATGGGAGAGAGAATTGCTAATTCAGTTGCACAAAATTGTATTCTGTTAGCATATACATTCAATGGAATCTTCACAGGTGAATTAATAGAGGCTCAAGAAATTGTTTCAGAAGCAGAACAACAGGGTTGTATCAGAACTGTTTATGAAAAAAGTGACAACTGCATAGTAGCAAATGTATTATTGCAAAAACTGATGCCCAGGTATAAATTGCCAGTTTCTCTGAAATCAGATCATAATGAGGTTTCAAAGATGATGAGTGCAGAACAACAGATTGGACAAAGATTCGATTGTAGCCATCAGCCTGAAGTTTCAAGCATAATAAAGCGACACAAAGACAGCACAGAGTTACACTTTGCAAAAGACTGTGTTTCAGCATCACCAAAGTGGCTTGAAAATGAACATGCAAATGCACTTGTGAAAAACACTGATGAAAACACTAGCTGTGAAGGTCTGGCTGATGTGGAGTGTGCAGTTTCTCACCAGATTGCAGCTGCCACACAAGATCTGCATAATGGATGGTGCAACGACTTTGATCTGAGAGATGCTGTGAAATGGAAAGGCCTGTTCCAAATGATCCTGGCAAAGACTGTTGTGAAATGTGGTGGCCTTTCAAATTGGGTGTATGCCTCTCACACATGTATGGTCCTGTGTCCCCCTGATAAAACAGCTCCTCTTCAAGAAGATATGCCAGCAGTGGTCAAAAGTCCACAGAAGAGGGTCAGTCAAGCTGTAAGGCAACACACAGAGTCTGAAGCAGCACTAGAGAAAACTGAAGTGGCACTGGAAATGCAAAAAGTGGAAACTGACTCAGATGAAAGCGGTGTCCAAAGGGTGAAAGAGTCAGATGCAGCCTCTGAAGAAGAATTTAGTGCTGTGGGCCTACGAGTGGAGGTAGGAAAAAGCTGGCTGTAAGGGTATCCAAAACGTCTGGAGTGGTCCTTTGAAAAATCATTTGCACCCATAGCTGAAACATCTGAATCTGATCAAAGTGAAAATAAAAGTGAAAGGCTTGGATTGAAAAAGTGCAAAGAATTGATGGTGCTCTGTCAGAGTTTCTCAGCACCTGAGTGGTCAAAATGCATGGAAAAAGTACAGAATGCCACTTTGAATGAACTGTATGCGCCACCCTGATGGCAAGCTGGTGACAAAGAGAAAAAGAAAGGCTGAAACAATAACTGAGAATTGTCAAGAGCTGAAGAGAAAAGAATCTTTGAATGATGAAAGAAAAAGAAGAAAAGAAAATAGAAAAGAGAACTGTCCTGTTGAATTTTCCTTTTATTATTTTAGTTACTTATTTTAGAGAAGACTAACAGTTCCAAGAAGCTACTTACAGAACTCTGCACTAAACTTTGAGCTTGGCTATATATGATCTGATTACAGACAAGACTTGTGTTTGCCTTAGAAATAGAAGTAAAATGGTTATATGCTCAGCTTTTGCAATAAAAATGTCACTTGTGAAAATAAATAAGTGTGATGATCTACAAATCATTTGAGGTATCATGATTTGTTATCATCAAAGGGGGAGTTGATAGAGCTAGATTTCTCAAATTAAGCATTGCTTTATTTTTATGTTTCAGACAGACTGCATTTAAAATAGCACACAAATTTTGGTGCAAGTGAAGACACATGGCTAGTCCAAAGTTGTTTTTTTTTTAAAGTGGCACTTTAGGTGCATGCAGTGAAAAATATAAAATGAGGTTTGGTCATAAATGCTTTCAGTCTGAAATGCTTGTGCTGAATTAACATGTGTTTTTGCAGTGTTGAGAAAACTTGTGCTTTCAGTGGCCTCTTTAGCTTTGAATCATGGAATGTGTTCTCTCTTCCCAGTTTCCTTTCCCTTATAATCTACACTCCCTGTTCCTGTCTCAAGAGACTTTGGCTTTGTTGCATATTTAGACAATGCATATTCAGTTCATAACACATCTTTTTATAATGTGTATTAATTAATCAACCATGCACCAACACTACACATGGGGCAAACGCATTTTGCATGAAAAGCTATCTAAAACATTAGAGCATGTTGCTATGAGTATGTATTAACTGTGTGCGCTTTCAAAATTTACACTAGTGCATGTTTTATGCTATGTTGTACATTGCACATTTTTGCATTTTTTGCACAAATAATAAGAAAAGCTGCTTTACATTAATAGCTTTTGCAAGGTATCATTTATACAGGGTATTAGTATAGGGAGGTAAAACATAATGGGTTTCATTTGAAAATTAATACTCTTTTTGTGTTTATTTTGTTTTTGGGCCTAAAATAAAATGGCTGCCTGTGAATCCAGCAAGGCTGTGTATTGAATGAGAGACGCATGCGCAGATTATACCAGCTACATACTGCCAAGTGCCTCAAGTGAAGACCTGGTTCAAGGCCACCATGAACTGTACATTCTTGTTACCCTGCCAATGTATCAGTGTTTGTGGAATGTGTCCTTCCTGCGTGCAATATGACAGGAAGGAGGAAATAGACTGAAAATGTTTTCCTAGTAAATGCTGCTAAAACATATAATTGTATTAATCATTAACGCTTTTTTATTAAAACTGGTGTGGGTTGGATTTGCCAATGAGAACAGGATGGTGACACCCTCGTCATCTAAGCTATCCAATCAGGGTGCAAGCTTTACTGAAAATTGCAACCTTATTAGTATAGTCAGCCAAGAATTAGAGTATAAATATGACCTCATTAGGGGGCTTTGTGGGTTTTTTAGGTTTTTTTTTAGAGGCTTTAGAAGCTTTAGCGGGTGCAGTCTGAGAGCAGATTGCGTCCGAGGAGAGATAAAGGGAGGTGGGGGGCATAGGCTAGCCTTGCACGTCATATTTTTGGCAAGGTAGATCAGATTCCTCTGTGGTCTGTGAAGGAGGGGCCTTTTCAGGAGCAGCGTCTCTCTGTAAACACAGAGAGGACAGATGAACAGACCAGGGCAGAGAGTGGAGCTGGATAGAACAGGATTAGATTTAGATGCTAACATTTTTTAAGTTCATGCTTTGACTAATTAATTATTTTTGAAAAGATTTATTTGTCTTATGCATTTATTTCTCTTTATGGGAGATTTTTGCCAATTATTAATTATTGATTAGCCTTGCATAATTCACTCTTGAATTATATTTCCTGAACATTCTTTGGAGAATTCTGATTGACATTTGATTGCCTCATTCCCTTCCTTTATGGAATGTTTTGTATGCAACCTATAATATGTTCTGTATTAATTCTATTTTTCCTGTTTTCCAAATTCTGTAACCTGATTGATATTTGACTAATGAATAAAGGGTCAGAGAACTTTAACTTTTAACTAGAAAATAAAACCCTTTAAAATACTCACAACTCTCTTTATTGGCTTAAATCTTAATTGCATTTTTGATTTTTCATGTTTATGTAAATCTCCTGATGGTAATATACAGTGGCAAGGGTCCAGTACCTTTGCAGCGGTAAATTAGAAGGTAAATGAGGTTTTGCATTGAGAAATTACCGTGAAATTACCGCTGCATCACTACCATAAAATTACTAATAAAGGCAATTTGAGGCTTGTTTTATCTACTTCGCATCCTGTTTCATTAGCATGGATGTATACCTTAGAAGCAGTAGTTTTGCTTTAGCGGTACCTTAAAGGCAGTGTGATTTCCTGTGCATGACTTGTTATTTTAAAATATTTTTGAGTTCTATGCTCAGAAAATTGAGCAGGCTCAGAACTCCCCGCGGGAGATTTTTTCCATAGTTGAATCTTTAGCGTCTCTGGAGTGGGTTTCAGCACACACCACCCCTTCAGTAGACCACTGTAACTAGATTGCGTAATTCTTTTCTGATAAAGTGGCAAAAACGATGCCACTTTTCCTCAGGAATTCAGAGAGACTGATTGCTTGGATTCCTGGTTCACTCCCGATGATTCGAGAGAGGGCTTTACGAGGATTAAGATGCTGTCCCTGACTGTTCTGCAGATGGTTATACCTAAAATAAAATCGGGTGCCCCAACGGATCCCGCCTCTCCTACGATTTTGATGAGGGGTATGGAGGCTATTCTTCCAGGACTCTGTGGCATGATTAACCTGTCCTTTACGACAGGTCAGATCCCCCTGAAGTGTAAACATGCCACTGTCGTCCCTCTCTTGAAAAAACCCACGCTTGATCAAGTTGAACTAGAAAATTTTAGACCTATCTCTCTGCTCTCACTTTTTTCTAAAATAGCGGGAAAATGTATAAACCATCAGCTGACGAAATATATCGAGTCTAAAAACCTCTTTCACAAGACTCTGGTTTTGGTTCTCGGTACAGCATGGAATCTGCCTTGCTGTTGGCCTCCGAGTCTCTCTAACTCATTGCAGATGAAGGCATTACCGCGACTTTGATAACGGCTGTGATCATATGGTGTCAGCTGTACAGCCTTGAGATGGCTAGCCTCCTGGCTTCAAAACCATATTTCCAGGTAGTATTCTCATTCAAGGTTTTTCCACTGCAGCAGAGGGTGCCACAGGGCTCAGCACTGAGCCCAACGCTGTTTAATCTTTATAAGCGCCCCCTAGCTAATGTTATGGAGCAGTTTGGCTTTAAAATCATGTCATATGGCAATGACACCCAGCTGATTATGACACAGGATGTGGGTCACTCACTTGATCTTTTTAGATCTTGCCTGATTGGTTTGGCTGAGTGGATGGATCATAGCTGCCTCAAGCTGAATACAGAGAAAACCGAGGTGCTGGTATTGGGGAAACAGCCCTCTATCTCGTCCACAGCATGGTGGCCTGATGTATTGGGACCGGTCCAGAGCTCCAAACAGAAAGTTAAGAATCTCGTTATTTGATTTGACCCTAACCTTACTGTTGACAATCATATATCCTGTCTTGCTGGCATCTGCTTTTGCCACAGAAGTTCCTAAGTCTCCTCCCAGAAGCTGCCAGGAAAACAGTAGTCCAGGCTCTGATCACATCAAGACTGACTCATGTAATGTAGTTTAACTAGGTGCCACTAAAGGCAGAATAAGAAAACTTCAAAGGGTGCAAAATGCTGCTGCACGCCTGATACTGAACATCCCTAGACAATCTTCTACTAGCCAAGGTCTTGCTAAGCTTCACTGGCTCCCGATGAGGAAGAGAGTGGCCTTTTAAGCCCTATGCTTCTGCCACAAAATTCTGAAGAAAAAAGGTCCCGCTATTTACATTCTATGATCAAGGCCTATTGCCCTAGCAGGAGTCTCAGATCACCTGAAGTGGCACTAACAATAGTTCCAAGTGTGAAAAAAGCACATTTGAGTGATCGTTTCTTCAGTTTCCTGGTTCACACACTGTGGAATACTAGTCCACTCGACTTAAGACAGGAGGTCTCCGAACTAGCCTTTCATAAAAAGCGCAAAACGTGGCTTTACAGGCAAGTGCAGACCAGAAATGTCATGGCTCCAGGTCTCTTGGTGTATAAATCTCTAGCACAGGGACACTATGAATTGAGTAACCAGGCGCTCTATAAAATTTAAACATAAACATATCATTTGAAAATGAGTCCGTGTTGGAAAACGTTCATTTTTAGGTCTCGCCTGGCATTGCAGCGCATGCGCTGCGCGCTTTGCGAGGCATGCTGTATTAGGGTATTTTTTAGAAGTGGGTTGGAAGCTCCGCCCATACTTTTCATTGGCTGGCGTCATCGTCTATGGTAAATGTTGGCTTCCGATTGATAATGAGGCTTCGTAGTCCCTCCTTGTTACCAACCTGTCTCCTTTTGGGACCGCCCATCAGGACTGGATTGTTTACTTGCGGCGTTATACTATCTCCTTCAATTAGTCGGTGGGCACTTTTTTTTCTCATTCGCACAATGGTGACAGCTTGTTATTTATTTGTGAATGGCGCCCTTTCACTTTAAGCATGCCTTTAATTGTTAGTGAACGTGGACGCTTTCACGTTAAGCGCACCTTTAATGGTTTGTGAACGGCGCCGCCTTCACTTTTTTAACAGTGTCACTTTAACGTTAAGCGCGCCTTTAATTGTTTGTGAACGGCCCGCTTTCACTTTTTGAACAGTGCCACTTTCACGTAAGCCCCGCTTTCCGTTTCCAGTTCCGGATGTGCCGGCCGCAGTATGAGGAGGAGGGAGCGCGGGGAGCCTGACCGGCGGCGCCTGTAAAGTGAGGGAGGAGGCGAGTCAGCGAACGTAGCTTTTATAAGCACTGGTGAAACCTACTTACGGGTTTCTAGGCCCCTACTGCCATCCCCAGGATTGCAGCACCGAAAAGGAAGTGCACTAATTGTGATGCACGGGCTTGCGGCGTAGAGGTAAATAGAAAATGCGTGAGGCGATGTACGCATGCACAGAGCGGATAGCTTGACGTTTTTGCGTATGCTTAGACAAGATTGGGTAACCGGAGCACATGCACATTGAGAATCGGTGCAGGCTCGATGCTACCGGATTGTGCTCCCCCCTGAGCCGGGGAGTCGGACATGCTGCCAGAGAGTGAGCTATGGGGTTTGTGTGGGTGCCTTAAGGGAGAGGGTTGGGAGAGATTAATATTACACGGTAATGGAATAATATTGTTGGTACGACAACCGGAAGAACACTCACAGTTCACCCATCATCCAACAGTACTTTCTAATACAGCACTCCCGGATCAACACTCAGGAACTCCGAGATATTTGTTTTCTCAGGTAGCACCCCAGCGTACAAAATGAGGAAACCTCCTCCAGTCATAACAACTTCGTGTACAGTACCTCCAAATAATCGCGGTGCAAAGCTAACAATATGTACATTGCCTAACCACAAGCAACTTCCTGAATAGCAATCGCACCCAGCCCATATAAGGTCCGTATTCAGTTCTACATAGTAGAGTGCTCCAAATTGCAACACATCAAAAACAAAAGCTTCCGTCATGTATTGCCATTATTCTGAGCTTTGTCGGCGGCAAAATCCCTGTCCAATACTATATCAGGTCCTTGTATAACGCATCAGTGCTGCAATATACCCTAACCACATCAACTCTCACAATACCCCGTAGTTTTTTTTATTTCCCTGTAAATGATGATGTCACTTCATACCACTGGTCAACGCAGTTTTAGCGCGTCAAGCATAATACCCACACCCTTGTGTCTGTTCAGCGTGAGTTGCGCTTGCTACCAAGTTGCTGCGCTCTGCGGCTTACCTCTACGTCCATTACAGTGCATAGTTCAAGTCACAGCTTCCTCGGCTCACGTAATAAGGAACTTTTCAACTGTAGCACCCCCCCGTCCATGGTGCCCGCTCTGATCTTCAGGCGCCTGTCAGAACAACAATCCCAAGCCACTAGCAGATCTTCTGCCACGTCCAATGCTGCCTTTGACGCACTTCTTTCCACAGGTTAAGTATTTTCATACCGGGTCGTTATTCTTCTGTAGCACCGCTTGAGCCCACTCCACCAGTCACCCAATCATTAGTGCCATGTTGTCAGTGCATAGGGCCTTGAGGGGCAGGGTGCTCTCTTCATACAGCAATTTGAGGAACTGTGGTACGTAGGCGTGCTGTCTATCCTGCTACCTAAATGTGACATGGATTATCTTCCTAAATAGCCATTTTTTTCTTGACTGGCTGTTTCATATTTGTCCTAATCAATCTCGATGCATTAGCACCCTTTGCCTTGGGGCAGTTTATTCCAATATCTATTATGTGCCTGTCATACTGCAGCTGGTATAATTTGGACCGGTTGACTTGGATTGCTCTCTCTCTCAGGCATTTCAAAGGACACCCAGATCTCTGTGATCCTTGTAGATTCATCATTACACTATTCATGCTACCAATTTTCTAGTCGTCATTGCCAGATGGTGGTACCTCCCCTTGCATACGATACATTGAACATGCATCAATAATTATCTTATTTTCGTGGATGTACCAGTTCCCTAAGTGGTCTGTTATGTTTCTCCTGTTTTTCTGTCCATTTCCCAGCTCGAAACCTTGGTGTACTCTCTTCCAAGCCCTGCAGATGGGAGTCTGGCTGTGTCTCTTGGGCCCCCACCTCCTAAAATGCTCTTACTGTGTCCGTCCAGATGGCTAATTCTTCGGTGACCTTATCGTCCCTTTAAGACATTCTAATATGTCTCTTCTGCCAGAGCCAACTCACTTGTATTCCTAGCCTGTAGACACAGCAGAGCTTCTAGTCTCTAACAATCATATGGCGATTTCTCTTCGCTATGATCAGTGCCAGGTGCAAACATTTGATCTGCATTTTCCTTTTTTCTGGTTTCGATATTCTGCCCAGCAGGCACTACTGCGGAGAAAGGTCCAATGCTAACCCAATGGCTCTCCTGAGTCGTGTCACCACTTGCAGCCAATAGGTTGAAATCCTGTCATAGGAACATATAAGGTGCATGAAAGAAGCCTACACTGAAGACAGGTTGCCAGTCGTCCCTGATGAAATCTGGTCAGCTTAATTGGGGTCGGGTAAGTACTATCTAGGTAGGAAAATGTATCAGCATCATTCTTGCATTTCTAGAGACCCCCTTTATCAAAGCACAAGTCGTCTTCCAGTCCCTCTCGCTGAGGTGTTAACCTAATTCATCTCCCCAGGCTGGTCTGGCTGTCATTTCATTCTTAACCTTCTCTGTTTTTAAGACCTAGTATACAGCCAGGTAACTAAATGGCCAACCGTGCCCAACCGTTTGAAGTCTCAGTTCGAGGAGGTGCCTCAGGGAATCCCGCCCAAATCTCTCATGCGATCCCTGTAATTTTGGCATACTGCAGGATTTGATTTTCTCCCCCCACCACAAATGACCCCTGTGTATCTTGGAATATGATAAACCTGTCCTTGGGGTCTAAGCCACCCAGTGACCAACAACCTGCCTCACTCCGCAGTATAAGCGACATGTCTGTGCTTATGCACTTAAACAGTTGCAGTATCCATGATTCCAAGTCTTTCGAGAATGATGGACGTTTTAGAACCCTTGTGGCTATTCTCTCCCAGACCCGGGCTTTCAAACAACCAAGGTGTGACCCCTCTCCAAGATGCTGGGCTCGGATGCTAATATAATTTCTGTTGCTAAATCTGGAATCTTCTCATAAGTAAACATTTTTGGGAGGTCGTCTGCCAGCTTTATGGCTGTATGGAACGCTCATTCTTTTTATATTCTAGTCGGAAGTGGAGTACCATACTGTACTGTAGATCAACAGCTTGAACGTGTGTAACCTATCCACCACTTTAACCCCTTCGCTGCTAGGCCTTTCCCCCCCCTGTGCTAAGCCTTTTTTTGGCTATTTGGGGTAGTGCGCGCTTAGGCCCCTGTAACTTTTTGACCACATAAGGTATCCACGCCAAATTTGCGTCCTTTTCTTCCAACATCATGGGGATTCTAAAGGTACCCAGGGTTTGTGGATTCCCCTGGAGGGGTCCCAGAAATTAGCCAAAATACAGCTAAATTTTGGTTTTGGGGGAAAAATGGGAAAAAGAGCTGCAAATGAAAGCGTCTGGGTTTTTCCCTGCAAATGGTATCCAAAAAGCGTTTGTGGGGCTGAAATCACCATTTTCCCAGCTTTTAGGGAATGACAGACTTTTGTCAGAAAACCAACATTTTTTACACAGTTTTGGCATTTTTCTGGGACATAGCCTATTTTTGCTATTTTTTGTGCTTTCAACCTCCTTCCAGTTAATGGTAGAAATGGGTATGAAAGCAATAATGAATCCTGGAAAGCTATACATTTTTGAAAAGTAGACAACATTCTGAATTCAACAAGGGGTCATTTGTGTAGATCCATCAAGGTTTCTTTATAGAAACGTACAGTTAAATATAGGAAAAATTGAAAATTAGTTCTAATTATGACAGCTCTTTGAAAGCAATATACTGTTACATCCGCTGGACCTTACTGGTTGTGGGGATATATAGGACTTGTAGGTTCACCAAGAACCCGACGAACCCAGAGTAAAAAACTGAGCAGCAATTTGCAATGGCTTTTATTATGTACCGGGTATATAGCAATTATTGTGGGAAAATGTATACATGGAAAAATCGGTATGAACGACACCTATGTATTTCTGAAATGGGAACAAGTTATAGAGTTTAGAAACAGTAGATATTTGCACATTTTTGAAATTGGGAATACTCATACTAGCATGAGAATTATCGGTCATTTCTCAAAATGACTTTTTTTTACACAATGTCTTTCATTTGGAAGGCAGAAATGCATCGAAAGTCAATAGGTAATAACAGTTGCTTTACAAATCTGAATTACCCTAAGTCTCCCGATAAAAATGGTACCTCACTTGTGTGGGTAGGCATAGTGCCCACGACAGGAAATGGCTCAAAACCCAACGTGAACACACCACATTTTCTCAATGAAAAATTACCCTTTTTTTGCAAAGTGCCTAGCTGTAGTTTTTGAACCCTAGCTCTCCCGGCACCTAAGGAAACCTAGCAAACCTATACATTTTTGAAAACTAGACACCCAGGGGAATCCAGGATGGGGTGACTTGACTGCCTCCCACCAGGTTCTGTTACCCAGAATCCCTTGCAAACCTAAACAATTGTCCAAAAAACACATTTTCCCCATATTTCTGTGCTGGAAAGTTCTGGAATCTGCGTGGATCCACAAATTTCCACCCACCCCGCGTTCCCCAAAGTGTTCCGAGAAAAATGGTACCTCACTTGTGTGGGTCGGCCTAGTGCCCGCGGCAGGAAACGGCGCAAACGCAATGTGGACATACCTCAATTTCGCAGTGAAAAATGACCCTTTTTTGGCAAAGTGCCTAGCTGTAGTTTTTTAACCCTAGCTCTGCCGGCACCTAGGGAAACCTAGCAAACCTATACATTTTTGAAAACTAGACACCCAGGGGAATTCAGGATGGGGTGACTTGACTGCCTCCCACCAGGTTCTGTTACCCAGAATCCCTTGCAAACCTAAATAATTGTCAAAAAAAACACATTTTCCCCACATTTTTGTGGTGAATAGCTCTGGAATCTGCGTGGATCCACAAATTTCCACCCACCCCGCGTTCCCCAAAGTCTTCCGAGAAAAATGGTACCTCACTTGTGTGGGTCGGCCTTGTGCCCGCGGCAGGAAATGGTGTAAAACGCAACGTGGACACACCTCAATTTCGCAGTGAAAAATGACCCTTTTTTGGCAAAGTGCCTAGCTGTAGTTTTCAAACCATAGCTCTGCCGGCACCTAGGGAAACCTAGCAAACCTATACATTTTTGAAAACTAGACATCCAGAGGAATCCAGGATGGGATGACTTGACTGCCTCCCACCAGGTTCTGTTACCCAGAATCCCTTGCAAACCTAAAAAATTGTCAAAAAAACACATTTTCCCCACATTTCTGTGCTGGAAAGTTCTGGAATTTGCGTGGAGCCACAAATTTCCACCCACCCCGCGTTCCCCAAAGTCTTCCGAGAAAAATGGTACCTCACTTGTGTGGGTTGGCCTAGTGCCCGCGACAGGAAACGGCGCAAAACGCAATGTGGACATACCTCAATTTCGCAGTGAAAAATGACCCTTTTTTGGCAAAGTGCCTAGCTGTAGTTTTTGAACCCTAGCTCTGCCGGCACCTAGGGAAACCTAGCAAACCTATACATTTTTGAAAACTAGACACCCAGGGGAATCCAGGATGGGGTGACTTGACTGCCTCCCACCAGATTCTGTTACCCAGAATCCCTTGCAAACCTAAACAATTGTCAAAAAAACCACATTTTCCCCACATTTCTGTGGTGGAAAGTTCTGGAATCTGCGTGGATCCACAAATTTCTACCCACCCGCGTTCCCCCAGGTCTCCCGATAAAAATGGTACCTCACTTGCGTGGGTTGGCCTAGTGCCCGCGACAGGAAACGGCGCAAAACGCAATGTGGACATACCTCAATTTCGCAGTGAAAAATTACCCTTTTTGGCAAAGTGCCTAGCTGTAGTTTTTGAACCCTAGCTCTGCCGGCACCTAGGGAAACCTAGCAACCCTATACATTTTTGAAAACTAGACACCCAGGGGAATCCAGGATGGGGTGACTTGACTGCCTCCCACCAGGTTCTGTTACCCAGAATCCCTTGCAAACCTAACAAATTGTCAAAAAAAACACATTTTCCCCACATTTCTGTGCTGGAAAGTTCTGGAATCTGCGTGGATCCACAAATTTCCACCCACCCTGCGTTCCCCCAGGTCTCCCGATAAAAATGGTACCTCACTTGCGTGGGTTAACCTAGTGCCCGCGACAGGAAACGGCTCAAAACGCAATGTGGACATACCTCAATTTCGCAGTGAAAAATGACCCTTTTTTGGCAAAGTGCCTAGCTGTAGTTTTTGAACCCTAGCTCTGCCGGCACCTAGGGAAACCTAGCAAACCTATACATTTTTGAAAACTAGACACCCAGGGGAATCCAGGATGGGGTGAATTAACTGACTCCCACCAGGTTCTGTTACCCAGAATCCCTTGCAAACCTAAACAATTGTCAAAAAAACCACATTTTCCCCACATTTCTGTGGTGGAAAGTTCTGGAATCTGCGTGGATCCACAAATTTCCACCCACCACGCGTTCCCCCAGGTCTCCCGATAAAAATGGTACCTCACTTGCGTGGGTGGGTCAAAGACCGGCGACAGGCAAGGCCCCAAAAGCTATTGAGGCGACATCAAAATTACATATCACAAACCAACCTGGTTTTGCATGGGGGTCCCATGAGTTTTGGCCGGGGCTCGGCATCCATGTAGGAAACCTACCTAACCCATACATTTCTGGAAACTAGACACTGGGGAGTCCAGCGAGGTATGGCTTGCGTGGGTCCCCCATCATTCTCCTACCCAGAATCCCTGCAAACCTCAAATTTCGTCGAACAATTCACTTTTTTGTCAAACCTCTGTGTGGGAAAGTTCTGGAATCTGCGTGGATCCACAAATTTCCTCCCACCCAGCGCTCCCCAGGTCTCCCGATAAAAATGGTACCTCACTTGTGTGGGTAGGCATAGTGGCTGCAACAGGAAATGGCCCAAATCGCACTGTGGAGACTTCAAAATTACCCATAGCAAAACTACCTGGTTTGGGGGGTCACCTGAGATTTTGGCCCCAGGCTCGGCGGCCATCTTGGGAAAGTACCAAACCCAAACATTTCTGAAAACTAGACACCCGGGGGAGTCCAATGAGGTATGGCTTGCGTGGATCCCCCAATGTTTTCCTACCCAGAATGCCATGCAAACCTCAAATGTAGTTGAAAATAACACATTTCCCACATATTTGTGTGTAGAATCACCGTGCCGGCACAAATGTCCTACCACCCAGCATTCTCCTTGTTCTCCTGAGTAAAATGATACCTCACTTGTGTGGGTGGGCCAAAGGCCTGTGGCTAGGAAGAGCCCAAAACATAGAGATTTAGAGTATAGCACCGAGAATTCTAAGTGCTACATTTTTTTAAAAATAAGTTTTTAGCCAATTCTGCTTTGGACACCCACACAAGTGAGGTATCATTTTACTCAGGAGAACAAGGAGAACGCTGGGTGGTAGGACATTTGTGCCGGCACGGTGATTCCACACACAAATATGTGGAAAATGTGTTTTTTTCAACTAAATTTGAGGTTTGCAAGGCATTCTGGGTAGGAAAACGTTGGGGGATCCACGCAAGCCATACCTCATTGTACTCCTCCGGGTGTCTAGTTTTCAGAAATGTTTGGGGTTGGTACTTTCCCAAGATGGCCGCCGAGCCCGGGACAAAATCTCAGGTGCTCCCCCCAAAACCAGGTAGTTTTGCTATAGGTAATTTTGAAGTCTCCACAGTACGATTTGGGCCATTTCCAGTTGCAGCCACTATGCCTACCCACACAAGTGAGGTACCATTTTTATCGGGAGACCTGGGTGAACGCTGGGTGGGAGGAAATTTGTGGATCCACGCAGATTCCAGAACTTTCCCACACAGAAATTTGACAAAAAAGTGAATTTTTTGGCGAAATCTGAGGTTTGCAGAGGATTCTGGGTAGGAGAATGATGGGGACACACGCAAGCCATACCTCGCTGGACTCCCCGGGTGTCTAGTTTCCAGAAATGTATGGGTTAGGTAGGTTTCCTACATGGATGCCGAGCCCCAGGCCAAAACTCATGGGACTCCCCATGCAAAACCAGGTTGGTTTGTGATATGTAATTTTGATGTTGCCTCAATAGCTTTTGGGGCCTTGCCTGTCGCGGGTCCTTCACCCACCCACGCAAGTGAGGTACCATTTTTATCGGGAGACCTGGGGGAATGCTGGGTGGGAGGAAATTTGTAGATCCACGCAGATTCCAGAACTTTCCCACACAGAAATTTGACAAAAAGTGAATTCTTCAGCGAAATTTGAGGTTTGCAGAGGATTCTGGGTAGGAGAATGATGGGGGACCCACGCAAGCCATACCTCGCTGGACTCCCCGGGTGTCTAGTTTCCAGAAATGTATGGGTTAGGTAGGTTTCCCTACATGGATGCCGAGCCCCGGGCCAAAAACTCATGGGACCCCCATGCAAAACCAGGTTGGTTTGTGATATGTAATTTTGATGTCGCCTCAATAGCTTTTGGGGCCTTGCCTGTCGCGGGTCCTTCACCCACCCACGCAAGTGAGGTACCATTTTTATCGGGAGACCTGGGGGAATGCTGGGTGGGAGGAAATTTGTGGATCCACGCAGATTCCAGAACTTTCCACACAGAAATTTGACAAAAAAGTGAATTTTTCAGCGAAATTTGAGGTTTGCAGGGGATTCTGGGTAGGAGAATGATGGGGGACCCACACAAGCCATACCTCTCTGGACTCCCCCGGGTGTCTAGTATCCAGAAATGTATGGGTTAGGTAGGTTTCCCTACATGGATGCCGAGCCCCTGGCCAAAAACTCATGGGACCCCCATGCAAAGCCAGGTTGGTTTGTGATATGTCATTTTGATGTCGCCTCAATAGCTTTTGGGGCCTTGCCTGTCGCGGGTCCTTCACCCACCCACGCAAGTGAGGTACCATTTTTATCGGGAGACCTGGGGGAATGCTGGGTGGGAGGAAATTTGTGGATCCACGCATATTCCAGAACTTTCCCACACAGAAATTTGACAAAAAAGTGAATTTTTCGGCAAAATTTGAGGTTTGCAGGGGATTCTGGGTAGGAGAATGATGGGGGACCCACGCAAGCCATACCTCGCTGGACTCCCCCGGGTGTCTAGTTTCCAGAAATGTATGGGTTAGGTAGGTTTCCCTACATGGATGCCGAGCCTCGGGCCAAAAAGTCATGGGACCCCCCATGCAAAACCAGGTTGGTTTGTGATAGGTAATTTTGATGTCACATCAATAGGTTTTGGGCCATTCCCTGCCGCAGGTACTTGGCCCACCCATACAAGTGAGGTACCATTTCTATTGGGATACTTGGAGAAATGCTGGGGGGTTGGAAATTTGTTGTTACTTTCTGCAGTGTGAACATTTGGGCACTGTGGGTAAGATAACTTGTTGGGATCCACAAGAGAGACATCACCATGCACTCCCATGGGTGTTTAGTTTACGACAAAAACTACAGTTGTTAGGTTATTCTTAAATGAAATGTACAGCTTGGCAGAGAGACAAAACAGACAAAGATTACTGCACCGCCATCTATTCCTCAAACATACACACACACTGGTTGGATTTGGCACGAGGGCGAGTGATGGTTCAGTATATAAAATTGTATTAACAAGAGATTTCACAAAAATGAAATGCACTGTCAATAATTGAATGGACAAAAAAACTGAACCAGTGACTCGCAGCTCGTGAGCTGTAAAGCCACTTCAAGGCACCAACCGCTTTACAGGCCATTCACACACCTTTCATACATGATACACACAAGACCATTCACACCACCAGGCACAAAACCAACACATTACAACATTCACAAAAAAGGACAAGGTACACCCTGCTTGACAAAAACAGAAAAGACACATTTTTATGCACAACCACCTATTCCTCAAGCACACATACATACTGGTTGGATTTGGCACGAGGGTGAGTGATGGTTCAGTATATACAGTTGTATTAACCAGAGATTTCACAAAAATGAAATGCACTGTTTCTTGAAAGGACAAGAAACTGAACCATTGACTCACAGCTCATGAGCTGTAAAGCCACGACAAGGCACCAACCTCTTTACAGGCCATTCATACACCTTTCATACGTCTGACACATACAAAACCATTCACAACGCCAGCCGCGGGCCCAGCACATTACAACACTCACACCAGCAGACAGCGCCATTCAAGGGCCCATCACTTTCACACGCCCACATTCCTGACACAGCAACCACACCAGCTCACGGATTGCGTTGAGTGGCGTTTGGCTAGCAGTGTGGGTAGTGACCAGCAGCTAGTCACTACTCGCACACCGCCAGCCGAGCGCCAGTCCACGCACACCGCCAGCCAAGCGCCAGTCCACGCACACCGCCAGCCACGCGCCAGTCCACGCACACCGCCAGCCAAGCGCCAGTCCACGCACACTGCCAGCCAAGCGCCCGTCCACGTACACCGCCAGCCAAGCGCCAATCAAAACACACCGCCAGCCAAGCACCAATCAAAACACACTGCCACTCCACGCACACCGCCAGCCAAGCGCCAGTGCAAACACACCGCCAGACAAGCGCCAGTACAAACACACCGCCAGCCAAGCGCCAGTCCACGCACACCGCCAGCCAAGCACCAGTCCACGCAAACCGCCAGCCAAGCGCCAGCCCAAACACACCGCCAGCCAAGCGCCTGTACAAACACTCCGCCAGCCAAGCGCCAGTCCACGCACACCACCAGCCAAGCGCCAATCCAAACACACCGCCAGCCAAACGCCAGACCACGCACACCGCCACACAAGCGCCACTCCACGCACACCGCCATCACATTTAGGATTTTTTTTAATAATAATAATAAAACACAAACAAATTGCAAATAGATACAAATCTACTAACACAACATCTGAAACTCAATACACTACACAAATGCCAACCTTGAAACTGAACCAAAAATATTAAACAATAGAGGCCAGGCAGTTCACTTTACCACTCATGGATGCTCCCAAAAATTCTTTTGCGTGTGGTACATTCTAAAACAAGCAGGCACACACAGCCCAGGGTTAGAAGGACACTCGGGGCAGTACATGCGAGTCTCCTTCCGCATACCTCTTCGCCAACAGACTCTACATCTCCTACTGGGAAAGTCTTTGAGGGTGTGGGAGGAATGTGATCAGGAAAGTGGCGATCTTTCAATCTAGCAACATCCTCCACCACTCCAACTCTAGGAACACTTGCCTGTTCCACTAAAACAAGGCTGCCTATTACAGACTCTTGAAACTTAGCAAAAGTCATCTTTGACTCAGGACAAGAATCCTGGAACACAACAAAAGCATTAAAGGTTGCCAAGTGGAAAAGATGGATAGCCAACTTCTTGTACCAAATGTAAGCCTTACGAAGAGCAGCGTAAGGTTCCAACCTCTGATCTACTCTGTCAACACCACCCATGTGCCTATTATAGTCTAAAATGCACACAGGTTTGCGCTCTTCAGCAACCTGACCCCAAACAGTCACAGGTGCAGTGCTTTCATCATGGATGGTAGACAGCATGTAGACCTCTCTCCTGTCTGAAAACTTCACAGCTAGAAGCTCCTCGCAACACAACGCCCTGCACTGTCCCCGCACAAGCTTTTTACAAACAAGTTCTTTTGGGAAACCTTTACGGTTAGAGCGGATTGTGCCACAAGCAACAGTGTCCACTTTGGCCAATTCCCTGAACAACCGCACACCAGTGTAGAAGTTATCTACATATAAATGGTGGCCTTTGTTAAAAAATCCTCTTCCAAGTTCCCACACAATTCTCTCAGTCACTCCAAAAGTGGACAGACAACCAGGGGGGTTAATCCTGGATTCCTTACCGGTGTACACTCTGAAATTAGAGACATATCCAGTCCTACTGTCACACAGCATATACAGCTTAATTCCATAGCGTGCCCTCTTACTAGGAATGTATTGCCTAAAAACCAAGCGGCCCTTGAACAACACCAAAGACTCATCCACTGCAATTTCTTTCCCTGGAGCATAGATCTCAGAAAATCGATCAACAATGTGATCAACGACAGGCCGAATCTTAAAAAGACGATCACATTCAGGGTGATCTCGTGGCAACGCTAAACCATTATCGACAAAATGCAGCATCCGAAGCAGAAGCAAATACCTATCACGACTCATGACTGCCGGAAAAATAGCAGTTGCCATCAAGGGACTAGTAGACCAATATGAAGACATTGATGGCTTCCTTAGCAAGCCCATCAAAAAAGTTAAACCCAAGAACTTCTTCATCTCTTCCAGATTTGTGGGAGTCCACCGGGTAGCTCTAGAGTGGGGCTTAAGACTGGCACTGTTGTCCCTCAAAAACTGTTCGGCATACAAATTAGTCTGCTCAACAATCTCTGCCAAAAACACATCGTCCATAAACAACTGAAAGAAATGTATCGGCAAAAAGTTTTCAGTATTCACTCTACACCCTGGAACACCAGTAAAGTCTGGCAATGCCGGCTGCACCATGCCTGGGGCAACCCAGAGGTCAGCACTTTCAACGGGAAGCCTTGCAGCCCCATGCTGCAGCCCAGGTGCCTCTTGCCGCACTATACCAACGGGAAGCCTTGCTGCCCCAGATGCCTCTTGCCGCACTATATCAACGGGAAGCCTTGCAGCCACAGGCTGCAGCCCAGATGCCTCTTGCCGCACTACACCAACGGAAAGCCTTGCAGCCCCAGGCTGCAGCCCAGATGCCTCTTGCCGCACTATCGGCACATCAATCTCCTCCTCTAACACAGGCACTTCATCCGCACTAAGAGTATCTTCAGTATCCGATGATTCCATGTGGAGAGAAAACTCACTGCCTGAATCATCCCCTGCCTCCTCTGACTCAGATGCAGAGTCAGTCTCTGAACCATGGTCAGAGGAAGACTCAAAAAGCATACCAACAACCTGCTGAGCAGTAATCCTGCGGCTAGCCATTATCCTTACTAAGAAAGGAGACTGCACAAACAAGTCAACAACAACCAACACTGTGCAAAGCAAGTAAGTAAAAAAATGTGTGCCTTTATCACAAAGATCTATATACTCAAAAACTATACAATTCACTTACAAGAGACCGCTACACTCACCAGCACCTACTCTGCAGAGACACAGCAAAAACGATATCCCACTAGAAAGAAAAAAAAAAAAACCAATTACTCACAAGACAACAAAATACACATCGAGCACAAATGCAAAATGTTTTTGACACTCAAAAAACAGAAGCCAAACATACTGCTATTATTACACCATTTGCAAAAAACAAATTCATGCAGAGAAATGAAACTCATTTACATTGTACAAAAAAACTCTTACCAAACACGTGCAACTACACAAACAGCAGAACCACCAGTAACGAAACCGCAACCTGGAACAGTCTAAAGAGCAAAAGCCTTCAACTAGAACAAAAAGGAGAAATAAAGCATTACAATTGCAATTCACAAAAAATAAAACAATTAACATTATAACACGCTATGTTACTACCCAAATGGTCAATCGGCCAGATGGGCCTTCAAATAGGGCTGAGAAAAATAGGGGGTGATCTTGCCCAAGGGATCGGGTGAGGTTGTCTGCCAGGCCAATCTGCCCCCAGGTGGGGCAGAAAACAGCAGACAGAAATTTGCCCCCTTGCAAAAGTAATAAATCCCTAGTGCCTAGTAGGGTTTTCTGCCTCCCCCTCCCGCCTAGGGCAGAAAAGCCAAAAAAAGGGGCAGATCTGTCCCCAGGAAGCAACCATGTCGCTTCCATTACTCGCAAAACAAAATCCCTGGTGCCTAGTGGGGTTTTCTGCCCCCCGGGGGCAGAAAGGGCAAAACTAGGCTGATCTGCCCCCAGGGGGCAGAATACACATATAAAAAAATCTGCCCCCTGGAAGCGACCCTTGCCCAAGGGGTCGCTTCCATTTTTATTTAAACTACTTCCCTGGTGTCTAGTGGGGTTTCTGCCCCCCTGGGGTCAGAAAGGCAAAAAACAGGCCGATCTGCCCCCAGGGGGGCAGAATTCCCATTACAAAATAAAATGGCCCCCTGGAAGTGACCCTTGCCCAAGGGGTCACTCCCATCACAATTAAAATAAACTCCCTGGTGTCTAGTGGGGGGCTGGGGGCAGAAAGGCCAAAAAGGGGCGATCTGCCCCAGGGGGGCAGAATGTCCAAACAAAGAAAATGCCCCCTGAAGCGACCCTTGCCCAAGGGGTCACTTCCATTTCATTATAAAAATGAATCCCTGGATCTAGTGGGCTTTTCTGCCCCCTGGATCCAAAAACGGCCGAAAAAACGGTTGATCTGTCCCCAGGGGGGCAGAAAAGTCTTATTTGAAAATTGGCCTCTAGGAGCGACCCTTGCCCAAGGGGTCGCTTCCTTTATTGAAAAAACATCCCTGGTGTCTAGTGGGGCATTCCTGCTCCACGATCGCGACGCTGTGCGCGATCGTGAAGCAGGAATGCCCTGCATTGAGACATCAGGGAGAGGAAATACTCTTTCCTCTCCCCCGATGCCTCAAGGCATCCTGTTACGGCCCCCCACCCCACCGGAGATGAAAAACCTACCTCCCTTCCTGGACGCGCTGGAAAGAAATGATTTCCAGCGCGTCCGGCGCTTCCTGGTGACGTCGGCGCGCGCTGTGTGCGCTGACGTCATGGGGAAGCGTGGGGGGGGAAGGGGGTGGCAGCGGAAAGTCTTCCGCTGCCATCCCCCTCTGTGGGGGCAAGATCGATGCCCCAGGGGGGGAGCGCCAGCGCTTCCCCCAGGGGCTGTGCTCATGACGGAGCGGTTCCGTCATAAGCACAGCCCAACCGATGCTCATGACGGAACCGCTCCGTCATGAGCATCGAAGGGGTTAATTACTTTCATATTTCACTATACTAATTCAACACTAATCCTTTATGGGTCCCGGAGTAGCGTGCTACTCGCCGAAAAAGCGCTTCAACACCTCATCAGGGGTAACAAGTGCTATATAAATACAAACCTTTTTTCCTCTTCTATCCTTCTGAATCCAAATAACTGACTAACCTATCCACCACTTTAATTACTTTCATATTTCACTATACTAATCTAACACTAATCCTTTATGGGTCCCGGAGTAGCGTGCTACTCGCCGAAAAAGCGCTTTGACGCCTCGTCAGGGGTAGTAAGCGCTATATAAATGCAATTACAATACAATACAATACAATAAACCACTACCGGATATTTTAATTTCTCCTCTCTAAGGAGCTGCCGTCTTCTCCAAGACATGGCTTCTCCAGACAACTTTTTATAGGTCTCGCGCAGAAATTCTCACAAACAAACACTGCAAGACTGAGACGCAGCCCCCCCCCCTCTCTATCTGCCTCCACAGACATCGACCAGCGCCACAGCACACGCAGTGGGTGGCTCGGTGGCAAATTGCTCATTTACGAGTTCACGTTTCCGCTCTCCATTTACAAAAGTAAACAAGCATTGGCATAGCCAATAGGTCTCGCCTTTGGGACCTTATAAGTGTCTGCCATAACAATTTTTTTATAACAAACCAGCATGAGAACAGGCAGGAAAGAAGTTGCCAGCAGTGCAAGTACAAAAAAACTAGAAGTCATTTTTATGTTAAAATCTTTTTTTTTAATGAGATTTTTCAGTTGTATATAATGTCGTCTTCGTTTGTATAAAGGTAACAAAAATGCTTAACACTTTTATTATAACTTTTCAACATAATGCACAGCAGCCACAATGCTCTACAACATAGCCAAAAGTTCTGGCTAAACACATAAGGTCCCAAAGGCGAGACCTATTGGCTATGCCAATGCTTGTTTAAGTGATAGTTTTCAAACATGATGAGCTGAAAAACGCACACCTTAACTGCCCCGACAATGATGGCATATGTAAATCATGAGGCAAATCAGTTATGTGCACCCTCTGAGACCTAGATTATAATTATACAATGGAACAACATAATAGTAAATCCCATACAAGTATTTCACGGTGCTCTCGTACGGTAAGGAGGCAAAGCGTAATAAACAGTTGCCTAGGATCACAATTCGGTTAAATAGGAAAGCCAGGATTAATCCCAGGTTTCACACTGGGCAATTCAACCACTTGATGGGTATCTTTCAATCTTGTTTTACAAGAAAGCTAATGCTTTGTTTGGCTCGTTTCTGGCCCAAGGATCTAAGCCCTTTGAGCTGAGCCAGAGTCAGGCATCTGGCTCTAGCTTAGTTAAAGCCTTCAGTGGCTCACCCCACCTCTATCGCAATGACAATTTAGGGGGCATAGGAAAGATTTACTTCCAATTTAGTTAAGCGGGAGTACAAAGTGCAGGACTCCCTGTTTTAAGATTCATAAATACGACAGACATACCAATGTGTTCAGAAAGTGGTTACCCAAGAGCACACAGGGTGCCACAAGAGAAGGCAGATATTAATTAAAAAACATGCCTTCTGGTGCTTTAGTTTAGGTCTTGCTCATTACACAACTGGGGGTTTAGTGGTTCCTATGGTGAGACTTTAATTACTCAAGAACTACTCCATCAGAGACAGGTGACCTGCCTAGACTTTGAATACAGATTTACCAACCAATATATTTTGGTAAATGGTAAAGCCAGGATTAAATGGCAAGTCTCCGTGCCAAGGTCAAAACATTCTCACTGTCCAATGTCTAGTGATGGAGGTTGCACGTTTGTGTCTAACCACCTCAGTGAAGTGCAACCTTGCTCGGGGGTCCTTTGCCATGGATTTTTTAAAAACACTTGCTACTTTAACAGAGCCCAATTCTAAGCACTCCCATTGTTTACAGTAGAGACTAAAGGCATAAAGAAGTTTAAGGCCTAAGATTCCATTTCATTCCATTAACCAAGTTACTGCCTTTGTGCACTTGACTCTCCAAAGGTTGCTGCAGCAAATAGAGAGGGCTTACTTAGCCCATGGAGTTGCAGAAGTACAGCAGCTCTGATTCAGCATAACAGTATAGTCACATCTATGACTTCTAGATAGGAGTATCTCACTCTAGAGGGCAGTAAGGAATGAAACCCTCAAAATAAATCCACGACTTGCTGTGCACACCATGCACATGCTTTGCTGACCTTTCGCCCCCTCTGCCAAAACTCTGTGGCACTGTCACCACACAGATCATACTTTTAGGCCTCTGGGAGCAAGCCTGCGAGTAACCATGGATTAGAACTAAAAACTACACTCAAACGAACGAAATATAACTTAAGGTAACATTCCTATGTACCAATATAATTTAACACCAACTCGAAAGTTGCGCCTGGTCTAAGACGAGCTCTGGAGGGTTTGCGAATAAAGGGCTTCCAAGAACACTGCCATAGTGCATTCCACAAGGGTCCATTTACCTTCGGAAACTGCCATCTGGTCCAATAGAGGAACTGCAAATATGTGCTTACCCAGTGATTAAATGCCAAACAGATTTTGTTCTGCAAAATGAGGGGCTGTGCGCCTTGAAGGTAACCAGGGTTCAGCGTCAAAGGATCCATTACATGCAAATTGATAACTTTACTAAAGTAAAAAACTGAAAGGGTGTCCTCCGTGCATGTAATCCCTGTTCTGCCGACCAATCAAGGAGATGGTAGTTGAAATTCAATATTGAAGAAATTGAAGCAGACACGGCACGACGCAGCATTCACAACTTGACTCGTTTGGCCGTTTTTCAAAGCGTGTAATAAAGCGAAAGATTTACGACACATCAGGGAGAGTAGATAATCGTAGCATGAACCTTACTAAACTTTAAACCTGGATCAATTTAAAAACCGATAAGAACAAAGGGAGGAAATACTCGCTAAGTTTTAGGAGCGTTGCCGTTATAGGTTAAGGGCCCCGTTCCATTTATAGTGAATTTGAGAGTCTTCGTTCGCGAGGGGGCACAGTAACCGACGGCCCCGTCCTCTGCCAGCTCAGCAGGCATAGGGCTGGGGCACGGATTGCCCCACTGAAGAATTGGCACTTTCTCCCAAAATCATACAATTGGAACAGGCATATGGATACGAGTCAACATGCATGCCAACATTTTAGTAGGAAAACAAAAGAAAAAAAATCCACACTCCGGAGAAAGTATTTATTTACCCCATTGACTTCTGTTGAAGCTATGCCAATTTCAGGCGGGAGACAACCAAAATAAAGCAGTTTTTAGCTTTAAAAATCGGTATGTATGCGTAAAGTTCGCGATATTAGATTAGCCTGAGGTCAGTAAGAAACAGCAGTAAACTGGCGTCTGTTTCCTCGTTTACCGCCTTCCCCTGTCCCCACCCCCCCGCAGAGTGCTCAACCACCGTTCGCAGTTTGCGGGGACGCAGGAACGCGCCCCGACTATGCCAGTGCCACGCTGAGGCAAGAACAAACTAAATGCTTTGCGCTGTCCCAGAGGCACACGCAAAATACGTACGCTATTAGTAAACGAACTTTAGAGGACAAAAAAAAATAAATAGTAGCGTCTACAGAGTAGAACCATAAATTATAAAATACAGAGTTGATATCTGAGCTTTCAGTTAGTTACAAGCAAGAACACTACGAAGTGGTTACCGACTATATTTTCTACTACAGAACTGCGTGGACAGCCTCAATGGAGTTTAATATACCAATTACCAAGAAAAGAAAAAACAAGACAAGCGCGCGCGCCTTGCACTAAAAGTAAAAAAAAAAATTGTCGGCAAAAGGGAAAGCGTTTCCCTTGCGGGAGCGAGCAGCGCCAGGAGCGATAATTGCTAACACATGGTGCAAAGCTCGCTCCCGCAAGGGAATCGCCAAACGTGCACGCGTTGCCATTGAAAGCAATGCAACGCGTGCACGTTTTTAGGGAGAAAAGTGAATCGATTCCAAAAGGTCTTTTTCCTATTCAGCGCATGCGCGCTGCGTAGGCTAGACCTAAAAAACATTGTCACTCACGCAGATCGTTCCAGATTCAGCCATGATTTTGCATGATAAACTATGGGGGAATGTGGGTTTACTCTCTTTTGGAACAGTAAACTGCAACTGATAAATAGATTTTTTCAAAGTTTCTTTCAAAAACAAGAGAACGGCCATTTTATGACTGTTCCTGGGATATGTAAACCGTCTGATTTCATGCCCTCACTGGCAGGCGCAATGACTCAGCTTTGCAGCCGCTCCTTTGCTCACTGAAGTCTTAGCTGAGTCATGACAGGAATCTCTGTCTCTGCCTTGCAGGCATTTCAGTCAGTAACACTGCAGCGCTCCAGCCACAAAGTTACATATTTCTTTTTTTATAAATTAGGAATGTGCACCTTTCCCCTGAAGTGGCGCTACCTTTGAGGTATTCAGCCTTGTTTAAACGGTGAATAAAATAAACACCAATGTTCAATGATGTGCTCCTATCATGTGCATAGTAATATTTAACCACTTGCTGTAGTTACACTTGCACTGTCACTTGCAGAACATCAGAGTGACACAGCTTCTAGTCTCCAGCAACATCCATGCATGTAGTCTTACCCCTGAAGAAGTGCATTCATGCTTAAAAAGGTATTCTCTACACTTCCAGCAATCTGTTGTGTTCCCTACTAATCAGACAACTTTTCTGGTTTGATCATTTCTATCTACATTTTCCATTATTTCCTCAGTAATGTAATAATTCCAGATGAAATTCACAGTGAAAGTGTGTTTTTATGTTCTTATTCGTTTTACTGCACCTTCTTGATCATGTTAAACTTTGATTTCAGGTTATTTGATAGACAGTCCTGTGCTTCTGAAAAGTAGTTTGGAGTTCTTGACTTGTTAGTGCATCTCCTTATGGCCCTGTATTCTGCCTCTGTTTTGTTAGGATTTACCAGTATGTATGAAAGGAGAAGTCTTCTTTTTCCCCCCATTTGGAGTTTAGAGAGGTCTGTTGGTAGCAGAGATAATAACTGAGGTGGGGAAGTTAATGAAGGCTTAAGCCAAATGTCTGGCTCAGCATTTTATATTTTAAGAGCAGAGTCGTTTTCTGCACGACGTGATCTGATCGGTCTTGATAAAACGGGATCAGACCACAGAAGGTATTTCTTGTCATCACCTTAATTTGATGTCTTGATGCATGAGTGTATTGTGGTTTTAATGCTGCGGCAGCACATTGAAGGATGTGAAGGGGTCACTGCTGGTGTTGTGACTCTTGGAGTCAAACACGACTGGACTCGGATTCAGAATTGCCTGGCAACAGACTATCCTCCTCTTTTCACCCTCCTTCCCTGTGTCTCCCAGTGTCTCTCACTGCAGAGCCTTTGCTTCTTAACGGGAGATGAATTGTCTCTTTCACTAGCTCTGTCTAGTCATAAATATGGTTCAAAGAATCCCTTCAAATGGGAAAAACAACACATTTACATTTTCACCCAAAAGGGCCGTTTACTACCACTCCCTCACTGTAGTGTTTTTTGCTACAAATAACTAATTTGTAAAATAATATGAAACATTATGTGGCACATTTATAACAATTATAAATGGAAGCACAGCTTACAGTGTACTCATTGCATGAACACAAGGGTAAAATGAACATGACAAGTTTTATAGGGTTTGTACATAGATATTTCTGGCTTAAACTCATTTAATGTTTAATTCCTTTACTTATTTGCTCGTATAGACTATTTACCTCTCCACGTATCCATTTTTGGAGCTTTGTTTCCAATATGAAAAATAAACCAAAGAGCTTCTATCACAAAGCTACACTGTTTTCACTGTACTAGTTTCTTTACATCAGGACTCAATATGGACATCCTTCCCAAATACACCATTGTCGTGTTTCAAATCTAATTTTTGACAAAATGTTCTTCAATGAGATACTGCATACCTGGTGACTTCACTGAAGTGTGTTTCTCTGAATCCCCCACAGGCTGGCAATCCTTGTAGCTGCTGTCACCTGGAAGAAAGGAGCCCTGCAAACAGCATAGCTCCACTAACCTTCAAAAAGCCTTTTAAGACATAGCTAGTCACAGACAACTCCTATTGAGTTTGGAAGTCTCCACTTATCTTGATTGCTCCAATGGCATCTTAATGTTACATAAATGCACATAACAAAATGACATCCGCTTTATATGCCACTGCTGTAACCTCTTGTAATGCATTTGACTACAATGCAACTATTTGTGGGCCCTGATGTGCACTATATCATGTATAATCCTATTCTTCAGTATTTTGCACATCTTTTACTGCCAGCCTTGCTTCTCATAAGCAAGGACTTTAAGTACAAAGTGCGTGCTTATGCACCGCTTGCAGGTTTTCAAAACACATAAATAAAAGGCATTGTCATTTACAATGCCAATTGCTCAAACTCTCGCAAATGCGAGACCTATTGCATTGCAAATGCTGGTTGTTTTTGTATGTGATTTTAAGGGAGCGCGTATGTGCTGTGGAAAGGGCTTTTGTGTTTTGGTTCCAAAGGAAAATGCTCAGTATGATGTATTGTAATGTAATACAGTACGCTTTGACGTTTTCATTAAAATTCTAAAATCTGTACATTTGTTTTTCCTTTCGATGTTGTTTGGTTTGCGCTACCGTAAAATTACTAATTCAATTTTGCGCCCACGCACTCATACGTGTTTGGGAAGCAAATATCCACAAAAGCTTATAAGTAGTACATAAAACAGGTTGACTTCAATTGGAAAACAACCGCTTTTTGTGAGGCATTTTGTGTGGCATGGGAAGGACCAGCTGAACTGTGCTTAATATTTAATTTTCTTTAACTGTGGCAGCAGCACTGCTTCCACTTAATATACTTTGGGGCATATTTACAAGCCAATATCGCCGCTTTAGCAGCACTTTTTTGCCGAAAAAGCAGCAATATTTTTATCGCAATATTCACAAGCTGTCGCTAACAGCAGTTAGCGACAGCTTTTAGGCGAAAACTACACTTTTAAATATCTCAACTTCTGTCAGCGATAAATAACGCTAATGATATGCAAGGGAGGCATTCCCTTGCAAAATCTGACGTTAACTCAACATCACCCTATTCACAAGGGGATTCCTTAATTTAAGATGACCCAAAAAAGTGGCTATAACTGCAACTAGAGGCAGTTTTTTAAGACCAGAAAATATCTGGTCTTAAAATGGAGATAACCATTGGGGCCTCATTTCAGCAGGTTTTGTTGCTGGACCGCGCTGCAAGCAATGTTGCTGCGCTGCCCTGCCACAAAATTACAGAGCAGGACTGCGCACCATCAATAAGATAGTGCGCATTCCTGTGCCCCAGTTATGAAAAGTGCTGCAGCGCTGCGACAAGACTGCGTTGCAACACTTCTCACTATGCCATGTAGCGTGGGCTTGATAATACCCCGCTAACATGGCAATAATATTCAGGGTTATGCAGCGTTAACTTTTCTGCCGTAAACTGACGTTGGCGATAGTTATCACCCTTCACAATGACGGGCGATAACTATCGCCAATGTCAGTTTACGGCAGAAAAGTTAACGCCGCCTAACCCTGAATATTATCGCCATGTTAGCGGGGTATTATCAAGCCCACGCTACATGGCGATAGTAACAAGAAAGGGGTGCTAAAATCCACGTTCAAATCATCGCGATATTAAATCCTGCGTTAGCCCGCGATAAGTGGCGATCGGACAATTATCGCCAGAAAAGTCGCATCATCACTCCCGGCGATATTGCCATGTGGATATGCCCCATGGTTCTTCTGATCTTGCTTTGGCAGTAAGGCCTGTGTAGATGGGTCAGTAAGCGCTGGGAATCTCTGGCTGGGTGCCCAGCTGTTGTGTTTGTCCTTGAAGTGTAAATAATTCTCTTTTCTGTTAATTTAAATGTCAATATGTCATTTAGAATGTAGATAATTTGGAACTGAGCCAAGGCAATAGCAGCCTGATCCTCGAGCTGAGGGGCTGTGTTGTCTTTGCTTCAAGAGTTAATAAATGCACTTAATTTGCCAACTGTTGTCTGTCTTGGAGAGAAAACACAGCACGAGCGCTGTATAAATGCAACACATAAATGTATTCTTTCTGTGACTGCAATAGGGCTGCGTCAGCCGATTCATTCCACAGCACATTTGAAAACAATGCAAAAATGTACACAAAGAAAACAGATAAAGAGAACTTGGAAACAGAGCGACATCTTGTTCAGAGCCCTCACCAGGGTAGCTGCGAAACACGACTTCTGTATGACAGGCAGGTGCTTATGTACTCGGAGCAAGGGGTACATTTGCAAGATCACAGTCGAACACCTCAATTGAACTGCCCTTACTTGTACATGGTGGGGGAACACTATTGCTGGGGCAGATGACAGGAAATTAGTTTTAAATCTCTTGCGTGGTTTGTCCTTGTCTTTTGTCTCCAATGTTGACGGTTCTGTTTCGTTTGTCTCCTGTGGGCAGGTGTGGGATTTATCTGCGAGGTGCTGTTATTTAATACTCAATAAAAATGAAAGCCCTCGGCAACGGAGTTCGCCAAAGCTCAGCCTACTGCCCTTCTATTTAATAACCAAAGAAAGTCCCTGTTACAGCATAAAATATAGTCAGGGCCACATTGAATTATGCGATTGTGCGGTTGCGGCGATTTTCGTATAATTATAGATTTGCCGCATTTGCCACATAAACCATCATCTGCAGTGTAATCTGCAGATTATAACAAAAAAATGTGTTTCTAGCACAAACGGTTCAAACATTACAAAAAATGTCACAGCTCCAACACCAACGACATCCAGCCGTCGCGAGACCTGTGCGACTCACTGGCCACCTTCTTCCACCGCAAAATCGCCGACATCCACGACAGCTTCAACACCACGACCGCCCCGGCAACCACCGAGACCACTGCCCCCACAGCCACCAACCGCCTGCTCTCCTGGACCAACATCAACGACGAGGACACCAGCGAGATCATGAGACACCATCCACTCCGGTTCACCGCTAGACCCGTGCCCTCACCACATCTTCAACAAAGCCAGTACAGCCATCGCGCCCCATCTCCGGAAAATAATCAACATCTCCTTCGAGACAGCAACCTTCCCGGAAAGCTGGAAGCACGCCAAGATCACCGCCTTACTCAAAGACCCAAGGCAGACCCCAAGGACCTCAAGAACTTCCGACCCATCTCTCTGCTCCCGTTCCCCGCGAAGGTCACCGAGAAAATCGTCAACAAACAACTGACCCGCTACCTCGAGGAGAACAACATCCTGGACCCTTCCCAGTCCGGCTTCCGCAGCAACCACAGCACCGAAACCGCCCTCATCGCCGCCACCGATGACATCAGAACCCTGCTAGACAACGGAGAAACAGCAGCCCTCATCCTCCTGGACCTATCAGCCGCCTTCGACACGGTCTGCCACCACACACTACGAACACGCCTTCCACGGCGCCGGGATCCAAGAGAAGGCCCTGGACTGGACCACATCCTTCCTTTCCGGCAGAACACAAAGCGTCCGCCTCGCCCCCTTCCGATCCAAGGCCACCAAGATCATCTGCGGCGTACCCCAAGGCTCCTCCCTCAGCCCAACGCTGTTCAACATCTACATGGCACCCCTCGCCCACGTCGCCCGACAGCACTAACCTCAACATCATCTCCTACGCCCGACGACACCCAGCTGATCCTCTCCCTCACCAAAGACCCTCACACCGCCAAAGCCCACCTCCACGAAGGAATGAAGGCCGTCGCTGAATGGATGAGGACCAGCCGCCTGAAGCTGAACTCGGACAAGACGGAGGTCCTCATCCTTGGTTCCAACCCTTCAGCCTGGGACGACTCCTGGTGGCCAACATCACTGGGAACAGCCCCGCCACCCACCGACCACGTACGCAACCTAGGGGTCATCCTCGACCCCACCCTCTCCATGACTAAGCAGGTCAGCGCCGTTTCCTCATCCTGCTTCAACATCCTCCGAATGCTCACGCAGGATCTTCAAGTGGATCCCCACCGAAACAAGAAAAACAGTCACCCAGGCCCTCGTCACCAGCAGGCTGGACTACGGAAACGCCCTCTACGCAGGAACGACGGCTAAGCTCCTGAGACGGCTGCAACGCATCCAGATCGCCTCTGCACGTCTTATCCTCGACATCCCCCGGCGCAGCCACATCACACCCCACCTGAGAGACCTGCACTGGCTCCCTGTCAACAAGAGGATAACCTTCAAGCTCCTCACCCATGCACACAAAGCACTCCACAACTCCGGACCAGCCTACCTCAACAGACGACTCAGCTTCTACACCCCCACCCGCCAGCTCCGCTCGACCAGCCTCGCCCTCGCCACAGTCCCCGCATCCGGAAAACGACCGCCGGCGGCAGATCCTTCTCCCACCTCGCCGCCAAGACCTGGAACACCCTCCCCACCAACCTCCGACAGACCCAAGACCTACTGGCCTTCAGAAGACTCCTCAAGACCTGGCTCTTCGATCAGTAGCAGCACCACCCCCCTCTTCCCCCAGCGCCTTGAGACCCTCGCGGGTATGTAGTGCGCTTTATAAGTGACATGATTGATTGATTGATTGACACGTGTTGCCGCGCAGGGGAAGGCCCTTTGCAAAGTTGGACTGGTCACCTTTCTGTTGCTTATTGCTATATATGAGTGTTAAACTGATTAACTAATGGGGTGCAATCAATGCCCAGACAGTGTTATAAAGTCTCAAAATGACGAAATAATAAAGTGATACTATCATAAAATGTGCTGCATTATGCCGCAAATTTTGGCTTTTCTTGCCGCACAATTTACTCAACGCTGCCTCATACTTTGGCCCTCTCCTGCCGCATAAATCCAGTGGCTCTGAATATAGTTCCTCATTTAAAGGCCTTGAGCATTTTGTTGGTTTTATCATCATTTGCAAATTTTTCAGTCGAAGGTACAAAAACATAGGGGGATATTCACAATGACGGGCGATAACTATCGCCAACGTCAGTTTACGGCAGAAAAGTTAGCGCCGCCTAACCCTGAATATTATCGCCATGTTAGCGGCGTATTAACAATCCGTCGCTACATGGCGATAATAACAGGGAAGTGCGGTGAAAACTCACGATAATATCAGGGCGATGGCGATAGTGAAACCGGCGTTAGCCGGCGAGACTTGGCGATCGGCCCATTAGCGGCAGAAAAGTGCAGTCCGTTTGCCTCAAGGATGCATAGCAACGTTTTATGTAGATGAGGAGGGCAGGAGCTGTCCTCGAGGACAGGCTGCCACGTGCCGCTGAGGCACCCTGCAAGCACGGTACACAGTCAGCATAGCACCCTGACTGCCTCACATCCACTCGCCCATAGCACGGTGTCAGCGCAGCACCCAGACTGACCCGTACTCATCACCCACAGTACCCAGTGAGCAAAGCACAATGACTGCCCGCACCTGCACCCAAAAAACATTTAGCAACACCACCCTGCAAGCATAGCACCCAATAAGCATAGCGCTACGACTGACCTGCACCTGCGTCCTCAACACCCCGTCACCCACTCCACCATGGTTGGCCCGCACCTGCTCCCACAAAACCCTGTCAGCCACAGCACCTGCCAGTAACAGCACCCTGTCAGCCACAGTGCACCCTGGGCCTCCACGCATCCTATGAGGCTCAAGCACCATGTCAGGGAAACAACCATAGCCCTGCTCGTGTCAGGCCTCTCAGCTTTGGCGCCACGTGAGCAGCCTCGCCCTTTCAGCTCTTTGGCACCTTATCAGCCACAACACCTTGTCAACACCAAACATTATGTTGGACCACGAAATCCATGTTAGATGCGTACTTGTCCGTCCCCACACCCTGTCAGTCCCGCCACCAAGTGACCCCCGCTCCCTAACAGAAGTACCCTGTCAGCCCTGGTGTAAGAAATGATTGATTGTAACTGCAATTGTATTTATATAGCGCATACTACCCCTGACTATGCGTCGAAGCGTTTTCCTGAAAGTGGCATGATTTTCCATAACCCAAAAAGGACAAGTGGTATATTAGAAAATGTTGTACTATACCTAATGACACCCTAGGCCAAACATAAGGAGCACATGACACCTGGCTTGCCTCTAATGGTTTGCTACTTTCATCTCATCAGGGCAGAAGACCCTAAGTACATTTTAGGAACTCACTTCAAATAATTGCCTCTCAATGCACTGATATCATCAATTCTACTAAAGTGACACCCTCCCACAATCCATATCCAATGTTTACATAATGTTTGTTGCATGATGGACATGTGAGACATTTTCTTGGCTAGGCTTGTGCACGGGCTCTTACAGCTAAGCCAGACCTTTGGCTCGACTGCGGAACATCTCTATTAATGTGCTAGCTCGCCCACCCCTAATGGCACAAACTCCATGCCCCCGGCTCAGGACCACAGCTGACACCTGACAGCGTGACTGCAGTAGCACGCATCGTTGCTCCCATGAAAAGGAGGCTAGATACGCATGTCAGCATTGTGATTGACTCAGGGGAGGGAGCCTGGCTGCCAAATTCCTGTTCCTGGAAGCAGGCGCAGGTGAGCAGGAGCTACTAAGACACGGGGCCCGGCTTCGAGGTAAGACTTCCCTCATTACAATATTTGCGACACCCGCTCACACACATCCCCGCGTCCACGCACCATCCAGTAATCTTTGCGGCGTTTACCACCTCACAGCTGTCCAGCCCCCCACTACCCCCCAGAACTTCTCAATGGTGGCCGCTGTGCACACATGCACAGCGGGATTAACACTCGTGTGCCAAAGGCACATACATATTTACAACGCATGACATTGCATTCCATTTCAATGCATACTAATACTAAGCACATTGCAACAGTAGGTTAGGTGTTGCATTGCGGAGACATGAACATCACTATTCCCACTCCAGCGAGTTTGCACCCCAATCCCAAACGTGAACCCAGAAATTCCTTTTTGAGCCCCCAATACACACCCAAAACTCAAAATTGACCCAATTGCACACCCCAAAATTCATAGTTTACCCCAAATCACACCCCAAAATTCATATTTTACCCCAAATCACACCTCAAAAATCATATTTTACACCAATTGCACACACAAAATTTCTAATCCGACATCCAATACCCATACACACACAAAATAATTTAAATTACCCAATTACTGACCTCACAATGTGTTGTTTGAGTTGCGTAGTTAATGATGTACTGCCTGCGTTGTACTGGACGTCTCTCATGCCAAAGGCAAACCATAGCCTGGCCCTTCTGCGTCCGTCTGCCCCTGGACCGCGCTCAGCACCAAGGAGCCTTCCTCTTGGACACTCCACCGCTACGACGCCAGCACCCTCCTCGCCATCAACCCTGGACGCCACATCGCCTGCCAGGACCAACATCTGCTCCGGACATCACCATCACTGACGGCTGCATTATCACCCGCAAGGAGCAGCCCGACCTTAAAGGGCAAGGCATTGCCATCACCTACAGAGGCACACTCCTACTGACCACGCACTCTAATGACCCTAGGGTGACCATGGACCACCTCAACTCCCAGATCCGGACAAAGCCCAAGCACATCCACTGCGGCACAGTCATGTGCAGGACCCCCGGACATTGTACCCCCATTCTCATATACCATTGTTGACCTCATTGTACCCCAGTATCTCCCATCCACTGACGACATCCTACTATGTGATCTCAAGTTCCACCTGGACAACCCCAGTGACTAGGACACCACCGCCTTCTTGGGAAGGTCACCAACATCAGACGCAAGCAGCAACTCACATCAACAGGCCACATAGCAGGACACATGGTCAAGCACGTCACCGCCGCAAGCGGGAGCTTAAACTTCAGCAACAACACAGGACTCTCCTGGACCAACAATCATTGGATACATCACGTCTTCACCTTGCCCACCGGACGCCAACGCCATCATCGCAACCCCTCGCAGCTGGATCAAGGCCACCGTTGGACGTCTCGTCAACTCTCTCAGCACCAACACTCCGCCACTGCTTCCAAACGATGACACCGCAGCGCACAACCAACACCGATGGATCACCAACAGCGTCGACATTCGGGCACCCCTCATGTACTGCACTGCGTCAGTACCTTCCGCCTGCCTGATGGCAGGCTTGAGGGTGACTCAGTGCCACAGGGATAGGCTGGCCCCATGCATTGCTGGAGTTGCGTCATGGTTGTGACACAACTGCAGCAATGCGTGAATTTAGCGCAGACAGATACGTCAGGATTCCTGACGTAACTGTTATTACTTGCGTCATGGAGCGCTGTCCAGTGAGTACAGCGCACCCATGCTGTTGCAAGAAGGGCGTAGTGAGAAGTGTTGCAACGCAGTCTTGTCGCAGTGCTGCAACACTTTTCATGACTGGGGCACAGGAATGCGCACTATCTTATTGATGGTGCGCAGTCCTGCCCTGTAATTTTGTGGCAGGGCAGCGCAGCAACATTGCTTGCAGCGCGGTCCAGCAACAAAACCTGCTGAAATGAGGCCCCACTGGTTATCTCCATTTTAAGACCAGATATTTTCTGGTCTTAAAAAACTGCCTCTAGTTGCAGTTATAGCCACTTTTTTTGGTCATCTTAAATTAAGGAATCCCCTTGTGAATAGGGTGATGTTGGGTTAACGTCAGATTTTGCAAGGGAACGCCTCCCTTGCATATCATTAGCGTTATTTATCGCTGACAGAAGTTGAGATATTTAAAAGTGTAGTTTTCGTCTAAAAGCTGTCACTAACTGCTGTTAGCGACAGCTTGTGAATATTGCGATAAAAATATTGCCGCTTTATCGGCAAAAAAGTGCTGCTAAAGCGGCGATATTGGCTTGTGAATATGCCCCTTTGTTTCTTAAGACCAAAACCAGATAGTTTTTTAATTAGTACACACGCTGTATTAATACTAAATTGGACAATTTGTGTAAATTGTAGGAATACGTACTCGTCACCTTTGAGAAAAAAGTTGGAAAAATATGTGTTTGTTTTTTTTTTTTTTGGCTGGGCGCTATCTTATTAATGTTGTGTCCTTGTTATTTTGTATTATGACAGTATGGGTGTGTAAACATATAAGAGGGATACTTTTAATTAAAAAGATTCAAAATGTATATATTTTGTATTTACTCTATTCAGCAGATTAGAGCATTACAGTTACAGCACTTTTTTCCACATATGTTGCACGTCTGTATATTTCGTGCAAATAATCAAATATGTTTTACACCAGTACACACGCTTCATTATCAATAAGTAAATAAGCTTTAGTGAGCACACACTTATTTTATTTTGCAACAATTTTGTAAACAGTATTGGCGTATTTTCTGCAGGGCACTACATTTTTCATGTTGTGGCCAAGTTATTCATGTTGTGGCCGAGTTATTGGTTTATTTAGCAGAAGTGGGTTGGGGGACACACATAAGAGGAAGACATGCAATAGAAAACATTGCTCCTGTGACGTGTTTGCAGCGGCAGGGTAAGGCTGAGCATACAATATTGGACGCCCCAGTACAATAATTGTTGCCAGTGCATATTAACCTTGAAGATGATTTTGTAGGATCTTCGTTACCATTTTGAAGAACCTTACATCCCATTTCTGTTAAAAATGTGCTGCAAAGCACCAGCTATAAATACTTAATTCAATTCTATCTGCGACATTTTGGCGCTGTTCTACATGAAGCTGTGCTGATCGGCGTGCAGGACACTCAATATCCTGTTCACAAGATGTATATTATTTTTTTAAAATCTTTATTGAGCAGAAAAAAAGGCATACATACGTCCAATACATTGATGTTACAGGTACTCAAGCAATGAATATACCCACTGTATGTGTTCATATTAACAATATTGCAAATACAACACAATTATGCCAGGTAGCATTACTCAGCCTGGCGACATACAGCCAGCATCTCAGTGGGGTCTCATAGTCCATTCCGGGGGTGCCTTGGGGAGGCAGCCAGATCTTCAGGTGCAGCTTGATTAGGCCTGTCCAGCGCCACGGCAGCCCTATGTCTGAGGTATGTAATGAAAGGTTCCCAAATGTCTGCGGGCCTGGATACTGCAGGCATAAGGTCCCAGTATATAGTGAGTTGTTCCTGACAGTAGGAGACATTTCATAGCCACACTGTATAGGTAGGCGTTGGCCTCCGACCCCAGTGTATTGCTACCCTGCGCTTCGCGAGTAGGAGCGTCACCGGCACGAGACGGCGAAGTCCGTCGGAAGCCTCTTTTACATAGCCAAGGAGCCAGATCAGAGGGTCTGGGGAGGGATAGGAGTCCCAATAATGTCACTGAAAATGCCACACACCGTGACCCAGTAATTTGCCACCCTCGGGCAGGTCCAGCCCAAGTGTAAGAACGTGGCTGTAATGTCGTCCATGTTGGACCACTCCACATTGCCCATGTTGATGAGGGGTGGTTGCCCCCCTCGTTCATGACCACTACGTGGTGTGTTGGGCTGGCCCAGCGTACGCTCGGCCAGCACGTGTGTTTACGAATAAATAGCCCAGGTCACGCTGGGCGGAGTCAGTGAGTTACTGGCTGCAATCGGACCCGCATGTGTCTCGACTCTTTGTGTCCTCTGCTCTAGGCCTTGACCTAGGACACTACACTGGCGACGAGGTGGTCTCCCCACCCCACCGTGACTCAACTCACCGGCTGTGCCTGCCGCCGGCACCGCCACCACGAGACTGCCCCAGCCGCGTCTCCCGCTTCCCTCGCCCGACGCACTGTGCTTTCCACCGCACGCCTGCTGCCGCTATCACGCAGCCCTGCGCAGGCTCCCGCGCGGCTCATTGCCGTCAATTTCGACAGCATCTACGGCCGCCCTGCTGACCGCGCACGTGTGCGTGCGGATTCCTTCGGTGCCTGCCGGCGCCCGGCCATCTCCGCTACAAACCTTCGGCGGCCCTCAGATTGGCGGTAAGAGTGACGCTGCCCACTCCCAGCCGCTCTCCTCCTGACGCTCTCCACGCCTGCACCTCCGGCCACAGCCCAGCTGGGTTTTTCTCTCTCTCTCTCTCCCCCCCCTCGCATCAAGGGCATTCCAGGCCGTCTCTGCCTAGCCACACGTGGCGTCCCAGCACAGCGCGCCCTCATCTGGCACGAACACGCAGGGTGTAGGCCGCAGTTGCCAAGACTCACTCTGCAGCGCCCTCTGGTGGCTGTGCGCACCCAACTGCTACGCCTCACCCCTCGCAGCCTCACTGCAACTGTCGAGGGTTTGCCGCCCGCACCGCCCTACGGCGCCTCGTTTGACACCGCGCCTGATCACGGGCCCTGCCTGCTGGTGTCCTACTACAAGTGCTCAGCCACCCTAATCACGCCCACTGCGTCGCCCACATGGCGTCTGTGCCTCATCTGGAGCCATTTGCCATCACAGGCCCCCCACCTTCCCAAGCAGCACGCTGGAAGGCATGGGTCGAGCGCCTAGAAACGTATTTCGACGCGGCGGACATCCCTGCTCCACGGAGGAGGCCCATGCTTCTTCACCTCGGAGGGGCGGACATTCATAAAATATCAAAGACCGTGCGGGAAGCAGGACCCCCAAGAAACTACGCCACGATGCGCGACGCCATCACAGCCTATTTCGAGCCTTTTGCCAACCCCGACTACGAGCGCTTCCTGCTCCGCCAAGCACGCCAACAGCCAGAGGAATCTGTAGATATCTTCTACGCGCGGCTGAAAGAGCTGGCAAGCACCTGCACCCTCCCAGACGAGGCAGCGAAATCCGGGCCCAGTTCATCCAAGGCTGCGCATCCTCCAAGCTGCGCGAACGGGTCCTGCAAGAGCACAACATGTCCATGAGGGACATCTTGACACTTGGCCGCTCCAAAGAATTGTCCAAGGCCCGCGCGGCGCACATGGACCCCAAGCCGGCCACCACTGTCAAGGAAGAACCAGTATGCGCCATTCGCACCGACATGCAGGAACCACGACAAAGAGCCACGAGGCCAAAGTCTACGACCCCCCAGCCGAACTCCCGTGGTCGACCATGTGGGTGGTGCGGAGGCCTGTTACCCCACGAAGGAGCCTGCCCCGCGCATGGCAAGACCTGCAGCGCGTGTGGGAAAGTAAACCATTTCTCCAAAGTATGCCGGTCGACACAGAGGAGGAAGCAAAGTGGCCCGCCACGGCGAGTTCGCGTGATTGAGCCACCTCCCGAAGGTTCCCCCAACAGTGACATGGACGACGATGAAGCCGATGCTGCCACGGTCCACGTAGTCCGAATGCTCTACCGGCCACCCATCACGCTACGCCCATGTGTAAGGTCAAAGTGCAAGAACATGCCATAGCTGCCCTCATCGACACAGGTGCCACCATTAATCTCATGGCTGCCAGCGTCTACCGGAGTTTACCCAACCCTCCAACGCTACGCCCTACCAGAGTACAAGTCTATGCCTTCGGCACCCGTTCTCCACTCACGCTGTGTGGCGTATTCCAGGCCAGTCTCTCTCATGAGACCGCACACCAACAGGCCAAAGTATATGTATCACAGGAAGGTTCAGGATTCCTACTCGGATGCCGCACCGCGCAGGATCTCAACCTGATCCACTTTGCATTCAACGTGCATGCCAACGACCTGGACCGCCTGCTACAAGGGTTCGGAACACTATTCGAAGGAATTGGATGCCTGAAGGGTCCCGCAGTCCGACTACACATCGACAAGTCCGTCGCCCCGATCGCCCTCCGTCACAGGAGAATTGCCTTCCACCTCCGCCCCAAAGTAGAAGCAGAGCTACGCCTTCTGGAGAGAGCGGGCATCATTGAACGGGTGTGTGGCCCCACCCCATGGGTGTCACCCATTGTCGTCGCGAAGAAACCGAAACAACCGGAAGCCGTCCGCATCTGTGTGGACATGAGGGTCCCGAATCTCGCAATCAAGCGAGAGCGCCACCTGACTCCAACGGTTGACGACATCATCGGGGAGCTCGCGGGCTCCAAGTGGTTCTCGAAGATGGACCTTCGCTCAGGCCATCACCAGATCCCGCTCCACCCGGACTCTCGCCCCATCACTACGTTCTCCACCCATGCAGGACTCTGGCGCTACACCCGCCTCAACTTTGGCATCTCCAGCGCTGCTGAAGTATTCCAAAACATCGTCAAAAACGTCCTCCAGGGGCTGGAAGGTGTGCTCAACGTGAGCGATGACATCCTGGTGCACGCACCCACGCTAGAAGAGCACCTCCTGCGTCTCCAGGCCGTGCTATCCCGCATCCGAGACAGCGGACTCACCCTCCACCGTGAAAAGTGCGAGTTCTTGAGGAGAGACATCAGTTTTTTTGGATATCGTTTCTCCGACAAAGGCGTTGGCCCCGACCCGGACAAAGTAACGGACATACAGAATGCTCCCACCCCGACGTCAGTGTCCGGTGTCCGCAGCTTCCTAGGCATGGTCACGTACTGCAGGCGCTTCATCAAAAACCTCTCGGACCTGACAGGGCCTCTCCGTGACCTCATCAAAACCTCCAGCCACTGGATGTGGGAAGCGGAGCAAGAGGAGGCATTCCGCCAAACGAAAGCTGCGCTCTCAGCTGACACGACGTTGGTGTACTTTGACCCCCGAAATGAGTCCCAGCTGGTAGTGGATGCCAGCCCCACGGGCCTAGGAGCGGTCCTAGCCCAGCAGCAGACCTGTGGAGCATGGGCCCCGGTGGCATACGCCAGCAGGACACTTACGCCCACGGAACAGCGCTATTCTCAAATCGAGAAAGAAGCCATCGCGATCCTGTGGGGATGCCGCCATTTCCACATCTACCTGTACGGGCACCCGTTCACAGTGGTCACTGACCACAAGCCCCTCGTCCCGCTGTTTCAGGGGTCATCATCGCGTCCTCCCCCACGGATAGAAAAATGGGTGTTACAGCTACAAGAATTCCAGTTCACCGTAGAGTACAGACCAGGCACCCGCAACCCGGCGGACTTCCTATCCAGGCACGCCAGACCTGTCACCAAGCCGGAAGCTGAGGAAGCGGCAGCAACAGAAGATTACGTGCGAATGATAATCGAAAGGTCCAGACCGCTCCCGATCTCGCTGGAGGAAGTGATACACGCCACCAGAGAAGATGACTGCCTCCAGATCGCCATCCAGGCAATCACCTCGGGAGACTGGAAGCGTTTGCAAAACCCAACACCATTCCGCACGACAGCAGCCCAAACCACATTAAAGGCTCTACATCAAGTGCGCCACGAGTTGTCCGTATCTGCAGATGGTTGTCTCCTGAGAGGCCCTCGCCTCGTCCTGCCTGAACGCCTGACTCACCAGGCAGCCCTCCTTGCACATGGAGCACACCAAGGGATTGTAAAGTCAAAGAACCGCCTCAGGAGCAAAGTCTGGTTCCTGGTTTAGATCAACAAGTCGAATCGATCATCCAACGGTGCCCAGTTTGCCTTGCAACCAGCCTGCCCAGCAGACCTGCGCCTGTGATCACCGAAGCAGGCCCCAACGCCCCCTGGGAAAGAGCCAGCGCAGACTTCGCCAGCTTACCGGGAGGGAAGTACATGCTGGTAGTTGTGGATGACTTCTCGCGATACCCAGAAATCGAAATCGTCTCCTCTACGTCAGTAGGAGAAGTCATTCCCAAACTTGAGAAGATTATGGCCACCCATGGCCTGATTGGAGAGCTCCGGACAGACAACGGTCCGCCGTTCACCAGTACTGAGCTACTCGAGTACCTGACCTCCCTCCGGATCAAACACCGACGGATAACCCCGAGGTGGCCCCAAGCGAATGGGGAAGTAGAGACGTCTGATGCGGACCCTGAACAAGACGATCCAAATAGCCCTAGCCGATGGCCACATCCTGGAACAGGCACTATACCGTTTTCTCCGCGAATATCGCCTCACCCCCATTGCACCACCGGCATCTCCCCGAGCCGCCTGTGTTTCGGTCGAGCAGTGACAGACACCATCCCGCACCATCCTGTGTGGGCAGAGTCCCCGAACCCTCCAAACCACTCCCTGGCATAGCGGATGAAGACCAACCAGGAGGCGTCCCAGAGGAGGCATACGCAGGAGAGCCCGATCACGGTCGGCGACCGAGTACTGGTGCGTGACCGCCACCCCGGCGGAAAGTTCAGGCTGCCGTTTGAACTGGATCCATGGACAGTGATCGGAATCAAAGGTACAATGGTGACGGCATCACGGGGGCACGAAAGTGTCACCCGCAACATAGCTTTCTTCAAGAGAGTCCCCGCTGACGACGCGGAGGAGTTTCTACCACTTGACGAGCAAAGGATGGCTGAACTGGACATTCCTCGTGATTCCCAGGGAAGGAACGGCCGGCCCACCGCCGTCACCGCGGATGATGACAGAAGCACCCCAGCTCCCGAGAAGGCCCAGGACAAAGAATTCAGGGGCAGTCAACCAACACAAGACAATGGCAGTCCTACGGAACCTTTGCTGACCCCCCCTGACAGAAACAGCCAGGGTCGGTACTGCCTGCGGCCCTACCCCAAGCCGTCCCAGAAGTATCAGGACTTTGTAGCCTGCTGTCGACCTCCAGGCCGAGAACACGGTGGCGTCGGCAGACCAAGTAAGACTGTTCCATAGATACCCTGTTTATTATCCTGGTGCTCATAACTGTTGGGTGTTTCTCATTTGTTTGGTTCATTTGTGTTTTGGGTAAAGGAGGAAATGTAATGTCGTCCATGTTGGACCACTCCACATTGCCCATGTTGATGAGGGGTGGTTGCCCCCCTGGTTCATGACCACTACGTGGTGTGTTGGGCTGGCCCAGCGTACGCTCGGCCAGCACGTGTGTTTACGAATAAATAGCCCAGGTCACGCTGGGCGGAGTCAGTGAGTTACTGGCTGCAATCGGACCCGCATGTGTCTCGACTCTTTGTGTCCTCTGCTCTAGGCCTTGACCTAGGACACTACAGTGGCCTGGTCACTGAGCAGCGTGAGCAATTCGAGTTTCCTAGCAGACCCATCTTGTGTAGTTGCGAAGGTATGTGGTACATTCTGTGAATGTATTTGAAGTGTATTAATCGCAGCCTATAGTTGGGGGATAATCGCTCTGTCTGGCCACAGCAGTATTCCTACCTGTCTGCCCGGATTTCATAACCCAGCTCCCTTTCCCAAGCCGCCCAAACTTTTGAAGTGTCAAGCATGGAGGCCGTCTTCATGATTGGATAGAGTCGGGTGATAAGTTTACGCAGAGACGTAGTAGTGTAAACGTACTCCAATGCTGCGAAGGTTGGGGGGGGTCATGAATGTGTCGTATGTAGCGTCAGCTTTCTCCATGGTGGGTAGTGATGCGTCTCAGAGTACACCTAGGAGAGGTTAGGCCGCTCGAAAGCAGATCGCCAGAAATCTACGCGCCAATCAGGCTTGGCGCTCTGCCGTCTCCCCGATCAGCTTCTGATGTCGAGGTGGGCAGGCTATCCAGAGGTCTCTCGCCCCCTGCACCCAACAGGGACACTCAGGAAGGGGAGGGTGGTGCGGCGTGTGCGTTTCTGATTTGTCCAGCATGATAGGTCACGAACCGTCAGGGAATCCCTCCAAAGCAGTAATGCAGCTCCCGGGTGTAGAGGTATCTCCTGTTAGGATCACGGTTATATCGCGGGGCAGAAGAGAGCCCCCACCAGTCACCAGCAACCACCTCAGGTCCAGTGTTGCCAGATTGGGCTGTTTCCCGCAGAAATGGGCGACATTTTTCCCATTTGTGTGGGGAAAAAACTACCCTGGCGGGATGCGGAAAGTTGGGCGAAATTTGCCCTTGTGTGCGCAAAAATAGGGGTTCCTGCGGAGCCCACAGAGAATCTGTTATAATCAGGGCCATCAATCATTCATACCGCGAACGCGCTACTTATGACGACCCTGCTTCTTGTTGATGGCCTGCCCCCAGAGAGAATGGACCAATCATCTTGCGAGGCGCAGGCCTGTCATAATTTTTTTTAACTTTTCCATTTGTCTCTCTTGGTGCAGGCGCGCAGCTACTCGGATTGCTGTGGTCTGGAGCTCGAGAGGAGGAGTCACGAGTGTCAAGGCAGGGCTGGCTGTCCTACCCTGCAGCCTGCTTCTGTTGCGCGTGGGTGTCCCTTGGTGCCCAGCAGGTGTTTTAAGGTGAGACTATGTACGAAGTGTACACTTTTTCTGCGCTGCTGCTGTCAGCTGCCCCCCCCCCTCTCTTCCTTTTATTCCCTCTCTTTCTGTCTCTCTCTCAGCTCCTCACTTGCTGAATCCGGTGCTTCAATAAAGGTCTCTTACCCTCTGTTTCCTCTACTTTCCTTCATTCGTCCCCAGGTGAAATGGATCCAAAAAAAGAAAGAAACACTTTTGTTGGAAATGTCGTCTTTTTCTTAAGTGCAGCCTCGGGACCAAGAGAAAAAACAGGTGCAAAATAGGAAAAATAAATAACTGAATGGCGCATCACACAGCAGTTGCAAAGTGGCCAGATTGTTTTTATTCTCACACAAACACATTAGCGCCACTTTTACAGAGTTTGCCATTGAAGCGCTACTTTCATTTTATCGTCATTCTTTGAACAATACTGTTTTCCCTGGGTGTGGTAGTGCACCATTTCAGGAGGTTCTGCAATACCTGGTTGATGACTGGAGTGGAAAATGTTTATTGTGATCCTTATCCGCTCTTTTCCTTATTTTTGTTTATAAAATGTGTACTGTTGCTCTATGTTCAGGGATGTGGGGGCATATTATCAAGCAGCAGCGATAATTATCGCTGGCCGCTCTTAGCGTGAGGATTTTTATCGCCGGCTATCGCTGGAAATTATCGCCATGCTAGCGCTGTATTAACAACGCATAGCGCAATGGCGATAATTATTCCAGCGATAGCGGTGTTTTCCATGGAACATCGCTGGTTTTCCAGCGATGTTCCATGGAAAACAGCGCTATCCTTGATGATAGTGCATGTGGTCTTAGCCACACAATCCACCCCCCATGTTAGGTATGCCTTAGTCAGGAATTTAACAGACGTTAAATTCCTGCGTTAAGGCATACTTAACGCGATTTCAAATATCGCTACCCCTCCTTGATAATATCGCGAAGCTGCCTTCGCGATATTATCCCATGTTGTTTTCACAGCCACGCCTCCTTTGCATCTCATTATCGATGCGAGGGTGTGAAAAACGGGCCCTAACTCAAGGAATCACGCGCTAGCGTGTCCTTGATGATAATGCAATAAAATTATCGCCGCTTTTCGCCCGAAAACGGACGCTAAAGCGGCGATAATTTTATCGCGGTGCCTTGTACATATGCCCTGTGGTCTTTTTAAACCATACTACTTATATTTTGTAAGGATTTAAGCAATGGACATTGAAACGGGTCCCTTCAGGGCCCTGTAGTCATGTCCTTAACATTTCAGGCAAAAACACTCATTAATTTCTGAATAATGAGTATAAAAGTGTTACGGTAGTAACCATGTTGTTCTGCTTACATTTAACATTCTTTAATTAATCTTACATTCCCTATGAGGGTTTGCTTTTTCCAGGATGTTGTTACTTTTTTTCAGGCAGCATATTACTCTTGTGCATAATTTGAATTGAGTCGCATCCAGGTGTTTGTAGCGGGCACAATTGGGATGTATCTGAAGGCAGTGCAAGTTTCTCTCAGTGGGACAGTATGGTGTTCAGTGGGGGAAAGGATGTGACAGTATGGCCAGAGCTGCCGAATTTGGTACTGGGGAACCAGGTTCAGCCTTCATGACCAGTCCACCAGACCACTCTCCTGAGGAAGCCCATTCCCATGCTAGACCTTAGAAACCCTAGCTAGACCTTAGAAGCCCTGGTGTCATAGCACCTTGAAGGTCTGTCCACCACAATCCATACTGAAGTTCACCTCCAGTCTTACAGGTAGGCCTACGAAGCAGCATACCCTAGAGCAATAGTGACTCTGTCACTGAAGTCACAGGTCCCTTGAGGCCAGTCCGCCTCACCCATTGGTACCTCCATTGGCCTTGTTTCAGCAGGAGTAGTGCAACTCACCAGGGATCGGCAATGCAGGATTTGCACACTCACCAAACTAAGGGGCATATTTACAAGGGAATGGCGAAGCGTGGCGTTAAGCAAACATTGCTAATGCCACGCTCCGCCATTCTGAAAACGCAGGGATGCACCGTATTTACAATGGTGCAGCATTACCCTTCATTTTCCCTAGCGCTGGCTCTAAACTCAGCTGCGTAGCGCCAACGTAGGCACCCTTGCACCATAGTGCAAGGTTGCCAGCGTTAAGAGAATGATTATGTGCAGGGTCTCCCTTCCTGCAAATAAAGAATCCAGAACAGCGAATTGTAACTTCTGTGTGCTGCACTGTGCAGCACATATAGAAGTTGCACATCATCATTTGTTAAATGATTGTTTATGTGCAGGAAGGGACACCTTCCTGTACATGAGCAATCATTCAAGGTGATTTGCTGTAATTTAAAGTTAAGAGCAAGAATAGTTAAAGCCCTGGCTGGGCGATAGGAGTAAAGTAGCCTCATGAGAGGGCCCAGACCAATGGTGGTTTGGGAGTGAGACAGTGCTAATGATGAAGGGGAATGGAGTGGGATGGAACTCGGAGAGTATGACAGTATCAGTAGAGTTGAGGGAGTGTTGGTGTTGAGGGCGTCGCCAACAGTTCTGGGAAATTGGGTCATTTTCCTTTCTGCTCCAACAGCCTTGCGTTCATCTGTACCCCAAACAAATTCATCTGGTGCTTGCCAAGACTAGGAGCTTTAGTCGAGCGCTTGCTGCAACACAATGGAAAGAACAATGTCCTCTTTACTTTTCAGTGCCAGAGTAAGTGGTCACGGTGAAGGGCTTTAGATTGGAGGGCAGGGAATCGGTCAGAGTAGGTGACTGTCTCTTTTCTGGCCTTTCCTTGCATTTTAACTGGAAAAGTGTGGAACTCTCATCTTACTGTAGCAACCCTCAGTTTTCTCACTGTTGCTTCACATTAACGAACACTAGTTTTGCACGAAAACTGTGTTTCAGATTTGTCTGCTGCAATGTTTATTTTTGCTGTTGTCCCATACTGTCATTGTGAAGGAGTTTTTTGTTGCTGAATATCTTCAGACAAGTACATAGAATGTTAAGCAGTGCCAAACAAGTTGTGTTGCAATTACTTTAATACAAGGGGATGTTTCTTAATATGTAGATCATTGTGTAGTGATAATTCTGCATAACCTTTCCAGTATTCTTTTTTGGAGCCACATTGTTGAGATAGCATTGAAATTCCTATCCATAGACATAAAGTGGTTTATAATCTGTTTTTGTAGAGGTAATTCATGAATGCCAGGTTCAGGTTTGGTTGTGTGGTGACAGAACTACAAGATGAAAAGTCAAAGTGGTGACTGGTCTTGAAAATGAGTATTTATTAAAACAGGTGCCCAGTTAGCTTCCTCCCACTATCTACCTCCGCCCGCCGACCTCGGGGCAATAGCTCCTCACCTGTGGTCCCCAACCTCAGTCCCGGTGTGTTTCTTCTCGGGCCGTCTGCGCGGCCTGATGTGCCATCCCAGTCTCTCCAGCAGCAGTTTTCCTCCGGCTGGCTTCCTCAGCCGCTCTGCCACGAGTTCGGCCTGGCCCGCCCACCAGGCCGCAGGCCAGCATTTACTGCACTGGGACACCAGCAACTCGGTCGATGGGCGTAGGCTCTCCAGCACTTCCGCAGCTCCCAGGTAGGCAGCACTGTATGGGGTTAGTAAGCCGCCCCCTGGCCCGACGGCAGTGCCACCACCGCTCCGCCTGTGGCCCTCTTGTCTCGCCATGCAGGAAGCATGCAGGCCCCAGCCTTCGCAGGATCTCTTCGCTGTCACTACAGGGGTAAGTTGTCAGCCGATTTTATATGTTTCGTGCCCCCCCACCACCCCTTTGGGTATAGCAGGACATGTAGAGCAGCAGCGGAGGCTGCGTAGAGCCTCTCAGCCCCCAGGATGATGATGGAGTATTCGCTTGCCTGGCAGAGCCCACTCAAGGTGCGGCCATCTTGCAGCATGCGAAGCCACGCCCCCCAATATTCTTTTCTTATTAATCCGAGTTGTAGCCTGGTAACATGGCATGGGGACATTGACTGGTTTCATAGATTAAGGCATAAGGACCGGCCTATGAAAAACAAAAGCTGGTATGTTTGGAAAAGATAAATCTTTTAAGCTAACAACTACGCAAAAATAAGGGACAATAATGGAAGCTGTTTAATTTGATAATAAATCAATGGAAGCTGCGGAACCAGCAAACTTCAAATACCTGGTGTAGGCATCCAAGGGCTATAACAGGGCAACTTTTGCTTAGATTATGTGTTTGTAGTTTTGTTTACGCATTGCTCTTTGTAAATGTCTCAGTCTTTATTTTACAGTACTTTAAATTAAAGGTTGTTTTAATTATTTATAATTCACTTTGAGCGCGGATTTTTATTTTACCATTTTTTTATGGTTTTCTCAAAGAAGCTGTACAGCTCCTCTTATGCCTTCACCTTTATTTAAATGTGATCATATTAAAAAGAAGTGGGGCGCAATAGCAACAACATGTTCTTGGTATGCAAATACTTTCACTGTTTGTGATGTGAAGCACCAAAAGGATGTAGCCACACATGGAGATAAGCGTAAAAGGTCCTTCAGGGAATTTATTTGAAGTAGTTCTGCTTTAATATATAAGCGACTTAATTGGAGTATCTATAAAAATAGGTGTCTCAGAGGCAAACTGATTGTGGTAATGTTCTCAGTTGAGAAATAGAGTTAATTGCTTTAAATGACAGGATGTTAAACCATCCACAAAGACATCAACCTGGCACCCAAAATGCAAAGTTAGAGTGTGTAACTAATTATTTAGGCTCATCTGGTGGAGTATTGTGGTGGTTTTAATTGCAACATTGAAAACATTTGTTTTGGGCAGATTTCAAGCAAAGGGATTAAAAATAGTATTTGCATGCACTTCAATGTATAAAGAACAAAAAGGAAGAAACACATTGGGGCATATTCTCAAGGAGCCATCGCCGATTTATCGGCACTTTAGCGCCGCAAAAGTAGCGATAGACTTATCGCCCTATTCACAAGCTGGTGCAAACTGTCGACATCGCCAGTTTTCCTGTCGCAAAACACATCGCCATGGATGAGAGCGACAAACAACGCTAATGACATGCAGAGTAGGCGTTCCCGTGCACAAATACACGAAAACACCACTTCGCGATATTCTCAGCGACCAGCCAGATCTGCGATGCCGGACAAAAACAGGCGATAAGGTGCGTTAGCAGCAGGGACTTAACACCTGCTCATTACTGGTCTTAAGTAGGACGAAAACCTGCAGTACAGAGGGAGCCCAGGCCAGAGCCACATCTGAAGACCAACACATGTCATGGATCTAATGAACATGCAGCTCGGAGACCCAAGAGGTCCACAACACCCACTGCCACCACTCCTAGGCCCCCCCCCTCCGGACTACCACTGAGGCAGCGCAGAACAAGTCAGCTGACCTTCCAAAAACGGCATGGCCCCTAGGCCACACAATTGCAGAATGTGGGGAGAGGTGGGAACCAAGTATGTGTGAAGGAGGCAACTCACCCATGAAAGAATGTACACAATGCCAAGTGTGGCGGTGATGTGCTGGACAGACTCCAGTATGCAGAGCACAGACATGTCCCTGTGGACACATACTGCTGGTGTGTGCAGTGTTGTGGACAGTGGACGCAACCATCTTACCTCAGGCAGTGGGGAAGACCTCGCTCATGTAGCTGTGTTGTCCCCCCCTGTACGTGGAAGCGGAGTGGGCTGGTCCGGCGTACGCCACACCAGCGTAGGAGTGTGAATAAATAGACCGGGGCTCTGGCCGTGGTTCACTTCCGGGATGGCCAACGTGTCTGCCAGGGCGGCGCCCCTCACCCTGCCACGAGTCCGCCGCCGTGACCGCCAGCCTCCTCAGCCGATCGCTGCCTTCCGCGACACAGGCCCCCAGCGCACCCAGCGGCACAGCACCGCGGAGTAATGTGTGCGCTGACTACTGCCTTCTGCCTACACTGCGGTCAGCAGGGCTCACAATTCAAATTGAGTCTTGATTTATTTATGGCAGAGTCCAGTAGGCAACAGACATTGCTTCCAGGGCGGCACGCCGGGACAACGCATCATCGCAGGCCGCGCCCCCGCCGAGCGCTCCAGGTGCCACTAACTCTGTGCAGCTCAAGTCATCGCCACGTGGCTGTGGGCCCTTGCGGACCGCTGCCTCCGGCCTACACTGCGGTCAGCATGTCCCCCAAGTCAAACGACACATCATCGCAGGCCGCGCACCCGCTGAGCGCTCCAGGTGGCACTAACTCTGTGCAGCTCAAGTCATCACCACGTGGCTGTTGGCCCTCGCTGACCGCTGCCTCCGGCCTATACTGCGGTCAGCAGGGCTCACAATTATAATTGAGTCTTTATTTATTTATGGCGTAGTCCAGTAGGCAACAGACATTGCTTCCAGGGCGGCCCGTCCGGACAACGCATCATCGCAGGCCGCACACCCGCCGAGCGCTTCCGGTGCCACTAACTCAGTGCAGCTAAAGTCATGGACTCTTTATGATGTAATCTTTTGTGTGTGAGTCCAGTTCTGGTCCCCCTACCTCAGTGCACTGCAAGTCATGGACCCTTTATGATTGAATCTGTGTGTGTGATCCGATGATCACTGTTCTAGTTGTTGCCAGCACCAACCACTCCCTGAGGGCTGGCTTACACTCACCCCGCACCCATCCAGCACAGGCGTCACTGGACATATGACCCTGGTAATAAAAAGGGGCCGGGCGCACGTGCCCGTAGCCAGTTCCACCATACATCTAATTGTGTCCGTGTGGTCGTTATGTATGCGTGATGGCCCCTGGCCCTACCACATCACATCGTGCTGTGGACAGCGGACGCAAGCATGTCACCTCAGGCAGTGGGTAAGACCTTGGACATGTAGCTTTCTCCTCCCCCCCTGTAAGCGGAGTGGGCTGGGCCGGCGTATGTCAGTCCAGCGCAGGGGTGTGTAGAATTAGCCCAGGGCTCAGGGCGTGGTTCAGTTCTGGCCTGGACAAGGAAGTCACCAATGCATGTGTCTCTGTTGTAGTGTTGGCACCACCCGGCCCGCAATTAACAATGTTGCAATGTAGCATGCACCCAGAGGGCGGTCTCGCACGAACGGAGAAATGAAGGAGCGCAAGACTGCTCGGGGTCTTGGCTCATACATGCCAAGTGTTGTGTGTATCTGCATTGCCGCAGCATGAGCCAAATGCCTAGCCTTAATCGCAGCGCGGGTTCAGCCAGGCATGAACTCTACATCTGTGTCCGCACTATCCTTACCATAGGCCTACACTCACGTGGCCGCCCACCTTCAACGAACAACATCACAAGGTCGTTGTCAGGCTTGTGGACATGCACAGACAGGCATGACACTGTGTAGAGATGACGCTGGGAGACGAAGCAATGTTTAGTCCAGTTTTAATGTGGAATCACTACACAGCCCAAACATCGAGGCAGACCAACACCAGTTTCCAACCGCTTCCAAGCCCTTTTCAAATCCTAGTCCCATCTGACAATAAAGCACCTAGGCAACACCTGAACATTCTACAGGATGTCACCAACATGGAACACAGGGCATAGAACTACAGCTTAAGGCTGTAACACATCTAAAGAGGGATATAACATACCCTCCTTTCTCCTTTAAAAAGAACAAAAACAAAATAAAAAGAAAACAGAGAACATAAAAAAACATTAGTACACATCATACTGAAGAGGATAAATAACACAAGCCTGGTAGTAAGACATGACACAAATTGTACCATGACATTTCACCTCCGGTACCTTTTGGGAATAACCCTTGTTCTTGCACTTCTCCTAAGTGGAACCTCTGAAGGTCCACTAACCTCTGTATCGGGAGAAAACGACGAAGTGACATTTTTAATTTTTACAACTTTACATACATTCCACCACTTTTCCCCTTCAACTTGAATAGCATTCCTTCCCACCTTAGTGACAGAAACGGGTGGACCAAACTTGCTCTCACCCTTCTTGACGTGAAAAGGAGACTTAATGCGTACCATGTCCCCAACTCCAACGGGAACCAGCTTAGCACTTTTCTTTTTGTCAAACCATGTTTTTTGTTTGAGTTGTGAACAAGAAACATTTTCCCTTACCAAATCCATAAGAGAATCGATATCAGGCACCCCTTTAATCCACCTGTTCATCCAGGCAGGTTTGAAGTTAGTATTCACTTTTCTCCCTCTTAGGAGCTCAAAAGGAGAAACTTTTGTAGTAGAGTGGGGAGTTGTCCTATAGAACCATAACATGCTTTCCAGTGAATCAAGAATGTCGCAATTTCCTGCTTTGGCCCACCTAATGCAATCCCCCACCACCCTATTCATGCGCTCAACAAGCCCATTGGATTGGGGATGGTAAAGTGAACTCCTTACATGTTTGACATTACATGATTGTAGAAAATTACCAAACTCTAGACTAGTGAATTGGGTACCATTATCTGTTACAATGGTCTCCGGCAACCCCTCCCTCATGAAAACATCCTTGAGAAAGGATAAGACGACGCTAGTGGATGTCTCCCTGACAAGTTTTATTTCTGGCCACTTTGAGGCATAGTCAATCAGAACCAGCACAAAACGACACCCTCCTGATAATATATCAAGAGGTCCCATGATGTCCAAACCCACTTTGGACCAAGGTCCAGCGGGACATTCGATGGGAATAAGCGGGGGAGTAACTACTTTCAATCCTTTATCCGCCGACCGGCAAATGCGGCACAAATCTACAACTTCATTGATCTCCCCGTCCATAGAGGGCCACCAGAAACATTCCCGGATACGTCTCTTAGTGAGTGTGGACCCTAAATGACCCTCGTGGGCACCAGTGATAATACCTCTCCTAAGACTTAGTGGAGGAATGAGTTTGTCAGCACAAAGCAAAATTCCACCCTCCAAGGAGATTTCTGATTCAACTTTCCAAAACGGCTGTAAGTTTTGAGGAAGGACCCGCTCTCTGGGCCATCCAGTTCTAACAAACTCACAAACTTGTTGCAGAACGTCATCGTCAGCAAGAGCCTTCAACCACTCGTCTTCTGTGCCAACACCATGCTCTAGTAAATCAATTGAGGCTATCAGACAATCGTCGGAATCCTCCTCCCCACGGTCAGCCAAATCTCCGTCCCTTTTTCCATCAGCTATGGGAAAGCGAGACAAGAAGTCGGCCCTGACGTTCCTGCCACCAGAGACATGGACAACATCGAACTGGTACTGCATAAGCCGTGACACCATGCGAAGGATTCTAGGAGAACAGCATTTCCCAGTGCCTGCACCAAGTATATTAACCAAAGGCTTATGATCGGTTCTCAAAAGAAAACGCCTTCCCCAGACATAGGGACGAAACTTTTCAATGGCCCACAAACAGGATAAAAGTTCCTTCTCTATAACGGAGTATTGTAGTTCACTGTTCCTTAGAACCCTGGAAGCAAAAGCAACCGTATACCCAGTAGTGTTCTCATCTTGGGTCAGAACTGCCCCTAACCCAACTTGACTCGCATCCACCGTTATGCAAGATGGCAAACTGGGGTCATAAGGCTTTAGAGCAGAACTATTTTTTAAACAATCCTTAACGGAGCTCAAAGCGGAGGCGCATTCATTTCCCCACACAAAACTTACTCCCCTTCTGAGGAGAGAACTGATGGGGCGTACGAGAGTGGCATAGTTGGGAATGAACTTTGAATAGTACTCCAGAAGTCCAAGCAAAGACTTGACTCCTGTCTTATCGAGTGGGGCAGGAGCATGAGTGATGGCATCTAACAATCCTTGTCTAGGCCTGATCCCTTCCCCAGAAATAAGGTGACCCAAGTATTCAATCTCCTCACAAAGGAATTTACACTTATCTGATTTGACAACAACCCCACGCTTCTTGAAGATTTCAAGAACCTTTTTGAGTATATTTTCGTGCGAAGGCTCATCTTTAGAGTGTATTAACACATCATCCTGAAAGACCAGGACCCCTTCGATACCTCCCAACATGTTTTGCATGACACGTTGGAAAACGGACGCCGCAGAGGCAAGCCCGAACGGCATCCGTTTGTATTGGAAGGTACCCAATGGTGAGACAAATGCCGTGAGAGGTCGTGATTCTGGATCTAGCTCTACCTGATGATATGCACTGGGTAGATCCAGTTTGGAGAAATAGCGCGACCCCCTGACACATGCAAAAAGGTCATCAATTTTGGGCAAGGGATGAGAGTCGACCCAGATCTCTCTATTGAGAGACCTCAAGTCCACACAGACGCGGAACTTACCACATTTCTTGCGCGCGACGACCAAGGGTGATAGCCAAAGAGAAGACTCTGTTGGTTCGATGATCCCTTGGTCGCACAGGGACTTGAGTTCAGATTCAAGATCATCTCTCACACTGAAAGGTACGCCCCTCAACTTATGTTTTATTGGAACCGCTCCATCCTTTACGACAATTTTATGTCTGAATCCTAGAATGGTTCCGAGGTTCCCTGAGAAAACAGATGGAAAACGTTCATTCCATCCTCTTAAATCATGTTCGTCTGAAACTACCAGAACTTGTTCTGACGTACCTGGTCTGAGGATCATTTTGAATAGACCTTGATGATACCACCCCACAATATTCAACCCCTTGACCGCAACATAGATTTTTCCCCAAATTTTCCTTTCCTTGAAAATAAGTTCGTCCTCGATGAACCCAAGGAGGTCAATTTTACGTCCCTCATACGAGACAGGAGAGCGATCAGGAGGCTGGAGAGATCTATCTCCCCAAGTCTCATTGAACAATTTCTGTGTAATCATGGTAATCCTAGCCCCAGAATCAACGAGAAGATTGAGTGGTTTACCTCCTACACAAATTTCGACAATGGGGTCAACGCACTCATGGGATTCATGTACATTGGAGATAAAATCATGAGAATCAACAATTACAGAGACTACATCAGAATCAGACTCTTGATCTGATTCTAAAACACATGCTACAGTTCTTCTCCGATTTTTCTTTTTCAAGCAAACTTTTTCAAAATGTCCTGTTTTTTTACAGTAATTACAGATGGCATTGGCCCCGGGACACTTTCCCCCTTTTTGATGAGGTGGATTCCCACATCTGTAACACATATGCTTGAAGTTCTGGAACTCTTGTTTGAAGGTTGAACCCCCTTTGACCGCATTCGCGTTCTTTGAAGAACTGTATTTTGAAGAATTTTGTTGATATGTAGAATACCTGTTCTTATTGTTTTCAGCCACACTATTGACGGAGTCAACAGGTTTAACTTCTAGCTCCTTCAGTGAAACCTGAGAAGTCTCTATGCTCTTCGCAATTTTAATGGAATCTTCCAAAGAAGGATTAGCTAAGGACAACAATTTTTGCCGAATCTGTTTGTCTCTGCAGTGGCACACAAACTGATCCCTGATCAACTGGTCCGTAAACACATCAAATTGACAGACGGCAGCTAGCATACGTAATGCAGAAATGTAGGAATCTACATCCTCACTTTCACATTGTTGTCTCTTTAAGAACTTGTGGCGTAGAACCATTAAGCTAGGTTGTTTATCAAACCTAGTTTTGAGTTTGATGATGGTGTCTTGGTAGACGTCAACAACATCTTCTGGAGGATGATTGATTTCCGGAAGGTGCTTAAAGATCGATCTACCCTCGAAACCCAAGGAATGGAGTAGTAGGAATTTTTTGCGATCGTTGCTAAATCTTGACGCACCAATGGCACCAAGATAGGTTTGAAAAGCATCAAACCAAATCTCCCACTGAACAAGGCTGTAACACATCTAAAGAGGGATATAACACACTGGTTTGCCATTGGAGTGCAAGTGATGCAACCGCGCAGCGTACACAAGTGAATAGGCTCGGGGGGAGGGAGGAGCAGCTGTGAGGCAACGTAACACACAGTGATGCCGCTCACTTGCGACATGCAAGTCATGCCAAACATGAATCCCAAAGTCGCACACATCCCACCCCACACCCAACTAGCCACATCACACTTCATGAATGCAAGCAGATGACAAACTGACATTAGGGATGAAAGCTCCTTTGTCTGAACTATCAGGTGGAAGCACATCTGCACATCCGACCTTGGAATTGCATGTGCCCGGCACCCCCTGAGAGATACGATAGCAGTTGAGGACGACTCCCACACTATGCACAGCCCGACGACAGACCAACGTATACACACCCCACACACAGAAGTCCTTGCTCGGAGTTATCTTGCATGGAATGGCCTTCACACTTACTCCCACTCTATCCCAGGCGTACAACCGTTGCACACTTAAACAACTCATTGATCCGAGCTGTGGCATTTCATCCACAGAACTGGCGCAGCTCAGAACAGTGCCGCTTCAACCAGGGCCACTAACTCAATGGCAGAACATCCGGGACACATGCACAACCCCTGTCACTTGGAACTGTACCGTGCACGTATGCTGCATTTACTGGGGGCACTGCCATTGGTAGTGCTGCGGGTCAGTTACCGGCTGAGCTTCTTCCTTGCCAACGTCACCTGCGTTCAGCCTGTGTTGCATTGTCGATCGTGCATATTCGAGTGGTCCATGGATGTCTGCCTATCCAACAGGACGGTAGCCGAACTGGATTTCGACATGTGTGTGTGCCCCCTGTTGGCCAACGACCAGGAGTGTCACCGTGATACCCATCTATGGGATGCCTGGATACTTGGCATACATGCTGGCAGCTGGAATTGGGAAATTGCAGAACTCCTCGTGTGCAGTGACCACATTGAGCTGCTCCCCTATTGGGCTGTAGTGCTAATTGGTGACAGGGGGTGGACGCAGCACATCTGTCCGGACCTGCTAATGGCTAGCCTCGCCGTCCTGTTCGATGGACCTCATGTTGGAAATGATTGCCTACGAAGCTGCAATCGCTTTCATGGACGTGTAACTACGTACCTGCAGCCACAACAGTTTGGAACCCATTGCACATGTCCCGACACCTTGTTGCATCTTGGGGTTCTGGTCACATATCCCACGACAACAGTGGACATGGCTGCATTCGCCTGGACCCCGAATACGTGGGCGGACAACCACGCGGGGTAACACACACCTGTGAAAGGTGAGGCACTCCCCCGGAGTGGACAGCGGTGCTTGGCAACGTTCCTCATTCTGACATACTGCTGCATTGGTCCGCATGTTGTGGCACTTCTCTTGCCCGTACTGGCACGCATTCACTTGTATTCAACTGTGATGTGAGTTGTTTTGAATGACGATGTGTGTCTCACTGCCTATCTGGGTCACAGCCATACATGCGCATTGATAGCATTACCCAGGGAGTACCATTTATGTGGAATCACTGTCCCTACATTCATCAATACTTTCATGCCTAATTGATCAGGGCCATGACACATCAGTGTGAATTTGAATGTTTTATTCGCATTCAGTGGGGTGTTTTAGCTGGACCAGTACAGGGCCATGCAAACCCCACTTTACATTATCGCCCCGTGGAGGGCCAGCCAGAGTTCTTTAGGGATGGACAGGTTCATCGGGAGAGGAAGACTTCAGTCCGGAGTGTGATTGCTGTGTCATTGGTAACCAATCCAAATATGGCAGTCCATGTCGAGGTCCAAGGTGAGTGTCGCTGAGTGTAACGGGGGACAGTGGAAGATGTTATTCCAGGGCATGATGCAGAGGGCAGAAACAAGCTGAAACAGGCCATATGGCGGTGATGTATGCTACCACTTCAATCTTGCCACGAAGCCAGATTCATCGTCATCTTCATCCTCTGATGTGTCAGGTGCCTCACATGTGGGTGGTGGTGTTTGGTCTGCCGCACTGTGTGGCACGGACACTTCAAGGGGCAGAGATGTGGATGGAGTAGTAGCAGCAGCAGTCATCCGCGCCAGGTCGTGTGGCGGCAATGCCATGATGAGGATCTGCAGGGCATGGAATATCCCAGCTACATCTCACTGGTGTGCAGCCGTGGCAGCCAATCGTTCTGCATGCATCTGCTCCATGTTCTCCATGATCCTCCGCATGTGCCCCAACTCCCGGCTGACATCGCTGGAGCCACTCTGACTAGACAATTGTTCTTGTCTCTGAGTCATGACTCCAGCGATGTCAGCCATGGATTGTTGGAGAGCATGGAGCGGACAGTGGGTGTCCGTTAGGGACTGTAAGTGTCCCTGATGGGACTTAGACACCCACGTATGGCATCTAGTTTGGCTGCCATGAGGTCGAACCCCACCCGCAGCTGCTTAGCCATCTTCTCCTGGCATCCTAACACACGGCGTTGGAATGCCATGTGTTGGTCGTGGGGGTCCTGGGAGCCAGCCGTGGTGGTGGGTGCTTCCTGCTGTTTGGTCTGTGCAGGGGGTGGGGTCTCCTCGATTCAGCTGGGCTGCCCTGCTCCTGGAGGTGGGGTGCCGAAGCTGTCCATGAGCTGCTGGAGGGCGTCGGTGTCGATGTTGGGGAGGTCCTCTTCGTCATCAGTGCTGAGTTGTTGTGTCTGCTCTGCAGGAGGTGTTGATTCTCCCTCTGCAATGTGAAGGGGAGATGCAGATTGACACTGTGTTCACATGTATGTTCACGCATTGTACGAGTTTACTAACGGACTGCATGACAATGTACATTGTGACTGTTTGTGAAGAGATGCCTATTTGATGCGGGACAGTTGACATTTCTACACCATCAGGGATGTGAGGTTGTACTTGTCCATTGTCATCTCACAGTTTTCTGCTATGCCAAATGCGAATGGCCATTTTCTACACACAATGCGGCAGCAGTTGTGTCCTCTGTTCTGTTGTGGGAGTGTTGCAGTTTGTACCACATTGTTGTCAATGTTGAGGTGCTCTGATTCTTATGTGTGTGTGCTGCATTGTGGGTGTGTTGCCCCATCAGCTCTGATCTGGCTGGCCCTTCTCCCTTTCAGGCGGTGTGCCTTTCACTTCTGTGCTTATACAGTGCTGAGATGTTGCAGACTTGGGTAAATTGGGCTCTTGGTCGGAGTTGTGACTCTTGGGCATGGTTTGTCCGCAGATGTGCTCTACTTACTTGTGCATGTGTGCCATTGTGCCCATCTCCCCCCGTCCCCCCAGTCCCTGGTCGTTACTCACCCTGTTGCTGTTGGCTCAGGTCATGTTGTGCAGTGTCTGGTCCACCAACTCCTGCCACCGTCTCCCCAATGATGACTCGGGTCACCATTTCCTCCATCTCATCCAGCTCCTGTTGTGTCGCTGGACTCCCACCTCCAGTCTGCATTGCTGCTCTCAGGTTGGCAGCGATTTTCAGCTTGGTTTTGCGCTTCACATCAGTCCAGCGCTTCTTGCAGTCGTCCACTTCCCTTCTCTTCACTCCGACTGCATTCACCTTGGCTAAGATGGACTGCCATATTGTATTTTTAGTTGCCAATGTCACAGTGGAGGTGATGAACAGTTGGTGGTGGTGTTCTGTCACCTCCGTAATGAGGATCCTGTTTTCCTGCGGACTGAGACACGGGTTCCTCTTCTTCTTCTCCTTGCCCTTCCCTGTCCCCGAGGTCCCAGGCTGGTCCTCCTTGGGGCTTGTGGGGTTCTGGTTGTCCTCTGTACTTGCTCCGGCTCCCTCCATGGTGCTTCGCAGTTGTTTGTGTTTTGTATGTGGTGTTTTTTGCAGCTTTTATAGTGTATGTTCCCGCCTTACTTGTGGGACTTGCGGGCCTGGCGCTGCTTTTCGCTGGATTTTTATCGCAGTTGGGCCCATCGCAGCTTTTTTCATGTTCGGGTTTCCTTTTTTATCGCCGTTGCGGTAGTTGTATCGCAGACATTTGTGGCGTTCTCGGGAAACTATCGCATGTTACCTCCGTGTTGGGAATACGCCGTTGACAGAGTTATTTTCCCGCGATAGACGGCGATATGAAAAATTGCGTTAGCCTATTTTGGCGATGTTTATCGCACGTTCTTGTGAATATCCCCCACTGTCTTTTTAGGGAATTTACAAACACCCTGTAAAATGCTGATGGTTTCATGCTGTAAGACTATCTACATGAATAGAATGTGGTGAAGTCATAGTAGGAGCTCACAGAGAGAAGTGACAGTTGGACCTGAGAGGGTGACAAGAGGCTGGATGGATCAGGTTTTCTGTGAAATGAATAAACCTTCTTGAAAGTATTAGCTACTGTTTGGAGTGATCCTTTCATGGTGAGTGCACCTTGTTACACTGGCGACGAGGATGGGATCCAAAACTATACGTGTTGAAGATAGATGAAGGACTGGATAAGGATAAATTTGATGATGAGGATATTTTTGATGATGAAAGGGTTGGGCGTATTGACACTGCAGCAATTTCAGAATTGCAGTCTGATAGTATGATTCAGGAAGTACTTTCGTGTATGAAGAAAGGTTGGGGTGTGAAAAACAAAGGAAGTGAGAGGATTAAAAACTTCTGGAATGTCAAGGATGGATTGTCAGAGAACCAAGGCTTACTATATCAGGGTTCTAGACTGGTCCCACCTCTATCCCTTAGGGATGAGTTGATTTCTTTAGCACATGGTGGTCATCAGGGTATGTCCAAAACCAAAGAAAGACTTAGAGTGGCACACTGGTGGACAGGAATGGACATACAAGTGGAAATAATGGTAAGCAATTGTATACAGTGTGCTCTCAGTAAAAAAGCCTGGGGGTATATTCACAAGAACGTGTGATAACTACCGCAAGAGTAGCGTAACGCAACTTACAGCATCGCAGCCTATCGCGGGAAAATAACCCCGTGACAACGTGGAATTCACAACACGGCGGTAGCATGCGATAGTTGGCCGAAACCCCTGCCAATGCTCGCGACACAACCACCTCGACGGAGATAAAAACACAAACCACAACGCGAAAAAAGCTGCGATGGGCCAAAGCGCGATAAGAAAACAGTGACAACCAGCGCGAGGGCAGCAATACGCACGTGCAATGCGGGAAAAAGCACAAGAACAGTATACGGAAAATGCCACAGAATCAATCAATCAATCAATCAATCAATCAATCAATCACAGAATTTGTAGAGCGCACTACCTACCCGCGAGGGTCTCAAGGCGCTGGGGAGAGAAAAGGGGGGGGGGGTGCTGCTACTGGTCGAACAGCCAGGTCTTGAGTAGCCTCCTGAAGGTCAGCAGGTGTTGGGTCTGTCGTAGGCTTAGTGGAAGGGTGTTCCAGGTCTTGGCGGCGAGGTGTGAGAAGGATCTGCCGCCGGTGGTTGTTCTTCGAATGCGAGGGACGGTGGCGAGGGAGAGGTCGGCGGAGCGGAGCTGGCGGTTGGGGACGTAGAAGAAGAGTCGTCTGTTGAGGTAGGCTGGGCCAGTCTTGTGGAGTGCCTTGTGTGCGTGGATGAGGAGTTTGAAGGAGATCCTCCTGTCGACGGGGAGCCAGTGCAGGTTCCTCAGGTGGGGGGTGATGTGGCTGTGGCGTGGTATGTCGAGGATCAGGCGTGCGGAGGCGTTTTGTATGCGTTGCAGTCGCTTGATGAGCTTGGCCGGGGCTCCCGCGTAGAGGGCGTTCCCATAGTCAAATCTGCTACTGACGAGGGCCTGGGTGACTGTCCTTCTTGTGTCTGTCGGGATCCACCTGTAGATCTTGCGAAGCATGCGGAGGGTGTTGAAGCAGGAGGAGGAGACTGCGTTGACTTGCTTGGCCATGGAGAGCGTTGAGTCGAGGATGACTCCCAGGTTGCGTGCGTGGTCGGTGGGTGTCGGGGCTGCTCCCAGCGTCGTTGGCCACCAGGAGTCGTCCCATGCTGAGGGGTTGGAGCCGAGGATGAGGACCTCTGTCTTGTCCGTGTTCAGTTTTAGTCGGCTGATCTTCATCCAATCGGCGACCGCCTTCATTCCTTCATGGAGATTGGATTTGGCGGCGAGGGGGTCCTTGGTGAGGGAGAGGATCAGTTGAGTGGCGTAGGAGATAATGTTGAGGTCGTGCTGTATGGCGATGCGTGCGAGCGGGGCCATGTAGATGTTGAACAGTGTTGGGCTGAGGGAAGATCCCTGGGGTACGCCACAGATGATCTCGGAGGCTTCGGATCGGAAAGGTGGGAGGCGGACTCTCTGGGTTCTGCCGTCGAGGAAGGAGGTGGTCCATTCCAGGGCCTTGTCTCGGATCCCTGCGTCGTGGAGGCGTGCGCGTAGAGTGCGGTGGCAGACAGTGTCGAAGGCGGCGGAGAGGTCCAGCAGGATGAGGGCTGCGGTCTCACCGTTGTCCAGCAGGGTCCTGATGTCGTCGGTGGCGGCGATGAGGGCAGTCTCAGTGCTGTGGTTGCTGCGGAACCCCGATTGGGATGGGTCCAGGATGCTGTTTTCTTCGAGGTATCGGGTTAGCTGTTTGTTGACGATCTTCTCGATGACCTTGGCTGGGAAGGGAAGCAGGGAGATGGGCCGGAAGTTATTGAGGTCTCTTGGGTCCGCCTTGGGTTTTTTGAGTAGGGCGTTGATCTCTGCGTGTTTCCAGCTCTCTGGGAAGGTCGCGGTCTCGAAGGAGAGATTGATAACGTTGCACAGGTAGGGTGCGATGGAGCTGCTGGCTTTGTTGAAGATGTGGTGCGGGAAAGGGTCTGACGGGGAGCCGGAGTGTATTGTGCCCATGGTCTTGATGGTGTCATCGATGTTCACGCTGGCCCAGGCTGGCAAGGGGTCATGGTCGATGGTGTGCGGCGGGTCTGGTGTATCTATCTTAGTGGGGCCTGTCTGGGTGTTGAAGCTGTCGTGGATGTCGGCGATCTTGCGGTGGAAGAAGGTGGCGAGGGAATCGCACAGGGCTTGCGACGGCGGGATGTCGTTGGTGTTGGAGCTGGGGTTGGAGAGTTCCTTCACGATGTTGAAGAGCTCCTTGCTGTTGTGTGCGTTGTTGTCGAGGCGGTCTTTGAAGGAGATTCTCTTGGCGGACCTGATGAGGTGGTGGTGGTTACGGATGGCGTCTTTATGGGCTGCGTGGCTGTCCGGTGTCTTATCACTGTGCCATTTCTTCTCAAGTTTCCGGCAGGTACGCTTGGAAGCTAGGAGTTCCGGGGTGAACCAGCTGGCTCTTTTGGTGGTGTTGCTGTAGGTGAGTTTTTTCAGCGGGGCGAGGGTGTTGGCACAGTCGTCTATCCATCGTCTGAGGTTGCAGGCAGCGTCGTCGGTGTTGGATGGGTCGGAGGGAGGGCTGAGAGCGAGGTTTGCCCGTAGTTGGTCTTCGGTGACTTTGCTCCAGCAGCGGCGTGGGATCTGTTGGGTGCGGTGGTGTGTGGTGGGTTTCTGGAAGGTGAAGTGGATGCAGCGGTGGTCGGTCCAGAGGAGTTCCGTGGTGTGGCTGAAGGAGACGTGGGAGCTTGAGGAGAAGACGGGGTCGAGCGTGTGGCCGGCGGAATGAGTCGGTGTTGTGACGAGCTGTCTCAGTCCGAGGTTGGCGAGGTTGTCGATCAGGGTGGTGGAGTTGCTGTCGTTGTTGTTCTCCAGGTGAAAGTTCAGGTCTCCGAGGAGGATGTAGTCGGTAGAGGTCAGGGCGTGCGTGCTGATGAAGTCGGCGATGGAGTCGCTGAACTGGGGTCGGGGCCCAGGGGGTCTGTAGACAAGGGTGCCTCTAAGGGTGGTGTTGGGGTCCGTGTGGATCTGGAAGTGCATGTGTTCGGCGGTGCAGAGAAAGTCGTCGGTGCTGGTCGAGACCCTGATGGAGTTCTTGTGGACGATGGCGATTCCTCCTCCTACTCCGTTGACGCGGTCTCTGCGGGTGATCTTATAGCCGTCTGGGATGGCTATGGCGATGTCGGGACCGGAGGAGTCGTTCGTCCGGGTCTCTGTCAGGAAGGCGACGTCTGGTGATGATGTGTCGAGCAGGTCCCAGAGCTCGACGGAGTGTTTGCGTGCGGAGAGGGTGTTCAGTAGGATGCATCGGAGGTGGTTGAGGTCCTTCTTGGTGGGCTCTTCGGTGGCTCTGAGGCTGGTGTAGCTGCAGTTCCGGCAGGTGAAGGGGCCATGTGTGCGTTTCGGGGCGGCCTTGAAGCAGTTGTGTGTCCGTCCGGGGTTGAGAGCGTGGAGTGTGGTGGCATCGTAACGGCGTCGGTCCTCGAGGCTGGAGCGGGGGCGCGCGGGCCAGGGGTTCTGGCGCTGGGTGCGGACCAGGCGCGGACGGGCACAGACGGGCTTGCCTTAGGCGCGCCCGCTGCGCGCATCCGCTGCGCGGCCGCACAGCGGCCGCAATATATGGGGAGCTGGGAGGGAGGAGCAGCTGGGAGGCGGGAGGCAGGGGCAGCGAATGGGCAGTCGGGGGGCGGGGCCGCAGGGACGCAGCGGCGGGGGGTACAGAAGGCAAAGTTGGGCACAGCAAAATGGGGGCACGAGGGAAACAGAAGGCAAAAATGGACACAAGAAATGGGGGCACGAGGGGAACAGAAGGCAAAAAATGGACACAAGAAATGGGGGCACGAGGGGAACAGAAGGCAAAAAATGGACACAAGAAATGGGCGCACGAGTGGAACAGAAGGCAAAAAATGGACAGTAGAAATGGGGGCACGAGGGGAACAGAAGGCAAAAAATGGACACAAGAAATGGGGGCACGAGGGGAAACAGAAGCAAAACGGGCACCGAGGCAACAGCAGAGGGGCGAGCTTACCAGCAGCAGCAGCGGGCAGGACAACACAGGCGGAGCTGTGTGGCGGGGGAGCGACCTACCTGGCAAGGTCAAGGGTCGCTCTCCTCACGCGCAGCGGCCGCCATATATGGGGAGCTGGGAGGGAGGAGCAGCTGGGAGGCGGGAGGCAGGGGCAGCGAATGGGCAGTCAGGGGGCGGCGACGCAGCGGCGGGGGGTACAGAAGGCAAAGTTGGGCACAGCAAAATGGGGGCACGAGGGGAAACAGAAGGCAAAAAATGGACACAAGAAATGGGGGCACGAGGGGAACAGAAGGCAAAAAATGGACACAAGAAATGGGGGCACGAGGGGAACAAAAGGCAAAAAATGGACACAAGAAATGGGGGCACGAGGGGAACAGAAGGCAAAAAATGGACACAAGAAATGGGGGCACGAGGGGAACAGAAGGCAAAAAATGGACACAAGAAATGGGGGCACGAGGGGCAACAGAAGCAAAACGGGCACCGAGGCAACAGCAGAGGGGCGAGCTTACCAGCAGCAGCAGCGGGCAGGACAACACAGGCGGAGCTGTGTGGCGGGGGAGCCGACCTACCTGGCAAGGTCAAGGGTCGCTCTCCTCACAGCGCAGCGGCCGCCATATATGGGGAGCTGGGAGGAGGAGCAGCTGGGAGGCGGGAGGCAGGGGCAGCGAATGGGCAGTCAGGGGGCGGGGCCGCAGGACGCAGCGGCGGGGGGTACAGAAGGAAAAGTTGGGCACAGCAAAATGGGGGCACGAGGGGAAACAGAAGGCAAAAAATGGACACAAGAAATGGGGGCACGAGGGGAACAGAAGGCAAAAAATGGACACAAGAAATGGGGGCACGAGGGGAACAGAAGGCAAAAAATGGACACACGAAATGGGGGCACGAGGGGAACAGAAGGCAAAAAATGGACACAAGAAATGGGGGCACGAGGGGAACAGAAGGCAAAAAATGGACACAAGAAATGGGGGCGCGAGGGGAACAGAAGGCAAAAAATGGACACAAGAAATGGGGGCGCGAGGGGAACAGAAGGCAAAAAATGGACACAAGAAATGGGGGCACGAGGGGAACAGAAGGCAAAAAATGGACACAAGAAATGGGGGCACGAGGGGAACAGAAGGCAAAAAATGGACACAAGAAATGGGGGCACGAGGGGAAACAGAAGCAAAACGGGCACCGAGGCAACAGCAGAGGGGCAAGCTTACCAGCAGCAGCAGCGGGCAGGACAACACAGGCGGAGCTGTGTGGGGGGAGCGACCTACCTGGCAAGGTCAAGGGTCGCTCTCCTCACGCGCAGCGGCCGCCATATATGGGGAGCTGGGAGGGAGGAGCAGCTGGGAGGCGGGAGGCAGGGGCAGCGAATGGGCAGTCAGGGGGCGGGGCCGCAGGACGCAGCGGCGGGGGTACAGAAGGCAAAGTTGGGCACAGCAAAATGGGGAAACAAGGCAAAAAATGGACACAAGAAATGGGGGCACGAGGGGAACAGAAGGCGAAAAATGGACACAAGAAATAGGGGGACGAGGGGAACAGAAGGCAAAAAATGGACACAAGAAATGGGGGCACGAGGGGAACAGAAGGCAAAAAATGGACACAAGAAATGGGGGCACGAGGGGAACAGAAGCAAAATGGGCACTGAGGCAACAGCAGAGGGGCGAGCTTACCAGCAGCAGCAGCGGGCAGGACAACACAGGCGGAGCTGTGTGGCGGGAGAGCGACCTACCTGGCAAGCGGAGTACCACGGATGCACCCTGGCCAACTGCAGAGGACAACATGCACACCACAACATCCATGCACCGTGGAAGAACAGAACCTACAGGCACACCACATGAAAGAGACCAGTGGCAGACAAATCTGAGCTGCGGGAGCGACACACCCACCGTGCAGCATACGCACATAAGCAGAAGTGCACCCCGACAGTGACAACATCCCGGTACAAAAAGCAACACCTCCACAACTGAACACAGGACACAACTGGTTCGGAAAATGTGCACAACATGGCAAATCACATCTGAAACCCCAGGGACATGTGACATGACAATGTACAATTCCAACCTGTGACCTGCAAATATGTTTTATTCACACATGCAGTGCAATTGGACATCTACTACTGTCCCATGAATGCCATGGACGGTCACAATGTGACGTGCTCATGAGAAGTAAGTGTCAATGATGGTGTCCCTTCGGGCCATTCCTGCCGCAGTTGCAGTGGGATGTGGGCCACCTGCCCCATCACCACCATCATCGTCCGGTACCTCTGGAACTGGGATCCATGGGGCCCTGGTGCGAACACAGATGTTGTGCAACACACAACATGCAACGATCATCTTGCACACGACGTCCGGGCTGTACAGGAGCTTCCCACCAGTGCCGTCCAGGCACCTGAAACGTGACTTCAACACGCCAAATGTGCGTTCAACGATGCCCCTGGTGCGTATGTGGGCCGCATTGTACTGCCTCTGGGCGGGTGTGTTCGGGTCTCGGAGGGGTGTCATCATCCAAGGGCAGAGTGCATATCCATGATCACCTGTGACAGTACAGGGAGAAAAGAGTCAATACTTGGTTCGGCAGGATGTGATGGCAGGCCCACCAATTCAGTGATGCCTGTGCTGGCTGTGTGTGGGGTGAGTGTAAGCCAGCCCTCAGGGAGTAGCATGTGCTGGCAACTACACCAACAGTCATCAGGCACACAGACATGCAATGTCAGAACTACAAGGGGGGATGACTCGAGTCACACAGGGCTAGTCGCCCCAGATGCATAGCGGCCGATACGGGCCCACCACCACGGGACGCTGACCTGCGGGAGACTGGGGTAGGGTCATGAGGGAAGAGCAGTGCCTCACATGTGTCATGGCTGCATTCCGCATCTCCACACGTTCAGCTGTTGTGTGGCTGTGGTGCCATGTGAAGTGTGTATTGGGTGCAGGGCTAGCCCAGGATGACCATGGAGTGGTGGATTTGTGTCTGGTAGGTGGTCGTGTAGTTTGACATGTCGGATGAGGTTAGGTCACATGTGCATCCCCACAGTTGTGCTCTGTGCGTTGGTGGCTGTGGGATGTGTGGTGTGTTGATTTGGTACTTACCAACGAGCAGTCCCATTCCATATGTGCCATCCTGGAAGCGCTGGTTGATGATGGACTGTCGGAAGATGAAGGAATCATGCACACTTCTGGGTAGTTGGCGACGACATTGGTGAACATTCCCCGGCGGTCCACTATTGCCTGCACATTGATGGAATGCGTGTGCTTCCTGTTGCGGTAGTGGTGTGCAGTATCCGCAGGGGGCACAAGTGGGACATGTGTGCAGTCGATTGCAACCAACACGGCCGGGAATCCGGCTATGGCGTAGAAGCCTTGCTTAGTCTCCAGCTGTTCCTGCGCAGTGTTGGGGAAGTGAAGGTACTGGGGTATGAAGCTGATGATGGCATCCAGGACGGGTGTGATGAACTTTGATAGGGCTGGCTGTGAGACCCCTCCGACTCTGGCAGTTGTTGGTTGGAAGGTCCCAGAGGCCAACAGGTGCAGCACTTCCAGCAGCTTTGTCTGCGGAGGGATGTTTGTTCTCCGCTGTGTTGGGACCGTCAGCCTGTGGGCGATGTGGGTCAGGATGCGGAGGATGGTTGTCCTTTTGAGCCTGTAGTGGGCAATGACTTCCGCGGGCATTAGGTCTGTGAGAGTGGTGCGTCTTCGGTAGGTCCGCTGTCTTACTCTACGCTGCCTCTGTGGTGGTCTGGGGGGGGAGCGGGTCTGGGTCCTGGGGGTGGTGGCGGTCCAGGGGGTGGTGGCGGTGGGTGTTGTGGCCGTGTTGGGGCTCCGAGCTGCATGTAGAGTAGCTCCATGGCGTCGTTTGTTCTTCGGGTATGGCTGTGTGCAGGACTCCGTTGCCTACTGCAGGTAGACGTCCATCTTTACACCTGCTTGAGGCAGGTGTTAAATACCTGCGGCTACCGCACCTTATTGCCTGTTTTGTGTTCTTATCGCCGATGTGGCTGGTCGTTGTGAATGTTGAGGTGTGATGTTGTCTCGACTTTTGACACGGGAACGCCCACTCTGCATCTCATTAGCGATATTTGCGGGGGTCCTCTGTGACGATGTTTTTTGCGGCTGCTATCGCGGGTAAACTGGTGCTGTGGGCTGTAAACACCGGCTTGTGAATGGGGAGGTACATTTATCACGACTTTGGCTGCGATAAAGTGCCGTTAATTCGGCGATAGCTCCTTGTGAATATGCCCCCTAGAGTACAACCCATGATCATCAGGGGACGTCCTAAGACTCCTTGGCAGGAGAATGCTTTGGACATTCTAGGTCCTATTCATGGTGATGGATGTGAAACGTATGTGATTGTGGCGATGGACATGTTTTCCAGATGGCCTGAAGTAATGTATCACACGAGGCATTGAGACCAAACATGCAATACGATTTTTGAGAGATGTATTTGGGAGGGAAGGTTTACCACAAGTTTTACCAGCTGACAATGGGCTACAATTGTTGTCCCATGAGATGGAGAACTTCTTGACTGACTGTGTAATAAGACATAAAAAGTGTACATTATACCATCCTGAAACGAATATGCCTCTTTTTAACGCGTGCTTTTTCCCTGCAGAGAATTACAACGCGGTCGTTACAACGACTGCATTGTTACCACACATACCATTACCTGGCAAGTCGTAACAACGACTTGCGGAGGAGTGGCGCTGGATGTTGGAATAGTATAATTTACTATTCCAACTCCAGTATGTGCAAGAGTAGGGAAGATATTGGATTTTAAATCCAACACCTTCTGCCGCCGCCGCATACCATTATCCCGACTTGCGGAGTAATGGTATGCGTGGTTACAACGCGGTCATAGTAACGATCGCGTTGTAATTCCCTGCGGGGAAATGTTTTCATGGTAAACGATGTTTACCTCCCGAAACCAATGGGATGGTACAAAGTTTCAACAGGGTTCTGAAAAAAACCATACAATTGGCAAAGGACAATGGCTTGAACTGGAAGGAAGAACTTAACAAAACATACAGATTTACCCCACACTCTACAACTGGGAAAACTCCTTTTTATCTGTTTTGTGGTAGATCTCCTAATACTATAGTAGTTCTTAGCTGGGTTAATGATGCTATAGGAACATTTGAAGGAAAGTCTACGAATTACATTTGGAAATTAAAAGATAAAAGAAAAGCAGCAGCTTGTAAAAAACACTTTGACAGAAGAAAATTTGTCAAGAAAGTAGTAGTGAAGGTTGGTGACTGGGTAAGGATAAAAAAATCTTGTGGAAAAGAGGGAAATGTGAGATATTCTAAACCAACAAGAGTGTCTAAAATATTCACTAATGCAGTGATTATAGAGGATTTCCGCATATGGAATCTGAATAGAGTGGTTCTATATAAAGGAACGTTGGATGCTGCAGGTAAAGCAGAGGTTTCCACTCCTTTGACTAATGGAAGGAATAATAGTTTGAACAAAGGGTCAGAGAAAACGAAGAACATTCATAATGAGGTAGTGAACAAAAGATTTCTTAGTGTGAGGAAAACTCCTGTTTATTTAAAGGAATATGTAAGTGTAATATATGAGTAACTTCTTTTATGTTGTTGTTGTATGTTTAATCAAATTCAATATATGTTGACAAAATTTGAAATTGCAAGATAATAGTATCAACCTACTTTTACCTAATGTATCTTATGTACAGCTGTATAATTGTATTAACCTGTTTATCGATAGCTTGTTTAATGTAAAAAGGGAGGTGTGTAATATGCTGATGGTTTCATGTTGTAAGACCATCAGCATGAATAGAATGTGGTGAGGTCATAGTAGGAGCTCACAGAGAGAAGTGACAGTTGAACCTGAGAGGGTGACAAGAGGCTGGCTGGATCAGGTTTTCAGTGAAATGAATAAACCTTCTTGAAATTATCAGCTACTGTTTGGAGTGATCCTTTCATGGTGAGTGCACCTTGTTACACACCCGCTCTCCGAGGTGTTTTCAGCAACAAACAAATCCCTTTGTTGCAAGCACTCCTTTTTGTGAGGAATAAAGAGGACTAAATATGGTGGGTTTTGTTGGGATTTGAAAACAGACGCTCTATGAGGGACTTTCCGCAGCATCGCAATCCTTGTATTGGTATAGTTTGTCTTCTGCTTTTAGCACATTAAATTTGTACTTCTGCTGTAGGCTGCAGATTGCCGCCTACCTCTTGTTTATATTTAGACTGATTTGCATATGGCTGGGTCCAAACTGGGGTGGCATGGTGAGCAAAAGAACAATGGATTTAACACAGATCTCTTGACTGGGGTTGAATGTTTGATTTGTTCAGCATTCCGTCCATCATTTTTTTGTGCAATATTTTACTACTAAACAGGCAGTCACAATTTCAGTTACCTTGAAGTCAATAGGGACTTGATTTTTAATGGTGCAGCAAGTGCAGTGGCACTGGGGCAAAAAAGTGCTAGGGACCCCGCTAAAACCAGATTATTGCTAAAATGTAATAGTAAACAGGCAGTCACAAGTGCAGTTATCGTGCAGGCACTAGGGTAATGATTTCAATGGTGCAGTAGGTGCAGTGACACTAGGACCAAAAGCTCTAGGCACCCCACTAAACACCCAATATTGTTATATTTTACTGCTAAACAGGCAGTCACAGGTGCAGTTACCTTGCAGACAACAGGGTCATAATTTGAATGCAGTGGAACTGGCCCCAAAAGCTTTCAGAACTCCTCTAAACACATAATATTGCTTTATTTTACTACTAAACAGGCAGTCACAATTGCAGTTATCTTGCAGTTAAAAGGGACTTGATTTGCATAGCAACAGTACATTTCCTTTGTTTTACTCCCTCTGCTCCTGCATACTCCATTTCTCTTTATAAAACCAACTTACGTTGGTTTCAAAATCAGAGCTCGCATTGTCCTCTTTAACGACTGATTTATTTAGATTTGCCTTTTGCAAATACAACTCGCTTATCTTATGCTATTTCTAACTGAAAAACACATGGTTAATTTTTGTTATACGTTACTGCTTTCCTTTATACTTTATTTACTTTTAGATTCCACTCTTTGGACAATATGGCAGCTTTGCATAAAAAAAGAATTTCAATACATTTTACACATAACAAATATACACACTTACAATTATTGTAAACATTCTTCCACTGTGTGTCATTTCTCAGTCGTTTCTCCTCACTATCTTTAATACCAACACAAACAAACAAAACTAAAACCAAGCTCCAGGATGCACATAATTACTTATACTTAAGGTCACTGAAATATGTGGCTCTATGAAATTTTATACATAACTATACATTTGCCATTTATTCATCCTGAACTCCACCACACATCATAACGCCACACATTTCCACAACGCAAAATCCAATTCTATTACACTCCACATAATACCACTCAATATCACACACTTCAACACAACAAATTTACACTCTGCTACATATCGCAAAAATCCACTCCACATAAATTTACTCTATACCACATAACAACACTCCACAAAAATCCACTCTATACCATACCACATAGTTAAACTAAATATACTTCGCTCTGTACTACACATTTCCATGCCACACATTTAAACTCCACACAATTCCATTCCACACCACATACTTTCCACAACACATACTTTCACTGCACAACACATATTTACACTAAACACCACATAAATGCACTACACACCACATAATACAAACACCATTAATTTCCAAACATAATTCAACAGCATGCCACATAATTCCACACCACTATATAACACACAACACCACTATATATAATTACACTCCATAACACATAATCCCACTTCACTTAATTCCACTGCACTCAAAACCACATAATTACTATCCACATAATTCTACTACACACCATACCACATAATTTCACTACACATATCGCCACTCACCACACTTTCACTCGGTGCCACACGTTTCCATTCCACACAATTCAACTCCACTCAATTCCATTCCACACCACATACATTCCACAACACATACATTCACTGCACAACACATAGTCAAACTTTTCACAACAAACATCACTCTACACACACACCACTACATAACACTTCAAAGCGCACAATAGCATTACACATAACTACTCTTCATACCACACAGTCCCACTCAACATAATTCATCTGGACTCAATATCACATAATTACTATACACATAATTCCACTACACACCATACCACATAATTCCACTACACATAAATCCACTCAGCACCACACAATTCCATAACATACAGTGCCCCTGCAAATCATGCAACTCCACTCCACAAACATCCACTCCCAATTTACACCCTACACACATCACTGCACAAACTGGCTACTTTAAACAACAACCAATAAACTTCATAGAATACAGCAAAACACCACACAATTAAATTTCACTCAATTCGTCAAAACCAAACCCACACTGCATAATTCCACTACACACAACACATTTAAACAACTCATAATTCCATGCCACATATTTCAAATACACACAAATCTACTTCACCTCAATCCACTCCATGCTCAATAATTTCAATGCATAAAAAACAACTCCACATATTTCCGCTCCACTCCATGTCACATAATACCACCTTACATAATACCACTCCACACAACACAATTCAACTCCAAAAAACCCATAACACAATATTCCACTCCAACCTACATATTTACATTTCATTCCACATATTTACATTCCACATTTATCCAATCAACTCAAAAACACGTAATTAGATTCCATAACATTCTACTCCCTAAATACTTCCACTCCACTCCACATCATACCATATAATTCCAAAATAGCCTACACAATACCACACCACACAATCCAATTCAAATCCATACCACATATTAGCACACAACATCGCAAAATTACACTCAACTCAATACCACATGAATACACTCACCATACATCCACTCTAGAGCACATACCAACACTCAATATAAAAACACTCAACATTATACCACATAATTCCACTCAACATATTTCCACATGCTGCCATATATTTCTGCACCACATAATTAAAGTACACACAATTTAATTAAGCACCACTTACATTCCACAACACATAATTTCACTACACACCTCATATTTTTACAAAATGCTGCATACCTCCTCTACACACCACATACATTAAAACCACACCAACAATTTCAAAATTATCTTACAAAATTTAACAAACCTTCACATAATTCAACTACACCACATAACACTTCTCAACACACAATACCACTCCACATAATTATCCTACATAACACACATTCACGCTCCACATAATTCCACTACACTCACTAACACAAAATTAATAACCACATAATTCAACTATACTCAATGCCACATAATTCCATTACACGTAACTCAACACAACACAATTCCACACCACACAATTCCACTACAACCCACACAATTCCACTCCACACCACATATGTCCACTCCACTCCAAAAATCATACATAAAACACATTAACATTAACAACATTGATAACTCTCACATTGCCCACAACTATTACTTTTCCCAATGCTTTTATTTTATTACTCCTCACATCCTCTTTAATAACTGAATTAACTACATTTATATCTCCCTATTCACTCTGCCTCTCATTTCTCCCCATAAACCTCTACCTATCTCTCTATCCCTTTCTCTCTCTCTCTTTCACTCTCTCTCTCACGCTCTCTCTCTATACCTTCTCTATCTTTATTCACTATACTTCTCAATTATCTCTCCATATCTCTATACCTATATCTAACCCATCTCTCTTTCTTTCTCTCACTCTATCTCTCTCTATTTACACTTTCTTTTTCTCTATTCACTCTCTCTCTCTCTCTTTCACTCTCCCTATCTCTTTATCTCTCTCGGTCTCTTTTCTCTCTCTAAATTATCTACAATTTTTAATACCAGGCTAATTTTCTCTTTATTATACTGTCATTGTCTGCTTTCAGAGGATGTGCTATTCAAAGCTCACACGCCAATCAAGACTTCTTGGAGTACTTCTTTCTTCTAAACAAAGGTGTGAATGTATCTTGTAAGCTTGTGGTGTACAGCTAGCGTAAATGCAATGTTAACCTTTTACTCACTTACAAGCAAGTTCTGCATATGTATTGCCAATATATGTTTGAGCATGTAGGCACATAGTTTTACTAGTTATTTAAAGTGCGATACAGTGTAGCAACAAGTGTCACTGATTTTCAAATGTAATCATGTACTTGTGGGTATTCCTTGAGGATTGCAAACCGGGTAACATGCAGACAGATGCTATCATTTGTTTTGTTGTAGAAAATATTCCTTCAAGCAATCACTTTGGCAGTCCTTTGTTCATTATCTGCATTACCATCTTTTCTTTATCTGAGATCAGCACCCACAACCTAAAGATTAAGCGCCTGATTAAGAGTTCGGCGGTGGCAGTCGGGGACCGGCGCACCAGCGGTCCAAACGCGGTATTACGAGTACGGCGGTCGGAAGAATTTGGGACCGCCCCCAACCGCTACGGATCCATGAGTCTGGGGAAGCAATATGCATGGCGGTGGCGCTGCGGCACCGCCATGCATATTACAAGTTTCCCCACACCGGCCTTTTCATGGAGGTGAGCCTGCCATGAAAAGGCTGTGGGTGGGGAAACAAAGGGGGCCCTACAGGGCCCCCTATTACCCCTGTGCATGGGGATGCATGCATGGGGGTACATGTTGTGCCCCCCTGTGTGAATGCACCCCTGTTCTTGCACAGCATGGACTGCTCAGTCCATGCCGAGCATGAACGTCCATTGGCAGTCCTGTGGCAGGGCAGTTATAAGGCTCACTACCAGCCTTTAAACTGCACCACCGCAGGACCTCCATGCCGCCCACCGTGGCAGCCCACTCCAGGACCGCCAAACTCGTAATCAGGCCCATAGTGCTTTTACCCACATGCTGGTACAATTTACACTTCTTTGAGAAATACCAGGCATGGGTCTACATTCTTTCTCTGCTTCTTTTAATTTTTTGTTAGAAATTCGTTCACTTTCTGATCAAAGCAATACAAAGCAAACTATGTTCAGTTGGAAAATATTTGCTAATTCCCAATTTCAGTTTCATTCACTAAATCAGTTACCTTGTAAATATTAAATTTGCTTTCTTATGGTTAAAATGGTCTGCTCAAAATACTCAGAAAGCCAAACCACAAGGGTTTTCAAGCGCTTAGGTTTTTTAGTCCTACACTGCATTTGATTTCGGCTTCTGCGCTTATGTTGTGGTTTCATTTTGCGGTGCTATTTCAAAGTTAAAAAGCAACAGTACATTTCCTTTCTTTTACTGCCTCAGCTCCCGCATACTCTATTTCATTTTATAAAACCAATTTATGTTGGTTTAAAAATCACAGCTCACATTGTCCTCTTTAACAACTAATTTAATTAGGTTTGCCTTTTAAAAAACAACCCACTTATCTTATGCTATTTCTAACTGAAAAGCACACAGTTAATTTTTCTATGTGTTATGCATTCCTCCATATTGTATTTACTTTTGGATTCCACTCTTTGGACAATAGGGCAGCTTCGCATAAACAATTTTTTTCCGTACATTTTACACACATCAAATATACACACTTACATTTATTGTAAACAATCTTCTAATGTGTGGCATTCCTCAGCCATTTCACCTCACTAATTTTAATACCCACAAAAACAAACAAAACTAAATACAAGCTCCAGGATGAACATAATTACTTATACTTAAGATCACAAAAATTATGTGCCTCTATGAAATTTTATACATAACTATAAATGTGCCATTTATTCATCCTGAACTCCACCGCACATCATAACACATAATTCCCACACAATGCCACACATTTACACAACGCAAAATCCAATGCCACTCCATCCAACTTAATTACACTCCACAGAATACCACTTAACATCACATATTTCAACACAAAAAATGTACACTCTACTACATACCGTAAAGAAACTCTGCATAAATCAACTCTATGCTACATAAGAACACTCCACATAAATCCACTCCCTATACTCTTACCCACCCTAAACCATAAAAATGCCCTTGTCACCCAAATATCCTTATCCAACCTAAACTCTAAAAAATACCCTTGCCACCCAAATACCCATACCCACCCTAGAAACACTCTTGCCACCGTAATACCCTTACCCAACCTAAACCCAAAAAATATCCTCACCACCCAAATACCCTTACCCACCCAAAACCTTACAAATACCCTAGCCATCCGAATACCCCTACCCACCCTAAACCCTAAAATCCCCTTGTCACCCAAATACCCCCTAACCAACCCTAAACACTAAAACACTCTTACCACCCAAATACCCTTACCCACCCTAAACCTTAAAAACACCCTTACCACCCAAATACCCTTCCCCACCCTAAACCCTACAAACACCATTGGCACCCAAATACCCCTACCCACCCTAAACCCTAAAAACACCCTTGCTACCCAAATACCTTTACCCACCCTAAACCCTAAAAATACCTTTACCACCCAAATACCCTTACCTACCCTAAACCCTAAACCTACCTTTGCCACCCAAATGCCCCTACCCACCCTACAGCCTAAAAATACACTTGCCACCCAAATTCCCATACCCACCCTAAACCCTACAATTACCCTAACCACCCAAATACCCTTACCCATCCTAAAACCCTAAAACACCCTTACCACCCAAATACCTTTACCCACCCTAAACCCTACAAAAACCATTGCCACCCAAATACCCTTACCCACCCTAAACCCTAACAATTCACTTTTCACCCAAATATCCTTACACACCTTAAACCATAAAAATACCTTTGCCACCTAAATACCCGTACCCACCCCAAACTCTAAAAGTTCCCTTGCCAACCAAATACCCCATCTACCCTAAAAACACCCTTGCCAACCAAATACCCTTACCCACCCTAAAAACACCCCTGCATCAGCTCATTCCTTCCTTATTCCTGCCATCTGGCTGGGTTCGAAGAGTAGGGGTGTAAATGAAACAGGCTTCTCCTGCCTGTATCCTCCTTCTATTGAAGATTATTGTTTACGACCCCTCCCCCAGCTCTGGCATTCCTATGTAGTACAGAAATGGGTGGTCACAGTGGAAAAACCTTATTCATTCTATTCATGTCACCAAGAATAACCATATTAATCACTTGGATTTCAAATTCAAAAGAATATATTATCAACATTGCAAGTAATCAATACAGTTTGCATAAGAGGTGCTCCAAGGGAATTTGATAATAGTGTGCTAGGAATAGTGCTCATGTGAAAGACTCATAGGGAGAAATAGCAAGAATATACAATATTTACAATCTATATACAAAGACTTGTCTGGCCAGCTCAGCGATCAAACTTTAGTCACGATACACAGTTTATAAAGATACAGTTAATCAATCACTGTTATCTAACTGTGGGTACAGAAGCAGTACAGGTACACAATTAGGAACAGTCGACGTTTCGACTCTGAAATATAGAGGAAACATTTGGTCCTTAAACAGGGGCCTTCATCAGGACGGGAGGAGCCACCTACAGGTGAGGTTTAAACAAGAATCGCGAGATTACTACAGGTGACATGAGCCATATGATATGTGTAGTGAAAATGCCATTCAATGTTCACCTTATATCAACGGCAATTGTGTCAGTGGAAGGAATCAACAGGATAGGCCCATAGGCTCCTCTGTCAAAGAAACAAATTGTCTCAATGGTATCACAAATTTGGAAAGTGTGCTGCAAATAATGGAAAGCACGTCAGCAATATGAAAAAAGGCCAACCTTAATGATAATGAATACAGTCTGTCAAAGCTTAACACTTACTCGATGCGGAGGTCAAACACTTAATGAATGATCCGGTTTGCAACGGCAAGGGAGAAACCGGTCTCTTGAAAAAATAATCTGTATGCAAGTTTGAATAAATCAGGCAGAATCTAGAAATGACAAATGGAGGGACAAGTAATAAACATCAGCGGCCCAACGGGCTCAAGCTGGCTTAAAGAGGAATTTACCAAAGATCGATAAGCGGGGCAGCGCCAGCCGGCGGGAAGACACATACCTTAATGTGTCATGGCAGAATCAAGTCGTTCAATGTGCAACACCACTCTCCTCGCGTCTAAATATAGACAACGGGAAGGTCAAAGTGCACGCGGGCCGGGCCACGTCGGGAGCACAGTCGCTAAGTGCTAACCCTGTCGGTCCCGTGCGGTGAAAGTCGTCTTTAAAGGAAACACCTCGTTGGGAAGGATCATCCAGGCGAACCATGGGAAATGATTGTATCGACAAAACAGTTACATGTGTTGTGGGTCAGACAACCCACAGGGAAGATTGTATCAACAAAACCTTGTGCAGAATTGCCTGAGAAACGTGAGCGATATAAAGATTATTATATCACGGACCATGGTGAATGTAAACAGTAATACATTTTGAGTTATAAAAAACATTATACGGACCATGGTGCTTGTAAACAATAAGACACTATGGGCCAGATGTACAACCGTAGAAATAGCGCCTTGCAAATTGCGAGTTTTTTGCGACTCGCAATTTGCGAGGCGCTATTTCCAATGTACAACAGTGTATTTCACACTGTTAGTGATTCCCAATGGGGTCGCAAATTGAGAGGCTCATGAATATTAATAAGCATCTCGCAATTTGCGACCCCATTGGGAATGGCATGCCCTCCCAGGTATGGTGGCCTGCTGGGCTCAGCAGACCACCATGTCTGGGACTGCTTTTAAATAAAGCTGTTTTTTTTAATGCAGCCTGTTTTCCTTGAAGGAAAACGGGATGCATTTAAAACAAAAAATTGAAACGTTTTCGTTTCATTTTTTAAGGGCAGGCAGTGGTCCCTGGGACCACTGCCTGCCCTTAAAAAATATTTTCCCCTGCATTTGCAAAGGGGAAGGGGTCCCCTGGGGACCCCTTCCCTTTTGCGAGTGCCTTACCACCCTCTTGAAGAAGGTGGTAATTTGCGAGTGTTTTGTGCCCGCAATTGCGGACGCAAAACATTCTTACATAGGGTTGCGCTCACTATTAGGAAGAGAACGCCCCTTCCTAATAGCGAGTCACAAAACCCCCAAAAATTGCGACTCGCAAAATAGGGTTTGTACATTCTCCATGCTGTTTTTGCATGCGCAAACGGGTTCGCAAACCCGTTTGCGCATGGAAAAATGGTCGTACATCTGGCCCTATGAATATTATTTTACTTTATGGACCATGGTGATTATAGGTAATAATGGACTTATGTCAAACCACCTTTAAGACATGAATAATAAATGAGAGTTAGCATACATGTAAGATAATATTAGAAAAACACATGATATTATTGAGAACAGCATTTCTTTGACCCCGTGAGTCGGTGTCAACATATTCATGCAGTCCCCTCTTATTAAATATTGAAAGATAAAGAGATATGTCATGCAAACATATGAATACACGATGGGGTTCAATCAGTATGAAGGCAGGACAACTGCCTAGCTGTTTCATCTAGTTCATTCAACCCATTGTGGATAGTGTCCAAGGAGTGCATCCATTTACATTCCCTCACATTAAGGATAGCATTTATGTCTCCCCCTCTGGGACCCAGCGTGACCTTCTCAAGGACTAACCATTTTAGGCTTTCTGGAGGATGGTTAAGTGTTTGGAAGTGTTCTACTAGTGGGGCACCTGGGACATTGCATCTCACCCTGCTGCAGTGTTGCAAGATGCAAGCCTTAACTTTCTGTCGTGTCTGCCCAATGTACATTAGATCACATGGACAGATAATGGCATAAATCACGGCTGTGGTATTACAGTTTGTGTGGGACTTTAGGTCAAGGGTGTGCTGTTTGTACTGGAATTGTTTGGTCTCAATAGTGATCTTACAAGCCTTGCAACGGCTGCATTTCTAGTGACCTACGATTTCTGGTAAATGCCATAATGCACTGATGGAAGGTTGTGTGGGGGTGTCCAGGAGGGAACGGACTACATGGTCCCTAATACTCTTGCCTTTCTTGAATGAGTGGATGGGCGGATCCCTGAGATTTAGATCATCTGAGATCAGCGGCCAATGGTTGTTCACTATCCGTCTGATGTCATTACTACGACTACAAAATGTGGTCACACATCATTTTGTTCATAGTGTCCCCAGTGTGTGGTTTAAGTGTCAGCAAGGTTTCTCTTGGGTTGAACCAAGCTCTCTTCAGGGCTCGTTTTAGAAGTCTTTTTGGGTAACCCCTCTCCAGTAAGCGATGTAGCAATCCTTCTGATTCTTCAAGATAGTAATTCTTATGTGAACAATTCCTGCGTATTCTAAGAAATTGCCCAAAAGGCAGATTGTCTCTCAGGCCCCGGGGATGATGACTGCTGTATCTTAATAACGTGTTTCTCTCTGTGCTTTTCCTGAATATGGTGGATTAGAGGAGATTGTTTTCCACCTTAATGGTAATGTCCAAAAAGTCTATTGTTTGGGGATTAGAATATATGGTGAACTGGATGTCTGTAGATTTATCGTTGAGCCATGTGTGAAAGGTCCTAAGTTCAGCTTCATTGCCTGTCCGAATGAGTAGGACATCATCTATATAACGTTTCCAGAGCGCTATATGATGAATGTGTGGATTGGTTTAGTTATAAATGAAGGAATTCTCGAAGTCGTCCATATACAAGATGGCTAAATCTAGTGCAAAGCTGGCACCCATAGCAACGTCCTTAGTTTGCAAGAAGTACTCTCCCTGGAAAACAAAGAAATTTTTCATCATGGCCATCTCCAGTAGCCTGATGATGAAGTCCGTTGGGACCCTGGACCGGTTGTGATCTTTTGTCGAGTACATTCCTGGTGACTTCCAAAGCTGGCAGCTGCGGGATACTCGTATATTGGGATACGATGTCTAATGTTACTAGGAGTTGGCTTGTGTAGTCGAAAGACTGATTGTCCACCAATCTGATAGTCTCCATGGGGTTTCTCAAATATGATTTAGTGGCCTCCGCGCAGGGTTTCAGAAAAAAATCCACGTATTTGCACAATGGTTCCAGTAATGACCCACATCCTGAAACTATAGGGCGACCAGGTGGATGTTCTAAGATCTTGTGAACTTTTGGGAGGGTGTAGATGGTAGGTAAACGGGGTTGCTTTTTGTTGAGGTAGTTATATTCATGGTCAGACAGAAAACCCTGTTTCTGTCCTACATCAGTAACTTTCATAATCAGCTTGCTTAATTCCCTGGTGGGGTCCGAGTTAAGTTTGGTGTAGCTGACTCAATCTCTTAGTTGCGTGTAGATTTCTGACTTGTAGTCCGAGGTGTTCTGAATTACAATGGCCCCGCCTTTGTCGGCTGATTTGATAACAATGTTCTGGTTATCCTTAAGCGAATTAAGCACTTCACGTTCCATTCTTGAAGTATTGTGGGCAATGTATCGTTTAGTGGAACAAATCTTCAGGACATCTCTGAGGACAACATTTTCATATGCCAATATTTTGTGTTTCATAGAACCCTGCCCTCTTAGAATGACTGTCTTGCCTCAGGGGCTACTTATCACCTCATCAAAGCAACCTGGCTAATCCACTTAATTCTGACCAACCAGGACAGACTACTGGAAGGCTGAATTTTGGCTTACAGACAAGAAAGTCTCATAATTTCTTGTCTGTACATTTTAAGATAAATTCAACAGTAGCATATTGTTTGATTTATCAATACCATTCTAGGAAGTCCTTGAATGATATTTTGATGACATCCTTGAAAAACACTTTACTACAATGTGGGGAGTGAAATGAGTAATTTCACTAAACCCAAGGCCTATAAAACGTATAAGGGCCCTCCTTAAATACCTGACCACCCCACCCCCACCACCACTTGGACACCTAGGGGAGATACTGGGGGTACTTAATATGTGCACGCATTGTAGTTTATTAATTTTTAAGTGCCCTAAACACCAAAGTCAGGTTTGGGAACAATTTGTATTTTAAAAGCAGTCCTGCAACACAGGGCTGCTTTTAAACTGACGTAAGGCCTCAGCAGTGCTCACATGCCAGTGCAAAAATGGCTGCTGGCCTGTAAACTGCCATGCCCTATTATATACTAGGGACTTAAAGGTAGTTTTGATCCCCGTGCCCTATTATGTACTAGGGCCTTATAGGGGAGGTCATGCCAATCATAGGGGTACCCTTACCCATAGTGTACCCTAATGCATGTAAGTGTTTTCACTGTATTCTAAGTATCTTTTCAGCATGGCACTAGCCCTGGGCCTGGTTAGGCAGAGCACAGGGACAGCCAGTTACCCCCAGTACCAGTCAGCAAAACGTCTGGGGGTGCCCAGGGCACAGGATGACTTTGCAACAGCATGTTACAGTGTAAAATGTTTCCAAATAACGCACAGCTCTTGTCTATTCTATAGAGCATGACTAAAGAATGTATATGATGTTCTCTTGCCACTCATGAACATGCAGGAGTGTAGGGCATTTAGGACTTGTGATGTTGTAATAGGACAGTGGGGTCCCAAACTGCACAGGGCCTGACTGCCCTCCTCTAGATACAGCCCTTGTGAGAAGTAACACAAGCCTGTCTGCCATGCCACAGCAGAATGGTGATCTGAGTTGCCACTTGGCCAGTATTGTACCGGCCTGGCCATAAGTTTCAGATCAATGCATTGCTAGTAAAAATATGGGAAGTCATCTTTGTTTCTTGTGCTGTCCTAGATATGAAAACACAACTGACTTAATGCCAAAAGCCCACTCTAAATTGCAGGTGCCTTTTAACAATTTGTTTCAGAATGTTGATCTAGCTGAGGGACTGACATTTTCTTACCTGGGCTACCCCAGTCAGCCCACGCCACTTCACATGCTCTTTGGCTGATGGAGCTTTCGGTGCGGAGAGCAGCAAGGCGAAGATCCTGTTTCTTGGCAGGCCAATGATCTGCAAGTAGTGGGCCAGCCCGATCCCGATGCAAACCCGGGTGGGCCTCGGAGAGAGGGGGCCTCTAAAATCAGCAGCTAGACTCACTGGACAACGGCAGCCACCCAGAAGGGCTGCTTTTGGACCCAAACTACCCCCAGTATCACAGGGTTCAGCATCTATGGTCTTGGGGCAGGGCTGTTTTAGCGTTATGGAGCCCAACGCGTCCAAGGAGCACAAGGCACACAATCTGGACAGCGATCATGGGAGCAGAAGACAAACGCTGGGTTTTAAAAAAGGTCGAGTCCAGGAATAAACCAACTGCTATAGGTGCTGATTAATTAATTTGGCCGGCAGAGCAGCGGAGTTTATTAGTAATTCTGCATTAAAACAGTAACGCGGAATTACTAAATTCCTCCAATTCCGCCAGCGGAATTAAAAGTTCTGCCCACCCCTATTAAAAAGTTAATTACCTGCCCTTAAAAAATATCTATTACAAGTCCAATTTATTGGTAAAGTTGGATTTGTACTAAATATTTTACATTCAGTACTTTTAAAAAGTCACCTTTTACCTGCCTAAAGCCTCTAGAAGTCCCTTCACTTATGCTGTCAACTGTCACCCAGGAGCTAAATAGTTCCTTGATGGGGTGTCAAGTTGCTCCCATGGTTAAGATGAAAGCCTTGGGTGGGGAGGTGTTTGTTCCTCTGACAGGATGTCAATCTGGGCAGAACCCAAGAACTTAATTATCATCAAAGAGGCATGACCCCTCATTTGCCCTGTTAGCCAGCCATTCACCAATCCCAGTGGGAGAGGAGCTGCTTCCAGAACTGGTTTTGAGTGACCACAGAAGAGGGGTTGCTTATTTTCCTGGCCACATCTCCAGGGTAGGCACATGAGCTCTGGACAAGGAAAAAAGGTTCTGCCATCTTGGTTTTAGGTAGAAAGTTCACAGTGGGATTGCTTGCAGTAGGGTACACAGGAACTGCTACAAAAGTAGGTAGGGTGAACCCTGGGAATGTTATCGCTGTTGGTTAGGGAGGGGCTGGGAGTCACCCACACCCACAATCGAGTGCCAAAAATCAATGTGGCACCCCTGAGGACCCTCTTCAGAACACTACAGGATCTGTGGAATACAGAATGAGGACTGCATTTGCTGTTGAGAGCCATACGAAGAATCCTAAATACTGAACCTGCTCCAACCTGTACCAAGGACAGGTTGGAGCATACTGACTCCAAGGGTCAGTATGCTGACCTCCTGTTAAGTTACAGAGATACAGAAGCTGAACAGTTCCACCTGGACATGCCATATACTCTGCTGATGTCTTCTATTGGAGTGAGTCCTTACTAGACTTTGGCGAAATTTTAATTACAGTGGACGAATTGGACTAATTGTCATTAATTTTGTTTTACTGTTTTGACCCAAAAATTACACAAAATGATGTGATGACACCCATTCGAGTAATTGTACTACTGCAGGAGCACAAGAACAACGAACTTAGTGAGTGCGAGTTGCTGCTCGCTGCTGCTGTTCGTGTTCTGTTGCATTTAGCACAATTATATTTCTTAGTGCAATATTTTGCATAATGTTTTTGTAATTTCATGGAATTGCACTACAGCAAATGACTTGAGTTACGCTGACTCCCTAAGCCACCCCAGTGCTGTTCCTGAGGTCCTGGGACCCTTGGTGTCTGAGTGTACTCCCACTGCCTAACCCTAAAACCTGAGACATAGAAACATTTTCAAGGCTTTTTGGCAGCGGAACTGACATAAGACTGGGTCCAACTTGCTAAGCCTATCTGTGGAAGGTGCATGCATCATCTGTGGGCCAGACTTCTCTGTAGTACCCGCTATGTTCTGCTCCGCAGCAACAAATCATTTTCAGCGGCTGGACACCGACTGGCATCCAAAACCGAACCCTCATCAGCTACAAGCTGCAGCATTGTCCCGCTGGAGGAATCCAACTTCCAGACAAATGTGTATGTCCGAAGGTAGAAAGTTTCACCAGGGCCGACGCCGACAACTTCCTAGGCACGAAGTCTGGACTATTCCCACTCAGAGCTTTGCCAGCACTTGTCGATGGCTTCACTCGTCTTCGGATCCTGCCTGCTGCCTTGCCCTGCTAAAGTGTCTACCGTCTCAGAAACGTTTGAGGAGAGAAGCAAGGAGTGAGAAGAGAACTTCGACGAGAAACAACTATTTATTGTCAAGAGGGAAAAGCAGCCTGGACAGTGGAAAGGGCTATCACTGGGTCTGAAATGATGTGCAGATCCATTGAGATGGATGTTTCTGTGGAGGCAGGAAAAGTCCATGGCACAGCACTACACAAAAAAAAATATAGTCTAATCCCATAAGGTTTAAAGAAGAGAATGTCTGGGTAGTGAAAGGGGACAAAGGCAATGTAAGGAGAGAAACATTAATGAGGGTTTAAAGAAGGGGAAAGTTAAATAAGTCAATTTCAACAATTGTCAAAACCTACATTTGAGAGAGCCAGTGTGGGAGTGGGAAGCGGACAAGGTGTGAAATAGAAAGAGGAGCAAAAATTGAAACTAAACCAAAGGATAAGGTGCAGCGACACAGAAGAATGCAAATAAAGGCCCGCAGGAAAGGATCTGGAGCTGAAGGTTTTTGCTCTTATAGTGGCATCAGTAATGAAATGGACATTGCGCAAGACTTTAGAGCATGAGTTTTTCTGAAAATCCTTTTGTGGGGGACTTCCTCCAGAGTTGTAACTGGCTGAAAAGAGTCAAAAAATAATATAGCAATTTCATAAATTACAATTGTTTTTATGGCAATTCCAGATATGAAAATAAAATACGTCATATCCGTATTAAATATAAGCTTGGACCACTTCACACGGTTCAGTACTGCATACACTTTTACACACGTGTTTCAGCCGTGATTATGTATAATGAACTGTATGTCAGCATTGCGTATCCAGTGGAGTAGTCAGTGATGGTCTCGAGCCCTGGAGCACAAGGAGGAAATGAGATCCCTGGTTGTTGTTTGCATGATAAAATACAGCAATAATCGGTGTTCAATGGGCCCCCCAGGCCTAAGAGTCCCGCTGCCACTGCACCAGGTGCACCAATTGAAGCCACTCCCGTCTTTATCTTTTAAAATTAAAGACCTAAAGCAATCGCGTTGACTCCCGAGATCAGTGAATCAAAGGCTTCAATCAGATTCTCATTTCTTTGGCTTTGCTCCAGCCTGACTCCCACGTGCACAGCAGGTCATGATGAAATCGAAAATGAGTGTTGCTTAGATACATGTAGGATGCGGTGAAAGAGCGCAGAAGCAAGAGTCTGCAGCGGCGAGATATCCGCGAACATGAAATGTGTTGCTTTCCACTTACAAAGAAGCAGTGGTAAGTGCAGTCCTTTGTCGAGGCCACTGACCCCTGCAGAGTTATGAGAAGAAAGGGCTCTTTGATAGAAGCTCACCGGCCACTTTCTCTAAGGTACACTCCTGTAGATGTGGGAGTTTTTTTTCAGATGTAATGCGAATCCCGCCCTAATCTATAAGCTCCACAGACCCATCCTCAAATGTCAGAGGAACCATTTGTAGAGGTTTAACACGAGTCCCTAATCATCAGCAACACTTCCGGATGAATCTTAAAGTCACTTTAATTCTATCCGGACACATTTGGCTACTTGGCAAACGCGATCATTCCGCTGGAAATTATCTCATCTGAAGACGAAAAGATGTGGAAATGGAAAAAACAGATATGTATTTTAGTGCCTAATTATTTTTTTTAAAATGCAGGGTCCTTAATTTTTCATTTCAGGCCATCACCGGCGCTGCCCCATACAAGGGTTCCTACAAGCGTAGTCGAATGCAAAGGTCTGTCTAGTCTCGATTCCACCTCATGTCTCTTTCTTCCATCACCAGACACTCTGGGGCAGATCTACAAGAAAGTGCCGCAGCGTGGCGCTGCAAGCCCTTTGGCTGCGCCACGCTGCGGCACTTTCAGAGCACAGGAATGCGACATATTTACAAGAATATGTCGCATTCCTGTGCTTTCCCCTGCGCTGGCGCACAAACAGCTGCCAAGCGCCGGCGCAGGCACCCTTGCACCATGGTGCAAGGATGCCTGCGCCATGGGGAGATTGTTTCTGTGCAGGAAGGGGCACCTTTCTGCACAAAAACAATCAGTACAGGCTTTTCCTCTTTCAATGCGTGCTGCAGAATGCAGCACGCATTGAAAGAGGAAAAACGAGGAGAAATGAAAACATTTCTCCTCGGTGCGCCTCGCTACGCCACCTCTAGGGTGGCGTAGCTTTCAGACGCATCTCCAGAGTTACGATTTCTCGTAATTCTGGAGATGTGTCTTGTTCCATGGGTGTTGCGAGGGAACACCCACAGCAACACCCATGGAACGCCCCTTCACCGCAAAGTGCTGCGTGTGAAGGGACGGTATTTACAAGGAGAGGAAAAGTCACGCAGGGTGGCTTTTCCTCTCCTTGTAAATATCGAGGAGCCCCCTGCGCCACCAGTACGTCACGAAAAGTGACGTACTGGTGGCGCAGGGGGCTTGTAAATCTGCCCCTCTATGCCTCTTTATCTTACTCTTGCAGGTTCTTTCCATTCCTGCTTTCTTCTTTTGCCCATGTATCCGATTTGTCTTTTCCTCCTCTTTTCTCTCTTTTCTGCCTTCCTCTCGTTGTCTGGGTCAATGTCTGGGGAGGAAAAATAAGTCCTGGTCCTCAAAAATAAGTGCTGATGCCCAACTCTAGGCACAAATTAAACACTGCATATCATTTCATTCTATTCCATTTCATCCCGTACTCCACCGTTCAGTACAGTACGATACCATATCTTACCTTGCCAGTGGTGGGGGCCTACTCCCAGTGTTTAATTTGAGCCAGTGGTTTCCGGTGCTGGGCACTGGCAATGTTTGTTAACACCAGTATTTATGACAGTCTGCCACAAGGTGGTGCTATTTGTGTAATTCAGAGGCAAGCACACAGTAGTTGTTTATTAATTCAATATATCTTAAAAATGACTTTTAGGTGAGGCCCTAGGAAGGCTCATGATATCTCTTGAATTTATGCTAGCTTCGTACAGTGCAGGGCCTTTATATTACAGAAACTCAAGAGACATCATGAGCCTTCCTGGATATTGAATGTAGAGTGGATTGTTGCAGAACCCTCACATTTCAATGTTTTTTTCACATGCAAATGTGGAAATCCCTAGTGACCTGGTACCTGCTCTTCAGGTTGCACCTTCCAGGTAGACATTTGTGAGAGCCCAAGCACCATCCCCAGTGCTGGAATTTAGGGTGATCCAACCGGTATTATTAAGCCAGATTGGGGATCCATTTTGCCAAAGTGAAATGTGCTGAATTTGTTCTGGTGTATTTTGCCAACATCTGGACATAATTCAGTAGTAGTCACATGTTGTAAGCATTCTGTTCGGAGCAGTAACATGCAGGTGGTGAGGGCGGCTTTCTTATTTTAAATTCCAGCTGGGCCCACACAAATGGAATGTAGGGTAAACAAAGGCACAGAGCTTGTTATCACTTCACAAGTACTTAAGTCTAACTATGATTTGGAGACTAGATTTTGACTTTGTTCAATCCCAGCATATAAGGATAGGCATGCACTGCAAGAATGTCAGATTTATAGGTCTGTATGTGTGTTTACACACATAACAATTTAAATGCTCCAACTAATGTTTTATATTCAATTTGTTTATAGTGCTAGTCATGCCACTGGAGAGCTTTACATCGCACAGTATACATTGACAATAAATCATACAAGTGTGTAAATAAATGTACACAATGTTGATAAGACAAATAGGGTTTCAAGGTGAGAAAAAGAGTCCCGGGCACACGTAATGAGAGTAACAATATCCTGATGGTAGAAATGTCTGGTTTTAGCGAATCAGTGGTCAACACCAGTGGATTGATAAGAATGTTCTTTAATGAAGCGAAAAACAAAGAAACGACCAGCCGACACGTGTTTCGTCAAGACGGGAGATGTCCCGTGACTCATCAGGGCCATGTAGCAGAGGTAGAAAGAACAATGAAAAAGACCGGGATGCAATTAGCGGGTCCGCCAGAAGCAAAGAAGACCGGGTGTCAATGGGGACCCAGAGTGGCAGGTCCAATGGTAAGAAGGTAAGGAGGTGCCTGGGGGCAGAATCGGAAAACCTAGACACCCAAACAAGGTGGAAATCCTGGGGAAAAGAATCGGGTGCCACTGGGGACCAGGGTAGGAGGTCCTGTGACTGAAGAGTCCCTGGGGGCGGATAAGCCAGGCACCTCACATGTACGGTGAAAACCAAAGGAAAGATGGGTCCGTTTGAATTCCGCATGCAAAGTTTTGTAGAAAAGCTCCTGGAGCAGACCGGCTCTACATTGAGACTCAACTCTCCGTCGTCGATTCATGAATCGGCTTGACCATGCTGGTTTGTTCTGCTGAAAGCTCTAGAGCTCCTCGCTGTCGACGTCAAGGACAAAGACTTCCAGAGACTCACCGAGGCATCTCAATGCAGCAGGCCGCCATTGTCGAATCGTACTTCGAATCCGAGAAGCACAAGGACCCACCGACCAGCCAGTCGCCAAGAGAAATGCTCCAAGAAAAAGACGCAGGGCCTGATTTCGATCTTGGCAGATGGGATACGCCGTCACAAACGTGGTGGATATCCCATCCGCCATATTACAAATGCATTGTATCCTATGGCACTTGCAATACAGCGGACAGGATATCTCTCACATTTGTGGTGCAGTGTCCCATCCTCCATGATCTAAATCAGGCCCTAAGTCCGAAGGTAAACTTTTGACTGGGGCCTAACACTCAGTCTGTTCGACCCACGGTCCATCATGATTGGCCTAAAACTTTGACTTTGTCCTCTTCCAGCGCGACCAGATAGATGTGAGTGCCACTTTATGCTTATTGGCACTAGAATGCACAGTTTTTGATTTAATGTTTAAAAATTCATATTTCCGGTTTCCTACATTTTGGTGTGATTTTAAAGACAAAAATAGTCTCTATTTTTAAAAATTGGTGTTGGATTGTTATTGTTTTGTGTCTTTTACTTATTTACTGTTTTGTTGGTATTAAATGCTTTACACATACCTGTCTCCTAAATTAAGCCGGACTGCTCGTTTGCCAAGCTACCAAGGGTTGAGCAAGGATTAATGACTGAATGAATGAATGTCTGGACCTATTAGCGATAGTGGTCTTATTACAAGCTGAAGGTGAATACCCCCACCTACTAATAATTCACTATCTTGCAAACGTTATCTACAGAAGAGGCTACCTGGTAGATTAAAATGCGGGCATCTGTACTTAGGGACGTCAACTACTCTAGATAGAGCGTCTTCTCTTCTGTTGCCTACAAGGACCATATTCAAGAGGCTCCTCCTAACTAGACAATGTTCTGGAGAAGCACCTTCTAATATTTAAAAAATATATACTATAATAAATATATAAAATTGAGCAATTCTAACACACTTGTTGCGTTAGAACAGCCAGATCATTTTCTTACTAATCTACTTGCATTTATGTATAATCTCTTAAACTGTAACCTTGCTCAAATGATGTTTAACAGTTTTTAATTTGAACAAACAACTGCAGAGAGGATAATGAAAGGAGGAAAACGTTGCATATTTTACGTCAACATATTGCAATAACTACAGTTCTCTGTAGTCTGCCTTTCACCTTTTATCTGAAGTGTAAGCTTATTTGAGCAATCTGCTTGGGGCCTGAACATTTACATAAACAAGCAATAGTTCATTTGCTAAAATGGAATTTTAAATGAGTTCAGCTAGTAATTACAGAGTAAAGTCAGTGCACTCTCACTGCTGATTGCATGCTTTCATGAAGAATAGCTTGTTTGTCAAGTTCATTTAAGTCTTCATTATTGAAATAGGCATGGAATAATAGCACAAAATGGAATCCTATTTTAGTTTAAAAACAAGGTAGTTAGACTTTAGCACTCACCTGTGTAGTTCAAAGGGAAAGAAACTTTTTCAATTATATAAATCAATGTTTTCTTCACGACTGTTTGAGTATATAAATATTCATCGGCTCTCACTTCATGTGGTATGAGAATACAAGTGCATTATTCTCTTTCCTGGAATTACCTATACCATAAGTGTCCGGTAATTCCGAGGAGCAGGAATACTGTTATATTGCAACTTGTACCCTGAGCAACACATGGAAAATTACCTGAGGACCCGGTATTACTGCCCCTGATTCCAACATTAGTTCTACATGTTCCGAAAATTCCCCATCCAGAGATTGCACTAGCTTTTACCTGGTGAACTGTCTGGGAGGTAGAGGGGAGCTATGTAAAAGTGTATGCATTTTGTACCTGCATTTGTCACCGCTGCAAACATTTAGATGTTCTTTCCTTCTTTTTCACCAGCACATAACCCTTATGCTTTACAAGTGATCCAGTGACCCATTCCATCATATAAATATCTGGGGGGAAAAAGTTATTGGGAAATATTCTCTTATGAATATGTGACATTTATTGTCAATGTGTCAATGTGACAGGACCCCGCATTGGAGGCACACAAGATCATGGGTTCTGGATGATGCAGCCTTTTCACAATCAGGTGTGTTGTTTGGAAAGTACTCGAGGCAGTGTATATGTATTCATGTATGTATGTATATTTTGGTATTTCTAAAGCGTCAACACTGCTGGTGAGCAATGAAGTGCTCTACGGGGGCAAGCCCCAGTGGGCATACATGGGGTAGAAGACAAAAGGAGGAGGCAGATCTAGTGGAAGTCTCAATGACTTCAATACTCATTCTGAGATATGAGGTGATCTGCAGGTCACGATTTTGTAGAGGGGCTCTAGAAAGACTACATAAACGGGTTATTGCATGGAGTGGGCCGTTAGTCCGTGGCGTATGTCAAGTCTGATAGTAGAGTTGACTCCATGTAGGTCTAAATTACAGGTATAATGACAGTAAGTAAGCAATATCTCTATTTGCATGATTAATTAAAAACATTGCAATAACATTTACTTTATAGAAATAAAATTGTAATCAAATGCACAAAATAGGCAACAATACTTAAAACTTGAATTCCATTATACCCTATATGCCAATGCTAAAATCGCGACATTATAAGGCAATACGGGTTAGTTCAATTAGCGATAAAACCAGCATTTAACAGATAACAATGTTTGAATCGTGATTTTCGTTCTCCATATACACCAATTTTAAAACACATTATGTCATCTTGCACAGCACAATAAGATTTAGTTCAACAAACAACAAGACTGGCTTTGGAAGACTTGCAATTCAAAGACCAAGATTTTTTTTTTTTTAAACTTTCAATTATCATCTGTACCGTAATGTTTTGTTGATGCACTTTTATGCACCCGAGTGGTGCGAAATAAAGTTTCCTGACTGACTGACCAAGACTAACAGTAATCGATGAGCAGCTGGGCAGTGGTAAAATGTAGTTCAATAGACAATCAGACCAGCATTAAAAGGCAAGCAGCTTAAATACTTGTAGGCAGGTTCATGGCAGTCCCTAATAATTGGACAAAAGCAATCAATGTGAAAATTACCCCCTCATCCCATTTATTACAAAGTGGAGATAACCATCTCCCGACAGAGAAAAAGACCAGAGGAATGCTGGGACCCTAACCCCGCCCCTCCCACTGGGAGTACATAATCAGCACTTACCCAGCATTACGCCTGTTCTTTTTTTTCTGTCTGTCAACAGAATTGGGATGAGGTGCTGGTGCTGCTCCTGCTGGGCTTGAGTGGCGTTTTTCTTCTTCCACTCCCCATCTGGCTGCCTGGCTGTGCGGGCGGGGAGTCTGCTGGTTCGCCTCCCGGCCTGCTGGGCTTGCTGGGAGGCTGGAATGTTCCTGGCTGGCTCTTGCTTGCCGGCCGGCCCTTTGCGGCTGGTGCGCCGGCCTCCCGGTTCCTTCCGGGTTGCGGTGCGCGTCTTCCAGTGGCCTGGCCGGGTGGAAGACGCGCTGCTCTTGCTGTTTCTCCTGCTGCTTCTCCTGCCCTGGCGTGGATGCTGGTCAGGCGCCTTGGGCTGGCTGGTGGCGGTGGAGGGGGGGGTCTTGTTCCTGTTTCCCGCCCCCCCGGTGAGTACCCCATAGCGGTGTTTCCTTTGATGCGTGGCTGGGAGGTCTGCCTCTGGATGTCCGTTGTGCGTGCCAGTCCTCCTCCATGTGCACTCTGCCTGCCTTTTTCGTTCAGCGGCTTAGGCTGCAGACGGCGGAAGTGGCAATTCCTGCCCTCTGTGCTCTTTCATGTTACTGTGTGCGCTGCACCCGCATGGAGGCCACTTGTGCACATGCGTGGACAGTCACCCTATTCTGCAGTCGCAGTGCATCTACGTGTCCTTGATGGGTCCCTGGGCTTGCATCCTTGTCGAGGATCACGGCGTACTTCTTTAGTTGCAGGGGGTGTGGCTTCCCAGCTTAGATGGACGGTTTTGGGGCTGGGGAGCCGGGTTTGAGTCTGCGGGGAGCTCAGAAGTCCTTCGGTTCTGGGCCCTTCTCTTCTTTGTTCCACGCGTGCTTTTTTTCCCTCTGCAGTGTGCTGGCTCCCCATGCTTTGGTCTTTGCTGCCCCTGGTGTGCCTGGTACCCGGGCTGGTTGCTCCTCCGGTCCGGGCTGGGTTGCTGTTGGTGCCCCTTGGGCTGGCTGGGGGCGGGGGGGCTTGGGGCCTTGTTCATGTCTCCTGCCCCCCCCCCACGGGTGCGTGCCGCATTGCGGTTGGCCTGTTTGCGCTGCCGCCTTTGTTGCTCGGGGGCGTTTTCGGTGTTGCCAGTCCCTGGGTGTCTGGGGCTTGGGCCCCTGCTGTGGTCTCCTCTCTGTGGTTCTTCCTGTTTGGGGGTCCGCCTGGGTACCTGGTGCTGTTGCTGTGCCTTGCACCTGTTTTTCACGCTGTTCGGGGGAGTGGTTGTGGTCTCGCGGCTGGTCTCCCGTCTTTGGTGCTGGGACGCTGCTGTTCGTGCCTCGGGGTCGACTCCACTTCCTGTGTTTCTGGCCCTGCCGTGGTCGCTCGGTGGGGTTCGGCCCCTGTTTTGGTGTTGGCGCTGGTTCGGCTGTGTGCATGGCCAGCTCTGCGTTTCTTCCTCTGCTGTCCCTCTCCGTGCTCCATGGTGCGCGGACGGTCACCTTCCTCAGCCCTGCTTCCTTGCCTGTGTGCTCTCTGGGTGTCCTGTCGTGGCGTCTCGGTGGGTTTCGGCCCCCATTGCTGCATTGCTTACCCGTGCCTGGTGGCCGTGGGTTTCTTTCTGTGTTGGGCCTACTCCGCTTTGTGCTGCTCGCTTATTCACGCTCCTGGGGTGGTCGCTTCCTCCCTTGCGTGCTCCCTTGAGCGCGCTCATGGGTCTGCTCTTGTCTGCGGCTCTCTTCTCGGGCTTGGTTCGCCCCTGGTGGAGTACCCCCGTTTTCCTGCCTGGTTCTGCTGGGTTTCTGTGGCTGGTGTTGGACTCCGGGTTTTTTGTTGTCTTCCCCCGTTGCCCCGGTGCTCCTCCTTTGTTGGCCCTTCTTGTGGCCGGCGGCCTTTCCGCCCTGTTTGCCCCTGGGTGCTGGGCTGTGTCTGGCCTTGTTCATACCTGTGTGGGGACCCTGATGTTGGGTGCTTCTTTGGCTTTGTCTGCTTGGGGCTGTTGCTCTGTGGCACGGTCCTGCGGCCGTTGGGGGTCCCCGGCCCCTCCGTTGCCTGGTTTTGGATCCCCCTGCGTTGCGCCGCTGTGGGTGTTCTTCTTTCTTTTCCCCTTGTGTGTTGGAGGTCCAGGGGTTGTTTCCAGTCGCTCCTGGTCTGCCGGCTTGCGGCTGGTTCAGCTTGGCCTCCGGCTGTGCCTCCTTGGTTTCTCTGACTGTGCTGTGGCTTTGTGCCGACTCTGGGGTGTGTTTTGCCTGGCGTCCCTGGCCCCTTTTCCTGGTGTCGGTGTACTGGCTTGTGTGCTCACCGCCTGTTGGATGGCTGGTCCCTCTGCTGTCGGGTCCCGAGGTTTGGGGTGCTCCTGCCGTAGTGGCCTCGTGGTTCGGTCTGGGCCTGTCTTTGCCTGTCCGCCCGCTCTTGTCTTCCCTACGTGCACCCCAGGGTCCTGCTCCTGGTGTGTGTGTCTGTCAGTTGGCGGACCCCCCCCTGCTGGGGTGCGGTCCTGTGGTGTTTCTCTTGCCGCTTTGGGGGTCTGCCCGCCTTGCTGCCGGTTGTCCGGGGCCTGGTGCTGGGGTCAGGCGTGGTCTTGTGCCTCTGGCTTCTCTGCTCCCTCCAGTTCCCGGTCTGTTGTCTCCCTGCCGGCTGCTCTGTTTTTCTTTGGCTGTTGCCTCTGTTTTGTTTCGTCTGGCCTGCTGCGTGGTCCGGTGGTTCTGTGCCGGGGGTCTCTGTCGGCCTCCCTGCCCTTTGCTTCGGCCTGTGCACTGCGTGGGCTTCTTCCAGGTGTGGGTTGGGCCGCCGGGTCCTCCCGTCTGGGCGGGTTGCTTGGCTTCGGCCCTGGCTTCCCGATTCCTTTTTGCGCTCTGCTGCGCTGGTTGTGGCTGGTTTCTTGTGCTCTGCCCTGAGGTTTTTACCCTGCTCCTGCCCGCCCTTGGTGCGTGCTGGGCCGTGGAGGTTGTGTGCCTGTGCAGTCTGTTAGGCTTCTGCCCTGGCTTCTATTGCCTCTCTGGCCTGGCTGGTTTTGGGGTTCGTTTGCCTCCCCCTGGGGGTTGTCTTTGTGGCCTTGGGGTTTGGCCTCGCCTGCCCCTGCTGCTCTGGGGTTTCGTGTCGGGCCCTGGTTCGGTTTGCGGCCTTGTTCCTTGTGGGGCGTTTGGCCTCCTGGGGTTCTGGTCTCTGGCTCTTCCCCTGTCCTTTTCGGTTTGGTTGAGGTCTGGCTGTCTGGTCCTCCTGGTTGGTCTTTCGTTCTTTCGGAGGCTGGTTTCTGTTGGGTTCTCGGTCCTGCTCCCTTCTGGCTCTGTGGGCCTTGTGAGCCGGCATTCCTGGGGTTGTGTTCCTGTTTCCCCAGCTTTCTTGTGTGTGCCTTGGCCTTTGCTGGCTCTTGGCCTGTTCCTGGGCTCTCGCTGTGGCCCCGCCTCCCGGGTTGGGTGCTTGGTGGTTGTCGTGTGCCGGCTCTGGTGGTTGGTGCTGGCCGTTCTTTCCTGGGACCTGGTCCTCCTCGGTGGGGTTTCGGGGGCTTTGTCCTCTAGGCTCTCTGGGGGCCGGGTCGTTCTGCTTGGGGGGAGGGGCTGGTTCCTGGTCGGTGCTTCCCTCCTTCCTGGTTTGGTCTGGGGAGTCCTGCCCTTGGGTGGTCTTTTGGGTTTGTGCTTCCGCCCTGTTGGCTGGCCCTGGCCCTCTTTCCTTTTTGCTTTCTCCAGTGTGGCTGTCCGGTGGTGTTGGAGTTTGTCCTCTGGTTGGCCCTTTTCGCCCTTCGTGCCTGGTTGCTTCGGGGGCTGGGGAGCCTTCCTTTCTTTCCTTCGTCTTTTTGGCACTACTTGGGTGTCCGTTTGTCTGTCGCGACCTCCCTTCTGTTCTTGGTGGGCCTCGCTCTGTGTCTGTGCTGCTGCAGGGTCCTGTGTGCCTCTCTGGTGGTTCTGGGCTTGTCGGCCTTTTGTCCCTTGGGCCCCCTTGGCCGTGTCCTGTTCGGTCTTCGTCTTCTCTGGTCCGCCGCAGTCCAGAGTGTTGGTTGCTTTGGCGCCTGTTTCCCTTCTGGGGCTTTGCCTTTGGGGTCTCTTTGGGGTGCCTCCTTTTCAGCTTCCTTTTTGGCCCGGTCACCTTTTTGGCGAGCTCTCCTCCGTTCGGTGGGTTGGGGTTTCCCTTTGGCTGGCCTGGGTGCTCTGTTCCTTTTTTCTCTGGTTGTCACCGGGACCTTGTGGTTGCAGTCGCAGTTTCCTGCTCCACGGGTTCTGTGTTCTGTTCCTGTGTGTTTCCTGGGTTGTGTGTTCTCGGTCACGTATGCCCTCGATGTTCCTTTCTTTGGGCTGCCTCCTTCCGGTCATTGTTGCCTTCTGTTGTCCTTGGTCCCGGTTTCTGGTCATTGGTTGGGTCCCTGCTGGCCTGTTCTGGCTTGCTAGCTGGTTGGGCCGCTGGGGGTCGTCTTCTTTGTGTGGCCTCCTCGCTGTCCTGTTGTTGTGGGCAGCCTCTGTTGGTTTTTTGTTTGGGGTGTTCCCCCTTTCCTTGTTCGCTCAGTGGGGGGCTCCTGGTGTGTGCTGGCTGCCCTCGGTGGGTTGTCCTCTTATTTGGCTTGGTTGTCTCCCATTTGTTTTGGTGGGTGCGTCCCTGCTTTGGTGGGGTGCTTTCCTGTCTGGGTGCTCTGCCTGTTGTTCCCTGCAGGTCTCTCTTTTGCTTCCCTTGGGTTGCTGCCTTTGGTGTGGTTTCCTGGGTGTGCTTCAGGGTTCGGAAGGCCGGGTTTTCTGCTTTGGTATTCTCCACTTTGTAATGAATGGGACGAGGACATAAGGGACCTGGGTGTAATGCTCTATTACTTACCGGTAATCTTCATAACTCCGGGTCCTGTTGTCCTCGTCCCATTCATACGCACCGCCGTCCCTCCCGGACGGCTGGCCTTCCTGTGGGGGCTTGGATGTTCAGGTGGAATGCTGGGTAAGTGCTGATTATGCACTTCCAGTGGGAGGGGCGGGGTTAGGGTCCCAGCATTCCTCTGGTCTTTTTTTCTGTCGGGAGATGGTTATCTCCACTTTGTAATGAATGGGACGAGGACAACGGGACCCGGAGTAATGAAGATTACCGGTAAGTAATAGAGCAATAGGCAACAGTGTTTAAAATATGAATTCCATTTAGCCATTGATAAGATCGCCTCGTATTCTCTAGTAAATTATGGTTGTTTAAAAACAGCAAAGAGTATAATTCAATGAGCAATAAAACCAGCAATAAATAGACAATAAGACCGACTTTAGAAGGCTAGCAGCTTTAAGATTTGCCATTGTGTTCATGGCAGTCCTTGATGATTAGGAAAGCGCACTCAATGTGCAACTAGGCAATAGTAAAATATAGATTAGTAGTCAACCAGACCGACATTAGAGGGTTAGCAGCTAATATACTTGTCAGCAGGTTCATGGTTGTTCCATCGATTGAAAAACAGCAATCAATATGCAGAAATAGGTGACAGTGTTAAAATATGAATTTCATTTTGCCAGAGATAGGAACACATCATATTCTCTAGGAACTTTATGCTTATTTAAAAATAACCAAGCAGTGTAATCCAATTAGCAATAAAACCAACGTTAAATAGCTTAGCGCTTAGCTGACTCCTGACATACTCTCAGCAGTCCCCTTCTTATTAAGGTGCAGATGTAGTTACCTGCCAGAGGGGCAGGTGATTAGTAAGGTGCTTAAAGTGCCATAGTGCCTTTGGATTGTTGCGGCCTGTTGTTAAACTGCATCCCCGTCGCCCTCCAGTTGCCTGCCATGCCTTTCAGGTGCATCCTTGCTATTTAGTCTCTTTTCAGCTGAGGTCGGGAATCTTACAAGGCGGCAGTTTTTAATAAACTAGGTAGCTCTAGCCTAATTAAAAACTATGTGTGTACCCAGGTGGAAATAGTGTTCCTCAAGGGCAAACTAAATACAAGTGGTCAACATGTTTCGTGCCCGATTCGCCCCTAATGGGTCAATTGGCACTTCGTCAGGACCGATAAGCAAAAGAAAAATAATAAGGTGCACTACCGTCTGGTATTCGGTATATTAACATAAATTACCAAGACCGGTAGAATTGTCCCTAAAGACGTGTACTGAAGAGTACTGTAGACCCCTAGTCACAACGTCTAGAGTTGACGGGAGTAGCCAGAGCACGTCGTTGCTCCGGTAATAGGCGTAGACAAGCAAATAGCCTTCGTCCTACCCTTACTCCGGGTTCTTTTGCTTATCGGTCACCCTCACACTTAGAACCAAGAACCCTGCCTTCAGTATTGGAAAGGCCTGCTGTAGGCGTGACTTATAGGTTTTAAGTCAGTGATCCTAGATATAGGGAAACCTATACCTTTTGTAAGTGGTGCTAGCACAAGCTTACACAGGCTGCAATGGCAGGCCTGTAGTTCAATTTTGAATGATCTCCCATTGGTGGCATAATGCATGCTTCAGCCCATGGGGGACCTCTAGGATCCCAGTTAGACTAGTCATAAACAGCATAACATCAAGCAAAAAGTAGGGGTAACCATAGAAGCAGATCCTTCTATCCTACACCACATTCTTATCATAACCTGGATCCCAGGTCTTGCTGCTATTGCACTGGGTATTTTTCCTGCTTAAATCACCCTGGCCCTGCAAAACAAGGACATTTTCCTATTAGATATTCTCGCATCAATCAGTCTCAGATACGGGCATATAGTTTGCCTTAAGTGGAGGATCCAGACTGGTTTTCTTTAATAGTTGTTTCACCACTTTCCTTCCATCTTTTTGGAATCCTTCAAATGGCAAAGGAGTGAGTCAATATTACTGTTAATGCAGGAGGGGTCACTGTTTCAGTCAATTCATGTAAACGTTTAGAGGAACAAACATTGCCTGAATAGCCAGACTTAGTAGATATAAGCAATTGTAAGGTAGTATACTCCTGCTTAGCTTCGACTAAGATCAACTATTGGGATTACTGGCATTTACAGTATTGGGTACAATGAATCAGCCTGCCCAAGTGATACTGTACTAATTCTGTCATGTAGTGACTGGATTCTATTAATTATGTAGGTCGATAATTTATCACAAGGAGTCTGGGAGAGGATAAGGAAATGGCTAAAGACTGAGGATTAGAGAGGGCATGTGCAATTTTAAACAAAGTTTGAGTTGAAATAGATGCATCTTGCATCAGAATGTCAAAATATGCCATTTGTGCTTGCCGAAAGCAGTTTTTATACTTATGCAATTGTGAATTATAGATCAGTAGTACATATAGGTTTGCCGTCTGTTCCTTTACATCTGCCTGACCATCAGTTATTTAACTCTTAAAGCAGCAGAAAACCAAGGCTGAAAGAGTCATCTAGCTCAAACCCATTAACTTACAGAGGAGACTGTGTCCTCAAAAGAAGAGTACAAACAGTAAGTGAAGAAAGATGAGGAGATTTTAGGGTCAGCTGAGATGTGCCTTTCAGGCTAGCTGCCTTTAAATTTTGCAGCGGCTTCAGTGAGATTGATCTTATGCTACAGTTAGAAGAAAGAAATCTAGAGTGAACCTTAGGTGGTTTAGAAAGGCCAGTCATTAAAATACCAAATTGCACAAAGGAATGGTCCATTTACCCAACTGCAAAATAATGTAAATGGGATGACCTGCCCAGTGAATAGCTTGGTTAACAATTTGATTGAAAAGTAGATCGGGCATCAGGCTGAAAAAACCTTGTGAAGAACTGGTTTGAGAATCATGCCACAAGTTAAAATCTCCCAGGATAATCACCTGAGGGATGTTAGGTAAAAATGAGCCAGCAATTTTCACCAATTTGTGCAAAAAACAGTACTGACAAGTCCAGAGGCCTCTAAATGGCTTGAAGATAAAGTTAGAAGGAGGCTGAAGATCTATATTGCATCTAATGGCATCTTCCAGAAATGTATTCATTTCAAACAAGTAATCAATAGAAATCTTTTTTAAAAACGTTAATAAAAATCAAAGCCAGCTCGCCTCTTTGTGATCTTTCCTTTCCCTATGAATAATCCCATAGCCTGCAGGAATAGCGTTCAGCACACCCAGTGCATATGACTCATTCATCCAATTCTCAGTCAACATTAGTATCATTAAGAAGTAGGTTACATTCTTCTTTGTGTTTAGGAAGAGACCTAATTTTAACAAAGCACTCTTCATGCCAGCTTGGTCAAACATGGTGTGGTCAGAGGACTCTTTAAGTTCAGACTGAATTAGGATCGGTAGAACAACACTGCCAATAACCTCAGTGCAAATCGTATACCAGATGTTCAACTGAAGCGGTCAAGGGCCATCCTGAAGGCTAATTGTTCCCTGACATCGTATTAAATAGGGCAGCGATTCACTCCAGAACCCCCAGACTTAATGCAGTATTTCTCTTCTCATTGTACAGGGGCAGGAGGAGAAGACAGGTTTTGTAAGTACTATCTTTCTGGTGAATAAGAAGAACAAGGGTTGGAGACTATGATAAATTTGTAAGAAGTGAGTCACTATGTGGTTTGCCACTATTTCAAGATGGAGGACCTTTTGAGAGACAATTTCCAGAAAGAGGCTGGATTACTAAAGTTAGACCTAAAGGATGCTTTCATTACGGTCCGCATAGCAGAGGAGAGTTAGCTGTGCCTCCAGTTTTGTTGGGCAAGTAATCTTTATCCGTTTCAGAGCCTACCTTTCAGCTGACTTCGGTCCCTTGGTGTTTCATCAAGGTATTAAGTCCAGTAGTGAGTTTCTGTTGAATAAGAGGGGTGCAAATGATAATATATTTGGACTATTTTCTATGTATGCCACCGGGTTGGGAGGCGTTGGAGGCCCAGTTAAGCATGACAATGAGTTTATTAGAAGATTTGGGATTCACGGTGAACAGAGAAAAGTTTGAGATTTTGGGTTTTCAGGTGGATACGGTGGAGACAGTTCTGAGGCTACCAGCTCAGAGGATGATAAAGATAAAGTTGGAGATAAAATTTGGGTTGACGAATAAGATACTGTACTTGAGGGCTTGGAATAATTGCCCTTCTCTCATCCTCAATTCAAGTGGTTTTTCAGGCTGTTTCATTACAGTGTAATGCTGTGCATGAAGGTGACAAACTTGTGCAGGGGTTTATGGTACAGCTAACAGGTGACTATGACAAAGGATGCAAAGGCAGAGCTGTGTTGGTGGTATCAAAACTTGAATGCATGAAATGATTGGTCAATTTCTGGTGTGAACTCAGATTTGTGTTGGAGACAGTAGCCTCTTTGGTGGGGGGACTAGTTTAGATAATATGGAGACAAGGGGTCAGTGGTCCGAGTTGTACTATACATAAATTGTCCGGTGGTGACGGCTGTATCTTCCACTTCCGCAGAATCACATGGCAGATTGGAATTTGCATTATTTAGAAGAATGAACCAATTCGAGGCTGGACCAGGAAGTGTTTGTGGAGCTTTGTCAGTTGTAGGTTCTATTGGAGATAGACCTGTTTGAGCTAAGGATTACCGTTCATTTGGAGAGTTATTTATTTCTGCTGCAGGCCAGATCTAGGGCTCAGGCAGTAGCTTTTTTTGCAAGATTGGAGAGGCAGTTTCCCCATTGACTATTATACAGAGGGTTCTGTTGCAACTGAGGAGCGGAAATGTCATATTATCCTTGACAAACCCCCTGTGGCAGGAGAGTGCGCAACGGCAGCAAACAATTTGGCTGCCCACTGATCATCCTCCGCGGGAGCCGAGGCATTATCTACATTTTGTCAGGCTGTTTCGGCCCGTATTTGCATTTCGGTGGCATAATTAGTCATCGGAAATGACAGGGAACGGCCTGGTGAGCCTTTAATTGTTTATTACTACCATTTTTGTGAGGTTTTATTTGCTGCTCCAATCCTGTCAGGATTGGTGCCGCCATTTTGAGGGGCTTTCAGCCTGCCTTCATAATTACAATGGCTTGTTTTTAGCCCATTAAATCTCCTTTTTCTCTGCCAATCGGTATAGATGGCCACCATTGCTGTTTTTTCACCTTCTATTTACCTTTGAGAATTTTTTCTCATCCTCCAATTTACCGTGCATTTTGTTAATTTTTTCGGACACTTCCAATGCTGGTCTCATTCTGTTTCCTGACGCAGTAAACATCGTACTGCTAAGTTGTCTCATCGAGTCTCAATAGGGATACTGCGCACTCCTCCGAAGCTGTGGTTTCAAATGCTTCAGGCGCTCGCAAGGAGTCTGGAGGTGGCACAAACAAAAGAGTTAAAAAAGATCCTTCTTCGCCAACAAAATCTCCTCTACTCTTGACTCTGGAGGATATTATGGACGAATTAAAAAATATGAAGCCTTTCATGGTGGAGACACATGCGACTTTACAACGGATTGACGAGAAGTGATCCGTTCTGGATTCAAGACTCACTGAGGTGGAACAACGGGTGAGTGGCGCCCAAGATGTGCCGGTCAAGGAGTCCTATTTAACTAAGGAGGTCACACAGCTTAAAAGACTAGCTGAAGATTTGGAAAACCATAATCAACGCAACAACCTATGCATTTATGAAATTCCGGAGGGGTCAGAAGGTCAGGATATGATCAAGTTTCTTAAGCTGCACATCCCCAAAATTGTGGGGCTTAAACCTTCTGCAGAATTGAACATTCAAAGAGCCCACAGGATTGGTCCTTCTCCTCCCACATCTTCTAACAGACCTAGAGGTAGTATCACTCTGTTCCTTCAATATTCTGATCTTATGGAAGTCCTTACGATGGCCAAACAACGCTGCAGATGCTATGGTCTGGGCATAAAGTCTTCTTCATTCAGGATGTGGCCAAGGTCACTGCTGGAAGGTGAAAATAATTTTTGGACTTGAGACCAGTTTTGAGATCTATGAATGCACAGTATAGGCTTCTACATCCCTGTTTCTTCAAGGTCACCTACAAGGTTAGGACAGTCTCCTTTGAAGATCCCAAGGACCTTAAGCAATTCATTCATGAACATAAAGGAGAAGATATGGAACTCAGTAAAACTTGATTTGCGTAACCTCAATTTCTGTTTTCTTACTGTCTGTCTTTTTGATGTTTTGTACAGGCTCTGCATTTCTTTGGTCTGTCGGATGGTGCTGTGAAGGTTATTGTCGTCTCCTCACTTCCAGTCTCCATGTTGTTCGTGTATGCTATATCTAGTGTTTCATCGCATGGTAGGTCGTTCCGGAGTTCCTTGTTTATTTGGATATGTTATATTTATTCCTATATCTTTTTTCGTTTCAATTTACCGTTCCCGACTTCATATGTTTATTTCTTACTCTCCTCATGGCTTCCCTTCGGGTTGGACTACTTGCCTTGCCCCTGCTCCTATACTAATACCCTTCTGTTCTTCATTCTATTGTACGATATGACTGAAGTCCTTCGGCGTTTTTTTCCATCTTTTTATCTTTATATACACTAGGGAGTTCTTTTCCTCACTCTCCACTGTCCTATATTCATTTTCTATCTTTATTTCATCATTCTCTTTACTTTCTCTGCTTTCTCTTCTTTACTATGTATTGTGGCTCTTCATTAGCTTGTGCTCATCCCTCTATATTCCTTTGTACTCCATCAGTCTATTGTACCTTTATTCTTTTTGGTATCTGGTTACCTGTTGCAATTTTCATTTATGTCTCCCTAATAATTAGTCATTATATACGTTACTCATGGCTCACTTACGTATTGTCTCCTGGAATGTAAAGGGACTACTTAACCCTGAGGGTGTTAACTCACCTATCCAGGTTGAATTGCCAGATTGCTTTTTTACAGGAGTTACATCTTAAAAATACTGACATTGTTTGTATGCACAGGCAATGGGTAGGTTCGCTTCTTAGCTGTTCCCCTGTTAATAATAAGAATGGTGTTTTGATTTTATTTCATAAATCTCTGCACATCCAAGTGATAAAGGAAACCAAAGATGATGCTGGGAGGTGGTTATTGCTGAATGTCAAAATTAATGACACTCTTTTCTCATTATGCAATGTTTATGGCCCTACAGGTGTGGATTTAAAATTCTGGGAACAATTCTCTACCATCCTATCTGACTGTACTTCAGATAATTTTATAGTAGGGGAAGATTGCAACCAATTATTAGACCCTTTTATAGACAGGCACTCTAAAGCATGATACATCCCCAACAAAATGCAAAACTCCTTCAAAAGGGTTAGTTCCTCTAGAGGTTTAATTGCTGCCTGGCGAGCTGTTCACCCAGACTTGTAGGAATTTACTTTCTTTTCCTCCTGTACATGCCTCACAATCCAGAATAGATTATTTGTTTGTCACTCAAAATGGTCTCCAATCAATTGTAAATGTTGAGATTGGCTCCATTTTGATTTCAGATCATGCCCTTGTTATTTTAGACCTAGATTTTCCCAATAGCAAATCTCGGCCTAACAGGTGGAGGTTTAACAACATATTACTGCAAAATAAACAGTTTACTGATGCATTTGTTGATTTCACTACAAATTTCTTTGCTGTTAATCTTCCTGTTGATTCACAAATTAATTACATTTGGGATGCTTATAATGCGACCGCTAGAGGTTTTATAATCGACTATGTTGCAGTGAAGAAAAAGAAATCACTTAAAGACTCCTCACAACTGCTTAGACAAATAAAAGGGTTGGAGCATGAATATATTTCCGCTGAAAAAGCAGACACCTTGTCTAAACTAATCCAGGCCAAATTGCATTATAACAAGCAATCTTGTATTGATGCATGTGGTTCTCTACTTAAAATTAATTCAAAGGTGTTTGGTGGTCGTAACAAAGCTGGGAAAATGTTGGCCAACTATTTGATAATTAAAAAACAAAAATCGAAAATACAAGTGATCACAGACAAAGATGGATTAAATCGCACTAAAGACTTAGAAATTCTAGACTTTTTCACACAGTATTACACCAACTTATATTCAATTGATTTTTCTCCCACGGCTGACCAATTAGATTCTTTCTTTCAATCTATCCCCAAATCGACAGTAAACAAACTAGACCTCTCCGTCTTAGATACTGATTTAACCGAGTTGGAGCTCAAGAATGCCGTTCTTCAACTTCCCAAGGACAAAGCTCCTCATCCTGATGGATTTTCTGTTCAATTTTACTTGCATTTTGCACATCTTCTTCTACTTCTTTTGATTTCTTATTTTGTCACTCAAAAATGCACACAAGGAACTTTTTCACAGACAATGCTTTGCTTGCTTCCTAAAAAGGATAAAGATTTATCTAAGTTTGGAAATTATAGGCCCATTTCTCTTATTAACACTGATTGCAAAATGTTTGCAAAGGCCCTAGCGTTACGCATTAAACAGGTTATTCCAGATTTAATAGACATCTATCAATCAGGATTTGTGAAAGGTCGTCTTATTTCAGATAACTCGCGAACCTTCCTTAATATAATCCACATGGCCTCTAAGTCCAAAATACCTTATGCAGCCATAACTTTGGATGCTGAGAAGGCCCTTGATCGTGTTAACTGGGATTTTATGTTTGGTGCATTAAAATGGCATGGTTTCAGTCCACATGTTCTTAGATATAATCAACTAGTATATTCTCACCCTTCCACCTCTATCTATGCTAATGGTACACAATCCTCATATTTTCCTCTCTTCCAAGGCACCAGACAAAGCTGCCCTCTTTCCCCTCTCCTCTTTATTCTTTCTCTGGAACCTTTCCTAGAGGAAATACGAAGATCGCCGGCATTTGGAGGTTAAATTCACTTCTTATGCAGATGATGTACTATTATATGTCTTTTTTTCAATTATTAAATGAATATTCCCTGGTATCCGGATATAAACAAACAAAAAAATATATAAATCCGTATTTGGAAAGCGCGAACTACTCACGGGTCTCAAGGCGCTGGAGGCCGTCGTGGAAATTAAGTGAGCTATTGCCCAGAGTCACATAGTGCTGAGCTGTGCTGCCACCGGAGCCGGGGATCGAACCGTGAGCCCTGTGCTCTGAAATCAGCTGCCCTGGCCGCTGCACCACACCTTTCCACTACTTTCAACTCAATATAGATAAGTCAGAGATGCTGCCACTAAATAAATATTGTCTCCCTGATATGTTTAAGGACACTGGTTTTACTTGGACATCGAAACCCATAAAATGTTTAGGCATTTTATATTCTAACAACATTAAAGAAACCATTCAAATAAATTTAGAACAAGTAATATTGAAAATGTCGAATATGTCGCTAGCCTGGTCCCCTCTTTTCTTACCTTGGTGGAGGAGATTAGCTACGATTAAAATGATGATGTTACTGATAATCAATTTTTATTTGTCCATGCTTCCAGTCAAACTCCCTCTTACTTTTTTCAAATCTGTTAATCGCTTACTTTTATCTTTTTTATGGAACAAACTCAAATCGAGAATATCTCTATCTCGGCTTCAACAGACTAGAAACAATGGAGGGGTCAATTTTCCTGCGATTAGTAGATACCACTGCGCTTTTTCTTTAAAGCAGGTTTGGACCTCTCTTTCTGTTCCTTCGCTGGATGAATGTACAGTCTGGAGCCAACTGGAACACGCTCGTATTGCTCCTTTTTCACTCACAGAAACGGCCTACATATCCCAAGCTCCTAGGAATTTCCTTTCACCCTACTTACACATTCTCTCTCGGTTGTCACACCTCTTTTCTTTAAATCTAATTCTTTATTCGAATTTTTTTTACAAACCCTGATATGGTACAACAAGCACATTAAATTAAATAATCAGGCTCTTTATTGGAAGGAATGGATTGATAAAGGAATATTAGTATTTGGTCATATAATTTCCAACGATTCCGTGCTAGAATTTAGGGATATCCAACTTAAATACGATATTTCATCCTTTTATGCAGTACATTTTAACATTATTAGGCCCACCATTCTGTAGCTTTATTCACAATCTTCCTCTTCATCAAGTCTCCCATTGTCTCCCTTTCCTTCCATTGATTTTTCCTCAAAGGTGAAGCCTTCGTATATATATACATACTTTTAAGTCTCCCACCTAAAAGTAGACCCAAATCAAAAATGGAATTATGCTGGGAACAGGACATCAATCAAGAATTTTCTCAACACACTTGGGAAAATAGTTGGGCCAAGATACATTCAACTTCTCACTCTGCTTCCACTACCCAAACTCTATTCTATTTCTATAATAGACTATATGACACTCCCAGGCATTTATATAAGTTTCATCTCATCAATGACACCAAATGTTGGTCCAGCACCCAAGAAAATTGTGAATTTTGCATATGTTTTATTAATGTCCCCGAGTTCGGAGTTTTGGACTATATACAATTAATATCAACATCTGTTTTTGCGTAGTGTGTCCCATTTATGGCAATCTCGCAAAGTAATTGGGAAATGTATTGATTTGACGATAGCCCTGGCTTTACAAATTATCACATCCAATTGGAAAGACACTTCAAAAATCACCTTTATTGCCTGGTGTGATGTCATCATCACAGGTTAGATAGAGCACCCTCTACCTCAATACCACTAATGATTAAACGAGATCTGTTCTGGCTTCCTCTAACGTCATATTTATCTAGATCTATTACCCCTGCTAGACTTGTGAGCACCCTTTTGGATTCTCATGAGTATCCACTATCTTGTTTTTGTTATTTTGGTAACAACAAATGATTGCTAATGATGTTTTATTTTTAACCTTGTTCTAAATTTTCTTCTTTCTTGTTTCGTCTTCTTTTCTCTTTTCTCTCTCTTTTCTTCTTTCATCTCTATACTTACTCTCAAAAACTTTAGAAAAATGCTACAGTTGTGTATTAATCTTGTTCTTTTGACTGTAGGCATTGTAGTTTCTCTCGTTATTTATTTTCTTAATTGTTAATCCCTTTTAGCTATAATATTTTCACTGTTTCATATATTATTCTTATATAATGCTAGAGCACATGTATATCATCTTACTATGTATTGTTTTACAATTTCATTCAATAAAGCATCTTTAACAACAAAAAAAAACCCTGCGGCATTCCTTCGGGCTTACCATTGGTTCTGTAGTTGAGAGTACCAGAACCTTGGTTGATTTCGGCTTACCAAAGAATGCTGGTAGGACCAGGGACCAGGATAATCTATTGGTGAAGACCAGGGCCTTGAACCTTCTTGCTTAGAGGATATCAGGATTTATGGAGGATTCAATGGCCTTTTGGAGGGGGCTTTAGTCTTACTTAAAGAGTCTTGGCTGTCAGGTGCTAAGAAGAGGTAGCGGGGAATGTGAAGATCTTGGGAATGTTGGTGCATGGATCTGGATTTGGATAACTTGGAAGCATCTGGGGTGACGTTGGCTAATTTCTTATCAATTCTTTATAGGAAAGTCTTGTGTTATAGGATGACTAATTACAATAGATCAGCAGTCACAGATTGGTGGAAAGAATTGACAAGTGTTCTAGTTTGCAGAGTGATGAAAGGCAATTAGTTATGCAGACCATCTATTGCAAAGAACAGTTCTGTTTGGGATGTCGGATTAGCCTTTATTTTGTTTCAAATGTGGCCTGAAAGGTTTTCATTAACTCTGGGTCCGCTGGATTGTACTTTGGTGACTTTGTTAAATACGATCTCTTTTTGGCAGCGTTTGGCGGGGTTTTGGATATTTGTGCTTTATACATAGATGGTAGGTTCTTTTGGATGAGGTAAGTGTTTATTTGTTGAGGTTTGCAGCTCATTCAACTAGGTGAACTATGCCCAGTAAAGAATTTCAAGTTGGAAGACATTTTGAAAGTGGCAGACTAGTCAAATGCTAATGTGCTTGCAAAGTTCTGTTTAAAACCTGTTGAGCATTCAGCATGTGTATTGTATTGTATTTTCATTTATAAAGCGGTTACTACCCCTGACGAGATGTCTAAGAGTTTTTTTGCGAGTAGCACCCTATTCCGGATTCTATAAAGGATTAGTATAGTGAAATATGAAATTAATTTGAGCGGTGGATATGCTAATCTGTTCTTTGGATTGAGAAGGATAGTAGCTGGATAAAAGAGAGTAAAGGTTTGCATTTATATAGTGCTTGCTACCCCTAATGAAGTGTTGAGGCACTTTTAGGCAAGTAGCACGCTACTCAGGAACCTAAAAAGGATTAGTGGTGAATTAGTCTAGGGAATTATGAAAAAATTTAAGCGGTGGACAAGTTAGTCTGTTATCTGGATTGGAAAGGATAGTGGAGGGATGGAAGAGGGAAGGGTTTGCATTTATATAGTGCCTGCTACCCCTGATGAGGTGAGGGATAGAAGAGGGAAGTGGGTTTTTTTTTTAGTTCAAAGCAGTAGGAGGGGGTTTGGGGTGAGTAAAGGGGAGGTGGAGGGGGAAGAGTCAGAGGAAAGGGTTTAGAAAGGCTTGTTTGGGAGATCTGAATAGAAAAGAGGTTTGAGATGACGCAAGGAGGTGTTGAGGAGGGAAGAATCTAGAAAGGGTTATTTTGGGGATCATAGTAGTGGTATGGGGTTTGGGATGAATGAGAGAGTAGATGTAGAGGATATATTGATGGAGGTATAGGGAGAGAAATAGGGTAGTGGATTGGAAAGAGTAGTAGAATGAGGTTTGAGATGACTCAGAGTGGAGGTAGAGCATATATTGCGAGGGAAATAGGGTGAGATTTAGTGTAGTGCATTGGATATGCTGAATTAGAAGCAAAGTAATAAATATAAAGATACACAAGTACATGGAAGGTATAAATATGCATTACAAAGGAAATATATGTAGTTTAAAGTTGCATTGAATAAACTCAGACTTTCAAGTGTACTTTAAATTAATTTTTATTTTTTTATTTTTTGTAATTCTATAGTGAAGCAATTGTAGATAAATAGTTATGATAAAATATTTATTTATTTATGGAGTCACGTATATACTTGTTAAGCATAGAATGTAACTATGAGTAATATTTACATTTTTTAAGCAAAACTAACGAATATCTATATCTTTAAAAACATAATTAATATACAAGTTTATACAAAGCTATACACATATGTAGGTACACATCTGTAGTCCAAATAAATGCTTTTATACAGAGGGATATGCTATATATTTATGTTTGAGTATGGTGGTTAAGTGGGGAAGAGCCAATTCTTGAGTAGTCTTCTGAAGATAAGGTGATTATCCGTAGATCTTATGTTTGGGGGTAAAGAGTTCCATAGTTTGGCTGCTTGAACAGAGAAGGATGTGTCACCCATGTTTTTTTTCTTGTACAGTGGGATTTTGAGACAAGGTGCCAATCTAGAGCAGAGGTTCTTTTGTTGAATGTAGTCATAGTTGTCAAAGGTGACCCATGGTAGAGTCTATTGGCGTAATCGAGTTTGGACAGAACAAGAGAGATGGTAACCTGGACCTTGTTTGGGAATCTAGGTGGGGGAAAATCCGTTGCTGAGTTTTTATACTAACAAAGCTTGATCTTGCTAGTTTGTCCACTTGGGCATTCATTGATAGCTTGGAGTTCATGGTCATTCCAAGGTTTCTTATTTCCTTTGGTACTTTAGGCGGTGTTCCAGATCATCAGGCCGTGTTGAAAAACATTGAATATGCATAATAATAGCCTTTGGTCTTGCCATACAATTTAGATTCTCCAAGGAATGTGGGATTCTCCAAGGAATGTGGGAGTCTCCAAGGAATTGTGTTCTAGAGATTGACAAATCAATATAAATTTCCAGTGTTTCACTTCAGGTAGTTTCGGGTAATCCAGTCATGATTGTCTAAGAGTCAGGATGTGAGTGCAGTGAAACTGCCATCTGAATGAGGTTTTACTATCAGCAGGATCTTAATATCATGCCTATAACTGTAACAGGAGTGGCTATATAATTTAATGAGATAAGGGAGACGTTTGAGGTAAAAAAAAACTGGAGCAATCGTGATGCTCTGTACTATAACACAATTGGTTGTACAGAGACATGAGATGAAAGGTGGAGTCTTGATAAGCAAGGTGTGGTTTGCAAAGAAATGGGAAATCAAGTTCAAAGCCTTGTCCTGATTCCATAGTCTTGGTTCCACTGTCTTGGAGGAATATGGTGGTGGAATACTGTTAATGCAATGAAGTTGCAGAAAAAGTCGGGAAATTCAGGGTTTTATTGGGGGAAGTTGAAAGGTTAGCAGTGTCGTGTAGTTCCTACAAATCTATATAGGATCTGTGCGTTTAGACAACATAAACTAGGGGATTGGTGTCCAGACTGATTCCAGACACCCCCAAAGGATATATTAGTCTGTAGACCAGCTAGCTCACAGTGCCACTATGAGCCCCTCTTACCAAGGAGCGAATAGTTTCTGGGAACTATCGAACATGACAACCCTGACCCCTCAGGGATCGTGGAAACAGTACGGTACTTTTCGCTCAGTCACTCGTGCTTACTTTGTCTCAGAGAAATACACAGATTAAACGGTGGGGACGTTTTCAATAAGTATTTATTGAACCAGTGTCATTCTAGTATAAAATACGTGTGCTGCTACAACCATTAGACACAAACAAATATATACGGTTATGAGCACCAATAGAGTAAAGAAAAGGTAGAATTCTACCATAGTGCTAAAACAATGAATATATGCAGGCATATATATACATAACAGTAATAATGCGTACTCCTTCGATGCAATCCCTAACTAGATGTACCTAAGTGTCCCTAGCATGTATGTAGGTGTATAGCCAAGAACCCCCTTAGGATAGAGCCAACCCCATTACCTGGTGTGGAAGAGTGAAGGACCCATCTTGGTCTCGAGATGGACACCCCGCAAGGGATGTCAGACCACTGCGTGCTGGAGTGTCTGCTGCAGGGACCTCAGTGTCTCGCGTCAGTGTGTCAGCATGGAAGTCTCTCTCCTCTGTTTTGCCCAGCAAAGATGTAGTGCTTATATACCCAAAAGTTACCCTCAGGGGTTCTACCTATAAGTGTACTGTGGGCATGTCGGGCAAGGATGACGACAGAGGTGACCCTTATGCAGAGTTATTATGCAGAAGATGGTAATCCTGCTGTGATACTGAGAATCCTCATGCATAACACATGAGGCTAGTTTTCGGAGAAAACCACAGGACAGTCATGTAGCACCTAACTAGGTAAAAGGTCAGCGCCAAAACCCGTTATGGAGAACAGTGGTAGGACAGATGTAGGTAAAAGGTTGTGTTACTACCTAGGCCTATATTGGGGTACATTGGGGTTCATAACAGCAGAAGAGGATTGTGGGAAGATTGATATTTTACCAGATTGGGTTCTCATTTAGAGGCAGAAAATGTAGGAAAGGATTTGATGATTACCAAGCCACTGTGTCATTTTATCCCATTAGACCTGCAGGGACATTTTATAGGCTTATGGGATTCATTCCTAGATAATGTGTGCACACTGGACACAAGCCATTACTCCGAAACCAAGAGTAAGGTTTGTGATCAGTGGAAAGGTTGTCAAACATGTACTTTGCAGACAAATCTTTGCAGTCCATCTTTTATTAGTTAATTCCAGTTCATATCTGTTACAAATATCTTCAAGCGAACATAATGGTGTTCCAGTCGTCTAAAAGGTGTAGCCCATTACGCGATGGAGTCACACAGTTGTATAAATAAATTTACATTCCAATATGCAAAGCATCTGTGGCAAATTTCTACCTCTATAAGGCATTTGCCCTCTTGTCAATGACTTGCAGGCCAATGTAATTCTCAGTATGATTCCAGGCTTGAAAATGAGAGTCCATAGGAACTGGGTGAACGTAGGATCTGATTCAGCTCCTTCGTTTGCCAATCTATACCCTTATTTTTTTTAGCAGTTTGTCCTAAGTAGAGTCACAGGCACAGCAAATAGCCTAGATCAAACTGGTAGAATTGCTACAAAACCCTGATTGATTGATTGGTTAGTAGTAAAATGGCTAAGGGAATCATTACGATGCCGGTCATCCTCTCGTCTGACAGGCACCGTAGTGGAAGAAGGACCACCCGACAAGGAGTCAGGAGTCCCGCTGCCCGTATTACAATGCGACCGCCTTCACGGTGATTCTAAAGTGTATATTTTCCATTGCGGCTTGTGCTGCCTGCTGCAGAACACACCACAATAGAAAATATACACTTTAAAAACATCCCTGCACAGTGTGACAGGTAGCATGGTGCAGGGATGTTTAGGGGTGCCATACGTGTCCCCCCAGGCCCCATAGTGGAGGGCCAGGGGCGTAGGTGGCCCTGCTAGGAGACCCCAAAATCACTTTACGCCTGCCTTTTCAAGGCGGGCTGAGCAGGCACTGCCCCTTTTGTGGGGATTACTGACCCTCCGACGGTCAGTTCGTCAGAAAGCGTCAGACTGTCCCTCCAGCTGCTGCCTCTGACCGCACACATTCTAATGCGTTGGTTGGACCACAGCTACAGATGGCGGTCAGACCGCATCCTATGAGTTGTCGGATTCGGTCGGACCGCCATCAGAATAACCCCCTAAGTGTCAGGGAATGCGTGTAATCAATGGAAGATCGGAAGAAGACACTCCACCCAAATACACGTACCATGGCCCAAGGTCACAGTCGACACTTGATTATACGATCATAACGCTACCATTAATGCCACTACTTGCTCATTATTATATTGAATACACCACACTGAGCGACCACTCAATTCAGCACATTGTTTTCAACCTGAATTTGACACGATTTCAAGCCTCCACGTCTCAGGAAGGCAACTTGAACACAATAAATCTAAAACGCCTCACCTGGTCAAGTGGAAGCAATCAGCAGCAATTTACAATAACAAAAGTGCAACTTGCTGAGTCTATTCAAGTAAACACCAATATGGTACAAGCATGGTCACAATTTCTGATCGACTTACCAACCGTAAGAATTAAGCCTCGTCACAAGATACCATGCTTTAACCCACACAAAGGATTAACAAGTGAGGTACAAAACTTAAGAAGGGACATAAAAAAATACTAAGGAAATTACAAACAAAAAACAGTAATGACACTGCATGGGAAGCATTTCGAGAGCAGAGAAAACTTTATAAAAAAAAGCTATGGGAGAACAAACGAACAAGAGCAGATAATTTCTGGGTAAAACTATTAAATAACGCAAGAAATCATAACTCAAACAAATTTTGGCAAACAATAAACGAATTGAATCGGCCAAAGAACATTCTAACATCAAACGTGCAGGAACAGGAATGGGCAAACTATATAATGCAGAAATTTGGAATACAACACTATCCTTCCCAACAGACACAGACAATGCAGGTTCACCTAAGCTATTCACAACAATTAGATGCTGACGACCAACTCACGTTTGCAAAAGAGACGAACGAGATCCTTGGCTCATTTATGGAACACAATACAACCAACCTTCCTTATACAGCAGACGCAATAAAAAGCATAATAATAAACCAAAGCAAAAGAGATGGAGCCCCGGGGCCCAACGGAGTCCTGCAAGCCTTTTTTAAACATGACCCAGCCTTATGGAGCTCTATATCTTTTCTTTGAAGTTGAGATCCTAAACCACATTCCGGAGAGCTGGCAAGGATCTATTTTTACACCAATATATAAAGGGGGAGAAAGAACAAACCCATCCAACTATATGCTTATAGCATTGTTGGACGTTGAATCACAATACCTTGCCTCCCTGATCCTGGAAGATCTGGTTAATTGGTCCAACAAACTCAACCTGATTCCTGCAAATCAAACGGGCTTTAGAAAAGGGATAGGAACAATATCTAACATCTTATCCATCTCCCTAATTGCAGAGAAATGCAAGAAAAACAAACAGAATCTGCATCTCTGTTTTATTGATCTAAAAGCTGCGTTTGATAGTGTGGACCGGAAGCTTTGGTGGACCAAACTGCGAGCATGGAACATTCCAGAAAGAATTCTAAAAGGACTAATGTTATTTTATACTGATACATGGGTAAGAGTAAAACTCGGGAACGGTTCAAGAGTCTCAAGAAAAATATACACAAACAAAGGCTTGAAGCAGGGATGTGTTTTGGCCCCACACCTATTTAACCTTTTTATATTTGATCTGTCAGGAAAACTTAATAGAATTAATTTTCATTCCCTACATCTTGGTACCTTAGTTGTATCGCACCTTGCCTACGCTGATGATATTGTTCTAATCAGTTTAACCAAGATTGACCTAACCAGATTATTAACTGTACTTGCAGAATTCCTAACAGCAAACAAGCTAGAACTCAACACAACAAAAACAAAAACCATGCTTATCAGTGATCGGGCTGCCCAACAGTATAACATCTGGCTAGAAGGAAAATCCTTAGAAAACGTGACTAGCTATAAATATCTGGGATACTACATAGACAATAAATTGACTCATTGTGAACAGAAGAATGATATGGCTCAACGGGCAAGTGCACTAACTTTTGCTTATAAGTCACTGGCAAAGAAATTGGAGGGTCCATCATACAGACCATAGATTTCGGTTATGACAGCCAAAACACTCCCAACTCTAATGTATGCGAGTGCCGCCCTTTACGGAAAAGACTCAGCTATTCTTAATAACTTAATAACTAGAATTTTTAAAAAGGTCTTTCAACTCCCTCAAACCGCTTCGCCAGCTCAAATGCACCTGGAATTTGGCCTAATTAATGAAACTCTAGGCCGACTCTACTCATCAATAAAAGTCTGGTATCGGATAAAAAAAAATGTGGAGAACTCCACCCTTAATGAGGCACTGTGGCAAGAACTCGAGAACGGGAAGAAATCACCTTACACTGTCTTTCTGCACAATGCACTTGAATCCACACGCACTCTGGACCTTTGGAATAAAAACCTGTCCTTCTCAACATTTAAGTTAGCACTTAACAAAGCCGCAAAACTCCATTCTTTATTATTGGACAAAAATCCTTTCAGTCAAAGATCTCACTCCTGGACAGTACTCAACAACTATAAAGCCCTCAAACCAGCGGCCTACTTAGGCCCAACCTTTTCAGTCCACTTAAAAAAAAAGCTAATGGCACTACGCTTTGGAAATTATCCCTCACTATCAGACGCTCCAAGGTGGAAAAACATTGGCTTAAAAAAGTGTCGCCTGTGCGGTAGTCATAAGGAAGATCTTACACACCTGATATGTATCTGTCAGAAACTTCATCTAGCATGTGTCACTTATTAAAGGAAGCCTTCCAGATTAGAGGAATGAGATCTTGCAGGTCCGCTATTATTACAGGGCTTGATCCGTCTGACCCGCAGATGAACTGCAAACTGGTTAAGTTTCTTCACATACATGAACAGGCTCTGAGGTCTAAGCCACCAAGTGAGGGTCTATTCGCTGAAGAACCAACGCCTGCCGCAACCAGTCCGCCGGTCTGTCAGCTTAATGACTGAACTTACTGCTTTACATACCAGGCAGGAAACAATTACGACCCACAAATGCCTTAATGACTCGTAGTAATATAAGAGACCTTGGACTTGAACATTTAATTCACAAATTATTCCGATTGTAAATGAAACTAATAAGTTTGTAACCTATTATTTGATGGTTTTTTCATGTTAATCAAATCAAAACTTTTACATATTTTAGATATAATTTTACAGGGTTTTAGAGACCATTGACAATTGAAGATCCTTGTTTTATAACTGTGTGAAATTACATTGTGATATACTGGGCTGATGAAATAATTTTAATGTATGCTTTTAATCAACGTCGATGTTCATAGAAAAATTGTTATGGTTTTAATTGACTAAACAATAAAGAGAGAGAGAGTGTCTGTTTGTTCTTACCATAGGTAAAGAGTTAGGTTTGTGTGTAAATTTCATATTGTCAAAAGGAGTCATTTCAGCTGGCCCATAGTCAAATTAAGAGTGCAACAGCTAGTGGTGGATGATTTATTGAGCTTCAAATTGCTGGTCCTTTCGATTTTGTCTCATTTGAAAGCAGATATAGGAGCTTGAGATGTCATCTAACCAGTATTTAGAATGTTTTTGATTGTTTTCACTGTTTTATTGGGTGTTAGGGAAAACGGTATTCTATCCGTCACTTCACTTTTGGGGTGGGTAATGAATGAAGCCCTTCACACATACAAGCTTGGTTCTGGACATGTTTACCATGGTAATGTACGAAGAATTACGTATCAGTTAAATTACTAGCTAGGTAAAATTTAAGAGATTTGGGGTTATAACACAATGGAATAGTTATTCTAGAAGTGAGCTATAATGACTCATGGAGGGCAAGTAAGAGTACACACATGGATTAAGGGAAATCAGTCGTGGAAGGTGTTCAGTATGGCAAGACGATGTATGAATTTGATATTTTTATCTCTTCAAATGTTTTCCTTTACTCGTTATATTTGCTCTTTTTATTTTCCCTGATGGGCAACTCCCTTTGTGATCTGAACTATATGAACTTATATGGAATGGCTAGGTGTAGGACACTCTTAGTTACATCTTGAGCAGGAGTATAATTCAGATTATAATGTTAAAAACTCAAAATTCTGCCTCTGGATATTTAAACACAGAATTTGTACAATGCAGTACTAATTTAAAATCCAGCAAAGAAATGCTAAACTGAAAGAGCATGTTTAGACAAATTAAATATGGGAAGACGTCCATCTGAATTTTCTTTTACTAAAGAGGAAACTATTGGTAACATTTTTATCTTGTCTGCCTCTCTCCTGCTCGAATATTCTGATATTGTGACCTCCACTACCTCTCTGTTTGTCTGTCTCATTTCTTTCTGAAAACGTAGCAGAGTGTTGATGTTCTCCTAGTTTCTTCCACAGGGTCAAGGTCAGTTTTGAAACTAGTAAAGTCAACAAGTCTCTTCTGTTTAGAATGACCCCAACTGTGGAGGGTAGTTGACTGTTGGTTGTGCTGATTTGTTTGGGGGCAGAATTCCTCAAAGAGGGAAGGGTAGATATGCTCCTTGCTGTCCTTTTTAAAACAAATATCTTTCAGCACCTTTTTGTTGGCTTTGATCCTTTTAAAATCAGAAACAGACTCTTCTTATTTTTCTAGTGCAGAGTTTGCGTCAGCCAGAATGTTACATTGTAGAATCTGTTTTCTATATCAGCAATTTCTTGTAATTCTTTTTTTTGTGTTGCAAAGTTGTATCTATGCGTAGGACCATCAAGTGACTTTAACAGGTTATTGTTATTTGGCTAAATCAGTTTCTGAATTTTGGGTCATTTATAAAATTATAAAAATCATCAGGAAATTTTGTAACTTCATACCTATGATATTTTCCATCTGTTAGGTTTTCATTCATCATTTCTGCATGCAAATCAATCTGGATTTGCTTCTTCTTGCAGTTTTCAGGTTTTACTAAGCGCAATTGGGATTTGTATTTATTTGTGGAGAAGACGTTTGTCCAAGAAGTAAAGTGCCACTAAATATTTTAGCAATGTTTTCCGCTACATAGAAATGCTTTATTGTTGCTCATACTAGTAAATTAGAAAATAAATTACCAGCCTCTATTTAGTATAGGTTGCAGCTATCGTCAATAGAGTGGTGCCCTCACAGTTGCAAACTGGTTATGAATAATATTATATAACAGGAGAAGCCCAAAATGGACCTACCGGAAAGGCCTAGGCAAAGATATCATTCAAACAGCAACGGCTCGTGGATGTATTGTTCTGTATGAGAGAAATAAAATATTCATCGGTTACTGAATAATCTCATCATGGAGCAAGAAAGCTAGTTCTTAATTGAAAAATGTCAGTGCATCACCGTGTATATGTATATGTAGGTCCTAAATATACACATTCTGCATTTGTTTGATCATTTGAGCACTGAGCATGTCTTCTGATCTTTAGTAATGTATATTGATAGTTTCTTAAAATGCTCGAAAAAGTCCAAGAAATAGAAGTCCAGAATCTTTCCTCTCCAGGCAAGGAGCCCCCCTTCCCCAGGCTGAGTTTGGCCCCGGGGATCCCATCCCCCATCCCCCAGGACACAGCTTTTTCTTTTTTCTAAAGTAAAAGGGAGGAGGGCAGAGCGGCCCCCCTTCCGTCCCGATTTCGGCGCCGGGGACCCCATCCCCCGGGGCCTGGTCTCTGTTGTGGGTGCCCTGGTCCCACCCAGGGCACCCAGACACTTTATTGGGAACCGCGGGGGAGGCTGAAGGCCCCCACGGTCCCTGTTGGCTCCCTGCGTCCTGCAGGATCCGGCATTGCTTTTGGACAGAGGGAGCTGCTGAACATGCAGCTCCCTCTGTCCAAATGCAATTCTGATCTGCTTTCAGCAAGCGAGAGAATTTTTAATCCTCTCACTTGCTGAATGCGGGGCAGCGTTTGCTATGGCTTGGCTGACGCAGTAATGCAGCTGTCAAGCTACAGCAAACTGAAATGACCCAGGGGTGGCCACTCCGAACATTGCAGGAGCCGGCCCTGCGGGGTGGCGGTCAACAGGGCCATCTATGGCTCCAGGACGGCCACCCGCACTCAATGTAAAAAAGTCCGAGCATGCCCCCGCTTTTTTCAAATTAAAGCCCAAGGGAGGTGGCAGCCCCGGGGGCTGTGGGGCAAGTCCATGCGGATTTCTATTCTGTCCCGTTTTCTTTTTTTGCATGTTTTTTCTCTGAATCCGTTCAACCGAGTCACAAGATGACTGCCAACACTTCCTGGTTTGAAGTGTTGCCAGCCAAACAGATCTCAGCATAAGATCAGGAGGGGTCGCAGATCCTCCGCTTCTGTAGATAATCAACTGGAAATTTCTTTACATTTTTCCACAACTACTGAATGGATTTATACCATTTAACAAAAAGAGGGCTTTCTGGACCAACAGCTACCTTCCTGCCAAATTTGGTGTAATTCCGTTCAGCAGTTTGGGCTGTAGCTGTGTCTAAAGTTTCCTATGGAAATTAACATGGAGAAACATATTTTTGGGACCTCCCACCCTTTCTCTTGGCCCCCGCTTGAGGGATTACCCAAAACGTTTCAAGACAGCAGCTGAAGTGAGTGGCAAACTAGTTTTTAAAATTTCGCAAGGATTCGTCAAACGGCGTCAAAGTTATTGGCAAAACAAAAGTTTTCTTCCTATGGAAACTAGGTCCTAACTATAACAACCTACTGGCCACAGCCAGTAGGTAATATATATCTTAGCTATTTTTTTACACTGTTTTACTTTTCTGTATAGTTTTCATTTTCACTTTATCATTCAGAGACTCCACAGTTGGAGTTGAGGTCTCCTATGGTAAAGTATAGGGACAATTATAACATGCTTATTAAACTTTATAAAAAGTAGTTGAAATATTTTATGTTAAATATTAAAGTGAATTAGTTTAATATATTTATTTTAAAAGTAGAGCAAAATAAAAAATGCTACAGCACTAATAACTTGGGGCCTGATTACGATCTAGGCGGATGGGATACTCCGTCACAGACATGACGGATATCTCATCTGCCATATTACAAGTTCCATTATATCCTATGGAACTTGTAATATGGCAGACGAGATATCCTTCATGTTTGTGACAGAGTATCCTGTCCACCAAGATCATAATCAGGCCCCTAATTTTGATGTCAATCATTTACCTATTTATAAATAATAAATGAAATAAAAAATTGAATTAAAAAATAAATTCCCACCCAAAATAAAAAGTAATTATTTTTTATTATGTATAAATAATTATGTATAGAATTATTTAAAAGTTGTTTAATTATATTTTAATAAAAATAATTGTACATTAATTTATAATTCAAATAAGGTTACTAAAATATTTTATAAATAAATAATAAATATGGTCTATTTTTCGATTTCTTACCATTAAACCATATTTGTTTTCTTTTTTTTAACTATTTTAAACAATGTAATTTAATTTAACAATTTTTCATGTGGGGTTTTATTTTAAGTCCCTATCTCCATTGGTTTGTATGGAAGGGTGCTGCAGTACCAATGGTTGGCAACATGTGGTCTTCGATATGCTACTGTTTCTTCCAGACAGTATTCACTTACACTTATAAATTTGGCTCAACTCGTCTGTTGTAGCTGGCTGGCCCTATTTCAGATGGCTGTCCCTCTTCCTTGATTCATTTGCTCTGATTTGTTGGTCATGATAATCCTTGGCCTGGTAACAAAGAAGGAACATTTTGGCGAGCAAGCTGTATGTGCTTGTGAAGATAGAACGTATGACTAGAATTCTTGGATGTGGCACCAGTTGGAATCTTGAGGATACAAATCTTCTCATCTTCAGACATCTCCAACCATCTGACCTTTACATAGATTTTTTGTTTTAGCATTCTAGTTGTTCACTAAAACTCTGTAGCCCAACCGTACATTCCCAGGTCAGGCTGCAATGAAACTTGTGTTTCCCTCGCTCACAGTGACCAGTTGTGGTGGCAAGAGTGCCTGGTGGCAGTCAGCAATTAATGAATGACTATCTTCTTTATCCTGGGTCAGCCAAAAATACACTAGACCCTACTCAGATGAACTACTTGATCATGTTACAATTTTGGACAGTCCTCTCTGTGAATATTCTCGACAAAGAATGGAAATCCCGCGTGAGACAGAAACACATATGTAACTGGCATGTGCAAATTGACATATATTCAAAGCTAGCTGTGGCTAAAGTAGAATATTTTGACTAGCTTTCTCTTGACTAATGCACATGTGGACAACTTCCCACTTGGGGCTACTCTGGGCATGGAATATAGTTTCCAGGGAGGTTAATGGTGTGTAGATTTGCTTAATGATGCATCTGCATACTCAAGAGAAGTGGGTGAAGTGCCTGGTTTCTCTCAATGTTCTTCCAGCCACCAGAAGTATGAATGGAGGTGGACATATCAAGGCTGCTGCCTAACTGAAAGAACTGCTGGCGGATGTTGGTGGCAATGTGCCAGAGAGCTGACATGATCAGCAGGAGAGATTAGCCTTATTTTGAAAGGCCAATCAGGGAATTCCATCCATTCTCATATACAAGGAAGCAACTAGAGAATGGTACTAAAGGGGAGAGAATGGACTTAGTCAAGCCAAAACAGGACAGTTCAGTTTAGGATTGTATCGATTTTTATTTTAGAATGGAAATACAGCGTTCGTCTACATCCAACGGCTGGCGAAGAGAGGAGATGAGAGTGAAAATAGAAGAAAAGAGAAACCAAAATCCTACAGCTACATACAGTCAGTGAGAATAGAAACATACCATGTTCACATATAATGTTACTCAGAAATACCCTGTCCCCATCCCATCACATGAAAAGGGTTTTAATGGCAGTCGTCATGTCTGCCGTAAGGTGAAGGACTCACAAATATGTTGGACAAGAAATCTCTAGGAAGGTGGTAGACAGGTGTTTCAGACAAGGGCCTCACGTTTTCTCAAACCTGGGTAGTGTGTGTTCTATAATGGTTGTCCATTTCTCCATACTGAGTAGATCCCAGAGTTTGTGTATCTAATCGACGTGAGTGGGTATGGTGTCTGTACCACATCTTGACAGCAAAACCTGTTTTGCAGCACAAAGTGCTAGGGTTATAGCTCTATCTCCTGAGGATCACAGTGGTTACGTTAAGGCATTGGGAAGATCTAAAAGACTGTAACTGGGGAGACGGGGCAATTTGGTGTTAAACATGTGGTCAATGTCTATGATAACGTCAGAACAATAACGATGTAGTTTAGGACAATGCAAAATAAGTGGGATAGTGTGCCAGAGTGATTGCAGTGATGCCAACATCTATCATCACTCCCCCTCTTCCACTTTGCAAGACAGAAAGGTGTATAGTACCAATAGTGAGTGAACTTAAAGAGAATCTCCCTCCCAGAGGCACTGCAAACCGAGGTGCTGGCACGCCACAGAATATCGGCCCATTCCTTATCCGAAAATTGGCGCTCGCATTCCAGCTCCATCGTGTTCTGGCCGGTGAGACCAGGGGCTCAGCATAGGTATTTAAGAAGGCGCAAATGTCCGACAGCAAGCGTTTGTCATCCCGCTGTGATAGAAGCCATTATTCAAATTAGGTAAGCAGCCTGCTTGCATGTGGGTGTATCGAATGGTGAGTCACCTAATGAAAGATGGTAACATAGGGCTAGTGCTAAGTGTCAAGCAACCCGAAGTCTTGTTGTACCCTTGGAAACTCTAACAGGCCCTGTATGTCAAATAAATCACCTATTCGTTTGCAGTTCACCTCCTGCCAGTGGGAGTATGCCATACCGTGTAGCACCGGAGGAAAATCTGCATTCCCTATGAGTGAGGTGAGTGTCGAGATAGGGGTGGAAAGTTGTTTTTAAACACTATGGGGCAGATCTACAAGAAAGTGCCGCAGCGTGGCGCTGCAAGCCCTTTGGCTGCGCCACGCTGCGGCACTTTCAGAGCACAGGAATGCGACATATTTACAAGAATATGTCACATTCCTGTGCTCTCCCCTGCGCTGGCGCACAAACAGCTGCCAAGCGCCGGCGCAGGCACCCTTGCACCATGGTGCAAGGATGCCTGCGCCATGGGGAGATTGTTTCTGTGCAGGAAGGGGCACCTTTCTGCACAAAAACAATCAGTACAGGCTTTTCCTCTTTCAATGCGTGCTGCAGAATGCAGCACGCATTGAAAGAGGAAAAACGAGGAGAAATGAAAACATTTCTCCTCGGTGCGCCTCGCTACGCCACCTCTAGGGTGGCGTAGCTTTCAGACGCATCTCCAGAGTTACGATTTCTCGTAATTCTGGAGATGTGTCTTGTTCCATGGGTGTTGCGTGGGAACACCCACAGCAACACCCATGGAACGCCCCTTCACCGCAAAGTGCTGCGTGTGAAGGGACGGTATTTACAAGGAGAAGAAAAGTCACGCATGGTGGCTTTTCCTCTCCTTGTAAATATCGAGGAGCCCCCTGCGCCACCAGTACGTCACGAAAAGTGACGTACTGGTGGCGCAGGGGGCTTGTAAATCTGCCCCTATGTTTATCCCACCGTGGCCCTGACCACCGAAGATATATACAGTTCCGGTGGACAGTGTCTCCGTGGGAGCCACGGAATCTTCCAAATATGGACATCCACCACCTCCTGATCTGGAAAACACCACTTCTTCTGCATATATGGATGGTGCCATTCCACTAGAAATCACAGCTGAGCTGCCTGATAATAATACAATAGGTGGGGTATGGCCGATTTGCCCATAGCCACCGGAAGATACCCACATTTCCATACCACTCCAGATAAAGGTCTCTATGGATTGTTGTAGTTTCTTCAGAACGGAAGGAGGTGGTTGAAGTGGTATTGCCTGCATAAAATAGAGGATCTTAGGAAGTAAGGACATTTTTATAGCGGCTATTCGCCCCAAACCGAGAAATAGGGCCCCCATGTCAAGACTGAATCAGGGAACGAGCTACGGCCAGCAGGGATGTGTAGTTGTACGTCACCAACTTCTCTATGGTGGAGAATAAATTGATGCCCAGGTAAGAGATTCCCTGTGTCCATGAAAACGGGAAGATCGCGGCTAGGTGTGTCTGTTTGTCTTGTGAAATGGTAAGATTAAGAGCCTGGGATTTGTTGGCATTCACCTTAAAACTGATGCCCTCCCGAATAACTCAAGTTCCTCCAGCAAAGGGGGTAATGATTGGCAGGGCTTGGTGATTGTTAAATGCACATTGTCAACATAGAGCATTATCTTGTGGAGTTGGCCTCTCATCCTAACTCCCTCAATGAAGGGGTGGTCCCGAATGTGCTCTGCCAGCTGCTCCATGTAGAGCGCAAACAGGAGCGGCAAGAGGGGACACCCCAGCGCGTCCCCCTAGAGATAGGAAAGGGCTGGGACAGCAGGCCATTGACTCATACAAGCGCCACCGGGTCCGTGGCCCCAAGCCAACAGCCTCTAGAACCAGTACCAGAGAGGGCCAGTGCACCCGATCAAATGCTTTTTCAGCATCTATCAAGAGAAACAGCAAGGGAATCCGTGAGCGTGTGGTTTTGTCAGTTAGGTGGAACAGACGCTTAGTGTTGTCCCCGCAGGTGCGCCCAGGGATAAAGCCCGATTGATCAGGGTCTATCAACCCGGGCATATACTGCGCCAATCTATTGGCTTGGATACCAATAAATATCTACGCATCTACATTGGACCGTTAAAATAGCCGATCGCATGGTCTTCGTGAGGGCACCCTGAGATCTAAAAGAGGTATATAGCTGGGCCAGCATGTGGGACAACTGCACAGCAAATGTTTTGTAGAATGCACCCGTAAGCCCATCCTTGCCAGGGGCCTTATCCAGCCTGAGCCTCCCTATTGCTTCAGGGACCTCCTGCACTGTGATGTCTTTCTCTAGAAGCGCTGCCGTAGGTTCCGGCAATTTCGTTAAGAGGACCTGTTATGCAGAACCGTACGTATGAAGTAGTGGCTCGTCGCTAGACAGCGTGGCATAGAACCGACCAAATTTCAGCACAATGTCTGCGTTCTGCCTCAGAGAATGCTGGGCTTAATCTATTATGACAGGGATTCGCTGAGCATGAATCTGTGCACGTAGCCGGTGAGCCAGAAGTATTCTGGCTTTGTTGCCCCCTGCGTGATATTTCTGTTTTGTGTGGAGTAGGGCATACTCCGCTGCGTCCATATCCGGGGCCTTAAGCTGTTTTCTAGCTATGGTGAGTTGGCGTCTTACCCTATGGGAACCTGCCTGCCTGTGTGGCTCTGTCAGCTCCCTCACCCGTGTCTCTAGTTCTAAACGTTTGGTCTTCCCCTACACCCTACACCAACCACCTGCGGAGTCCCCCAGGGGTCCTCCCTCAGCCCTACGCTCTTCAACGTCTACATGGCTCCGCTCGCCCCCATCCTCAGAACCTACGGACTCAACATTGTGTCATACGCAGACGACACCCTCTCCCTATCCAACGAACCCAATACCGCCAGACACAACTTTCGAGAAGGAATGGAACCCATCGCCAAATGGATGAAAAACAGCTGCCTACAACTAAACATCAACAAAACAAAAGTACTCATCATGGGCCCAAACCCCGATGCCTGGAACGACACCTGGTGGCCCCCCGCCCTCGGAAGCCCACCCACCCCCACGGACAAACGCACGCAACCTGGGAATCATCCTGGAAACCGAGCTCAAAATGGACCGCCAGATCAACTCAGTCCCATCCTACTGCTTCCACACCCTCCGCCTCCTACGTAAGACCTTCAAATGGATACCCCTCAAACACAGAAAGACCGTCACTCACGCCATGGTCACCAGCAGACTCAACTACGGCAACGCACTGTACACCGGAATAAACAAAAACCTCACCCGCAAGCTACAGAACATCCAGAACACCGCCGCAAGACTGGTCCTCGACCTGCCTAGACACTGCCACATCTCCCAGCACCTGCGCACACTCCACTGGCTCCCCATCGAAGCTAGAGTCACCTTCAAAATTCTCACCCACGCTCACAAGGCCCTCCACGACACCGGACCAGCATACCTGAACAGCCGACTCAAATTCCACGCACCCCAGAGGACCCTACGATCAGCCCAGCTCTCCTATGCCGTGGTCCCCCGCACCAGAAAGACCAGATCGGGAGGTCGCTCCTTCTCCTTCCTCGCGGCCAGAGCCTGGAATGCCCTTCCGCTCCACCTCAGACAGACAACATCGCTCCCCATCTTCGCAAGAAACCTCAAAAGCTGGCTCTTTGACAGACCCCCCCCTTGATGGACTGGAACCTGCCAACCCGCCCCCCCCCTTTCAGCGCCTTGAGACCCTTACGGGTGAGTATTTGCGCTTAACAAACGCCTGATTAATTGATTGATTTATTAAGTCGTGCCGCTACCGCTTTGCATGTCCCCCACACCACCGCTTTGAGAGTATCCCAGAGGATTGCTACTGAGGTATGGGGTTTAGCATTTATTTTCAGATACTCCGTAATCACCCCCTTCAATTCTTTGATTGTAGGTTTGTAGATTATTAATTTAGGGTTGAGGCGCCACATCCTAGATCTCGGACAGCTATTGGGTAAGAGCAGTTCAATTGTAATAAGAGAATGGTCCGATATGGAAGCCACTTATATATCAGCATGAGTTACCAAAGGTAGGAAGAGAGTGGAGCCCAGAAAGTAGTCAATTCTAGCAAAAGTCTGATGTGCCACCGAGAAGAAGGTCCTTGTGACGGGATTTAATGACCTCCACACATCAGCTAGACTGGCGTCTGAGAGCCATTGAAGACCCTATGGGGAGGATGCTCCTGTCAGATCCGCTCTTTGAAGAGACCAATCCAAGTGGGCATTAGGCACTAAATTAAAATCACTACGCCAATCAAAGCTTTGACATCAGGTGAGGTAAGTATAGCCCCGATTGCTTGGCGGATGAAAGCCTCCTGGTGATTGTTAAGAGCATAAAGGCATGCAATTTTGAAAGTGTGTTGGTGAAGGGAGATCCACACTGAAAGCATGCAGCCCGTGATTTCAGAATGTACCAGGAGAGCATGCCCCTGGAAGTGTGTGGCCACAAAAATTGCTACCCCAGCTTTCTTTCCTGGTCCCGAAGACCAGAATTGATGGTTGACCCACTTCGACCTCATACATCCCCAGTCTTTCTTAAGTAAATGCATCTCTTGTCGAAGACATATGTCGCATTGAGCAGACTTCAGCTGTGACAACAATGACAATCTCTTTGCTGGAGCGTTAAGACCTCTGACATTGAGGCTGAGTATTCTCACCATAGGAAAGAGAGGGGGAAGCAAGCCATGAGGACCCTACTGTGAGGAGGACGAACCTGCACTGCCAATAAGAGATGGTGATGTGGGACAGTATCGCATATTTGTGAAGCATGTGAACATCTGTACAAAAAACAAATCAATAGAACATGGGTAACAAGAACACCAACTGGTGAGATAAAGTGGATGAAGTAGAATGGGCCATGTCTTCGGCCATCTGTCTCAGACAGCAAAGGGGTGTAGAAGGTGCGGAGCTCCTCCGCCGCACCTTATCGGGAATTCACCATGAATCTGGGCATTCTCAAGATCCATGCATATAGCCCGGGTGTCAACAAATATGTCCATAAGGTTGGCTAGAGTAAAAGCTGGGAGATGACTGTCATCAGGGTAGGGCAGGCAACCCCCAAGCCCCCATCTCTATTTTGGTCAATCATCCACTTGCTCTGGGGACTGGTCCCGCCGAGTGTGGTGCTATAAGAGAGCCGATCTCTCCCTAAGGCTCTCCATCGTGGATAGCTTGCTTAACTTCTTACGGTTCTGCGACTTGGACCATCTTGGGAGACCAGGCAGCTACGAAGACGGCGGAGAGCTCTCCGACTGTGTGGGACCGCACCACTCCTGGTCCAATCCCAGGACTGCCGCTGCCTCCTGGAGCGTGCAGGGCATGTGAGTCTCCCCTTCCCAGATGAAGATGAGGCAAAAGGGTTGGCCCCACCTGTATCGAATCCCTGTGTCTCTCAAGAATTTGGTCGCCGGCTTCAAAGCCCAGTGTAGTTTCACTGTGATAAAGGGGAGATCCTGGTACAGACGCACTTTTATCACTTCGAAGATGACATGGGTTTGGTCTGTTACCGCATTCATAATAAGTTCCTTCTGGTGGTAACTATGCAAGCACTTAAGAATGTCCTGTGGGGTTCCGGGCACCCCGGAGGGGCACCCCGCTCGGTGTGTGCGATCAAGGATGAGTTCTTTCCCCGCGAACTCCGGGACAATGTGGTGGAAGAGTTGGAGTACATAGTCCTCCAAACGGCCGTCATCTGCCTGCAATGGAACTCCTTTCATTCTAATATTAGATCTGGGGTACCTGTTCTCTTAGTCCTCCAAGTAGTAGTTGAGATATGTATTACAGTCTCTAAGTTTAAGAATCTCATTGCGGCATGCTTCCAACTCATCCTCTCTTGCAACGCTGCCCCAAATCACTTATCTTGCGCCGAAGTTCCTTTACCTCTTTAGACATCTCCATCTTAAGAGTCGCTATGTCCTGTCTCAGGGTACAGAAAAGGGATTCCATAAAGCCACGTGTGACCAGGGTCTCCTCACCGTCGTTCTGCCCTTTAAACGGCCCGGCCAGGGACCGAGGGGGGGGGGAGCCTGTATCTCTAGCTATCTCAATCCGCCTGGGGGAATTTTTGGTCAATAAGTCCTTGATGGTAGTATCCTTCTTCATTCTAGTGGACGTCATCCTGCCCACACTAAATGGCAATGATGAGGAGTGCCTGAGAGAGTGAGCACTATACAGACCCCACAGACGAGTCGAGTCGCCTCAGTGACCCAATAGGGCTAATGCGGTCGGGCCCAGCAGAGCACCCCGCCCAAACCCCACGAATCACCAGTAAGAGCGGGCCAGCAAGACCCAGTCCCAGCAGTCCACTCCAGGGGCCCTGGCTGCAAGGCACGAAGCAAAGGTCCCAAGCTATGTCACTATTGCGGGCCCCACGGTTCCCAAAGACGAGAACTGGAGGATATAGGCAGGCAGTCACAGGGCACGGCCAATAAAGGGCAGTCCACAGAACAACACTGTTCCTCTCGGGACACCCTTCGCAGTCGGAAGTGGGTTGGGGGCCACCACCTCCACTCTTCCCGCTAACACCAGCAGGCCGCTCAGCGTCAGGTTACCTGGGAAGTGGGCGCGCTCCCCTTGCAGTCCAGTGGGGGCCTCTCCAGGGCATACCTGCTCCGTCAGGCCCAGAAGGCCTCTTCCTCCATCGGGGCAGGCCCAGCCCTCCTTCGAGCTCAGAAACAGGCACGCACAGGCCCACAGCAAAACCTTCCACTCACCGCCTGGGCACCCAGTCTCCTCCGGATCCTTCACTCTCTCACCGCCTCTGCCCTTGGGGAGGCTGCAGGGCACCACCGCTTCTTTCTGGGCTCCACCGGCCGACCGCTCACTCCCTGGCCGTTCACAACCCGTTCCCCTCTTCCGTCTTCTCCACAGGATACCACTCAGGCCTTGTCTACCAGCGGAGCCCTGTCAACCCCGGCAGCGTTAGGACATAGGGAAGTGGGGGGATGGAGCAGGCTGCCACTCCGCGCTATAGCTCCCGGAGTCGGGACCGACGGCCTACACTGCTCTGTCCATCATGGCCTTCATCATGGTACTGGGAGTGTCGCTCCGCATCAAGTCACGGAGATCTGTGATTCTGCCTCCCCTCAGCAAGAAGGAGCGGCCAACCGTCTTCCTCAGTCACCTCCATGCCACGCTGCTGATGCTGGATCGACCGGGCTCCCCAAATCTGCCAGCATCTGGATAGGTGCGGCGGAGCTCCGCAAGGTTGCTCCTACACGGGCGCCATCTTGGACATGCCCCCGACAGTTCAGTTTAATCATATGTTGTTAAAGCTGGGCAGAAGGGGGTACAGGAGGAGCCTGTGCTGTAGGATCTGCTGAGTTTCACATCCCTTGTCATCTCTGCCCACTGAAGGGCATCACGTCTTCCAAGTTTCTACCAGTCAGCTGACCTGTCAAACAAAACAATGCTAGGGTCTCCTTCATGCCTGGCATCTCCTCACCATCCATCAAATGGTTCATTCGTCTAATCCTCTGCCAACACTCTGGCCGGTCTGTCAGTTGCAGCAAGATGTGTTTACGACTCTGAAGTATATAAATAAGGGTATGCTTGATTTCAGAACTATGTCACCAAGGTCGTTGAAGACACTGAAGTTAGTCACCTGGGCTACCAGTTAGCTGCAATCCCAACTTACCAACCAGCAGAGGGAAACATGCTGTGAAATCAGAAACACATGCAGAAAAAAGGAGTCATTCCAATCTAGTATGAGCCGATTCTCAAGCGTCCAGGATATTAGTGATTGATAACTGCTGAAATGTCAAACAGTGACAATAGTAAAACAAAGATTAGCAGTACTTAAGTTGGACTAAAGCAACTGGTGTTAAAGATGTAAGTATGGGGAACAGGTTCATGAAATATGGACCTGTAAACATTTAATGGAAAAAGAGTAAATACGAGATTCTGGTATAATAGACATTCATACATTTCTTCTGGGCTGCCACAATGGCCCTGATCCAGCGGGTTACTAGCAACAAGCATTCATACACCAAATACTCACTTGGGCCCATACATTCATACTACGCTAGCAATTTCCGCTGGTGGGTCAGTTGTACTCTTTATCAAATCCCTGCTACCAATTACTTTTCTGATTGAAGAGTAATGACTTACCAATGGACCCCTTATTAATTGGGAAGTTTAAAATGAGTGACATTCCTTGCAAATCATAATCCTAAAATAATCACTGAGTCAGGAAGTTTTAAAATGTTTATCTAAAATTTTGCAGAGCAAATTACAAACAACACGATACTTAATCGTATATCAAGGATGAAGCATAATAATCAATTATTAATCAATGACAGTCCCTCAGGAAAGAGAAGATAGAGACAGCAGCGCAACTAAGGGTTGCATTTATATTTACCTAAAAGTGCGAGAACCAAACCCCTTGGCCAAGGAGTTGGAAAGATAGGTCTCAGGAAGGATGAAGAGCAATGTCCTCTGGACCAAGTTCAGGATTGGACAGGTGACCTCGCTATCGACGACGCCTGCGTCGTTCCCCTCTATGGTACTTCGCTTCTCCTCGATTTCTCCCGTGTCTTCCTTCTAAGGTACTCCACCGCCCCCACCTCAGGACCTCTCTGGACAGCGGTTCAGTCTGCAATCGATCAGCTTGTATGTCTGGAGCTTAAGCCTAAGCCTCCTCTGCATCTCCTCTGCATCCCTTCTGTTTCTCTTCTGCTTCTCCTCTGCCTCTAATTAACTAATTCTATATCTATTATACCTTTCTACGCCCATGTACCTCCCCTGAATGTTGCAGAATTATGGGCCCACTACTTCTGATTGGACGTGGACAGGGGGTTGATCCTCACACCATATTGATTTAATTCAATTTCTTTAAGCCCATTGTTTTAAAATACCGCCCATCACAATTAATACATTTGCTTTATTTCCCACCCGTCTCACGACAAAGTTTATTACAATGTTTATATAAATTGTTTCTTTCGGTAGGGACATCGTGGGTACAATAATGTTGGCCATCAGGTCATGGCCTTGGACGACGTCCAGGTTGACTTCATCCTCTCCTCTGGGCAGCCTTGCAGGGCGCATGCGCAGAACCATTGTCTCTCGAGTTTTCAGTTTAACCAACCCCGGGCCCATTTACGAACTAATAAAAGTCAAAGAAGAAAGTATTAAAATCACAAATAAATTGTTTCACTGTATACCCACTCTTTCTACTCTATTCCCATTTAATTATAAATTCTATCCCGCATTAATAGCGTTAGGATACCACAGTCTAATTGCAACATTTGAGCAAGCTGTAGCACGTGAAAACATTAAGCAGCCATTTTAATACACACTGCACAGAAGCAAGGATTTCCCTCCAAGCAAAGAAAGACGTCACACCACGTGATATGGTTGACACATGCGCAATAGGTTTCCGCGTTCTAGCGGCCATTTTAGATTAGACAAGCGTTTATTTGTTAGTTTAAACACATAGGCAAGCTTCCTTCTACTTGTATTCGTATGTGCATTTGTTAGTACGAACATTACAAAGATTAATAAATTAATACTGTGAGAAGATTGCTTCCGAGCAAGTCTCATTTGTGAGTTCTTGCTCCATCAATCCCCTCTCTGATGGCGTTTCTGAGCCATCAAAATACTACCCACAACCAGATGCCAACTTTTAGCATAAAATTGTCTCAGCTTCATTTTTACACTTTCTATTTTTCACATCTCCTTTCAGTTTCTTGTATAATTCACTTGTCAAATCTTCTAGTTCAATTTCGTCAAGCTTTCGCTTCTTTCCTTTTCCTGTCACCTTATACGATTCATTCTTTCTACAACATTTGCACCATATTATTATTGACAGTATTATTATTGCTATCCCGGCTAAGGGTACTAATATTTGACCTATAAGTCCTTTCTCTACATTAGCACACCAGGTACCAATTGACGTAATACTATTGGTCAATCTTTCCCATACACTATCAACTTCCAGTGGTTTTAGTTCCTTCTCAAGTTTAGTTATATTCTGTATATATATTCCAATTTCGGCACTTTTATCAGGTATGTAAGTGCAACAATGTTTCATCTTCAATAATTTACAGACTCCGCCCTCTTTTGCTAGTATTATATCAAGAGCAAGTCGATTTTGCATAACCATAGATCTAATCGCAACCATCTCCGCATTAATCATTAGAAATCGTCCAGCTGTGTCAGTTGATAAACGATCAACCACTGTAGATAATTTACATATTTTTCTTGAGTTCAGAATTATTCCCACTGAAGGTATCAATGCACCGAATATATCACCTACAATTTCAGAAAAACTAGCTCTTTTACTACGTTTTAATTCACTATTATTTTCATTGCTCCCAGTATTTCTTTTTACGTGGTATATCTTTGGAAATACTATTCCAAAATAACAACTTCCATACCACCGTGCAGGAAGCCTAAAGTAAGCCTTATTCCCACACACATAATAGATTCCAGGAAAAACTGAATCCGTTCCTCCTTTTAGTCCACAACCTCCAAGAATTAAGAAATTATGTTCACATTCACTGGTACCGATGAAAACATTGTTATAATCAGTCTTTAATCTATGTAGACAAATTTTCCCTGTCTTTACAAAATCCAGAGCCATAGCAGCTTGAGCCTTGCCAGGTGTGTAACTACCCTCTTTCTCAGCCCAAGGTGGCAGATGAGCCTTATGCTCAGAAGCTTTCCTTTGGAAATCTTGTCTTCTATTCTCCACTAAATTCAAAAATATCTTTTCTTCTTCATGTAATGAACATGTTAGATTGCTTCTATGTGCATGTGTTATGTCTATTGATTTCATTGTTAAGAAAAATTCTCCCATAAACTGTGCATCTTTACTACTAAGCACTGGATTCATATTCTTTCGAATCGGAACCTCAGAAAATATCACATCTATATTTGAATAATAATACTGAAGTCGCCCTGTTCTATAAAATAAACTAGCCAATACACTACATGATATGCCATAAGTTAATGGCAAGTGATGATATGTTAACCCTTCTGCTACTGATTCAGGTAATTTCATACAGACATGACAATTACTAACTTCCATGGTATCTACATATTGAAACAATAATTTTGTGAAAACATTCAAACTAGTGTCATTATCTGTTACTTCATGATAAAACTCCGGTTCATCTTCTGCCTTTAATTCTACTCTATTACCTTTCAAGTTATCTGTCCTTTCCGTCGTTTCGTTGTCAATCTTTTTGTCCATTATCATAAGGTAAGGAATTGCTACGATCACAACTAACCATACTATAAGCACCACTACCAGATTACATATGCATATAGCACAGCATCTTTTACAACATTTCTGTTTTGGTCTCCCAGAAACTCTATCGTCAGGCATTTTTGACAAGGAAGATTTCTCTTCTTATCGTAATTTCAAGTCTCTTTACGTTATCAAGGTGGTTTTATTTCTTTCTCATAAGTCAGTTCCGCACTTGTTCCTTCGTCACCACTTTCACTTGACTCTGAGCTCTCGTAGTCTTCAAGGATGATATAAGTCCAATCGGGACCTTTAAATTTGTTGTTCACAAGTTTCAGTCTTTTGCTTTTTCGTTTTTCGATTCCACTGGTTTGTCCCGTTAGGCTTGTCACTTCATTTACTTGTTCTGGATCTTCACTTCTGGTTGTTATGTGGTATTTTACTCTTTTAATAACACTAGGCCAACGATCACCTTTTCTGACCTTCTTTGTTTGCACTGTCTCTTTGCTTTTTATTTCTTCTTCAGAAATTCTTTTATTTTCAGGTTGTGGCACAGTTTTGTTCTCTTCAATTTCAGTTTCTTCTATTTGTTCTTTTTCAGGTCTTATTGGTTTCTTTTCAGCTGTTCCACTGTGAGTTTCCAATAACTGACCTTGTTCAGGATCTACGTCTTCATGCTCGATATTCTCGAGATCTTCTGTTTGAATGTATTTTCCTAGATCTAACTGGTTCTGATCAGGGCTTATTGCACTTTGTACTTCTGCAGCCTGACGCGTTCTTCTAGACCTGTCTGTCCCTGCTCAAATTTTGTTGGTTCGTTGTTGATTTGAGCCCAATTTCCTCTCCCTATCTGATCCTGCTCAGGTTCTCTTATTGTTTCTTCTTCCTCTTTCTGAGCTGCTTCTTCTTCACCTATCTGATCTTCTTCAATTTCTTCTAAATTTGCTTGACTTCTTGTTCTGTTATAGACTTCAGGTATTTCCACCACCGGTATCCAGTCCTGACTTGTGCTCGGTTGTTCTTCTTCAGCTACCTCGAATCTCGGACCTGAGATTCTTCAGCTGGGCAACCTTCAGCTTCCTCAGTTATCGATGCTGTCTGAGGATTTTCTTCTTCAGGGTCTGGTACCCTTTTGGTGTGGCTTACATGAATCCAATTAGGAAATCCTGCACATTTCACTGCTGTGTTCGTAACTAGTATGACCTGACAAGGTTCGCCCCACCTGGGTGATAGACACGTTTCTCTGGTGTGATGCTTCACAACCACCCAGTCACCGGGATTCAGATCATGCTCTTGTTCAGGCTGCCTGGAAACTGCGTCTTCCCCAACCTGGTGAGAGACAGAACGCACTAGGTCAGCCAATCCTTTGCAATAATCCAGAACCATATCATCAGTTATATTCAGCAGTTTATTTGTAGGAACATGTGCTTGTCTCATTTCTCTTCCCATGATTATTTCGTGTGGACTCAATCCAGTATTTCTATCAGGAATGCTTCTGAGTCCCATCAAAACAAGTGGCAATGCATCCGGCAAATCTAACGATGTTGATGCACACATTTTTGCCAGTCTGGATTTTATTGTGCCATTCATTTGTTCAACCACTCCAGAAGCCTCTGGACGATATGCACAGTGCAATTTTTGCTCAATTTGGAATGCTTCACAGATTATTCTAATCACATCATTGTTGAAGTGCCCTCCTCTAGCTGATTCCAAAGTTACTGGGAAACCAAATCTAGGAATGAGTTCTCGTAGCAACAACTTTGCGACCGTAATATGTCATTCCTCCTGGTAGGGTAAGCCTCCACCCACTTTGAAAACAGACACACTATGACAAGTACATATTTCAGTCCTCTATATGGTGGTAACTGAATGAAATCTAGCTGCAATCTCACAAATGGACCCTCTGCCTTTCCGATTTTTCCAAACCCAATTATTGTTTTTCTTCCTGGATTATGCATTTGGCAAGTTAGACATCTCTGGCAGAGACTCTCTGCTACAGCCCTAAACCTTGGATTGTACCAATTTTGTCTGAAGAGCCTAATCATTGCATCTCTCCCTACATGTGTGTCTCCATGATACATTCTGGCCATTTGTGAAATCAGACAGTCGGGCATGACTGGTCTGCCATCGGCATAAATCCATACATCGTCGTCTGACCTTTGAGAACATCCCATTTTAATCCATGCATTTCTTTCACTCTCATCAGCATCATCTTGTAGTCTTTGCACATCATTCTATGTTTCAGGAGGTGCATACAGCATAAGTTGGCAGCTGATTCCCATTCTTTCAACCCTTTTATTAACTGACAACCTGTTTTTGGCACAGTGTTGAGCCACCAAATCTGCATATCTGTTACCGACTACCACCCAGTCATCTCCTGACTGGTGTGTGGCACATTTCACCACAGCCAATTCTTTTGGTGATTGTATTGCTTCCAATAGTTCTTTTACGAATTGTCCATTTTTAATGGGGGATCCTGAAGAAGTCATGAAATCCCTCTGCATCCATAATTGGCCAAAATCATGCACAACCCCGTAACCATATTGGCTATCTGTAAATATATTTACTTTCTGGTTCTTCACAATTTTGCAGGCTTTTATCAAAGAAATTAATTCAGCTACTTGTGCAGATTTTACTCCTGGTAAATAGGATGCTTCGACTATTCCAGTTAATTCACATACTGCATATGCTGCAGTTAGTTTACCATCTTCATGCCTTTGGCACGAACCATCAACAAACAGCTCCCTGTCTGGTTCCCTGAGGGGTAGTTCCTGTATGTCAGGACGTGGTTTTGTGCACAATTCTGTGACTTGTAAACAATCATGTTCCTCTTCATCATCTTTAACTTCCTCATGATATGGGTCTGGTAGTAAGGTAGCAGGATTTACTATTGTGCACCTTACAATAGTCACATTTTCAGCACCTAGTATTATTCTTTCATATTTAGTCAGCCGACTAGGAGTAAGATGCTGAGTTCAGGTTCTTGTCAACAGAATCACAACTGAATGTGGAACAAACACTTTGACAGGATGTCCCATTACAATTGATTCACTTTGTTCAATGCTCAAACATGTAGCCGCTACTGCTTTTAAGCAGCCTGGCAATGCGGCTGCCACTGGGTCCAATGTAGCAGAAAAATATGCTATAGGACGTCTGTCCAAACCATGTCTCTGGGTTAGGACTGAAAGTGCACAATTTTCTCTTTTATGACAGAATAATGCGAATTTTCTTTTATAATCAGGCATGCCTAGGGCAGGTGCTGCACACAAAGCATTTCTCAATTTTACAAAAGCTCCTACGCTCTCGTCATCCCACTCAACTGGGTCCTTTGCCTTCTTTTTCGTCATTTGAATTAATGGCTTTGCTAGCAGAGAAAACCCTAGTATCCATTGACGACAATAACCCACTATTCCAAGGAACATTCTCACTTCTCGTTGGGAGACAGGCATTTGCATTTTCTTGATTAATTTTACTCTTTCAGAGGTTATCCTTCTTTTTCCCCTCTCAATTTGGAGTCCTAGATACTTAACTGCTGTTGTACAAAACTGCAACTTTTCAGGTGAAACTTTATGCCCTTCTTCAGCTAAATGATTTAATAATGCAATGGAGTCAACAACACAGTCCTCTCTGGTGTTAGATGCCACCAGTAAATCATCTATATATTGTACTAAGACTGAGCTTCCTGGCATCACTAGTTTCTCTAGACACTTTTTCAATATCTGATTAAAGATGGAAGGACTTTCCGTGTACCCCTGAGGAACACGATTCCATACATAGACTTTGTTCTCAAATTTAAATGAAAAAAGATACTGACTATCTGGGTGCAATGGTATTGAAAAGAATGCTTGACATAAATCAATCACGGTAAACCATCCTGCACTCCAAGGAATCTGGTATAGAATTACTGCAGGATTTGGCACTATAGGACAACAAGGTTCCACAATTTTATTTATTTTTCGCAGATCTTGAACAATCCTATACTTTCCACTAGGTTTCTTTAAACCCATTATTGGTGAGTTACAAGGGCTACTCATTACTTCTTTTAGTATGCCTTGTTTTACCATTCTGTTAATTTCTTCAATGACTCCTGCCTTTACTTCTGCACTCATTTTGTACTGTCTGGTATTTGGGAAAATTGCACCTTCCTTTACAGTAATTTTAACTGGGTCTATTTTGGCCTTAAGTCCTACTTCTTTTCCCGTGAAATCCCATACTATGGAATTTACTGTAGTTTTTAATTCTTCTGGCAACTCGTCTTTTGTTATCAAAGAGAACATCTCATCTACTTCTGTACCTTGCTTTGCAATCATAAATTTATATACATGGTCTTCATCCGGGGTCTGAACTGCCACACCATCCGGCGTGCAGAAAATTGTGCAGTTCATTTTACACAACAAATCTCGACCCAATAAATTTACTGGACTGGAATCACACACTACAAATTGATGCATTTCTCTAAAATTTCCAATTTTTACTTCCATTGGTTCGGTAAGAGGTGTTCTAATCTTTCGATTAGCTACACCCACAACTTGGATAGCTTCTCCAGAGAGAGGAAGGTCTGGGATGTCTGCTGTTCTCACAGTAGACCTGGTAGCGCCAGTGTCCAAAAGAAAAGTAATATCATTACCTTTCACATTCCCTTCAACATATGGACCTGACTGATCTACCGGTAAGGATGCACCAAGTACGCACTCCTTCTCCCCCTCTCCTAGGCACCGTCATTGACTGACTATATGGACAAAAGTCGTCCTGTAAAAGAAATTGTGAGGTTACATACTCATTCTTACCACTTCCTCCTTGATATCCGACGTCTGTACCGTGCTTTGCTCTGCTTACATTACCCTGTATAGGTGCAGGTGGCAACTGACTCTGAGGATTTACACCCTGCTGTGAGTCATTCTGCGTCTGTGGATTTAAATTTTGATTTGGGCCATTATTATTCCGCATCTTTTTACATTCATCCTTCCAATGCCCCAATTTTCCGCACCCATGACAAGGAAACTTCTTTTTAGCCTCTTCTCTGCTCATTCGTCCTCTCACTTTTCCTCCATTCCCAGTGTCACCATTCGTTCCAGAATCTTTTCCCTGATTATCACTTGGATTATCCAAATTAATTCCCTGTCGCTCAGCCATTTTTACCTGAGCCCACATCACTTTCTCTTGCAGTTTCTTGTGCCTATCCTCAATGTCATCTCCACAATATTTCGCATATTTCAAAATCTCATCAATCGGTTTCCCTTGCCAGCACAACATGTGCTGCTTAATCATCTGACAAATCTCTGGTTTTAATCCATAAACAAATCGGTAAACAAATTTACTCATGTTTTTATCTCCAATATCCTCAAATCCACTATACTGTTTGAATACCTGCAATAAACGTTCATAATAGGCATGTACCGATTCGCTAGCTTCTTGGGTAGTTCTGTCTATTTTCACCCAATCTGTTTCTTTTGGTGGTATTTTCCCTTTCAGGTAAGTTATTACCTGCTGATACTTTTTCATTACATCACTTGACGGGGCACCTGTCTTTGGATCTCTAGGATACTCTTCACTTGGCCAATCAACTGTGATTTTACAATCTGCCCATAAATCGGCAGGTACCACTATGTCGAACAGTCCATCTAAGTCCTTCAACAATACCTTTGACACTTTCACAAACCTCTCAACTTGCTTGTACCATTCAATTGGTTTTTCTCTCAGCTTTGGAAAATCATTCGTAAATGACAAAATATCCTGTCTGCTCCATGGGACATGTACATATCCTCCTCCTGGAACTTCTCGCATTGGGTACATTTGATCTGCTTTCCCTGTTTCCTTCATTAAATATTCAGAAGTGGTTCTACTATATCGTGCCTCTTCCTTTTTCTTTGTCTAACTAATTTTCCATTTATCTAGGTCTCCCCATTTCTGTAAAACTGTCATTAATTCCTTTACTTGTAATTTTCGACCAGAGGCATTCATGTTTTCTAAATCTTTGTCAGAAAAATCTGCTCTATAGGGTTTCTGTAACACTTTTGACTTCCCTATTTCAATTCCCAACTGCAAAGCCAAATCTGATAATTTTTCATGAAATATTTTTACATTTCTAGTGATGCTTCTGCATACAAATAATAGCTCTTCTTCATCGTAAGTATTTAGACGATCTACTCCTACATTTCCTGCTTTCATTTCTTCTAACTCAACCTTTAATTTGTAAATGTCCATGATCTTTGGAGGTGAACTCTGTTTGTCTGATCCTTGGGCCCACCTTTCTAAGTCTTCTGGTGTAACTACTGTGGCACTTTTGGTTCCTGATGAGGTTACTATGTTTACATCTTTGGAACAACAAGGTGTTATTCTTCTAGGAGTACTATTTATAGATCCTCGAATAGGCAAATCCATTAAGGATACCATAGATTCACAATCACTAAATTGATCATCAATTAGTACAGGATCTGGTTTTGGGATTTCTACAGATGTGGGCATTGCTAATGTTTTCGGATAACTTACTTTGTCACCATATAAGGGAACCACTGGACCAATTGTTACAGGTATGGTCAGCGAATCAGGATGGACACTCAATTGTGTTACTTTCTGTATTAATTCTGCTCTGTTTTTATCTATTGCTTCCTTTTCCTTATCATGAAGTACCCTACTAACTGGGGATTATGCAATACTTGCGGTACCAATGGTGTCTTTAACAGTGGTGCACTTGGGGTGCATCCACTTGTCCCTTCCTGATATGGTGGCGGGTTCTTTAATATTTCTTCCATAAATTCATCTTCAGAATCTCCAAACCTAGTCAAGTGTTTTGTCTTTTCTGTGCATTTATTCCCTGACGATTCTTCTGCCATTAATATTGGATATAAACCCTCTGTAAGCATCGCTGTTCTCAGCTGTTTCATCTGACCGTCCCTTGACTCATTTTGGTATCTAGGGAAAAATCCCCTATAACCCCTAATACTCCTGAATCGGTCGCGTTCGAATGCCTCGGTTTCCCACTCTTCTAAGGCTTCGTATTGAGTTAATCTTGGTCTGGGTTCTAAGTCATTCATCCTCAATCTCAAATTTTGAAGAATTCTCCCATTGAAAGTACCATTTTCGGGGAATGCTAATATTCCATCATTTTTGGTATATTCTATCCAATTTTCTAACCATACGCAAGTATGATAACCTCTCTCCATCATCATGAATGAAGCGGGCGTTTTAGCTGGTGGAATGATAATTCCTTCTCTAGTTTTGATTGGTCTATCCTTTTTAAAATAATTCTTAATCTTTTGTAGAAATGTCATTTTTCTCTTCTCTCCATACATTTTGGGTAAATATCTATGTATCGAATTATATTCTGCAAACCCTAGGAATCTCCTGTCTGGACGAGTTCCTATTAAAGTCGGATCGCGTTTCAACATATAATTTTCACTGTCCACTAAGATTTCGATTTCTATGCTTACAACCAATTAAATTCCAGCTAACATTTGTCTCTGAACCAATCCTAGCGCGGCCTTTCAGTGACGTCTTTTCTGACGACCCCTCCTTTACAATCTGCGTTTCTCGGTCCCTCGCTGTTTCGACCAATCCCAGCGCGACACCTGTGACGTCAATACTACTCCTGACTACTGACCCCTCCTTTACAAGAGTCGTTCTACGCCCGCGGTTTCAACCAATCCCAGCGCGGCGTTTTGTGACGTCAGCTTCCTCTCCGGTAGCTGACCCTCCCTTTACAAAATCGTACGCAAAACTTTATTTTCTCTATGCTTCTTATTAAAATTCAGTAACAACATAAAACATTCGCTATCGTGCCAGGTTCTCTAAATTTGGAGAAGATAGTTTCGTTCACACTTAGTAAAACTTTTCCGTTTACTAAACATACATTACGAGTAAAACTCTTCCGTTTACTCCTCACGCAAGCTTCAGAAATATCTGCTACTTCTTCAATGTTACCCTTTCTAGGTGATATAACATCACATTTTTACCAGCATATTCCTTTTGCTATTACTCACACGCATAGAGTCCCTAACAAGTACTGATAGCCCTACTTAACTTTTCAGTACTATTTCTGCCTGACAGATAACCTCACTGCAGTATGGCTTCCACTTACCATCCGCTATTCTTTCCCCGGGATTTTCTAGACAACATAAAACAAACTTTAAACACACGGATGTTAGTTCATAAAAATAAAATTCTCATTACCCAATTAATAAAGTATAACCAAAACCATCCTCTGATAGCCAGAAAACTGATCCAGCGGGTTACTAGCAACAAGCATTCATACACCAAATACTCACTTGGGCCCATACATTCATACTACGCTAGCAATTTCCGGTGGTGGGTCAGTTGTACTCTTTATCAAATCCCTGCTACCAATTACTTTTCTGATTGAAGAGTAATGACTTACCAATGAACCCCTTATTAATTGGGAAGTTTAAAATGAGTGACATTCCTTGCAAATCATAATCCTAAAATAATCACTGAGTCAGGAAGTTTTAAAATGTTTATCTAAAATTTTGCAGAGCAAATTACAAACAACACAATACTTAATCGTATATCAAGGATGAAGCATAATAATCAATTATTAATCAATGACAGTCCCTCAGGAAAGAGAAGATAGAGACAGCAGCGCAACTAAGGGTTGCATTTATATTTACCTAAAAGTGCGAGAACCAAACCCCTTGGCCAAGGAGTTGGAAAGATAGGTCTCAGGAAGGATGAAGAGCAATGTCCTCCGGACCAAGTTCAGGACGGGACAGGTGACCTCTCTATCGACAACGCCTGCGTCGTTCCCCTCTCTGGTACTTCGCTTCTCCTCTATTTCTCCTGTGTCTTCCTTCTAAGGTACTCCACCGCCCCCACCTCAGGACCTCTCTGGACAGCAGTTCAGTCTGCAATCGATCAGCTTGTATGTCTGGAGCTTAAGCCTAAGCCTCCTCTGCATCTCCTCTGCATCCCTTCTGTTTTTCTTCTGCTTCTCCTCTGCCTCTAATTAACTAATTCTATATCTATTATACCCTTCTACGCCCATGTACCTCCCCTACATGTTGCAGAATTATGGGCCCACTACTTCTGATTGGACGGGGACAGGGGGTTGATCCTCACACCATATTGATTTAATTCAATTTCTTTAAGCCCATTGTTTTAAAATACCGCCCATCACAATTAATACATTTGCTTTATTTCCCACCCGTCTCATGACAAAGTGTATTACAATGTTTATATAAATTGTTTCTTTCGGTAGGGACATCGTGGGTACAATAATGTTGGCCATCAGGTCATGGCCTTGGACGACGTCCAGGTTGACTTCATCCTCTCCTCTGGGCAGCCTTGCAGTGCGCATGCGCAGAACCATTGTCTCTCGAGTTTTCAGTTTAACCAACCCCGGGCCCATTTACGAACTAATAAAATTCAAAGAAGAAAGTATTAAAATCACAAATAAATTGTTTCACTGTATACCCACTCTTTCTACTCTATTCCCATTTAATTATAAATTCTATCCCGCATTAATAGCGTTAGGATACCACAGTTTAATTGCAACATATGAGCAAGCTGTAGCACGTGAAAACATTAAGCAGCCATTTTAATACACACTGCACAGAAGCAAGGATTTCTCTCCAAGCAAAGAAAGACGTCACACCACGTGATATGGTTGACACATGCGCAATAGGTTTCCCGCGTTCTAGCGGCCATTTTAGATTAGACAAGCGTTTATTTGTTAGTTTAAACACATAGGCAAGCTTCCTTCTACTTGTATTCGTGTGTGCATTTGTTAGTACGAACATTACAAAGATTAATAAATTAATACTGTGAGAAGATTGCTTCCGAGCAAGTCTCATTTGTGAGTTCTTGCTCCATCAGCCCAACCTAAAGACACACACACACATCCATCCCTTCCCTCTTTTAGTACCGTGATCTCTTCACTCTGGTCATCACGTGGTTCTGAGGTACACATTTTGTTTATTTGCACACGTGCACCCTAAGCTGGGAAATTAAACAACTTTCCCTGTCACATAACCATTAACCACCGTACTTGCTTGTAACTTCGTAGAATCTTATTTTCCTTTCCTACAGGCAGCATTAGACATATTCTGTGTCTTGTAATTACCTGTCTCTGCGTGTAATGCTGTAGTGTCAACATAGGCAGGAAATGTCAGTCTGTTCAACATTATGGGGCCGATTCCAATTCGGGCCAGAAATCTCTCCGACCGAGCCGGACCCGGAGAGATTTCCGACCGAATCGGACCCGTGCAGTCCGACCGAACGAGTACGATGCGCACGTATGCCATCGGACTCGAGTCGGTCAGACTCCCATTGAAGTCAATGGGAGCCTGTCGTACAACGCGTACGCGGGCTCCCATTGACTCAATGGGTGCGATGCGGACAAGTGCGCCCCCTACAGCGTGTACGCGGCGAAGCGATTCGCGCCGTACACGCACAGGTAGGGGGACCCATGGGTCCCCCTGTGTGCGACTCGCGCGGCTCGCGTACAGGGGGTCCGACACGGACCCCCAAAGTACGGCTCCGACAGCTCTTTCGAGCCGGAGTGCGCGGCTCGGTCGGACTGCTCGCGGCGCGCATCGTACTTACCCGGCCGGGGAACGTCTCCATTGCGCGGTGCGAGTCGTGTCCGTGCGAGTCGGTCGGTGCGGTTCGACCCGGGATCGAGTCGGTCGGAGCGGTCGGGACGCCCGGACGAGTCGGTCGGCGAATACGCATCGTACTCGCTCGCCCGGACGCGCGTACGGATCGGTCGGGAAATAGGGCTCCGAATCGGATCCGGTTAAGCCGAATCCGATTCGGAGCCCTACCGGCCGAGATCGGAATCGGCCCCTCAGTAGTACACTCCGGTCAATAGTTTTAAGCCAATAATATTAGTTGATATTAGTTTTAAAAAACAACTAATGAATTGCTATCAAGTCAGATTTTCCATGAAAAGCCAGTTTAATTTTGAGTGACTTTTAATCACTACTAATGTAATCTGCGGCCTATTAAATGTATCAAGATAATGGCACTGTAATTTTTATTTGATACCAACACATTGACAGTGTTTCTATTAACACTATCCATACCCAACCGGTCTTCGTTCTCAAAAGAGCACATTAAATTCTCTTAAGCTGCTGGTCTGTTCCAGCTAGAAAGAGCATTACTTCTATTACAGTAATTAAAGGTCTCAGGCCTGTAACATCTAAGACCTCAGTCTTGCACCTTGGTAAATGTTAATTGCCATCTACGCCTGGCTTCAGTGACTCGTCCTGAGTTACAATGCAGCTCCTCTCCTTTGTAGGATGAAAGCTAGGATGATCAATCTTTGGCCATTCTCTCTCTTGTTTGTTTCTTCGCAGGTGATTATCTGCCCATTTTATAATCAAAGACGTGCAATGGAGGGAAGATTACACTTCACCTTTGGAAGTGATAATGTTTTGTAGAAATTTGATTTGGTGAAGTCCTTTCTTCCTTTAATTAATTCTCACTCTTGAATTATCTTTCATTGACTCATCATGCTTAGGTTCTGTGTTGCATCATTTAGCTGGGTCCAAACTGGGGTGGTGTGGTGAGCAAAAGAATGATGGATTTAACCCAGATCCTTGTGACTGGGGGTGAATGTTTGCATTGTCCAGCATTCCGTCCATCAATTGTTTCTTTTGCATTTGTCGCCCTAAGTGGGAAGGGTATGCCCAGACGTGGGTCCCGTGCTCACTACACCATTGGATTGAAGCTAGCCTGGCTGATGAAGGGTGATGTCCTGAAACCGGTCCCAGGATGCTTGTTTCCGGTCCAGGGAGGACCTGGCTTGGCAGTTCGGGCTGGACTGTTCCCACAAGGAACAGGGTCAAGACTGATTTGCATATAGATGGGTCCAAACTGGGGTGGTGTGGTAAGCAAAAGGATGATGGATTTAACCCAGATCCTTGTAACTGGGGGTGAATGTTTGCATTGTCCAGCATTCCGTCCATCAATTGTTTCTTTTGCATTTGTCGCCCTAAGTGGGAAGGGTATACCCAGACGTGGGTCCCGTGCTCACTACACCATTGGATTCAAGCTAGCCTGGCTGATGAAGGGTGATGCCCTGAAACCGGTCCCAGGATGCTTGTTTCCGGTCCAGGGAGGACCTGGCTTGGCAGTTCGGGCTGGACTGTTCCCACAAGGAACAGGGTCAAGACTGATTTGCATATAGCTGGGTCCAAACTGGGGTGGTGTGGTGAGCAAAAGATTGATGGATTTAACCCAGATCCTTGTGACTGGGGGTGAATGTTTGCATTGTCCAGCATTCCGTCCATCAATTGTTTCTTTTGCATTTGCATCATTTAGTATGGCACACTCTGGCATATGATGCGGCTAAGACATTGTTTCCTTGTTATTCGCTGGCCTAGTAATTCTATGCTGGTTGTAGGGTGAAAGGAAGTACAACGGAGGCAACGGTAGGTACTTCATTTATTGTCTTCACTCTCCAGCTCCCAGGCAGCAACTGCCAACCTCCCCACATTCCGTATTCCACGCAGGGAATACTCACGAGGAACACTCCATCCCAGAACATAGACAGGTCCCCACACACCTCCCTTCCTATAAATGAAGAACCTAACAAGAAAACAAATGTACAAGAAAATGAGAGGAAATTAACTCAAAAACAATAAAACAAGATTAACAACTAAAAATAAACGGCAATGTTATAACACCTTCCACTAACAACTGGAAGCACGATTAAAAGAACACATATACCAAAAGTCACTACATTTTATAATCTCGAAACTTTACAGGTGTGGATCTTACTCTGGAAGAAAACCTTCTATTAGGAAAAGAGCTCGGATAATTGCATCTATTGGTAGGAAGCGAACTTGGAAGAGAAGGAGTAGTGTTGGGGGAACCAAGATGAACAGGAATAGTCTGAGAGGAGTCCAAATGAACACCCATCTTCCCTCCCACATACTCCATTTTGGACCGAGGAACAACAGAAATGGCACACTTGTTCCAAACTTTGCCATTTTCTAGCACAACAACACAGTCTTTCACTTCCCTGACCTTAACCGGAGGAGAAAACCGAGACACCCCTTTGCGGACAAATCCAGGTTTCTTAATTCTCACCCAATCACCCACGCACACAGGAGAAACTCTCTCAGACACCGTTGTGTACTTAGACTGGACAGCAGTCCTCACATCCGCTACCCTGCTAAGTTTGGATTGATCAATCTCCTTTCTGAACATCCAGTTCTTGTTCAACTTAGAACCAGCAACTCTCCCTCTAAGTAACGTGAAAGGAGATATCCCTGTACTTACATGGGGCGTGGTTCTGATGGCCCATAACATGTCCGCAATGACAGAACGCCACGACAAACCATTAACTAGAGCCAACTGTATCTGGTCCTTAATGACGCGATTCAGGCGTTCCACCAAACCATTACTGCGGGGGTGGTATAATGATGTTAAAACATGTTTGATACCATGCTCCTTGAGGAAATTCTCCATCTCTAAAGACACCAATTGCGTACCATTGTCCGTCACTAATACTTCAGGAAATCCTTCTCGGAGAAATACTTCTTTAAAGAAATTGATGGCAGCCCAGGTATTCGCACACTCAACAAATTTGATTTCCGGCCACTTTGACATATAGTCTATCAAAACCAAAGCATACATCGGTGAATTTCCTGCAAAACCAAATGGACCAGCCACATCAAAAGCCAATTTGCTCCAAGGTGCGTTTTCCACAACCACAGGATCAACCGGACTAGGATGGGTCACTTGGGACTTGTCACTGAGGACACATGCACAGCAATCTCTGACAAAATGTTCGATAGATCGATCAATGCCAGGCCACCAAAAATCCTCACGAATTCTGCGTTTCATGGCACGGATACCTTGGTGACCCTCATGAGCAAGATCCAAAACTTTTTTCCATAAACTTGTGGGAACAACTAATAAGCCACCTCTACGTAAGACCCCGTCCACTACAGACAACTCCTCACAAATCCTTCTAAAAGGGACCAAGACGGAGGGTAAATCCTTGTTTACAGGCCAGCCCTGAACCAAGAATTTAGTAACCACACAGATATCCTTGTCTTCAGATAAAGCTTCCAACCACTCACTCTCAGAGAGTGCACCCCTCGCCACATCTTCTACCGTCCCAACAGCACACACAACATCAAGATCATTCTCAGCAGGTATACTATTGTCATCAACAAGGGGCAGACGGGAAAGACAATCGGCAACATTGTTTTTGACTCCTGGTACATATTCCAAATGATAGTTGAACTCCTGAAGTCTGTACTGCCACTTGGCAATACGCGGCGTGGCACGACCACCCCCCCTTGTGGTAAATAGATCAACCAAAGGTTTGTGGTCAGTCCTGAGAGTAAACTCATTTCCCCATAGGAAGTTTCGAAAGTACTGGACACCCCACCATAGTGCTAATGCCTCCTTTTCGATGGTGGAATATGAGCTTTCAGCACCACGAAGAGTCCTAGAGGCAAATGCAATGATTTCTTCATAACCATTACTCCTCTTCTGCAACAGAACAGCACCCAGACCGATGTTGCTAGCGTCAGAAGAAACTATACACTTGTCATTGATGTTAAACATTTTCAAGGGACGAAATCTCCTTTTTAAAATTTTCGAATTGACTGTTACATTTTCCGCACCACACAAATTTCACATTCTTTTTCAACAATTCTCGTAAATTGGAAGTTTTATCAGCAAAATTCCCTACAAATTTTGCATAGTATTCTATGAGCCCTAAGAATGAGCGTAACTGGTCCTTATTGTTGGGTGCAGGTGCATTCTGAATGGCATCTAAGATTTTTATCTTAGGTTCGATTCCCCTTACCAGAAATGTGATGACCCAAATAGTCCACACCATCCCTGAAAAACTTGCACTTGTCTTTTCTTAAGGTAAGCCCATGGAGTTTCACAGTATCTAGTACATGCTTGACTCTACAATCATGCTCTACTTCAGATTGTGCATACACCAGAATGTCATCCTGGAAGAACACCACCCCCGCCGTATCTTTAAACAAATTCCCCATGAGACGTTGAAACACAGCGGAGGCCGATGCTAGACCAAATGGCATACGCTTAAAGCGAAAAGCTCCTTCAGGTGTTACGAAGGAGGTGAGATGCCTGGACTCCTTACATAACTCAATTTGGTGGTAAGATGAGGAAATATCAAATGACGAGAAATACTCAGCCCCGTTAAGCGTCGCCAGCATTTCATTAATGTTGGGCAATGGTTGGCGATCGATCCAGATGTTCTTATTCAGATCGCGCAAGTCAACACACATTCTCAGGGATTTATCTGCCTTGCGTGCGAGAACTATGGGAGCCAACCATTCAGATCCTTCAATCGCTTCAATCACATCCATGCGACACAAACGTTCCAATTCTTGCTTTAATTCTGCACGCAAGCTCAAAGGTACTTTACGCACTTTATGTGCGATCGCTATCGCTCCATTTTTCAGAACAATGCGATGCTGGAAGCCTTTAAGCGTCCCAAGATTGTCGCAGAATACTTCAGGGTATTTTTGGATCCACTCATCACCTGACAAGTGTTTTACACTCACAGCATTAGAAGAATCTACGGCAGTAGGAGAAGTGTAGAACTTACAAGCTTCTCGTTTAGATAAAACCATGTCGGGACGATTGGGGTCAAGAATGATGCCTAGTTCCCCTTGGTCTTGCCACCCTAACAAATTCGCACCATCCTTGACAACGAATACAGGCCCTGAAGCCTGATCTCCATCAAATTCCATTTCTGCATCAAAACTCCCCAAGACTTCCACTCTTTTGCCACCATAGGCAAAAATTCTGATATTCGACTGGTGTATTTGAATACTATCTAACTCCCCAAGGTCTTTTGCGTTAATAAGGGTGAAGGGAGACCCAGAATCAGCTAGAAAATTTACACTCCTTCCATTCACTCTAACAACGCATGCAGGAGATTTCCGTCTGCATGTACTTCCCATGGATGCAATTTCAACTACACCCTCAGACTCGACCGATGACGACGATAACATCAGAGACATATAATCACTCTCTTCACTAGAGTCACCCAGGTCCTGTACAATAGATTTTACAATTTGAACATTACGCTTGTTGGACCCTACAGCTTTACAAAAACGAGCTAGATGACCCTTCTTGCCGCACTTAAAGCAAGTTTGATTCAAGGCAAAGCAGTACTTGGCGTTCCCTAAATGATTCTTGCTCCCGCAGCGGAAGCAAAATGGTTGAGCATTCTCAGACTTAGTTTTGGATGCAAATCGTGGAGAAGAATCCCGCGTCGCACTCTCATTAGGAACAGTAGTCAACTTGGTCTTGTGTTTTAACGACATTGACTTGACCTTGGAAGAGTGAGAAGGGTTGCTCATTTCCTTCATACAAATTTGGGAGTGTTCAATGCTTTTAGCGAGCGTGATGGCTGTTTCTAGAACAGGATCATCAGAAGATAGTAACTTTTCCTGAATCTTTTTGTCACACGTGCGTTCGATCAACTGATCACGTATGATTTCGTCTCTGAACTCCCTGTAATTGCACGAGATAGAGAGAGTTCTGAGTGCAGAAACAAAATCATCTATGGATTCCCCAGGAATCTGAGCTCGTTGTAGAAATTTGTGACGCTCGAGTACCACATTCTTTTTAGTATTGAAACGCTTGTCTAAAGTTTTGATTAACGATGCATAGTCATCAACTAATAAGGAGTCTCCTTCTTCACCACCACTCACACGAGTAGTGACAACCTCGAGAGTCAAAGTTTTAACAATGCTTCTCCCTTCCGCACCCAAATTATACATAAGTAGAGCCTTTTTCTTTTTAGTCGTGAAGGTGTCACCATCAATAGCCTCCAAATAAGTTTCAAAAGTATCCTTCCACTGGTGCCATGGCATGGAAGGAGAACCAGGAGATTGCAAAAATTATGGCGGAGCAATAACGTGATCCATGCCTGCACTATCCGTGGGTGAGTTGCTGCCCACACACTCCGCTAGTAAATGTATCTTAATTTGCTTTACAACTAATTTGGGGGAAGTACTATTAGCAAAAAACTGTGCACATCAGTGAAGAATCTGCACACACTTTAACAAGTGGAGAAGCGCTATTAGCAAAAGACTGTGCACATCAGTGAAGAATGTGCACACACAGTAACAAGTTACAACAGCTGTGCGTAGCAGCGAGATGAAGGGTTAATGACACGCATGGGGCTGAGCGCATCAGCGTGATTACAGTGACTGATGCTCTGGAATTAAATGCTGTGCGCATCAGCGTAGAAAACTGGAAGTGTTGGGAAAGCTGAGCGCATCAGCGTAACCATGGTTACTGATGCGCGGAGAAAATGCTGTGCGCATCAGCGAGTGGAGCTTGAAAGGTAGAAGGGCACGGCACACGGGGACATTCAAAGATGGCCGCACGCAACGTAGCTACGTTGCGTGAGTGATCAGAAGGTCAGGCAACAGGCAGCAGACAGCGCGTCTGCGTAGGACGACGTCACGAGACGAAGGCTCGAGCTAGGCGATTCCTATATCGTGCGAGCCCGGCAAACACTGTACACACTGTATTTCTTGTGTAAATACCTGCCAAACTGGAAGCAGAGCACCACGAAGAGCATGAAAAGGCCACACAGACTCCCACGAAGTGGAGAAAACGGCTCAGGAACTTCGGTGCCACTTGGGGAAACAGTCGTGGAGCGCCGTCACAGCCTCGAAATCAGGGAGCAGGAGATACGACGGCGCTGATCCCCAAGACAGAAGACTCCAGTCTAATCCCATCCTCGTCGCCAATGAAAGGAAGTACAACGGAGGCAACGGTAGGTACTTCATTTATTGTCTTCACTCTCCAGCTCCCAGGCAGCAACTGCCAACCTCCCCACATTTCGTATTCCACGCAGGGAATACTCACGAGGAACACTCCATCCCAGAACATAGAAAGGTCCCCACATAGGGGTTCATAGTTTTAAAGATTTTAGTGATTCATGTTTATAAAGATGTAATTGCCCCACCATTTTTTAAATTCGCATACATATACGCACGTAAACACAAAAAATATTCTTGTGCAGTCAGGTTCAAATATTTTTACTCTTTATTTTACAGAAAGTTTTTTTTCCTTATGTTGCTGTATAATGGCTGTCAGGCACTTCAGGTAAGACTTACTTCTTCTCAGGGCTCCATTCCGGACTTGCACCTCTGCAACTTGGAGTCTGTACGTATCCCTACCCATTTCTCCTTGTCCAGATGTCCGTACTTTCCTGTCCAATTATTAGAGTTTCCCCATCCGAGTAAGTCGAAGAAATCTTTCCATGAAGACCACAAGGAGAAAACACCAATTTTGTCATAAAAAATGAAAACAATGTTTTAGGGCTTGGATAGCCTGTGTTCGCTGCGTGTTCCTTTTGGCTACATTTGCTATGTGTTGCTTGCATGAGTACTGTATATTTTCTTTAACTGAATGCACACTGACAGCTGATAAGAGGAACAAAGACATTTATGATGTAGGATCTCATTTACAGGTGTCCAATAATTGCAATTCTGCCAAAATATGGTGGACATCTGAAGTGATGAGGGCAGACAGGATCTTGCAGTTAAAGATGTTTATTAGTTATAATAATTTCTCCAGTAGGGGAGTGGTGATCATAGACAAAGGCAACCAACCTCCAACTGCCGGAGCAACTTCAAAGACAAACCATTCCAGATCCAACAACGTTTACACGAGCAGGCAGCTGGCATGAGAAAGTAGCTCGCACCGCTCATGCTCATGTAACGTTACAACAAATGCTAAACTTAGCAAGCAACTTAAATTATAAACTACAACAACATCCTTTTCTACCTCCTCGCTTCTGGTGGTAGAAGGTGCTCCCAGTGGTGAAACTCCTGCAGACTTTGCTACTGGGAACACCCATTTGCTTAATTTGAGCCGGTGGTTACTGGTGCTTAGCACCAGCTCTTAATTGTCCACACCGGTGCTTGTTACAGTCTGCCACAAGGTGGCGCTGTCTGTATAATTTAGAGATGACCACAACAACTGTTAATTATTAATTAAATATGCATTAAAAATGACTATTTCACGCCGCCCAAGACATTCTTATTGCTTTGGGGGCCTGAAAGAGTCTGAATTGTCACACTTGTAGTAGTGTGATGGTTAGTAGTTGTGTTGTTATATCATGGGCAGCATCGCAGGGGCAATGTGTGGTGCAAGCTGCAGTGGGCTCCTGACGAGAGCTCTGGCACTTATTTTTTTACAAATTGAGCACTGGACGTGATGCTGACATAAACGGTGTTGGATGGACCTCCTGTTATGAGCTGTTTTATTCTTGCAGCCCCAGCAAAGAACCAATCCCTTACCTGCATTCTGTTACCATGCCTGGAATGTATTGCTGTGCATTTTATGGGCTGTGAGTTGGAGACTTGCTTAGCTGCTGACATGTTCTGCGGTGACATCGTTGTAACATCCTTGAAATAACCCTGGTGGGGTACTCGCTTGTCTATGGTAATGAATTAAACTCAACACCACTGTCGTATGTGTACCTCCAGGATGCACACAACAGCACACGCGTAGGCAGGTGGCTAAGATCAGACTACTTTAATGAAGAAACTCCGTAGACAGGAAACAGGTCCGTACAGTTCCTCTGCCCACAGCAAACTGCCCTCCAACAGAATGCTAATGGCATTGCAATCACACATTGTTATTCCATTCCAATGGAAGTCTAAGTTTACAAAACATAACACATCTCCCCCTTTTAATACACAACAAAAATCCACAACATCTCCCCCCTTATACAATGCAATGTAGTGACACAGAGGAGAAGAAAAGAAAAAGGAATAGAGAGAAAAAACTAAATAAGAGAACACAATTAAAAACAAGAATGCACTATTTCTCTAACCCACAACATTATCCTTCAACTTCCCGGGTAACTCCCTTCTTCTTTTTCCATCACCAACCTTTTCCATGTCCTCGAGGAGGACATCAGATTCCAGTACCATACCTCCATTTTTATCCTTCACCACTTCTCCACCTTCCTCACGTAACTCATTGGAATCAATCTGTGCATCTTCATTTTCACCTCCACTCAGTGCAGAATATGCACCTCCAACTATAGCTGGTAGCTTGTCCTCATCCACCAACCTCTGCAAATCTCCACCTTTGATCATTTCCTTCTCACACACTTCTTTTGAACTCAAAGCTACTCTCTTAAGTTCCACACTTTGCCGCTCCTCACTCTGATCACATTCTATTGTACTTCAACTACCTCTTATCGTTAAAAAAACTGACTCTCCCCTTTGGAAACTTTAATAGGTTTTTTCACCCGCAGCCAATCCCCAATTCTTCTCTGAACAGGTTTAGCCCCATGTTGGTCATTCTACTACGCCTTACTCCTCTCATGCGTTTCTTCCGGATTCTTTCCCACCAAATCTGGTGACCATTGTTCCACTTTACTATAACACAACCTTGCAGGGTTCATTTTGCTCCTCGTAATCCTTCCTCTCATTATCACAAATGGTGACAGTCCAGTAAATTCATTAGTAGTTACTCTGTAAGCCCACACTACTTTCCTTACTTCATTCCGCCAATCACACTGTCTTCCTACCGCAGACTGAATTACATCTTTAACCACACGGTTAAACCTCTCCGCCATACTGTTCCCACTGGGATTATAAAGGGAAGTGGTCGTATGCTTGATAGCAACTCTCTCAAAGTAAGCTTTGGCTGCATTGGAGACAAACTGCACACCATTAACACTCAAAAGTGTAGCAGGAATCCCTTCTGAGAGAAATGTTTTATACAAGAATTTTAATACCGTATTAGTGTCAGCTTTTTCCACTAAACTCATGACTGGCCATCTGAAGAACAGATCAATCAGTACAATTACATACTCCTGCAACTAACCAACAGGGGCTAACAAATCTACTGCCATACATTCCCCAGGCTGCTTGAGAATCAAACATTCACTCCTAAGTGGTCTTAACGAGCGTAGAGACTTATCAGCCGAGGAGCAACTAACGGATGCTCTCACAAATCTCACAAATCTCTCTACAGCCATATCCACTCCTGGGCACCAAAACAGATCCTTTGCCGCCGACTTGGTTCTTACCTCCCCAAAATGCCCTTGATTACAAAGTTCCATGATCAACTCACGCAACCCTTTTGGAGGAACTATTTTGCTTTTCTAATATGGAAAGTTCAGACCTGATTTCCCAAAACGACGTAAGAGGCTCCTCAAGCTGTTCTTTCCTTGGCCAGCCTGCACACATGCACCTTAAAGCTTCTTGTAAGACAACATCCTTTCTGTGCTCCTTCGCCCACTCTTCTGTTTTTTATTGCAGGCTTGCCACAAACATGCACTAATGCAACCCTAAAATCATTCCAGGGATCCTCTTCAGACTCCTCCAATGGACAGGCAATCCGCTACCACATAGTCCCTGCCAGGCACATACACAATGCTGTAAATGTAATCCTTCATACGCATGAAAAACCTCGCAATTCTCACATATGCGGTCGCACTCCCTTCTGTAATTAGCAATTTCACTAAAGGCTTATGGTCACATTGGATTGTGATAGGTTTGCCCCAGACAAATGCTCGGAAATGATCTAAGGCCCAAGCATATGCTTCTCAATGATAGGATATTTTTCCTCTGCAGGCGAATGCGGCCTTAAAGCAAACACAATTATAGTCTCATTACCTTTAGCGTCCCTCTGTGCCAACACCGCCCCAACCCTTTATTACTGGCATCCGTGGTTATGAAACACTCCAATCCAGGATTAAAATAAGACAATGCAGGTACATTCAGCATATCCTGTTTGATTTGGCAAAACTCCTCCTCACACTCCTCAAGTCCCATACAAATTTACCGTTTTTGTCTCATGTTGAACATCTTCTCTGCAAAGTTAGGAATACATTTTGCACAGTGCTCTGTCATGCCCAAGAATGACCTCACTTCATCCTTACTCACTGGCACTGGAATCCCCACAATAGCATTGATTAATGATAGTTTTGGTTTCACTCCACCTTTACTAATCACTTGCCCGAGGTATGTAACGCTCCTTTCTGCATACTTGCATGTGACAAACTTCACAGTCAACCCTTTGTCCTCCAGTAGACTTAAAAACCTTCCTCAGTCGCTCATCATGGATACTCCTATTGTCTCCAAAAATTAAAATGTCATCCTGGAAGAACATCACCTCTTTTTTCTTCCCAAACAGCCTGTACATTAATCTTTGGAAAACGTTAGCCGCCGATGCCAAGCGAAACGGCATCAGTTTGAATTGGTAACCCCCAAAGGGTGTAATGAATGTTGTGAATTTCCTGGAAGTGAATGTGTCAACAAGATTTGGTGGTATGCAGATGAAAGGTCTATGGTTGGAAACCACTTGGCTCCATTTAGGCTTGACACCATTTCAGTAATTTTTGGTAAAGGAAAACAATCAATAACTATGTTATTATTAAGGTGGCGTAGATCCACAAAAAGCAAATCTTCCCATTACTGCAAAACACTACGACCATCGGAGAAATCTCTATTGGTTCTATCACATCCACTGCCACCAGTTTCTCCAATTCCTTTGAAACGTCATTCCTCACCATCATCAGTACAAACGTTAACTTATGTACTTTAGGGACAGCATCACTTTTGAGTACAATGTTATGCTCAAATCCTTTCAATTTTCCCAAAGTCTCCCCAAAAATGTTAGGAAACATTCCCATCTTGATGTTGCCCCTGGCACTTCCCTCATCTTTCACCAATACTTTTTTCAGCACCATTGGGTCCAAGATGATATGCAGATTCCCCTGAACCATCATTTGTCTCCCATTTTTTCATATCTAGATTATATATCAAGCACCGTATTACATTTATTGACCGTTAGGCAAGACTGGTCTCCATAATATCATTATTAGTAGGTATAAATCCCAAACTGAGCATTTTTATCACTAAAAACTAAGCATGCGATCATGTCACAAATAGGGGTCACGATTTTATACATATACAAAAATTCTTCTTTCTTACTATTCACACTGGGCTCTTCTTCATTACAAACTTTGTCACAGATTATCTCTATAAACCTAATTTCATACCACAAACCTTGCTATACACTGCTGAAATAATCATCTTGTGTCATCCTCTTGCTCCGCTTTGTCACTGTCCTATACTACTCAATAATTATCTTGTGTCATCCTCTTGTTCCGCTTTGTCACTGACCTATATTATTCAATGCAAATGTCTCTTATTGTAATTTTATTGTTAATTATATTCTCAGAAAGAACCTTCTTTATTGATAAGGCAACAACTTTCATTTCACAGATTCATCAATTGTTCCTATTGTGGCTCTCTTCCTGACGAAGGCACCTCTGCAGTGCCGAAACGCGCGTAGAACACCACCAGTCATTTGTATTTGTGCCACTTAGTTTTCAATCGAATCTGCTGTTTAATCATTGTGTCTATGCATCATTGATGTGTAAAATGTCATCTTTCCAATAATGTTTTTAATCTTAATTTAGTGTGCTTGGGAGATTGAGTGAAGGACATGAAAGTGAATGTATGAATATCACAGGTTACTCAACTGTTAAGAATTTAATAAATGCCAATTTTGTATTTTTGATAAAAAGGTTGTAGCCTTGGTTCTTTCTGATTTTTATTGTTCATTCACTAGTACTAATTATCATATTTGAAAGGTTGCCTTAAATTTGTACATTGATTCCCCTGATCAAACCATCCTAATGCCAACGGTCCTTCCTTTGCTATAAACAACTTCCCCTTATATGCCTGTTCTTAAAGGAGAAGTTCAACCTTCTAAAGTTTAATATATCAATCTTTTCTCCAATGTAACTCTCTGGATTTATGTCCGGTGCCAATAAACGTATGCCAATCATGTCTACGAATTTCTCTCTCCACATTTCCTCTTTAAAGATAGTGAATGGTGAGTTGGAATCTTGCGTATATTTTGATGTGTACCCCCCCCCAATGGTTATGTCACACTCAGGTTTGCTCTTAACATTCTGTACCTCCCCATGAGCACAGTGGTCCGCCTGCCCGATTTACATGTGGGCAGACCATAGGTTTGGCAACAGCGCATACTATTCCGTCTCTGCCATGGCCAAAATTCTCCAATGGCCCAACGAACTAAGGGCTGTCGGAGATTTGGCAATATGCCCATCTGCCAAATTAGCATAAGTGAACACATAGCCTTTTTTTGCTGTCTGTCACCGCCAGGCAAAGCCTTGCAGTAAGGGAAAGTGAAAAAGAAATAATGCTCCTCTTGCTATGGGAGAGGTCTCCAATGGAGAGGGGGTATTATCTTTTTTGTTTTCAAAAAGAAAATCCCCTTTTTGGCGCTACTTGTATTTAAAACTTTAAAAATTCATATCTCCTGTTCCCCTGATTTGATTTTTCTCATTTTGGTCTCAGTATATTTCTTAACATTTTTTCTGTTTTTCAAACTTGGTTTGAGATATCTCTTGTGGTTTATTTTGACCTTATTACTAACTTAGAACTGCATACATATTTTACAAATTGCTTCTATGTCTGCTCTGTGCCACAGATACCAGGTGGTGGACATCAGGCCAATTTAGTGCTGTAGTTTTAGTTCACCCTCACAAGGACTGTGTTTGCTTCTAAAAGTGGGTAGTCACCCACCGTAACTAACAACCCAATTTCTTATATTCATAGACCATGTGATAACATTAGAGCGGCTAGTTGAAGGGCTGGGGTTGTCCAGTACGTTTTGACGGGAGATGATAAGCTAGATATCCCAGGGCCAGCTCCCTGCTGCTTCTGCAAGAACGTGCTCTCCACTCGAGCACTACCGTGCCATTACTGTGATCCACTGTGTCATAATCCTTGTTTCTCCCCCTCATAACACTTGTCTTTTTTCCCTAGTGCCTTCCTCCTCTTAATCACTGTCTTTCCTCCCCCTCATAATCTTTGTTTTAATCCTCATAACACTTGCTTTCCTCCTCCTAATTCATTGCTTTTTCTCCCCTCATAATCTGTGATTTACTCCTTTGTAACACCTGCTTATCTGCTTTCTCCTCCAAATTCATTGTTTTTTCTCCCCTTATAATCTTTATTTTACTCCTCGTAACACTTGCTTTCCTCCTCCTAATTCATTGTTTTTCTTCCCCTCATAATCTTTGTTTTACTCCTCGTAAGATTTGCTTTCCTCCTCCAAAATCACTGTTTTTCTCTCCCTCATAATTGGTATTTTTATCTCCTCGTAACTCTTTTTCCAGAGCTTTCCTCCTTCTAAACTTTGTTTTTCTCCATTTTGCCTAAACAGATTCTTTACTCTTTCTCTTGCCACTTGTTTACCACCTTCCAGGCCGCCTCTCCTTCTCGCTTCCTGCCACCCCGCTAAGCGTACACCAGCACGGGGTTGAGAGCTCTGAACCACAAACCTCGCAACAACAACTGCAGCCGTGCATGCCCACGCTCAACTGTATGACCATTTTTCTACTGACACTATCTCTTCTCCTGTGAAATCACCACTGAGCTGGGACAACTCCACTGCCTTCTGATCAAGACCCGATTGCTCCACAAATAAGCCACTGAGATCTGGGACACCATCACCTCCCTCACCCCCGACATCGTCTTCCTCATCGAGAAATGGCTCCACCCAACAACCGAATCCTACATCGCCACTGCCACATCCAATGGCTACAAGATAGTACACAGAGACCGCATCAACATACACAGAGGTGGAACATCCATCATCCACAAATAATCCCTCCATTGCACAGCCGGCGCAACGATTAGAGGCTTCCTAGCCAACAGGCCTCTGGGACCACAGCCCACCTTTTGCGAAGCCATCACCTAGATCAGCACCTCACTGGATATCAACTCTGAGAACTTCATCTTCCTCAGGGACCTAAACTTTCACCCCAACAACCTCAGTGACGCCAACACAGCCAACCTCCTTGAGAACATGAACATCCTCAGCCTCTCCCAACTATTCACCGACCCCACAAACAGTGCGGGGCACATGCTCAACCCCATCTTTACAGCCAGCAGAGTCAGGCACAACCATGTCACCGAACTCACCTGGTTGGACCACATTTCACATTGGCCCCCACCACCCCCACAAAATCACCCACAGGAGCTGGAGCAAGATACCCGAAAACTAATAGACCAACACCTTCAACTCCTTCCGTCCAGAAAACACTTCCGACCTTAAAGAGGCTGCCAAACAATTAAACGCCTGGATAACCAACTGCGCCGACAAAATCACCCCCCTCAAACCCACCAAACCAAGCAGACCCACCAAGGTTACCAGTTGGTACACCCCGGAACTAAGAAATACCAAACACAACTGCAAACAACTGGAAAAGATTTCGCGCTCTAGCAAGGAGCCAGACGACTGCGCCACTTCCAAGTGGGCACTAAACAACTACCACCAGCGCCTGAAAGATACAAAAAGAAATGCCCTGGCCGACTGCCTCGAAGCCAACTATAACCAAAGCAAAGAACTCTTCAACATTGTTAAGGAGTTCTCCAACCCCTCAGCAACCAAAAACATCAGCACCTCTTCCCAAGATCTCTGCAACACCCTTGCAGATCTGTTTCATAACAAAATCTCCACCATCTACAAACACTTCAACCCCCAAGGCTTGCATCCTCAGCCTCCTCAACCTCACTGACACCCACATAACCCCAGATCACCACATGGGACCAACTCTCCGTGCAGACTACCTCTGCCATTATGAGCTCCATCCACTCAGGAGCACCCATTGACCCCGTTCCCCACCACGTGTTCAACCTGGGGAACAGGACTATCAGTGAAAAGCTCACCACCATCTGCAATGCTTCCATCACCTCAATCATGTTCCCAAAGGAATGAAAACACACGTGGAAGTCAAACCATTTCTCAAAAAAACATTCTCAGACCCGAATGATCTCAAGAACCACTGGCCCATCTCTCTGCTCCCTTTCTCTGCCAAAGTCCTGGAAAAGGCCATCAACTGCCAACTCACAAACTACCTAGAGAACAACCACCTCCTGGATCATTTCCAATCTGGTTTCCGCTCAAACCATAACACAGAAACCATCCTAATCGCAGCCATCTACGACATTAGGAATCTCCTAGACCTGGGAGAAACAGTCGCCGTGAATCTCCTCGACCTATTAGCAGGCTTCCACACTGTGTCCCACAACACCCTCATAAAAAGGCTTCATCAGATTGGGATTCAAGAGGACGCCTTCAAGTGGATCACATCCTTCCTCACTGGATGAACCCAGAGCGCCCACCTTCAACCTTACTCCGCGGACCTCAAGAACATCATTTGCGGCGTCCCTCAAGGGTCCTCTCTCACTCCTACCATGTTCAATGCTTACATGACCGCAAACATTGTTAGAACCCACAGACTGAAATCATATCTGTAATAACGATAGCGCTGGCGCGCATAAAGCACCAGCGCTATCTTCAGAGGGCATTTCTTCATTTGAATTGGGGCGTGGCCCCATTAAAATGAGGATTTCCCTTTGCCCCTGTGAACATGTTGTATTATAGATGCAGGCGCAAAGGCAAAGAAGCTGTCAGGAGGTGCACTGACAGTGCGCCCCCAGATGGCTGACCACTGGAGGGAGTGAAGGGAGTCCCATGGACACCTAGATATCCCCTTGCAGGCGGGTGCAGTCACTCACTGCACCCACCTGCAAGGGGATCTCTAATCCCCCTTAAAAGTGTAGGTAGTTTGCCGCCTGCACTGTGAAACACGGAATGGCTTCAAAGCAGTCGCTTCATTAGTCACACTAAAGCGCTGCCCCCAGGGCATCGTATGTTTGCGGCTGCCCGGGGGCAGCACATTCCATGTAAAAGGGCAGACTTTCCCTGTTTGTGCCCGGCGCACCTGTTTTAAGCTGCTCTGGGCGCAAATAGGGAAAGTGTGACCTTTAAATAATAGGGCCCATGGGGGCCTCCATTTTCCCAGGGGCCGGCGTTTGTAGTTTAGGTCCGGGGATCCCATGTCTAGAGATAATAGCCAACACTGGGCCAGGCACGTTGTACGTTCCCTGTGCCCATGTCTGGGAGGGCAGGACATGCCAGCCTCTTGCCTCCTTGCCCACACTTAAGGCAGGCATGAGAGTGCACTCCTTCTTCCCATGGATAGGATCAGAAGAAAAATTGCTGTCAGCAGGCAGGAGCAGAAAAGAATCAGTGCTGCGTGCCGCCCAGGAAGTGCGCTGACATGCTGGGAGCCGGCAGTGAAGGCGGGGGCCTAAGGATTCCCCTTGCAGCCCCCAAAATCCCCTATGGCTGTGGTTCCCTGAGTGAGACTGGGGAGGAGTGGTTGGGCCGGACAAACAGCCATGCACACTTAGCATGTTCTCCACCGGGCTGTAATACACAGCCTGGGTGGAGAACATGCACAGCCTCCCAGTCCCTGTCTAAGCGCTGGACCACGGTGCTCAGGCCAATCACAACACTGCTGTCATGGTGACACAAGCGTCATGATTTGCTTAGGGGAGTCTGGGAGCCTGTGTGCTTCTGGTTCACACAGAAGTAGAGGATGGATAGGACAGAGGAGAGGCAGCAGCTGGCTAGACGGCCAGCCGGCAGGTAAGTGATCTTTTCTTGTTTTGTGTTTAAACTCCCCCCTTCTCCCCGCCCCACTACTTCTGCCTGGGAGCAGCCGCTACTGCCACTGCAGGGTGTGAGGAGACTTTGTTGTATAGTGATTTGTGGTGTGGCTAATAGGAGGGCCTAGTCAAAGAAAGTGACAATGTTTTATCCTGTTTAAGGCCTGGGTATAAGCCCAGCAGGCAGTGCTCCGCAGTATTCCAGTGAGAGCTACCCACTAGATCTGTCAAGGAGATGTGAACTTTGTTCCAGTAGGTTTTGAGGGAGGGGCAGGGCCAGATCATGTGCAGCAAGTCCACCTGGTCAGCGTGACACCTGGGGTAGCTGGGGGGCACCGCAGGGAACATTTTATGCCTTTTCTGTGGTGTGAAATAGGCCCTGTGCAATAATGAGAATTGAATAAATTGAATCAGGAGTTTTGAGGGATCATGGTGTGGTATGCCGTTAAAAAGTGCCATTCATTTAGGGCTTGACCAAGGTCCCTTCCCAATATGTGCACAGAGGCGCTAGGGAGATATGTAGGTGAGTACGCAATCCTTTATACAGCATCTGACTAAGTACCTCCTGGCACACATTTCGTACACTGCCTGATCAAAGGAGTGCGTCTTAGGTTCTGTGCCTGTAGCGGCCATGTGTGTCCGGATATATTGGCAAATGAATACATGTGTTAAGAAGAGGGAGGAGGGCAAGTCGTGGGTTTGTTTAAGGTCTTGGTGGGACATTAGTTCTCCATTGGCAAATAATTCTCTAAGTGTGTGAATGCCAGCAGACTCACAGGGTTTCAGTTTATGGGAGGTGAGTGGGTCCCTCGGTGTTGGCAACCTGACAATGGTACATTTGGAGCATAATGTGTAGTGGTCATTGTATATTTTAGTGCTTGTCTCCAGTATGTAAGAGCATTACTTAAGAATAGTGGTAAGTGCGGAGGACGTGGTACACACGGTAGTAGTAGCCTGTGCTGTTTACCCTGTCGTACCATTCGGGGATTATAATCTATTTCTGTTAGATGGAAACCTGCTAGCCAATATGCTAACCATTGTAACTGAGCTACATAACAATAGGCCCGAAAATCAGGGGCACCCATCCCACCCCATCTGGGGGTAACTGTAGTTTAGACTGACTCATTCTGCATCTCCCTGTACCCATATCAGTTCGGTGAGTAGGATATTACATTGCCTAAAGTAAGTCGTAGGGACCACTATAGGTAAGTTTATGAAAAAATATAACAGCCGAGGGAGCATCAGCATTTTAGAGAGTGCCAACCGGCCTTTCACTGATAGAGGAACAGTGATCCAGAACCGGACTTGTGTACGGAGAGAGTTGATAGTGTTCTTTAAGTTACCATCTGTACTCCAAAGTTACAAAAGGTATGAGAGGCAATTGGAATGGTAGAATGCCCAATGATAATACATCGCCCAAAACTTGTTCCCTAAAGAAGAATGCATAGGATTTGGTATGGTTAACTTGGAGACCAGAGAGATCTCCGAAAAGGCTGAGTAGGGTGGTGAGTGGTGTGAGATCCATAGTCAAGTCACGTACATAAAGTAAAACATCATCTGCATACAGAGATACGGCATGGCATTGTGGTCCCTGTGTTATACCCCAGCCGTCAGCTATCTGCAGAGGGCCTGCACTAAGGGTTCCATTGCAAGTACAAATAATAGTGGGGACAAGGGACAGCCTTGTCTGGTGCCTCTGTAAATTGAATTGGTGGATGATATGTGGGGTCCGGTTCGTGCTCATGGTCATGCTGTTGAGTCTGTATAAGAGTTTGATCCATTTATTTTATGTTTGGGGGATGCCTAATTTGGTTAAGGTTGCAGACCTGTATTCCCAGATATTGAATGCCCACTGGAGGTCAAGGGAGAGGCATCCCTCATCTGGATAGTTATTTTTTTTAGCAGCCTCTATCACGGAGTAGAAGCGTCTAATATTTAAGGAGGTGCTATGACGTGGGATGAATCCGTTCCGGTCAGCATGGACTAAGTCTGGATGTATAGGGAGCAATCTTTTTGCCAGAACTTTGCTCAATATTTTATATTTTAATGGTCTATAGGAGGACATGTCTTCTGGGTCATGGCCGGGTTTCAGTAAAGATGTCACCAGGGCTTGACGGTTGTGAGTGGAAGGGAGCATAGCTCTAGTGAGGTGTTCTACAATTTATCTAAATGTGGTACCCAGCAGGCAGCAAAGGTGGTATAGAATTTGGAGGGCAATCTGTCTGGTCCAGGAGTCTTATTGTGGGGGAGTTCTGTTACTGAGCTACAGATTTCTTCTTGCGTTAAGGGGGCTGCAAGTTCCGCACAACATGGCCGTAGCACTTGTGGTAGGTTTAGCCCAGCCAGGAATGCTGCAAGGCCAGTAGGGGATGGAAGTGGGTGTGTTCCTTGAATATTGGCATAATAGTCGTTGAAGGTGTTATCAATATCTAGTTGTGTCGTATATCGAGTACCTGAGGGTATGCGTATGGATAGGACAGGAGTGGGGGATGATTGTCAGTGGATCATACATGCTAAAAACGCACCTGTCTTTTTTCCCTTCAGCATGCATTCTTTGTGTATATGTGTTGTGATCAATAATTCTCAAGCATTCCAGCAGTTCTACGTATCGAATATAACATTCCCATAATTCCTCTGTCCTGGAATCATCATGTACAGTCTCGTGCTCAAGTTTAAACAATTGTGTTTCAGTAACAATAAGGTGACAGTTAGTCTCTCAGGACTGCGTGTCATGCCCTGGCCACTGTGGATAAACACCCCCCACCCATGACCACCTTGAACGCTTCCCATTCAATCAGAAGTGATGAAACATTAGTGTTTTTAACAAAATAATTGGTGATGACAGTAGCCTGAGTATCTTTAAACACTGTATCTTCTAGATTGAGGGGCTGCAAGCGTCAGGTGAGGACAGGGATAGGAATGCAGCCCCATGACATTATGATCTCCAAGGGGTTTTGGTCAGATAGTGTTTTGCCTAGATAAGTGGAATCGGTGATACTCTGAAGCATATGTGAGAGTCATAAAATGCGATCAAGGTGGGAGTGTAACTTATGTGGAGGGTAGTAAAAGGAGTATTCTCGTATTCCTGCCTTCAGTTCTCTCCCTATGTGTCTGATAGTGACCAGCCTGACGACTTGTAGTGCCTTTGCCTGTCTGAAGGAGGGGGCACTGGTTAGGGGAGGGTGGGAGCGGTCTAGCTGTGTATCCATTACTGCATTGAAGTCGCCTCCAATGACCAAGTGGGACCAGTCAGCTAACACAGAGGTGAGATGTGAGAGGAAGACGTCTTGGTCTGAGTTTGAAGCATAAATACTACCCAGTACTAAGAGTCTACTATCTAGGTTCCCATGGACGAGCAAATAACGGCCATTTGTATCTATCCTGGTATCCACAACAAATGCCATTCCAGCCCGTATCCAGACCTCAAAGCCCCTTGCAAAAGCTGAAAATGTAGTGGCGAACAGTTGCCCCCCTCCATTTCATTCACAACTTATGGGGCTCAGTAGAGGAGAGGTGAGTCTCCTGTAAGTAAACTATGTGGCCCTGCAACTGTTAATTTGGGAACGAATACAGTGACATTTTTGGGCTGACCCCATCCCCCTGACATTCCACGTCAATATTTTAAAGGTATTTGTTATCTTTGACAGTTATAAAAATAATTGAGACAATGATAGAATTTGTAAGATCCCCTCACTCCCTCCCGCCCTGGAAATGATGCAATCATACAGCACGACAGTTGTAAAACACCCATAAACAACCCCCAATACTAGGTCCAGTGAGGAACATTTGTTCGACTAATAAAACCGACATTTGTCAGGTAAACATAAACTGGAGTAACTGACCTGGAGGGTGTCAAGGGAAGGCAGTAGAGTGAGATAGATTATACCATGGATTAAAGCAAGCAAGCTAATCAATAAGTAAAAAGAGCCACATTCAAGTATGGTATAAACATCAGATATAATACGTGAGTCTGGAGGGAAATGAGGAGGGCCAAGGTCATCAGCTGTGTTCTCCCCACAATACTCAGGTGTTGGTGACTGGATTATCATATTACATTGTCTGCTGTTTGCGGTGTCACCATTGGGAATTGAGCCATACTTGCATTGGAGTCTGAGGCCACAGCGCTGGACGAGCTGGACGAGGGTTGCCGAGGTCACATTTTCTATCAAAGCATGGTGCTCTTTCAATGCCTGTTGGGGAGAGGGAGCAGACTGGGAGGATGGCCTCATGGTGTCCCCACTTGGTGAAGTCATTGGTATCGTTTCATGGGACCTTGCAATGTTTCCTGGATGAGGGGTGACGGGCATTTGGGTATTGTGGTTCAAACCAGTCCCAAACTGATTTCCCAGGTGTAGATGAAAAGAGTGCGCTAAACATGTACTACTTTCAGGTGAGCTGAAAACATAAGGGCATAGGCGAGAGCTCTAGCCCTGAGTTGCTTCTTTGCAGCGAGAAACGAGAATTGTTTACGTTGCACAGCTAGTGTCTAATCGGGGTAGAGTGACACTGCGACATTGTCGACTTGTATCGGAGCAATTTATTTGGCTTTTTGGAGCACTGTGCCTCTGTCTCTGAAGTTTAGGATGAGGGCCACAATGGTCATGGTGGGTGCTCCTGGGAGTGGTTGACGAGTGGGTACCCTTTCCACAGTAAATATGTTTGACAGTCCCTGTGGAGCCAACTCAGTTTCAACCAGGTTTCCATGAACAGCGTGGCATTAGACACCTTCGTGCCTTCAGGCATTCCTATAATGCGCAAGTTGTTGCATCATGTTTTGGCTTCCGTATCCTCAGCTTGGTCTTGCCGAAGGTACAATTAGGAGCTAAAGTCTTCCAGTTCATTTGCATGAGCTTTCTGTTGAGGGCTTAAGGTTGCAAGGTCTGTCTCTGTGGCTTTGACCCTGTCAATCAGTTTGTTATGGTCATTGCGGAGCAGGCCCAGGTCTGATGCCAATGCACCAATGAATTGTTGTATTGCTATTTTAGAGTCTCAGATTTCTTGCAATATTAGATCTAGTTTGTGCGGTGACATGGTGGGTGCTGTGGGCGGGATATTGTCCACTCCTGTGCGGTCAGGTGATTCACCAGTGCAGGCATTTCCCAGCTGTGAGATGTTGTGGCTTGGCATAGGAGTTGGTTTAGTTCCATTAATACATCCCATGTGAAAGTCACTGCACTCCATGAGGAAACCCTGAAGGGTACAATTGTAATGCCAAACTTCAGCCCGCAGGCTATATCCAGTGATGTTCCATAGTTAACAGTTATCTACGTAGCCCAGTCAACTGGGCATGGGTTGGGGCCTGGTGGACCTCTCTGTTGTGTCAATGGGCAGTAAGGTGAGGCGGGTCCACTACACACAGGGGAGGGACGATCCGGAAGGTCCCGTGCCAGCAGAAAGGAGAAACAGGGGTGCCTTTTGACAGGTAGGCCCGAAGGACTGGCAGGAGAGGCAGAGCAGTTGGTTAGGGCCAGAATCAGGGCACCAAGCCCGGCAGCCACCCATTAAGCATATAGGGGCCGCAAAATGAGCACTTGTAGGATGGCAATTACTACCTACATGGTCTGCTCTGATGCATTCTGCAGGTGATTCTAAAACTCTGTGACTCGCTCCCTGACGGTGTCCCCTTCACACCCTTGTTAAACAGTAAATGCCGGTGGGGAGAAATCACCTAATATTATGAAAATATTAAGCCCCCAGGGCCGGCCCGCTATGCTTCTTAGGGGGGTCCCTCAGATATATCAGCAGTTCTCAGTCAGTAGAAGGCTAGGCATCGAAGGGCAGATTGTCTCAGTAGATGGTTTGCGTAACAATTGTATGATCCCAAGGTTACAGGCAGGCAGTAGCAGGTACTGAAGGTCAGGTCCTTGAGCCGGGATGGGGTGAGCCCAGCTTGGACTGCTTGGGTAATGTAGACCTATGGCAATAGAGAGGCCTTCAGGTCCTATAATGTTGCAGGATGTTTACGCCCACCTCACTTGGGGTCGCAGAGTTGAATAACCCACGAGGAAAGGCTGGGCACTAAGGGTCGCTTCCTTCTCGTAAAAGGGGTCCTGTTCTGGGATGCTATGTCGTTTCTAGGTGAGTGCACCTTGGGCCGCTGCAGTATAATGAGCCGCGCCACATGAGCTGGTATGTCCCTTAAGCCAGAAAGTCCGTTCCTGGTGGGACTCAGGTTGCAGCTGTAACGCTCCTGGCTCGCTATCTGGGCCAGAGCGTCTCCACGCTGCTGAAAACAGTCACCCCACCCTTAAACAGTCCAGTGGTCTCGGATGGAGATGGATATTTGGTAGTTCCTGGCCGCCTCTCGGGAGCTTCACTGAATTCCGTCCGCCACCCTAGGTGGTTGGCTACGCGCCCCCCTCCCCCCCGCATTAATTGAGTACATTATGTACTCAATTGGCAAAGCAACATTTTTAGCAGTCTGTTTTCAAAACAAACTGTTGCATTCTTAGTTTGGAGGTGCATGTCTGATAGCATTACAGTAACACTGGTGTTTATAGAGTGATGGTTTCCGCCATCAATCGTGGCGCAAATAACAGATCTTTCTTGTCACTCAAATCAATGATACTCAGAAGCTGAGAGGATCTGCAGCGACTGGAACCTATAGCCTTGAGCTCAAACAGAGATCCTTGCTGTGGATGCATTTGTGTGAGAGGACACCGATACATGCCGCCCTCTCATGTGGGAGTACGTCATCCAGTCTAGGATTTTGCCTTGCATACTGGAACTTGTAGTCTTTTTTTATCATTATAAAACCAAGATACCAAAAGCCACAATGAAAAGTTTTTTATCATTATAAAACCAAGATACCAAAAGTCACGAAGAAAAGAAAAAAAGACCCGTTCTGGATGAGCTTCTCGCGCATCACTCTGGGACACTTGAACTGTCTGTAATTATAATGTGCCTCCTGTCTTTCTTTAGGCATGCTTTTTACCGTCAGGAAGCTATTTAAAGTTAAAGACATTTTAAATGCGCGACATCGAAAATGCTCCCAGTGCCAGGAAACTGACTGGTTTGTCATTATGTAATGCGTTGTGTGCCTCAGCTCGCTGCAATGCCCGGATACCTGATCTCAACAAACACTTTCTGTGCGCTGACTCTTCTGTCGCTTCATGGATGAGCTGCACATGCTGTCACTCACATGTGTTTATGACCGTGCTCTGTAACTAGAGACAAATGCGTCAGAGATCTTCATGTGAGGCTTCAGCTTCTGGAGACGTGTTTTTGTAATTCTTCGGTCTGTAAGCACTAGGCTGCCCGCATACCCCCGTTTTGAGTGAGTGCACTTCCTGTTCTTACAGTCAATGATGTAAAGCCATAACTGCTAAGGTGATAGAGGGCAGGTCTTTCCCATCATGCACTTGGTGGGGAATGTTCCTGAGCTGCTTGAACGCAGAGCCTGTTGAACTAGTGCAACCACACACCTTGGAACCTGCCACTGAGATGCTTTCATTCCAGCGCCTGGCAGGAGAAGTTATGGCAGGCAGTTGGACTTAGGAAGTGAGTAATGCATTGAGCAGATTGCCAGATGTGCACTAACAGGCGCCAGGATAGTAATAAAAACAAGCATTTGCAATGAAATCGTTCTCGCCTTTGGGACCTTATATGTATTTAGCTATGCAGCACATTAGCCTGGGTGCTGAATCATCTACTGTTCTTTAACATAGAGGGAAAGTAAGCTCCAAACTGCGTGACACGCCAGGTATGGGAACACATGGAGAGAAATATTGCCTTTCAGCGGGAAATGATATAGTCCAAAGCTCTGTTTTTAATATAAAATCAGGGCCTTCGGTGGTCATATCAGTGAAAATACAAGATTTGAAAAAATATTATTGTCTACGGGTGCTCGTGGAAGATAATTTCTATGGACTGGAATCTAGAGAATGCTAAAGTGATTCTGGTATTTTACTGACCTCTGCTGGTCGTTTTCTATCAAGACAGTTAAATAGAGGCAGTTGAACAGAAAAAAAAGTCCCTAAGCGGAAGCATACAAGTCCTAGGGCTGATCTCCAGGGCCCACAAAGTACATACACATATAAATATATACTAAAGTATATACAAGAGGTCTCGAATCCTCGACCTAAAAAAGGAAAAAAAGCGGTATGCATGGAGCAAGATGTGTGCTCAGAGGCCCCGGGATAGTAATAAAACAAGAAAAAAAGCTGTGTGGAGGGAGGAGCAGGCAGGGATAGTTGGAGGGGGGAAGAAATAGTAACCTCATATCGGGAGCAGCAGGCGGGCACTAATTTAATTTGATTAATCTGTGCTTGGTACCTGCCTCATAGAAAGGGCCAGAAATGACATTTGGCCAGCACTGGCCAATTAAGGTGGCGGCAAAGAAGAGGGACGCTGCAGCAAACAAATGGTAAGCAATGGGAGGGCTTCAAGCCCTTTCTGTAAACAATATTGTCTCGCAAGCGAGATGCATGCACTTCGGCATGCTTTTGCAGACTCGACCCTAAAAATAGAGTACATTTTAATAAATGAAATTATGCCAGAGTGAAAAAAAATCCAATCAGTAGAACTGGAGATATGCACTTTTAAAGTCTAAGTTAAAAATAGCACCAAAAAGCGCAAAGTGCCAGATAGGGTTATCTGGTACTGCTGGACTGAGACAAAGTCGCAACTTGAAGCCAACCACGATGGAACACGGGCCAGGTACAGGGCTGAATTTGATCCACTGGGCAATGTACCTGATTGCACTTGGACTGAGATGGGAGATCCTGCATCATGCTGAGTGGAGTTGCGTCAGTTCCAGCGGGGCTACTGATCAGGAGCTGCGAGGTGCTGCAATACAAGGTCCTGCATCTTGCCATGTTGAGTTGCATTGCACTGCATTGGTTCTGGGTGAACCCACAGATGGGTCGGGAGGAGTTCACTCTGATGCCAGCCAAGAATCCATGACCTGCGGGGCACCTCTTGGGGATCACAACTCACTCCAGCAGAGGCCAACTACAGGGCACAGTCAGGTCCAATTGAGTCTGGGCAGCTGGGCAGATGCAGGCCAGGTCTCTGGAGCTTGTTATGTTCCTGTAGCTCAATACAGGGGGAAACAGCCTTTACAACGAGGTTTTTACCTCGTTGTGCCTTTACCATGCATTTTTAGCAAACATATTTTTACCGCTAATATGCATTTACAACGCATGCCAATACCACGCATTTAAGGTAAGTTGGGGGGGTCGGGGGTCTTCCCCTCAAATACATTGTTTTTAAATCTAAAAACAATGCGTGGTATTGGCTTGCGTTTTAAATGCATATTCGCAGGAAAAACATGCGTGCTAAAAAATGCGTGGCAAAGGCATATGATGTATTTACCTGCCTTGTACCGTCGTACAACCAATACAGGATGCTGGTCAACTAGCCCTTGGAGTCACTCAGTTGGTTCTGGATTCAAGGAGCATGTCCAGACTTCCTTCCTCAGGTGGCAAGGCAGACCTTCTTGCAGCGGGGCAATCATTCCCGCAGCAGGGCAGCAGAACAAACTTTCTTCTTAGTTTTCCACAGGCCCAGAAGTGATCTGAAGAGTTGGTCTGACAGTCCAATATTTTTCCCTGGTGCCAGCTTTAAAAAAGCAAAAACTTCTAGACTTCCCTCCACATCTGGTTCTAGAACTTCCTTCCTTCTTCTGCCCTGGCTCTGAGGGGCCTGGGTGACAATAGACTAGTGTGAAGTCCTTTGATTGTGAGGCAGCCCATTTAAAGTGCAAGTGCGGTTGGTGTCAACTCCGCCCCTCCCATTAGGTCAGGGTAGTCCATCCTGCCAACACCCATTCTCCCTTATGTGATGCTGTCTGAGAGGAATACACAATGCCCAACTGTCAAATACACATAGTCTTGTAACCCAGGATATAGGCTGCAGGCACCATATGGTTAGGAAAAGATAATGCCAACTTTCTAAAAGTGAAACCAAACAAACCCAGATGTATATCTGAGAATACTAAGTGCACTACAAGTAAGTCACTTAACTATAAGTGGACATCAACTTAACGCGCCACATAAACAAATAGTTGCAAATGAAACAGTTCTTAAACTGTGTAAACCACGGCTAAACCACTGTATCCAATCTTTCAGAAATTGATCAGACGTGAAGAGTTGTTCAATCTGCTTTTATTTCCATATGTTGCAGATGAAATCAAGTCCACGAGGGAAACTCAAAAATGCTTGAATATCAGCAAGATGATCAACAGAGTAATTTCTCCCAATGCATTTCGGGCTTTTTCACTAGCTCTTCGTCAGGGGAATCTAAAAACATTAACATCTGAATCAATAACCGTAACTACTGTTAGTTGGCCTAACGGCTAGGGCGTTCGACCTCAGACCTGGGGAACTGGGTTCGAGTCTCGGTAATGACGCTGAACATCCTGTGATTCTGGGCAAATCACTTAATCTCCCCGTGCCTAACAAAAATGAATGTGTGTCCTCATGTAACGTAACTGGTGCTATGTAAAGCGCTCTGATACCCGATTCGGTTGCGGGTCAAGTTCGCGCTATATAAAACTCTGCAAAAAAAAAAAAAAAAAACTACTGAAGAGTCATACAGTATCAAAGGAGAATGGAAAATGAGAGAGCTCATTGGAGGGCAGGGCAAATGTACTTGATGTAAACAGGCTGAGGGCCTAGAAAAATAACCAAAGATAACCAAAGTGCTCAAAAAAAGTGAGTTAAATGCGCAAGAAACGAGCGGATGTGAATATAGTATCAAGGTTATAGGCAAAAGAACCCTACGTGCCATCACATGCTTAAATGAAAAGTGCTACCAAAGTGCATCATAACCAACTAGCGAACATGCAATGGTGTAATGAAATGCTAGTAAACCTGATAGGTCAGCATACCTCTAACAATAAGCGTCAAGCCAACCACCATGGTAAAAAAATTAATTTACAAAGAGTTACTCGTGCCGTACCAGGTCGCAAGATCGTGCTGTAATGATGCTGAGAAACTGTGGGCTCAAACGCGAAGAACGCAGCAAGCGGGTTAATCACTGTGCGTTACTCGAAAATATTTAAAAAACGCCGGTCAAGACGTGCCTAACGTGCGTAGTGGCTATAGAAATGGGACTGAATGTGTAACGTTTTGTTCAATAAAGAAGGTTAATAAAGTTCACCCGACGAGAAACAACAAATACGGGGTGAAGATGTTAAAACATTCAGAAAGTGATGAATCAAAACGACTCGTGTTGAAAACATAAATCGAAATAAAAAAATAATAATAAATAATATAGTGTCGAATAAAAGCAAATAGGGAACTAGTATAATAGAGAAACAATGATACCGAAATCATATTATGAGTGCCTATGCTAATACAATGATGTACCTATCTAATGATTAACAATGCTGTACCTATCTAATGATTAACAAACACAGTGATAAGTTCACACAAGAGCTGGCAAATACCTGTGCTAATACAATACTATACCTATCTAGTGCAACAAATGAAAGGAACATATAGGTTACTTAAACAACAGTGAATAATGCAGGTTGATAGAGTAATAACAGAAACAAACAATACTGAGAAGGAGCTGGAATCAATCCAATAGTATATATCCCCAATGTTAAAGCAAAACCATAAAACTATAGCGATCTGTACTCCAAGCTCTACAGAAAAATAGGAGAATGTGAACATTGTAACATCAAAAAATTGAAAAATGAAACATAAAAGAACAAATCAATACAATAATATATATCCACAGTACCCACTCACAAGAAACAAGACAGTTCAAATTTGTCATTTAACCCTTTAGGAAAAAGGGTTTCCATGAACCATATCCAATGTGTCTCGCGTTGAGATAACAATCTAGACATGTCTTTCTCTGGTTGGAAATTGACCATTTCTAAAACACTGAATCTTAGTTGGGCTATGGTGTGGTTATGTGCCAACCAGGGCTGTGACAATGGTGAGCTAAGGGTCTTGGTCCTTATTCTGCTCTTATGCTCGGTGATCCGAGTATGTAAGGACCTCTCCGTCTTTCCAACATAGTGTAAGCCGCATTGGTATTTGATAACATAAATGACATGGTGACTATTGCAATTAGCCGTAAAGTTCAGCATGATATTTTTACCAGATCGTGGATGAGATATACTCTTGCCCAACATAACATTATTGCAATGAGAACAATTCAAACATTTAGTCATGCCTTTATGAGAAACTTGAATAGTTCCCGCAGGTTGTGTCAAAATCTCCTTTAAATTGCGTGAACATTTATACGCAAATAAAGGGGGATTAGAGAACAAGCCATGAAAATCAGGTTCAGATTGGAGTAGATCCCAACGGTTCAACACTATTCTCTTGATCAAGTGAGAGTGTGTGGAGTAAGTCGAAACAAACACCTCTCTAGGCGTAGTTTGCTTCTTTTGAGTCTTTTTTAACAAATCATTTCTATCCAAAGAATGTGCTTGGGCCTCAGCCTGGTCAACTACCTCACGAGGGTAGCCCCTAGCCCAAATTTTTTGTTTGTATTCCTGAAGAGTCTTGCGACAAAGGTCAGGATCAAAGGTTATGCGCCTGATCCTAGTGAATTGAGAGTATGGAAGATGACGCTTTAACCCCTTCGCTGCTAGGCCTTTTCCCCTCCTGTGCTAAGCCTTTTTTTGGCTATTTGGGGTAGTGCGCGCTTAGGCCCCTGTAACTTTTTGACCACATAAGGTATCCATGCCAAATTTGCGTCCTTTTTTCTAACATCATGGGGATTGTAAAGGTACCCAGGGTTTGTGGATTCCCCTGGAGGGGACCCAGAAATTAGTCAAAATACAGCTACATTATGGTTTTTGGGGAAAAATGCGAAAAAGGGCTACAGATGAAAGCGTCTTGATTTTTCCCTGCAAATGGCATCAAAAGGGGTTGTGGTGCTGAAATCACCATCTTCCCAGCTTTCAGGGACAAGCAGACTTTTGTCAGAAAACCAACTTTTTTACACAGTTTTGGCATTTTTCTGGGACATAGCCTATTTTTGCTATTTTTGTGCTTTCAACCTCCTTCCAGTTAATGGTAGAAATGGGTATGAAAACAATAATGGATCCTGGAAAGCCATACATTTCTGAAAAGTAGACAAAAATCTGAATCCAGCAAGGGGCATTTGTGTAGATCCTTAAAGTTTTCCTTATAGAAACTAACAGTTAAATAAAGGAAAAATTGAAAATTAGTTGAAAAAAACAGCCATTTGTGTCAACGTTTTCACCTGTAACTTCTTCTAATTATGACAGCTATTTGAAGACAATATACCGTTATATCCGCTGGACCTTTCTGGTTGTGGGGATATATAGGACTTGTAGGTTCACCAAGAACCCGACGAACCCAGAGCCAATAATTGAGCAGCATCTTGCAATGGTTTTTTATTATGTACCGGGTATATAGCAATTATTTTGGGAAAATGTATACATGGAAAAATTGTTATGAAAGACACCTATGTATTTCTGAAATGGGAACAAAATGTAGATTTTAGAAACAGTAGATATTTGCACATTTCCGAAATTGGGAGTACCCATACTAGCATGAGAATTATAGGTCATTTTTCAAAATGACTTATTTTTTACACATTGTCTTTCATTTGGAAGGCAGAAATGCATCGAAAGTCAATAGGTAATAACAGTTGCTCTACAATTCTGTGTTACCCTAAGTCTCCCGATAAAAATGGTACCTCACTTGTGTGGGTAGCCCTTGTGCCCACAACAGGAAATGGCTCAAAATGCAACGTGGACGTACCACATTTTCACAATGAAAAATTACCCTTTTTTTGCAAAGTGCCTAGGTGTAGTTTTTGAACCCTAGCTCTGCCGGCACCTAGGGAAACCTAGCAAACCTATACATTTTTGAAAACTAGACACCCAGGGGAATCCAGGATGGAGTGACTTGACTTCCTCCCACCAGGTTCTGTTACCCAGAATCCCTTGCAAACCTAAAAAATTGTCAAAAAAACCACATTTTCCCCACATTTCTGTGGTGGATAGTTTTGGAATCTGTGTGGATCCACAAATTTCCACCCACCCCGCGTTTCCCAAAGTCTTACGAGAAAAATGGTACCTCACTTGTGTGGGTCGGCCTAGTGCCTGCGACAGGAAACGGCGCAAAACGCAACGTGGTCACACCTCAATTTTGCAGTGAAAAATGACCCTTTTTTGCAAAGTGCCTAGCTGTAGTTTTTGAACCCTACCTCTGCCGGCACCTAGGGAAACCTAGCAAACCTATACATTTTTGAAAACTAGACACCCAGGGGAATCCAGGATGGGGTGACTTGACTGCCTCCCACCAGGTTCTGTTACCCAGAATCCCTTGCAAACATAAAATATTGTCAAAAAACCACATTTTCCCCACATTTCTGTGGTGGAAAGTTCTGGAATCTGCGTGGATCCACAAATTTCCACCCACCCCGCGTTCCCCAAAGTCTTACGAGAAAAATGGTACCTCACTTGTGTGGGTCGGCCTAGTGCCTGCGACAGGAAACGGCGCAAAACGCAACGTGGTCACATCTCAATTTCGCAGTGAAAAATGACCCTTTTTGGCAAAGTGCCTAGCTGTAGTTTTTGAACCCTAGCTCTGCCGGCACCTAGGGAAACCTAGCAAACCTATACATTTTTGAAAACTAGACACCCAGGGGAATCCAGGATGGGGTGACTGGACTGCCTCCCACCAGGTTCTGTTACCCAGAATCCCTTGCAAACCTAAAAATTGTCAAAAACCCACATTTTCCCCACATTTCTGTGGTGGAAAGTTCTGGAATCTGCGTGGATCCACAAATTTCCACCCACCCCGCGTTCCCCAAAGTCTTCTGAGAAAAATGGTACCTCACTTGTGTGGGTCGGCCTAGTGCCCGCGACAGGAAACGGCGCAAAACGCAACGTGGTCACACCTCAATTTCGCAGTGAAAAATGACCCTTTTTTGCAAAGTGCCTAGCTGTACTTTTAACCCTACCTCTGCCGGCACCTAGGGAAACCTAGCAAACCTATACATTTTTGAAAACTAGACAACCAGGGGAATCCAGGATGGGGTGACTTGACTGCCTCCCACCAGGTTCTGTTACCCAGAATCCCTTGCAAACATAACAAATTGTCAAAAAAACACATTTTCCACACATTTCTGTGGTGGAAAGTTCTGGAATCTGCGTGGATCCACAAATTTCCACCCACCCCGCGTTCCCCAAAGTCTTACGAGAAAAATGGTACCTCACTTGTGTGGGTCGGCCTAGTGCCTGCGACAGGAAACGGCGCAAAACGCAACGTGGTCACACCTCAATTTCGCAGTGAAAAATGACCCTTTTTTTGCAAAGTGCCTAGCTGTAGTTTTTGAACCCTACCTCTGCCGGCACCTAGGGAAACCTAGCAAACCTATACATTTTTGAAAACTAGACAACCAGGGGAATCCAGGATGGGGTGACTTGACTGCCTCCCACCAGGTTCTGTTACCCAGAATCCCTTGCAAACATAAATAATTGTCAAAAAAACCACATTTTCCCCACATTTCTGTGGTGGAAAGTTCTGGAATCTGCGTGGATCCACAAATTTCCACCCACCCCACGTTCCCCAAAGTCTTACGAGAAAAATGGTACCTCACTTGTGTGGGTCGGCCTAGTGCCTGCGACAGGAAACGGCGCAAAACGCAACGTGGTCACACCTCAATTTCGCAGTGAAAAATGACCCTTTTTTGGCAAAGTGCCTAGCTGTAGTTTTTGAACCCTAGCTCTGCCGGCACCTAGGGAAACCTAGCAAACCTATACATTTTTGAAAACTAGACACCCAGGGGAATCCAGGATGGGGTGACTGGACTGCCTCCCACCAGGTTCTGTTACCCAGAATCCCTTGCAAACCTAAAACATTGTCAAAAAAACCACATTTTCCCCACATTTCTGTGGTGGAAAGTTCTGGAATCTGCGTGGATCCACAAATTTCCACCCACCCGGCGTTCCCCAAAGTCTTACGAGAAAAATTGTACCTCACTTGTGTGGGTCGGCCTAGTGCCTGCGACAGGAAACGGCGCAAAACGCAACGTGGTCACACCCCAATTTCGCAGTGAAAAATGACCCTTTTTGGCAAAGTGCCTAGCTGTAGTTTTTGAACCCTAGCTCTGCCGGCACCTAGGGAAACCTACAAACACACACATTTCTGAAAAGTAGACACCCGGGGCTTCCAGGAGGTATGGCTTGCGTGGATCTCCCAACGTTTCCTTACCCAGAATCCTCTGCAAACCTCAATTTTAGCTGAAAAAATCACTTTTTCACACATTTTTGTGTGGAAAGTGTGGCATCACTGGCCTCACACAAATTTCCTACCACCCAGCGTTCCCCAGGTCTCCCGATAAAAATGGTGCCTCACTTGTGTGGGAGGCCTAGTACCCGCGACAGGCAAGGGCCCACAACGCATTGAGGCGACCTCAAAATGGCCTTCACAAAACCACCTGGTTTTGGCAAAGGTCACCTGGGTTTTGACCCTGTGCTCGGCGGCCATCTAGGAAACCTAGCAAACCCACACATTTCTGAAAAGTAGACACCCGGGGCTTCCAGGGAGGTATGGCTTGTGTGGATCTCCCAACGTTTCCTTACCCAGAATCCCTGCAAACCTCAATTTTAGCTGAAAAATCACTTTTTCACACATTTTGTGTGGAAAGTGTGGCATCACTGGCTCACACAAATTTCTACCACCAGCGTTCCCCAGGTCTCCCGATAAAATGGTGCCTCACTTGTGTGGAGGCCCAGTACCGCGACAGGCAGGTCCACAACGTATTGAGGCGACCTCAAATGGCCTTCACAAAACCACCTGGTTTTAGGAAGTCACCTGGTTTTGGCCTATGCTCGGCGCCATCTAGGAAACTTACCAAACCCACACATTTCGAAAAGTAGACACCGGGCTTCCGGAGGTATGGCTGCGTGATCCCAACGTTTCCTTACCAGAATCCCTGCAAACCTCATTTTAGCTGAAAAATCACTTTTTCACACATTTTGCGTGGAAAGTGGCATCACTGGCCTCACACAAATTTCTACCACCCAGCGTTCCCCAGGTCTCCCGATAAAAATGGTGCCTCACTTGTGTGGAGGCCCAAGTACCGACAGGCAAGGGCCCACAACGTAGTGAGGCGACTCAAAATTGCCTATCTCAAAACCACCTGGTTTGCAGAGGTCACCTGGGTTTTGGCCCTGGCTCGGCGGCCATCTAGGAAATCCTACCAAACCCACACATTTCTGAAGTAGACACCGGGGCTTCCAGAGAGGTATGGCTTGTGGATCCCAACGTTTCTACCAGAATCCCTGCAAACCTCAATTTTAGCTGAAAAATCACTTTTTCACACATTTTGTGTGGGAAAGTGTGGCATCACTGGCCTCACACAATTTCTACCACCCAGCGTTCCCCAGGTCTCCCGATAAAAATGGTGCCTCACTTGTGTGGGAGGCCCAAGTACCCGCGACATGCAAGGACACAAAACGCTTTGAGGCAACATCAACATTGCCTATCAAAAATGTTTTGGGCCCTTGCCTGTCGCTGGTACTTGGGCCTCCCACACAAGTGAGGCACCATTTTTATCGGGAGACCTGGGGGAACGCTGGGTGGTAGGAAATCTGTGTGAGGCCAGTGATGCCACACTTTCCCACACAAAATGTGTGAAAAAAGTGATTTTTTCAGCTAAAATTGAGGTTTGCAGGGGATTCTGGTAAGGAAACGTTGGGGGATCCACGCAAGCCATACCTCCCTGGAAGCCCCCGGGTGTCTACTTTTCAGAAATGTGTGGGTTTGGTAGGTTTCCTAGATGGCCGCCGAGCACAGGGCCAAAACCCAGGTGACTCCCTTGCAAAACCAGGTGGTTTTGTGAAAGGCCATTTTGAGGTCGCCTCAATACGTTGTGGGCCCTTGCCTGTCGCGGATACTTGGGCCTCCCACACAAGTGAGGCACCATTTTTATCGGGAGACCTGGGGGAATGCTGGGTGGTAGGAAATTTGTGTGAGGCCAGTGATGCCACACTTTCCCACACAAAAATGTGTGAAAAAAGTGATTTTTTCAGCTAAAATTGAGGTTTGCAGGGGATTCTGGGTAAGGAAACGTTGGGGGATCCACGCAAGCCATACCTCCCTGGAAGCCCCCGGGTGTCTACTTTTCAGAAATGTGTGGGTTTGGTAGGTTACCCTAGATGGCCGCCGAGCACAGGGCCAAAAACCCAGGTGACTTCCTTGCAAAACCAGGTGGTTTTGTGAAAGGCCATTTTGAGGTCGCCTCAATACGTTATGGGCCCTTGCCTGTCGCTGGTACTTGGGCCTCCCACACAAGTGAGGCACCATTTTTATTGGGAGACCTGGGGGAACGCTGGGTGGTAGGAAATTTGTGTGAGGCCAATGATGCCACACTTTCCCACACAAAAATGTGTGAAAAAGTGATTTTTTCAGCTAAAATTGAGGTTTGCAGGGGATTCTGGGTAAGGAAACGTTGGGGGATCCACGCAAGCCATACCTCCCTGGAAGCCCCCGGGTGTCTACTTTTCAGAAATGTGTGGGTTTGGTAGGTTTCCCTAGATGGCCGCCGAGCACGGGGAAAAAGCCCAGGTGACTTCTTGCAAAACCAGGTGGTTTTGTGAAAGGCCATTTTGAGGTCGCCTCAATACGTTGTGGGCCCTTGCCTGTCGCGGGTACTTGGGCCTCCCACACAAGTGAGGCACCATTTTTATCGGGAGACCTGGGGAACGCTGGTGGTAGGAAATTTGTGTGAGGCCAGTGATGCCACACTTTCCCACACAAAAATGTGTGAAAAAAGTGATTTTTTCAGCTAAAATTGAGGTTTGCAGGGATTCTGGCAAGGAAACGTTGGGGGTTCCACGCAAGCCATACCTCCCTGGAAGCCCCGGGTGTCTACTTTTCAGAAATGTGTGGGTTTGGTAGGTTTCCTATGTGGCCGCCGAGCCCCGGGCCAAAAACCCAGGTGACCCCCTTGCAAAACCAGGTCATTTTGAGATAATGTGTTGTTTATTTCTGCAGCGTGAAAATGTTGGCACAATATTGCAAGGAAAATGTGACAGACATTTTGAGGTTTGCAGGACATTGTGGGTACCATAACTTGTTGGGATCCACAAGAGAGATATCACCATGTACTCCCATGGGTGTTTCGTTTACGACAATATCTACAGTTGGTAGGTTATTCTTAGACGGAATGTACACCTTGGCAGACAGACTAAAAAGACAAAGATTACTGCACAGCCATCTATTCCTCAAGCACACACACATACTGGTTGGATTTGGCACGAGGGCAAGTGATGGTTCAGTATATACAATTTTATTAACAAGAGATTTCACAAAAATGAAATGCACTGTCAATAATTGAAAGGACAAAAACGGAACCAGTGACTCGCAGCTCGTGAGCTGTAAAGCCACGTCAAGGCCCCAACCGCTTTACAGGCCATTCACACACCTTTCATGCGTGATACACACAAGACCATTCACACCCCCAGGCACGAAACAAACACATTACAACATTCACAAAAAGGGACAAGGTACACCCTGCTTGAGAAAGACAAAAAAAATATTACTGCACAGCCATCTAATCCTCAAGCACACACACACATACTGGTTGGATTTGGCACGAGGGTGAGTGATGGTTCAGTATATACAATTGTATTAACAAGCGATTTCACAAAAATGAAATGCACTGTTAATAATTGAAAGGACGAGAAACTGAACCATTGACTCACAGCTCGTGAGCTGTAAAGCCACGACAAGGCACTAACCTCTTTACAGGCCATTCATACACCTTTCATACGTGTGACAAATACAAAACCATTCACACCACCAGCCGCTGGCCCATCACATTACAACACTCACACCAGCAGACAGCGCCATTCAAGGGCCCATCACTTTCACACGCCCACATTCCTAACACAGCAACCACACAAGCTGATGGATTGCGTGGAGTGTCGCTCGGCTAGCAGTGTGTGTAGTGACCAGCAGCAAGTCACTACTCACACACTGCCAGCCGAGCGCCAGTCCACGCACACCGCCAGCCAAGCGCCACTCCACGCACACCGCCAGCCAAGCGCCACTCCACGCACACCGCCAGCCTAGCGCCACTCCACGCACACCGCCAGCCTAGCGCCACTCCACGCACACCGCCAGCCAAGCGCACTCCACGCACACCGCCAGCCTAGCGCCACTCCACGCACACCGCCAGCCTAGCGCCACTCCACGCACACCGCCAGCCAAGCACCAGCCTACACACACCACCATCACATTTAGGATTTTTTTATACAAAAAAGAAAACACAAACAAATTGCAAATAGATACAAATCTACTAACACAAAATCAGAAACTAAATACATTGCACTAATGCCAACCTTGAAACAGAACAACAATTCTTAAACATTACAGACCAGGCAGTTCACTTTACCACTCATGGTTGCTCCCAATAATTCTTTTGCTTGTAGTACGCTCTATAACAAGCAGGCACACACAGCCCAGGGTTAGAAGGACACTCAGGGCAGTACATACGAGTCTCCTTCCGCGTACCTCTTCGCCAACAGACTCTACATCTCCTAGTGGGAAAGTCTTTTGAGGGTGTAGGAGGAATGTGATCAGGAAAGTGGCGATCTTTCAATCGAGCCACATCCTCCACCACTCCAACTCTAGGAACACTTGCCTGTTCCACAACAACAAGGCTGCCTATGACAGACTCCTGAAACTGAACAAAAGTCAACTTTGACGCAGGAGAACACTCCTTGAACACAACAAAAGCATTGAAAGTTGCTAAATTGAAGAGATGGATGGCCAACTTCTTATACCAAATGTAAGACTTACGAATAGCAGTGTAAGGTTCCAACCTCTGATCTACTCTATCAACACCATCCATGTGCTTATTGTAGTCTAAAATGCACACAGGTTTGCGCACTTCAGCAATCTGACCCCAAACAGCCACAGGTGAAGTACTCTCATCATGGATGGTAGTCAGCATGTACACATCCCTCCTGTCCACAAATTTCACAGCTAGCAGTTCCTCACTACGCAAGGCACTGCACTGTCCCCTCTGAAGTTTTTTGCAAACAAGCTCTTTTGGATAACCTTTACGGTTAGAGCGGATTGTGCCACAAGCAAAAGTGTCCACTTTGAACAATTCCTTAAACAATTGCACAGCAGTGTAGAAGTTATCAAGGTACAAATGGTGGCCTCTGTTAAACAGTCCTCTAGCAAGATCCCACACAATTTGCTCTGAAACTCCAAAAGTGGACGGACAACCAGGGGGTCAATAGTGGAATCCCTACCAGTGTACACACGCAAATTAAAAACATATCCTGTCCTACTCTCAGACAACATATACAGCTTAATTCCATAGCGTGCCCTCTTGCTAGGAATGTACTGCCTAAAAACCAAACGGCCCTTGAACAGGACCAAAGACTCATCAATAGATATTTCTTTCCCTGGAGTATAGATCTCTGAAAATCGATCTACAAAGTGATCAAGAACAGGCCGAATCTTAAAAGACGGTCACATTCAGGGTGATCTCGTGGCAACGCCAAACCATTATCAACAAAATGCAGCATCCGAAGCAAAAGTAAATACCGATCACGAGTCATAACTGCAGGAAATATGGCCGTTGCCATCAAGGGACTGGTAGACCAATATGAACCCATGGACGGCTTCCTTATCAAACCCATCAAAAAAGTCAAACCCAAAAACTTCTTCATCTCTTCCAGATTTGTGGGACTCCACCGGGTAGCTCTAGAATGGGGCCTAAGTCTGGCACTGTTGTCCCTCAAAAACTGTTCAGCATACAAATTAGTCTGCTCAACAATCTCACCCAAAAATACATCATCCATAAACAACTGAAAATACTGTATAGGCAAATACAGTATGTGTAATGTTCACAATCCACTCTACACCCTGCATAACCACTAAAGGCAGGCAACACCGGCTGCACCATGTTTGGATCAACCCAGAGTCCAGCACTTCCAGTAGGAAGCCTAGCAGCCCCAGGCTGCAATCCAGATGCCTCTTGCACCATCGGCACAGTAGTATCCTCCTCTAAATCAGGCACTTCATCTGCACTGAGAGTACCTTCATCATCCGATGATTCCATGTGGAGAGAAAACTCACTGCCTGAATCTTCCCCTCCCTCCTCTCCCTCAGACGCACTGTCAGTCTCATAATCCTGCTCAGAGGAAGATTCAAGAAGCAAACCAACCACCTGCTGAGCAGTAATTCTACGGCTAGCCATAATGCTTACTAATAAAGGTTACTTGACAAACAAGTCAACAACAACAAACCCTTTGTAAAAAAAGAAATAAACAAAATGTAGCTTTATCACAAAGACCTATATACTCCAACACTATACCACTCACGTGACAGAAGCAGCTAGACTCACCACCACCTACTCTGCACAGACACAGTAAGGATCAACAATATCCCACTAAAAAAGAAGAAGAAAAAAATTACACATAAGACAATGCAAAACATCGCAAAGAATTTCATGCTCTGAACACTAACAAATATGCTGCCATTATGGCACCATTTACAAAAAATTCATTCATGCATGACAATAATACTCATTTGGAGTACACACAACAAAAATATTTTTCTTACCAAATAAATGCAATTACGCAAAACTGCAGAACCACCACTGCCGAAACCGCAAACAGGAATGAAAAGCTTTACACTAGAATAAAAAGGAGAAAAAAAACATTACAATCACATATGCAAATAATGCACCAGTCCACACACAATCCACCAGCCAAGCTAAGGGGTAGGTGGGCCTAACAGTATAAATAAAATATTCACCCCCGTAAAAGGGGAGCAACCCTTGCCCTTTTGGCCACTCCCCAACACAAAAATTAAAAAAAACTGGTGTCTAGTGGCTTCTGCCCTCCTTGGGGGCAGATGGGCCTAAAAACATACTGCTATTCTGCCACCCAAGGGGTCACTATCCACAAATAAAAGCCTGGTGGACTAGTGGGAAGATACCTTTATCTTCCGCACACGATCTCTCACTACTCAACTCTACTCTCAACTCTATTCACAACTGGATGTTAGCTCACCAACTCATTCTGAATCCCGCCAAAACTGAATTCCTCCTCCTCTCTACCTCTCTCTCACCTCCTCCTGTTCAATCTTGGATGGATCAGCTGAACCTACTCAACAACAAACCCATCATTGTTGACAGCGCTAAATCCCTAGGTGTCATTCTTGACAAAAGACTCAACCTAATCTCCCACATCAACTCTATTGCTAAGAACCCACGTTACCAGTTGCGCCTTCTACGGGGGATCCGTCGGTTCTTCCCGGAGAAAGACTTAAAAACCTTGGTACAATCTCTGGTTCTCTCAAGACTGGATTATTGCAATTCTCTTCTGACGGGCCTACCCAAATCCCACCTCTCCCCTCTCAAATCCATCCTCCATTCAGCAGCTCGCCTCATTTCAGGGTCTAAACGAAGCGACCACGTCACTCCTATCCTCTCTTCGATGGCTTCCGATCGAGGCAAGATCGATTTACAAAACTGCCTGCATCACACACAAAGCCTTACACACCTCCTCCCCTCGTTACCTGGCAAATAAATTGAAATTGTCCGGTGGCTCTCGCCCTTCTCGCAATGCGGAAAAGCTTCTGCTTGAGCCCACCCCCCGTCTTCAAAAAGGGAAAGATCGATGGCGCAATCCTTCTCAGGAAATGCGGTGAGAATCTGGAACTCGCTTCCCCCATTGCTCCATGCCACCTCCTCTACCTGGATCTTCAAAGCTGACCTCAAATCTCTTCTCTTCCAAAGACACTTTCAGAACTAATACTTTCACTCTCAGCCCCCTCTAGGAAGTTCGCTCTTCATTGTAAATTTGTACTTTTTCCTGTACATTCCTCACCCTTGCGTGCTGGAGTTTATGTACCCTTCTACCTATACACACACAGTGTAGATGTAGTTCACAAACGCAGATATATTCTAAATTTACCTAGTCCAGTCCACATAACCTGTGTCTCTATGTAGGCAATACACGTGTCCTGCTGACACTCCTCATGCACTGACCAGCACCTATATAAATCCCCCGTGCACACAGTCAACATGCATATGCATTGTACAAAAATCCTGCAGCGCAAAACTGAACACCAGTGCACATTAATTACCCACCTACACAATACGCTCACCGGTGTGAATTGGGAGCAGTTTGAATTGACGCGTCCTAGCCACATACCAATAATAACTTTGTGGTCTACTGCCCATTTACATTTCATGGAGAAGCAAATCAAAATAAAATAGAAGCTGGGCCGTGTGTGTGTGTGCGCGCGCGCGCGCGCGCACACACACACACACACACACACACACACACACACACACACGCACACACACACACACACACACACACTGCAATTTATTTAACCATACATTTGTGATTTATGCATGGTTCTTAGCAGCATAGAATTCTGTATTAAATGGTCCATTTTATTTGTTTTTATGTACTTTTATGCATTTTAATTGATGCTAAATAAAGTTTTGTGACTGACATCAATGCCAGCCTCCTGCAATGGCTATCTCTCCATTCTCGCAATGAAATGAGAAGATACTGTCCTAAACGGCTTCTGTCTGGACTCTGCTGTTATGTCCTCGTGGGCTTTGATACATCTAACCACACACTGCTTGGGACTAGTGGGAGAGATTGGATAATAGATCGACCTAGTATTGGTCTTGGTCTTCTAGGCAATAGTAAAGCTCACTTCCTTCGAGATAAACTCCCTGCCAGTAATGTTTAGGCCCACACTCCCAGAAAATAATTATATTGCAGGAGTACAGGAGTTTCAGTATCAAACTGACATCCCACAAACAGGAGTAACAAAACTCATAAGTATGCCAACACACGGGTATCCCTCCCGCCGTCATTTATTGGAAAATGTCCAGCAGTTACAGCTGACATGAAGGTATTAACAGTTCTATATGCTACACCTGCTTCAACGAATTCAAACAGAAAATTCAGAATGTCAAAATCCCTGACCCCACCAAATCCTGGTTCCTTGCCTCACACCAACGTGTCCAAGCTGAGCGGTACCACTTGATGGTTCCAGACCCTCTAGCAATCTGTATGATGCCCCAACAACCTCCGAAACATTAGGAATCTCCAAGCATCCCCTGTGATCATCCAATCCATCAGATGGAGGCCACCCTATAGAACTTCAATGTGAAGGTTCCCTTGGCAATCTAGAAATGCTCACTGAAACCTGAGAATCTTCAAGGGGAAATCGCATGACATATTGAGCAGTGTCTGAAACCAAACTTGTTAACTCCAAATCGGAGTACCCAGAATCAGATCTTCCCTCTGGTGTCTCGTCTGGGCTGCTACCCTTGTGATCATTGCATATGGGGGAAATGCGCATCTCAGTTTCCTGCCCATTGCTGCAGAAACGCATCAGTTGCATTGGCTTTCAGATCTGGGTGCCAACTGAAATTTTCCAAGAGCTGAAATGCCAGTTTGGGGGCAAGATAATCTGTCTTGAAGGACCCCCATCTCATCACTAGGAATAAAAACACTCTGCAGTCTGTAATCCAGTCACTGGCATCCTTAATGAACCTAAGGTTCCAGTCCACCTAAAGTTCCAGTCTGCCACCACATTCTGATGTCTTGGAACATATCATGCTATAACACACGCACACGCACACGCACACACACACGCACACACACACGCACACACACACACACACACACTTTGAATTGTAATCCCTGGTGCCTAGTGCACAAAAGAGGCATCGGGGGAAAGGAAAACCCTTTCCTTTCCCTCGATGCCTCTTTTGATACAAACCCCCCTCCCCGAGCCAAACCTCACCTGATTTCCCCGACGCGCTGGAAGCAAATGGCTTCCAGCGCGTCGGGGAAGAAAGAGAAACCTCAACGATGTCAGCGCGCTCGCGCGCTGACGTCATTGATGGGGAGGGCGGGGGGCGGGGAGGCAGGGAAGCCCTTCCCCTGCCTCCCCCAAAAAAAAATAACGATCGGATTCCCACGGGGGGAGCGCCAGCGCTTCCCCCGTGGGTGGTCTTATGACGAGCTGGACTCGTCATGAGCACACGAGCACTGTGTGCCATGACGAGTCCAGCTCGTCATAAGCACCGAAGGGGTTAAAGACCAAGGATGAAAACTCTGAAACAACAAAGAGTTGTTACGATCAGTGGGTTTTCTAAATACACTAGTGGTAATGGTTGTACCCAAATGTTTTATACAAACGTCCAAGTATGTAATGCTCTTGGAATCTGTAGTGAACGTAAACTGAATTCTTGGGTTCTTGTTATTCAATTGCATGATCCGGCTTTTCAGATCACTGCGTGTACCATGCTAGATGATTAAGATGTCATCAATGAAACGTCGATATACTAACATGTGTCTCATCCAATTGGTATCAGAGAGTATATGTTCCATCTCAAATTTCATCATAAAGATGTTGGCGTAACTGGGGGCACCTGAAAAACCCATAGAGGTTCCGTTTGCTTGAAGATAAAACCGATCCTTCCATTTAAAATAACTATGAAATAAACAAAAATGTAAAAGTTTAAGCAGAAAGATCTTATTAGCTTGAGGTACCTCATGTTTCAATAGTGCCCACTCAATAGATTCAATGCCTTCAAGATGGGGTATCGAGGTGTACAAAGCCACCACGTCCACCGTACATAATCAAATTTCTCCAGCATCAGGGATCTGCACCTCTTTTAAAATCTGTAACAAGTGAGTAGTATCTTGCAGGTACGAAGGACTTGCTTGAACAATAGGTTGTAGAAATGCATCGAGGTACTGACCCAACGGTTCATGAATAGAACCACAACCAGATACGATTGGTCCAAGAGGAGGATTCAGCAGATCTTTATGTATTTTCGGTAGCATATATAACCCCGGTCTGCACGGGTATCGAGTCAACAAGAACTCTTTTGTTTTGTCAGTAATCCATTTCATGTCAATGGCATGAGACAATATGGATGAAAGCAAAGTTTGAAAAGATACAGTCGGATTTTCAAGAAAAGGTAAGTAAGTTGATTCATCTTTCAAAATGACCTCAATTTTATCTTCATAGAATTTACGATCCATTACCACTAGTGCACCACCTTTATCAGCCTTAGTAAAATGTAAAGCTTCATTCATCTTCAGTGACTTCAAAGCTACGCTCTCACTTTTGGTCAAATTTAATGGCATAGAAGACTTAGCAGGCAATTTTAACAAGTCTTGTTTGACAAGAGTCTCAAACGTATCTATAATCTTGTGGGAGATTGGAGACGTAAAAGTACTTTTAGGCTTAAATTCATGATATTCAGAGTCTTGTTCAGCCTTAGACTCTGTATTAATAGTAGAAAAGAAATAGCGAAGGCGCAATTTCCTAGTGAATATGCAAAGCGCAATCTCTGAGTCTAAAGATTTAGAATGAAAAGTGGGTACAAAAGAGCTACCCTTGTCCAAAATTGCTAGTTGATTCTTAGACAAGTTTTGAGATGAGCTGTTAATCACTAGTGTTTCTTTTGGCGGCACAATGTGCCTTATTTTACTGAATCTATGCCCTCTGCGGGTTTGGCTATTTCTACCACTGGTTGGTTTGGAGGATTGTTTGTGGCATTTTCAGATTTGTGACTTGAAATCCAACTTTGCTGGTAAAGAGTGCTTTAGTTACAGTTAATTTAATAACAAACTTGGCATTGCTATCTTCTCTCAATCGATAGTTATCACTTATTAAATGTAATAAGGTAACCCAATATTATCATATGGGAGAGGTAGGCCTTGCAGTAATGAAAAAAAATGTAAGAGTTTTTCACCACCAAGACATGTAAAACCTGAAAGTACATGTCCAACGTTTTCAATACACTGCACCCTACCTAATGGGCTGTTTAGGGCCTTCTCTAGGGGCGATCTATATATTTTAAAAGGGAAGGTTTAGGCCTGGCAAAAGGTTTATCTTGCCAGGTTGAAATGACAGTTTAAAACTGCACACACACTGGCTGCAATGGCAGACCTGAGACATGTTTTAAAGGCTACTTAAATGGGTGGCACAATAGGTGCTGTAGGCCCACAAGGAGCATTTAATTTACAGCCCTGGGTACATGTGGTGCCACTTTGTTAGAGACTTAAACATAATTTAAATGTGCCAATTTGGTGTAAGCCGATTTTACAATCTTTAAAAAAGAGAGCACAAGCACTTAGTACTGGCTAGCAGTGGTAAAGTGTGCAGACTCCTAAAAGCCAACACAAAAAAAGAGACTCAGGAAACAGCAGGGTGAAGGCAAAACGTTTTGGGGTGCCCCTGCAGAAAGGGCCAAATCCAACATGCAATGTAGAACATGGGTACTCACAAACATTTTCCAGGGGGCCAAAAGGTTTGACCTGTAGTGTGACCGAGGGCCGCATTGATGGTGGCAGGTGTTGTCCATTTATAATAGCAACCCAGACGGTAAACATTAACTGACTTTCCTCTTAGTTCACTATTTGCATTGCTGCCAGGGTTGGGATAAGCATGAATGTTTCTAAATTCATGTTTGTAAACGATCACTTTAAAAAAAATACTCCTCATATGCACTGATATACTAAGGGGAAATGCTTCTGCATGTTAAAGAAATGTGTTTTTTTGGATTTATGTACAGACTTACATATTTGTTTCATGTTTGTTGCAAGATGTCTTTAAAAAAGAATGTGTTCCTAAAATTAAGTGGTGCAGGACACCTTTACTTCTTTTCTTTTACTTTAATTAATAAGTTAGTTTAGTTGGAAATACATGCTTGCATCTTTAGTTTTTATGTTTTGTGCCCTCAAGTAAACAGCAGCCTAGTGCTGCTGTTCACCAGGGGGCCCCATGTAAAGGTCAGGAGGGCCGCATGCGGCCCCCGGGCTTTACTTTGAGTATCACTGAATTATCTGATCATTTAAGCAGCTCTCCCCATTGCTTCTTGTCTCTGGAACCTACCCAGCATGATGTGACCCATGGTGGTAAACAAAGCTGAAACATCTAAGAAAACCTCGGCACCGCCAACACCGGTTTCTGGCGTCATTGTGAAGTTGTCAAGCATTGCTACAAACACAAAGGGCTTTGGTGACATTGGGGCAGAGAGAAATAAGCAGACATTTGCAGGATCAGAAGAGAATATTGCATGATTTCTTTCATGCGTGGGGTTCACACTAAAAATGTAAACTATAATAAAAGAGGACTCTTTGCTTTCATGAACTGTGTCTAAAACAGTTTTATGACTAGAACTCACTCAGGTTTGATTTAAGGTAGGATTTCAAGAATACTGAATGCAAAAAGTCATTAGAATGCAGTGTTGGAGTTCCCAGCTATTATACTATGAAGAAGATGTCCACAGGACTGACAACTGTGCAGACCATTTATTTATTGTTATCTTTAGAGTTATTTTCAGCTATTATCAGTGTAGATTTCCTATTTAAGCTCTTTTCAGATGAAAAGGTTGAATCATCATAAAGTATTTGTTTTCAAATAAACTTTAGCAGTTTCCTATACATGTCAATATATTAATATGAACTTTCAGAGTTTAATTAGATGTATATTATTCTGTTGCTAAAAACTTACTTACTAATATAGTTATTTTTAATATTGTAATCTGTATTATTGCTAAGATTATTTTTACTATAATCTATGTTGTATTTTCAGTCAATGTTTCCATCTCATTTACATCCCTTACCTTTCAACAATATGAAGTAACAAAAGGCAAAGAAATAACTCCTGATATAATATTTATTATGATGTAAAAACATATTAAGTGTATTGTGTGTGAGAGAGAGAGATGAAACTGTACCAGACATGATGCCTAACACATACCATGGTCTGCCTCAATTGCAGACCTGGTGGCCAGTCCTGGTGGCAATGCAGCAGCAACAACACCAGTGAAGGAGGGAGGAGTTGCCAATTCTGGTTTCAATGCTGGTCCTGTAGTGTTTTTCAGGTTTATAAGCATACTGAGACAAGGCATGGAGATGTGTGTGAATTGCATGAGGCATGATGCATCTGATGACACCTGATATACATTCCACACATTGGTACAGAGAACCCATGGTAGGTTAGAAGGATGTGGCTGTGAAGATTTGAGATATGTTTGTACTTGAGTTGCATGCCTGTGGTAAGCGGCTGAGTGATGTCTTCTAACATATCCCCTACCCTCCCTCATGATGGGAATTGAATATTCATTCAGTCCGACTTGAAACCATGCCACACTCGTGATGTTGTGGTTGGCCACAGCCACAGTGCTTGCAATGCGAATAAAAATTCAATGACACAATTGCTGGACTCTTTATATTGGTATGCCTAGACGTGGGTCCTGTGCTCGCTACGCCACCGGTTTCAAGCTAGCCTGGCTGATATGGGGTGATGCCCCGAAACCGGTTCCAGGATGCTTGTTTTCCGGTCCAGGGAGGACCTGGCTTGGCAGTTCGGGCTGATTTGCATATGGCTGGATCCAAACTGGAATGGCGTTGCGAGCAAAATAACAATGGATTAAACCCAGATCTGTGACTTGGGGTGAATGTTTGACAATGTTCAACATTCCGTCCATCATCTTTTTGTGTTCATCTTAAGTGAGAAGGGTATGCCCAGACATGGGTCCTGTGCTCACTACGCCACTGGTTTCAAGCTAGCCTGGCTGATAAGGGGTGATGCCCCAAAGCCGGTCCCAGGATGCTTGTTTTCCAGTTCAGGGATTACCTGGCCTGGCAGTTCGGGCTGGACTGTTCCCATGGGTAACAGTGTCAAGGCTGATTTGCATATGGCTGGGTCCGAACTGGAATGGCTATGCGAAGAAAAATAACGATGGATTAAACCCAGATCTGTGACTGAGGGTGAATCTTTGACAATGTTCAACATGCCATCCAATATCTTTTTGTGTTGCAATTTCACCCTAAGTGGGAAGGGTACGCTCAGACATGGGTCCCGTGCTCACTACGCCACCGGTTTCAAGCTAGCCTGGCTGATATGGGGTGATGCCCCGAAACCGGTCCCAGGATGCTTGTTTTCCGGGTCAGGGAGGACCTGGCGTGGCACTTCGGGCTGGACTGTTCCCATGCAGAACAGGGTCAAGGCTGATTTGCATATGGCTGGGTCCAAACTGGAATGGCATTGCGAGCAAAATAACGATGAATTAAACCAGATCTGTGACTGGGGGTGAATGTTTGACAATGTTCAACATTCCGTCCATCATCTTTTTGTGTTGCAAACTCTTTATATTGGGCATGTGCTTCAACATGTGTTGTCATAGCAAGGTAGCAAAACACTTTTGTATCCGTATATATGTTGAAGTGTGTACATAGTGCTTGGCATGCTGTTTGAATGAGGTGATACAGTTGCTTGAAATTATATATTTTGAAACTTGCTTTAGATTCTGCTCCTTGATCATGAATTTGGTGAAGGTGCAGGATGTCAAGAACGTGCTGCTTTGAAAGGTTGAGTCAGAGATCTGCTCCAGATGTGCCAGTAGGCATAACAGCTGCCACCTGTATCATGGCATACTTAGCCATTGGGTGGAGGAAGTGTGGAGGCACACTGGAGAGTGAACCAATGTGATCACCACAATATCTGACCGCCTGACATTGAAAGTCCTCTTCATGGGTAATGGCTCAATCGTGTCTGTGTGGTACTGTGTGAATATGCTGTAGAAGTGGAAGGGGAGAAGTGTGGTATCTAAGAAGTTAATTGATTGTAGAACCCTGGCATGGTGGAATGTGAGAGGGAATGTGGAATGTTAGAGACAGATGAGGATAGGCAGCAGAATGGTTGGATTTGATGAGACATGTATTCCTTCTTACAATAAACCTACTTACGACAACTTTATGCACGTCTTCTCCATTTAATGTGAGACCTGTAAATGTCATAAGCAGTCAGTTTGAGGAGCTACTCCCTATGTGTTTTTGAGTGCAACTGCATCCAGAGTGTCTGTTATACAAAATGGCGCACTGTGCCTGCCTGCTCTGGGTGTTGGGTGCTCTTTCACAGACCGGAACAGTGTCCCATATTTCAACAAAATGGATTCTATTTTGTGCGGGTGCTAACTTGTGTCTGTACTGGTACGACTATAGCTTTGAAAGAAGGACTAGTGGTTTGAAACTGCTTGCCAACCTTTCAATGCAGAAGGCCCAGCAGCACTCCATTTGCAATATTGTGTGGCTTATATTTCCAAAATGTGGTACAACAATATTGTGGTCAAAATGTCTTCCTGGACCTATAGTATTAGTACGACCCTAATATGAACTCCCAAAATATCATCATGGGGGAGTTAATTCTAACAAATATATACTTAGACAGGATGAAATCTTGGAAGTCAGTTTTATGGTTATGGCTTTTGTAGTTCGATGTTTTGACTACGATATTCTGACGTATAACCGTTTGCCCACTGCAGTATTGTGGCAAGGCCGATTATATGTAGTGTGTTATGTGCATTTGCTGTGTTTATTGTCGTACTATTTTAAGGCACATTACTACGTTTAGAAAATCAGATGTACAATTTGAATCCCATAATTTACTTATGGAAAAGGAGTCAGGTCATTGCAATTAACTGCACAAATAATATTACACGTGCACGTGCAAATTCACAGCTGTGCAGCGAGGAAGACGCTACACATGCATTACAATTCGTGTGATGTATTACCTTTCTGAATTAGGCCCAAAACATTTTTGGGGATTTTTTTTCCTGCTGTTACTCCTAGCACAAATGTTACTATACGTAGATATGCATCTCAAAAGTGTAACAACATGTAATTAATTCAGTATCATAAGCCTTTAATTTAATTATTCATTTGCACATAAAATCAAGAAGAATGAATTATGTAATAGGGGCTTGCAAAAAAAACCTTAAGAAAAAAGGTTACATCTAATTACATTATTTAAAAATGTTCAACTATAAATAAGTATAATATAATGTTACAAAGAATAAAAAAATAAAACATTCTTATTTATTAATTATAAAATATTATAACCACCTTTTTGAATTTATAAATCAATGTAACAATAAAGTTTATTAAGCAAATATTTACATTAACTTCAATGAAATTTAACTTATTCAGTTAAATATAGTTAAACTACTTTTAAATAATTCTGTGCATAACTTTTAATCATTAATAATGTGTATAGAGATGTAGTTTCTAACTTTATGTGGGATTTATTTTTTTATTTAAATTCGCAGAATAATTTTAATTCAATTTAAAATAGTTAAATTAATTATGGATTTAATTCAGAATTAAGTTTTGCAGTATTTCTTTTGTTCTACATTTAGAATAAATATATACAATTAATTTACAGTAGTATTTAACATAAAAATAATTTTACGAATGTATTATAAAGTTTAGTTTTTGTAAACATTTTCCCCGTATTTACCATAGGGAGATTTCCATCACGACTATCAAGTCTCCTTATGGCAAGGTATAGGGAAAAGTAAAAAGTTTATTTAACTCGAAAAGACTTGTTACATTCTTTTATGTTAAATATTATTGTCAATTAATTTCATATATATTTAATTTAAATTTAGAACAAAATACAAAGTAAGAAATGCTACAATACTATCAAATTAATTTTTAATTAAATCTTTAATTAACTTAGATATATTAAATCAAATATAAACTATGTTTCTTAAGTTAGAAATTAGTAAGTACATTCCTACCTAAAGTAAAAAATTGCATTTTTATTATGCATTAATAATTATTAAACATTATGGATAGAATTGATTAAAACAAATTAAACAAACTCTCTTAATCACAATATTACTATTTACATTTGATAGTAAAAAAAACTATCTCCAAACCAATTAATAACATAAGCGCAAGCTCTTGTCATCCATCATTTGTCTTTGGAAATGCCATTCTGACTGGTATACTGCTTTCATCACTGGTCAAAGGTCTTTCACTCTACAGATAAATTAATCTGAAACAAGAAAATATTTGAACACATCTTCGCCTCCCTTAACTTACCACCCTTAAATGTATCAATCAAATTTAAAATGGGTTGCTTTTAAAAAGCCAATCATCTACTTAAAAACGAATTTTTTAAAATGTACTTAAAATGGTTCTCTTCAACAAAGTTCACTCCTAAATCCGCCTGACACCACCGCACCAAGCCTGCATGTTCTGAATGATTACCTACCTCAATTGTATTCACCTTTTCTCAAGCCCGGCTTTAGCGCTGGTGGCGCCCAGCGCGACAATGTTAGTTGGCGCCCCCCCAATGACCACTCCACCATGGATTCTCTCACTAGCACCCTTTAACAGTGACCAAGTCTCCATAACCACTCTCTCTCAGAAGAATTTAATTAGTTATATAGCACCGCTCATACCAGTAAAGGATGTCAGAGCACTTTGCATCACACACACATTACACAGAGACAATCCAACATAGATGTGTAAATTAGCTTATAGGAAATGTTATATAAGCCAAAGGACTAAAAGTGTAGGAGTCACATGTCATCCATACTGGTAGGCCGTATAGTTTAGGAGTGCTTGGTGTGGAGAAGCACAAACTCAGAGTCGAAAAAGAAACAGCATAGTTGGGAGTTTTCTTTAATAATAAGAATCGATTTCTACCCAAATTAACCCTTTTTGCAGCATTAATCTATACTCTAATGTATACTTTGCAGTGTGTATGCAGCTCTATGATGAAAGTTAATACCTCACTGTTCTATATTATGACTTTAAGTTATAATTCGCAAGTAACAAAAGGATGTCTCTTTTAAAAACAGTAACCTGCTGATCTATTTACATTATACGCACTCTGTAAACTACATGGTACACGTTCTTTGCAGCAGGCATATTAACCCTCTGCACTACCTTCACATAAGTCAAAACATCAACTATACAAAACTCCAATCTCTCTCCAGGAAGAACATTAATCACAGGAGTTAACTTGACATTTTTGTGAGGCCTGGTAATTGCCAGAGGAATGGAACGAGGCAGCAGGTGCTTTAAAAATATAATAAACTTGCAAACACGGCGCCCCCAGGAAGCCAGCACCCGGTGCGGTGGCACCGGTCGCACCGCCCTAGAGCCGGCCCTGCCTTTTCTGCTCTCTCAGCTAACTCCTGTTCAGAAAACCATGCCCATAAAAAGAGAGGTCATTATTCCCAAAGAGGGTCCTGTAACCTATTTCTATATTTTAAAGCTAAACTGCCATCAGGGCCGCAGCTTGGGCAATTAGGTTGGGGGGGGGGGTGAGCTTCAGATTTCCCAACAAGCATGCTGGGATAGCTTGTTAAAACAGAGTACGACATGAGGGTGGCTTAAGTGGCAGTGTAAATAGAGAGATGGGCAGATTGTTAGGGTCTATTAAAAAACATTTTTCAAACTAATCAACATTTTTTAAGGCCTTCAAAATAGAGACGAGATTGTATGTGTGTTTTGGTCATTGTTTATGTTATGTAAAAATCCCAGGTGAAATCTGACAGACGCTTCACCATACCTGACTGAAAGCACTTGTACCCAACTATTTACTACAGAAAAACATTTTTAGGGGGATATAACACTCCAAACACCACCCCTGAAGCTACGCCCGACTGCCATCTTTATTAATGATGGGACAGCTAGAATGGCTATTTCCACTAGAAGATGCCAGATGCTCATCTACCGTGTTTTCTATTTCCCTGTAGGACATCTTTTTAAACTTTGAGAGTTGTCCTCCTCCTTCTATGAGGGTCCCTTCTTCAGTCTTATACTCCGGGCTCGTATGGACTGGTGACATGCCTGCAGAACACCCACACCTAACCAGAATATTAACCAACTATTTGTACATTTGTTTCTCATGTGGAGTCACCACTTAATGCAACCTGCAATATAAAACTGTCAAACATATAAATACATAAATGAATAAAGCAACCAAACACACAAAAACGCAAATAAATAAACAACCAAACATAAAAAAATAAATACATAAATAAATACATTTTACGTATCTCCTGTCTCTAAGCAGACTCTGTGGTTTGTATAAAGTATAAATATATCCTAAAACCTGACTGTATTGGCCTTTTCCTTGTTCATATAGTTCTATTTATCTTACCAATAACCATTCCCTTCTTTGAAACACTGCTCTCAGTCAGCACCTTTATCACTCACTCTTCCGTGGCCCTTTTCACCTTTCACTCTTTTTATTTGCATTTTATATTCAGAGTGAACCTTTGCCATTTCTTTCCTTGCTGAATAAAGGACATGAAAATAATTAGTTATAGTTAAACTTTTCCTATGTTTATTCTCAGGATGCATTGATCCAAATGCATGAGAAAATGCTGGAATTTAAAAGTCTGCTTAATTTTCAACTTTTATTACCTTAAAAGTCACTAATGTGATCTCAATGTAACATACTGTTGGAAATTACCATCTTTTGCATGGTGTACCATAATTTTTTTTGCCTTTACTGTTTTTGCTTGCTGTGTACTTTACTCCTGCTTACCCATGAGTTAGGGGCTGATTACAATGACGGTGAGACAGCCACCGACAGCCTGTCGGTGGTGGTCTCACCGGCATCGTAAGCATGTTTTCCGCCCGCCACATTAGGATGGCGGGCAGAGGGGTGGCGGTCGGAGAGACCGACCGCCACTGATCCGACGGGTTCAAGGAGCCCGTCGGACCTTCGGAGAGCACTCCGATCCCTACAATGGTGGCGGTGCCTACCAGGCACTGCCGTAGAGATTATGATGTCCCTCCCTGCCAGCCGTTTCATGGCAGGTTACCCACCATGAAAAGGCTGGCGGAAAGGGACATTGGGGGACTGTAGTAGGCCCCACTTTCCACCTAGCCCTCAGTGTTTTGTTGTGCCCCCCTACATATCCCTGCACCATGTGGCAGGCACCGCATGGTGCCTGCCACATGGTGCAGGCATATTCACAATGTGAGTTTTTGGACTGTGGCGTGTGCTGCAGCCAGCAGCACATGCCGCAATACAAAAAAGACACTTTGCGACTGCCTTGAAGTTAATCGCATTGTATTTTGGGTTGCGGAACTGCCGACAGCTTGTCAGGCGGTCACATCCCGATACGATGGCCGCCATCCTAATCAGTCCCTAAGTGCCGGTGATCCCACTTTTCATCATGATGAAATTGACATACCCCTAATTGGCATATCTAACTTACCTATAACTCCCTAGTATATGGTAAAAAGTGTACCCAGGGCCTGTACGTTAAATGTCACTAGTGGACTGCAGCACCCATTGTACTATCTAGTAAAGTGACAAAGTGCAAATATGACTGCAGCCCTATCATTTGTAGACTCGTTGTTTCAGTTATAATGTTCAACCTCTCAAAGTAATTTCTTCTGACAGGCCTAAACCTTCCTTTTAAATATTACTATGTCACCCCTAAGTATGCTTTACTGCCCATAAGACAGGATGCATTACTGTCCATAAGTCAGGATGCATGGTATTTAAAAGTAGGGCAAGTAGAAAGTCAATGTTACACATGCCATTACAGTGAAAAAAACTCAAAATCTAATTTGACTGTAGCAAGTCTGTCTGTTCCATGGGAAAGCACTGGGATGCAATATTACATTTAGTAATGCTATGTCCTGCTAGGAAACACCTGCAAATGTACTTCCTTGACGCATCAGAATATTTATTAAATCCCAATTCACTGATGAATTCAGATTTTTAATAGCTATCACGCAAAAGGTAATTTTAGAAAGTTACCCTTCCCCTGCCTAAAGCCTCTAGAGGCCCATTTGCATGAGCTCCAACCCTCACCTGGCAGCTGAATAGCCCCACTGATGAGGTGTGAATATTGCTCCAGAGATGGACAAAGACCTCGGGTGTGGGGAGAAGTTGTTGTTTCTTTGACAGGATGGCCAGTTGGTTGTACCCAGGAGCTTGTCTAACTGATACCTGGCTAGGCCCTTCCTTTGTTACCCCAGTCAGGTACCAATTCCAGTGGGAGAGGATCTGCCCCTAGTAATGGTTTAGAGTGACCACAGAGGCCAGGACTGCTCAATACTCTGACCATACCTCTAGGTAGGCACACAGGCTCTGAACAAGGGTAGAAGGGCTTCCTCATCTTGGATTTTAACCTAACAAGTTAGTGGATTTATTACTTGTGGTGGACTTATATCCACCCAACCTTTTTTCAAGATAGCTGTTGCTATATTAATTGATTTGCCATTCACTGTTTTTCACATTAGAACACTTAGCAAGCATCTGTCAGAACAGCACACAAGAATCACTCAAAACCAGTTCCGAGGGTAGCTTTATCCCCCTGCATCTGGTACCAGACTGACTATGAGGACAAAGGCTGGGCTTTTCCAGGTGTAACCAATCATTTACTTGTGAAAAGGCAGACCTTTTTGGAGTTCTTCGTGTCAGGTGAAGAAAACACCTCCCCCTTCAAGGCTAATGTCCCAGAAAGCAGAAACCCCGATATAATAAAATAAGGGAATAAAAATTATCACAAAGATGATTTGGTGGAGAAAGTCTGTAAGGACATTGCAATTCGAAGAAGGATTCAGAAAAGGCTAAGGGGCCGATTCCGATCTCGGTCGGAGGCGCACCCAATACCATTCGGTCGGGAAAAAAGCCATGCGAAAGCCTGTTTCCCGACCGAACCGTACGCGGGTCCGGCCGAGCGAGTACGATGCGACTCGCCGACCGACTCGTCCGGGCGACCCGACCGCTCCGACCGACTCGTACCCGGACCGTACCGCTCCGACCGACTCGGTCGGACCCGATTCGCACCGCGCAATGGAGACGTTTTCCGGCCGGGTAAGTACGATGCGCACCTCGACCGCTCCGACCGACTCGCGCCGTCCGACTCGAACTCGCTGTCGGAGCCGTACTTTGGGGGTCCGTGTCGGACCCCCTGTACGCGTAGCCGCGCGAGTCGCACACAGGGGGACCCAAGGGTCCCCCTACCTGTGCGTGTACGCCGCGAGGCGCTTCGCGGCGTACTCGCTGTAGGGGGCGCCCTTGTCCGCCTCGCACCCATTGAGGCAATGGGAGCCCGCGTACGCGTTGTACGACCGGCTCCCATTGAGTTCAATGGGAGTCCGACCGACTCGTGTCCGATAACATACGGCCGCATCGTACTCGTTCGGTCGGACTGCACGGGTCCGATTCGGTCGGAAATCTCTCCGGGTCCGGCTCGGTCGGAGAAATTTCCGGCCCGAATCGGAATCGACCCCTAAATATTGTTTGAATATTGATGTCTGGTATTAGTCAAATAAAGTCACAGTAAAAATGACAGAAGTGTGTACCCACCTTGTCTTGTCCCTTTCTTTACTCACTCCAAACCCGCAGATATTTGTCCCTCCTGCACCATCTTAATTCCCAGTCTGGCATATATCTGATCTCAATGGATACTGTCATTTCTTAAGTTTTGTTCTCTGCCCTAAGGTACTCACTTTGAGAAGTCTGGATCCTGTCGGGGGCAGCTATTTGAGGAAGACCTGCTGCAAGTGTGCTATTTTTGGTGAATCTTCAGCCAAATCTAAGACCATGAACAGAGCACTGCTGGGTGTCTATATGATCACCTTAGCTAGACTGCTAAATAAAAGTGATGACATACATTTTTTTAAAAGATTGTACTTAACGATATGTCATGGCATCTCTTGCGACGTCTTGCTTTTCTATTCAAGGATAAATTGTCAGTGTGCTTCCTATTGCTAACAGGTCTGCAAACCCCCTAGAGCTGTGATGGTGATGTCTTCCTGTTGCCTTGACCGTATTGAATGCTCATGATAGTGTCACCATAGAAATTTACCTGAACACATCTGAGCAAGGTGGCTTGACAACCAGTCAGCATCTGGTGTTCCAAGTAGTGCATATAAACGCCTCTGATGGCATCCCTGCTGGTTAAATGTTGTGGTCTATGATTGTTTGATGGGCTAATCCTTCCCAGAATTCGTGTTAGTTTTTCAGACATGATAGTCTCTGCTTGTGACTTATCATGCTTAAAAAACTCTTCTTTGAAAGGTGTTGGAAGATAGGACAATGTCTGTGTGTTGAGAATGACACTCATGGCTCCCACCACCTCAGTGATATTGTACTAATAATTGGTCTATAGGCTTAAACTGAGCATCTGTGAACAGAACTTACACACTGTTAAAAGTGTTCTATGTGTGGGGGACTGGAGAATACTCTATTTTAATTTGTACTGCAGTGCAACAGCATGATATACACCTTGTGGATTTTCCACATTTTCTCTTCAGAATCTTACCATATATTTTGAGTAAATGTCACTCCATGTTTATTGAGAATGTGTTAGGATATATGTCTCTCTTGAAGTAGCATATTAACCGGCTTACTATAATAGCCCTTTCTGAAGCATCACCCCTGATTTTTGCCTGCCTTTTCTGAGCCTGTTTTAGTTTGCTTTCAGAACTATGTGCTCTTTTTCCCTGATTGCCAGAATTAAAGAGCTTGCACTCTCCCTTAAGCATGGTAAAATTGACCTAACCTGGATGGCACTTTTGATTTACTTGTACGTTCCTAGTATATGGATTTACATGTACCCAGGACCTATAAATTAAATTCTACAAGTGAGCCTATAGCACTCATTGTGCCAACCACTAAAATAGCTTGTAAAACATGTCTTAGGCCTGCTCCTGCAGCCTGTACTGCAGTCGTAAACTACCAGTTCGACTTGGCAAAATAAACCTTTTGCCAAGCTTAAATCTTGCTTTGTAATACTTATAAGTCACCCCTAAGGTAGGCACTTAAGGCTCAAAGGGCAAGGTATGGTATTTAAAAGTGTGACACATGTGTTTAAGATTTGTATATCCTGACAATGAAAAACTACTAAAGTATTTTCTCTGCTGCAAGGCTCTCTCTCCCAGAGACTAACAATGGGTGATCTCATTACACTTATTATGCGATCATTTTGTTTGGAGATCAGATAGAGGAATGCTGTTTCCTCTGAAATTAATTGTAAATTTAAATCCTGTTTATTGGCAAAGGCGGATTTTAAGTTACTATTCTAAAAATGTCACTTTTGAAAAGTTGCCATTTTTCTGCCCTAAACCAAATGAGCCTTGCGGTCTGTGTCCAGGGCACATGACTCAAAATGGCTCTCCTGTGGTTTATTGCGTATTATTTCCAGACATAGAGAAACAAATTAGGCCTAGTTGTGGGGAGAGAGGGCATTCCTGAGGAGTTGTGCCCTGCTCTGATTACTCTTCAAAGGACCCTGCCTGCAGCAGATACAAAGGAACCTGACACCAGGCCTGCCCTTGCCTTTGTCACCCTAGACAGTTTAGAGTCAAACCTAGGAGAAGGGGAACAACTGACCAGAACCATTCTTGGAGTATGCTAAGAAATTCCCCCACAAAAAGGCTGGCACCAGGTATAAAAGTGGCACATTCAGAACCTCTCATCAGAACACTCCTTAACCTGTGGAAGATTCAGAAGAAGCTCTGCCCTGCTGGTTGAAGAAGGAAGACTGGATCTGCTTGTCTTGAACGCAGGATCCCCAGAAGGGACTTCAAGGGTCAGATGGCTGACCTGTTTGAACTAGAGACCCAACCAACAGTTCCGGCCAGTTCCGAATGAACCTGACTGAGCCCTGATACTGGGCCTTTGCTGCAGTGAGATATGAACCTAAAGAGGTGCCCCTCAAGGCCTGGACCCTTGGCTGGTATCAGAGTGTACTCCTCCTGAAGAAAAGGTGAAGATACAAAAGTTTCCGCTCCTCATGGGTACAAGGTGACCTCTTTGCGCTGAGAATCGACTGCCTGTGACGTCCACCAATGCAAAGCTTTAGCGGGACTTGCTCTTTACACAGTCAGTGATCATTTGTGGCGGTCGCCAACGCAAAGCTCAAACGGCAACTGGCTCTTTGTGCTACAGCAGTGACGGTCCATGACTTCTGACCTGCTCCTTACACCGACAATTACCTCCTTGCAACCCCTGCCAACGCAAAAAGAAGCTCCTTGCAAGCACTTGAGAAGGTAGCTCTTCAGCAGGATGAACCTTATCCAGTGCGCTCCTTATCATGGTGGACCTCAACTTCCCACTTTTCCCAGGACCAGAGTGACCGGATAACTGTGGATGGCGCTTTTTTTCTGGCACCATTTTCACCAGAAGCGTTAAAGTCTAATATCTCTGCTTCTATTGATTGGATTTTTGTCATTTTGGTGCCTTTTTATTCAGTAAAATAGTCTTTAGTTTTCTACATGTGATCCTGTGGTGTATTTTCACTTCATTACTGTTTATGTGCTGCATGAATACTTTACACATTGATTCTAACTTAAGCCTGTCTTCTTTTGTGCCAAGCTACCAGAGGGTTGAACACATGTTTATTTAGTGAATGTTGTGGTTTACCCTGAGAAGGATTGTGTTTATTATTTGAGTGGGGCTTCCGTCCCTCTCAACTATTAACCACATTTCTGAGAGTATGTAGGTGGAAGAACAGATTAATGTATTGCAATGTAGTAAGATCATTAGACCGCACACACATAATAAACTACAGACATGTACAGTCTGTAACGTGGAGGAACAGTGACCCGAATTGATGCTTATCAGGCGTCCTTGTATTATTATACATTATTCGACAGCTTCTAAAAGGGCTAGATATGTGTGCATGTATTAAACCACTATTAATGATTAGACTTAAGTGGCAATTTCAAAAAGCATTGAAGACACACCCTCCACTGCCATGTTTTTCCACAGATGCACCTGTAATATAAAAATGCAGCCGGTTATTTCAACAAACGGTTTTGGATTGTACAAAGTACATTGTCTGTATAACTAGCTGTGGACATACTGGGCCTCATTCATGAAGCCCTACTGGCACTTTTGCGCCACCGGAACGCCACTTTTTTTACATTCCGGTGGCGCAATGTGCCACTGCATATTTATAAAACCACGTAAAGCCACTTTATGTGGCTTTTCATGGCCTTATAAATATGTGCCCCTTTCACCCAGAAAACTGTGTGAAAGGGGCGTTCATGGGTGTTGCTGTGGGTGTTTCCACGCAACACCTATGGAACCTGACATATCCTGACACATTCCCAGATTTACGAGAAATCGTAAACTTAGGGATGCGTCAGAACCTAACGCTACCCCAAGGGTAGCATTACGGAGGTACATTGAGGAGAAATTTTTAATTTCTCCTTGTGCTTTCCTTTTTCTGTAGCACACATAGAAAAAGGAAATCACCTGAATTGATTGATTTTGCACAGGAAGGTACCCCTTCCTGCACAAAATCAATCAGCCCAGCAATGCAGGCACCCTTGCACCATGGTGCAAGGGTGCCTGCGTTGGCGCACGGCAACCCAGTGTGCGGCGGCGCTGGGGAAAAGGACAGGAATGCGCTGTATCACATGGATACTGTGCATTCCTGCCCTTTTGTTTTGATGTAGGGCAGCACAGCAAGATGCCTAGCGGCGCTGCCCTACATCAAAACCTCATAAATGAGGCCCAATGTATTTTGTTCTGTACTCTTGGTAAATCTACTTCATTATTTATAAAAGTTGGTACTTGCAATTGCACACCCCTGTCGCTCGCTCACACTTTCTCTTTTGCTTGTTCTCTCGATCTCAGTATTTTCCAATCAAAGCTGCTGTGTGTAAATATAATTAATAATTTACAAACGTTTTATGACTCGGTTTGTCTTCATATCACCCTTTGATTTTTTTTGTTTGATCTGTTTATTAAGTTTTCACATTTGTAAGATACATATATCAATCACAAATATAATAATCGCAACCAATATACATTTAAAACATTCAAGTCAATTACAGCTGTCAATTGCAATATAGACATAACTCAACCAGGCTGGCCATGAAAATAATGTGTAATGAACAAAGCCCCCTACAGGGAGACTGTATCAACTCCATCCGCACCATATGCATATCAATGAGATACCGGAATCGCCAAGCATGTGCGGTACATAGGCACACCATACAAACATTGCTCCCAATGGCTACAGGCGGCTTGGCCGCTTTTATAGGGGCTGTTGATCAAACCACTCTATAGAAGAACAACAATAAACGAACTATAAACCAATAAAGAAAAAGAAGCGAAAAGATAAAAAAGGAAAAAGAAAAGAAGGGAGGGCAGGAGACGTATATTAATACCACAGACATTAGTAAGCCGCCACAAGAGCGCCCTTGGGCAGATCCCGATGTGCCCAATCGAGTCGTTGGATGCAGCACCATGAGTCAATATACAAGAAATTGCCGACCAATATTTCTGAGCGTGCCATGGCATAAGCATATTGCAATATGTGTGTGCCCCGTATTCACTTATCCACGGGGGTGTCCAAGGGGTCCTCCGGAGATACAGCCACCTGGAGCGCCGTCAAAAGTACACTCCAGGCAGACGAGATAGGGTATTTACGCAGCCCCAGCGTGTCCTCTTTTAATAGGAAAACAGCTTCAGCTTTAGCCCAGTTTAACATCGACTGTGTCCAAGCTTTAATTGTTGGGGTTTCTACAGCCTTCCAGCGCTGCGTGATGAGCCGCTTGGCCACCGCCAGCCCCAGATCTAGGAAGCACAAGGTTACCCTGTTCTTCTTGTCTCTGGGAAACATCCCCACAATACAAGCCTCCCACGTGTACGGTAGCGCCCTGTCAGTGCTTATATGTAGAAGCCGATTTACGTCTTGCCAGTATTCACGCAGTCGGGGAGACGACCAAAGCATATATAGGAGAACTGCATTCCCCACAGCACAGCGCGGGCAGCAAGCGTCTGTTCTATTAAAGTATCTATTAATCTTGTATGAGGTTAAATACGCCCTGTGAATTATATAGAATTGGATTAATTTGAAACTTGCGCTTCTGGGGATATTTTTAGGGCTCTCCAATAGTGTGTCCCACTCTTTAGGTGTGTACGGTCTTGCCAAGTCGGCCTCCCACTTATCACGCAATGGTGTGAGGTCAATGAAAGTGTGTTCACAAATCGCTTCTACAAACCATTAGGTGAGATGCCGCCCTGAGCCCATCACGTGTATGTATTGTATTAAGAGATGTGTCTGGAATTCTTGCGACATACTACCCCACTATCGCCCCAGCGTCGCCATCCAGGCGGCGTGACTCAAAAACTGCCCAGGCTGTACATTCTCCTCCTCAATCAAGGAGAGAAAGGGCCGCAATGCACCTCCTTCATAGAGGTCCCCTAGTGTATATATATCTGCATCCCGCCACTCTGCAAGGTCCACCATACGAACCCTGCCCCCCTCCCTCGGCATCCACAACAACGGAAGCGTAGGTGCATAGGGTGTGACATGTTTTGTGAGACGTAGGGCTCTGCGAAAACATTTCTGGGCTATCCGCACCAGTAAGGGGAGAAAAGTGTGTGGTCTGGTGCATGGATGAAAGCTATAGAGAATCTTATCCAGTGTATAACGAAGAGCACCTTCCACCATATCCGTGAGGTGCAACTCTGCTACCCATTCCGCAATAAATTGAATCTGGGACGCCAGATAATAGTGCTCGAAGTTGGGTAAGGCCAAACCTCCACGCGTGACTGGCAGGCACAATTTAACTAAAGCCACCCTACAGCGTGTATTGCACCATATGAGGTCTCTCACCATGCTCTCTAGCGGTCTGAGAAACGATGCTGGCAGATACAACGGGAGGTTAGCAAAATAATACAATAGTCTGGGCAGCATTACCTTTTTAATCAGCGACACCCGACCTGCGACCAAGAGATTGAGTGTCTTCTAAAAGTTCATCTGGGAGCGAAGAGCAGTAATTGTCCTAGTTAGTTTCCCATCAAGGAGGTCCCGATCATTGTGGTAAATCCGAATTCCCAAGTATCGGAACATGACCAGTTGCCAGGCAACTAGGGCACCAATCATAGCACCCTTTGATACTCTCTTTTTTATTTTATTAAAGAAGCATATATAAGAATAAAATCAGTTCTGTCACATTAATAAACAACCAAATTCACATGGCATAGAGAGCCCGGCAGAATAAGATAATTATACCGGTTGCACATTGCACTCCTGCTCAGGACGGAAACCGTTAATCCCACAGTTCTTCATGTCAAGTGTCAGGGCCAAAATAACTGTTCCCACAATTATTTATGTCTTTCAATTGTGTCCCCAAATCCAGTATCCTCTTAGCTCATTTGTAGTTTATCCAAAACATGCAGCAGAAGACGAGAAAGAAGACAGGGAACAAATAGTGAAAGGAAGACGCCGGAGTAGGTCGCATCTTGTTATAAGATATATGTACACCACCGGAAACTAAACAATGCCTTATGTCCCTGACTCATAGAAGTCCTAGAAAGCCCTACTCTCTGAGTCAACTACGCCACCTCGGGCTGGGGTGGCCAAGACTGCTGCATGCCAGGTGCCTGCGCCTGCACCTTCAGTGTTGCAGGGCGTGGGCCTTGCAGCAGCATCTCACAAGGCTGGCAACTTTGAGCTGCTTCACAAGTCTTCGCTTCACAATCAATGTGCAAAGCATCTGATGGGCCCCAGTGCGGACATAGGGCCAGATTTACGACCACTGGCATTAATGACTCGCAAATTGCGAAAAATTGTGAGTCGCAATTTGCGAGTCGCTAATGCAAATGTACAACAGTTTCGGAGAGACTGTTTGCGATTCCCAATTGGGTCCCAAATTGCATGCCTCATGAATATTGGGGTGATCCCCAAGGAGGGATCCACTAGGGAAGGGTACCATTAGAAAGGGGAGATTCTCCCCTTTCCAACGATACCCCTCCCATCTTTTTCGGTGCTCGGGGGGCTGAGATAGCTCCACAAGCACCGAAACTGAGAAACTGAAACTAAGTTTCAGTTTCGTTGCAATGACGATCGCGCGCCATGCGCGCGATCGTCATTGCAATGAAAATCAAAAATATGCCTGGGGAGGTTGGGGAAGCTCTTCCCCACCTCCCCAGGCAAAAAAAAAAGGGAAATCCCTCTATTGTCTGCAACAGAGGGATTTCCTGAGCATATGCTCATGACGGAATGGTTCCGTCATGAGCACACTAGAACTTGTGCTCATGACGGAACCATTCCATCATGAGCATAGAAGGGGTTAAACTTTGCTCTATTGTTTCTAAATTGGTGTGGGATTTTCCTTGTGTTGTATTTTCCCTGTTTGAAGTGCTGCATAGATACTTTACACATTGCCTCTAAGTTATGCCTGACTGCTCTGTGACAAGCTACCAAAGGGCTGAGCACAGGCTACTTTGGGGTGTGCTTGTGCCTTGTCCTGACAAGGACTGGGGCTGCTGCTTGAGTAGGGTTTCACCCCCTCACAACCAATAACTAAATTGCTCACATCAACCATTTGGGATCTGCTGCCTATATCCTGGAACACATGACTAGGTGTAGCTTGCAGTTGGTCTTTGTGTATTGCTCCCAGACAGTGTGACAAAGGGAAGAGAGGTGTTGGCAGGGTGGACCATTTCTGACTTGATGAGGGGAAGGAGCTGTCAACCTCCACATCTGGACATCACAAAGGGTCTGCCTGAGCACACTCATAGAGGGTATGACACTAGTATACTGTGACCCCAGACAATCTGGGGCCTGGGCAGGGAGGCAGGAAATTCCAAACACATAATGAGGTGGAAACCTCAGGAACCTTCTCCTACTTCGAAGTGGGCGCCAGGCATAAATATTAGACCCCCTGACAACTCTTCAGCACACATCTGCGCCTGTCGAAGACTCAGAATGACTGCTGTGCTGCTCAGCCAGAAGAACTGCTACTCTGTTACCCTACTGCCCTGCTGGGTGAGTGAAGGATTGGACCGGGCCTTGTTTCAATCAAGCCTTTCCAGGCCTCTAAGTGTCTCATACCACATGGTCTCACAGCTCATTATGGCTCATCAGGAATGATAACACGATTAAATTCACTGAATTGTTTGATTGGCTGAGTGGCCAGCTTCAAGCAGTCACAGAGGCGGGGGGCAGGTTTGTATTATTTCTTTAATGTGCCTGCTGCTGCCAGAGCAGACACCTGGCACGGCCTTGTCCATGCCTGATCCCTCAGTGCTGCTATGTGTTGTTGAGCATTTCAGGCACTCACATAGTGGCAGATGTCTAATAGCAGATGGGAAGAACTAGAGTTATGCCAATTGCACACTGCTGTGTGGTGATCATGTGGGTGGACTGTGAGCAGCATGGTTGGTTTCTCCTCTATCTGGCCGCCATCGACCCAGACTCTTGGACATACATCCAGGGCTGCCAAATATTAATGTTGTTGATTGAAAGTCATCAAGGTGTCCAGTTATGTGTGGATGAGTTGGGGGTACCTGTGGTCCTGTCCGGCAACAGCTGAGTCCATAGCATCAAAGCCAGCCGGCCTGCCCTTAGTCATCTGCCACTGGACTCCTCTGACTGATAGCACTGTTACTGAGACACTGTCACAGTGAGAGCTTCCTTGTCTGCGGGGCATAAAAGTAAATCAAGCCTATTGCCTTTATGAATTAGAGCCGTTTCAAAAGAGATTAAGGCCAAAAGAGTTCATTATGCTTATATATTCGCTCGCCATTGAGTCAGAGTTATTGTGCATTTGTTATTAAAATCGCACGGCAATATTGGTTTGGAAGTTTGAAGGTACAGCTGTCCTGTGATAACTAGGATAGTGCAATAATACAGCATTTCCCCAAAGGGCTCTAGACCAGAAGGCAGCTGAGGGAAAAGTCAGTCTCTATTTAGCAGGGACAAACTAGAAATTCCACGTTTCCCGGTACTCATCTGATTCCGACGTCTGCTCTAACATGTAGCTGATACTATTTTAAACATATCTACAACACTGCTATCACAGGTATGGCGTCTATTTTTGGTTACAATCTTATAGTCAGGGACACACAAAGAAATATGTGGGTCTGACTTCTTATTTAACCATGTTTCTGTTCAAAATTGCATGTCTGATTTCTGTGATTTTAGTGAATTTAACATTTTCCATTTATGAGCTGGGAGAGAACTAGTAGGATTATGGAAGCAAAGATGTGCCTTAAAAATTCTAGGTTCTTCAAAGTATTGAGTGGCACTTGTGTGTGCTTTAACACGCAGCGACCACTTGCTGAGCTTACAGAACATGGAAAGGTACTTGTTCCTAGAAGCTCCTAATTCTCGAATTCTCTAGATATAGTTGTGTCTGCTCTCTAGAAGGAAGATGTAGGAGTTGCTTAGCATGGATTAGACCTTTTCATGGCAGATCTATTCTTTAGTGTGTTTTTATTTACAAATTTCAGAATATGACCGCTGTTAGACCTGGCTTTTTCAGCGGGTTTATCCCCAGACGTTTTGCTTTTGGGCCTCCTGTTTTTGACCCTGTTTGTGTTGGTTTTATGACTCTGGGCACTTTACCACTGCTGACCAGTGCTAAAGTGCATATGCTCTCACTATAAATTGTGTTTATGGATTGGCGTTTGCATGATTGACTTATTTGATTTACTGCTAAGACCCTAGCACAGTGCACTATGTGTGCCCAGGGCCTGTAAGTCAAATGCTGCTAGTGGGCCTGCAGCACTGATTGTGCCATCCACACAAGCAACCTTGCAAAAGGTTCTCACACCTGCCACTGCAGTGCCTGCTCGCAGTTTCTATTGCCATCTCAAACTGGCAGGTGCAACCACTTGCAAGGCCCTAACCTTCCCTTTTCTCACATTTAAGACACCCCTAAGGTAGGCCCAAGGTACCTTTGTGGGCAGGGTGCAGTGTATGTGAAAGGTAGGACATGTCCTGATATGTGTGACATGTCCTGATAGAGAAATACAGTGTATTTCGTTTTCACTATTGAAAGGCTATCTGTCCCTTAGGATAGAATGGGTGTTTATTTATAACATCTTATAAGTATAACTTCCCATTGGGACAAGATGGAAAGTTTGAGTTTAGAATGCCTAAACTCAAAATATAAAAAGGCATCTTTTAGTAAAGATGATTTTTATATTGTGTGTTTGAAAATACCACTTTTAGAAAGTGGGTATTTTCTTGCTTAGCCATCCTGTGTGCCTATGTTGGTTTGTGAATGGACTATCTGGCTTTGGAGTGACAGGGGCTGGGGATGTGCATTCTCTCAGACATATCTGAAATGAACCTGAAGCACACCCTTGTTTAATTTGCTCAATCCTTTTCAATCCTTTTTTTTCATGTTTGGCGTGCATGCACTCGTGTATGCTCCGTCCCGGTAGCACATTACTGAAATCATCCAAAAATTGTGACTCGCGCCTTGCGAGTCACAAACGAGTTGCACAGCCTTGTGTACAATTCGTAATCCAATTGATGCACATAATCAGCAGTCTTTCAATATTTCAATCCTTTTTATTTCAATGTTTGACAGTACTTGACCGTCACGTCAAGGGTACGAGATTTCAGAATTTCTGGCATTTTAATTGCATAGGAATTGCCCATCCGGGCCTATTCACAAGCATGTAGAAAAACTCTATTACTCCAAGCCATCACATAAAATTCACCCAATGCATTTCGGTCTTCTGTGACCTTCGTCAGGGGTATCTATAATATTTAAAAATATGCATCAACTAAACATAATTCACATGCAGCAGTGATGTATAACTAACGATTCTTTCCTGAACCCCAAATAAATAAACCGTGCTTCTACAATACATGACATGAATGAAAACTATCCCCTTACTTTATACTCCTCAACGAAGCCCCCATGCCTTCCCATAATCCACGGAAAGACTGCTGATTATGTGCATCAATTGGATTACGAATTGTACACAAGGCAGTGCAACTCGTTTGTGACTCGCAAGGCGCGAGTCACAATTTTTGGATGCATTCTCTCAGACAGCCACTGGGGGGGGGGTGGTTGATGTGTGTCCTGCCTTTCCTGAATGAGTCAGGGCTGGGCTGAATAGACCTGGGCTGCGTTTAGAGTAGGGGTAGGAGATTTCCTTGCACCCGAATGGGCCTGGTCTGCCTTTCACAATGCTGTCTCCATCTCCTGCCGGGAAGCTAGACCAGAGAGGATAGAACTGGTTTTGACTGAGCACAGAACCTCTATGCCACAAGTGAACAAAGAGAAACTCAGTATAAATATTGGGCCACAGGACTTTAGATCATTTCTGGAATTCAAGAGGAACCTTTGCCAAGGAGAAGAGCTGGAGAAACTAAAGGAGAAGTACTGCCACTTTGCTGTGTGCTGTCTGGGGATGGCCTGCAGTGGCTGTTTCTGCCAAGGAAAGGACAATGACTTTGCTGTGTGGTGTGTCCCTTGCTTGAGTAAGAACTCCAAGGGCTTGAAGTAGAGCTTGCCTCCTAGTTTAAAGTCTCAGGGACACAAAGACTTCACCACCAGCTCCCCTGAACTTCCTTGTCGGGAGTTCTGACCTGCGATGAGGTTGTGCCTCTGGAGGTTGTTCCTGCTTTTGGAGCTGGAAAAGAGATGCAACTACAAGAAGCACAATGCATCCGCGCCTGTTTCCGACGCATTGCCGCCGCGCGGGAACAATTTCCACGCATCTCCATCGTGCCGCTGTAGAAACCAATACAGCGGCTACCTATGGCTGGAGGTATCGCCGCACCCGAATCGCGTGCACCGATCCACGAAGTCCGAGATCACAGCACCGATTCCAACACAGGCCCTGCTGTGCAGCAGAAAGAACCAACGCATCGTGGGACCAGGGCTGGAGAGGCCAAAGCAGCACCGTTGCCGCTGCTGCATCGAGAACCGCCGCATTCCCGATCCCCACGCATCGCACCGGGGTGCCAAATCTACAAGGACACCGGGGCCTCAGTAAGAAACCAACGCATCACCTCCCCTTCAGTAAGGAACCGACGCATCACCTCCCCTGCGTGGCAGTAAGGAACCGACGCATCACCTCCCCTGGAGTAAGGAACCAACTCATCACCTTCCCTGGGTGTAAGGAAACGATGCATCACCTTACCCGCGGCTGTTTTTGATTTTGACGCATCCAAGGTACTTTGTGTTGAAAGTGTTGCATCTATAGTTTGCTATGGACAGAACAGTTTTTACCTTCTAAGAATCACATTTTTATTATTATATGTTGGATTTTTGTAGTTTTGGACTTGTTTGGTTTAGATAAAGATTACTTATTTTTCTAAACTGGTGTGGTGTCCATTTGTAGTGTTTTCACTGTATTACTGTATGTGTGCACAAATGCTTTACACACTGCCTCTGAGATAAGCCTGTCTACTTGTGCCATGGCAAAATAGCAGCAGCTCTGCCCTCATAACACAGCTAGCAGCAGCAAGGAACACAGTAACAAGCTACACAGAAGTGAGACTCAAAACAGCCCATAGTGCTGCACTCAGGGAGCACCTTCCATAGCCAAGAGCAGTCCTGCCGGGCATGTGCCTAACACAGTTTGCAGCTCAGTGGCCCCATTTAAAAGATGCTCTCCAATGACTCAGCCTGTGTTGAGACAGATGGACATGTAACCCTGCCCTGAGTGCCTAAACTGGGGTGGCATGGTGAGCCAAAGAACAATGGATTTAACCCAGATCTCTTGACTGGGGTTGAATGTTTGATTTGCTCTGCATTCCGTCCATTATCTGTGTGTCTTTTGCTTTCTCACCTTAAGCGCGCCGGGTATTCCCAGACATGGGTCCCGGGCTCACTGTGCGACTGGATTCAAGCTAGCCTTGCTGATGAAGGGTGATGCCCCTAAACCGATCCAAGGATGCTTGTTTCCGGTCCAGCGAGTACCTGGCTTGGCAGTTCGGGCTGGACTGTTCCCATGAGGCCCAGGGTCAAGACTGATTTGCATATAGCTGGGTCTAAACTGGGGTGGCGTGGTGAGAAAAAGAACGATGGATTTAACCCAGTTCTCTTGACTGTGGGTGAATGCTTGATTTGCTCTGCATTCCGTCCATCATCTGTGTGTCTTTTGCTTTCTCGCCCTAGGTGGGCCGGGTATGCCCAGACATGGGTCCCAGGCTCACTGTGCCACTGGATTCAAGCTAGCCTGGCTGATGAGGGGTGATGCCCCAAAACCGGTCCCAGGATGCTTGCTTCCGGTCGAGCGAGGACCTGCCTTGGCAGTTTGGGCTGGACTGTTCCCATCAGGCACAGGGTAAAGACTGATTTGCATATGGCTGGGTCTAAACTGGGGTGGCATGGTGAGCAAAAGAACAATGGATTTAACCCAGATTTCTTGACTGTGGGTGAATGTTTGATTTGCTCTGCATTCTGTCCATCATCTGTGTGTCTTTTGCTTTCACACCCCAGGTGCTCCGGGTATGCCCAGACGTGGGTCCCGGGCTCACTGTGCCACTGGATTCAAGCTAGCCTGGCTGATGAGGGGTGATGCCCCGAAACCGGTCCCAGGATGCTTGTTTCCAGTCGAGCGAGGACCAGGCTTGGCAGTTTGGGCTGGACTGTTCCCATGAGGGACAGGGTCAAGACTGATTTGCCTATGGCTGGGTCAAAACTGGGGTGGCATGGTGAGCAAAAGAACGATGGATTTAACCCAGATTTCTTGACTGTGGGTGAATGTTTGATTTGCTCTGCATTCCGTCCATCATCTGTGTGTTTTTTGCTGTCTCGCCCTAAGTGCGCCGGGTATGCCCAGACATGGGTCCCGGGCTCACTGTGCCACTGGATTCAAGCTAGCCTGGCTGATGAGGGGTGATGCCCCAAAACCGGTCCCAGGATGCTTGTTTCCGGTCGAGCGAGGACATGGCTTGGCAGTTTGGGCTGGACTGTTCCCATGAAGCACAGGGTCAAGACTGATTTGCATATGGCTGGGCCTAAACTGGGATGGCATGGTGAGCAAAGGAACAATGGATTTAACCCAGATCTCTTGACTGGGGGTGAATGTTTGATTTTCTCTGCATTCCGTCCATCATCTGTGTGTCTTTTGCTAACTGCAATGATGTCTGAATCTCTGATGTTGATTTTTTTGTTGACATGGGCGAACACGGATCATTCATGTGCACCATAACAGACGCCTCTCTCACGGATTGTGGTCTTTTTGGACCGGGATGGGCACCTAAAGCTCCAGGCTACCAGGAGTTATGCAGCGCAAGCACAGTGGAGGCAGCTTAGTGTGTAGTGATCAGTAGGAGTGAACGGGCCTTTTTACCTGTGTCACTAGAGTGAGGCCTACAGGCTCGCTTGTTTAAAGTTCCTCTGCTGTGCTAAACTCACGCTTGGCCTACATCTGATTGGTGCGTAGTGCTGCGCACAGTGTGTGTGGTATATACATGTGGTGGGGTATGTGTGCCTGCGAATGGTACAATACATGAAAGATGTAGTGCTGTGCAGTGTGTGTATTTTATATGCATGTGCTGGATGTATGTGTGCCTGTGAATACATGAAAGATGGTTCAATACATGAAAGATTCTGGGTTTAATTTTTGGAGACCCAGGGCTAACTGGAATAACATTAGGAGGTAGAAGAATCCCTCCAGACAGATTTGTGGATTGCTGCATTCCTGTGAACTGGGTTGGACACACTGGAGGAAGGGAGAGCCAGGCTCTTCAGTGCACTTCAAAAGGTGCTCTTTCATTCAGAGAAAGGTCACTAGGAAGGGGCCTATGCACATTGCGGGAAGTAGATGAGGCTGGTAAGGGAATCATTAAGAGTAGGGCTGAGACCTGGGGTAACCTTTTGATACACATATCACTGCAGCAGACTTGCAGGTGTGAACTTCTAGTCACTCCCATGGCCTGTGTTGTGGATCCATTAGATTAGAGTCGCTCCTGCTGTGACAGGGTGCTTTCAAGGCAGAGGAGAGGGTACTTTATAAGGAAGCAGACCCCCCAACATAAACTTCAAAGACTCAGACTCTAAATCGCAATTGGTGTCTGGAAATGGACGACAAGACAGGCAGCTCGAGGCCCTCAAATTTGTCACCTGTAAAACAACCAGTCCAGTTGTGCGAGAAGGAAAAGCTCTGCAAGACTTCTGCCTGTGATCAGGACAGGACGCCCTGGCCTGACGGTCTCCCAGCCAGGTGAGATGACATCACCCAGGGAATCTAAGATCAGCTGCCCCTTTAGCTTGGAGTACCAGTTCCTGCCTGTCTGCTTGCCAAGACTAGTATGCTCTGTGAGGGAGAGCATGGAGGGAGCGAGGTCCAGTCGGAGATCTCGGTGATTGGATCTCTGAAGCGAGATGTGAGGAGAATGGCTTTTGCACCAATCAGATTATAGCCAATGTGCTGAAGGAAGTTGACGACCCAGTATGCCAGGAGGAGCCACAGTGAGGATTATTGCTGTGCCAATTGGGCCATAGCCCTATGTGGAGTGAAGTTGCCAAGCTCATATGCCAGGTGTGGCTGCTGTGATGATTTCTGCCATGCCAATCAGGTCATAGCGCATGTGCAGAGTGAAGTTGGTGACCCCGTATCCCAGGTGGGGCCACCCAGAACAATACTGCTGTGCTGATTGGGTCGTTCACCGTGTGCGGAGTGAGTATGGTGACCCTGGATGCCTCGTAGGGCCACAGCGAACAGGCAAGGACCATTTTCGAGAGTAAGAGGCCAATTTGGTGACCTGTGCAGTTCCAAGCCCTGACTGAGGACCAGGAGCGTTGAATCTCCCCCCCCCTCTTTTCTCCCACCTATGGGGATGATCCAAGGAAACTCACCAGCATTGAGGACCTCCATGCCGGTGACTCCGCAGGACTGTGTGTGAGGAACTGGAGGATAACCGAACACTGTCACTGCAGTGCGCTACGTGATAGGAACTCTCCAGAGACAGCTGCTGCAGTTTCAGCTCCTGTAAAGGGGGCATGCTTGGAGACTGGTGTTCGGGCCATACTGCCCCAGGGGAGCTTGCCTGCCATAGAACCCTTTGGCTGTGGAACACTTTTGACATAATAAGAGTCAGAGTGGGACTCCTGAGGCTCAGACTACTAGTGCGGCTTAACCTGATTGTTGCCTACAGTGAATGGGGAATAACCACTACTGCTATCGAGAGGGGATTGGGACTCTGGAACCCGTCTGTTAAAACACTAGACCCCTGACCTCAAAGGACTGTGTGTATTGTTTGTGAATGACATATTTTACTTTGTGTTCATATATAAATTCTCCTTTTTTCATAAAAACAAATATTTGACTGGACAATCATTTATTACTGCTACTGAACATATATTGAGTTGTGAGCCTTTGTTCACCCCACTGGGTCTACCTCCCGCCGAGAAGCCTTGGACTGCTTGACACACGGTCCCAATGAGAGTCAAGTGCTGAAGGGGTACTTGTCCTGGTTGGATTCATAGCAGGTTGGGCCACAGGACATCAGGAGTAAAAGTCCTCTGCCTCCACTGTTGGGCCTGTAGCACCTGTTTGCCCCGTGGCCCTGTGAACGGGGCTCCTACAGAATGACAGTCACTTCTTGATTCAGGTGAGTCCAATAGAACACTGTCAACTGAGTGCAATGGGAGAAATATCAGCGTGTGGGGGCAGGGGCAAAGACGTGGCTGAAAAAGGACAAAATATTCTTGTTCTGTCACTATTTTCATTGGTCTTTCACATTTAGGTAAGTGCATGTAAACTAATGCTTCACACATCTTTAAATAAAAGATAAATGCAAGTAAAGTAATCAATGGGAACTGCACTCTTACATTATGAACCCTCACAGATTAATGCTATCACTGCAGGTGTGTGTGTGCATGTCTGCATGCATGCATGAGTACTTGTATGTGTGTGTGCGTCACCAGAGACAGAGTTGAATCATGGTTGGTGTGAGGGAATTATCTCTTTCCCTGGACCTCATTGCATGGGTGTACATGTAATAAAGTGTCTCGCATTTGGTTGTTGAATGTCACTCATAAATACACTAAAACCATAGAAATGTCACAAATATCCAATCTGCAACCTTGCAGCTATGCCTCATAGTAGTAATCCTGCTCTGCCCTTTGAGCCCCCTGACTCTGAGCTAACTTCTCCTCAGTCAACCTATTGTACTATCACTCAGCCCCCTGCACTAGTCTCACTCTCTCCTCAGTCCTCCTTCTGTGTCCTCATAGAGTTAATCCTGCTCTCAGCGGTGGCTCCTCCGCAATGGCGGAGGAGCATTGCCCCACTGGCTCAGACCCAGCAGCTGAAAAAGAAAACAATATTTTACTACTGTTTTATTTTTCAGCTGCTGGCTGAGCCAGCGTCTGCAAGCAGCGGCAGGGCTGAGGCATGGGAGGGGGAGGAGGAGTGGTACGTGCACTTTTAAGTGCGCATGTCAGTTTGGCCGGCCGTCTCAGGCTGGCCAAACTGACATGCGCACTTAGGTTTCTCCAACCCAGCTGTATTCCACAGCCAGGATGGTGGAACAGCCCAGACTCCCTGTACCTGAGCAAGCGTTATTCCAGCCCACTCAGGCCAATCCCCACGGTGCTCTCATGCTTCAGAGCAGCGCAGGGATTAGATGGGGAGTCTGTGATGCTGTCCCTCGTGATGCTGTCCCAGCGCGAGGCAGCCGGCAGCATCAGGTAAGTCATATTTTTATAACATTTATTTTTACCCCCCTCCCTGCTGAGCGCCTCCCCACCCCTGCGTGCTCCCTCTGACCCTTCCACCCACCTCACCACTCCTTATCTGTGTCGGCCGCCATCGCCTGCTCTGCCCTTATAGGCCCCTGAATCTGAGCTTGCTTCACGTCAGCCACCCAGCACTGCCCTCAGAGATCCCCTTTCCCTGTCTTGCAGTTCCGCTCTTCCGTCACCCTGCTCTGCCCTCACAGAGTTAACCCTTCTCTGCCCTCACAAATCCCTTTGCCCTGTCTCACAGTCAACCTGCAGTACCCGAAAGAGTTGCCCTGCCCTCTGTGGCACAGCACTGTCGTCACACATCCCCTTGCCTCTCTTCTACCACTCAACCCTTTCCTGTCTGTCCGACTTTCATACATCGTCTGCCACTGAGGCAAATAACTGCAGGCCTAGCAAGAGGATGCTTGTTGCAGCTGATTCCAAATAAATAATTTCTCGTCATTTGGGGGCTGGCCAGTTCAATTTGTAAGTGACCCATATATCCCTGAGAGATCTGTGTATGAGTAGAAAGGAAGGAAGGATTGAAGAATGGTCTTTTCAGGAAAAAATTGCACAATATATGAGAAAAAGTCTAACACGGAGGAAGGAAGTATATTTGGACTAGTGGCTGAGGTGATCACTTTGGAACGTTGGATTTCCACTCCTGAAATGATGTGATTCTGGGCAAATCGCGTAATCTCCGTGTGCTTAAAATCGTGACATCCATGTGCAATAAAATGTAATTGGAATATGAAATCTCCCCCTTTCAGCTACATCGTCTTGTTAAGCTTCTCCTAAACTTATATTCCCCACAATGAATTTACAGTACCCCATTGTTTTCATGCTATACTAATACCAGTACATATATATCAAGATCAAGAAAGAATGCACCATTAAAGTGTTCACAGTTCACCTGTTATGACTACAAAACAGCACATGTCGGAATGGAAAATGTGTCGTGAAAAATTCCTTTCATGCAGTTAGCACTACATCAGTTAAATGTGTGAAAAGTGCTAGACTTTCAAAAATACCATGTGATCATCCTGTTTGCTCACTTAAAATGTTTTATCTTAATAAGGTTATCAATAAAGGTATACAAGCAGTCATCAATCAATCAATCAATCAATCAATCAATCAGTTTGCTAAAGCGTGACTACTCACCCGTGAGGGTCTCAAGGCGCTGGGGGGTGCAGGTTCCAGTCCATCAAGGAGGGGGTCTGTCGAAGAGCCAGGTTTTGAGGTTTCTTGTGAAGATGGGGAGCGATGTTATCTGTCTGAGGTGGAGCGGATGGGCGTTCCAGGCTCTGGCCACGAGGAAGGAGAAGGAGCTGCCTCCCGATCTGGTCTTTCTGGTGTAGGGGACCACGGCGTAGGAGAGCTGGGCTGATCGTAGGGTCCTTTGGGGTGCGTGGAATTTGAGTAGGCTGTTCAGGTATGCTGGTCCGGTGTCGTGGAGTGCCTTGTGTGCGTGGGTGAGCATCTTGAAGGTGATTCTAGCCTCGATGGGGAGCCAGAGGAGTGTGCGCAGGTGCTGGGAGATGTGTCAGTGTCTTGGCAGGTTTACCAGTCTTGCGGCGGTGTTCTGGATATTTTGTAGCATCAAGTGCCTCCATTCCCCTCTTCTGTCACCCATTCCTTTCCCAATGCCCTCTCACACTTTCTCTGCTAGCACAGTCTCCCCACCCCACAACCCCCTCACAGTCACCTGCACCTCTAATTAGACTCCAGACTCCTCCTCTTCTTTATTGGATGTCTTCAGCTGTTGCGCCCCCCTTCAAATATTTCCCTGTGACGTGTACCCCGCCTTGTAAACCCCTCTGCACCAGGAAGACATTGCACAAATAAAAATCTGTTTATGTGCTCCCACGTGAATCTGGAATGACAGTGTACCTTCAAATACTGCAGAACATTATTTTGTTCTGTCTATATCTTGTCATCACTTCATTCTTGAAGTGCCAGAGTGCAGGTCAATTGTTTCTTTCACAGCGTGGGCTGGGTGCAATGAGGGAGGGGAAATTTCAGAGAGATAACTTGCCTCCTAGAGGGATGGTAGTGCCTTCCCTTGTAGTTTTTGAAGATGCCACTCCCTATCTTTTGCATTAAGATGGTTCATTTCTTAGATGGAGTAATACCCACCCAGAGTAACATTTCAGAGTGTAATTTTCTTTTGCATTCTGCACCACCACATCCAGCAACTCAATTTTATATTTAAAATATATGCCTACCTCCAGCATTTCCATGATGTATATCAAAATCTATGACACATGTCCTACCCTTACAGCGAAAGAAACAGACATTGGTTGATAGCAACTTGTAATAAGTGAATGGAACCAGGACCAGTTGGATTTCCATGTAGGTTTATTGTAGATATTGTAGCTCAGGAGTCACAACATGGAGTAGTACAGGGTTAGGTGTAGAGTAGGTCTTCTCTACAGGGCGAGCCCCACCAGGAGCAGCTTCCTTGCTGCTCAGCCCATCCTCTCAACTGACACACCACACACAGTCATACCAGCATTCTATTACCTCACCACACATACCAACATTCCAAGAACATCCACACTGGCTGAGCAGCAAGGCAGAGAAGCAGGAAAGGTGCAATACACTAAATACCAGTATACTACACACCTTCCCCTTTAATGAACAACAACAAAAGAATTATGTAAGCAGTAAGCATAGTAAAAGCATAAATAAACATAGGAGTAAAACATTGCATTAATTAACAAAAATGACATAACACACCTCTACCCCTTTTACGGATTAAATGAAGAAAAGTAGAAAATGCAATACGCTAAACAATAATTGCAATAAAAGAAAGATCTAGCAACAAAGGTCTGAAAAAGAAACAGAATAGATCAAGGGATTCACAAAAATAAGAAAGAGAATGTGAGAAAAGAGATCTCCCACCGTATGCTCAGGAAAACTAAACAAACCACAGAAGAAAACAGGAACTTGACATCTAAGTCACCAGCAGGACACACCAGTTGGCCAGACTAGTATGGAAGTGATAAACAGAGAACGTCAACCAATGATAAATTAGTGCAAGAAAGAGAGAGACAAGAAAAAGTACCCCTCAACGAGAGCCACTGAGAAAGACTCTCATACTCACACAACCAGGAAAAAGGTTGGTCGCGATCCAACACATGATCCCTGGAGGATGGAAACTAGAGAGGAGAAAAAGAGGTGAAAACTACACCCTGTTGGATTTTAAAAATAAATCCAACATGACAGAAAATAAGTGAAAAACACATTCTGTCAGTAAAACATAACCGTAGATTCTACACATAGTAAATTTGAAAATCCAGTACCGTAAAGTAATATCAGAAGTAGAATACAACAGGTGATATTTCCACGCACAAGTGAATATCACATATAGCCAGTAGGCTATCAAAATGTATACCTTGAAGTGACATATCCACGCACAAGTGGAATCCTATATAACCAGTAGGCTATTATAATGTATACTAAAATCAACTTACAAAGAAAGAATCATGTAAAACCCATAGGTGACAAATCCACGTACCGGTGGGAGGTCACATAGCCAAAAAGGCTAATTTAACATATACCTTGTAAAACAATATAGGTGACAAATCCACTTACCGGTGGAAGGTCACATAGTCGTAAAGACTATTTCAATATAAACTTTATATTAATCCACACACAATAAATATGCACAGGCGAAGTCTCTAAAGAAAATCTCACTCTAAAATTCCTGCCAAAAACAGTGAAAAATTCGACCTCCAAATATTTGTGAAGGTGCAATTGCAAACATTTACATTTCTAAAATAGAAATGAGAACAACAAGATGTGCATCATTCAGAAATAAAAGCACCAAACATATGATAACAATGTGGATTACAGGAAAGGAAACTGAAAATACATAAATTCCCCATGAAGAGAAATGCATTTTTTTTAAATAAATAACTTATATACTGAATAACATGCCCAGTATATGGTGCTCTAGGCCCAGTAAAAAGAACATAAGTAGCTCATGCAATATTAATGATAAACCACTTCCTAAAGCATTTTTAAATATAACACTTCCTTTGCTTCGCTGCACAGATGATTTTAAAATCACTTGACTTATGCCCCAGTTCTCGAATGTTCCTCCAATATTGCCGTTTTATGATGTGAACAACCTTCGTTCACCTCGTTTGTTGGAAAACGATAAAATGAACCTCCAAAGTCTGATGTAATCCGGGAACATAAAAATAAACTTCCAACAAGGACAAATGTTAGTCGGACTCCAAATAAAGTTGCAGCAAGTCAAATTCCAAAGCAAACTCACCGCAAAATCTTGAAGTAGCAATCTTGACACTTGAAAACACCGGAATGATGATGACCAGAAGTTCCTCGAAGTCTCAAAATGGCGGCACGTTTTTGATGCCGAACCAAGTGGCTCAAGGCACGTTTGTGCAGCAGGGCGTCTAGAAACAGGCCCAGCACGAAGAGACAGGACGAAGGAAGGCTGCATTGTGACATCACATGACACGAAAGCAGGTATTTTTTTATTTTTTTGCGTTTTTATATAGCGCGGACTTTACCCGAAGGTGTCAGAGCGCTTCACAATAGGAACAGTAACATTACATGAGGAGAAGGTTACAAGTGAGCATAATACAAAAGCAAGCGTTACATTACATGAGGAAAAAGAGACAATTGTGCAAATAACAAACAAACCAGATACAAAAAGAGGTATACGTTCCAAGAGGAAAAAGTGACAGGTGTGCATGATACATGAGATACAAAATACAAATAGAGGTATAATACTGCAATAAGTGGCAGTCACTCATAACACACTGGGAAGGCACTTCTATAGGCGTGGAGTACAGAATTTCCTATAGTGGAAGAACTTCCTTGAGGGAGTAGATAGGGCATGAATTAAACAGGGGACTTGAAATGGAGGGAACACACACATAAAATCCAACACAGCACGCAAGGGTGAGGAATGTACAGGAAAAAGTACAAATTTACAATGAAGAGCGAACTTCCTAGAGGGGCCTGAGAATGAAAGTATTAGTTCTGAAAGTGTCTTTGGAAGAGAAGAGATTTGAGGTCAGCTTTGAAGATCCGGGTAGAGGAGGTGGCACGGAGCAATGGGGGAAGCGAGTTCCAGATTCTCACCGCATTGCCTGAGAAGGATTGAGCCATCAATCTTTCCCTTTTGAAGACGGGGGGCTCAAGCAGAAGCTTTTCCACATTGCGAGAAGGGCGAGAGCCACCGGACAATTTCAATTTATTCGCCAGGTAACGAGGGGAGGACGTGTGTAAGGCTTTGTGTGTGATGCAGGCAGATTTGTAAATAGATCTTGCCTCGATCGGAAGCCATCGAAGAGAGGATAGGATAGGAGTGACGTGGTTGCTTCGTTTAGACCCTGAAATGAAGCGAGCTGCTGAATGGAGGATGGATTTGAGAGGGGAGAGGTGGGATTTGGGTAGGCCCGTCAGAAGAGAATTGCAATAATCCAGTCTTGAGAGAACCAGAGATTGTACCAAGGTTTTTAAGTCTTTCTCTGGGAAGAACCGACGGATTCCCCATAGAAGGCGCAACTGGTAACGTGCGTTCTTAGCAATAGAGTTGATGTGGGAAATTAGGTTGAGTCTTTTGTCAAGAATGACACCTAGGGATTTAGCGCTGTCGACAATGATGGGTTTGTTATTGAGTAGGTTCAGCTGATCCATCCAAGATTGAACAGGAGGAGGTGAGAGAGAGGTAGAGAGGAGGAGGAATTCAGTTTTGGCGGGATTCAGAATGAGTTGGTGAGCTAACATCCATTTGTGAATAGAGTTGAGAGTAGAGTTGAGTAGGGAGAGATCGTGTGCGGAAGACACCTTAAGGTAGATTTGAGTGTCATCCGCATAAAGATGGTAATGGATCCCAGATTTGCTTAGGAGGTTCCCTAAAGGTTCCAGGTAGAGATTAAACAAGGTGGGTGCCAGGATAGAACCTTGAGGGACGCCTTGACCTACGGCCAATGGAGATGAAAGACTGGTAGGTTCGCGTGCCTGGAAACACGCGCTGTTTAATTTCAAAACTCAGGCAGCAGTTAAACTGGCAATGGGCAAATCAAAGGCAAAATCGGTAAAAAACTCGAATTATCCAATCAACCTCAAAGTATCAATGTCGCCCTCACTGAGATAGATTAGGTACACTTACTCCTTACAGCACACTAATACAGCTCCTCCTCGCAGCCCACAAATACATGTCCTGCGCCGTGATCAAATGTCGCATGGAATTAATTAACGATAACTGTCAAGAACTGCAAATGTGCTCGGAAACGTTTTCCTTAAATAGAATGAAAATGCAGGCAAATAAAAATCCCACTGACCTCCAGTAGATGGCAGCAAATATCCCTTCACTCCCGTCGGTAAAGACCATAAGATTACACTGTCGATTATTTTTTTTTTTAAATGGAATTTACACTTCAGCTGGGGTCTTGGGCCTCTCAAATAGCCCCCTGACCTGTCAAAGCTTGGATCTCATTCACGTTCTCTGGTTCTTGGTCTCTCAGGAAGTAACCAAGAGAGAGCGAACGATGTTGTAGACACAAGCAGACAGCTGGTCAGGTTGGCAAGAGGATTTGCAGGCAGGAACTGGCAGACGGCAGTTGAGGGAGATATTAAGGTCTGCAGGAAAGACCTGTAGTGGGCGACCTGTGACGCAGTAGATGGCAGACAGTAGGGCAGGATGCAGGAACAGGTACACTTCAGATGTGGGTGACCTGTGTCACATGGAATGGTAGACAGCAGGTCTGCAGGCATGAAACTGGCACATTTCAGTTTTGTGCAGGCAGGAACTGATACCCTACAGTTGCGTGTGACCGGTGCCACAGGAAATGGCAGATAGCAGGACAGCATGTAGAAACAGCAGGTAGAAACTGGCACATTACAGTTGTGGGCGACCGACGGGAGGTCACTGGTGGGGCTCACCGGGTGCCAGTATGCCTTTTAAATGCGTAGCTGTAGTTGTAGGAAACTCATACCTTGGAGTTGCTTCCTGCTTTTAAAAATTTCTGTAGACCATCAGGTGGCAAGGCAGGTTTTTTCCAATCGTCGCCAAATGTAATAAGTGAATAGAACCAGGACCAGTTGGATTTCCATGTAGGTTTATTGTAGATATTGTAGATCAGGAGTCACAACATGGAGTAGTACAGGGTTAGGTGTAGAGTAGGTCTTCTCTACAAAGCGAGCCCCACCAGGAGCAGCTTCCTTGCTGCTCAGCCCATCCTCTCAACTGACACTCCACACACAGTCATACCAGCATTCTATTACCTCACCACACATACCAACATTCCAAGAACATCCACACTGGCTGAGCAGCAAGGCAGAGAAGCAGGAAAGGTGCAATACACTAAATACCAGTATACTACACACCTTCCCCCTTTAATGAACAACAACAAAAGAATTATGTAAGCAGTAAGCATAGTAAAAGCATAAATAAACATAGGAGTAAAACATTGCATTAATTAACAAAAATGACATAACACACCTGTACCCCTTTTACGGATTAAATGAAGAAAAGTAGAAAATGCAATACGCTAAACAATAATTGCAATAAAAGAAAGATCTAGCAACAAAGGTCTGAAAAAGAAACAGGATAGATCAAGGGATTCACAAAAATAAGAAAGAGAATGTGAGAAAAGAGATCTCCCACCGTATGCTCAGGAAAACTAAACAAACCACAGAAGAAAACAGGAACTTGACATCTAAGTCACCAGCAGGACACACCAGTTGGCCAGACTAGTATGGAAGTGATAAACAGAGAACGTCAACCAATGATAAATTAGTGCAAGAAAGAGAGAGACAAGAAAAAGTACCCCTCAACGAGAGCCACTGAGAAAGACTCTCATACTCACACAACCAGGGAAAAGGTTGGTCGCGATCCAACACATGATCCCTGGAGGATGGAAACTAGAGAGGAGAAAAAGAGGTGAAAACTACACCCTGTTGGATTTTAAAAATAAATCCAACATGACAGAAAATAAGTGAAAAACACATTCTGTCAGTAAAACATAACCGTAGATTCTACACATAGTAAATTTGAAAATCCAGTACCGTAAAGTAATATCAGAAGTAGAATACAACAGGTGATATTTCCACGCACAAGTGAATATCACATATAGCCAGTAGGCTATCAAAATGTATACCTTGAAGTGACATATCCACGCACAAGTGGAATCCTATATAACCAGTAGGCTACTATAATGTATACTAAAATCAACTTACAAAGAAAGAATCATGTAAAACCCATAGGTGACAAATCCACGTACCGGTGGGAGGTCACATAGCCAAAAAGGCTAATTTAACATATACCTTGTAAAACAATATAGGTGACAAATCCACTTACCGGTGGAAGGTCACATAGTCGTAAAGACTATTTCAATATAAACTTTATATTAATCCACACACAATAAATATGCACAGGCGAAGTCTCTAAAGAAAATCTCACTCTAAAATTCCTGCCAAAAACAGTGAAAAATTCGACCTCCAAATATTTGTGAAGGTGCAATTGCAAACATTTACACTTCTAAAATAGAAATGAGAACAACAAGATGTGCATCATTCAGAAATAAAAGCACCAAATATATGATAACAATGTGGATTACAGGAAATTAAACTGAAAATACATAAATTCCCCATGAAGAGAAATGCATTTTTTTTTTAAAATAAATAACTTATATACTGAATAACATGCCCAGTATATGGTGCTCTAGGCACAGTAAAAAGAACATAAGTAGCTCATGCAATATTGAATGATAAACCACTTCCTAAAGCATTTGTAAATATAACACTTCCTTTGCTTCGCTGCACAGATGATTTTAAAATCACTTGACTTATGCCCCAGTTCTCGAATGTTCCTCCAATATTGCCGTTTTATGATGTGAACAACCTTCGTTCACCTCGTTTGTTGGAAAACGATAAAATGAACCTCCAAAGTCTGATGTAATCCGGGAACATAAAAATAAACTTCCAACAAGGACAAATGTTAGTCGGACTCCAAATAAAGTTGCAGCAAGTCAAATTCCAAAGCAAACTCACCGCAAAATCTTGAAGTAGCAATCTTGACACTTGAAAACACTGGAATGATGATGACCAGAAGTTCCTCGAAGTCTCAAAATGGCGGCACGTTTTTGATGCCGAACCAAGTGGCTCAAGGCACGTTTGTGCAGCAGGGCGTCTAGAAACAGGCCCAGCACGAAGAGACAGGACGAAGGAAGGCTGCATTGTGACATCACATGACACGAAAGCAGGTATTTTTGTTTTGTTTTGCGTTTTTATGCGTTTTTATATAGCGCAGACTTTACCCGAAGGTGTCAGAGCGCTTCACAATAGGAACAGTAACATTACATGAGGAGAAGGTTACAAGTGAGCATAATACAAAAGCAAGCGTTACATTACATGAGGAAAAAGTGTCAATTGTGCAAATAACAAACAAACCAGATACAAAAAGAGGTATACGTTCCAAGAGGAAAAAGTGACAGGTGTGCATGATACATGAGATACAAAATACAAATAGAGGTATAATACTGCAATAAGTGGCAGTCACTCATAACACACTGGGAAGGCACTTCTATAGGCGTGGAGTACAGAATTTCCTATAGTGGAAGAACTTCCTTGAGGGAGTAGGTAGGGCATGAATTAAACAGGGGACTTGAAATGGAGGGAACACACACATAAAATCCAACACGGCACGCAAGGGTGAGGAATGTACAGGAAAAAGTACAAATTTACAATGAAGAGCGAACTTCCTAGAGGGGCCTGAGAATGAAAGTATTAGTTCTGAAAGTGTCTTTGGAAGAGAAGAGATTTGAGGTCAGATTTGAAGATCCGGGTAGAGGAGGTGGCACGGAGCAATGGGGGAAGCGAGTTCCAGATTCTCACCGCATTGCCTGAGAAGGATTGAGCCATCAATCTTTCCCTTTTGAAGACGGGGGGCTCAAGCAGAAGCTTTTCCACATTGCGAGAAGGGCGAGAGCCACCGGACAATTTCAATTTATTCGCCAGGTAACGAGGGGAGGACGTGTGTAAGGCTTTGTGTGTGATGCAGGCAGATTTGTAAATAGATCTTGCCTCGATCGGAAGCCATCGAAGAGAGGATAGGATAGGAGTGACGTGGTTGCTTCGTTTAGACCCTGAAATGAAGCGAGCTGCTGAATGGAGGATGGATTTGAGAGGGGAGAGGTGGGATTTGGGTAGGCCCGACAGAAGAGAATTGCAATAATCCAGTCTTGGGAGAACCAGAGATTGTACCAAGGTTTTTAAGTCTTTCTCTGGGAAGAACCGACGGATCCCCCATAGAAGGCGCAACTGGTAACGTGCGTTCTTAGCAATAGAGTTGATGTGGAGATTAGGTTGAGTCTTTTGTCAAGAATGACACCTAGGGATTTAGCGCTGTCGACAATGATGGGTTTGTTGTTGAGTAGGTTCAGCTGATCCATCCAAGATTGAACAGGAGGAGGTGAGAGAGAGGTAGAGAGGAGGAGGAATTCAGTTTTGGCGGGATTCAGAATGAGTTGGTGAGCTAACATCCAGTTGTGAATAGAGTTGAGAGTAGAGTTGAGTAGGGAGAGATCGTGTGCGGAAGACACCTTAAGGTAGATTTGAGTGTCATCCGCATAAAGATGGTAATGGATCCCAGATTTGCTTAGGAGGTTCCCTAAAGGTTCCAGGTAGAGATTAAACAAGGTGGGTGCCAGGATAGAACCTTGAGGGACGCCTTGACCTACGGCCAATGGAGATGAAAGACTGGTAGGTTCGCGTGCCTGGAAACACGCGCTGTTTAATTTCAAAACTCAGGCAGCAGTTAAACTGGCAATGGGCAAATCAAAGGCAAAATCGGTAAAAAACTCGAATTATCCAATCAACCTCAAAGTATCAATGTCGCCCTCACTGAGATAGATTAGGTACACTTACTCCTTACAGCACACTAATACAGCTCCTCCTCGCAGCCCACAAATACAGGTCCTGCGCCGTGATCAAATGTCGCATGGAATTAATTAACGATAACTGTCAAGAACTGCAAATGTGCTCTGAAACGTTTTCCTTAAATAGAATGAAAATGCAGGCAAATAAAAATCCCACTTTCTTCCATAGATGGCAGCAAATATCCCTTCACTCCCGCCGGTAAAGACCATAAGATTACACTGTCGATTAATTTTTTTTTTAAATGGAATTTACACTTCAGCTGGGCTCTTGGGCCTCTCAAATAGCCCCCTGACCTGTCAAAGCTTGGATCTCATTCACGTTCTCTGGTTCTTGGTCTCTCAGGAAGTAACCAAGAGAGAGCGAACGATGTTGTAGACACAGGCAGACAGCTGGTCAGGTTGGCAAGAGGATTTGCAGGCAGGAACTGGCAGACGGCAGTTGAGGGAGATATTAAGGTCTGCAGGAAAGACCTGTAGTGGGCGACCTGTGACGCAGTAGATGGCAGACAGTAGGGCAGGATGCAGGAACAGGTACACTTCAGATGTGGGTGACCTGTGTCACATGGAATGGTAGACAGCAGGTCTGCAGGCAGGAAACTGGCACATTTCAGTTTTGTGCAGGCAGGAACTGATACCCTACAGTTGCGTGTGACCGGTGCCACAGGAAATGGCAGATAGCAGGACAGCATGTAGAAACAGCAGGTAGAAACTGGCACATTACAGTTGTGGGCGACCGATGGGAGGTCACTGGTGGGGCTCACCGGGTGCCAGTATGCCTTTTAAATGCGTAGCTGTAGTTGTAGGAAACTCATACCTTGGAGTTGCTTCCTGCTTTTAAAAATTTCTGTAGACCATCAGGTGGCAAAGCAGGTTTTTTCCAATCGTCGCCAAATGTAATAAGTGAATAGAACCAGGACCAGTTGGATTTCCATGTAGGGTTATTGTAGATATTGTAGATCAGGAGTCACAACATGGAGTAGTACAGGGTTAGGTGTAGAGTAGGTCTTCTCTACAGAGCGAGCCCCACCAGGAGCAGCTTCCTTGCTGCTCAGCCCATCCTCTCAACTGACACTGCACACACAGTCATACCAGCATTCTATTACCTCACCACACATACCAACATTCCAAGAACATCCACACTGGCTGAGCAGCAAGGCAGAGAAGCAGGAAAGGTGCAATACACTAAATACCAGTATACTACACACCTTCCCCTTTAATGAACAACAACAAAAGAATTATGTAAGCAGTAAGCATAGTAAAAGCATAAATAAACATAGGAGTAAAACATTGCATTAATTAACAAAAATGACATAACACACCTCTACCCCTTTTTACGGATTAAATGAAGAAAAGTAGAAAATGCAATACGCTAAACAATAATTGCAATAAAAGAAAGATCTAGCAACAAAGGTCTGAAAAAGAAACAGGATAGATCAAGGGATTCACAAAAATAAGAAAGAGAATGTGAGAAAAAGAGATCTCCCACCGTATGCTCAGGAAAACTAAACAAACCACAGAAGAAAACAGGAACTTGACATCTAAGTCACCTGCAGGACACACCAGTTGGCCAGACTAGTATGGAAGTGATAAACAGAGAACGTCAACCAATGATAAATTAGTGCAAGAAAGAGAGAGACAAGAAAAAGTACCCCTCAACGAGAGCCACTGAGAAAGACTCTCATACTCACACAACCAGGAAAAAGGTTGGTCGCGATCCAACACATGATCCCTGGAGGATGGAAACTAGAGAGGAGAAAAAGAGGTGAAAACTACACCCTGTTGGATTTTAAAAATAAATCCAACATGACAGAAAATAAGTGAAAAACACATTCTGTCAGTAAAACATAACCGTAGATTCTACACATAGTAAATTTGAAAATCCAGTACCGTAAAGTAATATCAGAAGTAGAATACAACAGGTGATATTTCCACGCACAAGTGAATATCACATATAGACAGAAGGCTATCAAAATGTATACCTTGAAGTGACATATCCACGCACAAGTGGAATCCTATATAACCAGTAGGCTACTATAATGTATACTAAAATCAACTTACAAAGAAAGAATCATGTAAAACCCATAGGTGACAAATCCACGTACCGGTGGGAGGTCACATAGCCAAAAAGGCTAATTTAACATATACCTTGTAAAACAATATAGGTGACAAATCCACTTACCGGTGGAAGGTCACATATTCGTAAAGACTATTTCAATATAAACTTTATATTAATCCACACACAATAAATATGCACAGGCGAAGTCTCTAAAGAAAATCTCACTCTAAAATTCCTGCCAAAAACAGTGAAAATTTCGACCTCCAAATATATGTGAAGGTGCAATTGCAAACATTTACATTTCTAAAATAGAAATGAGAACAACAAGATGTGCATCATTCAGAAATAAAAGCACCAAATATATGATAACAATGTGGATTACAGGAAATTAAACTGAAAATACATAAATTCCCCATGAAGAGAAATGCATTTTTTTAAAATAAATAACTTATATACTGAATAAAATGCCCAGTATATGGTGCTCTAAGCACAGTAAAAAGAACATAAGTAGCTCATGCAATATTGAATGATAAACCACTTCCTAAAGCATTTTTAAATATAACACTTCCTTTGCTTCGCTGCACAGATGATTTTAAAATCACTTGACTTATGCCCCAGTTCTCGAATGTTCCTCCAATATTGCCGTTTTATGATGTGAACAACCTTCGTTCACCTCGTTTGTTGGAAAACGATAAAATGAACCTCCAAAGTCTGATGTAATCCGGGAACATAAAAATAAACTTCCAACAAGGACAAATGTTAGTCGGACTCCAAATAAAGTTGCAGCAAGTCAAATTCCAAAGCAAACTCACCGCAAAATCTTGAAGTAGCAATCTTGACACTTGAAAACACCGGAATGATGATGACCAGAAGTTCCTCGAAGTCTCAAAATGGCGGCACGTTTTTGATGCCGAACCAAGTGGCTCAAGGCACGTTTGTGCAGCAGGGCGTCTAGAAACAGGCCCAGCACGAAGAGACAGGACGAAGGAAGGCTGCATTGTGACATCACATGACACGAAAGCAGGTATTTTTTTGTTTTGTTTTGCGCTTTTATGCGTTTTATATAGCGCGGACTTTACCCGAAGGTGTCAGAGCGCTTCACAATAGGAACAGTAGCATTACATGAGGAGAAGGTTACAAGTGAGCATAATACAAAAGCAAGCGTTACATTACATGAGGAAAAAGTGACAATTGTGCAAATAACAAACAAACCAGATACAAAAAGAAGTATACGTTCCAAGAGGAAAAAGTGACAGGTGTGCATGATACATGAGATACAAAATACAAATAGAGGTATAATACTGCAATAAGTGGCAGTCACTCATAACACACTGGGAAGGCACTTCTATAGGCGTGGAGTACAGAATTTCCTATAGTGGAAGAACTTCCTTGAGGGAGTAGATAGGGCATGAATTAAACAGGGGACTTGAAATGGAGGGAACACACACATAAAATCCAACACGGCACGCAAGGGTGAGGAATGTACAGGAAAAAGTACAAATTTACAATGAAGAGCGAACTTCCTAGAGGGGCCTGAGAATGAAAGTATTAGTTCTGAAAGTGTCTTTGGAAGAGAAGAGATTTGAGGTCAGCTTTGAAGATCCGGGTAGAGGAGGTGGCACGGAGCAATGGGGGAAGCGAGTTCCAGATTCTCACCGCATTGCCTGAGAAGGATTGAGCCATCAATCTTTCCCTTTTGAAGACGGGGGCTCAAGCAGAAGCTTTTCCACATTGCGAGAAGGGCGAGAGCCACCGGACAATTTCAATTTATTCGCCAGGTAACGAGGGGAGGACGTGTGTAAGGCTTTGTGTGTGATGCAGGCAGATTTGTAAATAGATCTTGCCTCGATCGGAAGCCATCGAAGAGAGGATAGGATAGGAGTGACGTGGTTGCTTCGTTTAGACCCTGAAATGAAGCGAGCTGCTGAATGGAGGATGGATTTGAGAGGGGAGAGGTGGGATTTGGGTAGGCCCGTCAGAAGAGAATTGCAATAATCCAGTCTTGAGAGAACCAGAGATTGTACCAAGGTTTTTAAGACTTTCTCTGGGAAGAACCGACGGTTCCCCCATAGAAGGCGCAACTGGTAACGTGCGTTCTTAGCAATAGAGTTGATGTGGGAGATTAGGTTGAGTCTTTTGTCAAGAATGACACCTAGGGATTTAGCGCTGTCGACAATGATGGGTTTGTTGTTGAGTAGGTTCAGCTGATCCATCCAAGATTGAACAGGAGGAGGTGAGAGAGAGGTAGAGAGGAGGAGGAATTCAGTTTTGGCGGGATTTAGAATGAGTTGGTGAGCTAACATCCAGTTGTGAATAGAGTTGAGAGTAGAGTTGAGTAGGGAGAAATCGTGTGCGGAAGACACCTTAAGGTAGATTTGAGTGTCGTCCGCATAAAGATGGTAATGGATCCCAGATTTGCTTAGGAGGTTCCCTAAAGGTTCCAGGTAGAGATTAAACAAGGTGGGTGCCAGGATAGAACCTTGAGGGACGCCTTGACCTACGGCCAATGGAGATGAAAGACTGGTAGGTTCGCGTGCCTGGAAACACGCGCTGTTTAATTTCAAAACTCAGGCAGCAGTTAAACTGGCAATGGGCAAATCAAAGGCAAAATCGGTAAAAACTCGAATTATCCAATCAACCTCAAAGTATCAATGTCGCCCTCACTGAGATAGATTAGGTACACTTACTCCTTACAGCACACTAATACAGCTCCTCCTCGCAGCCCACAAATACAGGTCCTGCGCCGTGATCAAATGTTGCATGGAATTAATTAACGATAACTGTCAAGAACTGCAAATGTGCTCGGAAACGTTTTCCTTAAATAGAATAAAAATGCAGGCAAATAAAAATCCCACTGACCTCCAGTAGATGGCAGCAAATATCCCTTCACTCCCGCCGGTAAAGACCATAAGATTACACTGTCGATTAATTTTTTTTTTTAAATGGAATTTACATTTCAGCTGGGCTCTTGGGCCTCTCAAATAGCCCCCTGACCTGTCAAAGCTTGGATCTCATTCACGTTCTCTGGTTCTTGGTCTCTCAGGAAGTAACCAAGAGAGAGCGAACGATGTTGTAGACACAGGCAGACAGCTGGTCAGGTTGGCAAGAGGATTTGCAGGCAGGAACTGGCAGACGGCAGTTGAGGGAGATATTAAGGTCTGCAGGAAAGACCTGTAGTGGGCGACCTGTGACGCAGTAGATGGCAGACAGTAGGGCAGGATGCAGGAACAGGTACACTTCAGATGTGGGTGACCTGTGTCACATGGAATGGTAGACAGCAGGTCTGCAGGCAGGAAACTGGCACATTACAGTTTTGTGCAGGCAGGAACTGATACCCTACAGTTGCGTGTGACCGGTGCCACAGGAAATGGCAGATAGCAGGACAGCATGTAGAAACAGCAGGTAGAAACTGGCACATTACAGTTGTGGGCGACCGATGGGAGGTCACTGGTGGGGCTCACCGGGTGCCAGTATGCCTTTTAAATGCGTAGCTGTAGTTGTAGGAAACTCATACCTTGGAGTTGCTTCCTGCTTTTAAAAATTTCTGTAGACCATCAGGTGGCAAGGCAGGTTTTTTCCAATCGTCGCCAAATGTAATAAGTGAATAGAACCAGGACCAGTTGGATTTCAATGTAGGTTTATTGTAGATATTGTAGATCAGGAGTCACAACATGGAGTAGTACAGGGTTAGGTGTAGAGTAGGTCTTCTCTACAGAGCGAGCCCCACCAGGAGCAGCTTCCTTGCTGCTCAACCCATCCTCTCAACTGACACTCCACACACAGTCATACCAGCATTCTATTACCTCACCACACATACCAACATTCCAAGAACATCCACACTGGCTGAGCAGCAAGGCAGAGAAGCAGGAAAGGTGCAATACACTAAATACCAGTATACTACACACCTTCCCCCTTTAATGAACAACAACAAAAGAATTATGTAAGCAGTAAGCATAGTAAAAGCAAAAAATAAACATAGGAGTAAAACATTGCATTAATTAACAAAAATGACATAACACACCTCTACCCCTTTTTACGGATTAAATGGAGAAAAGTAGAAAATGCAATACGCTAAACAATAATTGCAATAAAAGAAAGATCTAGCAACATAGGTCTGAAAAAGAAACAGGATAGATCAAGGGATTCACAAAAATAAGAAAGAGAATGTGAGAAAAAGAGATCTCCCACCGTATGCTCAGGAAAACTAAACAAACCACAGAAGAAAACAGGAACTTGACATCTAAGTCACCAGCAGGACACACCAGTTGGCCAGACTAGTATGGAAGTGATAAACAGAGAACGTCAACCAATGATAAATTAGTGCAAGAAAGAGAGAGACAAGAAAAAGTACCCCTCAACGAGAGCCACTGAGAAAGACTCTCATACTCACACAACCAGGAAAAAGGTTGGTCGCGATCCAACACATGATCCCTGGAGGATGGAAACTAGAGAGGAGAAAAAGAGGTGAAAACTACACCCTGTTGGATTTTAAAAATAAATCCAACATGACAGAAAATAAGTGAAAAACACATTCTGTCAGTAAAACATAACGGTAGATTCTACACATAGTAAATTTGAAAATCGAGTACCGTAAAGTAATAACAGAAGTAGAATACAACAGGTGATATTTCCACGCACAAGTGAATATCACATATAGCCAGTAGGCTATCAAAATGTATACCTTGAAGTGACATATCCACGCACAAGTGGAATCCTATATAACCAGTAGGCTATTATAATGTATACTAAAATCAACTTACAAAGAAAGAATCATGTAAAACCCATAGGTGACAAATCCACGTACCGGTGGGAGGTCACATAGCCAAAAAGGCTAATTTAACATATACCTTGTAAAACAATATAGGTGACAAATCCACTTACCGGTGGAAGGTCACATATTCGTAAAGACTATTTCAATATAAACTTTATATTAATCCACACACAATAAATATGCACAGGCGAAGTCTCTAAAGAAAATCTCACTCTAAAATTCCTGCCAAAAACAGTGAAAATTTCGACCTCCAAATATATGTGAAGGTGCAATTGCAAACATTTACATTTCTAAAATAGAAATGAGAACAACAAGATGTGCATCATTCAGAAATAAAAGCACCAAATATATGATAACAATGTGGATTACAGGAAATTAAACTGAAAATACATAAATTCCCCATGAAGAGAAATGCATTATTTTTTTAAATAAATAACTTATATACTGAATAACATGCCCAGTATATGGTGCTCTAAGCACAGTAAAAAGAACATAAGTAGCTCATGCAATATTGAATGATAAACCACTTCCTAAATCATTTTTAAATATAACACTTCCTTTGCTTCGCTGCACAGATGATTTTAAAATCACTTGACTTATGCCCCAGTTCTCGAATGTTCCTCCAATATTGCCGTTTTATGTTGTGAACAACCTTCGTTCACCTCCTTTGTTGGAAAACGATAAAATGAACCTCCAAAGTCTGATGTAATCTGGGAACATAAAAATAAACTTCCAACAAGGACAAATGTTAGTCGGACTCCAAATAAAGTTGCAGCAAGTCAAATTCCAAAGCAAACTCACCGCAAAATCTTGAAGTAGCAATCTTGACACTTGAAAACACCGGAATGATGATGACCAGAAGTTCCTCGAAGTCTCAAAATGGCGGCACGTTTTTGATGCCGAACCAAGTGGCTCAAGGCACGTTTGTGCAGCAGGGCGTCTAGAAACAGGCCCAGCACGAAGAGACAGGACGAAGGAAGGCTGCATTGTGACATCACATGACACGAAAGCAGGTTTTTTTCTTTTTTTTTTTTGCGTTTTTATGCGTTGTTATATAGCGCGGACTTTACCCGAAGGTGTCAGAGCGCTTCACAATAGGAACAGTAACATTACATGAGGAGAAGGTTACAAGTGAGCATAATACAAAAGCAAGCGTTACATTACATGAGGAAAAAGTGACAATTGTGCAAATAACAAACAAACCAGATACAAAAAGAGGTATACGTTCCAAGAGGAAAAAGTGACAGGTGTGCATGATACATGAGATACAAAATACAAATAGAGGTATAATACTGCAATAAGTGGCATTCACTCATAACACACTGGGAAGGCACTTCTATAGGCGTGGAGTACAGAATTTCCTATAGTGGAAGAATATATATGATAACAATGTGGATTACAGGAAATTAAACTGAAAATACATAAATTCCCCATGAAGAGAAATGCATTTTTTTTTTAAATAAATAACTTATATACTGAATAACATGCCCAGTATATGGTGCTCTAGGCACAGTAAAAAGAACATAAGTAGCTCATGCAATATTGAATGATAAACCACTTCCTAAAGCATTTGTAAATATAACACTTCCTTTGCTTCGCTGCACAGATGATTTTAAAATCACTTGACTTATGCCCCAGTTCTCGAATGTTCCTCCAATATTGCCGTTTTATGATGTGAACAACCTTCGTTCACCTCGTTTGTTGGAAAACGATAAAATGAACCTCCAAAGTCTGATGTAATCCGGGAACATAAAAATAAACTTCCAACAAGGACAAATGTTAGTCGGACTCCAAATAAAGTTGCAGCAAGTCAAATTCCAAAGCAAACTCACCGCAAAATCTTGAAGTAGCAATCTTGACACTTGAAAACACTGGAATGATGATGACCAGAAGTTCCTCGAAGTCTCAAAATGGCGGCACGTTTTTGATGCCGAACCAAGTGGCTCAAGGCACGTTTGTGCAGCAGGGCGTCTAGAAACAGGCCCAGCACGAAGAGACAGGACGAAGGAAGGCTGCATTGTGACATCACATGACACGAAAGCAGGTATTTTTTTTTGTTTTGTTTTGCGTTTTTATGCGTTTTTATATAGCGCGGACTTTACCCGAAGGTGTTAGAGCGCTTCACAATAGGAACAGTAACATTACATGAGGAGAAGGTTACAAGTGAGCATAATACAAAAGCAAGCGTTACATTACATGAGGAAAAAGTGTCAATTGTGCAAATAACAAACAAACCAGATACAAAAAGAGGTATACGTTCCAAGAGGAAAAAGTGACAGGTGTGCATGATACATGAGATACAAAATACAAATAGAGGTATAATACTGCAATAAGTGGCAGTCACTCATAACACACTGGGAAGGCACTTCTATAGGCGTGGAGTACAGAATTTCCTATAGTGGAAGAACTTCCTTGAGGGAGTAGGTAGGGCATGAATTAAACAGGGGACTTGAAATGGAGGGAACACACACATAAAATCCAACACGGCACGCAAGGGTGAGGAATGTACAGGAAAAAGTACAAATTTACAATGAAGAGCGAACTTCCTAGAGGGGCCTGAGAATGAAAGTATTAGTTCTGAAAGTGTCTTTGGAAGAGAAGAGATTTGAGGTCAGATTTGAAGATCCGGGTAGAGGAGGTGGCACGGAGCAATGGGGGAAGCGAGTTCCAGATTCTCACCGCATTGCCTGAGAAGGATTGAGCCATCAATCTTTCCCTTTTGAAGACGGGGGCTCAAGCAGAAGCTTTTCCACATTGCGAGAAGGGCGAGAGCCACCGGACAATTTCAATTTATTCGCCAGGTAACGAGGGGAGGACGTGTGTAAGGCTTTGTGTGTGATGCAGGCAGATTTGTAAATAGATCTTGCCTCGATCGGAAGCCATCGAAGAGAGGATAGGATAGGAGTGACGTGGTTGCTTCGTTTAGACCCTGAAATGAAGCGAGCTGCTGAATGGAGGATGGATTTGAGAGGGGAGAGGTGGGATTTGGGTAGGCCCGTCAGAAGAGAATTGCAATAATCCAGTCTTGGGAGAACCAGAGATTGTACCAAGGTTTTTAAGTCTTTCTCTGGGAAGAACCGACGGATCCCCCATAGAAGGCGCAACTGGTAACGTGCGTTCTTAGCAATAGAGTTGATGTGGAGATTAGGTTGAGTCTTTTGTCAAGAATGACACCTAGGGATTTAGCGCTGTCGACAATGATGGGTTTGTTGTTGAGTAGGTTCAGCTGATCCATCCAAGATTGAACAGGAGGAGGTGAGAGAGAGGTAGAGAGGAGGAGGAATTCAGTTTTGGCGGGATTCAGAATGAGTTGGTGAGCTAACATCCAGTTGTGAATAGAGTTGAGAGTAGAGTTGAGTAGGGAGAGATCGTGTGCGGAAGACACCTTAAGGTAGATTTGAGTGTCATCCGCATAAAGATGGTAATGGATCCCAGATTTGCTTAGGAGGTTCCCTAAAGGTTCCAGGTAGAGATTAAACAAGGTGGGTGCCAGGATAGAACCTTGAGGGACGCCTTGACCTACGGCCAATGGAGATGAAAGACTGGTAGGTTCGCGTGCCTGGAAACACGCGCAGTTTAATTTCAAAACTCAGGCAGCAGTTAAACTGGCAATGGGCAAATCAAAGGCAAAATCGGTAAAAAACTCGAATTATCCAATCAACCTCAAAGTGTCAATGTCGCCCTCACTGAGATAGATTAGGTACACTTACTCCTTACAGCACACTAATACAGCTCCTCCTCGCAGCCCACAAATACAGGTCCTGCGCCGTGATCAAATGTCGCATGGAATTAATTAACGATAACTGTCAAGAACTGCAAATGTGCTCGGAAACGTTTTCCTTAAATAGAATGAAAATGCAGGCAAATAAAAATCCCACTTTCTTCCATAGATGGCAGCAAATATCCCTTCACTCCCGCCGGTAAAGACCATAAGATTACACTGTCGATTAATTTTTTTTTTAAATGGAATTTACACTTCAGCTGGGCTCTTGGGCCTCTCAAATAGCCCCCGGACCTGTCAAAGCTTGGATCTCATTCACGTTCTCTGGTTCTTGGTCTCTCGGGAAGTAACCAAGAGAGAGCGAACGATGTTGTAGACACAGGCAGACAGCTGGTCAGGTTGGCAAGAGGATTTGCAGGCAGGAACTGGCAGACGGCAGTTGAGGGAGATATTAAGGTCTGCAGGAAAGACCTGTAGTGGGCGACCTGTGACGCAGTAGATGGCAGACAGTAGGGCAGGAAGCAGGAACAGGTACACTTCAGATGTGGGAGACCTGTGTCACATGGAATGGTAGACAGCAGGTCTGCAGGCAGGAAACTGGCACATTTCAATTTTGTGCAGGCAGGAACTGATACCCTACAGTTGCGTGTGACCGGTGCCACAGGAAATGGCAGATAGCAGGACAGCATGTAGAAACAGCAGGTAGAAACTGGCACATTACAGTTGTGGGCGACCGATGGGAGGTCACTGGTGGGGCTCACCGGGTGCCAGTATGCCTTTTAAATGCGTAGCTGTAGTTGTAGGAAACTCATACCTTGGAGTTGCTTCCTGCTTTTAAAAATTTCTGTAGACCATCAGGTGGCAAAGCAGGTTTTTTCCAATCGTCGCCAAATGTAATAAGTGAATAGAACCAGGACCAGTTGGATTTCCATGTAGGGTTATTGTAGATATTGTAGATCAGGAGTCACAACATGGAGTAGTACAGGGTTAGGTGTAGAGTAGGTCTTCTCTACAGAGCGAGCCCCACCAGGAGCAGCTTCCTTGCTGCTCAGCCCATCCTCTCAACCGACACTGCACACACAGTCATACCAGCATTCTATTACCTCACCACACATACCAACATTCCAAGAACATCCACACTGGCTGAGCAGCAAGGCAGAGAAGCAGAAAAGGTGCAATACACTAAATACCAGTATACTACACACCTTCCCCCTTTAATGAACAACAACAAAAGAATTATGTAAGCAGTAAGCATAGTAAAAGCATAAATAAACATAGGAGTAAAACATTGCATTAATTAACAAAAATGACATAACACACCTCTACCCCTTTTTACGGATTAAATGAAGAAAAGTAGAAAATGCAATACGCTAAACAATAATTGCAATAAAAGAAAGATCTAGCAACAAAGGTCTGAAAAAGAAACAGGATAGATCAAGGGATTCACAAAAATAAGAAAGAGAATGTGAGAAAAAGAGATCTCCCACCGTATGCTCAGGAAAACTAAACAAACCACAGAAGAAAACAGGAACTTGACATCTAAGTCACCTGCAGGACACACCAGTTGGCCAGACTAGTATGGAAGTGATAAACAGAGAACGTCAACCAATGATAAATTAGTGCAAGAAAGAGAGAGACAAGAAAAAGTACCCCTCAACGAGAGCCACTGAGAAAGACTCTCATACTCACACAACCAGGAAAAAGGTTGGTCGCGATCCAACACATGATCCCTGGAGGATGGAAACTAGAGAGGAGAAAAAGAGGTGAAAACTACACCCTGTTGGATTTTAAAAATAAATCCAACATGACAGAAAAATAAGTGAAAAACACATTCTGTCAGTAAAACATAACCGTAGATTCTACACATAGTAAATTTGAAAATCCAGTACCGTAAAGTAATATCAGAAGTAGAATACAACAGGTGATATTTCCACGCACAAGTGAATATCACATATAGACAGAAGGCTATCAAAATGTATACCTTGAAGTGACATATCCACGCACAAGTGGAATCCTATATAACCAGTAGGCTACTATAATGTATACTAAAATCAACTTACAAAGAAAGAATCATGTAAAACCCATAGGTGACAAATCCACGTACCGGTGGGAGGTCACATAGCCAAAAAGGCTAATTTAACATATACCTTGTAAAACAATATAGGTGACAAATCCACTTACCGGTGGAAGGTCACATAGTCGTAAAGACTATTTCAATATAAACTTTATATTAATCCACACACAATAAATATGCACAGGCGAAGTCTCTAAAGAAAATCTCACTCTAAAATTCCTGCCAAAAACAGTGAAAATTTCGACCTCCAAATATATGTGAAGGTGCAATTGCAAACATTTACATTTCTAAAATAGAAATGAGAACAACAAGATGTGCATCATTCAGAAATAAAAGCACCAAATATATGATAACAATGTGGATTACAGGAAATTAAACTGAAAATACATAAATTCCCCATGAAGAGAAATGCATTTTTTTTTTAAATAAATAACTTATATACTGAATAAAATGCCCAGTATATGGTGCTCTAAGCACAGTAAAAAGAACATAAGTAGCTCATGCAATATTGAATGATAAACCACTTCCTAAAGCATTTTTAAATATAACACTTCCTTTGCTTCGCTGCACAGATGATTTTAAAATCACTTGACTTATGCCCCAGTTCTCGAATGTTCCTCCAATATTGCCGTTTTATGATGTGAACAACCTTCGTTCACCTCGTTTGTTGGAAAACGATAAAATGAACCTCCAAAGTCTGATGTAATCCGGGAACATAAAAATAAACTTCCAACAAGGACAAATGTTAGTCGGACTCCAAATAAAGTTGCAGCAAGTCAAATTCCAAAGCAAACTCACCGCAAAATCTTGAAGTAGCAATCTTGACACTTGAAAACACCGGAATGATGATGACCAGAAGTTCCTCGAAGTCTCAAAATGGCGGCACGTTTTTGATGCCGAACCAAGTGGCTCAAGGCACGTTTGTGCAGCAGGGCGTCTAGAAACAGGCCCAGCACGAAGAGACAGGACGAAGGAAGGCTGCATTGTGACATCACATGACACGAAAGCAGGTATTTTTTTTTGTTTTGTTTTGCGCTTTTATGCGTTTTTATATAGCGCGGACTTTACCCGAAGGTGTCAGAGCGCTTCACAATAGGAACAGTAGCATTACATGAGGAGAAGGTTACAAGTGAGCATAATACAAAAGCAAGCGTTACATTACATGAGGAAAAAGTGACAATTGTGCAAATAACAAACAAACCAGATACAAAAAGAAGTATACGTTCCAAGAGGAAAAAGTGACAGGTGTGCATGATACATGAGATACAAAATACAAATAGAGGTATAATACTGCAATAAGTGGCAGTCACTCATAACACACTGGGAAGGCACTTCTATAGGCGTGGAGTACAGAATTTCCTATAGTGGAAGAACTTCCTTGAGGGAGTAGATAGGGCATGAATTAAACAGGGGACTTGAAATGGAGGGAACACACACATAAAATCCAACACGGCACGCAAGGGTGAGGAATGTACAGGAAAAAGTACAAATTTACAATGAAGAGCGAACTTCCTAGAGGGGCCTGAGAATGAAAGTATTAGTTCTGAAAGTGTCTTTGGAAGAGAAGAGATTTGAGGTCAGCTTTGAAGATCCGGGTAGAGGAGGTGGCACGGAGCAATGGGGGAAGCGAGTTCCAGATTCTCACCGCATTGCCTGAGAAGGATTGAGCCATCAATCTTTCCCTTTTGAAGACGGGGGCTCAAGCAGAAGCTTTTCCACATTGCGAGAAGGGCGAGAGCCACCGGACAATTTCAATTTATTCGCCAGGTAACGAGGGGAGGACGTGTGTAAGGCTTTGTGTGTGATGCAGGCAGATTTGTAAATAGATCTTGCCTCGATCGGAAGCCATCGAAGAGAGGATAGGATAGGAGTGACGTGGTTGCTTCGTTTAGACCCTGAAATGAAGCGAGCTGCTGAATGGAGGATGGATTTGAGAGGGGAGAGGTGGGATTTGGGTAGGCCCGTCAGAAGAGAATTGCAATAATCCAGTCTTGAGAGAACCAGAGATTGTACCAAGGTTTTTAAGACTTTCTCTGGGATGAACCGACGGTTCCCCCATAGAAGGCGCAACTGGTAACGTGCGTTCTTAGCAATAGAGTTGATGTGGGAGATTAGGTTGAGTCTTTTGTCAAGAATGACACCTAGGGATTTAGCGCTGTCGACAATGATGGGTTTGTTGTTGAGTAGGTTCAGCTGATCCATCCAAGATTGAACAGGAGGAGGTGAGAGAGAGGTAGAGAGGAGGAGGAATTCAGTTTTGGCGGGATTTAGAATGAGTTGGTGAGCTAACATCCAGTTGTGAATAGAGTTGAGAGTAGAGTTGAGTAGGGAGAAATCGTGTGCGGAAGACACCTTAAGGTAGATTTGAGTGTCGTCCGCATAAAGATGGTAATGGATCCCAGATTTGCTTAGGAGGTTCCCTAAAGGTTCCAGGTAGAGATTAAACAAGGTGGGTGCCAGGATAGAACCTTGAGGGACGCCTTGACCTACGGCCAATGGAGATGAAAGACTGGTAGGTTCGCGTGCCTGGAAACACGCGCTGTTTAATTTCAAAACTCAGGCAGCAGTTAAACTGGCAATGGGCAAATCAAAGGCAAAATCGGTAAAAACTCGAATTATCCAATCAACCTCAAAGTATCAATGTCGCCCTCACTGAGATAGATTAGGTACACTTACTCCTTACAGCACACTAATACAGCTCCTCCTCGCAGCCCACAAATACAGGTCCTGCGCCGTGATCAAATGTTGCATGGAATTAATTAACGATAACTGTCAAGAACTGCAAATGTGCTCGGAAACGTTTTCCTTAAATAGAATAAAAATGCAGGCAAATAAAAATCCCACTGACCTCCAGTAGATGGCAGCAAATATCCCTTCACTCCCGCCGGTAAAGACCATAAGATTACACTGTCGATTAATTTTTTTTTTAAATGGAATTTACATTTCAGCTGGGCTCTTGGGCCTCTCAAATAGCCCCCTGACCTGTCAAAGCTTGGATCTCATTCACGTTCTCTGGTTCTTGGTCTCTCAGGAAGTAACCAAGAGAGAGCGAACGATGTTGTAGACACAGGCAGACAGCTGGTCAGGTTGGCAAGAGGATTTGCAGGCAGGAACTGGCAGACGGCAGTTGAGGGAGATATTAAGGTCTGCAGGAAAGACCTGTAGTGGGCGACCTGTGACGCAGTAGATGGCAGACAGTAGGGCAGGATGCAGGAACAGGTACACTTCAGATGTGGGTGACCTGTGTCACATGGAATGGTAGACAGCAGGTCTGCAGGCAGGAAACTGGCACATTTCAGTTTTGTGCAGGCAGGAACTGATACCCTACAGTTGCGTGTGACCGGTGCCACAGGAAATGGCAGATAGCAGGACAGCATGTAGAAACAGCAGGTAGAAACTGGCACATTACAGTTGTGGGCGACCGATGGGAGGTCACTGGTGGGGCTCACCGGGTGCCAGTATGCCTTTTAAATGCGTAGCTGTAGTTGTAGGAAACTCATACCTTGGAGTTGCTTCCTGCTTTTAAAAATTTCTGTAGACCATCAGGTGGCAAGGCAGGTTTTTTCCAATCGTCGCCAAATGTAATAAGTGAATAGAACCAGGACCAGTTGGATTTCAATGTAGGTTTATTGTAGATATTGTAGATCAGGAGTCACAACATGGAGTAGTACAGGGTTAGGTGTAGAGTAGGTCTTCTCTACAGAGCGAGCCCCACCAGGAGCAGCTTCCTTGCTGCTCAGCCCATCCTCTCAACTGACACTCCACACACAGTCATACCAGCATTCTATTACCTCACCACACATACCAACATTCCAAGAACATCCACACTGGCTGAGCAGCAAGGCAGAGAAGCAGGAAAGGTGCAATACACTAAATACCAGTATACTACACACCTTCCCCTTTAATGAACAACAACAAAAGAATTATGTAAGCAGTAAGCATAGTAAAAGCATAAATAAACATAGGAGTAAAACATTGCATTAATTAACAAAAATGACATAACACACCTCTACCCCTTTTTACGGATTAAATGGAGAAAAGTAGAAAATGCAATACGCTAAACAATAATTGCAATAAAAGAAAGATCTAGCAACATAGGTCTGAAAAAGAAACAGGATAGATCAAGGGATTCACAAAAATAAGAAAGAGAATGTGAGAAAAAGAGATCTCCCACCGTATGCTCAGGAAAACTAAACAAACCACAGAAGAAAACAGGAACTTGACATCTAAGTCACCAGCAGGACACACCAGTTGGCCAGACTAGTATGGAAGTGATAAACAGAGAACGTCAACCAATGATAAATTAGTGCAAGAAAGAGAGAGACAAGAAAAAGTACCCCTCAACGAGAGCCACTGAGAAAGACTCTCATACTCACACAACCAGGAAAAAGGTTGGTCGCGATCCAACACATGATCCCTGGAGGATGGAAACTAGAGAGGAGAAAAAGAGGTGAAAACTACACCCTGTTGGATTTTAAAAATAAATCCAACATGACAGAAAATAAGTGAAAAACACATTCTGTCAGTAAAACATAACGGTAGATTCTACACATAGTAAATTTGAAAATCGAGTACCGTAAAGTAATATCAGAAGTAGAATACAACAGGTGATATTTCCACGCACAAGTGAATATCACATATAGCCAGTAGGCTATCAAAATGTATACCTTGAAGTGACATATCCACGCACAAGTGGAATCCTATATAACCAGTAGGCTATTATAATGTATACTAAAATCAACTTACAAAGAAAGAATCATGTAAAACCCATAGGTGACAAATCCACGTACCGGTGGGAGGTCACATTGCCAAAAAGGCTAATTTAACATATACCTTGTAAAACAATATAGGTGACAAATCCACTTACCGGTGGAAGGTCACATATTCGTAAAGACTATTTCAATATAAACTTTATATTAATCCACACACAATAAATATGCACAGGCGAAGTCTCTAAAGAAAATCTCACTCTAAAATTCCTGCCAAAAACAGTGAAAATTTCGACCTCCAAATATATGTGAAGGTGCAATTGCAAACATTTACATTTCTAAAATAGAAATGAGAACAACAAGATGTGCATCATTCAGAAATAAAAGCACCAAATATATGATAACAATGTGGATTACAGGAAATTAAACTGAAAATACATAAATTCCCCATGAAGAGAAATGCATTTTTTTTAAAATAAATAACTTATATACTGAATAACATGCCCAGTATATGGTGCTCTAAGCACAGTAAAAAGAACATAAGTAGCTCATGCAATATTGAATGATAAACCACTTCCTAAAGCATTTTTAAATATAACACTTCCTTTGCTTCGCTGCACAGATGATTTTAAAATCACTTGACTTATGCCCCAGTTCTCGAATGTTCCTCCAATATTGCCGTTTTATGTTGTGAACAACATTCGTTCACCTCGTTTGTTGGAAAACGATAAAATGAACCTCCAAAGTCTGATGTAATCTGGGAACATAAAAATAAACTTCCAACAAGGACAAATGTTAGTCGGACTCCAAATAAAGTTGCAGCAAGTCAAATTCCAAAGCAAACTCACCGCAAAATCTTGAAGTAGCAATCTTGACACTTGAAAACACCGGAATGATGATGACCAGAAGTTCCTCGAAGTCTCAAAATGGCGGCACGTTTTTGATGCCGAACCAAGTGGCTCAAGGCACGTTTGTGCAGCAGGGCGTCTAGAAACAGGCCCAGCACGAAGAGACAGGACGAAGGAAGGCTGCATTGTGACATCACATGACACGAAAGCAGGTATTTTTTTTTTTTGTTTTGCGTTTTTATGCGTTGTTATATAGCGCGGACTTTACCCGAAGGTGTCAGAGCGCTTCACAATAGGAACAGTAACATTACATGAGGAGAAGGTTACAAGTGAGCATAATACAAAAGCAAGCGTTACATTACATGAGGAAAAAGTGACAATTGTGCAAATAACAAACAAACCAGATACAAAAAGAGGTATACGTTCCAAGAGGAAAAAGTGACAGGTGTGCATGATACATGAGATTCAAAATACAAATAGAGGTATAATACTGCAATAAGTGGCATTCACTCATAACACACTGGGAAGGCACTTCTATAGGCGTGGAGTACAGAATTTCCTATAGTGGAAGAACTTCCTTGAGGGAGTAGATAGGGCATGAATTAAACAGGGGACTTGAAATGGAGGGAACACACACATAAAATCCAACACAGCACGCAAGGGTGAGGAATGTACAGGAAAAAGTACAAATTTACAATGAAGAGCGAACTTCCTAGAGGGGCCTGAGAATGAAAGTATTAGTTCTGAAAGTGTCTTTGGAAGAGAAGAGATTTGAGGTCAGCTTTGAAGATCCGGGTAGAGGAGGTGGCACGGAGCAATGGGGGAAGCGAGTTCCAGATTCTCACTGCATTGCCTGAGAAGGATTGAGCCATCGATCTTTCCCTTTTGAAGACGGGGGGCTCAAGCAGAAGCTTTTCCACATTGCGAGAAGGGCGAGAGCCACCGGACAATTTCGATTTATTCGCCAGGTAACGAGGGGAGGACGTGTGTAAGGCTTTGTGTGTGATGCAGGCAGTTTTGTAAATAGATCTTGCCTCGATCGAAAGCCATCGAAGAGAGGATAGGATAGGAGTGACGTGGTTGCTTCGTTTAGACCCTGAAATGAAGCGAGCTGCTGAATGGAGGATGGATTTGAGAGGGGAGAGGTGGGTTTTGGGTAGGCCCGTCAGAAGAGAATTGCAATAATCCAGTCTTGAGAGAACCAGAGATTGTACCAAGGTTTTTAAGTCTTTCTCCGGGAAGAACCGACGGATCCCCCATAGAAGGTGCAACTGGTAACGTGCGTTCTTAGCAATAGAGTTGATGTGGGAGATTAGGTTGAGTCTTTTGTCAAGAATGACACCTAGGGATTTAGCGCTGTCGACAATGATGGGTTTGTTGTTGAGTAGGTTCAGCTGATCCATCCAAGATTGAACAGGAGGAGGTGAGAGAGAGGTAGAGAGGAGGAGGAATTCAGATTTGGCGGGATTCAGAATGAGTTGGTGAGCTAACATCCAGTTGTGAATAGAGTTGAGAGTAGAGTTGAGTAGGGAGAGATCGTGTGCGGAAGACACCTTAAGGTAGATTTGAGTGTCGTCCGCATAAAGATGGTAATGGATCCCAGATTTGCTTAGGAGGTTCCCTAAAGGTTCCAGGTAGAGATTAAACAAGGTGGGTGCCAGGATAGAACCTTGAGGGACGCCTTGACCTACGGCCAATGGAGATGAAAGACTGGTAGGTTCGCGTGCCTGGAAACACGCGCTGTTTAATTTCAAAACTCAGGCAGCAGTTAAACTGGCAATGGGCAAATCAAAGGCAAAATCGGTAAAAAACTCGAATTATCCAATCAACCTCAAAGTATCAATGTCGCCCTCACTGAGATAGATTAGGTACACTTACTCCTTACAGCACACTAATACAGCTCCTCCTCGCAGCCCACAAATACAGGTCCTGCGCCGTGATCAAATGTCGCATGGAATTAATTAACGATAACTGTCAAGAACTGCAAATGTGCTCGGAAACGTTTTTCTTAAATAGAATGAAAATGCAGGCAAATAAAAATCCCACTGACCTCCAGTAGATGGCAGCAAATATCCCTTCACTCCCGCCGGTAAAGACCATAAGATTACACTGTCGATTAATTTTATTTTTTTTAAATGGAATTTACACTTCAGCTGGGCTCTTGGGCCTCTCAAATAGCCCCCTGACCTGTCAAAGCTTGGATCTCATTCATGTTCTCTGGTTCTTGGTCTCTCAGGAAGTAACCAAGAGAGAGCGAACGATGTTGTAGACACAGGCAGACAGCTGGTCAGGTTGGCAAGAGGATTTGCAGGCAGGAACTGGCAGATGGCAGTTGAGGGAGATATTAAGGTCTGCAGGAAAGACCTGTAGTGGGCGACCTGTGACGCAGTAGATGGCAGACAGTAGGGCAGGATGCAGGAACAGGTACACTTCAGATGTGGGTGACCTGTGTCACATGGAATGGTAGACAGCAGGTCTGCAGGCAGGAAACTGGCACATTTCAGTTTTGTGCAGGCAGGAACTGATACCCTACAGTTGCGTGTGACCGGTGCCACAGGAAATGGCAGATAGCAGGACAGCATGTAGAAACAGCAGGTAGAAACTGGCACATTACAGTTGTGGGCCACCGATGGGAGGTCACTGGTGGGGCTCACCGAGTGCCAGTATGCCTTTTAAATGCGTAGCTGTAGTTGTAGGAAACTCATACCTTGGAGTTGCTTCCTGCTTTTAAAAATTTCTGTAGACCATCAGGTGGCAAGGCAGGTTCTTTCCAATCGTCGCCAAATGTAATAAGTGAATAGAACCAGGACCAGTTGGATTTCCATGTAGGTTTATTGTAGATATTGTAGATCAGGAGTCACAACATGGAGTAGTACAGGGTTAGGTGTAGAGTAGGTCTTCTCTACAGAGCGAGCCCCACCAGGAGCAGCTTCCTTGCTGCTCAGCCCATCCTCTCAACTGACACTCCACACACAGTCATACCAGCATTCTATTACCTCACCACACATACCAACATTCCAAGAACATCCACACTGGCTGAGCAGCAAGGCAGAGAAGCAGGAAAGGTGCAATACACTAAATACCAGTATACTACACACCTTCCCCCTTTAATGAACAACAACAAAAGAATTATGTAAGCAGTAAGCATAGTAAAAGCATAAATAAACATAGGAGTAAAACATTGCATTAATTAACAAAAATGACATAACACACCTCTACCCCTTTTACGGATTAAATGAAGAAAAGTAGAAAATGCAATACGCTAAACAATAATTGCAATAAAAGAAAGATCTAGCAACAAAGGTCTGAAAAAGAAACAGGATAGATCAAGGGATTCACAAAAATAAGAAAGAGAATGTGAGAAAAAGAGATCTCCCACCGTATGCTCAGGAAAACTAAACAAACCACAGAAGAAAACAGGAACTTGACATCTAAGTCACCAGCAGGACACACCAGTTGGCCAGACTAGTATGGAAGTGATAAACAGAGAACGTCAACCAATGATAAATTAGTGCAAGAAAGAGAGAGACAAGAAAAAGTACCCCTCAACGAGAGCCACTGAGAAAGACTCTCATACTCACACAACCAGGAAAAAGGTTGGTCGCGATCCAACACGTGATCCCTGCAGGATGGAAACTAGAGAGGAGAAAAAGAGGTGAAAACTACACCCTGTTGGATTTTAAAAATAAATCCAACATGACAGAAAATAAGTGAAAAACACATTCTGTCAGTAAAACATAACCGTAGATTCTACACATAGTAAATTTGAAAATCCAGTACCGTAAAATAATATCAGAAGTAGAATACAACAGGTGATATTTCCAAGCACAAGTGAATATCACATATAGCCAGTAGGCTATCAAAATGTATACCTTGAAGTGACATATCCACGCACAAGTGGAATCCTATATAACCAGTAGGCTATTATAATGTATACTAAAATCAACTTACAAAGAAAGAATCATGTAAAACCCATAGGTGACAAATCCACGTACCGGTGGGAGGTCACATAGCCAAAAAGGCTAATTTAACATATACCTTGTAAAACAATATAGGTGACAAATCCACTTACCGGTGGAAGGTCACATAGTCATAAAGACTATTTCAATATAAACTTTATATTAATCCACACACAATAAATATGCACAGGCGAAGTCTCTAAAGAAAATCTCACTCTAAAATTCCTGCCAAAAACAGTGAAAAATTCGACCTCCAAATATTTGTGAAGGTGCAATTGCAAACATTTACATTTCTAAAATAGAAATGAGAACAACAAGATGTACATCATTCAGAAATAAAAGCACCAAATATATGATAACAATGTGGATTACAGGAAAGGAAACTGAAAATACATAAATTCCCCATGAAGAGAAATGCATTTTTTTTTAAATAAATAACTTATATACTGAATAACATGCCCAGTATATGGTGCTCTAAGCACAGTAAAAAGAACATAAGTAGCTCATGCAATATTGAATGATAAACCACTTCCTAAAGCATTTTTAAATATAACACTTCCTTTGCTTCGCTGCACAGATGATTTTAAAATCACTTGACTTATGCCCCAGTTCTCGAATGTTCCTCCAATATTGCCGTTTTATGATGTGAACAACCTTCGTTCACCTCGTTTGTTGGAAAACGATAAAATGAACCTCCAAAGTCTGATGTAATCCGGGAACATAAAAATAAACTTCCAACAAGGACAAATGTTAGTCGGACTCCATATAAAGTTGCAGCAAGTCAAATTCCAAAGCAAACTCACCGCAAAATCTTGAAGTAGCAATCTTGACACTTGAAAACACCGGAATGATGATGACCAGAAGTTCCTCGAAGTCTCAAAATGGCGGCACGTTTTTGATGCCGAACCAAGTGGCTCAAGGCACGTTTGTGCAGCAGGGCGTCTAGAAACAGGCCCAGCATGAAGAGACAGGACGAAGGAAGGCTGCATTGTGACATCACATGACACAAAAGCAGGTATTTTTTTTTGTTTTGTTTTGCGTTTTTATGCGTTTTTATATAGCGCGGATTTTACCCGAAGGTGTCAGAGCGCTTCACAATAGGAACAGTAACATTACATGAGGAGAAGGTTACAAGTGAGCATAATACAAAAGCAAGCGTTACATTACATGAGGAAAAAGTGACAATTGTGCAAATAACAAACAAACCAGATACAAAAATAGGTATACGTTCCAAGAGGAAAAAGTGACAGGTGTGCATGATACATGAGATACAAAATACAAATAGAGGTATAATACTGCAATAAGTGGCAGTCACTCATAACACACTGGGAAGGCACTTCTATAGGCGTGGAGTACAGAATTTCCTATAGTGGAAGAACTTCCTTGAGGGAGTAGATAGGGCATGAATTAAACAGGGGACTTGAAATGGAGGGAACACACACATAAAATCCAACACAGCACGCAAGGGTGAGGAATGTACAGGAAAAAGTACAAATTTACAATGAAGAGCGAACTTCCTAGAGGGGCCTGAGAATGAAAGTATTAGTTCTGAAAGTGTCTTTGGAAGAGAAGAGATTTGAGGTCAGCTTTGAAGATCCGGGTAGAGGAGGTGGCACGGAGCAATGGGGGAAGCGAGTTCCAGATTCTCACCGCATTGCCTGGGAAGGATTGAGCCATCGATCTTTCCCTTTTGAAGACGGGGGGCTCAAGCAGAAGCTTTTCCACATTGCGAGAAGGGCGAGAGCCACCGGACAATTTCAATTTATTCGCCAGGTAACGAGGGGAGGACGTGTGTAAGGCTTTGTGTGTGATGCAGGCAGTTTTGTAAATAGATCTTGCCTCGATCGGAAGCCATCGAAGAGAGGATAGGATAGGAGTGACGTGGTTGCTTCGTTTAGACCCTGAAATGAAGCGAGCTGCTGAATGGAGGATGGATTTGAGAGGGGAGAGGTGGGTTTTGGGTAGGCCCGTCAGAAGAGAATTGCAATAATCCAGTCTTGAGAGAACCAGAGATTGTGCCAAGGTTTTTAAGTCTTTCTCCGGGAAGAACCGACGGATCCCCCATAGAAGGCGCAACTGGTAACGTGCGTTCTTAGCAATAGAGTTGATGTGGGAGATTAGGTTGAGTCTTTTGTCAAGAATGACACCTAGGGATTTAGCGCTGTCGACAATGATGGGTTTGTTGTTGAGTAGGTTCAGCTGATCCATCCAAGATTGAACAGGAGGAGGTGAGAGAGAGGTAGAGAGGAGGAGGAATTCAGTTTTGGCGGGATTCAGAATGAGTTGGTGAGCTAACATCCAGTTGTGAATAGAGTTGAGAGTAGAGTTGAGTAGGGAGAGATCGTGTGCGGAAGACACCTTAAGGTAGATTTGAGTGTCGTCCGCATAAAGATGGTAATGGATCCCAGATTTGCTTAGGAGGTTCCCTAAAGGTTCCAGGTAGAGATTAAACAAGGTGGGTGCCAGGATAGAACCTTGAGGGACGCCTTGACCTACGGCCAATGGAGATGAAAGACTGGTAGGTTCGCGTGCCTGGAAACACGCGCTGTTTAATTTCAAAACTCAGGCAGCAGTTAAACTGGCAATGGGCAAATCAAAGGCAAAATCGGTAAAAAACTCGAATTATCCAATCAACCTCAAAGTATCAATGAGATAGATTAGGTACACTTACTCCTTACAGCACACTAATACAGCTCCTCCTCGCAGCCCACAAATACAGGTCCTGCGCCGTGATCAAATGTCGCATGGAATTAATTAACGATAACTGTCAAAAACTGCAAATGTGCTCGGAAACGTTTTCCTTAAATAGAATGAAAATGCAGGCAAATAAAAATCCCACTGACCTCCAGTAGATGGCAGCAAATATCCCTTCACTCCCGCCGGTAAAGACCATAAGATTACACTGTCGATTAATTTTTTTTTTTTTTAAATGGAATTTACACTTCAGCTGGGCTCTTGGGCCTCTCAAATAGCCCCCTGACCTGTCAAAGCTTGGATCTCATTCACGTTCTCTGGTTCTTGGTCTCTCAGGAAGTAACCAAGAGAGAGCGAACGATGTTGTAGACACAGGCAGACAGCTGGTCAGGTTGGCAAGAGGATTTGCAGGCAGGAACTGGCAGACGGCAGTTGAGGGAGATATTAAGGTCTGCAGGAAAGACCTGTAGTGGGCGACCTGTGACGCAGTAGATGGCAGACAGTAGGGCAGGATGCAGGAACAGGTACACTTCAGATGTGGGTGACCTGTGTCACATGGAATGGTAGACAGCAGGTCTGCAGGCAGGAAACTGGCACATTTCAGTTTTGTGCAGGCAGGAACTGATACCCTACAGTTGCGTGTGACCGGTGCCACAGGAAATGGCAGATAGCAGGACAGCATGTAGAAACAGCAGGTAGAAATTGGCACATTACAGTTTTGGGCGACCGATGGGAGGTCACTGGTGGGGCTCACCGGGTGCCAGTATGCCTTTTAAATGCGTAGCTGTAGTTGTAGTAAACTCATACCTTGGAGTTGCTTCCTGCTTTTAAAAATTTCTGTAGACCATCAGGTGGCAAGGCAGGTTCTTTCCAATCGTCGCCAAATGTAATAAGTGAATAGAACCAGGACCAGTTGGATTTCCATGTAGGTTTTTTGTAGATATTGTAGATCAGGAGTCACAACATGGAGTAGTACAGGGTTAGGTGTAGAGGAGGTCTTCTCTACAGAGCGAGCCCCACCAGGAGCAGCTTCCTTGCTGCTCAGCCCATCCTCTCAACTGACACTCCACACACAGTCATACCAGCATTCTATTACCTCACCACACATACCAACATTCCAAGAACATCCACACTGGCTGAGCAGCAAGGCAGAGAATCAGGAAAGGTGCAATACTCTAAATACCAGTATACTACACAACTCTACTTACGCAGCATCATATTACCATCTGCTAGGCAGATCAGAACTGCTAATAATAGAATTTGGCTAGAGCTGGTATTCTGGTTAAATCTGAGAGACTCTGCAACTCAGATATATTTTAGACTTTTTATTTCAAAATGTCTCAAATATTATATTTCTATTGATATAGGAACTCCTTTGAAATTTCTAAATCGCTGAAAATACACAAACCCCTACAAGACAATTAGTGAATTTTTCACTGTAACAAAGGGCACACTCTTTAAGTGGATTCCATTGTCATACATGTTTAATAATAAAGTTTTAGATTGATCATATTTCCTGTAAACATTCATACATAATCACCCCATATACTCTGAAATCAAAACAATTATAAACAAATAATTAAATATCAGGACCCCGTATCCAAATAAACTAGCTAGCGTCATAGTTTAATTAAGTGGAGTCACATAAATTATCATAACATAGTGCAATATCTTTATAATGTAACGTGTTACATCCAGACAAAATTCGTCCCATCGCAGTTAGGTACAGATGATTACCATCATGACCTTCAGACCTTATCATATGTCATCAGATCATAGTAGAGTGCTTTAATATACGACTGGGAGCAGCATCCAGGCCAAGTTCTTGGCCAATTCAGTTATTTCTCCTACTTGCGTCGTTGCCATGCCAGTCAAGCTCGCTTGTATGCGTCTAGCAACCATAACATTCAAATATTATAAAATTACTTCAGACTTTTTTTAATGCTACAAATCCTGTCATGTCGCTAAGTTGTTGCTTTTGTAGTTTCAGTGCAGTGATGCGATAAACAAGTCTTCTAATGCCATATGGGACTGTAGGGTATTTTCTCTAGCTCTACTGACGTTTCAGTGCATTTTCTCTCTCAACATATTAGTAGCATACAATTCATGTTTTGTAGACATGTGTAAGTAAAAAGAAAGTACACTGTATGCATATAATTTAAAAGACAAATACACTAAAGACCATGAGGAAAAACCCTCAGGGATCTCTTCATCTACTTCGCTATCAGCTCACATTTTTACCTGCCAAGTCTCTGTTTTAGTTGACATTCTATAAATATTATTCACAGTTTACCAAGCGAAGAAACAATTTTATATATTACATGATGCAGTTGAAATAAACATTTTATTTAGTACCTTAGGCAAGATTGTCTGCAATAATTCTGTCTTCTAGGTCTATATACATAGTAGCTTGTTCTTAGTGTCACCCCTCTTCTGTTCTTAAGTATCACCACACTTATTTGAAATCTCAGTTGTGAAATGTCAAGTTTCATCTCTCGTCACATTGGATTTTATATTTTTATTAATTGTATCTGAGATGTGGTCAGAGCTCTTGATTTTGAAGCTGGGTAACTGTTAGAAATGGGGGTCTCTAGTTGGCAGAGGTAGGTACCTTTGTCCAAATAGGGACCCTTGCTTCTAGTCAGGGTAAGGGGATACACACTTTAGATAACCCCTGCTCACCCCCTTGGTAGCTTGACACGAGCAGACAGGCTTATCCCAAAGGCAATGTGTAAAGTATTTGTACCAACACACACAGTAACACAGTGAAAACTCCACAAAAGGACACCACACCAGTTTAGAAAAATAAAATATCTTTATCTAAACTAAACAAGACCAATACGACAAAAATCCAACATACACAGTTAAACATATGACTTTCAAAAGGTTTCAAGAACTTGTGCCATTGAGAACTATGGATGCGTGACTTTTACACTAAGTACCTGAAGATGCGTCAAAATTCACAAGGCCAAACAGCCACAGAGAAAGGAAGCGTTGGAAAACACAGCGATGCGTCAGTTCCTGAGTCCTTGGGGAGGCGAGGCGACATTTCTGCTGCACACAGGAGAAGTGATGCGTCGAATCCGGACTGTAGAGGGAAGTGAGGCGTCGAAATTCAAGACGATTCTGGTCTGCGGGTGATGCGTGGAAAACTTGGTGCACAGGTACGATGCGTGACACACCGGAGGTGATGCGTCGCTCTGCGAGGCTTCGCGCCGTACAGCATCGGTGCTGGGGGCTGCGAGGCGAGACTTCGCGATGCCCGGCGAGACTCGGCGAGGCTTCGTGTCGTCCGGCGTCGTTTCTGAGAGACTTTGCACGGCTTTGCGATGCTTCGCGCTGGTTCTTGCAGAGATTAGCTGCAAAACCCACCTCTGAGGCCCTGTAACTCGAAGTAGGCACCTCAGGCAAGGGTAGGACTCACAGATGCCAGAGTCCAGCAGCACCAGCAGATTTGCAGGAAGTCTTTTGTGTCCCTGAGACTTCAGAACAGGAGGCCAGCACACTTCGGGCCTTTGGAGATCTCCTTCAAGCAGGGGACACAGCACACAGCAAAGTCCTTCTCCTTTCCTTGGCAGAAACAGCAACTGCAGGCCAACCCCAGACACACAGCAATGGCAGTACTTCTCCTCAGTCTCTCCAGCTCTACTCCTTGGCAAAGGTTCCTCTTGAATTCCAGGAATGATCTAAAGTCTGGCGTTTTGGGTCTGATACTTATACCCCAAAATGTCTTTGTTCTCTTTGTGCAAGGGGCTCTGAGCCCAGTTCAAACCGGTTCTGAGGGGCACTCTGCAAGTGCACAACAACATCCATTGTCAGTGTGAGCCTTGGCTCCAGACACACCACAGGGGGGCAGAGCCAGCATTGTGGAAGGCAGGCACAGCCCTATTCAGGTACTGGTGCTACTCCTCCCACCACTCCAAATGCGTATTAGGCCTATTCAGCCTAATGCTGACTCATCCAGACTCCTGGAGCCACTGCACCTCCCCACTCCCTGTCACTCCAAAGCCAGACAGTCAATCCACAAACAGGCAGAGGCACACAGGAAGGTTGAACAAGAAAATAGCCACTTTCTAAAAGTGGTATTTTCAAACAAACAATTTAAAAACCATCTTTACTAAAAGATGTGTTATTAAATCCTGAGTTCAGGGATACCAAACTCCATTTTTCCATTTTATCCCTATGGGAAGATATGCTTGTAAAATGTTACAAAACATTCCCCATTCTGTCCTATGAGCAAGATAGCCTTTCAATTGTGAAAAACGAAATTGGCAGTATTTTACTATCAGGACATGTTACACACACCAGTACATGTCCTACCTTTCACATACACTGCACCCTCCCCAGAGGGGGTACCTTGGGCCTACCATAGGGGTGTCTTATGTGTAAGAAAAGTGCAGGGTGCACTTGCCAAGTCGACATGGCAGTTAACAAACTGCGCACAGGCACTGCGGTGGCAGGCCTGAGACCACTTTTCAGGGCTACTCATGTGGGTGGCATAACCAGTGCTGCAAGCCCACTAGTAGCATTTGAATTTCCAGCCCTGTGCACACTCTGTGCACTTTACTAGGGACCTACTGGTAAGACAAATATGCCAATCAGGGAGAACCAATCACAATATAATTTTACACAGGGAGCACTTGCACTTTGACACTGATCAGCAGTGGCAAAGTGCCCAAAGCATCTAAGCCGGCAAAAACGAAATCCAGCACAGCATCAAAAACAGAGGAGGTAGAGGAAAAAAGTCAGGGATAACCACGCCAAGGATGCCAGGTCTAACAGTAACCAAGTTCAAGTCCCACAGACAGCTCGATATCCTGTGATTGTGGGTAAATCATTTAGTCTCCCTTTGCTTCAAAAAAAGAATCTGACCTTTTGTAATGTGTTCTGATGCTCATGTAAAGTGCTCTATTACCATTGGGCCAAGTATGTGCTAAATAAAACTGCAAAAATGGATGCTCCACCAATCTAACTTGCCTTAATTGTTATGTTTATCCCACAAAACAAATTCCACATGGGCCACTTCACATTATTTACCTCAAATGAGACATCGTGTCTCGCAGGTATCCTTTTTCCTGGTATTGGATGCTGTATCAGTCAAGGCACAATTTCGGAATATGAAAATCAGACGTTGTGTTTAGAACATGACATTTCTTTTATGGAAATAAGTACTTCATTAAAAAAGGTACTCCTGGTCCAGATGGTTTTTCTATTGAATTGCACACTCACTTCTCCTCTATTTTATTACCAAAGCTGCTCACTTTGTTCTTAGCCCTTTCTGCTCCTCATTCTTCCAAAGGTACTTTTTTAGAGGCAGCAATTTTCCTTATCCCTAAACCCAATAAAGATCCTACCTTATGTAAAAACTATGGATCCATTTTCTTGGTCAACATTGACTATAAGAGCTTTGCTAAACTTTTTGCTTTACGCATTGAATCTTTCTTACCCCACTAAATTGAGCCTGAACAAGTTGTCTTCATAAAAGATTGTATGCGGACAGATAAATCTAGACTATACTTTGATATCTTAAGTAAAGCCCCAAATCTGGACTATCCTCTTGTGGCCATTGCAATTGATGCCCAAAAAGCATTTGAAAGACTTAATTGGCCCTTTATGCTTACAACCTTGCAATGGCATGATTTTGGCCCACCACTCCTTTCCTTAGTTTCTAATCTTTATGATTCTGTGATAGCTTTGGTAATGGGAATTGGTATATCTTCATGATTCTTTCCTCTTTATAGGGGCATGCTGCAAGGCTGCCCCTTATCCCTTTTACTATTCATTCTTGCGTTGGAACCCTTTATTGCTAAGATCAGACAGAATCCATTAATATCCGGCTTTCAATAAGACAAACATCATTCAAAACTTGCAGCTTATGCTTACGACGTTCTTCTTTTTATTTCCAATCCTGAGATCTCATTACCAGCTCTATCTATGGGTATTCTAGATATTCCCCAAGTTTCTGGCTATAAAATCAATTTCGATAAAACCAAAATCCTTCCTTTAATCAAATATTGCACCAAACAATAATTTTCCTTCTCTGGTTTTACCTGGACTCCTACTAAAATTGAATACCTGGCAATATGGTTCTTAAATTCTATTATCTCCTTTGTCTCCCTTAATCTCAAAGACCTTATGTTTCTAACTGAAACCTTACTCTCTTCCTTATCCCCTCTATTTCTCTCCTGGTGGAGTCAGATATATTCCATCAAAATGATGATTCCTCCCATAATTGTTTATACCTTATCTACGATACCTGTTCATATACCCCAGTCTTATTTTAAGAAAATTGATTCTCTGTTATCAAATTTTATGGAAGAAGAAGCCTCGCATCTGAAACACTTTAAAGGGGATATCAGTTTTCCTGATTTAAAACACTATCATAACGTTTTTTGTCTTCGACAGGCTGCCTTTTGGTTATATAAAACTCAACCCTCCTCTTCACCGCTTTGGATAACCGTAGAAAAATCCCTTATTTCTCCTTTCTCTTTCCAAAAACATCTCTCTCATTCTCCTACTCGTGCACATCTTTCTTCACCAGTTTATAAACATCTGTCCCAAATACCAACCCTCCCCCTTATACACATTCACTTACCTGTGTTAATATTTTCCAGCTATCGATTCGGTACAATACTCTTATTAAACTTTGTAATCAACCTCTATTTTGGAGACTATGGAGGAATAAAGGCATTGTTTGGGTTGGGAACCTATTCCTTGATAATAATCCTATCTCCTTTTCTCAATGTCAGCACAATTTCACCACCCTTCATCCTTTCAATTAAAATTCTCCCTCCTGATCAACATTCTATTAGATATTTTTATTACCCTACCTGAAGATAATTCTACTGCCTTTACAGATCATTCATTACTCCATCTTTTATCTACAATACCAAAACCATCTCTTCTTTATAAATCTCTACTGGCCACACCTCCTTCTAGACCAAAAACTTGTATAGAAATCCTATGGAAGGCTGATTTAGGATGCTCATGGCCTAATTCCCTTTGGAACAAGTTATTGTTATTGTTTCAACTTCATAAAACTGCTGCTACTCTTACCCAGACATCATACTTTATTTATGGCAGACTTCACCTCACCTCACTTTCTATATCCAGATTCTCCCTGACTTCCACAGCCCCTTGTTGGTCATGTTCCAGTTTGCATAGTGACCGAAAAAAAATGTTGCTCTTCTGTCCCAGTACTCTTAATTTTGGGCGTGATTTCTGTAAAGACAAATCAATCATACTTTCCATACCTCAATCTCATTTTATATTATCTCGATCTTTTTGGGCTCTTTAGATGAACAATAGAATCTTAGTCATTATAACGGGGGAGAGGATGTGGCCTAACAGCTAGTGCGGCCGACCTCGAAGCTAGGGATCCAGGTTCGAGTCTCGTCAGGGACGCTCAACATCCTGTGATTCTGGGCAAATCACATAATATCCCCGTGCCTAACAAAAGGAATGAAAGTTTGCCTAGCTCTAGTACAGGTAAGTTTCAATTCTATTAAGGACATGGAGGCGAGGATTAAGCCTTCTTCCTTCACTTTATTTTATTTATTTATTTGGTGTTTTATATAGCGCGAACATGACCCTGAGTAGGGTATCAGAGCGCTTTACATTTACATATCTTTAACTTAGAACAACATGAACGCCATGTAGATTTACTAACAAAAAATAATGTACAGCAAGTTTCGAGAAACAGTTATGCTACAAGGTCCTGAGTAATTGTACAATGATTTGTGAAAGAAACATTTGAGCTTTAACATTCCTCTATACAATACCAAAATGAGGTTAGTGTTCGATAAGAGGTAGCATGTGTATGATCTGGTAGTGTCGAGTCTGCTTAGATTATGGAAGAAATTTGCTCATAAAGAAAGATTTGGCTTCATTTTTGAAGGCAGAGATGGACGAAATTCTTCTGATGTTAGGGGGGAGAGCGTTCCAAATTCTTGGTGCTGCACCCAAGAAAGCTCGGTCATAGGTTCTTTTCTTTCGGAAAAGGGCCGGTTTCAGTAGTAGATCTCCATGACTCCAGGAAACACGGCATCCTCCTGATAGTTTTATTTTCTGGGCTGGGTACGCTGGTGTTTTGTAGTGTATCGCTTTGTGAGTGATACATGCCATTTTTAGTTGTATTCTTGTTTCATAAGGCAGCCAGTTGAGCGCTTTCAGATGGGGGGTGATGTGGTCAAATTTTCTAGAGCCAGTTATAAGTCTTGTGGCTGCATTGAGACAGTCTTTTAGTGGAGCTGTTGAAATCTTGGGGAGCCCAGCTAGAGTTGTGCAACCGTACTCGATCCTCAAAATGACTAGTGCCTGGACTGCAGTTTTAAGGTCTGAGTTATTTATGAAAGGTTTCAGTTTTCTGAGGTAGCTTAAAGGGAAACAGGCGTTTTTTGCCATAGTGCAAATATGTGATAGCATGTTCAGGTTTTTGTCTAGCGTAATTCCCAGGGATTTGGTAGAGTCTACGATCCTCGGAGTACAGTTTAGTGCCGTGATCAGTTTGGTCCCCTCTAGGATGTTCGTAGCGTTTTTCTGGGGGGAAATCAGTAGGAATTCGGTTATATGCGGGTTAAGCTTGAGGTGATTACCGGTTAGCCACTGGACAGTTCTCATTAATGCCTGGTTCATGATGCCTATCTCTTCTATTAATGTGATCATGATGTAGAGTTGTGTGTCATTTGTGTACATGTGGAAGGAGATGTTTGCTTCTTGTAAGATTTCCGTGAGTGGTTCTACGTACAGATTGAATAGAGCAGGGGATAGTGTTGAACCCTGAGGTACTCCAATAGAACTTCTGGATGATGCTGATAATGTTTGGTTGACTATGAATTTTTATGTTCTATTCTCTAAGAACGAGCTAAACCACTTTAGGACTGTACCCTCTAATCCCATCCTATTTTTCATGCGATCTAGTATTTTGGTATGGTTTACAGTGTCGAATGCCGATGAGAGGTCGAGCAGGATTAGGAGACAGGTTTCGTTGCAGTCTAGGGCAAGTAGAGCGTCGTCCACAATGTGCAGAATTGCTGTTTCAGTACTGTGGTTTGGTCTAAATCCTGACTGAAAGTCATTCAGCAGTTTGAATTCATAGATGTGTTGGCTCAATTGTTGTTGTACGCATTTTTCCAGGACTTTGGCTAGCATGGGAATGTTTGTTACTGGTCTGAAATTGTTAGGGTCTGAGGGGTTCTCTGTTGGGTTTTTTAAGATGGGGGTGACTTGCCCTGTTTTTAAACAGTCCGGTAGTGAGCCCTGTGATAGCGAAGCGTTAATGATCTTTGTCCATGTGGGGATGAGCAAATGGTTTATTGAAGACCAACAATTTGCAGGTAGAGGATCGTTGAAATGATTGTTTGGTTTTATGGTCGAGATAATCTTTGCAATATCTAAGGCACTGAAAGGCTTGAAATCTGACCATAGAGCATTATTTTTAGGCATTTCCAGAGCTGGATGATATTGAGGTTTAGCTTGGGTGCTCTTTTTGATCAAAGGGCATTCAGCTGCTTTTTTGAGCTCCTCCTCCATCGATTCGGCTTTGGCTGTGAAGAAGGAGGAGAAATCTTCGCTGCTTATGTTCGATTTTGTAGCTGTTGGTGCAGATTTGGCAGTTTTGTTGGATTGATCTTTTAGTAGATCGAATAGCTTCCTCGGTCTGTTTTTTGCATTATCTAGTTCTTTCCTAAAGAACTCTTTTTTTTGAATTTAGAATGCTTTTATTGTAGGACTTTGTCACCTGTCTTAGTTGGAGTAAGTGGGGTGAGGAGGGGTGTTGTCGCCATTTCCGCTCTGTGAATCTGAGTGAACGTCTTTCTTCATGAAGGGAACTATTAAACCAGGGGTTTTTATCTTTGTCAGTGACCCTTTTGAGTTTTAGAGGGGCTATGTCCTCAATAATACTCGACATTGTATTGTTGTAATAATCCGTGAGGTCACCGATCTCTACCATGATATTAGGAGGTTGCAATTCTTTCTCACAGTGTGCTGCGAGATTTTCCATATTGAGCCCTCTAGTGTCACAAGTCCATTTTCTGGGCTTTATTGATTGTGAGGAGGTTTTCGTTTTTATGTGGGGTATTTGGAAGGTAATGATGTGATGATCTGACCAGTCGCAAGGGATGATCTCAATTTTATCGACCGCTTTTTCTTTAGAGATGATCCAATCTAAGGTAGAGCCTTTAGAATGGGTTGGTAGACGGCATGCTTGAACCAGCGATTGATCTTCAAGGAAGGCTTTGAGTAGATTGATCTGATTGTCAGTATGATCCTCCCAGTGAAGATTGAAGTCTCCTAGGAAAATATCATTGGAATGAGGGGTAGAGTTTGCTGTGATGACTTCTATCAGCTGATCTATGAACATGGTATTTTTGCCTGGGGGGTGGTAGAATGCGTGAAGTTTGCAGATTTGATTATCTAAGGATCTTAAGGACATACCGAGATATTCACATGACTCTAGGGGGTCTGATTGTACTTTCGTAATGGCAATGTCAGATCTATGTATACAGGCGGTGCCTCCGCCCTTTTTGTTTGCCCTGTCTAATCTCACAATGCAGTAGTTTGGGGGGACTAGAAGATCTAGGCATGGGGAGGAAGATTCAGATAGCCATGATTCTGTTAGGATAGTAACGTCGATTTCCTGGCTTAAGATGAGGTCGGCTATGTCTGCGGCATGTTTCTTTGCTGACCGACAATTGAGTAGTAAACACAGAATGGATTTCTGTGGTTTGATCGTTGATGACTCTTGCTTTTCGGGAATTAGTATCACATTTTTTAGGTTGTTAAAGTTTGGCAATTTATTGCTTGGCTTTGCAATTCTGCTTGCGTTAATTGGGACTGATTCAATGATATGTTCATCTAACTTAGTTGGAGGAATGGGGGATGGTTCATATGACAGCAAAAGGGTTAGTATCTCATTGTCTGTTAGATATCTAATTTGTTTGCGAGGACGGTATAGTCTATTTGTCGCTACCATTGGGATAGTCTTTGGTTTATTATGGGTTTGGTGAGCGGATTTCTATAAGAGCTCCAATTTTGATAGATATTTTTCTGATAAGAGTAGTAGGTTCTTCATATCTCTGATAGCGAGTTGCATGGCTTTATAAGTCTTGCTCGATTGAGAGCTGAGATTATCAAGCTCCATACTAGGGTGAGGGGCCCTGAGATTTTCAAACTCCATACCAGGTTGAGGAGTGATAGGAGGTTGTATGGGTGACCCTGTTGGTATGCTAGTATAAGTTGTCTCTGGGGGGTTGGGGCAGCTGTTAGGCTTTTCTGTGCATATTTTCATACATCATGCTGCTGTTTCGCGTTTCTTAGTGCCGGTCCTATGACTACCTCTCCAATTCACCTGGTCAGAGACTGTTGACTCCATCCTAACTACTTTTTTCTAGACGAGGGTTCGGACTCGTGTTGGGGCTTGATTCGGAGCTATAGGCTCTGTGGGATAATGATAATTTAGCTAGATGAGGGCTGTTGCTCTTAGCTTCGGAGCTGGATTCCTGTTTCGCCTGTTGGGGCTCTATAGCTGTGATGTTTTCTATCTTGGCAGATTGATTCCTGTGTGGGGAGATGGCTTGCGAGTTGGTATTTGGCAGGTTTCTTGAGGGAGGGTTGTTAAGAACGTGATTTTTTAAGGTTGAGAAATATTCGTCGAATAGTTCCAGATCTTTGTTGGTGGCTTGTGTGAGAATCGTGCCGTTTTTGTAGCATGTTATATTCAGTGTCGCTCTTAGTTTTCGAGAGGGTGTTATTAGCATCTTAGTGCCATAAGGAATGTTTCTCATTTCCTGTACCGTCAGCACATTATTTAAGGTGTTACGCCATGTAGTCATTTTAGAAGTGAAAAATATTAGATCGTTTATAATGGCGCCTTTTTTATGTTAAAGGAGGGGTCTGAGATTAAGGTTTCAGGGTTTTTTCTAAGTAGGTTGTGTTTGAAAGCTTTGGTGGCATTTTTAGAGAGAGGGGTATGAGATTGAATAGGAGTTCCTTCCTTCAGGTTTCAGATGGGTTCCTGTCATGGTTATGGGTGATAATTTCGGTCCTTAATATTATTCTATCCTCATTTGTTATGTCTGTCTAGTATCAGGAGGAAGAACTTAAGGATATCTTAACTTATGTGTTTCCTCTGATGTTGAGACTACAGTGAAGAGGGATATACACTTTAAACTGAGAACTCCTTGAATGGGAGCTAATCCAACATGTCTGCCTTGATGATAGGTGCTTATGACGTAGATCTGTTTCAATCTTCATTAGTTGTCTAGATCTCTTTGAAGCAAACCTGTTTCAATGCTCATCTGTATTCCTGAGGGCGGATGCTCTCTTCCTTAAAATGGACTTATTATAATACTGTAATTGGTCTTATTGCTGTGCTGGCATGAGGTGTACTGACCCATCCAAGATGGCTGCCATCCGTGGATGAGGGTTGTAGCCCTTTTTCTATTTCCATGAACGATGATGTAGAGACCCGGGGGAGAGGGCACAGGACACCTCTTCTATTTCAATTATGGCTTTAGGAACTCTAAATGGGCGCCAATGTCCGCAATTCAAAAAATTAAAAATGGGCGCCTTTCCCAAGTTTACAGCTCTCCTGATATCCAACACAAGAGCGCGCTGTATACGGCCGGAGGGAGCAAAGCCATTTTTAAAACATAACAAACTACTACTCCCATGGACACCAGGGAGTAGGACAAACATTTTAAGAGGAGTCCTTCGTCACTGTCCATTATCCAACCTCCACTTGGTCCCTCCTCAGTGTTTCCTCTTCCTCTTTCTTCATGCGAACAGCCACTTTACGAACTTCACGCATCCTGTTTGGACCCATCATTTCCTGCAACAACAGGCAGCGTCAGAACCAAGTCCAAAATATGTATCAGTCATCAGAGCAAACACAAAAGAGACATTGCTGATACACAGAAGGTCATAAGCAATAAATGAACATGCACCAAATGTTTACATTGATCAACATTTCAATTTCTCTTCAAAAACAAGTACTTACTCCAGAACAGGAAGGGTCCGCATGCTTATTGATCGCCGGGTAGGATAATCCTCGCCTCCGTGTCCTTAATAGAATTGAAATTTACCTGTAATAGAGCTAGGCAAATTTTCATTTTCATTTTATGTCAGGACTGGAGGCTCAGATTATGCCTGTTCAAAGCTTGTCCACCACCAGTCGAGCAACTTCCAACACTGGCTTGAAATAGAACCTCTTAAAGGTAGAATCTGAGGACCAGTCGACTGTGCACATAAGATCTTCCAAACGCGCTCCGAGCAAAAACGCTTTAGATGCCATAGCACCTCTCGCTGACTGGGCACCAAATTTCCTGGTGTCAATCCCCGCCTCCTGCATTACCCAACGCACCCATCTGGCTATGGTTGGTGAAGAAACCGCTTTGTATGGTTTCCATAGTGCAATAAGCAGCTGTCTCTCACCGGGAGGGCGGACCTCAGTGGCGGTTCGTCCATAGGGGCGCAGGGGCGTCGACCCTCTAACAAATGGCCCAGACCTGCCTCGTCTCAAATTACTTGCTGTAATGATGTTACACTTTGCTGGTTTTCAAAATAAAGTGCAACATCATGCCAGCAACAGAGGGGGCTCCACTGTCCGTTTCGAGCTGAGCATGTGTCAGGCGGAAGCTTCCTCAGCCCACCTCGCACATTCACACTGTATAGCAGAGATGAAGCACTTGTCTCGGGCAGTGCAGCATGTCTGCTAATGAGGCTACGGTGGGGCTTGTCACTCTTCATCCCGATGTCCTATCAAATGGCAGGATAGAGGAGGACGGCTCGTCTCCAGCCCTATTCTTTCATCTGATATGATACCTGCGTTCCAGGCCAGGAAAAGCAAATAGCTTCCGCTTGTTTAATGTTCAGACTGCCGCGTAATTAGTGGGAGGCAGAAACCTGGCGAAAGAATCACAGTTCGAATGCGATGCCCGAGGTAAAATAACTTGTATTTGAGCACATGCATGATTGTAATTGTGGTGAGCAGGGTGGGACCTCGGAAGAGCTGAGGGAGGAAAGAACTCGAACACGTCATGTTTAAAAAAAAATGCATACATGAGAAAACCTACAAGCCAGGTTGTTTATATTATCGTGATATGAATTGAATCACAAGTTACATGACCTTTGTTTTTGTTTGCAAAAACGTTGTGATCATTGTGTTGCTTGAAAAATGTGAGTGAGTTTGACTGTATTGAGAGTCCATGAGTATGCTTGAGCGTGACTGCTTGTGTGTATCTATGCACGCATGTCTGCGTGTGAGTGCACGTATTTATGTTTGAGCGTGTGCCATGGCTGAGCGTGTGTATGAGTTAAGAGTGTGTTTGCATCAGTACTTGTGTGTGTAGATCGTGTGTCTGCTCCCGTTCCCTGGCCTGCATTCCCCTTCCTGAGCAAAATTATGGTAACATGAAGCGTCTGACAGGGGATTTTGTTTATGGTCCGTCCAGGCCTTGAACCCTCTGTACAGTCAGCTATCTGCTACACAGGCTCAGTAATCAGATGTTCACCCTCAAGGAAACATCTTTTCTCTGCGCATTCTAGAATTTGCATATTTATAGCGTGTTCTCTCACGAGGTGGAAGTGGTAGCTTTGTGGAGCTCTGTTTTCGACTGCACGCTCTGTTTGCTGTTGCTTTTTATTGCACCTGCAGGATGACAGTTCTAAGCTTGACAACAGCATATAAAGACAATTTGGAAGGGGCCTTATGCCGTTTCACTCCTTGCAAGTGACATGTGGGACCTTGGTCTGCGCAGGCACTGAAAATGGATGTGAATGGCATGTATAGAGGATGAAATGTGCCCAAGCATGAGTTGGCACATGCCTCCCTACCGGGGTCTGCATTGCGAGATGTGCACTGGAAATAATTTCCCATGCAAGGGAAAACAAGTACTATTGATATAGGTAATTGGTGGCAAATGCTAAGTCCAGTCGGTAGTTTTAGAATGGAAATCTTTCCAATGTACAGATGGCTAATGTAGCCTCTTGTGTTAATATATTATTTTTAAGTGACAGCAAATGGGGCTAAATTACACCTTGGAGATGTGGCAACTTGAAAACCTGCGATTTTTGTTTTCCTTTTTAAAATAACTTAACACTTGTTCTTTCTAAGGAAATGCTATAATTAATGTTTTAAACTGCCAGTCTGTCTAATTCTAATATCTGTGACGTCCTGCAACGTCTGCAAGGCCCTGGACGTAGTAATGGTCGTTGTAGCTGCAATAGTATCATATGTATTTTGATATTAAAAATGCTTGTATCTGTTTTCTACAATCTTATTCTCATTTCCTGTTTGCACAGTCTGCCTTTAACACGTTATTCTTGTCCCTATGTAATGCTCCCTGGCGGCACTGTGCTTTTTGCACAGTGCAAAACTTCACATTAAAATAAAATTAGCAACAAATTAAAAACACCCAGGAACAATTTTTGGAATTATATCAAACTCTGATAGGGCTGAAAGCCTTCAAGCTCCCAAAATCAGTGCAATGCATCAGGGCACTGGGCTATTAATTGGATGGTTTGGGGGGTCTCGTCAGGGGTTACAACTTCGATCTTAAATTTGCGCCCTACCACTTTTCAAATCCACCAGCCGCCACTGACGGACCTCCTCAGTCAATTCTTCATATTCTCGGAAGCACTGCACCACGCACAATTTGGGGGATTTTCAAAATGCTGGGTAAGAGATTACCCTGGTATGACATTTTGTCCGTCTACTGACCATAACGGAGACCCCATCCGGGGAGAACATTCTGGCCGAGATGTCAATGGCTCGTACATGAGACACACGCCTGCAAGAAACCAGGTATAAGAGGGTCGCCAATTTTGCCGAGAGTTCTTTGCATGATAGAAACCTATTCTGTTGCCAGGAAAGAAAAAGATTCAAAACTATATTCACATCCCACAAGGCGGAGTAGCGCGGTTCCGGTGGGAGGGATAGGCAAATGCCCCACAGGAGTCTACACACAAATGGGTGTTCCCTCACCGGGGCTCCCTGAATAGGCGTATGACCCGCTGATATCGCCAAGCAGAAGGTATTAATAGACCAGTAAGCCAACCCCTCCTCCGCAAGGCTCACCAGAAAATTGAGAATATGGACTACATCCGCGACCACAGGATCGACACTCCGTCGCAAACACCAACGGCGCCATCTGTTCCAGGCATTCGGTATCTTTTGGTTATGCTATCTGCCCACGCCTTGGATAACAAGGACTCAGCGTGTCCCGAAAGGTCCGGGAGTGACCAACGACGCCTGAGATCTGCCAGGCCATCAGCTGCAGCGACCCTTCCACCACCAGGCGGTGGGGCATGAGGTCCGGATCCAGAAGAAAGTGATGAAAGTGGGGGAGTTGGATTGGAAAATCCCAGGAAAGTTCCAGAAGAAGTGGAAACCACACTTGAGACCTCCAAAGGGGGGTGACTAACACCACCTCCACCTGTTGGCAGCGAACATGCGCCGACACTCGTGTGATCATGGAGAAGGGGGGAAACACGTTACCCTGCTCTCGCTGCCAGTCCTGGAGAAACGCATCCGTCGCCTCCGCCAATGGATCTGGTCTCCAACTGAAGATCCTCGGTAACTGATGATCCAGATGCGATGCAAACAGGTTGACTGAGCAAGGTCCCCACCTCTCCATTAGCTGGGAGAAATCCTGGAGATCCAACTTCCACACACTGGCATCTAGGAGATGACGACAGTGCCAATCCGCTACCTCGTTCACTTGGCCCGGGAGATATTCTGCCGTGACTGACACCTGATTGTCCAGGTAAAAGTTCCAAAACTCCTTGGCGAGATTCGCTAGCGCACGGGACCGGGTGCCACCCAGGTGGTTGATATACCGGACCGCCGAAATGTTGTCCATTTTGAGGAGAACACAGGACTATACTCTGTCCTTTGTACAGCACTGTACCACGAACGAACCCGCCAGTAACTCCAGACAGTTGATGTGTAATGACTGTTCTTGTACTGACCAGGCTCCACCGGTGGGAAAATCTCCACATCTGGCCCCCCAGCCAGTTCGGCTGGCGTCCGATTCTATTAAAATGTCTGGGGCGGACACGAAGATCGCTCATCCGTTCCACGCCTCCATGTGGGTAAGCCACCAAATCATCTCCTCCTTCACCTCTGGTGTAAGAGGGACAGACTGTGAATAAATCAGGCCCTTCCTGAGGTGATGTGCCACAAGGTGAGCCAATTGACGCAGTGAGCTGTGCGACCTGGCTAACGTTTGGCGAAGTTCGTGCCTGATCTTCGCCTACTTTCGGGCTTGAATCTATTGTGAACCCTAGAAAAGTCGCGTTTTGTACTGGGGAAAGGAGAGATTTCTTCTCGTTGATGACAAAACCTAACCCCTGCAGCAAGTTGACTGCTATTTGCAGATGACTGGTCAGAGTCTTGGGGCATCGGGCCACAAAAAGCATGTCCTTGAGATAGACCATCATCTGAATGCCCTGAGCCCTGAGGAACTCGACAGCCGGTCGGAGGACCTTGGTGAAGCACCAGGGCGCTGAGGAAAACCCGAAAGACAGAGTGGTAAACTCGAAAACCTGACCGTCCCATTCGAACTGCAGAAACCGGCGGTGAGGGGGCAACACCAGGACAGTGAGGTACGCATCCTTCAGATCCAGACGGACCATCCAGTCGAGAGGCCTCGACACATCCCTGAGAAGGTGAAAATCCTCCATTTTGAAATGGCGATAAACCACGCATTCATTCAACTCTTTTAAGTAAGGCCGGGCGGATGTCGTGTAGCCGCGCTATGCGCACGTACGCGAAGTGGTAAAAAACTCCGCAACGCTACGCGGAGTTCCTCGAGCATGCAGAGTTGCTTGTTCCTCATGCTTGCACATGCTCGTGCATGCTTGCCAGACTTTTCTGACGTTCGGCAACGTGGATTGCGTGTTCGGGGGCAAATATCGCGCAAACTTTACCACGCGGTCACCAATGGGTGCGGCCATCTTGTTTTTCTACTCTTTGCATGGTTCTGGGGCCTGCTTTTCATCCCTCTCCAATCTTTTCAATCCTTTGTTTCTTACACTGTTTTTCTGATCTTTTTTATTTATTCTCTATCCCTCTCTCTCCCTAAGTGTATATTTTACTTTTTATTTCTACTCTTACTGCGTTTTTGTACTGTTTTTCTATTACTTACTTTTTATTTATTTTTACTTTCCTACTTCTTCTCCTGACTTTATTTTTTACTTCTACATTTTCTTTTCCGCCCCCCGTCCCCCTAGAACCATGGCTAAGGCTAGCCAGAAGGGCAAGGCCAAGGCTAGTGTGGCCAAGAGCTGCCTTCCTTGCGGAAGACGGCGCCTGGAAGGGGTGCAGCCCCGGGCCCTATTCTCAGAGATGGAGGTGGCCGCCCGTGTTTTTTTTTGTACAGCGCCACCTCCCCTTAACCTTGGCAGCAGGCCGCATGCCTGGCTCTGGCTATGCTACCCAGGAGAGTCACTGCCAGTGGGTGAGGATGCGCCAAGCAGTGTTTCACTGCTCTGAGGTCCGGCGCACCCACAACCAGCTGACTCCCCGGTGGTCCGACATCTTGGACTGGGAGCAGGACCTGCTGGATCTGCTAGGTGTTGAGGTCGTGGGGCTTGGTGAGTAGCTAATTATAGTAGCATTGTGTGTTTTGTTTTGTGTTATTGCGAATATTATTTTTTTCCCAAATAGCAGACTAGACAGGTGTTCGGAGCTACTAATCTTACTTGTTTGTAACTTTGCGCTCCCTTGGGCTGATTATGTAAGAGAGTTTAGAGAACTTAAGTTAGGTAATGCTAGAGAGACTCCTTTCCTTTGTCCTGTCACTAAGATAGTGGTGGTAGGTAGGTAGTTTAGTTGCCTAGTATTAGTTGGTCATTTTTTAGCAGTCCGTGGCATGACTCGTCCTCCGTTACGTGCTGCTGACTCCAGTCCTTAGTGGAACCTTTTGTAGTTTGTTAGTGAGTGAGTAATATAGCAACTCATCAGCACATCAGCAGCAACCAACCAACAATTTGGTGTATGCAATATGCATGCATCCATCTATGCATTTTTGAGGACTAAAATAAATGGAAATGCAGACTTAGTGAACAATTGGCCCGTCAAAGGGGGTTGATTCATTGATGATTTCGAATGAGATTGAAACTTAGAAGAAGCAAATATATTTTGGGCAATTCATTTTGGGCAATTTCATTTCTCTGGAATAGGCGGGCTAGGTGATACTTTCTTACAGGTTTAGGATTCTGGAATCGTATTGGAACACTGGATTAACAAATAATAACTAGATGGTCCGCGATACTACCACTAGTCAATCAGATTAGATAGGTCAATTTTATTTCCTGTCCAAAAATCTTTTTTTAGATCGTTTTTTAAAATATTTTATTTGTTTCACACCAATCAATTTTTGTCTCTTTATTATATCTTACATGATCAGCATCCAGGGGCAAGAAGACGACGGGGTCGTCTGAGGCGGGACTCGGAGCTGGAGATGCCTCCCAGGGCCAGGATCGCTACTCTACCGAGGGCTCTGCTGCTGGCCCCAGTAAGTCCTCCTGTTGTTAATATTAATAATTATATTTCCCTAACTTTTAATGCACCTTATTTTTTCCGAACTATTATTTCCGTTTCTTAATTCTTTTTTTTACCAAATCTTCTTCGATCTATCTGTTTCTAAATTCTTGTTATCCCTGCATTATCTACCTACTTAGTTATATTTTTTTCTAGTGTCTGTTTTTCTTTTTACATCAATCTAACTGCCTCTGACTCTGTACTACTATTAGTCTGTCTGTAGCTTGCCCAGTTGGCCACTCTTTATTTGTAAAAAGTTTTAAAACTCAGATTTACCAATAGATCTAGCCACTGAGTCCAGTCCTTTGGGTTGTCCTCTTCTTAATCTTGAGAGGCTTTTCGACAATTGCTACCAACAAAAGGCCCTACCAGATATTTTACTATTTTTGATAGGATAGGACATACCACTGTCTACTCTATTCTAGTACCCGATTTGTACTAGTGATGTATGTGGTATATGTATGTATTGTATTTTCTCAATCTTGCTAGTGAAAAAAAAAAAAATAGGGGGAGGCGTATATGGCATCTAAAAAAATGTGTAATGTTTTTTCTAGATATACCGACCACCCGTGCCGGGGCCAGCGGCGGGGCAGGCGACGCCAGCCAGGAGGGAGCAGATGCGGCAGCTGCTGCAGGGGTGGGTGAGCCAGCAGCAGTGGCGGGCGGTGGTAAGTTGTACTTATATTCCTTACTTATTGACAATAGTTACATAGTCGCTGCAAGAGTGTACACACTGTACTGTTGAGAGAGACTAAGGGGTCGATTCCGATTCGGGCCGGAAAAAGCACCGACCGACTCGGATCCGGAAAAAATACCGACCGACACGTACCCGTGGCGCCCGACACGCCAAGTACGATGCAAGGCGCGAAAAATCCGACCGACACGTAACGAAACCAAGTCGACCGACCGAGCCGCACGGAAAATAGCAATCCGGCCGGAAAAACACGCGAATCCAACCGACCGACACGCACCCGGAACAAATCCGACCGAAACGTACACGCCAACTCCAAACCGCAAAGTACGATGCAAGGCGCGAAAACCACGAGCGAGTCGGACGGAGGACAGGCCGTACGACCGACACGCATACAAAACCGAGCCGAAGCAACACAAAACACCGCGACTAACGCGTACGCAGCATAGAAAACTGCACAAACACAGCGTGAACGAAACGGAGAACACCGTACGAGACCAATGCAGGGTCCGACTCGGTCACAAGAACGTTTCCAACATACACAAACAACACAAAGGAAAAATCACCCAAAAAAAGGCCAAACAAGCAATTACCAAGCCAATAAATACTGGGGGGTGGGGACAGAGAACAAAGACACACCCACAACTCCACCTATATAAAGGACACAAATCACTACCATGAGCCTTTGCAAATGCCATTCCACTGCCAGCACCCAAGAGAAAGCAACCACACACCCACAGCTCATCCCTCACACAAGCCACACACCAGCAGCACACCAACAAATACCTACCTCACATACACCCAGCAAAACACACACTCACACACCCTCACCTGCACACCAACACACACATCACTCACCATCACCACCCATCACCATGCCCCCAAGAAGAATCACAAGTTCCTAGATTGTGAATTGGAAGTCCTGGTAGACGAGATCCTCAGGGTAGAGCCACAGCTGTTTGGCACATTGGTCCAACAGACCCCCATGTCGCAGAAAACCAAGATGTGGGAGAGGATCATCAACAGGGTGAACGCCCAATCACCATGTCGGCGCACAAAGACCGACATCCAGAACAGGTGGTATGACGTGCGCAGGAGGGTACGGAAACTGCTGAAGCAAGACTACATCAACAGCCAACACACCGGCAGTGGCCCTCCTGCCAAGCCAATATACCTCAGGCCCTGGGAGGAGAAGGTGCGGGCCATCCTACCACCAGTGAGCATATATGGACTAGAGGACATCCCAGAGCCTGGTGAGTACACAACAAATGTACACAATATACTGCCACAAAACACACACACATCACTGTCAAGGGGAGAGTCAAACCATGCACTCATAGCAATCACACAGCAACCAGAACAGAATCATCCCAAAATGTGTATGTCAGTCAGAGAAACACAACACATGCCATCAAAAAAGTCACATCCAACTGTGCCAACACATGTACAAACACAACCACAACTACAGCAAGGCAGTGGCACAAATAGAACTAACAAACACATCCACACATGTAGCCACCACAACAACACCAACACACAGTGAAGACCACTCAAAGGAAGGAATTCTGTGTATGCTGGCCAAGTCAGTGTAGCCAATAGCATCATGGGAGTCGCAGTCACACATATTGCCCGCCCCAAAACTGTCCCATCAACACCACCATGAACCATGCGCACATCACAGAGAGTGGAGAAGGACTCACAAGATGGCTGACACTGGCTACTGCTGTGGGGAGCACAAGGCCCTGCTGCCAACTGTGCACCAACAAACAGCAGGACACCACTGACTGACATCCTGAGAGACAACTTACACTCCCTGCAATGCAAGCACGTTCCATGGTGGGATATCTGGCTGGCTGAGTGGGAAGGGGGACTTGCAGCACTGACTATAGTCACCAGCACCTCCCCTCACACCCCCCCAACACAAACTCCACAGTACCCACCTGGTAGAATGCAATGCCCTCCATCCTAACACAAGATCCCACAAAGCACCACCACCCTGGGTTATGTTGTGTGAAGCACAGGGACACTCTTGGGACTCTTAGCCAAACAACTGCCAGGACAACACTCCCAGCCATCCTGTCAGCACAGCCACCCCACCCCACAGGGAAGCAGAGTCAAAAGGAAGGAAGCATGGGCATGCTGGGAAGGGGGTGGAGGCAATAGCATGATGGGAGTCGTACTCACAGACATTGCTCAGCCTCACAACTGGCCCATCAACACCACCCTGAACCATGCTCACATCACAGGGAGTGGAGAAGGACTCACAAGATGGCTGACACTGGCTACTGCTGTGGGGAGCACAAGGCCCTGCTGCCAACTGTGCACCAACAAACAGCAGGACACCACTGACTGACATCCTGAGAGACAACTTACACTCCCTGCAATGCAAGCACGTTCCATGGTGGGATATCTGGCTGGCTGGGTGGGAAGGGGGACTTGCAGCACTGACTATAGTCACCAGCACCTCCCCTCACACCCCCCCAACACAAACTCCACAGTACCCACCTGGTAGAATGCAATGCCCTCCATCCTAACACAAGATCCCACAAAGCACCACCACCCTGGGTTATGTTGTGTGAAGCACAGGGACACTCTTGGGACTCTTAGCCAAACAACTGCCAGGACAACACTCCCAGCCATCCTGTCAGCACAGCCAGCCCACCCCACAGGGAAGCAGAGTCAAAACGAAGGAAGCATGGGCATGCTGGGAAGGGGGTGGAGGCAATAGCATGATGGGAGTCGTAGTCACAGACATTGCTCAGCCTCACAACTGGCCCATCAACACCACTCCTGAACCATGCTCACATCACAGGGAGTGGAGAAGGACTCACAAGATGGCTGACACAGGCTACTGCTGTGGGGAGCACAAGGCCCTGCTGCCAATTGTGCACCAACAAACAGCAGGACACCACTGACTGACATCCTGAGAGACAACTTCCACTCCCTGCAATGCAAGCACGTTCCATGGTGGGATATCTGGCTGGCTGGGTGGGAAGGGGGACTTGCAGCACTGACTATAGTCACCAGCACCTCCCCTCACACCCTCCCCAACACAAACTCCACAGTACCCACCTGGTAGAATGCAATGCCCTCCATCCTAACACAAGTTCCCACAAAGCACCACCACCCTGGGTTATGTTGTGTGAAGCACAGGGACACTCTTGGGACTCTTAGCCAAACAACTGCCAGGACAACACTCCCAGCCATCCTGTCAGCACAGCCAGCCCACCCCACAGGGAAGCAGAGTCAAAGGAAGGAAGCATGGGCATGCTGGGAAGGGGGGTGGAGGCAATAGCATGATGGGAGTCGTACTCACAGACATTGCTCAGCCTCACAACTGGCCCATCAACACCACCCTGAACCATGCTAACATCACAGGGAGTGGAGAAGGACTCACAAGATGGCTGACACTGGCTACTGCTGTGGGGAGCACAAGGCCCTGCTGCCAACTGTGCACCAACAAACAGCAGGACACCACTGACTGACATCCTGAGAGACAACTTACACTCCCTGCAATGCAAGCACGTTCCATGGTGGGATATCTGGCTGGCTGGGTGGGAAGGGGGACTTGCAGCACTGACTATAGTCACCAGCACCTCCCCTCACACCCCCCAACACAAACTCCACAGTACCCACCTGGTAGAATGCAATGCCCTCCATCCTAACACAAGATCCCACAAAGCACCACCACCCAGGGTTATGTTGTGTGAAGCACATGGACACTCTTGGGACTCTTAGCCAAACAACTGCCAGGACAACACTCCCAGCCATCCTGTCAGCACAGCCAGCCCACCCCACAGGGAAGCAGAGTCAAAAGGAAGGAAGCATGGGCATGCTGGGAAGGGGGTGGAGGCAATAGCATGATGGGAGTCGTACTCACAGACATTGCTCAGCCTCACAACTGGCCCATCAACACCACCCTGAACCATGCTCACATCACAGGGAGTGGAGAAGGACTCACAAGATGGCTGACACTGGCTACTGCTGTGGGGAGCACAAGGCCCTGCTGCCAACTGTGCACCAACAAACAGCAGGACACCACTGACTGACATCCTGAGAGACAACTTACACTCCCTGCAACGCAAGCACGTTCCATGGTGGGATAACTGACTGGCTGGCTGGGTGGGAAGGAGGTCTGGCTGTCAACCAAACACAAGCAATGCAGACCATGTTCACACCCCAGAAAATACATAGAAATGCCCAAATAATGCAGGACAATGTGCCACACCAATATCAACCCCTGACTGTGACGACTTAGGACAATGCAATGTACAGGCCCGCACCCAGAGGCACAGTCACAACTGTCATGTGTGTCAACCACTGATGCCTGCAGAAACATGACATACATTGTTTGTGTCTCCCAAAAACAGGTGATGATGGGGACACAGCAGCAGACGCTGAGGAGTCCCAGTCCCAGGCTCAAGAGGATGCCGAGCTCACTGGCGTCGTACAGCCTCTGTCCTCCTCGGACGATGAACAACCTGGCACATCCGGTGCAAGTCAACATGCAGCACCAGCAGGACCACCAGCTGCAGCACCAGCAGGACCACCAGCTGCACTCCCTGCACCCACCCCTACAACGACTGTCACCACGAATACCATCCCTGCCGACATGGACAGAATAAGGAGCAACACCAGCGCAGTGACCCTGGACCAACCTGGGGCCATGGACACCACCACCACCACCAACCCCCAAGGTGGACCAGGGTTATCTGTGCGTGCAACTGCACACACTGCACATGTCAGCAGGGGTGGTGGGAGGGGTGGGAGACAGAGGTCGCTGCTTGCAGACGTTGCTGGTGTGCATGACGACCCACAACTGGTACGCATAGCTGATGCGTACCAGTCCAGCACCGGAGAGCTCAGCCAGGTAGTGGGGCTCCTCAGAGACATCAAACAGCAGCAGGCTGCCCATCATGCCCGCTTGGACTCCCACATGTCCCACGTGGAGTCACACATGTCCCGTGTGGACTCACACATGTCCCGCGTGGAGTCCAAGTGGGATGTACTGCATGAGATGACGGCGGTGCACAGGGACATTTTACAATGCCTCCGCCAGATGAACAGCAACCAGTCCACACCTCCCTGTGTGCCAACAACATCTGGTACCGAACAAACTGCAACTGCCACAGGGAGGGAGGAGGACTCTGGCGGAGAGTCCCCTGCACCGCAGCAGCCTGCACTTGAGGGCCCCCCCCAAGAAGAGGGGTCGTCCGAGGAGGGGAAAGTGAGAGGCCGATGGCCAAGCGCAACTCCCAGGAAGCCTGAACCTGTTCTGGATGTTCGCCTTTGTGCACAGACTGTTCACCCTGTTGACGGCAACACTACTCCCACACATTGCATGGGGAGTACAAGTTGGACCAATGTGTCAGACAACTGTGGCCCCGATACTGGGGATCCTGTCTACCCGGACTTTCAATTCACCTAGGAACTTGGGATTGCAAGATTCATGTACAGCACAACACATCCTATGCACTATTTACACAAATGTATCACAATAAACACACTAATACACCATACTTGCCTCTGTCGTGATTCCAACGTGGGTGCTGTTATGGGGATGATGAACTGCAAAATTACACTGTGTATGCGAACTGCAACAGCAAGGACAACACAGGCATGTGAGTAAAGGCAACGTGACACATATGAGGGAGACACACCACCAGGGCTACACAACACATACACACCTAGGCCATCTGACTCATTGCCTACACTGATGTTGCCAGGGAAGACGGTGCAATGCACAGACACCACACCCATTCCCAGTTGTAGTCAAGTAGCCCACAGGTGCAGTAAGCAAATGGCAGTCAAATGTGTGACCACAGACAACGCACATCACTAAGTGAAGCACAGGTTTATTACACAGTAGCAACATGCCGTAACCACTACAGATGCAAGGTAACCCCACCTGGTAGCGGGCACGCAGTCAACAACTGTAGACGGAAGGAAGTCCATGGGTGTGGCGCACATCACCTGTAGGGACACAACAGCTACCAGCCTGGATGTGCAATCACGTCGTCGGTGGACACAGTTGACCAAACGAATCTGAAAGTACCCTGTGAAGGACAGAAATGACACACAGTCAAAAGCAATGCAGTACAGGACAGAACAGCAAAACTCATGCACAATACATGTTACAAGATACCCACCCAGAACCAAGTTAGCATGTCAACACTGTTGGGGAGTACAGCCCACCTGTAACCACACATCGCAACACACATCCAGTCAAGTAGCCCATGGACACACTCCAACAGCGCCAGAGCCCCACCCACACATCATGCCAACTCACATCATTCACATGACACCTCAGGATACTCACATTCAGCTAAAGAAGTTGGTGATGAGCTGTGTGCGGACATCACCATCACCATCATCATCATCATCGTCACTGGCATCTTGGTCCAGGCCAGGATCCTCCACAGGTGGCGGATGTTGGTCATCGTCATCCTGGATGAGAGGCAACTCCTTCCGCACTGCCAGGTTGTGTAGCATGCAGCAGACGATGATAATCTTGCACACTTTCGCAGGGGCATATGGGAGGGACCCTCCGGTCTTGTCCAGGCAGCGGAAGCGGCTCTTCAGGAGACCAAAGGTCCGCTCAATCACTCTCCTGGTCCGACCATGTGCCTCATTGTAGCGCATCTGGGCAGGTGTCACAGGGTTCCTGAGGGGTGTCAGCAACCACGGCATGTTGGGGTATCCCGAGTCACCTACGGACAGACAAGTGCACATCAGCTGACTTGGAAAAGTGGGCGGAATACTACAGATCAGATCACACACAATGGCACAAAGTCAGTACACACCGACAAGCCAGGCACGCTGGTTCTGCATCTGTGCCATCATCCTGGGGATGCGACTACTCCTCATCACAAAGGCATCGTGTGGTGAACCAGGGAAACGGGCACACACGTGTGTGATGGTCATGTCTGCAAGACACACCACCAGTGCATTGACCGAGTGGTAGTGCTTGCGGTTCCTGTAGGCCTGCTCCTGGGCCTGTGGTGGTACCAAAGCCACATGTGTCCCATCAATGGAGCCAATGACATGCGGCATCCTCCCCAGGGCATAAAAGTCACTCTTCACGTCAGTGAGTCGTCGCAGTCTAGGGAAATAGATGTACCGGTTCAGGAAGAGCAACATTGCCGCCAAAACATCGCGGAGCACACGGCTGAACATGGTCTGTGACATCCCACCAGCAGACGCCACAGTATGTTGGAAGGTACCGGTGGCAAAGAAGTGTAGGGCTGCCATCACCTTCACCTTGGGGGTCAGCGCTGTAGGATACGGCCAGCCAGGCTGCAAATGTGGGGACAACTGCACTGCCAAATCCTCAATCAGCTGCCTGGTGAAGCGGTACCATCGGATGCTGTCCCGTTCCACCATCGTTGCCAGGTCTGGGAATGGCCGATGGACAGCAGGAGCCCTGCAGTGCAGAGGAGAAGTAAGCAAGATCGTCAGTCACCCCACATATGCGGCATTGAACACACTCAAGATCCCAACATACATCATCATGAGGCACAACTACATGAAGTGTGCAGTACCGGAAGGACATGTATGGTACATACATGGCAACATCTGTCAACACGGTCCTACAGGTGGCATCAATTTGTCCCAGGTTGGCCCATTGGATATCATGATGCCGTGTCACAGTCACCCCCCACAGTGACATGTGAGGACAGATGTGCCCCAGGCACCACAGCTCAACGACAGGTACATTCCCAGGGACCCTGTAATGCCACATGGACACTGGCATCACCTGGAGTATCATGTGTACACCACAGCAAAACAAACATGACCCCCACAGGTAGTGGCCACACTTGCCATGGCAGGACAGACATGGACGTCTGTGACACACACGCACAACATCAGAGTCCATGCACACACAACGTGGATGTGGAGACTGTCTCCCATTGTGCACATGAAATCAGAGACATTGTAAACACTACATGCACAAAGACTGTGGAGGGCCATCACTATTGTGCCACTGGGACACCCTGGCTCAAACATACCGTCCCACATGGGACTCACGGGGTATGTGACATGACATACACAAACACCACTGTGAAATGTGACCATGACACATGCACAGATATGAACAGTTGCACATCACAGTGGTCACGTACACGTAACACCCAGGATCCTGTCCCCATGAACACGTGCACAGCCTGGGGGTGGCTGCCCACAGGTGACACCCACAGGACAACATGTACACCAACATACTCACAATAGGAAATGCAGCCTTACATGCCTTATGATAAGGTTTGGACAGGCTGTCGTGATGTAGGTGTGCCCCTCACTCCCTGGGAGCTATCTGTGGCTGGCATATGTCCATCTGAGACAGGCATGCTGACCTATGCCAGTCACATGTACAGTGATGCGTTGTACCGCAATGGACCGATCGGTGCCTCCGGCCGGCCCATTGCCTTCAATGTGTGCGGGTACGCGTTGTACCCCTGTGCGCGTTGTACCGCAATGGACCGATCGGTGCCTCCGGCCGGCCCATTGCCTTCAATGTGTGCGGGTACGCGTTGTACCCCTGTGCGCGTTGAACCGCAATGGACCGATCGGTGCCTCCGGCCGGCCCATTGCCTTCAATGTGTGCGGGTACGCGTTGTACCCCTGTGCGCGTTGAACCGCAATGGACCGATCGGTGCCTCCGGCCGGCCCATTGCCTTCAATGTGTGCGGGTACGCGTTGTACCCCTGTGCGCGTTGTACCGCAATGGACCGATCGGTGCCTCCGGCCGGCCCATTGCCTTCAATGTGTGCGGGTACGCGTTGTACCCCTGTGCGCGTTGAACCGCAATGGACCGATCGGTGCGCACCCATTGACAATGGGCTTGCCTGGCAACGGACGCATTTTCGAATTTCGAACGAGTCGGTTGCTGGGAATTCAGTTGGTCACCCACAACAATGTTGCAAAATCATGTATGTCATGAAGTTGAAGATTTGAAGGATGCTGTGGGCGTGTTTTGGTGCTGCTATTCCATGGATTGGCCAGATTCAGAAGATGCAAACGACTTGGACCTATCACTTTGGACACAAGGGACAGGATCTGCCTCTCCAGCACATATATATTGCTGGCTGTTCCCCTGAGAGCCCACTTGCCTGCACTACATGCTCCAGGACGACATCTGCCACTGCACTGCTGCTGTCTCTGCCCCTCTGGACCCTGCAATGGCACGTACTGTGGAGAGAGCCCCAGCCTTCAGCCTTGAGGAGAACCAGGCCCTGCTGGACAGCCTACTTCCACAGTACAGCAAGCTGTATGGGACACCAGGGGAGCAGGTGAGTGTCCTGTGCACTGCCTTTCTGAATGTGCATTTTGTCTGACTAGCAAGGCTGAGAGTCTGCACGCCACTGGCTAGCAGGCTCACTGAGTAGTTGTCACCCCCATAGTGTGTAGTGACTTGCACTGGACAGGTATGGTGCATTGACAGTGCTTCTGAACAGGGTTTTACTCCCCATGCAATGATACCATGTAGTGACTTCTGGAAAACTGTCCATGGGCAGCCGTGCACTGCCTGTGTACACCATGTGCCCCTGTGATTGCGACATGTATATGCAACTGTGTCATGCACGGATATGTTGCATGTGTAGTAATGGCCTTATCACTTTGTCATCCTGACAGGCTTCTGCCCATCGGAAGCAGGAGATATGGAAGGACATCGTCCGGGCTGTCCGGTCCGTGGGGGTCTACAAGCGCCGGATCCGCAACTGCCAAAAGAGGTGGCAGGACCTTCGGGGCTGGACCCGGAGGATTGCACGGGTCCAGCTGAAGCTGTCGCCTCCTCGCAGGAGGGGCGGAACACGGACCCTGACCCCCCACATGCTCAGGATCCTGGCGGTGGTCTTTCCAGACCTGGATGGGCAGCTGAAGGCCAGAGAGCAGCAAGGAGGGGGTGAGTCAAAGACTGCACTGTGTACTCTGTCTAACATGCTATGTGCCCTCCTCGGGCCTGGTTAAACTGCCACAGTACAGCGGTCATGTTGTCCAGGAGCCATGTCCCTCTATTGTGCACTGCCTACTCCTCATCTGATACCCAGGTGTGGCCCTTACATGCAGGGAATTCTGTCACTTAGGACTGTGTCCTTGCAGTTTGCTTGACTCAAGGTGGGAGACAGCATCTGTTTCCCTGACTCTGTGGTGGGCATCATGGGTGGGTCCATTGCTTACACAATGCCTGTATTCTGACATGTATTCAGCGTGTTACTTTGATCTGTGGTCCAATTGCTGAGCTGATCCACCACATGTGGCTGGGGTATCTGGCACACACCCATGCTGCGGGTGGGAACAATGTTTGGGCCCCAGGAGTATGTATATGACGTGTGTCACACATACTTAGCCAGCTGCCTACAGTCCAGGGCTCATCCCTCATTCATGTGGGGCTGGACAGTCATGCCTACTCCAGGCCATACAATACACTCTGTACTCCCACTCCCGTGTATCAGCTGACACATTGTGCGCAGTGATTTGACCCCTCAGGTGTCTGCCTCTGTGTCAGTGTGCTGTGGATTAGTCGCCAGGACTGCTGTGGAGTTTCTTGGTAGGGGCTCAGCATGCCACTGGAGATGTGACCATAGGAGACGATACTTGTGTGACACATAGGTGTCTGATCAGCTGCCCATGCAGACTGGGGCATGTGAATGTGAAGTTCAGGCAGCTGTTCCCCATGCACAGCAGAGTGTGAGGGGCTCAGGTTCAGAGGGTAGTGTCACAGGTCTACCATATGTCCAATAGGTATGACCTGGACAGATGAGGGTTAAGAGGATGTGTTGTGGGGGGATGTACATGTGCACTTGTGCAGCTCCAGGACTTGCATTCCCCATGACCTACTATTGTGACACAGTGCAGAGTGTTGTTGTCTGGCTGCAAAGTCATACATCACTGAGACAGTGATGTATGACTTTGCAGTCATGCCTCCGCCATGGCATGTGTCTACTGATTGGTGAGCCTGCAGGGGAGTGACATGTGCTACATGCACACCATAGTGGCGCTGGCTATCAGGACATGGGTGCATCATGGTGTCTGTCGCTGGTATGCATCACATGCATTTCCTATTTGACTCTGGGCATCCCTTTCATCCGGAAACCTGTACTGACTCAGTGGCAAGAGCTGTGATGTGTGCATGTCCACATGCCACACCGTGTCCTCTGCACTGTCCAACTACTGTGTACTTGGTGCATGTGTCAACACTGGGGTGTTGCAATCCAACAGACACCAGACAGATGGGTGCAAGGCCATGTGGGATGTGAGTGCCATGCTTGGCATCGGACTGACAATTGACTTCTCCTGTTCAATTAGGGCACTTTTAGCAATGTACAACTGATGATGCCAGGGCTTGCTCTGTGATGTGCTGTGCTCACAGTGGTGTGTGCGTTATGTGCAGGTGACTGATGTCTGTCTGTATCCCCATTGTTTGCAGATACATCCACGGCCACGGAAGGGGACAGCTCCACGGACCAGGAGGAGCCAGAGAGCCAGACTGGGTCAGCAGCCGAGGAGTGGTCGGAGGGACCCAGTGGCACGGAGGGCGAGGGGAGCCACACCGAGGAGTCCTCAGCAGCATCCACCTCAGCTGAGGACCAGAGCAACTCGGAGGATGACTCCCTTGTGGAGGCGGGTGTCAGCAGCCACCACACCCCAGCTAGTGTTGCTGTCCCCGCCACCACCAGCACCACCACCGCCCTCCCATCGGCTCCCATTCCCCAGGTCCGTGGAGGCTCCCATGTCCGGGAGCGTGTTTCCTTTGGGCCAGGCACCGCACCCCTGCCCCTGTGTCCCCTGCTGCCCTGAGTGAGGAGTCTGTGTACCTCCTTCGCCAGCTCCATGTAGGGCAGACAGCCATGCTGAGTGTCCTCCATGCGCACACCGCGCTGTTGACTCAGCTGGTGTCGTTCATGGAGGGCATCTCATCGGGCATGTCTGACCTACAGAGGGGCAATAGGTCCATGGACTCCTCCCTGACGGCAGCAGTGTCCCTCCTCAAACGGTCCCTCACCCCTCCTGCCTCTGCTCCATCCACACTCCCCAGCACCTTACCCGTCCCAAGCACACACACACCGGCACAGGCACACACCAACACACACACATCCAGCACACTGACACACACGCCAATGACAAAACGCACACGCACGCACATTCAGGGGACTGAAGCCAGACTCACAGGTGATGGGGCCCTGGAACACACACACGCAACCACATGCACTGCGCAGTCCTCAGTTCCCTCTCCCTCCAAAGCACCCTCCCTTGCCTCACCTGCAACCCCAAAGTCACAGCAGCTCTTCCTCTGTGACCTCGGCCTCTTCCCCACCGATGAAGCTGCTCCAGCATCCCGGGGGAAGAGGAAGCCCACCCACACGGAGCAGAGTGCCCCTCGCCCCCGGACACCCTCCCCCAGGTGCAGACGGACTGAGGCCCCCACCCGCAAGTCCCCCGGAGTCCTAAGAGCAAGACCCCGCCACCGCCCTGCAGCTCAGGCACAAGGTCTCCGTCCTCCATCCCTCAGGCCCCCACTGCACAGGTGCCCCCACCACACCCTGCCCCAGGTTCCCCCACCCACAGATATACCATCCCCAAGAGGATCAGGCCTTCTCCCCCTGTCACTTGCTCTCCCAGCACCACACCCCTCGCTGCGCTTGTCTGTGCCACTGATGTGGTGAGGGTGTCCTCCCCCTCTGTCCAACCCACCTTGCCTGTTCCCCATTCTCCTCCCCTGGAGGTAGGCACTGCAGTGGAGTCCACTACCGCCCTGTCTGACTTGGGCACTGCAGTGGCGGACCTGTCCACTCCATCTGCAGGGTCCACTGCAGTTGTGCCGGCACCCACGACATCTGAGTCATGCCCCCCAGTTGTGCCGGCACACACCATGTCAGACACCTCCACTGCAGTTGTCAGTGGCTCGCCAGCACCCACCACCCCTTCCCTGACTCCCCCTGGTGAGCCCTGATCCTGTCCCTGCGGTGCCTGGCCTGCCCCCTCGGTTGCCCCTCCTAGTGGATTGTCCCTGGTTTTGTGCAGGCATGCGTAGGGTGACATCTGCCAGTGTCACCCTGTTTGAACTTTGACAATGGACTGGCCATTGGCCTTTGCTCTATTTTTTCTGGACGTCGTTTTCAATCAACACATATGCTGAATAAAGCAACTTTCTTTTCTCTAGTGCTCATGCTTCAGATGTACATGTTGTTGGTGCTGCTAACCATGCCCTTGCTGCAGTGATGGTGATATCTGGTCTCATGATTATGAAGTGTTACTGTGCAGGAACCCATGTGGTCCAGGGGGAATGTGTCCTATCATGTGGTGTATCCATATCATCAATAGCAGCATCTGAGGGTGTCATGTGTTCAGTATTTGGCAATGGGTTTCCTACTTACATTAGCAATTTCATATCTGTGGCTTCCACCCCTGCACATCTGTTGTGCCTGCCATAGTTGCATTTGTCTACTTCCCTGACCGTGTTGCCATCTCCAGTGGACATGCAGGTTTGGGCATCAATGGGGAAGGACTCATCCGTGTAGTCAGTGCAACATTGCTATACAAGTGTGTTGGATCTGTGCTGATGATTCCGTTGGCACATCCATGACCAGGCTGATGTGATGGGAGCCCTCATTTGGTGCTAATTGTTGATTGTGTGACCAAGTGCTCAGCTGACATGATGGGGCCCTACTGAGGCAACATATGGCACAGCTTTCCTCACACAGGAGTGGAGTCCCCTCATGGCAGTGTGTACACGTGTGACATTGCCTGCGCCCAAGGTGTGTGTTGTATGTGCATGTCTATGTGTTCACTTCCATTTATCTGCGCATGCTGTGATCCCTAGTGTTGTACCTGTTTGTGATGCTTGCTGACTTGAGCTATGTTCCCCCAAAGTCTTCTCCCTGTGTTCTCTGTGATGTGGGTGCATGGCACATTACTGGTCATCAGGGTGTCACCCATAGGTGTGTTTGCTGTCAGGGCTGAGTTTGTGTGCAGACGCAGATGGGTCACAGTCAGGTTTCCCCTTGGCACTTGTTGTTTGCCCCTGTCATGTGATTTTCAGTTCGTGTTGTCTTTCAGTGATTGTGACACGTTGTGTGTGTGACTGCTGGCACTCCTCAGGGTCCGGGCTGCAATGTTGGTTGTTGTCTATGTGTGTTCTTTGTGGGTGACCTTGGCTTCTTCATTGGTGTGTGACTGTGGCTGGGATCCCATTGGTTGGTGTGGTATCGCCGTCATGTCCATGTACAGCGTAGTGTGCAGTGTGTCAGACATTCAGGAGTCTTGTTGAGTGGCCATGTGTGATGTGTTTCTGCACCTTGGTTCCCACCCACCACCCTGGAATAGTCATGGGTGCATGTGCAATGTCACCAGTGCATGTGTACTTCACTGCTGCACATTGTTAGAGGTCGAGGGGTGTGGTCTTGAGTGTGTGCAGATGGGAGTTGTTGCCCAGCTAGTCCCCTGCCTCCATGTTGGCCTTGGCTTACTGGCCATGCTGATTGATTTGTGCTTGTGTAGGTGTGATGGTAGTTTGTTGCTCAGGACACCTGACTGTGGTTCACAGTGTGAACGACATTTAGCTTTGTCATCACAGTGGGATTTTTATTCAGCCCAGGGTCACCACATTGTGGGGGCCCTGGGGGTGGTGCGTCTGTGTCTTGCTGTGTCAGTTGTTGTTCCTACGTGCCTGTGTGACATGTGTGTTTTGTGCTCCCTCTCATCTGACAATGCCTGCTTGCCCACATAGGGGATTTGGATCCATGAGTTACCTTAGTGTGGCAGTGTATGCACATCTGTATGATTGGTATTCAGCTCTCCTCATGTGTTGTGTGGTTGCCTGGGGACACTGGCACCCCCACCCCTCACCTGCTGTGTATGATGACAGTGTTGGTCTGCCTGTTTGTGTTTGTGCATCTGCACCACTGCATTGGCATATCTTGGGTGTGCCATTGGCTGTATGTTGTTTGGTGTGTTTCCCCTGCTGTCCCTGGGACTCCTAGGTCATCGGTCAGCACAGTGATCATGGTTTGTGTGTCCCATTGCTGCCATGGTATGGTATCTGTTCACCTCACATCTGCTGTCTCCACAGGATATCTGCATTTGTGTGCCCATTGGTGCAAATATGTGGTTCTGCATTCTGATGGTCACTTCTGTCATTGTGTCATTGATGACTGTTGACGGTCTCAGCACACATGGGTGTTGTTTGTCTGCACATGGCCAAAGGAATGTTTCATTTGCACTGCAGTATTTGGCTCCCCCAATTTATGTTGCAATGGGACACATACACTACTTTGCCACAGATGAGTTTTTGGTTCTGTGACCAGGAATGATCCATGCAGTTTGGCAGTTGCAGCTCTTTCTTTGTCAACAATTACCTTTTGGTCACTGTGATGATGAGGGTGTAGACCCCATTGCCACAATGGTCAAAATGTGCTTCGGCTATGGACCCCACACTTGCCTTTTGGTCACTGTGATGATGGGGGTTTAGACCCCATTGCCACAATGGTCAAAATGTGCTGCAGCTATGGACCCCACACTTGCCTTTTGGTCACTGTGATGATGGGGGTTTAGACCCCATTGCCACAATGGTCAGAATGTGCTTCGGCTATGGACCCCACACTTGCCTTTTGGTCACTGTGATGATGGGGGTTTAGACCCCATTGCCACAATGGTCATAATGTGCTTCAGCTATGGACCCCACACTTGCCTTTTGGTCACTGTGATGATGGGGGTTTAGACCCCATTGCCACAATGGTCAGAATGTGCTTCGGCTATGGACCCCACACTTGCCTTTTGGTCACTGTGATGATGGGGGTTTAGACCCCATTGCCACAATGGTCAAAATGTGCTGCAGCTATGGACCCCACACTTGCCTTTTTGTCACTGTGATGATGGGGGTTTAGGCCCCATTGCCACAATGGTCATGGGCTGCTTAGCATTGTGGGTGCCACACACATATATGTGTGGCACATGTGCTAGGGGGTCACATTGTATGTTCAAAGTCATGTTCGGTGTTGTAGGCATTTGACACAGCCTACACACGCTTGTCATGGTGGTGGGGGGATGTCTTTATCTTGCATTCCCTAGGTTGTGGTGTGCTTGTTGTGTCATGCATTGTCCATCTTATGAGTGGGGGTGGTAGTAGTGGTAGGCATCCAGCCCCCCTGGCTAAGGGTGGTAGTAGTGGTAGGCATCCAGCCCCCTGGGCTAAGGGTGGTGGTAGGCATCCAGCCCCCTGGGTGAGGGTGGTAGTAGTGGTAGGCATCCAGCCCCCCTGGCTAAGGGTGGTAGTAGTGGTAGGCATCCAGCCCCCTGGGTGTGGGTGGTAGTAGTGGTAGGCATCCAGCCCCCCTGGCTAAGGGTGGTAGTAGTGGTAGGCATCCAGCCCCCCTGGGTGAGGGTGGTAGTAGTGGTAGGCATCCAGCCCCCTGGGTGTGGGTGGTAGTAGTGGTAGGCATCCAGCCCCCCTGGCTAAGGGTGGTAGTAGTGGTAGGCATCCAGCCCCCCTGGGTGAGGGTGGTAGTAGTGGTAGGCATCCAGCCCCCCGGGCTAAGGTGGTGGTAGGCATCCAGCCCCCCTGGGTGAGGGTGGTAGTAGTGGTAGGCATCCAGCCCCCCTGGGTGAGGGTGGTAGTAGTGGTAGGCATCCAGCCCCCCTGGGTGAGGGTGGTAGTAGTGGTAGGCATCCAGCCCCCCTGGGTGAGGGTGGTAGTAGTGGTAGGCATCCTGACCCCCCTGGGTGAGGGTGGTAGTAGTGGTAGGCATCCTGCCCCCCTGGGTGAGGGTGGTAGTAGTGGTAGGCATCCAGCCCCCTGGGTGAGGGTGGTAGTAGTGGTAGGCATCCAGCCCCCCTGGGTGAGGGTGGTAGTAGTGGTAGGCATCCAGCCCCCCTGGGTGAGGGTGGTAGTAGTGGTAGGCATCCAGCCCCCCTGGGTGAGGGTGGTAGTGGTGGTAGGCATCCAGCCCCCCTGGGTGAGGGTGGTAGTAGTGGTAGGCATCCAGCCCCCCGGGCTAAGGGTGGTGGTAGGCATCCAGCCCCCCTGGGTGAGGGTGGTAGTAGTGGTAGGCATCCAGCCCCCCTGGGTGAGGGTGGTAGTAGTGGTAGGCATCCAGCCCCCTGGGTGTGGGTGGTAGTAGTGGTAGGCATCCAGCCCCCTGGCTAAGGGTGGTAGTAGTGGTAGGCATCCAGCCCCCCTGGGTGAGGGTGGTAGTAGTGGTAGGCATCCAGCCCCCCGGGCTAAGGGTGGTGGTAGGCATCCAGCCCCCCTGGGTGAGGGTGGTAGTAGTGGTAGGCATCCAGCCCCCTGGGTGTGGGTGGTAGTAGTGGTAGGCATCCAGCCCCCCTGGGTGTGGGTGGTAGTCGTGGTAGGCATCCAGCCCCCCTGGGTGAGGGTGGTAGTAGTGGTAGGCATCCAGCCCCCCTGGCTAAGGGTGGTGGTAGGCATCCAGCCCCCCTGGGTGAGGGTGGTAGTAGTGGTAGGCATCCAGCCCCCCTGGGTGAGGGTGGTAGTAGTGGTAGGCATCCAGCCCCCCTGGCTAAGGGTGGTAGTAGTGGTAGGCATCCTGCCCCCCTGGGTAGGGGTGGTGGTGCGCATTCAGGCCCCTGTGTGCATATGTGGCATTGGTGATGGGCATCCCGCCCCTATGGTGCTGCTGTTGCTGGTGTAAGTATATTCAGCATCCCCGTGTATGTGTGTGATGTGTCGTGTACGTGTTGTATGTGTTTTGTGGTTGGTGTCTGGCTTACCTTCTGCGCCGTACGCGTCCGTGCCTGTTCCGGTAGTAGATGTAGAATATTGGTATGATCGGGACGAAGGGATTCATGGTTGGTTCGTGTCGTTCGTCCTTCTCGTTGCTTCGCGTCGTCCTCGCCGCTTCGCCTCGTCCTCGTCGCTTCGCGTCGTCCTCGTCGGTGCCGTGTTCGCCTCGTAGCCGTGGATCGTGTTGTGGCGCGAATCGGAGCTTATGTGCGCCTCTCCCGGATGCTTTAACGTGCCGTGCGTAGCGACGGGTTCGGCGCGTACGGGAAGCGCATCGTACTTGTCCGGCCGGACGGGGCTGCATTTTTCCTTCCGTGCGACTCGATTCGGCGTTTCCGGATTCGCCTCGGTTGGAGAACAGGACCTGGTTTGGGTGAGTACGGCTCGGCTGGATTTTTTGCTGTTGTGCGCATCGTACTTGCTCGTTCGGTGTGCTGTACGGATCGGTCGGAAAACAGGCTTTCGCATGGCTTTTTTCCCGACCGAATGGTATTGGGTGCGCCTCCGACCGAGATCGGAATCGGCCCCTAAGTTGTTGTGAACAACAGTTGACTAAGACACCCTTTACTTAGTATTAGCAATAGCATTAGCGGCAGGAGTTGAGTAACTAATGGCCTCTTCTATCTGACTCCAACTCAGTTGGGAAAGTTTTATGAAGAAGACTAAGAGTCATACGACCTTGATGGATGGGTTGAACGAAAAGGGAAAGAAGGATGGGATGCATAGGTGGCTGATAGGAATTGGATGCATGGGTGGTTGAAGGTTGGGTGGAAGGTGAAAGAAAGGATGCCTGCCTGGGTGGGTGAAACTGTATACTGTATGGGTGATAGGAAGAACCCGTCGGGGGGGGTTTCATGGGTCAAACTCAAAGGCAAGCAAGGAAGGACGCATGGGTGGTGGTTTAAAAAAAAAAAAAAAATGTATGTTGTTGGTGAAAGGTTTGTTGAGAAAATATTTAAGAAGAATGATAGCCATGTTTACTTTAAATTGATGGATGCCTGGATGGTACAATCATCATAGCATAGGTGGAGACTGTCACTGGATGAAGACAATGTAAAAGAAAAATAAACTGTGGCAGAGTAGCAAAGCCAAGGAGAATAGAATAAGAGATTTGAATTAAAAAATATAATGCTAGAGGAGCAATGCAATGATAAATGAAAAAATCGCTGGTAAGAGAAACAAGGACTGTTTTTTTCCAAGGTTTATGATCCAAGGTTGTATTTGAGAATACTTCCTTGACTCAGTAGTTTGCACGCACAGCATATATATTGTGTATGTATGTACCCATACCCACCCATTATCAAGCGCCTCCCTCCAACTCCGAGGCCCACTCCCTAGTCCCTACCTATGTCATTTTCGACTGTGTCAGCCTGCCATGGGTGGCCTATCGGCTGCATAGTTACACGTCATCCCATTTATAATCAATGATCATTTCGATAAGATATCATCTGCCTTGTTGTAGTAGTCAGGGTGAAAGTGAAATTGAGTAGTTGCCATTGATGTAACATTGATGTAACAGAGTATGGCCATAATAGAAAAATAGATTAATTGTGTAGTTGTAGACTACAGCTGCCCCACCTGCAGACAGTAGTAAATAAAAATAACATGAGTCAGCGACACAAGTATGTCTGTCTAGGGCGCAAGCTGACTGATCTGGCATGCCTACAAGGTTAATTTAGCTAAACAAGAGAAGAGAAAGACTTGTCTACTCCATAGTGCCTAGTAGTAGTAATGCCTGAAACTCCCACAAATGTTAGAGGCCAAGGAAGTGGGAAGATACCACAAATGTTATGTACTGTGCTTGCTAGTACTACTGTGCCGCTATGTGTATAATTAATTTTGTGTTACTGTTTTGCTAAGAGTATTGGTTACAATTGTCTTTTTTCTTTCTTTTTTTTTAATAATTCTTTTTATTAAACATACATCGGTTCCAATAAACATTGCAGAGGGTTAGCCAAATCATACATTACAGTCGGTACAGGAGGAAAAACGTCGGATTTCTACATGATAGAGGAATGTTACAGGGTGTGGGGGTCATTTTAATCGTGACAATTAGGAGGCACACAGATCTCTCCCCGGTAGGCATTCCAGGGGCTCCACATCCGGGACCATTTTTTGGGGCACCCTCTTGCCAGGTAGACTGTTTTATCCCGAAACATGCACCAGTCAAGGTTCTTCTCCCATGCTGCCAGTGTGGGTGGTTGTGTGGCCCCCCATAGTTGAGCAATGTTGCGTTTTGCCAGCATGAACCCCAGTGTAGCCCACCGTGTCTGATTTGTGTTGAGATCTGTAGGTTCCCACAGATTGAGGAGGCATCGTCTTGCCTCTGGGCGGAGGTGAACCTGTAGTACCGCATTGATAGTGTCATGGATCTTGAGCCAGAAGGATATGATATGTTCGCACTCCCAAATTATGTGTATGAATGTCCCCACGTGACCACATCGCCGCCTACAGTTCCCATTATCAGACCATCCCATGTGTACCAAACGGGGCCCTGTCATATAAATTCTGTGGAGGATTTTAAGCTGTACCAGCCTCAAACGTGCCGGGATAGCGACCTCTCTGGGGGAAGACACCGCCAACTGCCAGTCCTCATCATCCACCTCCACCCCATCCTGCGCCCATTTCTCACGTAGTGATTGAAGGGGACTCTCCATGTTGTTGATTAACTTTTTGTAGATCAGGGAGATGGTTTTCTCGGGAAGGTGGCCGTCTAAAATTCTGTCCTCCAGCGGAGAGGCCTCTGGAGGGAGAGCCCCCTTAGGCAGCGAAGACTGCAGTGAGTGCAGGACCTGCAGGTAGCGGAAATACTCGGTGTCTGCCAGATCGTAGTCCGCCTGGAGCATGTCAAAGGATTTGACCCCTCCGACCCCCCAAAGGTCCCCAATTTGTGAGATACCGATAAGGTCCCATCTGTCAAAACCCTTCGATTTCCATAAGTCGCCCAGTCTTTCTGAGTCCCAAAGTGGAGTGGCTAATGTCAGTGTGTTTTTCCATCCCAATGAGGCAATAACGTCATGCCAAATCTGGACAGAATGTTTGGTGGGGCCAGTCAAGGGGTATCGTCTGGGCCGTGAGTATAGCGCCCTGTTATAATTGCTGCCTGGGAGGAGCCATTTATCCATGGCATATCCGGGATCGTCTACACGGCCATACATGCCGTGGTTGATGGATGCTAGGTGAGCCGCCCAGTAGTATTTCTTGATATCCGGGAGGCTAATACCACCGTCATACCAATTTAGTGTTAGTTTAGTCAGGGCGATTCGAGGTTTTCCATCCCACAACAGGTCTCTCTGTAGACCCTCAATTTCCTTGAAATATTTGGCGGGAACAGGGTCCAGGGTGTTTTGCAAGGTGTATAGGAATCTAGGCAGGGACATCATTTTGAATAGGGCGGCCCTGCCCAGAAGGGAGAGGGGTAGCGGACTTTTTTCTTTCTTGATATAGCTACTCCTTCCCAACCAACCAGGAAGGAGTTAGCAGCCATGGCCGGGCGCTGGAAGCTGGAGCCCATCTGCACAGAATATCGGTGGCTGGTGGCTCTGGCAGAGGAGGAGGAGGAGGCGGCAGCAGCTGCAGCCTTCTCCGATGCCCCGGGCCCCAGCCAGGCCCCCCCAGTGGTACGTCACCACGGTCTGACAGCCACCTGCCGCACTTCATTTTCATTGAACCCTGCTGCCCCCGTGGATGCAATTGTAGAGCATTCAAGCGCCGCAAGCTCCTCCGGATGGCGCGCCTAGAGGAGCAGGTAAAGGAGGTCCTGAAGGTTAACCGGCGACGGCGAGCCTGCCGCTAGAACTCCGTCACCTTGCCCCTTTTTTAATTTTTTTTGGGTGGGTTGTAATGGGGCGTTGGGGAAAAGTTGGGGTTTATATATTTATGGACTTTTGGAGTGGAATATCTTTGGACATTGGTTGGGGTTAGAGAGAGGGGTGGGTCAGGTGTTGTGGATTTTTCCATTAGTTTATTTTGTTAGGGGAATAAATTATTTATACTACATACGATGTAAATGTTTTGTGGGGGGGTTACTCTTTTACTTCACACAGTTTCCTTTGCTGCTGCAGGGCCGCAGTCAGTTTTTGATTGAAATAATAATCTGCCGATAGTGTAACACACCAACAGATAGATGCAGTACCCTCACTTGTGACTTGTCCTACTAGTACTGTCAGTCTCTGCTCCTGGTCTATGCAGTCTGCAACTGGACTTGGAAGGGTGTGGGTGTGTGAATTAATTTCCATATTATTAATTATGCCTCCCCCAAACTTCTTCTCTTACCTGTGAATGATGTTTATTTATTCAAAGCGATGGCTGCATGGTTATGATGGTTTGGTTTCCCAAGATGCCATGGTGGTGGCGGTAGTAGTAGGAGACACTGACAGTAGCATTTGCAAAAAAAGAAAATGAGATAGTCAGTCGCCTGAGGGAGACTCAGAATTGAGTAGTAAAAGTACAGTACACATGAAGACTGGCAAACAAGAAACCATTACGATGATAAGCAATGCTAAAGTAAAATAAAACATAATGGTGGCGGGGATAGCCTAGTACAAGTTACAAACTGAAGTTGACTCAACTTATGAAGTGGATAAGAGTAACCTTTAGTGCTGGAAGGATGATGAATCGATGCCGGCAATTAATTATGATGGATTATGTTCCTCTGGAAAAAAATGTACCTGGCGAATACTGAGCATGGGTGGGCAAGCAAAAGATCCTCGCCCTGCCTTGAGTTAGTGTTGCTTTCACCACATCCGCCCCAGCAAGTGTGTGATCAATTATTGGTGTAAATTCAATTTAGTCACACCTCAATATACATCACACAGCTGGGGGGAAGAGGGTTAGGGTTTGATGAATGGTTCGGAAGGGGTATTTGAGGGAAAGGTTTGACAAAGACAAACACTACACATGGACAACACATGATCTTGGCAGACAACCATCATAAATCTGTTAAGGGAGAAAAAGGAAATGCATCCATGATGATGACTTGATGATGAGTAGGACTATACTAGTAGTAGTACAGGGCAGCAGTATATATTATTAATTATTATTATGCAATTGCCTTGCCTGTCTGCCCCCAGAGAGACCCAAGTTACATACATTTTATGTTCTGTTGTACCAGGCTTCCTTTTAAAGCTAGAAATGAAAATTAAAAAATATCTGTAGGAGTCAAATATAAGCTAAAATAATAACAACAACACACACACAGTCGTAATGACTGAAGAGAAAAAATGAATCAAATGAAAAGAATATGATACTATAACTATGTTATGGTCAAATTGGGAGTTGCATCTTGGCAGTCGGCATTCCTCTTGGTCCTTCCTTCCGTGGACGCTCCCTCCGTCAATCTTGGGTGCCTGCCTGGTGGATGCAGATTGGTAAGGAAGTCTGAGTTGTTTTTCCTAGTATAGCAGAGGGTAAAGACCAGCCTGTAAGTGTAGATGGAAAATCAAAAGGGATATTGAAAAATCAATGAGAAAAGTAAAGTTAAACTGCATAAATTAAGGATGAGTGCAACAAGAAACCTTCCGGAGGCGGCATGGCTGAATCATGTCTACTCTGTTTCCAGCATCTACAACAACAACAGGAGCAGGCCCCCGGCGCCCACCCAACCTCCACTTAGCATAGATTTTGGGCCAGACAGCACTGAGCACACACAAATACACAGCAACATAGCATTTTCCAAATTAAGTAACTAAATCAATGCACCGCTGTCAGTCATTCCACTACACTCCCCTCCACCACTACACAGACATGTAGGTCTGGTGTCACTGGAGAGACGGACGTCACTTCCCCCCTGATTTCATGCAGGTCCCGGGCTCACCCGCCTTATTCCTCCTCCACCTTATCGCACACACGCAGCTTTTCTCAAGTGTTTTCTTTGGGCCCTGCCTCCCCTGGCACTCTGGGACTACTCTCCCGTGCCATCCGGTCTCGTTCTGGTACTCCAGACCCCGTGGTCTCTCCTCCAAGACGTCCCCTCTTTGCGCCCATTTCTACACCACCCTCCGGCCCTGAAGAGTCACGGGATTACCCCCATTGTGATGAAACACGTGTCGGCTGGTTCTTCTTTTGCCTTATTTCATCATTAAATAATTATGATTCACACAACTGATGTTGATCTTAAATTGGGCTACTTTTGAGACTTTGCTTTGATCTGTTATCCCAACTACGTGTGCACAGGACATTGTTCATATTACCAGTGTGGGTTGTTGACTCACACGTTTCACGGGGGTTATTGTTTTTTTTTCCCCCTACCTGTTAGCACCGTACACATACAGCAGCGTACTTATCTTTAACGCGTACTAGTCTGAGCGCCATTTCCCTGATATACGGAAAACCCTTCACAGCTCTTCTACATAGAGTATATTATACCAGTGTAGAGTTGGTTAAAATGGGTACTTTAAGCTCCCCACTATGCCCTAGAGGCTATGGTCAGGTGGGGACGTATGTACACCAGATAGTGCAGTCATATTGGGGGGAAAGTAACATCAAAAATGTGGGAAGTCTGCGGGAAAACTATGGAAGTCATGCCCCGGTTGTGCCTCCTCAACGTATGGGAGGCAACTGATTTGACAGTAAGAGAGAGGTTCTGGGTCGCCTTGGGAAATGTGGTGGCAAAACGTAACATTGCAAGAACTTGGAAGGGAGCCACGGCACCCGAATTCCGTGATTGGGAGGCCAATATGGGCTGGTGCATGCAGATGGAGAGGGTAATATATGAAGCGAGAGGGTGCCCACAAAAATGGACAAAGATTTGGGGGGAGTGGAACAAAAATAAGGGGATGTTGTGTACACCATTTAACGCATCCCCCCATGCAGGAATGAAGGCAGCCTTGAAGTTAAGCAGTTACAAAATAAAGATGATAATATATACTGTATGGAATATGTTGGTCTGCAAAACGAAATGATTGTAAATGCACATATTCACTGTATCACTTTATCGTCAACTGTTATTAATATGTTTTCTTCTTTAATAAAAAGAAATTAAAAAAAACAATGGGATAGCTTGGCCCATAGTACAGTCCTCCTTTCTGACTTCACGTGTGAAGAGCTCAAAAGGAAGTAGCATCTCTGTCAGGCATTTAACTAGGCCCCATTGGTCCATCTCAATGATCATGCCTTTCACAGTAGCATCCCCTCTTTGCATGACATATTCATTGATTGGTCTGTACTGCTCAAACAGACGTTCAAGCATGTAATAAGTTGAGTTCCAATGTGTTGGCACCTCCTGGATGAGTGCTTTAACTGGCATTCTATGCTCACGTTGAATGATCCTCAGCTGCTTCCGGGCTTTAAAAGAATTGCTGAAATGTGTACAGATTCTTCTGCAGGTGGTCAGTAAGTTGCTGACTCGGTCTTCTTTTTTCAGAAAGTCTTGAAAAATGATGTTAATGCAGTGCGCCAAACACGGGACCCTGAAATAGCCAACATCGGACATGGCCTTAACTATATTACTGCCATTCTCCGTGGCAACAAAACCAATGTTAAGCCCTCTTGGGCGCAGCCATTCAAAGACCTTGCTGTCAGTCTTCCAAAATGTTTGCAGCAGTATGAGATTTCTCCATGGCAAACATGGCTACAGTTGCCTGTTTCCCAGTGGCATTAAAAATCTCAGCAGTGTCAACAACACCTGCTGCAGGTATCCTTTCTCTAACACACACAAAAGAGATCCAGTGTGCAGTTATGCACATGTAATCAGTGGCTTGGCAACTGGTCCACATGTCTGTTGTCAGGTGGATAGTGTGAACAGCACTCTGCTGCAAAGCTTGTCCAAGCAATTCCAGCATGTCGTGATGTAGTGCTGGAACAGCAACTCTGGCGAAATAGGACCGGCTGGGAACCTTCCATTTTGGGCAGATGGTTGTCACAAATTCAAGAAAACCCACCCCTTCCACAAAAGAAAAAGGGAGGAGGTCCAGCGCTAACAATTTAGCCAGCTTCGCATTGTACAAACGCGCCGTTGGGTGGTTGCGTTCGTACTGCCCCTCCGACCTAAACATGCTGAGAATGGTAGGCTGGGTTTTTTTCTTTTCTGGTGCCACTGATGCAGGTGACTTCTTGACGCCAGATGTTGTTAGGCTCAACGCATGTTTTTTCGCTGTGGTACTCTCTTGCCTGGGACCCCTTGGTGTCTCAGCCTGACTCTTACTCTTGTACCACTGCGATTTTGCTGATGAGGATGTGGGCGGTACCACTGCACTGCTGGTGACAGGGCTACTTTGTGTACCAGAGAAAATGTCTCCCTCTTGTTCACCTTCCACAGCTATCATATCTTCTACTTCTTCATCCCCACCAACAGCAATGGGTGCAGGTTTTTGGCCGCTAAGGTGCGCCTCCCACTGGATCAAGTGGTGTTTTTTCAGATGGGTTGTTTGGCCTCCGGTACCATAGTTTGTACCAAGCTTACCCCGACTAACACCTTGTCCACAAATGGAGCATATAGCAATGTTCACCTCCTTCGTGCTAACCGAAAAGAAGTCCCAAACTGGGGGGGGTCAACTTTCTGGCACTGCTGCTGGTGCCACTTGCAATGCTGGATGAACTGGTAGGTGGCCGTGAAGTTTGACTCTCTGCAGTACCTACTTCTACTGAGGTGGTACTTGTGGTGGATGTACGTGGCTGCTGGCGAAATATGGAAGCAGGAGGTGGTGTTGGTGGTATGATCTGTGTTGGTGGTATCCGTGCCACATCCCTCACAGCAATTTGGGATGGGGTAATGTCGGTCTCCACTGGGGCGGGACTAATGTCCATGATGATGACTGGCTCGTCATCATCCTCCTCTTCTACATCTACCTCTAAGGCTTTCTGGAACCTTCCTTTTCCCTAGCCTTGTCTAGTGGCGTGTCTCACTCTCAGACTAAGGTGGTGGGATCCAAGTGGTGTCTCGATCATCAGAAGGGGGGCTTGCAGAAGAAGTTGATGGACTAACCCTCCTTTTCCTTGCTGGGGATCTGGAAGACAATGGATCTTCTGAAAGAGTGGCTTGCTCTTCTTCCTCTGCAGGAAGCTCTATCTCCTGAACTGCGCCTACTTCGGGAGGAACAACTACTATTGGGGTGGTTGTGGCTGTTGTTACTCACTTATCTCAGTTCCCCGCATTGATTGGATACTACTTTGCGATAACACTAAGTCAATTTCAACATCACTGCTTGTCGGCGTTGTCATGATTAGACTGGCTGCCTCTGCGACAGACATGGGCTTGGGCCTAGGTTCATGGCCTGGGTCCACTGATGCGGGCGTGCTGCTCCCAGCTTGCTGCCCGGACACCGCTGCTGCAGGCGCAATTTTTGGTTTCCCAAAAAAGATCTTGGGCGGCACACCAGTCTTGGTAAGTGGCAGTTCCTTCTTCTCACTGGCAACTTTCTTAGTACTGGAGGACCTGGTACCTTTCTTTGGCGCCATCTTCTTCAGATGTCAGCAGCACGCAGTGGCACAAGTTGAAGAGATGTCTGTGGTCACACATCACGTGACGTCGTGTGCAGCAGGACTTCTATCTGGCAGTACAATAGGTGATGACGCCTCCTCCTCTTTTGTGCACCTAAAAGCAAAGAAGCAAGAAGAACATCAGTGAAATGTGGTATTCATTGTTGTGGTTTAATTATTACTAGTACAAACAAACAAATGTGATATATAACTTTGTGTGTGGTCACAATTATTAATATTATTATTAAATGTATTACCTCAGTTATTAAAAAAAACATAACAATACAGTGTAGACATTTGTGAGACTGACAAAAGCAAGGGCTTTCATGGTTGGTGGTCTAGTGTACAGTACACTGAGGAAGGATAGGAAAGAAGAAGAACAACAACAAAAATACAAATGTAACAGACCCTGTTTAGCATTGTGCATCAGGTGGGATTCAGCATTCAGGGAGCTGCAGCTGACAATGGATAGAAGCAATAAGCCAAGAGGAAGAAAGGAGAGAGAAGGACATGCAGGCCTAATGCAGAAGCACACTGGCTGCCTTCACAAAATGGCCACCAGCCACATAGCCAGGCCACAACAACAAGAAAGGGAAGACAGACAATGCAGGCCTATGGCAAAAGCACACTGGCTGCCTTGACAAAATGGCCACCAGCCACATGGCCAGGCAGGCCACAACAAGAAGCAATAAGCCAAGAGGAACAAAGGAAAGAAGACATGCAGGTCTATGGCAAAAGCACTATCACCACCACAAAATGGCCACCAGCCACATGGTCACTCACAATAACAACAACAAGCAGGATGCCTGGAAAACAATGAACTCAAGCAGGCCTATTATGGACACAGACTTTACAAAATGGCCTCTGGCCACATGGAGAGGCTCAGCCAAGGCAAATGCTGGCCCACTATTACAAGCAAACACACTCACACACTGGCCAGATAAAGGAGGCATGCTAAACAACACAGCTTTAATAAAACAATGCCAAAAACGAAAATTCACAGGGCTAAAAAGGTTTGCAAGTTACACAACAACCACACACATCCAACAAAGGCATTTATTTAACACACATGAAAAAAAGTGAAACCCCCCCCAAAAAACATTTTGCATTTCAATCCAATGCCATCCATGCCCTAAATAATGTTTAAATTCAACAGACGCCACAAAAACAGTTGTTTCATGCACTAATGAGTAGCTCTGGGCCTACTGGCTGAAAGGCCTATTGGCAGACTACTGGGCTATTGAATTAAATAAATATTGCAAATTGATTTCAAAAGTTGGAGAAAATGTAGTGAACTTTGCAACATGTTTCCTTTATAAAAGAAAACTAGAAGACAAATGACATACAAAGAAACAACTAGGCCCCTACTGAAACTACAGGCCACCCACCACAATAAATTTTTAAAAAACGATCAAAAGTACAAAAAAATGTAGGTGCAATGCCCCAATCAAACAAACAACACCAGTTTTCCAACTTACTTGTGAAATCTCAAATCCAAATGTCCTCAAATACAATGAGAGATGATGCAGCAGACAAAAAAAGGGATCCTTCGAGCTCCAAATCCAAATGAAAAGTGAACAGGAGACGGACAAAGCACTGGGAGGAGCCTGCTGGACAGGAATAGGAAGTTGGAGACACTGGCGCACTTCCTTCCTCTTAAAAAAAAAGTAAAAAAAGAAAAAAGACTCCTTGCCCAAAAAAGTACAGCCAAATGTCAATCTGAGGAGTTTTTTTAATCCAACTCATCATTTCGAGAAGGTTTTGATGCTGCTCGAGAGAGATTCTTCTCCAGATTGCAAATTCTGCTTATTCGGGATCAGGATCTTCACAAACTTCTGCCGGAAGTCTGATGGCGCGCCCGAATGACGTGTTCGCGATCGCACAATCTCGCGGGACCGTGCGGCCGGCTACCAAATCTCGTGGTGCTTGCGAACGGATGGGAAATCTCGTCGGCGATTGCAGGCATCCTGGTAAGTCACTCCTGCACGCGTGAAAATGCATTTTGAGCACGCAAACTCAAAAAAACTCCGCTCTGCTGCAGAGCGTGGAGTTTTTGGTAACTCCGCATTCTACGCGGAACGTGGAGTTGCCAAAAATCCGCAAACTCCGCGAGCGGAGTGTAGTTTTACGCTCATGGTTACTTTTAAGTTGATCACCTGGTCTTCAACCCCTGTCTGCCTTGTCGACCAGGAAGAGATTGCTGATAAACCCGTGGGGATGTTACATCGAACAGCAGATTGCCCCTTTCTGGAGAAGGGCCGAGATCTCCTCGCTTATCAGCTCCGCATCGCGCTGAGAGAAAGAAATGGGACGGGGACGGGACACTTGGCAGGGACGGCCATGGAACTTCACTTGAAAGCCCTGAACCGTCTGCAGTACCCAAGCATTGCTCGTGAGGGAGGCCCAAGCCGGGATCAAATGTGCCAAGCGACCTCCCACTCACAGGCGCGCTGAAGGTAGCACACTCACCTTTGCCAGAGTTATTGGCTTGCCCTTTGAAGCCTCCGCAACCTCAGAACTTCTGTCCCCCGGTGGGGTAGAACGTGTTGAAACGAGAGCCATCCTGGTATTGGCCACGTCCGGAGCCTTGCCCCCTGTCAGGGTTGGAATAGTTAGGATGGCCGGTCAAGCGGCTCCTGCCACGACCGCCCCCCTGGAAAACCCAGGGGTAAAAACTCTGCGAATACTGGATTGGGCCTTATCCAAAGACGTGAAGGTGGCCACGAACTTACTTAGTTCCTTCACAAAGGGGTCACCGAAGAGACCTCGCTGGGCAACAGAGGAGGCAAGGTCCCCCTACTTAGGGTCCACCTTTATTAGCAGTGACCGGCGCCTCTCCATGGAGAGCGCACAATTGGCGTTCCCCAGGAACACAATGGCTTGCTGCGCCCAACCTGACAGGACCTCGGGTGAGATCAGGGAACCCGTTGCCTTAGCTTCCTCGGCCATATCTAGGATTTTGGTGACCGGCCCTATGGCGTCGAGGAGCTTGTCCTGGCAAGAACGCCAGGACCGGTCAATACCCTTTTTAGGGTCCTTGACGAAATTGGGAAGGAAAGTTGCCATTTTGGGGTCAATGTCTGGGGTGAGGGCGACTTTGTTCTCCAGACCGGGGCTGGGACGCTCCGCCCGGAGGAGGTTACGAGCGTCTTTCTCCATGGGTTTCCGAAGATGGCTCGCTACATATTTAGACACCTTGCCCGCCGGGACCCAGTCTGTAGACCTAGGGTGGACAATATCGTCCGGGACCAGCATGTCTGAGATGCCCTCTGGGGCGGGAGGGGGTGTGGGGAGCCATGGCCTAGAGGGGCCTGCATCCTAGTCCGTATCTCCCTGAAAGTCCCCGGTGTCCTGGGGGTCTGGAGTGACAGTGCGGGGATGGGTCTGGGGACCATCCGGGGAAACCGCCGGCACCTGGGTGGGAGCTTGCGCTAGAAAAGCCTGCTTTAGGCACGCAAAAGCATCGGTGTCCACCCCAGGGTTGCACTGCTTCTTTGCGGGAGGGGGCTCCTCTTCCTGCAGTATCTTGGGACTTCTGGGGGGTTCAATGAGGGTTTCAACCATTTGGCGCTGTTCCAGAGGTTCAATGGCCTGATTCATGGCTCTATATATGGAATCGTCAACTGCCTGGTAAAAATCATCATCCCAAGGCAGGAAGGACAGATCGTCTGCTGCCAGGTACTGGTCCTGGTCTTGCATAGCCGCTAAATAACCCCTGTGACCAGCAGGCAGTCCCTCAAGTGTCAGGCACACTGGGTTTAAATAGAGCATGCAGAGCGTGGGTAAGTTTAAGCTGGGAGGGGGCCCAGACTCCTATGGGTGGGCTGGAGGCACACAATCTTACGGGCAGAGCCCTGGGGACACTCACGCCCTGAAGATACCAAGGGCTTCTGCCTCCCGAGAAAATGCCCCACGCGGCGCTGCAGCCGCCAGTACTACCCCGTAGGGTGTCAAATGTAAATCAAAATACAGACCCCAGCGGGGCGTAACATTAAATGGGGGTTCTACAGACCCTTAAACGGGCGTCACTCGGGAGGCTGGGGACTGGCAAGGCTCTCCACCAGACAGCACTCGTCAGCACTCTATCATTGGAGAGAGGGCACAGCGCCCCCAAGCGGCGGGAGGACCCCACCGCAGTTATGGGCACCGTCACGTAAGGCACACAAACGCGTCCCGCGACCACAGGGAATCTGCAGATTAAAGCGTGTGAAAAAAACGGAACACCAATAGCCCGCAAATCATGCACAAACCTCCCCTCAAGAAGAGATAATGAAAAAAACGACTTAACTTGCTACTGAGCAGCGAAGAAAGAGGAAGAGGAAACACTGAGGAGGGACCAAGTGGAGGCTGCATAATAGACAGTGACGAAGGACTCCTTTTAAAATGTTTGTCCTACTCCCTGGTGTTAATGGGAGTAGTAGTTTGTTGTGTTTTAAAAATGGCTGCTGTAGAAAATAAAGCGAAGGAAGAAGGCATAATCTGAGCTTCCGGTCCTGACATAGAATCTGTCCATCTGTAACGCAACTGGTGCTCATGTAAAGCGCTCTTATACCTTTGGCTATATAAAACAAAAAAAAAAGTTGCTTGACCTTTTACTTGCTATTGCTTATCAACAAATCACTTCGAATTGAAAAGACACATCTAATATTTCCACTAAAACCTGGTGGTATGCCGTTTGCTATCATCATCGACTAGACAGAGCATATTCAATTTCCATCCTTTGAATATATGTTAGAGACCTTATATAGAAATCCTTCATATCACATTTAGCCACAGTTACTGCTTTTTAGGTCGAGCATTCGAGACCTCTTGTATATACTTTAGTATATACTTATATACTTTAGTATATACTTATATGTGTATGTACTTTGTGGGCTCTGGAGATTAGCCCTAGCACTTGTCTGCTTCCGCTTAGGGACTTTTTTTTCTGTTCAACTGCCTCTATTCAACTGTCTTGATGGAAAATGACCAGCAGAGATCAGTAAAATACCAGAATCACTTTAGCATTATCTAGATACCAGTCCATAGAAATTGTCTTCCACGAGCACCCTTAGACAATAATATTTTTTTCAAATCTTGTATTTTCAGTGATATGACCACTGAAGGCCCTGATTTTTTATTAAAAACAGAGCTTTGGACTATACCATTTCCCGCTGAAAGGCAATATTTCTCTCCATGTGTTCCCATACCTGGCGTGTCACGCAGTTTGGTGCTTACTTTCCCACCATGTTAAAGAACAGTAGATGTTTCAGCACCCAGGCTAATGTGCTGCATAGCTAAATACATATAAGGTCCCAAAGGCGAGACCGATTGCATTGCAAATGCTTGTTTTTGCCTCTGATCTATCTTCAAATCCTGCTGCTTTTAAACCGTCATAAATTATTTATTCATTTGTTCTTTTTCTCACAGTTTATTTTTACTCTTATTTATAAGTTTATATTTTATTGTTATCAATTCATTTATGATGCTTTTTTATTGTAACTGTGACTGACCATTTCACAATAGTACATATCATTCACCCATTATTATTCCCACCCTTCCTCTTCCTCCTCTCCTTTCCCTCCATAAGCATACAATTCCCCAAAAATCAGCTTATTCTATATTACATAATGGCTGGATCTTTTTATTATATATGCATTTATTACTGTATTTCGTTGATAGTAATCTCTACAATTTACATATTTACAGTTTTCTTGTTCATCATATTTATACAGTTATATTTAAAATTGATTTTCTATTTACTATTTTTGTATACATTATCTGGCACATGCATCAAGCAAAAACGGGCTTGCAAAAACAGCGAATCGCTAAAAAAGACCGTTTGCGAACGCAAACCAACACTTCCCAATGCATCAACACATTTACGCAAAACCCAACACATTCGCAAAAATAGGGACTCGTAATCAATGCGAGAACCCCAAAAGCGAATCCCTAATAGCGAGTCCCACAACAGCCACCGCTAATAGCGATTAGTCCCTAAGGACTCGCAAGCCAATGCATGTAAATTCGCAAATAGCGAATAACCATGAATTCGCTATTTTGCAAGTGCAGATTAAGGGGAATCACAATCAGGTGGTAAAGTCTGAAAACATTAAAAATTCAGGTGCAACCTATCGGAAACCTATTCAAACAGACTCAGAAGGCCCATGAAGCATTCCACAATGACTGCACACTACGTGATGGCGAGGAGGAGGAGGACCCATGCAGCAGGGCAGCGAAGAAGGTGGATACAGGAGAGGACCCTCAGAGTGCGCATCACAGTGCTGGTCCAAACTGAGGATGAGAAATACGATAAGTACAGGCTGGACGGTGCAATGACCATGCACCCAATAGCAGAATTGGAACCCCTAATGCAGCGTCAGACCCGTAGGACCCATGCCATCCCCGCATATGTACAGGTCCAATGTTGCCTGCACCAACTTGCGTCAGGCAGTTTCCAGTGGGTAGTAGCTGTAGCTGGAGGGAATCACAAAGCTCCCTTTCACGTTTCTTCAAAACCTTCCATGACGCCATGATGACAAGGATCCACACCCACAACAGCTTCCCCACAACCCCCCCGGAGTTGAATAAGACATAACTGGACATCTACCAGGTAGCACAATTCCCCCATGTGATTGGCTGCATAGACTGTATGCATGTCCCTACTTGTTCACCAGCAGTGAATGAATACATCTTCAGGAACAGGAAATCACATCACTCTATCAATGTGCAAGTAGTGTGCAATGCTAAGCACATAATTACGGGCAGCGTGGCGCAATTACCTGGGAGCAGCCATGACTCCTACATCTTCCGACACAGTGGCATCCACACGCGTCTGCTCAGGGGTGAATTCTGAGAAGAACATCTGCTGGGTACACACATATAACTATCTGCTACATTAATCAAACAAATGAAAATGCATCATTGTGGCTAACCCTTTGCTTTCCACCCTGTAGGTGACAGCGCATACGCCGTGCGTAACTATATCCTGACGCCAATCCTCAACCCATCAACACCACATGAGCGGATGTACTATGCTGCACACATCAGCACACGGAATGTGATAGAACGCACATTTGGAATACCTAGAAGCCGCTTCTGCATCCTGCACAATACTGGTGGAGCCCTGCAGTACCGTCCAGAGAGATGCTGCCGGATCGTGGCTGCATGTGCCATTCTGCACAATATTGCCACCAGCAGAGGCATAAACATCGAGGTGTCTGACAGTAAGTCAGATGGCGACAACCAACCACCCGCACAACTCCGACAGGCGCACGTGGCAAACACAGGAGAAGGGCAGAGGAGACGTGCAGACATCACCCAACATTATTTCTGAGGCAGGCAATAATGAGCCATGACACCTAGATGCTGAACATGAAAGTATTTATTAACATGAGCCCATGTATCAATGGGTAGCCACACAGAGATGTGTGCTAATCATAACTATGATTGCATAGGTGAATAACGTTAAATAAACAATACCATGTGCTGGTTAGCAATCATTAGGCTGCAATTGACCATGGTTAAGTCACCATGGCCAAACTGAGGAGAATATGCCTGGCTAGCGCTTCCTGCCACGCACACCCATACGTCTTTCGCCTGCATCGGCCACATCACCATGATGCGCATCTGAATGGTTTGAGCTGCGCGAACTGCGCCTCCTGGCAGTGGTCACTGGCATCGACAGGCTGCTAAGACTGGAGGCCTCCTCACTCCCCTCCTCCCCTGTCAAGTTGCTGCCGCCAACAGTACCAGCCTGGAGTTGTTCCACGGCGGTGGTCACTTGTCCTAGGGCCCTAGCAACATCCCCACAGTAATGGCCCAGATCTATTTGCATTGCCACGGAGCGACGTGCCAGCTGCGCAGTGGTGTTGCAGAGCTTGTTATTGGCCCTGGTATAGGCTGACATGCACATCATGCTCTGGCGATGCCTTCTCCTCTTTGTGCTTTGGCCCGCAAGCATTGCCTTGGTGAGCTCCTGAATGCTTGCGTTGGTCTGCCTATTCCCCTCCACAAACGCAGTTGTCATTAGGCTGATGTTCTTTGCCAGTTTGGTTATCTGTAGCTGTATTGCGCCCATGTGTCTTGCTTGCATGCGCTGCACACGTAACATCTGTGACTCCACACCAGCAAACACGTTTGGACCCTGGTCTACCTGCACAGCAATGCGGGCCCTTGAAATTCGCCTCCGCCCACGTTGGACCTGTGCCTGTGGTGTAGGTGGCGTGGTCACAGGAGGGTGGCTGGTTGCTGGGGTGGGTTCAGGGGCCACCTCAGATTCCATGGGCTGCAGTGAAGGGATCTGGGCCCTGCGTTTGGTAGGTGCGGGAGGTGTGCATGCTGGGGCATCTGGTGGCTCCACATCTGTCTCAGCAGGAGTCTCAGAGATGTGTAGGCAGTCACTGTCTTCCGAGTCCATCTCAGCTGCGTCTGTGATGTGAAACAGTGAAATGTTAATATGTGTACGCCTTCCCATTGTGTGACATCATGCATACTTGGCTCACATTGAATCACTGACTGCCATGCAGTGTTGGCGTGTTTTGCTTGCTAGTGTTGTGTTGGATACCCACTTGACTGACATGACTACGACTCCCATGATGCATTGGGGGTAAGAGGGAAAACGTGGACTGGATTCTGAGCTGTACACTGGGGTTGGCCTGGGGGTATGTGCTCCACTGGACATTACGTAGGACTGTATGTTTGCATGCATCTTACCTTGTGAGGTACTTGCCGCGCCGGATGTGTCCAGCTGGGTTACTCCCACCACTGCCTCAGGCTGAATTGTCGCCTCCACCAGGTCCTCCAGGGCTGTGTTGTTGGGTACTGTAGATGTGCCCCCTCCTGTGGCCCTTGCCTCCTTCAGCCTTTCTGCGATGCGTTCCTTGGCCCGGCTTCTGAGGTCATACCACCTCTTTTTAGGTCATCAATGCTGCGGTGTGTGACTCCCACTGCATTGACCGTGCTCTTGATGCGCAGCCAGATCCTCCTTTTGTCAGCCTCAGGCACTTTCAGGGACAATTTCCCAAAGAGCTTGTCATGGTTTGTGGACACCCCCTCAATGAGATTTTCAAGTTCCCTCTCGCTGAATTTCAGCTTCCTCTTCCTGGGCGTGGCACTGTCCCCTGTTGTTGCTTTCCCCATCCTGGTGCACAGTCAGTTGCAGGAAACAATCTTGGGTGTTGTCTCAGCTCAGCTCCAGTACTCTCCTTCCTCCTGTCTCCTCCTCTGGGCATTGACTGAAGCATGGGCTGGCTGACTTCCTGGTTGTGATGTCATCAGCATGTTCCCAGGGCGACGCGCTATTTGCGATTTCGCTAATTGCGAACTCGCTATTTGCGAGCTTGCTAATAGAGATTTCGCTAATGGTGGGTTTTCTGAATTTGCGCCTCGCTTTTCGCTACTTGCAAATAGTTTTTGCGATGTTTAGCGAATCGGTAGATTTGCGCGAATGGATTCATGCATAGCGGATAGCGATTTCTAATTTGCGATTCCTTATTTATCGCAAATTAGGAATCGGTATTTTTGAGTTTGATGTATGTGCCCCTATGTCCCTCAATAAGGTTTTTTGAAAACTCAAAAAAAAAAAAAAAATCAGACGTTGCTTCCTTGATGCACCTTAAATGACATTGTTATATTTTTCATATTTCATAGAAAGGCATTTTTTGCTAGATTATTTTCATTAAGTAACTTTGTGTAGTAATCAGGTCCACACAGGTAGAAGTGATTCAAGAGGATTTATTCATGTTGGTTACAAGATCAGTAATACAGTAGTATTCAGCCCCACCAGGAGCAGCCAGCAAGGCTGACAAATCTCTAAAGAAAGAGAGATTTGTCATGGGTCCCTACCCATTGGTTCGGGTTCCTACCCACATTTAAGTCTTTTAGTCACAGGTTCCTACCCGAAAAGCTAACATTCTATGTTACATCATCTCAAGAGTGTTCCACTGGTGGAGCAGTGGATGACATGTAAAGCATAATAACCAAGATACTACACTTTGCTTGGCTTCTTTTGCTGCATCTGCTTCTCTAAGTAACATCTGCTGCAAGTTCTTCATTTTTGTGTAAATAATTCAAGGTTTCATATTCGCCAGACTCTGCAACTCTGGAAGTGTTTCGGCTGTTTTTAGTGATGAGAGCGCCATATGTTACTTTCTCAGTGCCAATAAGACGCTCTGATTCATGGGCATAATACATTTGTAACACAGTTGATATATTAGAAAACCATGCTTCATGAAAGTAACCAAAATGTGAATTTTAAAACCAATATGATGTTCTAATGATTCTCAGATCTATAACAGGTAAGATTTTGAAACTTATCTTGCAGAGTTTAAGCACCTCTTCACTGGGTAAAAATAGACATTCCCATTTAAGTAGAGCTGCTTAAATGAAAATAGTATCCGAAGGAAAACATATGCTTGCAATCCACAAATGAAACTTCATGTTTCAAATCTGTTGGTACTCCTATTGAGGGGTAGCCATATCATAAATGGGATGCCCCCGCTGTTGTTGAGGCAGTAAAAGAATCCACAAGGGTGTATGTGCTTTTACTTCATCTAGCGTACATAACAGATCTCTGTAATCGGTGTCGGCAGAGTCGCATCAAAAAAATAGAGGATCACGAAAAATGTTCACAACTATCTTAACCAATATAGTGAGTTTTACAAGTGATCCTGCCCGGTAGAATCCTGTTACAAACACATTATGAGTGTACCTGATCCAAAAAGGGTTGACAATCTGTCAAAATCACAACACTGGGTCTTCCAAATCAGCACACATTTGCATGTTGTTTGTTTTCTTGTATAAATTCTGCACTCAGTACAACTAGCTTGAATGAACGCAACCATTAAGCCAACCATATTGTTCAACAAGAAGCAACAAAAATGTATGGCAATATACAGCACCCACTCAACAGAAGCTGGTAATATTGGGTAATATTGACTCTAAATTAAGGGAACAGATAAACACAGGCAAATATACCTGCAGAGAATGTTAAAAACAACTGTTCTTGGCATCAAGTGGGATGGGATTCCAAGAAGACAATCAAATGATAGGATCAGCATGCAATAGACATTTTTGGGGAATTTTGGAGGTGATAAGCCAATGTGATCCGTTACTTGCAGAGCACATAAAGAAATACAGAAATGCTAGTAAGAGGAATCACTAGTACCTGCCAGAAACTGTTTGTGAAGAATATATCACATTGATGAGCAAGAAGATTTTCTCTGTGATCATATTAGAAATAAGAAAAGCTAAATATTATCATGTTAGCATCAACTCCAGCCCAGATGAGACTCACGTCAATCATTTGACTTACACAGTAAAGGGTCAAGGACCAAAGGAGTGGTTTTTGGGTTTTATTCCCATTAATGTCATGGATCACAGTATCTTGCAGACGTCGTAGTGGATTTCATAGAAAAGGCAGGTATTGCCCTATCAGATTGCTGGGATCAGTCATGCAATAATGCATCAAATAGGTCTTGTCAGGCAAGTTTGAAACAAATCAATTAATCTGCTGCTTCTGTTCCAAGTGCCGGTCATTTTTTGAAACCATAGGCGTGTAGGCTGTTAAGTGTAGCATGCAAGTAGTGCCATACTTTGCATTTGTGCACCATTTTGCTTCCTCAGCCTCGTCGTTGGTATGTGCTAGTTTCATCTCTGTGCCCAGATCACAAAGTTGTAAAATTCTTGTCTGGCTCTCGATGGTCAACTGTAGGCAGCTGGGTCTTTATGTGATTCATCAATAATCTGATAAAGAGTCCAGGGGTTCCCTTACTGGTGGAAAGGGTCTTGCTATGCAAACCCAAAGTGCTCTATTAGGGGGCAGGGTGGTCAGCAGCCGTGGGCTTAACACAGAGGAGTGCAAGACATTTGCAAAATACACACAATGATTAATAAATGACAACACGACTCAAGAAGGAGATCCACACCATTTTATAAAAATAGGAAGTATCTTTATATATATATTTAGGTATCAGAGAATTTTTTTAGGTATGTATGTTTTCAAATATAAATTCTATGTCAGGACCGGAGGCTCCGATTATGCTTCTCATTTCTTTACTAGAAATCTCAACAGCCAATAAAAACACAGTAAACAAAATCACATGACCAACCATAGAGTCCCATGGTATATAAGGTCCCAGCACAACCAAAGTGTCCTCTTTCTTTGCTGCTCCGCAGCCAGTTAAGTGCTTTTACCCTCTTGTCTTATTTGATAGCTTAAGGGTATATATATTTGGGTTTACATCGTGTTTACAAAGTATTTAATTGCGTTATATGCGTAAAATTGTAAATTACTTGTCTGGCATTGTTGCATGCGTAATTCCAGGGATTCCCGGCTCCTAGACGCCGCAGTTTGGCCGCGAGATTCGCACTGCTCGGCTCCTTTCCGCTTCTGCCTTTGAAATACGAGCTCATTCATCGCTCAAACCCCGTAGCGCATGTGAAGTGTAGTGCGTCTGGAAAGATTGTCGAGCGCGCTCCTTTAGTGGCGCTTTGCTGTTACGAGTCTTTGTGGCCCTTCGGGCGTTGTTCTCACAGCGCGTCCTTCGTGCTTGCGACGTGTCCTGTGGAGCGGGAGGCACCGGGGAGCTGGGACGCGCGTTTCATTGACGTGCGATCCTATTTCTATTTCCATTGCGGGCGAGCGGCCGCGCATGCGCGGCGGCCATCTTTGCCTCTGAGTTTCTCTCGGGAGGCTTTAATGAATGCCGGAGCTGCGTGTTGAGCTCCTGACCCCGTTTTTTAATTCAATTTAATTCAATTTCATTAATTAAGCTCGTTTTGCTCCCCTAACGCCCTGAACCTTGAGACTGGGTGGGGCTGTATAATACAGCATAGGCTTTGCCTAGAGTGGTTCTTGGCAAGCTTCCCCCCTCCACATCTTAAAGAGACTGCTTATAAAATCCTTCGTTAGGATTGCCTAAGCTTGCCACTCCCCCTGACCTCCTACAACATACATATTTTATATAGTTGTATTTACAGTTCTCCGGGGTCGTGAATCCACACACTGTGTGCAATATGGCTGAGTATTATGAGGACGACTATTACTACTATGAGGAGGAACCCTCTGGGTCGATGGAACAGGACCTCGTAGAGGCATTGGACGTAGGTGTCCAACACTCAGTAAACAGAGCACTGGTGAAGGCTATTGAACCCCTTAAACATCACCTCTGCACTTACGCCAAGCAACAAGGCTGGCTTCCTTCTGCAGGCTCCCGCCCCAGATCTGGAGGCAAAGGAGCGACCAATCCACACGCGGCGGATTTTGCTAAACTGGCCAAATCCAATGAGCGGATCGGGAACACTCAACCCCTACCAGGGAGGCTACGATCACTGAGCTCCCTCAAGACACCGATCAGGATACCTCATCGGACCCTTCTACAGATCAGGAGGAGGCCTCTCGCCCCGCAAAAAAGGCAAGGAAGGAGAGACACGCCGAAACTCTCTCGGGCCCCAAGGTCCTCAGTTTTGAGCCCTCGGAGATCATACACCCGAATTCTTCTGCTTGGCTCCCATCCCAAGAGGTGGCAGATTACGTTCATTCTCATATCCGGCAGGCGTTCGATAAGGACGTACAGGCAAGGCTTCGGTCAGAATGTCCCAGACCAGACCTGCCCGGAAAGGTAACGGAGACTCCCGACGTGGACCCATCCATGCTCACCTACCTAAAAAAGTATACGAAGGATCCCAAGAAGGGCCTGGACAGGTCCTGTCAGGACAAATTATTAGATATGACCGGTCCCCTGACCAAGATCCTTGAATTAGGATTTCGTGCCAAGGAGTCTAACTTAGCGATCGATCCCGACGATTTGATTGGCTGGGCCCAGAGGGCAGTTTGCCAACTCGGCAATGCCAACTGCGCGATCTCGACAGAACGCCGACGTTCTATTCTTTTGAAATTGGATCCCAAACTCACGGAACTGTCTTCCTCTGAATCGGGTTCCATGGCCCAAGGCATGCTGTTTGGACAACCCTTCCTAAAAGAACTCACTAAATTCGTGGCCACCTTCAGTGGCTTAGACAAAGCCCAGGGATCCCTCAAACGGGCGTTCCGCCCGGTTTTCGGCAGGGCCGGACGCTTCCGGAGGCGCTCGTTCGGCCGTGGGTACAGTCAAGGCACCCCCCGTGGTCAACAAAGAGGAGGTTATCAAGAGTCGGGCTCCAATTCTTCCTCCTTCTACCCCACTAGAAGAGCCAGGAACAGATTCCGCAAAGGCAGGTTCGGCGGAAACTCCAGTGGTCAACAGGATTCCGGAAACTCAGGTGAGCCTGATTCCCTGTTCCGAGGTGATATTGGGGGGACGGGCAATGTACTTTCTCAACAATTGGCGCGAGATCTCTCAAGATGCATGGGTGTTGGAAACCGTGCAGGGGTACAAGCTAGAATTGTACGATTCCCCCTTTCAAGGCGTGCGCCCACTTCAAATGTCTTTTTCCCAACGAGATCAGCACTTTATCTCGACAGAAATCGAGTCCTTACTGCAGAAATTTGCGATAGTCGTCACCTCTCTTCACCCTCGAGGTTTCCTCAGCAATGTCTTCCTGGTAGAGAAGAAAGGGGGTGGGTCCAGGTTAGTTCTAAACTTAAGAGATTTCAATTCCTGGATTGTTTACAGACATTTCAAGATGGAGGGCATCCATCTCCTGCTCGATCTCCTTCAGGAAGGAGACTGGATGGTCCGGCTGGACCTGAAGGATGCGTATTTGTCCATCCCCATTTTCCCTCCTCATCGCCGGTTTCTGCAGTTTCTTTGGAAAGGGACTTGTTACGAGTACAAGGTTCTCCCATTCGGACTGTCGTCAGCACCATGGTGCTTCACAAAGCTCCTGCGGCCGGTAATGGAATCTCTCAAAGCCCGAGGGGTTCGCCTCATAGTCTATCTGGAAGACATCATCATCATGGCAACCTCCCCCCAGCTAGTACAGGTACATCTCAATTGGGCTATCAGTCTGTTGCAGAACTTGGGGTTCATTGTGAATCCACAAAAGTCAGTCCTATCTCCGACTCAGTCAATCGAGTTCCTAGGGTACTTAGTCAACTCACTGACTTGCCAACTCTTACTCCCAATGCAAAAGATCAGGTCGATCAAACGGGACTGAGGTTCACTCTTCACAGGCAGACAATCTCTCTGAGATCATTAGCCCGAATAGTGGGCTTGTTGGCCTCTTCGATTCAGGCGATCTTCCCGGGTCCCCTTCACTACCCGGCCCTTCAATGGCTCAAGATCCGCCATCTCCAAAAAGGCCTCAGTTACTCAGAACAGATTCCCCTCTCGGAGGAGGCGAGGCTGGAGATGATATGGTGGTTAAACCACATGGAGGCCTGGAATGGCCGAGCTCTCTTCGGAGCAGCCCCGGATGTGGTGATCGAATCAGATGCCAGCCGTTGGGGGTGGGGAGCCCGATGCGGCCAGTTGTCCACGGGTGGTCGTTGGTCGCCGGAAGAGCTGCATTTACACATAAACTGCCTGGAACTGTTAGCTGGTTCCTTTGCGATCCAGTGCTTGTCTCCACAAAAGACAGATTGTTGTATCCTTCTTCGGATGGACAACGTTTCAGCGGTTCGCTATGTCAACAAGCTGGGCGGTACGAGGTCCCGAATGTTGGCAGAGATTGCTAAGGACTTTTGGCACTTCTGCCTTCAGAACCAAATCTCGGTAGTGGCGGAATATCTTCCGGGCTACAACAACCAGATAGCGGACTGGCATTCCCGTCATCTACAGGATTTCAGCGATTGGATGCTGTTGCCCCTAGTATTCCAAAACCTGACCCATCTTTGGGGGCCCTGTCAAATCGACTTGTTTGCGTCTCGCCTCAACGGACAAGTTCCCCAATTCTTCAGTTGGAGGCCGGATCCGGAGGCTCTCGCCACGGACGCATTCCTACAGGAGTGGCCAACAACCTTATGTTATGCGTTTCCCCCGTTTATGATGATTCCCAGGGTCCTAGCACGAACCAGAACTTATTGGGCCGAACTCATTCTGATCACTCCGCTATGGAGAGCGCAGGCATGGTTCCCGGTTCTTCTGGGAATGAGTTGTGCAATTCCCATTCTTCTTCCTCGGATAGGGAACCTGTTGCTGGACCCTCTAAGGAATCCTCATCCATTAGTGCAGGCGGGCCAACTTCCTATGGTGGCCTGGCGGGTTTCAGGGACAGATGGAAAGTCCCAGGCCTTTCGCGAGAGGCTGACAGATTTATCAATGAAGCCTGGTCAGCCAACACTCATAAAAGATATGCTTCCTCTTGGAAACGATGGAGTGATTGGTGCTCTCAATGGGAGGTGGATCCCTCTAAAGAACATGTCTCTCTAGTTGTCAATTTTCTGGCCTCTATTGCATCTTCCGGTTTGGCATACAGAACAGTCAACAACTTTCGGTCCGCCATCTCGGCAGGTCATATACCCATGGATGGCAAGCCCATTGGGGAGCATCCGTTGGTGTGGAAGCTGCTTAGGGGCGTACGGAGTGTCAAACCCCCGTGTCCCAAGTATTCCCAGTTATGGGATGTTTCAATTGTCCTTAGGTTTTTGGAAGCGTGGCCTTCTAATAAGTATTTGTCCCGAAAGCAGTTTTCGGCTAAATTGACTATGCTGCTATGTTTAGTTTCGTGTAAGCGGGTCTCTGACGTGCGAGCATTGGATCTAGCGGGCGTAGGTTTTCCCCGGAGGGTGTGACATTCACCTTGTCCAGGAGAACTAAGTGTAACACTGCTTCGGTCTCCTACCCAGCTTTTCCCAATAATCCTAAACTGTGTGTAGTGCAATGTGTTAAAGATTACGAGGTAAGTACTGCAGAATTTCGTACTAATATGCAAGGTAAATTATTGATTGCTCTGCAGAAACCCTTTCGCCCAGTATCTCCAGCTACTTTATCTCGATGGATGTGCTGGCTCATGGGTGAAGCAGGTATTGATTTTTCCAAGTTTGGGGCACATTCAGTCCGTGGCGCTATGGCCTCTAAAGCTTATTCTGCAGGTGTCAGTTTGTCAGATATTATGAATGCAGCTGATTGGTCTACTGAAAGTACATTTAAGGCACATTATTACAAGCCTATTGTAGATGTTGCTTCTGTGGTGGTGGCGAAGCTTTGAACAAGCATAATCGGAGCCTCCGGCCCTGACATAGAATTAAAAATTTGCGAACATTCGTGACAAGAATTTTCAATTCTATTAAGGACACGGAGGCGAGGATTATCCCACCCAAACAATATGATGCATTATATGACACAGTGTCTCATTGATCATGCTATTGTATATTGCACATGTCTGGTTTTTTCTCCCACCCTTTCTTCGGCATTGTTACTATTTCGCCTATTGGTGAAGGATTGCTATTACGGGATACTCTCTCTTATTATTGCAGGTGCTGATACTAAGTAAAGCCTGAATATTCGTACAACTACCACTGGGTATTCTGCAGTTCTTCGTGTCTACACGAGTTTGGGGTTCTTGGGCCGTGTCCCACTCGGAAATGCAGCCCCGTTGGGCCTTCAAGTTACTGGTTGGAGAAGTTCTCGCCTGCGGGTTGTTCTTCAGAGCAGGTCGTGCATGGACTTAACTGTTATGATTTACAAAGAAAGAGGGCACTTTGGTTGTGCTGGGACCTTATATACCATGGGACTCTATGGTTGGTCATGTGATTTTGTTTACTGTGTTTTTATTGGCTGCTGAGATTTCTAGTAAAGAAATGAGAAGCATAATCCTCGCCTCCGTGTCCTTAATAGAATTGAAAATTCTTGTCACGAATGTTCGCAAATTTTTTAATTCTTTTCACTTTAAAAAGTGGACACAGTGCAATTTCAGAGTTCTGTAATGTTATACTATGGAAGGAAAAATAAGTTTGGAAAACAGGTACAGTACTTCGACTTACAAGACCAATCTCCAGGAGTTAAGGCGAGTGGTGGGCAAGGTCCAAGGCAGCACCAGCAGTCACCACCAATGGCACGAGGGTGGCCGGGTGCAAAACAGTGTCGGGTGGCCAATAGGTTTCAATGGAAATCCGTCACTGTGAAAAGTGACTGCAGGCTACGGCTAGGAAGCCAGTCGGGGTGAACCAGTAAGTAGGCTCAGGCCTTGCGATGCTCAGTGACGGAGGGACACCTTTGGTCCTCTTCTCTACAGCCCAGGGTCGACGGGTGCAGAGGTGTCTTTAGGCGTCAGGTTTTCTTACTGGTAGCAGTATCGGTGGAGGAGGCCTGCATGCAGAGGCTGCAGGCTACATTTGGGAGTCCAGGGGAGGTGAACCCATGATGGACTCGGACTTGGGAAGGCTGGGGAACCTTGTTGGCACTGAAGGCCCAATTCAGCTCAGGTGCAGTGGTTGCTTTAGGTGTTGTTTTTTTCTGTTCCTGAGGCTTCAGAGTCTCTTCTTGGGATTTTCATCTGAACAGGTCCGCTGTTCATGGGAGGTCTTGGTCTTTATTGGAGGCAGGCAGTCCTCCCAGGGTTTTGGAGGCACACAGCTGCAGGACGAGACATCTTTGGTGCAGAGTAGACTGAGGAAGCAGAGAGGTCAACAGGGCTAGGGCTAAGTCAGATGCTCTCTGCAGTCTGCTCTGCTTTCACAGCTCTTCATGTCCTTCTTCTTCGTAGGTCGTCAGTATCTGCTTCTCTGGTCCCAGGGGCTTCCCTAAATACTAATTTTACAGGCGGTAGGGGAGTGTAGGATAGTAGCCAATGGGCTACTGACCCTCGGGGTCACTATGCCTCCTATATGACCACTTCCTGTGGGAAGTGGGCATAACCCTATCCCAAAAGTCCTAAGTAAGCTATCACAAAGATGGCTACTTCTGAAAAATTGTGTTCACCTCACAGTATCCCACCTTAGGCGTGGTACTAGCCTGGAGGTGGCACGCTTATCTGACTAGCTAATTTTCTCACCTGTCCAGGTGTCAAGGGGGCTCTGGACAGAGGGGATGGCTTCCTCTCCTGTGAGGGGAGCCAGGTTTGCATCCCAAAGGCGGCAGCTTCTTTGAAGCCTACCGGCCAAGGAGGCTAATCAGCAGGTCATTCTGTGGGAGGGGGTGTTACACCCTCTTCCCGGACAGGCCTTGGTTATGGGTCTACTGAGAGCAAAGGCTCTCACTTTAGGAGGTCGGAACAGTGTCTCGGAAGGTGTCCCTTCCTGCCAAAAACAAACTCCCCACGATGCAGGCATCCTTGCACCAGGGTCCAAGGGTGCCTGCGCTAGCGAATGGCAGCCGATTGTGCGCCAGCGCTGGGGAAAGCACAGGTATGTGACATATTGTTGTAAATATGTTGCATCCCTGTGCTTTGCAAGTGACTCAGTGCGGCGCAGTCAAATGGCTTCTTAAAAGAATAGAAACGTTAAACAGTTTTTTGACCATTCTTCCGAATGACAATCTGATATGTTTCAATGAAACAAGCAATCTGTACAAAAATATGTGAACCAATCTATTGCTGTCAGCATCATGCAGCCTTGGAAGTGTTATGTGCAGAAACTGAGAAGCCAAATTGATGACTGTGAATGCATGGCTGAGGCAAAAGCTCTATATACTCATTACAGTAACAATGGAAGCCTTATAATACAATGAATCTGTTGACATACACATTCCAAAGGACCTGATAATTGCTCTTTAATGACAGGTTGAAAGAAGTTTCAGGTACAACCGTTCTTACCTAACATGGATACATTGATTGGTGGTTTAACACTTTGAGGTGAAAATAATAGGTATGGCTTCTTCGTGGAGTTGAAGAGTTTTAGGCCTGACAGCCTTAGGGCGGCCTTCCCCAAACTTTTTGCCTGTTTACAACCAATTTTTGCTACATTCTTTTTGTTGGCCTTAGAACTCCGAGCACTTCACCATTGCTAATCAGTGCTAAAGTGCATGTGCTTCTCCCCAAACATGGTTTCATTGATTTATCCACAATTAGTATATTTAATTTATCTGTAAGTCCCGTAGAGTGCACTACATGTGCCCAGGGCCTGGGAATTAAATACTACTAGTGGGTCTGCAGCAGCACTGATTGTGCCACCCACACAAGGAGCCCTCTAAACATGTCTCAAGCCTGACATTGTAGAGCCTGTATGTGAAGTGTACATTTAAATCCCCTTGCCAAGCCTTAAAATCCCCTTTTATTATATATACATCACCCCTAAGGTAGGCCCTAGGTAGCCCATAGAGCAGGTTGCTGTGTAAGTAAAAGGTAGGCCATGTACTTTTAGGTTTTACATGTCCTGTTAGTGAAAAACACCTACATTTGTTTTTCACTAATGTGAGGCCTACTCCTCTCATAAGTTAACATTGGTAATTCCTTATTACACTTTTAATCTGCAATTCCTGATTGAGAAGGAGTAGCTCTGTCATGTTTAATATCATTGGAATGGTAATGATGGATCCTTTTTGCTGGCAAAGTTGGATTTAACATTACTATTTTAAAAATGGCACTTTTAGAAAGATGGCATTTCTCTGCTCTTAAAGCTCTGCAGCCGTCTCAGATGGGTGACAGCTGGAATGTGTACATTCCCTCTAGACAGCCACACACAAAGGAAGGTTAGGTGTCACTGAGTGGCCATCTGCATCCTGATGGATCATCCTGGGCAGGATAGGAGGGAGAAGCTGACAATTATACCTGAATGAGCGGTGTCCTGTCCCCACACGGAGGGTTGCATACCCCCCTGTAGTGAATCTGGAGCCAGGGCTGAGAAGTGAGGAACTCTGTTGACTTCAAAGCCCTCTTTGAAGGCACCTCTCTTTCAAAGGCATAACTGGGTATACATACTGTGTCTCTGACCTCACGAAATCAAACACTTCAGGACCTGTAAAGAAGCTCTGTAAAAGAGAAGGACTGCTGTGCTTCTACAAGGATTGCCACTCTGCTGGACTGCTGCTCTGTAAGAACTGCCTTTCTGCTGTGATGCCCTGCTGCCCTCTGCCCCTGCTGAGGAAGAACTGGACTCTTGCTTGAACCCAGAGTGATCTCCAAGGGCATGCTGGCTTGCCTCCTGTTTTGAGACTCAGGAATAGAAACGTCTCACCTGCTCCTGTGCCTGGTTCATTGTAAGTGGATCCAGGTGCATGCTCCAGTGGAACCAACGCATCCTCTGCTGCGTGAAGTGGAATAGTAGCATCGCCGCTGTTGCGGGAACAGAACCAGTGCTTCGCACTCAGAACCAGCGCATCGCCTCCGGAACCGATGCATCGGAACCGCTGCTTCGCCATCACTGCGGCGAGAGATGATCGATGCATGGGGGAAACTGCCGTATCAGCTTCAGAACCAGCACATCTTGGCTCTGCCATATTTCCATTGTTTTGTGGAGAAAATCACCTCAACTACGGGAATGACATTGACACATCTCTCAGCTGCACCCCACATCTCGCTGTTGCAAGCAGGGTCAAGGTACGTTGCTCTGTGGATCTTGTGTTCCTCTTGTATCCGGCATGCTCTCGGCCTGAACTCTTGACTTTGCCCCGATCCAGTGCACCCTGATAACCCCCATAGGCACTTATTGCTTCTAAGCGCCATTGACACTTTTATTCTTTAAAAATTCATATCTCGACTTCTACTTATTGGATGTTTGTCGTTTTGGTCTCGTTTTATTTAAAAAATCATAATCTTTTTTTCTGAACTGGTGTGGAATCTTTTTGTGGTGTTTTCACTGTGTTATTGTTTAAAGTGTTGCACAAATACTTTACACATTGACTCTTAAATTAAGCCTGCCTGCTCTGTGCCAAGCTACCAGAGGGTGAGCATTAATCTATGGTGTGTATCTGACCTACCCTGACTCAGATTGTTGTTCCTGCTTGGTGCCTACCTCTGCCAACCAGAAACCCAATTTTTAACAAAGAGCATGAACACCAAAGGAATTTGAGAGTATTTGAAAAGCTTGCCTCCTTGCTACAGAAAGACCCAGACAGCTGATTGTCAGGGGTTCAAACATTATGCATGACAAGAAAATGAACCATTATAAATGTCTTGTCTCCACAGAAAAATGAAAACTTAAGACGTAAATCCACTTTCCCTAACATTGAAATTACACTACAAACAGTATTGTCCATGTTAGTCACAAAGTGCAGTGATGGAAGGTCCTTTTCAAAGTTAAAGTTCATGAATAATGAGCTACATAACAGTGTGTTGCAGACATGCTCTAAGGAATACATTTGTCATATCTCATTAACGGTTTGCCTCATCCAGATCCAGAAAGCGATGCATACTCTACCTAGCAGCATCTTACTGCTATTCAAAATCAATAGTCAACTGGAGAGAATTCCAGAGAAGATTGCACCTGAAGTTTTATTTTGAAATATACATGTTAGTGTTCACTCTGAATAAATAAGCATTTAAAGTTTCAGTTATTTATTTTATGGTTTATAGTTATTTTAAAGTTTATAGTTTCAATACATGGTCAAAAAAATATGTAACTGTGTGTCTGTTATTCATTCTTCAGAATCTGCATAGAATTCTCCTCACTAAAAAACATGGGTTGTCAAAAATAAAACAATATATCAGTGGCGGGCCGTGCAGGTAAGTGCGGTGGGATGGGCATGTCGACAGGCGATGAAATAGGATCTATTTAATTTTCCCTGTTCCTCCGTCTGTCGGCTCCCGCCCGCGCCTTACCTGCACCGGCCGCCGCTGCAATATATATTGCCTGTCTCAGGAGCACCAGACAGATGCTTCTCGCTACAAAAAATAGAATGTCCAGTATTCAGAAGAAAATGTGCTTGAACTAGTCTGGAACACCAAAGAGTTTCTGCCCACTACAGTAACATAGGGTGTCCACAAATTAACTACTTAACTTCTGTGGGCAAACGGTTCACACCCATCGCAGTACTTCCACAGTATGGTTGACGTGAATGGTTTGTTCACCAAAGTGCTAAAGAAAATCTTTCTAGTGCAAGCACTAGAAGGATTTTCTTTTAAAAAAATGTCAGGACACAAGGTTAGTTTTTTTTTTTAAATAAGTGCTATGTGCAGCTTCTACAATGTGTGCAGCATGCTAATGTCACACTGATTAAAGGTGAAATCTGTTGGCTCCATTAGACGCCTGAAAAAGTAGACACAGATTTGCTAATATTTCATGCAGTGCAGCATCCAGAGTTCCTGCACAGTATTATGATGTACTTTCAGATCAGAGATAGAATGCCTAGGGAACATCCCTTGCCTTCCCCTTTAGCGATTACTACTTCATTGTTTAGCATGGTTGCTATTTGGGCCAGAGCGAATGTGGACCGAGTTACCTGCATACAATTGATCTGTCAATGCAACCAACATTAAATAAATGCCCATATCAATCATGACTTCACTAATCTTGCCCAGTCAACCTTATTGAATGAACTCATGATACTGAGAAAGGCATTCTAGATTAGTTTTTTTCTTTCAAGGGGTACATTTTTCATAATAATAGTTTGGAGAAGTCATGATGAGTATTGCTCAGACTTTTACAGAAGCCTAGTTCTTGTGAAAGTGTTAAGAAGAGGGCTCAAGAGAGCATAACTAGTCCTGGATTCCACCAAGCACCAACTACCCAAAGACCATCTTGAGACAACCTAGTAGAGAAATTCTACTTTTCTTGTAGATAAAGACATATTTCAACACCCTGAGCTAAGCCCTGTATGGACTATGTGAACAAGAAAGACAGACCAAACTAAAGTTTCTCATTTGTAAAAGAATGCAGGAGCACGGTCAAGGCACTATGCTTCCCACCATTTCAGTCTAGCCAGGGCTGCTTGGGCTTCCTTCAGTGTAAAGAATTCTAAATCCCCAAACACAGTAAAATCTGGTAGTAAGGGACAGCCAAGCCGAAAGATGAGTCATGAATATCCTCAAAGTGGGAGAGCCAGGTGTCCTTTCATAATAAGACATGGTGGTGCATAAAGCCATGCTATTTCTCCAAGCAACAGGTTACAGAATTCTAAACTATCATGTTCCATGAGTGTTAATTAAAGTTAATTTTAATTGCTTTTTCATAATGAGCTTCTTATATGAGGACCATTTCAATATAATACCAAGAATGTATGAAAATGTAATACTAGGTAATAATATGGCTTAGGCAATTCTGCAGCCTTGACTTTATTGACCTTAGCAGGGATTTCTCTCGTTAGTTCGTTGCAGTGGCGTAACGAAACCCGAGGGGGCCCCCCTGCAAAGTACATGGAGGGGGCCCCCCAAGCTCTGGACCCAGTCAGGAGCTCTCAGGCCAGGGCCTGACTGGGAACCCAAAGCAGCCCTGGCATAGTTTTGTCAGACCAGTCCTTCTATGGTATGTAGCAAGCCAGCCTGACTTTTGCAAGTGGGCTTGGGGAGTGGGGTGGTGGTTCTCCCCCAATAATGTTTTTTTAAATGGCAAAAGTGGTGCATTATACAACATATTTTTCATTGTATATTCAAATGTATTAACTTTTAAACCATAGTAAATTATGACCTTACAGTGCACCGGGATACCCAGTCATACCCACATTCTTACAGAGAACATAGAAAATAGACCAGAGATGCACCACTAAATCTGTATGTCTTTCTTTTGCATGTTTTCCATCAAAGGTCACTGCTTTGTCTGTAATGTTTGGCACCTGAGGGCAGAACGGGGGTGGCAGACAGAAGCCACATGGAAATCTGGCACATTTTGGTCTCGAGGATCCGACCAAGAAGAGCTGAGCAATCATCTGCACGAGGGTCCCATCTAGTTACTGTGCCGGAGCTGGTCAAGGCCCTTCACCCAACTGGAAGCAGGATATCAGGAGAGACGAAACAGGCCAGGCTGAGCCTACCTCCCACCAAGCCTCATTTGAAAAGCAGCCTGCGCAACTGGGGGCTGCCAGACACTGAAAACATCCCAATAGAAGCAACGCTTTCCCACCACCTCTCCCTGAGAAGAGAAATACAGAACCCCCAAAGAGGAAGAATGCAAAGAGGTTCTGGGTCCACTTCCTGCTCAGGTGGAAATATGCCTCAAAGGAACTGGCACTGCCCACGAAGACTGAGGCGATGCAGCTGGAAAACTGCCGGATGGTGCCCTTCACCCACGCAAGGGAGCTGGCTGTATAAACCTTCTTGTGCCCACCCCCTTCCCTCGTGTGTCTTAGTGCACTTAAGTAGACCTCTATCTGCCTGCAGCACTCTTTAAATCAGCAATGGTATGCCGTATCACAGCCCGGTAACATAACACAATATAAAAACATAACGTAACACATAGAAAAACTTGGCACACCATACTATTGAACAACATAACATATAATGCCATTTCATTATAACATAACCCAACATACATGACATAGCAGCTCTTATAAGGTGGTCTGATTCTTACAATGTTGCTCTCATAGTTTTATGTTTAATATAACCTTTCATTTAAAACATCAGGATCACAGATTTTTTAAGTTTTCAAAATCATCTTTAGAGTCGCACTTTCATCAAACAATCTACTACACTCTGTCTCGTGTTAAAAACAACAATGGTGCAACCTCAAAAAGGGCTGGTCTGAGGCATGCACTCAAATATGGAGTCCTGCCCCTTATAGGGTCATCAAAGAAATCAGGCATCCGAAAGCCCTGCAAGCTAACTAACACATAAGGCAGCCTCACCCATGCAACCCAGGGCATTACAGTCAGGATTTTAAAAAAACAGCTTTTCTGAAAAATGGTCACATGTTTTTTAATTTTTTGTAATCAAATATGATGTCAATAAAATTCATCTTACTAATATGCTTCTTACTATTATGACCACATTATCAATACTTTCAGCCACTGCGAATCTATATCATAAATATGCCCACCCACACTTCCTGTCAAAGGCATGGGCTGCACTGGCAATGTGGTGTCAAGAACACACACATGCTGGAGAAAGTATCTCTTTCTAATAAATATTACAGCCAATGGTGGCTTGCGTATTCGAACTGGCATATTACTAACTTGGTAGCAAACCATAGCATCCTTAGTCAGTTGTTCTCAAAATAGCTACATTGTGTATTTTTTAATCCTTTGCACCTTAGCAATGACAAGGACCACTTCAAGACTTCGTTATGACGGAAAGGCAGACATTGCGCTGTAGAAAATACAGGGGCATCCAAGGTAGGTCCAGGAGGGCCGGACCCTTGCCAAATATTTAGGATATCCAAATAGAAGACATCCACATAAAATGACTCTAAATTGCATTTGTTTACATAGCGCATAGATAGCTGAATATCTGGCATGGATCCGGTTCTCCTAGACCTATGTTGGACACCCCTGAGAGACTCAACGTTTGCATTTCCTTCAGAGGAGGCACAGAAAGAAAAAGTAGCAAGAGAAGCTTTGTATTTCAAGTGGCTGCTGAATTTTAACAAGTGTAGATTTTAGAGCTGACAGTTCTAAAAGCAAATCGGCTACAGTGCCAAATGACCAACCATGGACAGACGCACAGATAACCCAGGCTAAAAAGAAGATGCATGGACATTTGAAAAACCAGTCTGCACCAGGGGAGTGCAGCCCAAGCCGATAAAAAAGTAATTAGTGGAGGTGGCAGCCTTCACAAAATTTAGTGGAAAGTGCTGGAGGCGCTTTTCTGCCTGCAGATACACTCTTTTTGTGTAATCTAAGTTTATTTGTTCATTTGAGAGTCAAAGAGGGGAGCGGGGATCTATCTTGAAGGACGTGCCGAAGGTTTTTTTATTTTTTTATTTCATCAAAACAATGTCCACAGTTTTGTTAAAAAAAGAATTGTTCCTGTACTGATATGACGACCTTGAGTTTTCTCAAGTTGAAAGGAGATGGTCTCCTGCATTGTAAAGACTGGTTTAAATTGCTTTTGTTTGGGTTTTTTATTTGAAGTGTGTGCACTACAGGGCAGTCTGACGAAGGCAGATAACAATTAGCAAAGGTGCCGAGGGCGTGTGGTGTGGACAGGTAGGAGAGCAGAGTCGGAGAGAATTGTCCTGGACAGGTAGACTGGCTCACAGGTGTCGGCTCCTTAACACTGAGCAGTCAACACTGGCGTGGCACTTGGTTATAGTGTGGCTGGGTCTCGGATGAAGGCTCATAGTCTCATACTGTACAGAAGAGCGGCAGAAGTGCGGAAGCAGGGGCCTCTACTCCAGGTTCATCCTCCACCTTAGCTATAGAAAATACAGTTAGATGATCCAGCCAGTGCCAGATCAGTGAAAGGATGTATCAGACAGGCTCTCACCACTAAAGGCACACATTAATGGCTGAAATAGCAAATACATCCAACTCATACAGGGCACGTTGCACTCATTGAATAGTGGTTTCATCTGAATCTGTATTCAGCTTAATGTTATGGCCTATGACACAATAATGTTACTCAAAAAGTAAAACATACTAAGACGACTTTCTTCAAACTGCCTCCCTTTGCAGCAAGTCTCTTTTATTATCCTGAAAGGCATGAAGTCTTTCTGGAAGAAGCGCGCATGCCAACTGCTGCGACAACATAAGACGCCGGCCGACTTTGTGTGGCCTCCGACAAACAATGATGTACATATTAGCATGTTTAATTTATATTTCAAGGAGGAAACTGCAGGTGATTAGGCTGCATCTGAGTTCTCTCCTGGCCTTAAAAATGTGCGTGTAATGCTTACCCGGTCTAACTCGGAGCGGATGTGCGCTAAACTCCTCCATATAAGTAACTGGGACTGCTGACCTTTTGCTGTTATGATGACACAGGGCCCGGCCATCCTGGTGCTCACCCTTGCCTTGCAGTGCATGCCCATTCACTAAGCCCGACTCAAGAACTTCTACTGAGGCAGCCTACTAAACACCTTTCAACCTGCAAAACCAACAAGCACAATTACCATTTTCAGGTTTCAGACTGGCACTCTGCTCCGCTACACGTTGTGCCATCTGCTATCGCGTGAGTGAGCACAGAGCGACGTTGTTTTTCTTTTATTTCCGTGACGACTGACTTGGAAACAAAAGAGGGACAATGGCGTTTAGTTTAACCCCAGTGCTGCTACTTCTAAAGCTGCATTTAGGCCGCGCCAAACACCTTGGATGGGTCAGGTGGCCTGATGTAATATAGAACCCCAATAAGAAAATCGCCCCCCGTAACAAAACCTGCCCAGGAAACCCCAGGTACTGCCCGTCTGGGCCTGTCTCAGAGCAGGGGCCCACTGCACGTGCACAGTGCCAGAGGGGGTCCCCTGGAGCTCTGGGCCTCCACGTGCTGCGGGGGCTATTGTTATGCCCCTTCCATTAAGCACAGTGATAGTTAACTGGCACACTCAGTTATTCAGCAACGCTCCAAACACCAATCAGATGAGCCAAGGAACTAATACAAGGGAATAGAGTGGAGGGGGGAAACAAAAATGAACAATCAAGGTAACATAATGAAAGATGTATTGCAGTGCATGAGTTAGAATCATAGTTAGACCAAACACATTCATAAAGAGGAGGAAGCTGTAAGAGAGGTGGAGACTACCAGGAGAGAGTGACCGTCATTGACAAGAAACAATACAGGAGGAAAGAAGTAGCAAGAAAATAAGAGTGGTCAAATAGTGAGAGACAGCAGGCCATAATGGATGTATAAGAGGAAAGAGAGACTGAAAGAGGATGCAAGATGATACAGTCAAGGAAAGAGAAAGAAAAGGAGATCGAGAAGGACAGTCATAACATAAAGGGGCCAATTCCGATTCGGGCCGGAAATCTCTCCGACCGAGCCGGACCCGGAGAGATTTCCGACCGAATCGGACTCTGGCAGTCCGACCGAACGAGTACGATGCGCACGCATGCCATCGGACTCGAGTCGGTCGGACTCCCATTGAAGTCAATGGGAGCCGGTCGTACAACGCGTACGCGGGCTCCCATTGACTCAATGGGTGCGAGGCGGACAAGAGCACCCCTACAGCAGGTACGCGTCGATGCGCATCGCGGCGTACATGCACAGGTAGGGGGACCCATGGGTCCCCCTGTGTGCGACTCGCGCGCCTACGCGTACAGGGGGTCCGACGCGGACCCCAAAGTCCGGCTCCGACAGCTTTTTCGAGCCGGACGGCGCGAGTCGGTCGGACTCGCTCGCGGCGCGCATCGTACTTACCCGGCCGGGATACGACTCCATAGCGCGGTGCGAGTCGTGTCCATGCGAGTCGGTCGGAGCGTGTTGAAGCCGCGTTCGAGTCGGTCGGAGATTTCACGGGTGCCTGCATCATACTCGCTCGGCCGGACCCGCGTACGATTCGGTCGGGAAACAGGGCTCCGAATCGGATCCGGTAAATCCGAATCCGATTCGGAGCACTACCGGCCGAGATCGGAATCGGCCCCCTAGTGTGTAGAGAGAGTCAGTGAGTAATGGAGGAGAACTCTTAAATAATGTGTATGAGAGAGAGTAAGTGAAAGAGTTAGGGATAAAGAGAGAGAAAGACTACTTAGAAAGTCAGGACAGTTGGCAAAGAGGTAAAGGAATTAGTGAGAGAAACAGGTCAGAGAGGTAAGGGCAGAAAGGAGGGACATTTATGGGAAAGAGAAGAAAACAAGAAAGGGAAAAAAACAGAGAAAGAAACAAAAGAGCTAGAAAGAGACTGGGGGTTTGGAGGGTCAAGAGTGACCACCTCTGAGCAGATGCTGTCAAGAGAGTAAGATTGCCTGAAATGAGGGTCATTCACAGTGCATGAAGGGTACGATATGGAAGAATGAGGAAGAGGCACAGAAGACCAGTATGTCATAGTAGCAGCTTAAGATAGGGGAGGAAACAAAAAGCAGGATGGAAACTACATGTTGGAATATAACGGAGATCAAGTAACCCACAGAATAAAAAATGAGTCAAACAACAGGGTAAAAGAGGGATGTTGTGTTGGGCATAGAGATTTGCAAGGTGATGGGAAGACACAAGGAATAAGTACATTGAATGCAGCGTGACTATGGTATTTTAAATGTTTGCTTTATTTCGAGTAGCAGAGCTCTGAGAGCTTTTACACAAGTTTTCAGAGCTTTCCTACAACACGAAAAACATACATTTTAAGGAGGTGCAGTACACTCATTTTAGTGCAGTTTGAAAAATAGAAAAGCTGTCCCATCTTTCTCACCCAGCTTTCAATATTTATGGAGGAAAAACATACATGTAAAAGGAGCAATGTCCACTATTCAGAGGATCATTGGGATAGAGCTGCAGGCCAGGGCTCTGAACCATAGGGCCACCCTGCTACAATACCTAGGCACTGACAGTCTGAGCCGACAGCGCCACTGCCAGAGTCACAGGATCTGAACCTGACTTGGTTCTCGTCTCCATCCTCAGACCAGAGCAACATGTGCAATCCACATCTGCGGTAAATGTAATTCTGCTTGAGGTTGGAAATCCTAATGCAAGTGCATTTACTTGGTCAGATCTCACTTTGGGGGTGGGGGCAGCAGAACCTACCTCTCAAAAGCAAGACCAAGCAATGCAAGGAGTCACTCATACCCAGATTCCATCCGCTGTCAGGCATTGTTAAAACAGTTGCCTTTGTTCAGTACTTGCAGGGGCCCCAGTGGGGGCTTCTGGGGTTTTGCTAAGTCTGGTGTGACCAGGTGGTGAGGCATAATGTATGCTATGGTATCGGCCCAATACCCCCAGGGCCTGCCAGTTACTCCATGCCTCCCTTTATTACATCAAGGTAGAAAGAAAAGGGCTGTTGGTGGACTCACCTGTTTGGGGGACACCAGTTAGTCCAGCGCTAGCCTCACTACTTCTTTAATCCCCAGGAATCACAGCCCTTCAGCAGCTGAAGGATGCCAATATGGCCGGGGAGAAGGCTGCTGCAGGACGCATGAGACCCTTTTGCTCTTTGCTGCTTGCCACCTCTGTAGTCTGACTGATAATGGACTCTTACTGAGGGTGTAGGCTGGATGTGGGAGGGTCCGCAGTCAAGCACTGAATCCTGCTTTAGTCATCCATCCAGGCCTTCTGCAAGAGCCCTTCACCCACTCCTGCAATTAAAAAACCCTGGCCTGGCTTCCTGTAGAATCAGTGGCTTCCTAAAATGTAACAATAAAGTGTTACAATTCTTTAGAGCAGTGTCAACTTATTGCACTGTCTCTACACAAAGAACAGAGCAAGTTGCTGTCTGCTGAATATCAGGACAAGCAAGGTGCATGGCTGAGGGTTACCGGGGCCTCCTGCACCATGGGGGAGAGGGGGGGCGTTAAGCTCCTTTGTGTGCACACACATTCACACACAGAGTTCTATCATCTATCTCTCACTCCCAGCATTTCTTCTTCCTTTGAACTTCCTTTTGACCTTCTCCTGGTCGCTGCTCAGTAGACTGTCTTTCTCCACCCCAGCGCTCAGATTCCCAGATAAATACTGGGGTGCCTTTCCTTCCAGGCCTCTGTACACAAGCAAGAAACAAAAGCTATAAATTGCAACTGTTTCTTTTTTGTGTGCGAGATCTTCAGAACGCTGCTACCTGCCCAAAGAAAGGCTGAAGCTAAACAAAACTGATGTGCATTACTCAGGCCTCACTTCAGTGTGAGGCCGAGGAGGCCCCTTCAAGTGTAGGGAAGCCTGGGGGCCCCCATGCACCGCTTACCCCCCTGCTTCCAATGCCTCCCAGCAGATCCTGTTTCTGGAGCTGCAAACTTTCTCCGGCCCAAGTCAGCTCTGTGCTGCCTCAGAGGAGCAGTGCCCTGTGTAGAATGATCTCTCTGAGGGCCCCACCCCCATCCTTGTTCCAGGCCCGGCTCTGACTGAAGAGAAACAATGTAACTTGTTACTTTGTTTCTCTTCAGTCCTGGGTCAGTGTGAGGAGCTCAGAGCAGGCTGCACACTGCAGCTGCTTTAGAGCAAGTCACACAGCTCTGCACAGATAAGCTGAGGGGCCCCCCTTCACATACTGAAGACTGGGGGCCCCCCGCACCACGGGGGCTGCGGGGGTCTTTGTTACGCCCCTGGTTCGTTGCCACTGAGGCACACTGCACAATGACATTCGTACAACATTTGCAAACTTTTACCATTATAAAAGATAATTTGACAAATGTGCATCAGCATATAGGCTATCCATAGTTACGGGAACTGAGATTGAGCAAAGTAAATGCAGAATTAAATATGTCAGATCACATGATCCGCATCAGATCACGTGATCCGCATCTGACACGCTGTGATGGGTAGAATGACGAGTACCTGACAGGCGCTGTGGGGGAAGCAGCAGTGTCAAGCCGGATGATGAAGATGAACTATGCAGCCAAGTACCATGGGCTCTTGTTTGTTTTTTGCTCTTAACAAAAACCAAGCAAGGCGAAATCTCTGTTACACCGGCAAAACCTTGTGTAATTTCACGAATTTCATACAACACTTGTTATGCCAAATTCTCAAAATTATGCCATTTAGCAGTAGAATTTTAGCGCTGTAGCAGGGAGAAAGCGAGAAGAACCAGAACACAAGGCACTTGTGTGTCTTCTATGCGGTCTCAACGCAGAATGCCTCACATCATAAAAAATATAAGGCAGCATATCACTCTCAAAATATATCACTAAATCCAGTTTTGCATTTCGCCTACTTTCACATAATTTCGCATAATATGTGTGGAACTTTGTGAACCTACGCAAAAGCAGATTATGAGAATTTCACACACCCGTAAATCTCAAAGCCCCCAATATGTGCTTAAATGCAGGGAACTGCCTTTGTTGCTGCTTTTGTATTGCCTCACTGACTATTGGTCGCATGAAATCTACTGGAATGTTTCACAAGTGCAAAACAAGATAGAAATAACAAGAGTGTGATACTAGCAGCCAATACAACTGACTGTGCAGTGGCTGCCGAACTGAGCATGTTTGGCATCCTTTTGGTGTCAGTGCCCAGCTTTCATGATCTTGGACAAATATGCAGAGTTTGCCTGAACCATCTATCAAGGATGGATGCTAAGAACTCCACCACCTGCTCCCAAGCCCCTAAAGTAGGCTGGCCTCTCACAAGCACTCTTAGAATTGTCCAATGACAGACAACAACACACTTTGTATGACCTCTCACTCACTGCAGCTTAGGCATTAGATTGATCAATCTTGACTCAGTGTAACCCCAAGACAGTGTGCTGCATTGACTCTTCGGAGTGTCCATGGCTAAAGGAGTGTTGTGATAAAAGTTGTGTAGATGGTGGGAGATTTTAATGCTCCAGGAGATCTGGCGGACAGAACATCTGCTTTGCTTAGTTTTGCAACATTTCGGTGAAAGAGACAAGTAGTAATGACAAGCATTTATATTTAATCAGTTCTCAATACAAAGCAGATGTTTGGTTGCAGTATAATTTTATATGAGTGACTGGGAGACGTGGTGATTGGAATGCTCCCAGAGGAGAAGGAACTCAGCTGGACTAGTTATTGGGAGAAAGGTGGTTATATCCCCTGCCAATGTTTGTGATTAATAACTCGCGTTTGAGAGATAGCACAATGATTGATCTGCTGCAGCGGTTCTTAGACTTTGGGCATCTATTGATCACCACTGAATCATTACTGGAATCTGGGGACCCCCATGTGTCATTGCTGTAAGCTGGGGCCCACCAAATATTTTATTTCATTCACAAACAAATATATATGAATTTTGACTTTTATTTTTCTAAATGTGGTTTTTAGTTCTAAAAAACAAATTGGTATGCTAGACTAAATCATATAACTGAATGTTTTTTGCTTCTAATGATTGCTCTGTTTTAGTTGTCATTTCAGTTGAGCCCCCTCCACACTATTCTGTTTGCTGTACTTGTGCTGCTCCCATGAATCACGCTAAGGACACAATTTATGTTTTTTAACCCTCCAATTTCAAATTCCTTCACATTTACAGAAATGTATGCACTTTCAATTTTAAATGTTGTTTCTTTATTTATATATCTATTAGCCAACTACTTATATTTAATTTTCTTAGCAGTTGTGTACTCCTTGAGTAGGAGTTGTGGGCCCACAGGTTAAAACATAACAGAACCACTGTAAGTAAAAGGGGAATATGTTATAAAGAGGACATTTTACAAAGATCAGAATCTTTTGCCAGAAATTGTCTCTGATAATACTGTTATAAAGTTAAGACACTGAGGAGAGGTTGTAAGGCTCTTTATTGACGTCGAGGTTGTGCTTCTCTTTATTCATGTCAATACACCACCACAGGTCTCAGTCATCTGGAGTCAGCTGTAGAACCTTCAGGTCACAGTTCTAGTGGAACATTCCAACTGGGCCAGGATAGGAGGGTGAAAAGGAATGTTCGAACAAGGTAAATTATAACAAATACAAATTTAGAGCACCAGGGATGCCGGCCCCTTGGGTTTCAAAGCAATCTACGAGGCTGAGGCCAACAAGAGGTCAAACATCTTGCGGAGCAACCAAAGTGCAAAGTCCTCTTAGCGTGGCTAGCCTCCTTAATCTGAGTAGATCTAAAGACAGGAAATGAACCAGGAGAAAGAAGAAAAGATAATCCCAACCAGGTTTGGTATAAAATGGAAGATGGAATATAAGCTAACAATTGACATTGCTTGTTGGCATGGCCTCTCTTAATATTTTACAGATTTCAGACTCATAATCGATGACACATGGATTAGTCACTTATCCATGCTTGATGGTGGCAGTGCATCTCCGGATGAGTTCCTAAGTCCACCGTGAGGACAACTATTGAATCCCTGAAAACAAGGTGCGCGAGTATGACCTCTTGGAATTCCCAAAGCGGTACTGAAAAAATCTCTGAAAAGGTGGACAGAGTTTCCATTGACCCTCTTTCAATACGTAGTGAAGTCGGGTAAAATGCCCCATGCTTGCAAGGTGGCACGGTCCAGTCAATGTTTAACAATGGGACAAGAGCAATCCTGCTTCATATAGATCAGGCTTCTCCAACAAGTAGCTCAGAAGCGACTGGTAGCTCTCCATCTACCTATAAGAAGCTCTTCTGTGTGTAGCTCAACCTGCTAATATAGGAGCTTTAGTTTGGTTGAATTACTATATGTATACGAAAACTGAAGATGAAAATGTGTATTTTCAGAACTCATTAGCTGATGTCTGGAGGAAAATAGCTGAATTTTTCAAAAATATTTAAAGCGGATAATTCAGTGATAAACCATGAGGCATTGAGGAGACTTATTTCTTGATATTATTACCTTAGTGCCGGGAGCACTGCAGCTGTGGCTGTTATTTATTACCCACAAAGAGGCATTTCACTTTAACTAAGCGTTTCTTACATTACTGCACGCAACCATGCGTGATGAACCAATGTGATCACTGCTAGTAATCTTTCAAATGGTGGCCACTAATGTAATCTTGTCTTATTTTGTTCCTTTTACAAAACCAATACTATTAGTAGCTCTGGATGATTTTCATTGATCATAAGTAGCTCTTACAGCAAAGGTTGGAGACACCTGATATAGATGAACTAGTCTATGTGATTCTGCAGCAGCGATCCTTTGTCACATCATTTTACAAAGTCTTGGAGATGGGGTTCAACAATCACATTGAATACCTAGAGAGTCAGCTAGTGCGCAATCCACCATACATTTGCACTGTGGTTCCTCGATGGCACAGGGACAGACCTGCATCTTGGCCCTGCAGCCGGCATTTGACACCATGGATTAGGAATCTTTGTGGCACAAACTTTCCAATTGGGGCCTATCAAGAGAGCTATTATTATATATAAGAATAGCTCTCTTGATAGGCCGTAGATATGGGTGACTGAGTGGATGTGTGTGTAGACCTATGAATCAGTGAGTGGGTAAGTACTGGTATGGGTGTATCAATGGTTTTGAGAATGGTAGTGTGGAAGTTGGAGTGGGTATATGAAATGTTATATTGCAGTGTGAATGGGTGTGTCGTAGATTCTGTCAATGATGTTATGAGTGATGTCATCCATGATGTCATCAGTGATGTCACTGACCATGTCATGAGTGATGTAATATGTGAGGTCATATGCAGTGCACATTCAAAGATTATAACTTAAAATATTCATTCTAACTATTAGAACATCTTTGTACACATACATTTGTACTAACTTCTTTAGAAACTGTGTTTGAACCCTACTTCCTGTTTTCACGATGACGCAGAGAGTCGCAATGACTTCGGTAACTGCAACGATCGCGCCTTTTTTAAGAGGTGGAAAACACATATAAGCACACATTTTACAGCATTTAAGAAACTAGGGGTTTATTACTGCACTGTTTAAAGCCATATTTTTGTAGGGTGTTTGTATAAAAACAATCATTTAAACCGATTTCCCATTTTCTGGGTAACGCCGGGCGTCGCAATGATATCGGTAGCCACGATCGTCTCTAATACATCATGCTTTGACAAAACAAATGCAGACATTCAATAACCACCAGCACATTCAATACTTATAACTGCAAAATGGATTATAGCCAACAGACTAAACACATTACTATCTAAATGACTGTATAATAGCATGTACAACTCCCTTAAAATCTCTATACCACAGTGCATACATTTTTCAGTGTAATCAATAACGTCATGCATCACTGTAGCAGTAAGTCTCTCATTCACTATATAAATATTTGAGTGAATCTGTAAGACGGTGCATAAGTCTATCAATGCTTCTGTAATGAGCTGCGTGACTGCCTCAGTGCATCTATGAGTGTGTGCATCAGTGTCGTAATGGGTCTGTGATTGGTTGCATAAGTCTCTCACTCAATCTGTGAGTAGGTGCATGAGTACTGTTGTGCAGTTGTAAGAAAGTATATAACTGTCTGACTGGATCTGTGAGTGGATACATGAGTGTCAGTGTCTAAGTGGGTGAGTGAGTGGGTGCATGAGTGCCTGAGTAGGTCTGAGAGTGAGTGCATAAGTCTCTCAGTGGGTCTATTACTGGCAGCGTCAATGTCTGAGTGGTTCTGTCAGTGGGTGAGTGGGTCTCTGAGTGCAACTGCAAGTGGGTACATGAGTCTGAGAATATAACTGACTGGGTGCATAAGTCTTTGAGTCTATGAGTGGGTATGTGAGTGACTGTACGGGTGTGTGAGTGGTTCCGTGAGTGGATGTATGAGTGTCTGAGTGGATCTGTGAGTGGGTGTAAGTGTCTCAATGGGTTTGTGAATGAGAGCATAAGTCTCTGAGTGGGTGAGTGAATGGGTACATGCATGAGTGTCTGAGTGGGTCTGTGACTGGGAGGGCGAGTGTCTGGGTGGGTCTGTGAGTGGATGCATGAGCCTTCAGTGGGTGAGTGGCTGCGTATATATTTGAGGGAGTTTGTGAGTGGGTTTGTGAGTTTCTCAATGTATGATTGAGTGACTGAGTCCATAAGTCTATGAGAGGGTCTGTGACTTAGTGTGGGGGTGACTGTATGGGTGTGTGAGTGGGTGTATGAGTGTCTGAGTCGATCTGTAAGTGTGTGTTTGAATGTCTCAGTGGGTCTGTGAGTGGGTTCATGAGTGCCCAGGTGTGTCTGTGAGTGGGTCTAAGAGTCTCTAAGTAGGTATGAGACTGTACGCATGAGTCTATGGCTGAGTCTCTAAGTAGGTACATGAGTCTCTGAGTGGGTCTGTATATGGGTGCGTCACTCTCCGAGTGAGTGTAAGTGGGTGCATAAGTACTTGAATGGGTATGTGAGTGAGTGCATGAGTATCTGAGTGGGTATGTGAATGGATGTATAAGTGTGTGAGAGGGTATTTGAATGGGTGTATAAGTGTCTGAGTGAATTTGTGAGTGCATGACAGTAACCAGCGAGTGTTACAAATATATATATATCTTTTTTTAATATATTTTCACTAATGCTTGCGATAGTCGCAACGTCCCCGCGATGGTACATGGGGGGCCGCGTTGGCGGCCGCGGCGTCACCGCAAATATTGCATGTGATTAAAAAAATCAATTTTGGACACATAACTTCTGTCATTAACACACCCATGTCTCAAACATGGGGTCAGAGTATCTCCACTCTGACCCTATGCTAGCTTTCACACAACTTTTCAGCCCCCGGAACCATTCCCGAACGATAAAGTGGGGGCCGCAACTTTCTGTTCAAGTTGCGTCCAACCAATCACAGCATTCCCAATAGCACGCGCATCCGCGATTAATCGCGAAACCACAGCAAAATATCCGCGCCCAGAGATATTTCTATCATTTTCGGCATGAATTTCTCAAAAACTACTGGACAGATTTGCACTAAATAACAAAAAGCACAATCTGCGTAACAACATCTACCTTTCTGCCAAATTTAGTTTAATTCCGTCCAGATGTTCGGGCTGTACGTTCGACAATGCTTTCTTATGGGAATAAACTCTCCAAATGCACCCTTTGTTCACAATCCTATTTCTCAGTCTCCACAGCATGGATCACCCCCAATCTTTCCATGACACACAAAACCTTCTTTGACCCTTTTTTGGGAAAATGTCATGAAGATTGGTCAAACGACACCAAAGTTCTAGCCAAGTCAAAAAATGCTTTTCCTATGGAAACTAGGTCCTAACTATAACTACCTACTGGCAACTTGCTTCGGCAAGTTGGTTACATATTATGCGGCGGTTCCAGGCCGCAGAGGGATCGCACTGCCCGCAACCAACGGGACTAGGAGAGAGGAAGATTCCTCTTTCCGAAGCTGCAGGGTACCTTTAATGAAGCCAGTAGAGTATCATCCAAGGCTCAATGGAGGGCCGAGAATAATCGTCCAAAACTAGCTGCAGCGGAGGTAACCCACCAGAGGGCGTTATTTGGCAAAATGAGACCTCATATCCCAGCGTGCATTTGAAAATGAACTTCCACCAAGGGAGGAGCACTGATAGCCCACCAATCACAAACACGCAGGGGAAATGCGGTAGCCTTAAATCACCTCCGCTGACACGGCCTCTGAGGAGATGCAAACAGTGGCATCGAAACGCGTCAGGCCATGGACTTCAAAGGGATGTTAAGCTGCCTGCTTGGTTCAAATAGAGTTTGTGACTCACCTGCAGCTGTGTGCGGCCTCAAGCTTCTGGGCGTTTTGCTTCGGCAAGTTGGTTACATATTATGCGGCGGTTCCAGGCCGCAGAGGGATCGCACTGCCCGCAACCAACGGGACTAGGAGAGAGGAAGATTCCTCTTTCCGAAGCTGCAGGGTACCTTTAATGAAGCCGGCAGAGTATCATCCAAGGCTCAATGGAGGGCCGAGAATAATCGTCCATAACTAGCTGCAGCGGAGGTAACCCACCAGAGGGCGTTATTTGGCAAAATGAGACCTCATATCCCAGCGTGCATTTGAAAATGAACTTCCACCAAGGGAGGAGCACTGATAGCCCACCAATCACAAACACGCAGGGGAAATGCGGTAGCCTTAAATCACCTCCGCTGACACGGCCTCTGAGGAGATGCAAACAGCGGCATCGAAACGCGTCAGGCCATGGACTTCAAAGGGATGTTAAGCTGCCTGCTTGGTTCAAATAGAGTTTGGGACTCACCTGCAGCTGTGTGCGGCCTCAAGCTTCTGGGCATTTTGCTTCGGCAAGTTGGTTACATATATATATATATATCAGCACCAAAGTCCCGTAGTGTCGGCACCCAACAAGGAACACACGGGCACAGACCACAGCAGCAGATGTCATCAAAAGTTTATTTCATGCCAAAGATGGTCCACATTACGCGTTTCGGCCGCCGACCTGCGGCCTTGATCACATAACGGCGCTACGTGCAAGTAGCAACTTAAATAGGCAGGTAAGTGACGTGGGTTGCAAAAGTGTAGTGAAACGTAAAAGTGAGAGTGCCTTACGGTAATACATAATATAGATACATAATGACAGTGCAAAAAAATGCTTTACTGCTGTTTATAAAAGCTGAGAGGCAAGTAATGGCGCGAACTGGTTTACTGTGATGCCCAATAGACATAATAAAGGTATGGCAATGAAAGGATATGGAATAAAGGGAGCACAAAAATGATACAAACAGACTGCTATGGGAAAAAAAATGTATAGTTGTCTAACTGAAGCAGAAATGGAATCAAAGTGGGACCCGAAAATTAGCCATAAAAGAAACATTACTATAAAGGGAATTAAAATGAAAAACCGATGCTCACTGCAAAATACAGCGTATCAAAGTGTATTCCCAAAAGTAAGTGCCCAAATGACCGCATGGAGCGAAGTCATGACAAGAATATACTGGGCGGGCAAAGGGTTCTGTATACAAATCTATAATGTATAAGATCAGTGTCTACTCCTCTGACAAAAATAGTGTTGCAGGTAATCAATTCTTGATAGGGCATCAACAGTACAATTATAAAAATAAAATAAGGACTACTCTATGGCAAGAGCATAGTTACGTCACCTAGAATACACACATAGATAAACCAAAAAAATCAAGGAGTATATTGTGTGTGTAGCCAATAATGCCTCAAGAGTTACCGCAAGGAAAGTGATAAGTGCAAAGGTGGAAAATAGTGCAACACAGTAATTTGTGACAGTAGTGTAAGATGCGCAGTAAAAAATAAAGTCTTTTTTTCTTATTTTCATCTATCAAAAATCAAGGTTAAAAAATAGAACTCTACTCAGAAAACCAGCAGGAATTCTAAGTCAACAATGATATGTAGGTAATGACAAGACCCCTCACTGAAAACACAATGGCCGCATAATGCGCATAACATTACATCAATAGTGGAAAGAACAGTACAGACACAGTTGCGAAATACTGCTGGAGGTGAGTCAGAGCAAGAGGGTGGCAGTCAATAGAGCTGGAACTGAAATGCAATTAGTGAAACAGAAGGTCTCGATAAAATACAGAAAAATGTGACATAGAGAGGGAAAGTGTTCAAGTGAGAACAAGAATACAGGAGAGCCGCTAGGAGCAACAGAAGGCAAAACAGAGTGAGGTGAAATGAAGAGATCTAATATTGACAGAAGGTAACCCAAACTGCAAGAGGAATCTCAGAGAAAGTTGTAAAGATCTTCACTACTATTGAGTCCATAAGGGTCCTTAGTGTCCAGCTCTAGGATGTAACGGCTTTCAAGTTGTCTCAGTTTATTTTCGCGGTTGCCACCACGTCTTAATGTAGGTACACTATTGATCACAAAGTACTGAAGGTGATCAAGGTTGTTGTCATGCTGTACTTTGAAATGCCTAGCCACTGGGTAGCTGGGGTCGTTGTTGACAATTGCCCTGAGATGTTGTAAAATCCTAACATGGACTTGGAGTTTGGTGCTGCCAACATACATCAGATTGCAGCTGCATCGGAGGATGTACACTGCGAAGTCAGTTCTACAGGTGTATTTGTGTTGTAGGATGATAGGTTTATTACAAAATTTTGCAGTAACCTGAGTGATGTTGGCACCAGATCTGCAGGCTCTGCATGAGTTGCATTTATAAAACCCCTTAACATCCGAAAGCCAGTTAGATTTAATACTGACCTCAGGGCTGCTCCTGACTAGAGCATCTCTCATTGAGAAAGCTCTGCGGTAGGTGACAGTAGGTCTGTCGGCAATAATGGGGCCTAAAACTGGGTCAGTCTGAACAATGCACCAGTGACGGTTGACAATGGCCTTGATGGCTCGCTCTTCTCTGCTGTAAGTGATGATCAATCTGGTATCAGCAGTACCCGTGCCCTTTTCGGTGTTGTCACTGCAGCTAAATTCAATAGGATGCTTGGGTGCCAGAAGTGTGTTTCTAGGTAAAGAGTTGGCCCTAGATCTAGCTTTGTGGAGTGATGCTGAGCTATATCCACGGTCAAGGAAGCGCATATGTGTCTCCTCCTGACAGATGTTGAGGTCAGATTCTGAGCTACATATTCTCCTCAGTCGCAGCATTTCACCATATGGTATACTGGCTATAAGATGTTTAGGGTGATAGCTGGTGGCATGCAGTGTAGAGTTGCCTGCGGTAGTTTTGCGGTGGAGTTTAGATAAAACTACACCATCCTCAATGTAAACAGTGACATCTAGGAAATCGATCTCCCTTTCATTGATGTTGGCATTGAACTCAAGGTTAGCGGTGTTACAGTTAATGGATTTAACAAATTTCTGAGCACTTTCAATCGATCCATCCCACACCACAAAAACATCGTCAATATAGCGTAACCAACTGACAATGTTAGTATCCCAGGCTTCCTTATGATCAATCATGAGTACCTGTTCCTCCCACCAGCCAACGTGCAAGCACGCATAGCTAGGAGAGAAACAGGCACCCATGGCAACTCCGCGCATTTGTTGGTACACAGTTCTGTCAAATAGAAAAAAGTTATTCATAAGACACCATTCGATCATAAACAGTATTAGGGAATTGTGGCGATAATGTGTGATTGGACGACCCTGTAAAAAATGTTCACATGCCCTTAGGCCATCACAGTGATTGATACTGGTATATAGGGACGTGATGTCCATAGATATAAGAATGTAGCTTTCTGACCATTGTATGCCCATAATTTTGTTCAAAAAGTCACTGGTATCACGTAAGTATGAAGGCAGAGACACAACAAAATCCTGTAAATAAAAGTCAACATATCTCGACAAATTTTCACAGACACTGTTACAGGCAGAAATGATAGGGCGTCCTGGTATGGGTAAGGTGCCCTTGTGCACTTTAGGGAGAAAGTACAGTACAGGTATGGTTGGTGTCTCATGGTGGAGGAAAGAGAACTCATCCTTACTGATCAGCCCCTCCATCTTGTAGTTGTGGAGTTTCTTTTTTAGGGAGACTCTGCTTTTATTGTACTCTACTAAAGTCGTTTGCTTATAGCAGGTAGTGTCACACAAATGTCTATGAGCTTCCTCCAAGTATAGGCGCTTGGGCCATAACACAATATTGCCCCCTTTATCGGACTTATTCACCACAATTTCGTTGTTGCTGCGCAGTTTTTTAATAAGGGCTAGGAGGTGTCTGTCGTGGTTACGGGAAATCTTGTGTTTGCTTTTGTGGTATAATTCTTTCAGGTCTTCAATGACCACGTCATTAAAGGTGTCAATCGCATCCTTGGGCATCATAGGTGTAAAGGTGGAAGACGGTTTGAATGGACTGATGATTCTCACATCCGTGATTAGTCCTTCATTGTGCAAGAGCTGGGTTGTTGCAACAGAGGTACGATCAGTTTCTAATTCACTTAAAGTTCTGATGGTTGAAATGTCAGCAACAGTGAGATTACTGGTAGTGTCAGCTGGACTGGGTAAAGTAGTGATAGGGGGAATGTTGGAATGTTTAGTTTGGAAGAATTTGATAAGCTTCAGTTTACGTATAAATTTGTATATGTCTACACGTGTCTTACTGTAGTTGAAGCTACTTTCCACACAGTATGTAAGACCCAATGAAAGGAGCTGATTCTCTGCTTTCGTGAGAACAGTGTCTGAAAGGTTAATTACTGTGTTGGTATTATCCTTCATTAACGACGCCAGTTGTTCTGTCTCCTGTTGCTGTTTGTCCTTGTGTCGTTTGTGATTCCTCCTTTCGCGCCTTCTTTTGTTGCGCCGATGTCTTGTTTCCTTAGTGGACGAGGGCGCAGCGTTTGGCGCCGATCTAATCGTAAAAAATCCAGCTCTTCAGCTAGCGAAAAGTTATTTATGGGTGGTTGCCCATGAATTGGCGCATCATGGCCATCTTCAGAGTCCGTGCCACTACCCATTGCTGAACTCAAATCTGACAGTGATGTAGCCTCTGAAAGCACAATACCAACCTGTGCCCCCTGTGTCACTGTAGTAGGTTTATTAATCCGTTGGCGTTTAACAGTATCAAACTTACGTGCGAATGTGAAAATCTGCCCGGTCTCGTAGTCAGACTTGTCCCGGGCAAATTTAAATGCTTTCCTTGTCTTAATGATTTCTTCTTGTTTTTTCAATCTTGCGATGATCTCATCACGTCCCTTCTTGATGGAATCTTGCTGATTAGATTTCTCTAGTTCAATGTTTATTTTTTCTATTTCCTTCATTGCGGCTTGCCTGTCAATTTCAGCGTATTTGATCAATATAATAATATATATATAGCACACTGCCCCACTCTGTCGCAGCACACCGTTAAAGGAGTAGATCAACCACAGACCAGGACAGTATGGCCTATTACAACAAATTTGCTGTTCACAGTGCAGGTGAGAACTTGTGCCTTAATGAACAAAGTACTTGCTATTTGAAGCCACCAGACAGAAAAAACCCTCCTCCTTCCAATTGTGTATGGCATCTAGGTGCTTTGTGATGTGTGCATGACAGCCCAGATTATTTTCAAAAGGAATGTGAATTTGAGTGTCATTGCATATATTTGGATTTGTAACTGTTGCTTTTCTATTCCCTAAGCAATTTCACACATTTCGATTTATGAGAGGGATGAAGAGGTGACACCTGAATCACCCAACTCCAAGTTACATCACCCATTTAAATGTATTGACTGTTGTCATGTGGAGCTAAGTGAATTATTTCACAGGCTGCTCTAGATCGCATATCAAGAAATACATAATGGTTTGCTGTGGGATATTCTGCTAGCAGGTTGAGAAGTATCAGTGCAGCTTGATGCTCTTCGTGTAAGGTGAAAAGATCCTCTGAGATAATTTCAAATGTGACTTCACTCCCACTCATAAGTGGGAATGTTAGTCATGTTTTATGCAGTCCTTAATTTGTAAAAAAACATAAGTGCCAGGGCCCTTTTCAGGACGCCACTGTAACTTGTAACATCCATTGCTCCTGCCAGCACTGCCAATGACAGCACCAACACAACTACTAGCCATCACACTCTCACAAGTGTGACAATTCAGACTATTCCAGGCCCCCAAATCTATAAGAATGGTTCGGGTGGCAGGTATTAGTAATTTTTAATGTATATTGAATTAATTAAAAACTGTTGCTGTGCTCATCTCTAAATTAGACAGACAGCGCCACCATATGGCAGACTGTCAAAAGTGCAGTTGTTGACAATTTAGTGCTAGTGCCGAGCTCCCGGAAAGCACTGGTTCAAATTAAGCACTGGTTGTATGCTGTTTGTTCTGTGTGCTTGCAGTGCTCACATAATATCTGTTCGAAGGTCTTGAGTACCATTGTGAAGGGTAACAACAAACATCTGTTATTCAGGCACCAAGATTCCCTTCTGGGTTAACGTGTACTTTACAAATACATGTTATGGTTTGTTAAATGTTATGTGTAACATTTTAACGGGTAGTTGGCTAGTTCTTCTACAACCCAATGGGTTTCTTCAGGAGAAGGGAGCAAGCATATGTTCCAGCAATCTTGCACCTGATTTCAACACTTATTTTATAAAAAAATTTAGTGCAGGGAGCCAAAGTTTTCTTTGGGGCTGGCCACCAGTGTTGCTGAATGCAGGGATTGCTGCATACTAAGACTGTTAGTCTTGAATCCACCTCATGCTTCTTTTTCCAATCCTCAGATCTGTTCTGAAAACATAAATCAGCCCTGGCATGAAAAAATTATTCAACTAGGCTCACATTGCGGGAGGCCACAACTAGAATTGGAATATAGGTGGGTCATTGCAACTCAGTTTGCTTTGAAAGCAGCCCCCTAGTCTGGAGCCCACTGGGAAAATTCCAGAGTTCCAAAATGACCAGACTAAACCTGGTCATCTCGGTGTCCTCCTTTTATCACTGTTTTGGTATTTTTCATTCCAGTGCTTAATTTGTAAAAAAAAAGAAGTGCTAGGGCTCTCCTCAGGAGGACACTGCAGCTTGCACCATCCATTGCCCCTGCCAGCCCTGCCAATGACAGTACCAACATATCTACTAAGCATTACACTCATACAAGAGTGACAATTCAGACTATTCCAGGCCCCAAAGCTATGAGAATGGCTTGGGAGGTAGGTATTAGTCCTTTTAAATGTTTATTTAATGAATAAACAACTGTTGTGTGCCCATCTTTAACTTAGACAAACAACACCAACATGTGGCGGACTCTCATGAGTACCGGTGTTGGCAAATAGGTGCCATTACTGAGCACCGGAAACCACCAGCTGAATTTAAGGACTGTTTCATTCCATATTCAATCTCCCTTTTCTGCTTATCTCTCTCTTACCATGTGTCATATTTTGATAATGAAAAATAAGTCCTAGTCCCCTTAAATGAGTGGCGGTACCCACCACCTGCAACCACCAGCTCAGAATAAGCACTGCTTATTTCCTTGGAAAGGGACCTTTACCATGCTCATCCTGTCAGTGGCTAGTGTTTAAAGAATGTTTACATGAACGGTGCTACATACATCTTCACTGGCATGAGGTGATTAATTCTGAGCTTAGCAACCCCCTGCTTACATGTGGATTTGAAGGTTGTGAATAAGGACTGGGGTAAGGGTAAGATGGGGTGAAGAGGAAAGGTTGGAGAACTGGCACTGCTTAACATAGGTTCGCAAGGCTTATGGTTTATTTAATTGACACTGCAAACTTTTCCAGTAGCAAATGCAGTCTTCTTAGGACTTCTGTGCATGACAGACCTCAGGCTATACTGAAGATATACATTGTGTGGTTGGAGTTCTCATAGATGCACTTGGCATGATATTTCTTTTTTGTCCCTTCACAACTAAATAGTAGTCCCTTCTCTTTGAGTTGTCCAGAATAACCACCACTTGTTGGGATTAATTCAACCACTTATATCCATCCCTTTTTTGATGTCGAAGTACGACGCAATTAGTGGTGTGGGAGCACACAGTTACGGATCATAGGAATTCTGGCTGCACCTCACTGAAGACGCCTAATATTCACAAAACCTGTGTGGATGCTTGTGTTCATGTTCAGTGTGGATGGGGCCTAATATTTCTGGCTGGCTGTTTCTAATGGAGCAGGCCTAAGTGTGATTTGCATATGATTGGTCACCTTCAGTGGAAGCACAGAGGAGCTGAGACAAAATGGTATTGACGTTGCCCAAAGTAATTACGAGTGGTCCAGTTTAATTCAAGCATTTCCATTCATCACCTTTTCTCTTCTGTTTCAGAGCCGTTGTATTTCCAGGCTCTTTTCCACTCAGCAGATCTTTATTGTAGATGCCTTCCCAGTTTTCAGATATTCAAATTTAAGGTTAAGGCTACTTTATGTTTCTTGTTCACCATGTTGCTGTTTTGTGTTTAGCAAATCTATCAAACACAGTACCCAGACTATCTTAGTTCCATCCTCCAAGATGGGCTTTGTTCAGGCGTAATAGTAACTTGGGTATAAGGATCAAAAGAGAGGTTTTCTATTCTGTTATTGTGGAACAGAACCATTAATATCAAATGTCTGATGATTGATGTAGTAAATGTGGTGCGGTAACACCTGCTATCACTAATACCAGAGTATCAGTAATTCTAAGTATGAAATTACCAAGGGATCCCCTACTGGGCCCCATGGAATGAGGGAATAATAGGCCGATATCAGTATTATGAAATGGCATTCACTAATCGAGCATTTTTCTAGGGATAAATTCCTCCAGATTTTACTGGATTTCATCAGATTGTACCTCAATACACCGTCAAACTGAGGGACTTGGACACAGGCTCGCCCTGTTTTTCAACGTTTGAACATACACCGGAGCATGTTTCATCTTTCATTGGATCTGTGACCCATTAGGAACTTCTATGTGCTTTTGGATGAAATACCCAGATGGTTTCCGTCCTGATGAGAGCCACTGGCTTACTCTAAGGTCGAAAAGTTGACTGATTAACTCTGGGACTGTGTACCAGATTTACTCTAATTCAGCAATATATATAAAAAAAAATTAAAAAAATGTAAGTAAGTCTGTTTTTATATAGCGCAGCTACTCACCCTTAAGGGTCTCAAGGCGCTGGGGGCCGTAGTGGAAATTAAGTGAGCTATTGCCCAGAGTCACATGGTGCTGAGCTGCCGCCAGAGCCGGGGATCGAACCGTGAACCCTGTGCTTTGAAGTCAGCTGTCCTGGCCGCTGCACCACACCTCTCCACATTCTAGGCATCTTTTCTCATTTATATACAAATAAATATAGCTCAGAAATTGCAGTCGTAATACGGTCTTGCAGGGCATGACCACAAAATCTCAATTTCGCAGGACTATGCTAGAGTCGCCAAGGTTTTCTGAACCTGCGGAAAAAGATTGTTGGACTTGGGCATTCCTGACTCTTTTTCAGATCCTTCGAAATTTCAGATAACCTTCAGAGGCCAATCAAAAATCTTTGTAGAACCCTTGGACTTGGCAGCGTTTCAGGATAATCAATCTGAAACGCAAATGGAAGCTGACGCTTTGCCTGGTGCTTCTTCCTCTCATCGCTGTGCTTGAGCTGCTGCATGCCCTACTATTCTGGATCTTGGGGCACAGTTTATATCCTTTTGGAAAGTCTTGATGCTACCAATTTGGTTATCTTTCTGGTGTTAGTGAGTTCATATACTTTCTTCTTAACTCTCTATAACTGCGTATTACTGTGGCCCCTCTTGCCTCAGATACCTTACTCCTTTCGTTCTCACTCTCACAATCACAATCCTATTCATACTCTCACAATCACCTCACATATCTCTACCATGCTATTTAATCTCTGTTGTCAGTACTCACTGCCATTACATTGTAACTCATTGTCAGTATGTATTATCACTATATATTGACATTGACACTCTATTCATTACTATTTTTGTTGCCTAATTTGATTGCATTTATTCACTCTACTCACTGTCATTAGACATAGTCATCTCCAGGATTTAGTTATTTTAGTTTCCGTATATCTCCTGGTCTTCTGTACACTTTTGTCTCGTTCTACTCCTTTACTCTGTGACATCCTACGTGTCTTCACTGTCTCCTTCTACACCTTAAAGTAGATGTTATTGTTATTATTTCACATGTACACTTATTCATGGCTCACTTTGAATCAGGTCATGGTTTATTTCTGGTTAGTTCTGCCTAGAATCAAATATTGTTCTACACATTGCGCATAAGCTCTAGCATGTTTTCATCCTTGTTTTTCCACTTTTCTGTCTGTGCCTATGCTGGCATTGCATATTTTTGTAATGTGTGGATTTCTTCTAAATGCCTGTTTTTCGTATTGCATTTGATGTTCCTCATGACCCGCCACCTGTGTTACTTTTTTCCCGGCTTTACTTCCGGCGCTAACTTTGTCAGCCCTTGCTCATTATCCATGTCTTTTTGCCCATGCAAGATGTCTCTTACAGACATCCCCTGATGGGAGCAGGTCTCATCACCTCTCTGATATGGCTCGGGGTAGGTGTGGTTCCCCACTTTTGTTGTGTCTTTCCTCGTACTGTCCTCCTTTTTCCCTTTCCCAGGGGGACATCTACTTCACTTCCAGCGTTCATCTTTGCTCAGTTTCACACTGAGCCCCTCACAACCCTTGGTGCTCCGTTCTTCCCCAAATACCCCCAGAGGTTGTTTCCTTAAATACTAAAGGGCTGAATCACCCTGTAAAAAGGGACAACATTTTGGACTTTTGTAAAGTTCTGACGGGGGATATAGTACTCCTCCAGGAAACCAAGATAGGTTTTAAAGAGGCTCTGCTCATGAGGAAGGGAAGGGTTGCGGACCTTACCTGCTCTGAAGCCTTGGGGAAGCATAATGGAGTTTTCACCCTTATTTCTAGACACTCGGGTTGTCCATAGCCTCATCTGAGCATGACACTAATGGGAGATGGCTACTTACTAGACTGACCAATGGTCCTAAAGATTTATATGTTATGAATATTTATGTACCCGTGAAACAGTGATATTAAAAACACACTTCAATCCCTTGGGGATTAAATCAAATGGATAGAGGTTCTATATATACATTCCATTAAGAAATCTCTTCTGCATGATATTAGACAGCTAAAATACTCCTTTAATTCTATTGTTCGTGAGAGAGCCTACCTGGGACTCCATGCTCAAAAATCTCATCATCTTTTACTATGTAATAGAGCTGGTAAACTGTTAGTGCTTACCCTTAAATGTACCAATCTACGCACCCAAATTACTTATATCACAGATAGGGACAGTTCACAGAAAGTCCTTAATCACGATATCCTTGAGGTATTTAGGGATTTCAATGAAAGGTTATACACCCCTCAATTATTGTGTGATAAATCCACGTCTGGAGTTCCTCTGCTCCCTGTCCTTGCCAACAGTATCCGATGCTGATAGATTGCGTTTGAATAGACCAATAGAATCTGAGGAAATTGTTAAAGCTATTAAGGCCATGCGGTCGGGCAAGGCTCCGGGTCCGGATGATTTCCCAATCACCTTCTATAAGACTTTTACATGCTCAATCATGGGCCATCTTAAAAAAGTCTTTGATCAATATGCCTTGTCGGGCAGTGTCTCGGGCTCGGCCACCGAGGCTACCACTGTGGTCATCCCGAAGGAGGGCAAGGATCATCCTGATCCAAAACAATTCCATCCTATTTCCCTTCTAAATATGAGAGTCAAAATCTATGTGAAGATCTTATCCAATAGATTGGAAGCCTGTATCCCTAAACTAATTCATATCTTACAAAAGGGCTTTGTCAAATGCCGTTTCGCAAGGGATAACATCCGCACCCTCTGTCATTTATAGAAAAGGTTCATTTATCAACACTTCCTTCGGAGGCAATTTCTTTTGACGTGGAAAAGGCATTTGATAAAGTTTATTGCCTTTTTTAGATGCCGTTTTGGAAGCACATGACCTAGGTTCCTCCTTTACTAACTATCTTGGATTTATATATGAATCCTAAGGCAAACATTAGAATTAATGGCTCTATTTCTCTTTTGTTTTGACCGCCATCAAGGTACGAGACAAGGGTGCTCCTTATCCCCCCTAATTTACTTACTTACTATTGATCCTCTACTTAGAATTCTTAACTCTGAACCTAACATTAAGGGTCTTCAATTTGGACATCTTGCATTTAAGACGGCTGCATATGCAGACGATATCCTTATATTCTCTGAGGATGTAGAATTGGCTATCCCCTCGATAATTAATATTATACAGGGCTTCTCGAAGGTCTCTGGGTATTCCCTGAATAAAACCGAAGTATCCCCTCTAAATTCTTTGTGCTTTCCCTCCCCTCTGGGTGCCTTGGTCTGAAATGGCAGTCTTCTTGCCTTAAATATTTGGGTATCTGCTTCTGTAGAGATCTCATGGAAACAGTATGTTTCAATGAATCACATACACTCGCCAAAGTTAAAGATCTTCTTAATAACTGGTCTCCTAAATTCATTTCCTGATGGGGAAGGCTGCATACCCTCAAAATGATGATTACTCCAACAGTTAATTTTCTATCTTTAATGTTCTCCCTAAAGGTTTCAGTAGGCTTCTTCCAAGAACTTGACAAACTTACCTCTAAGTTTCTTTGGAACGATAAACGAGCAAGGATCTCGTGTAAATTTCTTAGGAAGCTGGTTGCTTTGGGTGGTTGTAACTTCCCGAATTGGTACCTTTATCAAACGGCATTCCTAGTGTCTCAAGGTGCAGTTTTGTTTACCCCAGACTCACTCAACGCTCCTCTATGGTTACCTATTGAGCGATCTCTTTGTCACCCTTATAGTTTAGTGTCCTTCATTTCGATGTCAAAATTTGTCCCCTCACATTCGCATCGTATTCTTTCAGCTACACCAGCGGCTTTAAAGATCCTTGACAAGCGGCTCAAGATCCGCTTTAATAACGCTAGAGGGGCATCTCTGGTTTAATCCAAAACTTGCCTTTGATCTTGATCCCCATCTTTCTGAAGTTTGGGCTTCTAAAGGCATTAGGACTATTCAGGACCTTTACGATATTAATTGTAGTCCGCTTCCTTTTGCAGCTCGTGCTACAAAATATGACCTCACTAATCTGGATTTTTATAGTTTTTTGAATATTAAGGTTAAACTCTCAAAATCCAAATTTTCCAAACATTCGTCTCTAATTAAACTTCTAAACCTTTGGCTCCGGGCGGGGCAGGTAGCGTCCCAAGCCTACAAATTTCTATCAAACCTGCAATCCCCACAACATTCAACTATTTATGCTACATGGTCCAAACACTTTGATAAAGTGGTTTATGAACATATTTGTCTGAATGACTGGCTTCTGATTGGTAATCTTTCCCTATGCAATAAAAATTGCTCCAGCTCTTATCCAATCAAAATTATTTACAAAGCATTTGTTACATTGGACATCTGCTCAGCTATACAAACTGAAGCTAAGGGATAATGATAGGTGCTGGAGTAGTGATTTAGAACCAGGCTTGCATCACCACATGTTGTTTGAGTGTACGCTTTTATCTGAATATTGGGCCTCTATACAGAGACACTTATCGAATATCTTTAATGTTCCTATTGCATTATCCTTCTCTATTGTAATATTAGGTCCCTGGGCCTCACAGCCCCTCTATCCCTAGATAAGACCAGCATGTCACTACTAGATTTACTCTTAACTATTGCAATTAAAGTGATTCTCACAAAATGGAAGTCCTTTCAACACCTTTCATTTCACACATGGTGGGCCTGGGTGTCTTATCTTCGTAGCGCACATACATTGCACTCTAATCGACACTCCACTCCATTTATTTCTAGCGCAGATGGCGTTACCTGGACAACTATGTTCAAGACTCCGGGGCTTGTACCTCTGATACCTAAACCTTTTAATGTTTTTCTCCTAATTTATTTTATTTAGGAAGCAGATATTCCACTGTTGTACCACCCCCCTTCCCTCCCTAGCCTTTCCTTCCTTCCTGTGTTCCCCTGTTTAGCCATTACGGTATTATTTGTGATACAACACTTCTTTCCTTTCAGTCTCCACATAAAATCTTCGGGTATTTTTGGGGGGGGATTATATTGGCTATAATTGTTTATGTACCGTTTTATTATTTTATTATATTGATATGCTGTTTTTCTGTATTGGTATATGCCTTCCCATTTTTTGTATCATTTGTTCTTTCACTGTTGCCATCTGACTTTGGTTTATATTTTCTTTCGGATGACCTTTATATTATCCATACATGTACTGTTCTGTTTATCCTGTATCACTTATTCTATTTACCAATTTTTATATTCCTTTGGATTAAATTACAATAAAATACATTGAACAAAAAAAAAATTACAGCTCAAAGTTTTTATTGAAATATAATTTACTAATGATAGCCACTTTACTTTTCACTGTGTTCTACACCTTCTGCACTTTTATATAAACTAAGTTGTTTGGTCTTATAATGGAGTGCATGTAAAAATATGTTGATTCAATGTACAGTTCACCAGCATGAATGGGTCCTCATTATGAATGACTCTTTGTGGACTGTTTAGCAAGGTTTTGGTAAGCTCAACAATATGTGATATGCTTTAATCAGAACTGAGTATTTCTCTGGATGGATTCTGAGGAGCCAGTGCTATATCTGGCCTCTTGTATTTGCTGATTCTTAATAAAATGAAAGGTAATATCACTTACCAAGGTGACCATTTCATGTACAGTGTGTTAATCCAGTCTAGGATTAATTTAAATTCTTTGACATAAAAAGATGAAAGTTTTATACTCATAAATAAGTTGTGGGAAGGGAGACATCGAAGACCCATATCCAAAAGGTTGAAGGCAAGGTCAATCAGAAAAAAATGCCTTTTTCCAAGAAGCAATACTAGATTCTCTGGACAACAACAAGAAACACAAAATAACCAAACATGGCCGGGCCATGTGGTACATTTTCATGTTGCCATTTTTTAATATGTCACCTTTAGGAAGCAGGATATAGGAAAATAGCACATTTTTTCACAGCACAAATTGAAAATGTCAGCCCAGCTGGCCCTAGGAGAGGGTCTACGGAATGCATTCCAAAGTATAAGATGCCTGCTGTGCCTGCAATCATTTCAAGCGCTGGAACACTTCAATAGAGCATTCTTTTATCACTGCACATTCCCATGTCAGAGTGACAGCCACATTGTGTTTGGAAAAAGAAACATTAACTCAGCAAGCAAGGCTACAATTATAGGTCTTCTGCTCAATGTTATACTTCTATTTTTATCGTCTTTATCCTTTGTATAGCCCACATTTACTATTTTTGTGTATTTTGTAGTTCAAAGTTCTTTTGATTCAGAAAGGAATTGTAGTTTGCTCAAAGTTTCAGTAATAGTTTGGTTATGGAAGCTCATTTTCAAAACAGGTCAATCATGTGCATAAAGGCAACGTATTCGTTCTAAAATCCTGCTCGATTAAATAAACAGCTCCTCTTGTATCATGCTTCTTAATTAATTAAGCATTATTGTCCCCCACTGGGGTTATTATAAACTGCTAATTGGGATACCAAGTATTTTTAAGGTACAGTCAAGCAGAGGGAAGTGAGGCCATGTCCATGACTCCCCCATCCCAGTCCATACAATATCAAATGGTACTCTGGCAACTGCCAATAACAGGGAGTTTTACGCTTTGGGGTTCCAAGTCACATCATGGACCACTGAGGCTTCAGTCTTGTTGCCTAGTTGATCTCCATTGAACCTTTCAGTGGAAAATAACTCTTTTGTTGACAGCTATCAGTCTGCAATTCTATATATTATGTATAGCTCTCATCTCAAAGAGAAAGTTCCTGCCTGAATACTGCAACTAGTTTTTCAGTTCTATGACGTAGCAGCAATGCAAATGAAAACACTTTTTGCACTCTTTCAGTTTCATAAAGGGCAAACATTTGCTTCCTTTCTGTTGCTATGCCTCGTCCGGGTCTTCAGAGACCCGAGAATGGTGGCAGAATGGCGGATAGTGGTGTCACCCACCTCACCCGGGTTCCCACAGACCCAAAAGAAGCAATGTATGTGGTTGGTGCTCTACCTCTGACAGTCACAACAACCTGGGTATGTAGATCCATAGGGGCTTATTTACAAGCCCTTTGCACCACCCTTACGTCACTTTTTCCATGTTAAAAATGACGCAAAAGTGGCGCAAGGGGCTTGTAAATAAGCCCCTTAGTGACAAGGATTTCTAAGATACACTACATAGCTCTCAGACAATGTGTAAGCTCGCCGCCAGCTCTCTGCTCCATGGAGAGCAGAGACCGCATCTTCAATGGGGAGGGAGAGCTAGGGCCCAGCTGTTGCTGCAGGTAGCTGGCAGGAAAACAGGTATTTTTTCATATTTAGGTGGGCTAAAGGCGAGGTCAGTTAAGACAGAGCAGAGCCAGTGGGATGGCAAGGACCTTTTTTTCTTTTTAAATTCCGATGAACACACAGGGTACATAATGCAGAGGGTAGCGTCAGGGCCAGCATGGCCGTAGCGGGCATCGGGTGTTTGCCCGGGAGGCTGGGGTCGGTTTTGGAGCAGTGGGGGCTGGATTTTGTTACTGGGGCCGGTTTTGCAGCAATGCTGAAATATCGCCCCCCAGTAACAAAAGCAGCAGTGTTGGGGGCCAGTTTTGTTAAGCAGCAGTGCTGGGGTCTGGTTTTGTTAAGCAGCAGTGCTGGGGCCTGGTTTTGTTAAGCAGCAGTGCTGGGGGCTGGTTCTGTTAAGCAGCAGTGCTGGGGGCGGGGATTGTTAAGCAGCAGTGCTTGGCACTAGTGCACACCCCGAGGTGGTGGGCGCCAGTGCGACAAAATTGTAAGGGCTGCTTTTGGTTTCCAGTCCGGCCTTTGGTAGCGTGCATGCCCGTTTCTAGAGGGTGGGCCAGGTGGGCCAGGCCCACCCAAGAAAGATCCTGTCCTACCCAAATCCATGGAAAAGTGGAAAAGCAGGCCCACATACCTGTGCCAACTTTCCTGCTGGCGTACAACCCGAAAGGCTGATACAGCTTGGCTGTGACTCTCAGCAAGCCACAGTCAGGACGGTCCATTGTCATAGGCATAATGACAATGGGCCGGCAGAGGAGGCACATCATGGTGCATCTCCTCCCATCCCAGGCCTCAGGAGGTGGCTGAGTCCTTGGGGAGCTGCTGATGCTTTTGAGCAGCACAATTACAAAGTTGTAGGTGAGACACGTTAGCTTTAGTCCCTCGCAGCAGGCCACAACGATCGGGGGGGGACTAATGCCAGTTTTTTTGGTTTAAAATACTATGCAGCTACATACCAGATGTAGATTGGAAGTTTCATTCTAATGAAATTCCATCTGTTTATGGAATGGAGAGGGTGCTGTGCACCGCGAAGAGCGATGGAACTTCAGAAATAAAGCACTAAGGACTGAAATGAGTTTACATTTAAAGAAAAATATGATTAGAAATGGGTAAAAGGAAAATTCGATTTTGACAAAGTTTCAGTGAAATAATTAATTCGCCCTCTATGTTGGGACAAATGGAGAGGCGAGACGAAAGGAGAGATAAAGAGAAAGACAGAGGCAAAAGGAAATAGATGGAGTGGGGAGTAGAGACAAATGAAGAGGGGGAGAGGAAAGAGTGAGAAATGATTGAAGAGAGGAAAAGAGGATAGACGGGAGGGGAATGGTTATAGATAAGCACATTAAGGCAGTGGGAGAGGGAAAAAGGAGAGAGGGAAACAAAAAGGAAAATATGAAGTGAGGACAGACTTAAGTAGAGAGAAGAATAGAACAAGAGATTGGTAAAGGTAGGGTGGGAGGCAAAAGTGGAGAGAAGGTTGATGGCAAAGGGAGAAAAAGAACAGTGAATGACAAAGTGAAGGGTGGGTTTAGAAGAGGCTGTTAGACATTTCCTGGTCAGTATTAATAGGGAAAGGATGGATCAGGGCATCACACACACTTCTTAATCTGACGGTCTGCAGTCTACAGCCTGATTTAGAGGCTGGTAATGCCTAGAGGAAGTGCCAAATGTAGAGTAAAACCCAAGAAAGGGATAATATGGTACTACCCCTTCAAGAAAGGGATAGTATGGTAAAATAAATAACACCTTTGGATGATTCTCCACTGTTACTAAGAATTCCTCCAGAAATAGGTGTTGTGTAGTTCCTATTAAACCTATATAGGATCTGCGCGATATTGAGCCCACGTTGGGCGCCATGTCGTGTAGTTCCTATAAAACCTATATAGGATCTGCGCATTTAGACATCATACACTGTAGGATTGGTGCCAGACTGATTCTAGACACCCCTACCGGGTATGTTAGCCTGTATACCAGCTAGCTCACAGTGCCACTAGAAACCCCTCTTACTAAGGAGAGAATAGTTCTTGGCAACTATCGAATATGACAACCCTGATCTCTCAGGACCATGGAAACAGTGTAATACTTTTCGCTCAGTCACTCGTGCTCACTTTGTCTCAGAGAGATGCACAGAATAAATGGTGTGGACGTTTTCAATAAGCATTTATTGAACAGTCGTCATTCTAGTGTAAAAGAGATGTGCTGAAACAACCACTAGACAGAAACAGATATAAATGATTAGAAGCACTAGGAAAGTAAAAGGATGGTAGATTTCTACCATTATGCTAAAATCATGAATACAGGTAGGTATATAAAATACATGACAATAAAATGCGTACTCCTACGATGCGATCCTAACTAGATGTACCTAAGTATACCTAGCGTGTGTGTAGGTGTTAAGCCAAGAATCCCTCTAGGATAAAGTCGATCCCATTACCTGAAGTGAGAGACTGTGGGACCTCGTCTTGGTCTCGGGTTGGACACCCCGCAAGGGATGCTAGACCACTGTGAGCTGGAGTATCTGCATGCAGGAGCCTCAGCATCTCGCATCAGTGTGTCGGCTTGGAAGTCCTAGTTCTCCTCTTTCTATCTCAGCAAGATGTGATGTTTATATAACCAAAGGTGTCCCCAGGGGTTCTACCTTGCTGTGCCATTGTCGGACTTAGGATGACATCAGGAATGAACTTTATACATAGTTATTATGCAGGAGATGGTAGTCCTGCTGAGTTTCCAATAATCCTCATGCATAATGTATGAGGCTTTTACGAGGAGAATCCCGCGTTCTGTGTGCAGTGTCGTATCTAGGTAAAAGGTCAGTCCCCAAGAACCGTTATGTGTGTAATGTAGGGGAGAATATAGGTGAAAGGTTAGGATGTTACCTGAGCCTATATTGGGATACCTATATGGAATATAACATAGGTGGATTTTTCCTTTAGCACTCAACAATAAAACATACTTGTGGTCTGATCTCTACTAAGGTAGAACAAGGCCCCTCCACTTTCCTGAATAACCTTTGGGAGCTGCAGACCTGAAAGCACTCACAAGGACAGGAATCTATGTACTGTCTACAGAGAATGGTCTTCTGCAAATGTCAAGGTTTGGTAAAGCACGTAGCTACTGATAGCAGCAACTCAGTAAATGGGCACGACAAAATATAACATTAGGTGTAGGACACAAACAAGTTCAAGGGCTAGAGGGAAATGAGGGTGACTGACATGAGCAAACACAATTGAAGAAAGGGAGAATTTTCAAGACAGGAAAAGACCTGAAGTAAAACTCAAAGAGGCAATAGGAATTGAAAGAGTGGGAAATAAGGCCATGGGAGGTAGAAAAAGAATGAAGGATAGAGTGTATGTGGGAGACAGAGGAGTGAGAAAGAAGGGGAGTTTATAGACTAAGAGAGAGGGAGGGCAATAGTGCAGGAGTAATGGAAATAGGGAAAATCAGGGCTACTACTAGGACAGGAAAAAAAAGATGGAAAACAAGAGAGGCAGAATAATGTGAGGGAGAATGATATAGGAGGGGATTGAACTAGATAGAGGGGTTTGTAGAATGAGAGAAAGACAGAGGGAGGGAGGCAGAATGAAAAGTTGGTATGATATATGGACAGACATACAGAAACATAGAAAATCTAATAGATGTGTTGGGTGAGAACGTGAGAGTGCAGGTGAAATGAGAGAGTAAAGAAATTGAAGAGAGGGATAAACACTAGCAGGAGCAGTGAAGGACTGTTCATGCGTGTGGGGGAGTAAAAGAGAGAGCAAGGGCACAGATAATATATAGAAAATGAAAAGAAAGGCTGTAGTTGAAGTGATTTCCTCAAGCATGTCAAGCAGATTCAGATCATGTCTCTTCCCACAGTATAGATGTCACCCAGTGCCAAGCTGTGTTACGCCCCCTAAGACATCACACTCAGAAAGACTTCTGTGTGGCAATCAAAAGGGTACATGTAAGACTTGGATATGTACAGCCACCCAAGCCTGAGGTTAAGCAGTGAATTGTCCGACGTATTATATCAGTAGACTTCAGGGTGAATGGGAAAGTCAGTGATCTGAAGGGAAACAGGATCTTCTGGTAAGTGAAATTGAGAAGAAGATTCAGCAACTTGAAGATGCCATGTGCCCAGGGGCCCAAGGTGGGCCAGAGGTCCAATGATTAATGTCCTTGAGAAGGAACCTCTGAAAACTTGAGCATGGCAAGGAGTTATAAGTAAATGACACTTAGCAGGAGCCTTAGCACCCCAGGGTGAGCATGAACCATTGGGACAAGCAGGAGCATTGAAGACCTTGGAGTGAGCAGTGTTTCGGGCAACTTGAGTGAGCATAAACCTCAGGACCCTGAGGGTGAGCTTGAGGCTCAGGGACCTGAACTGAGCAAAGCCCCTGTAGTATATGTTATCCCCCATTGCCCACTGCGAGGACTGAAGGTGAGCAGGAGCATCAGCCGTCTGGTGGTGACAGTACATTTCATGCCCTTAGTGTGAGCAAAACATCAAGGAAGCTATACGGATATATAAGGTTTGCGGAATCTCATGGTAAACCTGGTCCTCATGGAAATGAGGATGTCCCAGGGCTTCCAGGTACGAGTGAACAAGAGCTACAGGGTCTGACGGTGAACAGGGAAATCAGGAGACCAATTGATGAGCTGGAATCGAAAAGAACCTGAGAGTGAGCTGGAACCTTAAGGATCTGAGCACGAGTCTCAGAGGACCGGAGAGTGGAAAGGAACTTCAGGATCCTTCTAATAAGTGGGTAGTTAAGAGACCAACTGATGGTGAGCAAGAGTCTGAAGGCCTTACAATGAGCAGCACCCATGGATTCTTAAGTGTGAACAGAATGGTACAGACAAGAGGATACGCATGAGCTTCTAGGGTCATGTTGGTCAGGGCCAAGCAAGGATCCATAAGAAATAACCAGGAGTTTTAGGACCTGATTGCAGAGAGAGAATTCAGAGATCGGAGGGTGAGTAAGGGCTTAAAGGATCAAAGAGTGAGCAGATGATTCAGTGACATATTGGTTGGAAGACGTGTGTGTGTGCTGCAGAGAAATAATGGTGTTCCCAGCGTTGGATAATGCTAACGCTCCTAGAACATTTTAAAACTTTAATTTATCAAAAATGTGTCCCTAAATTAGCTCCCTGGTATTAACCAAGCAATGTTTCATGAAAGGTTGTGATCTGCAAAGGTCCAATTTTTGGTCCTTCAGGCCTGGGTACAAGTGTGATGTGAGCAGAGATGGTAGCTGCTACATGCACAAATGAACAGTACAGATATCCTGAATAATCTCAATCACTCTCACAGATGAGGCAAAGGCTCCAGTTCCATCCATTTTGCAACATAGCACTATGATTTTTTTCAAAAGCGCCTTACCTGATGTATTTTAGTGCCTTAAAGATAGGTGTTTAAGGTTCATAGTGCACGCCCTTTGTACCCTTATCTCCTATGGAAGTCTTTTTTTATTACATGAGTGGCTAAGTGGAGCTCTGTAGTGTATACCATAGTGTAGGCTATTCCGAGCATGTTTGTTTAGTATAGGCCACTGCAGTGTTGTTTTCCTGAGTAAAGCTTCTTTTATTACTTGGTACACATTAATTACCATTTACACATTGCAAACCAAATACACGCTACAAAACAACCCGTACAAGCAGTTCAAGCATGTTGCTACTTCTTCCATTAAGGGGGAGATGTGAATGTCGGAAGTATTACCACTACAGGGTAGACTGCTAGGGACTAGAATGGCCAAAAAAGCAATATCTCGGAAAAGAAACATGGATGGCCTAACATCAGATGGGAAAAAGACCCAGGCCCAGTTGAGTTGTGTTAGACCTGGCATCCTTGGCGTGTGTCTCCCTTCCATTTTTTTATGATGCCTCCAATGTTATTGATCTGCTGGTTTAAATGCTTTGGGCACTGTGCCACTGCTATTCAGTGCCACAGTGCAAGTGCTCCCTATTGTAAATTGATGTATGTATTAGTGACTCCATGATTAGATGATTGGTTTACTTGTCAGTCCCTAGTACCGTGCACTGAGCGTGCCCAGGGCTTGTAAATCCAATGCCGCTGGTGGGCTTGCAGCACTGGTTGTGCCACCCACAGAAGCAGCTTGTAAAATGTGTCTCAGGCCTGCCATTGCAGAGCCTGTGTGCAGCCTAGGGCTGCCATGTCGACTTGGTGAGTACACCCACTTACCAGGCCCTAAACCTTCCCTTTACTGCATGTTGGTCACCCCTAAAGTAGGCCCTAGGGCAGGGTGCATTGTAAGTATAAGGTAGGACATGCCCTGGTGTGTGTGGCATGTCCTAATAGTGAATTATAGCCATTTTCGTTTTTCACTATTGCAAGGCTACCTGCTCCCCATAGGCCAGAATGGGCAGTTTTGATTATTACACCTTATAATCCTAACTAACCCAGGGAACATGGTAGAAAAACGAATTTAGTATGCCTGAACTCAGGATGATAAAATACATCTTTTAGTGAAGTTGGTTTTAACATTCTGTGTTTGAAAATACCACTTTTAGAAAGTGGGTATTTTCTTGCCTAACTATCCAAGCCTGCCTCTGCTAGGTTGTGTATTCCTTGTCTGGAGTTTGAGTGACAGGGGCTGGGGGTGGCTACAGGAGACAGGGTGAGTCAGCACAGGGCTGAATAGAGAGATCTGCATCCAGAGTGGAGGGAGGAGTTGCACCTGGGTCTGAATAGGGCTGTGCCTGCCTTCCACAATGCTGGCTCCACCTCCTGCCGGGCGGCTGAGCACTCTGCCCCACATTCTGAAAGGACAGAAGGAGTCCTGTAAACAAACTGCTCCAGGACTGACCAGAACTGGTTTTGGACTAGGCAAAGGCCTCTCTGCCTTCAGAGAACAAAGGGAAAAGGTGTATAAAAGGGGACCCAGACCCCTAGGAAATTAGATCACTTTTGGGAAACAAGAAGAAACCTTTGCTGAGGAGCGGAACCAAGAAGAAACTGAGGAGTGACTTTCCCTAAGCTGAAGTGCTGCTTGGGGGATTGGCCTGCAGTGGTTGCCTAACTGCCAAAGAAAGGAGAGAGGAACTTTGTGTGTACTTTCATCAACTTGTGAAGGATCTCCAAGGGCTTGATTTTAGAGCTTGCCTCCTGCTGAAGTCTCAGGGACAACAGACTTCACCCACCAGCTCCCCATGTGTTCCCTTGCTGGGAAATTGGACCTTCTGACACACATGCGTGTCTCTGGGAGCTGGAAGCGCGACTCAACACGAAGAAGCGTGTCGCCGCAGCCGCTGAGTATCGCATCGCCGGAGAAAAGTGTCGACGTCGCAGCAGACGCCGGCGCATCCCCGAAGAAGCGCGCCGCATCCTTCAAAGCGCCTCGCAGCACCGGAGAAGAGTGTCGCCATCGCATCAGACGCCGGGGCAGAGCATCGACCTCGCATCAGACGCCGATGCATTGCAACACGAGGCGCGCCCCGCATCCCAGGAGAAGATCGTGGACCTCGCATCAGACGCCATCGCATCGCCAGGGAAGCGTGTCGCAGGGCCTGTCGCGGCTCCAAAGACTCATCGAAATCGTCGCACGGCCGTCGGGCGTGCACGCATCACCTCTTCGTTGTCGCAACCTCAAGAAGACGCCACTTTGTTTCTTTTGCACCAGATCTTCAACGCATCACCGTCCTTGCGTGTAAGGGACTACCGCATCACCTTCCCTGCAACACTTTTCGTTGCCCTGCGTTACGCATCTTAAGGTACATTGAACTCAAAGTGTCGCATTGCTATTTTAAGAGACTCAAGCTAATTCTACCACCTTTAAAGTACAGTATTGTGGATTATTTATGTAATTTATGGTCTTGTGGTAAATCTATATAAAAGATACTTATTTTTATAATACAACCTGTGTGGTGTCCATTTGTAGTGTTGTCACTAGATTACTGTATGTGTTCACAAATGCTTTACACACTGCCTCTGAACTAAGCTTGTCTGCTCGTGCCAAGCTACCAAGAGGGTGAGCAGGGGTTATTTCAGGAGTGTACCCCCTTACCCTGACTAGAAGCAAGGGTCCCTATTTGGACAAAGGTACCTACCTCTGCCAACTAGAGACCCCCAGTTCTAACAAGTTGGTTTTGCACATTTTTCAAAACCATAACTCAGTTTTAACTGTGGGGCATATTATCAAGCACGGCGTTAAAATTATCGCCGGTTTAGCGGCAGAAAACTGCCGCTAAAGCGGCGATAATGGGTTTGATAATATGCCCTGGAGAATTCCAATAGAAGCCCATGTTGACACCAGAACATGGGCTTCTATTGAATTCTCTAGGGCATATTATCAAGCCCATTATCGCCGCTTTAGCGGCAGTTTTCTGCCGCTAAACCGGCGATAATTTAGCGCCGTTTCTTGATAATATGCCCCTGTGTTTTTTTAAATGAACGAGTGCACAGAAAGGGGGGCTAAATAAGGGTAAAATCTGCATTACTTTATTAGGAAGAGGTGTGCAAAGTTGTCAGAGGGCTTACTGCTGAAATTTTAAACTTCAATGCTTTGCAAATTGCAAAGCTGACAATTTTAAATATATATATACACATGTGATCAAGGCCCCTGGTGGGTTGAAACGCGTCATGGCGGCACAGCACTGAAAATAAATGAAATATTGCACCAAATAAGAGGAGTCCGTGCCTTTTTTGATTCCTGGCTTTAGAGGATCTAAGAAAAAAAGAGTACTTGATATATATATATATGTATATATATATTATCTACTAGCGGTCGCCAGTAGATAGTTATAGTTACAACCTATTATCCATAGGAAATCTGCGACATTCTATTTGAAATAACTCTCTTGCCGGTTGACGTATCTTTGCAAAATTTTCAAACTTTATGGCCCGCTCCGGTCCGCTCCTACCCTGAAAGTCTCGGGGGATTCGTCAAGCGGGGGCCGAGAAAAAGGGGGTCCCAAAACACGTTTTCCCCATGCAATTTTCCATAGGAAACTTTAGACACGGCTACAGCCCGAACTGCTGAACGGAATTACACCAAATTTGGCAAAGAGGTAGTTCTTGGTTCAGAAAGAACCCTTTTTGTTAAATGGTGTAAATCCGTTCAGTAGTTGCTGAGAAAATCAACAGTAAAAAGATAGTGATATCTAGGGCCGCGGATCCTCCCGAGCACGAGCTGGATGTTAATTGGCTGTCAGCTGGCTGTCAACATTCCGATTCAGGAAATGTTGGCAGCCATTTTATCCCTCGGTAGAACCGAGGGACAGAAATAAGTGCGCAAACCGCACAAAGGGGGCAGGGTAGAAACACCCTGACCCCTAGGTCTGCTCAGGGGTCCCACAAGGACCCCCTGGGCAAAAATTATTATTTTTTTTTTTAAATCGGCAGGATGCGCTCAGGAGCGCGAACCCTGCCGAAAAGAAAAAATCGAAGCGCGGTCTCCCGTGCTTCGATGTTAATTGGCCCCCGGGTGGGCCAAGTCCCGGGGGCATGCTGGGGGGTTAATTTTATGTGTGGGGGGCCTCTAAGAGCCCCCAAGCCCGAGGACCACCACCCCCGGGGCTTTATGTATAATGAAGCGGGAGGGCTCTGAGCCCTCCCGCAGCCCGAGGACCACCACCTCCCGGGGCTTCTTTTTAAAATTAAAAACCTGTGTGGGGGGCTCCAGCCCCCACACGCCCGAGACCACCACCTCCCCGGGGCACTAAGAAAAATTAAAATGGGGGTCCGTTTTGGACCCCCAAGCCCGAGGACCACCACCTCCCCGGGGCTGTGCACTGAATGGGAGGGGGCCGCGCGGCCCCCTCCTGGAAACCCTTGATGGCCCTGGGGACCACCACCCCCAGGGCCGGCTCCTGCAGTGTCCCGGGGTGCCTACCCCCGGTACACTGCTGTTTGCAATGACAGGACGGGAGCCTCGCGGCTCCCGTCCTGTCATTGCAAACTGCTTTGGATATTGGAAGAGAGCAGGAAACCTGCTCTCTCTTCCAATATCCAAAGCCGATGCTTTCCACATGGGGAGCAGCATGTTAGCTGCTCCCCATGTGTAAAGCTATGCCGGCTCCCGTAGGACACGGGGAGCCGGCGGGACTGTGGGGGTTTGGGGACCCCCACAGTCCCCAACGAGAAGCCAGGCCCCGGGGGATGGGGTCCCCGGGGCCATAAGTGGCCTCGGAGGGGGCCACGCAGCCCCCCTCCCCAAAGGAAAAAAAAAAAAAAGTGCAAGGCCGGCCCCGGAGATGGGGTCCCCGGGGCCTTAAATGGCCTGAGGAGGGGGCCACGCAGCCCCCTCCAAATAAGAAAAAAAGAGGCCATGCCCGGGGGATGGGGTCCCCGGGGCCAATACAGGCCCAGGGAAGGGGGGCCACGCGGCCCCCTTCCCGTTTTTATTTTATTTTAATTTTAAAAAAAGGGGTAAGGCCCTGGGGGATGGGGTCCCCAGGGCCTAAAAATAGGAAAAAGGAAGGGGGCACACAGCCCCCTTCAGGAGGAACAAAAAAAAAAAAACGATCGGGCCCGCAGGCCCCGCCCCTTCCTTCACCACTCTGCAAACGCGCCCCCTGGCGCGTTTGCAGAGAAGGCGAATTCCCCTTGAATACTGGGGGTCCCTGGGGGCCAACTAGCCCACCAGGAACCTCCAGTATGCGCCAGGGAGCTGCCTTGCAGAGAGGTGTACAGAGGCCACGCCCCTTTTACACCTCTCTGCAACGCAGCTCTGTGGCGCTTTTGGAGGTATATGGTGGGCTAGTTGCACCCCAGGGACCCTCAGGATTCAAGGGGAGTTAATCCCCCGACTTAAAACGCGCCACGGGGCGCGTTTGCACAGTGGTGAAGGGAGGGGCGGGGCTTCAGGTGACATGTGTGCAAACAGGCCCCGTGGCTCATTTTAAGATGGGGAATTAAATCCCCTTCAATCCTGAGGGTCCCTGGGGGCCAACTAGCCCAACAGGTACGTCCAGAAAGCGCCACAGAGCTGCGTTGCAGAGAGGTGTAAAAGGGGTGTGGCCTCTGTACATGTCTCTGCAACGCAGCCCCTGGCGCATACTGGAGGTTCCTGGTGGGCTAGTTGGCCCGTAGGGACCCTCATGATTCAGGGGACTTAATCCCCCAACTTAAAACGCGCCACGGGGCGCGTTTACACAGATGTTACCTCAGGCCCCGCCCCCTCCCTTCACCATTGTGCAAATATTCCTCTAAAATCAGCCGAAATCCGAATTCTGATTTACTCACCTGTTATCAGGAGAGACCTCAGTGCTGCATCTTTCAGCCCAGTACTGGTCCTGAAAAGTAATTTTAACCGTACTTACCGGTAACTTGAATTTCCTTCATAGGCTAACATTGACTGGTTTCACTTGGAAATTCTTCTAAGTGTGGAGTTTTGGAACTTTAAAATATTCCTCTAAAATCAGCCGAAATACGAATTCCGATTTACTCACCTGTTATCAGGAGAGACCTCAGTGCTGCATCTTTCAGCCCAGTACTGATCCTCAAAAGTAATTTTAACCGTACTTACCGGTAACTTGAATTTCCTTCCATAGGATATCATTGCCTGCTTTTGCTGAAAAAGTTTCTAAGTGTTGATTTTTGAAACATACAAATATTCCTCTAAAATCAGCCGAAATCCGAATTCTGATTTACTCACCTGTTATCAGGAGAGACCTCAGTGCTGCATCTTTCAGCCCAGTACTGGTCCTGAAAAGTAATTTTAATCGTACTTACCAGTAACTTGAATTTCCTTCCATAGGCTAACATTGACTGGTTTCACTTGGAAATTCTTCTAAGTGTGGAGTTTTGGAACTTTAAAATATTCCTCTAAAATCAGCCGAAATACGAATTCCGATTTACTCACCTGTTATCAGGAGAGACCTCAGTGCTGCATCTTTCAGCCCAGTACTGGTCCTGAAAAGTAATTTTAACCGTACTTACCGGTAACTTGAATTTCCTTCATAGGCTAACATTGACTGGTTTCACTTGGAAATTCTTCTAAGTGTGGAGTTTTGGAACTTTAAAATATTCCTCTAAAATCAGCCGAAATACGAATTCCGATTTACTCACCTGTTATCAGGAGAGACCTCAGTGCTGCATCTTTCAGCCCAGTACTGATCCTCAAAAGTAATTTTAACCGTACTTACCAGTAACTTGAATTTCCTTCCATAGGATATCATTGCCTGCTTTTGCTGAAAAAGTTTCTAAGTGTTGATTTTTGAAACATACAAATATTCCTCTAAAATCAGCCGAAATCCGAATTCTGATTTACTCACCTGTTATCAGGAGAGACCTCAGTGCTGCATCTTTCAGCCCAGTACTGGTCCTGAAAAGTAATTTTAATCGTACTTACCAGTAACTTGAATTTCCTTCCATAGGCTAACATTGACTGGTTTCACTTGGAAATTCTTCTAAGTGTGGAGTTTTGGAACTTTAAAATATTCCTCTAAAATCAGCCGAAATCCGAATTACGATTTACTCACCTGTTATCAGGAGAGACCTCAGTGCTGCATCTTTCAGCCCAGTACTGGTCCTGAAAAGTAATTTTAACCGTACTTACCGGTAACTTGAATTTCCTTCATAGGCTAACATTGACTGGTTTCACTTGGAAATTCTTTTAAGTGTGGAGTTTTGGAACTTTAAAATATTCCTCTAAAATCAGCCGAAATACGAATTCCGATTTACTCACCTGTTATCAGGAGAGACCTCAGTGCTGCATCTTTCAGCCCAGTACTGGTCCTGAAAAGTAATTTTAATCATACTTACCAGTAACTTGAATTTCCTTCCATAGGCTAACATTGACTGGTTTCACTTGGAAATTCTTCTAAGTGTGGAGTTTTGGAACTTTAAAATATTCCTCTAAAATCAGCCGAAATCCGAATTCCGATTTACTCACCTGTTATCAGGAGAGACCTCAGTGCTGCATCTTTCAGCCCAGTACTGGTCCTGAAAAGTAATTTTAACCGTACTTACCGGTAACTTGAATTTCCTTCATAGGCTAACATTGACTGGTTTCACTTGGAAATTCTTTTAAGTGTGGAGTTTTGGAACTTTAAAATATTCCTCTAAAATCAGCCGAAATACGAATTCCGATTTACTCACCTGTTATCAGGAGAGACCTCAGTGCTGCATCTTTCAGCCCAGTACTGGTCCTGAAAAGTAATTTTAATCGTACTTACCAGTAACTTGAATTTCCTTCCATAGGCTAACATTGACTGGTTTCACTTGGAAATTCTTCTAAGTGTGGAGTTTTGGAACTTTAAAATATTCCTCTAAAATCAGCCGAAATCCGAATTCCGATTTACTCACCTGTTATCAGGAGAGACCTCAGTGCTGCATCTTTCAGCCCAGTACTGATCCTCAAAAGTAATTTTAACCGTACTTACCGGTAACTTGAATTTCCTTCATAGGCTAACATTGACTGGTTTCACTTGGAAATTCTTCTAAGTGTGGAGTTTTGGAACTTTAAAATATTCCTCTAAAATCAGCCGAAATACGAATTCCGATTTACTCACCTGTTATCAGGAGAGACCTCAGTGCTGCATCTTTCAGCCCAGTACTGATCCTCAAAAGTAATTTTAACCGTACTTACCGGTAACTTGAATTTCCTTCATAGGCTAACATTGACTGGTTTCACTTGGAAATTCTTCTAAGTGTGGAGTTTTGGAACTTTAAAATATTCCTCTAAAATAAGCCGAAATACGAATTCCGATTTACTAACCTGTTATCAGGAGAGACCTCAGTGCTGCATCTTTCAGCCCAGTACTGATCCTGAAAAGTAATTTTAACCGTACTTACCAGTAACTTGAATTTCCTTCCATAGGATATCATTGTCTGGTTTTCAGCAGAAAAGTTTCAAAGTGTCGATTTTCACAAACTACAAATATTCCTAAAAAATCGCCTGTATGACTTAAACGCATTCTTTCAACTGTTTACAGGAGATGCACCAGTGCTGGATCCAGGATCCAACACTGAGTAAGAAAAAGTAACGATAACAGTTTTTAACTTCTAAGTGAATTTCCTTCCATAGGATAACATTGGTGATTCTATGAGAAAAAGTTTCTAAGTGTGAACTTTTAAAGTACAATAATATTCCTTAAAAATCACGACTGTAACCAAAACGCTTTTACTCAACTGTTTACAGGAGATGTCCCAGGACTGAATCTAGGATCCAGTAATGTGGTTAGAAAAGTAATCCATAAAGTAACTAATTGCATTTAACTAGAAATTCACATTGAGCTGAATGTTGCATTGTGTTTGAAAATGTGTTGCCCATTGCAACAACTGTAACTACTGTACTTAAAAGTCTATTGCCTATGTGCAAAGTAATTAAACTAAAGTAATTCATTCTGAGAAAGTATTTTTTGTAATGTAATGTATAATGTAATTACAATGTAATTTAAAAAATAAAATATGTAAAAAAAAATTGTTTCTAAAAAATTTGGAAATCAGTATGAAAAAAATTTATATAACAATTAATACATTTAAAAATTGTCATTTACAAATCCTTTGAAATTCACTGAAAAAACTGTAGGTTTCAGACATGTTATAGTTACAAATTAGCATTTAAAAAACCTTTGAAATTCACTGAAAAAACCATAGGTTTCAGGGACGTTATAGTTACAAATTAGCATTTAAAAAACCTTTGAAATTCACTGAAAAAACCATAGGTTTTAGGGACAGTTATAGTTAGTTGGACATTGCACTCGTACAAAACCCGTGAAATTCCCCGTTATAGTTAGTCCAGCTAACTATAACTCGCGCCCCACAATGCACTGCTGATGACGTCACATATTACATCACTCATGACATGGTCAGTGACATCACTGATGACATCACTGATGACATCTCAAATGACATCACTGATGACATCATCCACGTGATAATCTCATGCACCTCCTCACACCCTAATATAACCTTTGATACACCCACTCTAAATTACAGACTGCCATTCGCAAAACCATAGACACTCCAACACCAAAAACTACATACCCACTCACTGATTCTTAGGTCTACGCACACATCCACTCACTCACCCGTACAGTCACTCATACTTACGGTCACTCAGTACAGGACTATCATATGCACTCATACTCCTATATAGACACTCAAACACCGCCACTCATCCATAGAGGTACTCACACACCTAGTCAGTCATGCAAATAATTAAACACACTACCATTTACTCACCTATACAGTTATACACACACCAGCTCACTTACTCATACAAATAGTAGCACATTCTTACGCTCTTATACAATCACTGATACAAGCACACACTCATCCATACAGCCACTATCACAATCACTCACTCTAAGCTTATAGCTATTTATATACTCCAACACACATATATACTGCCTTTCACATATGTAGTTACTCACACATGTACCACTGGGACATACATTCACTCACTAACACACTCTTACACACACTTACCCACCCATACAGTCTATCACAGTTGCACTCTTGAAACCATCCACCCAGTGAATCACCCACTCACACATCTATGCACAGAGTTGCACACACCCCTCCCACACAAACACTCAGGCACCCATACAGATACTCAGACAAGCATTCAATAACTCATATAGACACTCATGTAGCTATTCACAAACACATGCAGCCACTTACACAGCAACAGACAGACGGATACAGACATTCACCCAGTTTAGTCACTAACCCATGCATTCAGTAAGATACGTTAAATCACTCACTTATAGAGTCAGTCACGCACCTACTAAATCATCCATACAGACACTTACACACCCACTCATTCTTCAATACGTCTTTTCCTATATATATTAAAAATATTTAAACTTTACAGAAACACACAGTCACTGGATGATGTCATCAGTGATGTCATCAGTGATGTCATTTGAGATGTCATCAGTGATGTCATCAGTGATGTCACTGACCATGTCATGAGTGATGTAATATGTGACGTCATCAGCAGTGCATTGCGGGGGCGCGAGTTATAGTTAGCTGGACTAACTATAACGGGGGAATTTCACGGGTTTTGTATGAGTGCAATGTCCAACTAACTATAACTGTCCCTAAAACCTATGGTTTTTTCAGTGAATTTCAAAGGTTTTTTAAATGCTAATTTGTAACTATAACGTCCCTGAAACCTATGGTTTTTTCAGTGAACATATATATATATATATACATATACATATATACATATACATATACATATATATATATATATTACCTACGGGCGGTCGCCAGTAGGTAGTTATAGTTAGGACCACGTTTCCATAGGAAAAGCATTTTTTGATG